>CM060907.1:907618049-908954834 GCA_030737815.1 Allium fistulosum | reverse complement strand
TTCGGCATCTATGGTTCGGCATATGGAGACCACTCCATTTGGGCTGAGGTACTCGGCTGCCAGGCCCACCAGGGAAGTCCAACCCATCTTTGTCTATAAATAGAGAGGCAGGGGCACAGTAAAAGGGGATCTTCTTTCTGCTCTCTTACTTTCTCTTTTCTAAGGCTAAGGCAACTCTGCCATTTTGTAACTGTAATCGATTATTACAGCAATAAAAAGCAAACTTCTAGAGTGGACGTAGGCCGGAGTTAGCCGAACCACTATAAAATCTGTTGTTCTTTACTGCTTTCATTTCAGTTTTAACTGTTCTTCACATTATTACTCTCTACATACATTCTATCTCTGAGCTGTGACTGGTATTTGGTGCTTTCATCTTGTTTTGGGGGTTAGTGACCAATTTTGGCGCTAACACTTTGGTGCTTTCATTGATAAATTGAAACACTCAGGAATTTTGGAGTTAGGAACTTGGATCTTAGAAAGCAATGGCAAGACCACCAACGAAGAGGCAAGCAGTGGAAAGGAGCAATCAGGAAGGAAGTCAAGCGGCATCTTCTGGAGCTGGAGAGGGTCATGCATCCATCTACATAACTCGGGACGAGATGCAAGTGATGATGAATTCTATGCAAGAGCAGATGATGAAACGGCAAGAGGAGATGATGCTGGCTCTTCTTAGGCAATTTGGACAACCAGGAACTGCAGGTGCTCAAGATCATGGAGCTGGACCAGAGGAACTCAACCAACGGACAGATGGAGTGAATCAGCAGGGGGCAGCTCCCAATCAACAAACAGTTAACAATCTAGATGGACCTAGACTCGGGGGCACGCCACCAAGAGTACGTGATGAAGAATATGTGCTAGAATTTCCTCGGGGACTTGGGGGGCAGTCTGGATTAGTTGGAAACACTAGATTGGCTGACATTATCAGGCGGACTATTCGCGGAGGTCTGACAAATAGGGATTCAGAGGGAGTTAACAAAAGTCCGTTTACCCGGAACATCAGGACAGCTAGGAATCCGTCCGATTTCAAACTACCCACTCTGGAAGTATACAACGGGAAGACGGATCCCACCGACCACTTGATGAGATACACTAGGCATATGGAAGTGCTGGGGGCAACGGAGGAGGTTATGGCCCGATGTTTCCCCCTGTACTTGACTGAAATTGCTGCTATGTGGTTTAGACAGCTGGAGGATGGATCCATTGGAACATGGACAGAACTGGTGGACAAGTTCTTAAGTCAGTTTCGAGTTCACATAAAAAGGCCAAAGAACGTGATGACGCTAACGTCAGTCAAACAGGGGGCAGATGAATCGCTCAGGACATTCTTAACTCGATTTAATGCAGCGGTCGCTTCGGTGGATCAGCCAGATCTATCAATGGTTCTGATGGCTGCGGTATCAGGAGTCAGAGATAACTCGGATTTCAAAGTATCACTGGTACGGGACCCACCGTTGGATCTTGGGGAATTCTTTCATGAAGCTGAAAGATTTCTTCGACAAGAGGATGCATGTTTGGATGTGAGGTCAAAGGAAGTAAACATGACTAAGGATGGAGGACTACTCGGCGAAAGCTCAGGTGGGGGCAAGGATAAAGGGAAAAGGAAGCGCTGGGGAGAACCAAAGTTCTCCACTTACACAGGATTGAACGCAACGTTGGAGCGGATTTTCTTAGATACTTGAGATCGCCTTCCCTATCGAAGGCCATCGAGGAGGGAACCCACAGAACATGAATGGGCATCAGGAAGGCACTGTCTCTTTCATGACCTGGACGGGCATGACACTAACAGTTGCCGACATCTAAATGATATAATCGAGGAGCATATAAGGAATGGTCAGTTGCGACAGTATGTCGGAACTCGGAATGCGGCGGTGGAACGGGAGCAGCCACCGCCTACCTTGAACGACGAGGGCATGAGGCCCAGGAATGGCGGCCGATTGGTCATCAACTAATTTTAATGGTTTGGAATAAGTAACAAACTCCGGGCAAACGGTTAAATCACTTACTCATGTACGGGGTAGGAGATAACCCTCAGGCATGCTCTGAGATGATGGCTTACCGAGACGCCCGGGTTTGCGAAATCTGTTTTTTCCTTTGACTTGGACATTTGCTTTTTCTGGTTTGGTTTTGGAGTTTGGTTTGAACTCACTGTTTTGCTCATTTTCTGATTTGGATTCTGGTTTGGATGTTTGTTTTTTGGTATGGATTTTTGATATGGGTTTCTGGTTTTCTATTTGGATTTGGATTTCGGATTGGATTTTGATTGGATTTTCTCTAGATTTTTGGCTAAAAGGTCGTCGAGTATGGACTATGCTTGGCAAGGGTCCGGAGAGACTAGGATTCGGCCTAGGACCTAGGCCATATACTATCGGTTACTATTTTAGGTCGTCGAGTATGGACTATGATCGGCAAGGGTCCGGAGTGACCAGGATTCGGCTTAGGACTTAAGCCACTGCATTCTTTGACATTTAGGGACACCGAACCATGAACACCATGAAATTACTTAACGTAGGTCGTCAAGTGTGGATTGCGCTTGGCAAGAACCCAGAGAGGTTATGGATTTGGATATTGGCTATGAATAGCTAAGGATTCGGACAAGGACCCGGAGCGGTCCCGGATTTGGATATCGACCCGGAGAGGTCACGGATATGGTTATAGGTTATTGAATATGGATGGATTGGAACTCGGTAGTCGGGTTCAGATGGATGTGGAATTGGGTAAGGACTTGGTTACTGGATAAGAATCAGACATCGACTCGGAACAGTCGCGAAAATGGATCAGGATATGGCCGTGGCACTCGGATAAGATGGCTTGGTAATGGATTGGATTATGAATCAGAAAGTATGGATGTGGATAACATACATACTTGGGATATTGGACTTGAGGCTATTCAAAACACACCTTTCACAGCAAGGCATGTTTTGGGGGGCAAGTGTCAACCCGCCTTTTAGCAAGGCCGCGGACAGACGGATTTAACTTAAACAACTTCACAACTATCGAGACTAAAGTATGATGGGTTCGATTTAAAATGATGAAGTTCACTTGAATATGTCATTGGGAAAAGGAGTGGAGAAATTACATGGCTCGGCCTAGGCAGTTTGGCAGATGTCGCTCGGCATTGGGATGGTTCGGCGTTGGAGGCTGTTCGACATAGAGAGATCGTCGTTCAACATAGAGGGATCGTTCGGCATTCCAGGAGCACTCGGCATTCAGTAGCGCTCGGCATCCAGGAGCGCTCGGCATTTAGAGGCGCTCGGCATTAGAGATCGTTCGGCATCAGACATGGTTCGGCATGACGGAGGTTCGGCATTAAGTATCGTTCGACATTTGATGGAGCACTCGACATAAGTCTCGTTCGGCATTGGATGGATCGTTCGCATTATGGAGCATTCGAAATTGGATGGGTCGTTCGGCATACCTCACCTCGTTCGGCATACCTTGCACCTCCATGTCGCGGTACCTCACACCTCCATACCTCGCACCTCCATACCTCGGTACCTCGCACCTCCGTACCTCGATACCTCGGTACCTCGCACCTCCCAACGTTCGGCATGAGGAGATCGTTTGGCATTCACACCTTGTTCGGCATTCAGTGTTCGGCATCTATGGTTCGGCATATGGAGACCACTCCATTTGGGCTGAGGTACTCGGCTGCCAGGCCCACCAGGGAAGTCCAACCCATCTTTGTCTATAAATAGAAAGGCAGGGGCACAGTAAAAGGGGATCTTCTTTCTGCTCTCTTACTTTCTCTTTTCTAAGGCTAAGGCAACTCTGCCATTTTGTAACTGTAATCGATTATTACAGCAATAAAAAGCAAACTTCTAGAGTGGACGTAGGCCGGAGTTAGCCGAACCACTATAAAATCTGTTGTTCTTTACTGCTTTCATTTCAGTTTTAACTGTTCTTCACATTATTACTCTCTACATACATTCTATCTCTGAGCTGTGACTGGTATTTGGTGCTTTCATCTTGTTTTGGGGGTTAGTGACCAATTTTGGCGCTAACATTACGAATGCGATTACTCTAAAAAGTTCGGGAAAACTACAAATTAGCTACTAATTTCAACTTTTCGAGTAGTAATCGTAAAGAGATTGTTGAGTACCCGGTTGAGAGATGTCAGTGATGTAAATTATCCATTAAACCACTTCTTAACTCTCATGAAAATGACAGTGAACTTGAAAATAAAATCTATTCTAAGCAAGGCTTCTTAACCATTGATTAGAAATATAGACAAAATTTGATTCCAAATCCACTTCCATTACCAAAATCAATTAGTTAAATGATGATGTAAATTGTGTTTATTTGAGTAAGCATAGCCTATAGGTGATTAACATCACAGACTATCAAATTCATTAATAAACTTACATCAACATGAAACTCTCCAATAAGAACAAAAAGAGAACATAATTGATCAAAATGTTGAATCAACATGATTAAGAGATCTTCCTTATCCTAAAATTGAAGGGGTTTAGCCTCTCATATCTGTTATCATTTCAACAATTGTTGATTGCAACATGAAACAAAAAAAAAAGAAAATGCAAGCTAAGTAAGAAGAGATCTAATTAACATAAAATAAAAGCTAATCTACTTGCATAAATAAAAAGATCTACACTATTGACATGAAAAGAAAAAGCATGTAAATAGAAAGAGATTGAATTAAAATTACATTAAAAGAAAATTACATAAAAGAAAAATGGCTAAGTAGCCATGGAAAAAAAAAGAGCTTTGTTTATTTTTAAGCCTCAAACTAAACTAACTAAAATGGAGGCTCAAAGGAGGCTAAGAGGCTAAGAGAGGAGAGACTAATTACATCAGCATATAGGGTATTTATACATGTTTGGAAACCCTATTCCTATTTTTGGTAACTACCCAAACTTCCCTTGAGGAAGTGTGGCCACCAAGTTATCATTAGCATGAACTAATCCTTCACTTATGTAACGACCCGGAATTTTCGACCCCAGAAATTCGACATTAATACATTCACTGTAGAAATGCCGAGAAATTGAATGCCGAAAATTCCAGATTGTTAGGGTAAAGAAGAAAAGAGGTAGAAGAAGAAACAGAAAACAAAACACAAAACCTCACATTCGCAGCAGATCAAAATATAATATCAAATAACAGCATTTACAGTTTTCTTATAAAGTTATTAACCATATCACTTTTCTATAAAATGAGCTCTAATCACTAAAATATTCAACTCCCATTTTATTTCATCATTTATTTCTCAAAATATACCCTTCCATTTCAAAATCATTTTACAGTTTTTATCCACAAATTTTCAATATCAATTTCATTCAAACCCGTACGATGTACGCATATCATCCGTACACAATATCAATCTGATGTCTCACTCGATCACACAATTTCTCTTCCGAACTAGTATCATTCACCCGACTTCCTAGTGCGGACTCAGATCTGGTTTCCTGATCAGAAACTGTCATTCTCCTTGCATAGCCATAACTATGATACTGAATTTCCAGAACCAATCAAAAATCCATATCCAGGTTCGCCGTCAAAAATTGAATGAAAAATCCCAACTCGGATCGATATACTATCTCGAAATTCTGTACTCGAATCGGGATCAAATCGTTATGCGAATAGAATAATATACGTACATCCTTTGTATCTATCTTTATTGATTATTAACCAAATCAATTTCCTTTTCCATTCACATTTTAATTTCTATCCACTTATTCTCAATTGCCTCAATTTCCATTTGGATTAACACCTCAATTTTTATCTCAAATGGTTATTTAACCATAAACAGTTTGCACTCTGACCAGCTTATATTTAGAAAATAGCTTTAAAATTTTAAAATAGATAAGTAGTTGAAAAATAATTATTAGTTTGTAAAATAGCTATAAAATAGTTAAGTAATTGTAAAATAGTTATAAAATATTTAGATAATTGCAAAATAGTTGTAAATAGTAATTAGTTATAAAGTAGTTGAAAAAATAATAATTAGTTTATAAAACAGTTGTAAAATAGTTAAATAGTTCCAAAAGTAGTTATAAAATAAGTATAAGATAGTTTGGCTTTAAAAAGAAAGGTTGTATAGAGTAAATAGCTTGGAAAAATAGATTTAAGAAAGCTTATATTAAAAATAATTTATTTGGAAATAGTTTCAGAGCCAAACTGTTTCACTACCCAATCTTTATTCCAATAAATTAAATTTTGAATTTCCACTTCCTCTTAACATTGATTCAATCCCAAATCAATTTAACAACTTCAATTCCCACTCCAAATTTAACTTTATTCAACTTCAATTTCAATCTCAATTTATTTAAATAAATTTCAAATTGAACAAATTTGAATATTTGATTTGGAATAAACAAAGTTATATATCTTTGTTATATATGATAAACTCCCTTGTTGAATCTATAGCCAGAAGAAAAGGGTTTTTGAAAGTATTTGAAGTATAAAAAGGGAATTTATACAAGTATGAAGTGATCCAAAGATTTTCAAAGTTATATATATCTATATATATATATATAAGGGATTTTATGAGAATGATTTTGGAAAAGGCCTATGGATTTTGGAAAGGCTTTTGATTATTGAGAAAAATCAGTTTTGGGAATTTGGAAAGCCAAGTTTGGAACTATCGATTTGGGATATCGATTTTGTGTAAAGGAGATTTTGATATAAATCATAAATCGTATGATTTGAAGATACTATAAGTGTATAGTATAAAGTGTTTTGAGAATGGCTTTGGGGAAAAGGCGCTCCCTTGAAATGAACTTCTCAGGAGTGCCACAGGGTGGTACTACCTTGAATCCTAAGGGGGGTTCTAAAGTTGATCCTGTGAGGAGTCCGGACAAACTAGTTCCTGAGGATTATGTGTAGTGTGTAGCGAAAGTCGAGGGCGCTGATGCCTACAGAGACATTGGATTATGTTGTGACGACAGTGTAGCTCGATGTCACTGCGATTTACTACGGACCATAGCGGAAGTCGTGTGTGCTGCTGAGAGCCAACGATCTACGTTTGATTTTGTCGGGATGGCAACGTAACATCGATATACTACGATCTATGAAGACATAGCAAAAGTTAAGAGGCCGTGAGAGCCTAAGGCTACATTTGGACTTGACTGATGTAGTCTGCGACCTATGTGGGAGTGGAGAAGTTTCATTCTTTTGGCAGCGAAATTCGAGGGCACTGATGCCTACAGTTACATGGACTTTTGCCGTGATGGCAACGTAACCCAGGATGTAACTGTGATCTGTAGCGGGGCGCGGAGTGCCTATAGTTATCTATGGATTTTGCCGGGATGGCAACGTAACCATCGGGTTAACTGCGACCATGGATGGGGGTGATGATTTCCAGAGCATTCTCACCAAAGATGTTTCCTCTATTTTCAAAAATGTTTTCTATATTTTCAATAAATTATTTTCCAAGTATTTTCACTGGGTGTTGAAAACGGGTCTGCTAAGTACTTATAGATTTTCAGTCCTACGCCTGATCAACGTATGATCGAATTTCTGTAAGAACGAGGATGTTCTTGTTGAAACATCGAGTTATAAAAAGTATTTTAAAAAAAACTATTTTGATAATATTATGTAGATTTTTAAAGTGTTTTGAAAAATTTAAATAAAAAGAGTTAAGAGTTAAGATGTCTAAGGAATAATTTAACTGATAATCAACTTTGTAATAAAATTCTTGCTTCGTTCCTTTTCGAGGACGAAAAGATTTAAAGGGGGGAGGAATGTGAGAACCCGGATTTTCGGACATCTGTTAATTGATAATTAACTGGATTGAATTAATAAAACACTGATTTATAAGTTGAGCAAATTATATATGTGTTATTTAAATAAATGTAACGACCTAGAATTTTCGACCCCGGAAATTCGACATTAATACATTCACTGTAGAAATGCCGAGAAATTGAACGTCGGAAATTCCCGATGGTTAGGGTAAAGAAGAAAAGAGGTAGAAAAAGAAACAGAAAACAAAACATAGAATCTCACATTCGCAGCGGATCAAAATATAATATCAAATAAGAGCATTTACACAAAGAAAACTGTAAATGTCAATTTACAACAATATATCAAAGAACAACAAAACTGGACAGTTGTAACAACAGTTCCCAGACTACTATCAATACAACTCCAGTACACAGCGGAATATACTCCATACGTTCCTGCCATCCAGCTCGCCACCTAAGCTCTAGAACGTCCTAACCTGAAAATCTGTAATACTCAGTCTGACCCGAGCATTACATCAAAGTAACACCCGGGTCATGTTGGAAACCAGCGTGAGTAAACCCATATAGGAAGAAATGCTAAGTTATATAACTTAAGTGAATTACCAGGGTAACTCGTACCTTCTACGAGTTCTCATCTTATTTAAAGTCAATCATATATCATAAGATATTATCTAAAGAATGTTACTCGGGTTTTATATGGTCATGTTACCTAATTTTATTCCATTCCAGCCTGTTTGATTTTAAACTCATATTCAATAAAGCATTACTGAAGATTACTAATCGAAGTGGTTTCGGGTATTACTGATACCCGACTCCGGTCTCTTCGAATCCAATATCATCTAAAAAAACAAAGCTGTTTAAGTTTAAACAATTTCATTTATATTCAGAATTACATATTACATAGCCATTCATCACAGATAGACAAACCATATTATCTCAGTTCAGTCCAAACATAACATATCACATAACATCACAAATCACTAATTAGAGATTATCAATAATCCAAAGCATCCAATATCATTCAATCATTCATAAGCAAGATTAATTCGTCACATCATTTCTAATTATTTTAAATAAATTAAATTAATTACTTCAATCATCTTTAAATCCTGCTCATTCAATATTAATTAATTATAAACCAATTAATCATCCTTAATCATCATTTTAATTGCATTTAGTAATCAGCCTCTAATTAATTACACAAATTAATTAGTCTTCAAACATTCATATTAATTACCCTTTAATTATTCTCATAAATTAATTAACAATAATTTATTCCATTGATTAATTATCCTTTAATTAATCATCTTCATTAATTAACTAACCTTTTATTAAATTTCTTTAATTAATCCATACTTTAACTAATTACACTAAGTAATCAATTCTTAATTACTTCCCTTTAGTAATTATCATTAAATAAATCACATTTAGTAATTACCCATTAATTAACCTGCTTAATTAATGACATTAAGCAATTATCCTTTAAATAAAGTAATTATCATTAATTAATTACATTAAGTGATTAATCTTTTAATTAATCATCTTTTAATTAATAACTTAATTAATTAATCACATTAATAAGTCAATCCTTTAAGTTGATTGCACAAATTAATTAATCTTTAATTAATTATTCCCTGATTACATAAATCAATTAACCATCCTTAATACATTAAATAATTTGTACTTTATTTAATTACAACCTTTTAATTTACCCTAAACATATAGGATTTAACCTATTATATAATTACTTAAAACAACAATTTAAAAACATTTTAAAACTTGCTAATACTTTGCTTAAAAACTTGGTTTACATTTACTTTGAAACTTCCATATTTTTGATACGCATTTAAAACTTGTATTTTATTTTGTTAAAACTGGATACCATCATCAAAAACCCAAGCAACAACCCCCAAATTCCCGAGTCGTACACGATCCAAAAACCACATTCCTTGCCTTGCGAAAAACTCGTGACAAAAATCATTCTTCCCCGAAGCAAACTCACATCAACCTCAGACACAGGATAACACGCGTATACGTGCACAGATGATCGGAGCATCTTCGACCATCGTGGCCATCGCCCACAAGTCAACAACGCTATTCTCATCTAATTCCGACCACCTAGGTTCAACTAAATCGACTGGAACAAAATCGAGCATATCAACACTACCTCGAACCCAACCTGCCGTCGAAACCACCCTCCTCCCGTCGATCTGGTTCACCAGAATTATTGCCGATCCACCAGAATCTTCGCTAGGACCTCCTGCTTCTAATCTACCTTCCTCAACCATGTCCGATGCGTTGACAAACTCAAAAAAAATCTCACGAAGGACATCGAATTATCAGGCTTTTAAAACCCTAGTCTCGTCTTGCTCAAACACCACAGCACCATAAAACCCAAACTATTAATTTTCCAATGGCCGCTGACCCACGACCCTCCTCCTGCCACAACCCCGAGACCAAAACTTTTCCCGATCACCAGAATTTGGCCAATTCGCAAATTCCGATCATCTCGAAATTTCCCATGATCTATCACTCTGAAAATCTTGATTTTGATCTTAAAATTCATGGTTTATGTAAACGAACAGGATCAAGAACTCAAAACCCAAATTTTACTCAATCAAAATTTGAACAAAATATGATTTTACCGTATGTTTTAAATTTCCAGACAACCCAATCATTTTTACTACTTAAAAATATTTTTGAAATTAAAATCTTGTCAATTCGAACACATTTTATTTAGACATCAAAGTCTATAAAGGATTAAAGTATATGAATTTGATTTTTAAACAAGTTTTGAACCCTGTAAATTCTGGAGCAGAATAAGTGATTATATAACTGACATGCACAGTCATATACATTCACACACACACACACACACATATATATATATATATTTATTTGGGTATATATGCAAACCATTGCAATCTTACTTCAAGCATGTTTTCAAACACAATTAAAATCCAGATTTGAAAGAATTTACTCACAGTTTAAAGAAGAACAGAGGAGCTCCTTCCTGGAAGTTGATTTTCTTTTGAAACTGGAAAGCTGAACTGCTATTATGACCTGAATCCTAACTTGGATCTGATGTTGTTGAATTTAGTTGTTTTGTACTTATTCTGGTTTGGCCTCCTCAGATTTTGTTCTTCCCTTTTTCTTTGATTTTTGTTTTGCTAGGTTTTAGTTTTGAATTCACTAAGAAAATGAGAAGAGGAGAAGTATGGATATATATATAGTCTGGTTTCTTTTTTTTAGAAAAATAAAAGATAATTAAAAATGGACACTTGTTATATTTGCATGCTAATTTATCTACACTTGTTTATCTCATATATTAAGATGGTTACACATATCTAATTTCATGATGAGATGATTACACTTGTCTTTATCTTCATGTATAAATGTTTAAATATATTTTTATGTAATTTCCTACTTATATTTATATTCTATTTTTAATTGTAAATGAATACTTTTCCCTTTTATAAATATTTATAAAATCCTAAAGAAAATGATTTTAGAATTAATTATACATTAATAAGAAATCACATTTATTTGGTATATATAAATTTAACTTAAAATACCCCTTTGAAAATTATTATATTAATCTCAAATCATAACCTCCAAATATATACATATTAGAAAACAAATTCTTATTAACTTTAAAATATAGAGTCTTAAAAATCCGATTTATTTTTAAGATATTTATCAATTTGAATTTCAAATTCAAATTTGAACTCAATTTAAAATCAGCTCATTTAAATATATATATATATATATTTAAATAACACATATTTAATTTGCTCAACTTATAAATCAATGTTTCATTAATTCAATCCAGTTAATTATCAATTAACAGATGTCCGAAAATCCGGGTTATCACAACTGAAATGTCCATGAAGCTTTAATTTCCATTAGCATGTGCATTAGCTCCTAATTGTACATCATGGTAAGTGGGTAGGTGGGGTCCTCCATGATTCATGAAATGAATTATTTCCATCTTCATTTGCTTGTCTTCTCTTGTGCATGCATATTTCTTCATGAAACCACTTGTAATTTGAATCCAAATTCCTACAAATAGAAATAAAATTTGCAAATAAATATTCTCAAATTAATATATGTACAAAAATGACCATTTTACCGCTATATGAAGAGAATAAATGATGATTTGAAAATAATTTGAATATTGGTTTAAACAAGTTAAAACACTCTATATGCTCATTTATTTAATTAAATTCGATTAAATATGGAGGTAAAAATATGCACATTTACGTGCACATCAAATACCCCCACACTTATCCTTTTATTCGTCCTCGAATAAACTAAAACTAAGATAAATCTGTTTTCATAGGGAACACAATTGCATTGAGCATATGCAATAAGCCGTTAAACCTCTAGGTGTCCCTAGTAGGACGAGTGTTGTCTCGTGAGGGTTTTCAATGGATACTGCCCACAAAATCCAAATGCAAAGTGAAAAATTCCTAAATGCAAGATTTATTTACAAAGAGATGGATGCATATTTTTGAAAATATTTACAAATGAAGAATTTACTTTTAAATTGACACGAATAAGTTAAATATATGTTCTGGTCATTATCAATAAATTTAAGTCATTTTACCTGTCAAACCATCCAATAAAAATTAAGTTATCATCACAAATAAACTCGAGTTTGGCTAGTTGTTTCGGTTGATAACATAATGTAACCATGAAATGGATCCTTAGTTTATTTTCAAAGTTGATCAAAGTGGTATTTTCATTTCTTTTGAATAACAAATCAAATCAAATAAGTAAAAATAGTGCTTGGATTTCAATTCCTTACTGTCTCTATTTGTAACGACCTGAAATTTTCGACCCCGAAAATTCGACACTAATACGTTCACTGTAAAAGTGCTGTTAGCACCAAAATTGGTCACTAACCTCATTCAGAAAGATTGTGTAGAGATATAAGTGATGAAAGTAAATTAAACAGAGAAGACAATGCTAATTTAAATGCAGAAAGTAAGAACACCAAATTTATAGTGGTTCAGCGTAATTGCCTACGTCCACTTTGTTCAACTTTATTGATTTCCTTTATGGTTGATTACAAATACAATTCGTGAATCAAATGCTTGAGTGAAGTTGTTGAGTAGAGAAGATGAGTCTTGAAAATGGCAGAGTCTCCCCGGTGTTTTCTCTCCAAAAAAGGATCCCTTTCACTGTGACCCTGCCCCTCTATTTATAGGCAAATATGGGCTGGACTTCCCAAATGGACTGGATGGCCGAACACTCCAGCCCCAGTACAGTGGTTGCTGTATGCCGAACCATGTATGCCGAACACCCTAATGCCGAACGAACCTTTCTATGACGAACGGTATGCTTGAAGTGTGGGAAGTGCAGGATGGTTGTTAGTCGAAGCCAAACGTGCCCTTGTCTGATGCTCTTGACCGAATAATGCTTTCAGACCGAACGATGCATTCTGGCCGAATGCTAGTGTCATGTTGAAAGTTATCTACACCGAACATTTTCTGGATGCCGAGTACTCTTGTCGCCGAGCACTAGTTGACGCCGAGTGATGCTTGATGCCGAGCAGCCCTGTACGGCGAGCTCCAGCTGGTGCCGAGTACTACGCCAAGTACTCCTGGATGCCGAGCAGTCCTTCATGCCGAGTTCCAGCTGATGCCGAGTACTACGCCGAGTGCTGCTTGATGCCAAGCAGCCCTGTACGCCGAGCTCCAACTGGTGCCGAGTACTACGCCGAGTGCTGCTTGATGCCGAGCAGCCCTGTACGCCGAGCTCCAGCTGGTGCCGAGTACTACGCCGAGTACTCCTGGATGCCGAGCAGTCCTTCATGCCGAGTTCCAGCTGATGCCGAGTACTACGCCGAGTACTCCTGGATGCCGAGCAGTCCTTCAGGCCGAGTAGTGGCCAATGCCGAGCACTCAGTTGCCTGGTCAAATCTCCAGGAAACACTTGCCCCCCAAAGTGTATCGCGTGACCGAACGTGGTACGCTTTGAATCATGTAACCTTTTCGTCTCGTCTCAAACCCTTGGCTAACCTTGAGCGGAGATGCCGCCTTTGTTAATTCCAGCGACTCAGGTGTGTGCCGAGCGTGTTCCAAATGCCGAACGGTACATTCGTAACCGAACGATGCTTCCTTGCCGAACGATACTTCAGTGCTGAACCATTATGTGCCGATGCCGAACGACATGACCTTGACCGGTTCCACCGGATATGGCCTTTTCGACTTCCCTTTCTGTCTATAAAAGTCGAGGCCTTCTTCCTCCTTCTCTTTTCACGCTCACTTCTCCTATCTTGTTTTCGAGAAACTCACCAGTTACCGGCCTACAAAGACCTAACAACTCTTCCTAACACCCTCGGCGCTGATCAAAATCGCGGTCCTCAAACCCAAACTTCTTCAAGTCGTGATCTATTACATAGGTAACAATCCCTCTACTAAATCCTTAAAGGGGTTTCGACACGAGACACAGGTGATGTGTGGATTTTTAGGGCCATACGATGCGGAGGAAGGTTGGAGTTGGTTAGAATGCCGAACAGAATGGTTCGGTGTGGATGGCGGAAGGAAAGAAAAAAGAAAAGGGAATGAAGTCACTGTGGAGGACGGTGTGTTTAAGCCAAATAGGATGTCGGGTATGTTCCCGGCCGAACGAGATTTTGGCCGGGCGATGCTTTTCCGAACAGTCACACATGCCGAACAACATAAATGCCTAATTATAAATGCCGAATCACCACATATGTCGACCAATACAACTGCCGAACACCATATATGCCGAACGATATAACCGCCTAGGCTGAACAATATATGTGCTGAACAATATAACTGCCGAACACTACATATGCTGAAGACCAAAAATGCCGACCAATATAACTGCCTAGGCCGAACAATATACGTGCCGACCTATACTTAGGATGAACAATACAATTACCGAACAACATTTAAATGCCGAACAGTATAAATGTCAAACTACACTTAGGCCGGTTACTTTATAAATCATATATTTCCTGGAGATTTGACCAGGCAACTGAGTGCTCGGCATTGGCCACTACTCGGCTTGAAGGACTGCTCGGCATCCAGGAGTACTCGGCGTAGTACTCGGCATCAGCTGGAACTCGGCATGAAGGACTGCTCGGCATCCAGGAGTACTCGGCGTAGTACTCGGCACCAGCTGGAGCTCGGCGTACAGGGCTGCTCGGCATCAAGCAGCACTCGGCGTAGTACTCGGCACCAGCTGGAGCTCGGCGTACAGGGTTGCTCGGCATCAAGCAGCACTCGGCGTAGTACTCGGCATCAGCTGGAACTCGGCATGAAGGACTGCTCGGCATCCAGGAGTACTCGGCGTAGTACTCGGCACCAGCTGGAGCTTGGCGTACAGGGCTGCTCGGCATCAAGCAGCACTCGGCGTCAACTAGTGCTCGGCGACAGGAGTACTCGGCATCCAGAAAACGTTCGGTGTAGATAACTTTCAACATGACACTAGCATTCGGCCAGAATGCATCGTTCGGTCTGAAAGCATTATTCGGTCAAGAGCATCAGACAAGGGCACGTTCGGCTTCGACTAACAACCATCCTGCACTTCCCACACTTCAAGCATACCGTTCAGCATAGAAAGGTTCGTTCGGCATTAGGGTGTTCGGCATACATGGTTCGGCATACAGCAACCACTGTACTGAGGCTGGAGTGTTCGGCCATCCAGCCCATTTGGGAAGTCCAGCCCATATTTGCCTATAAATAGAGGGGCAGGGTCACAGTGAAAGGGATCCTTTTTTGGAGAGAAAACACCGGGGAGACTCTGCCATTTTCAACACTCATCTTCTCTACTCAACAACTTCACTCAAGTATTTGATTCATGAATTGTATTTGTAATCAACCATAAAGGAAATCAATAAAGTTGAACAAAGTGGACGTAGGCAATTACGCTGAACCACTATAAATTTGGTGTTCTTACTTTCTGCATTTAAATTAGCATTATCTTCTCTGTTTAATTTACTTTCATCACTTATATCTCTACACAATCTTTTTGAACGAGGTTAGTGACCAATTTTGGTGCTAACACTTTGGTGCTTTCACTGAGAATTGAATTCTCAGACCTCAAGGATCTGCTTTGAAGCTAATGGATTGAACAAATCCCCCAAAGAAGATCCGACTCACTGATAGGACATCCGTTGATTCTACTCAGAGTTCATACCAATAACTCTACAATGGCAAGACCACGTACCAAGTCAGCTTCTCACAATGCGGATGCCCACGAGACTGCTAGCGTGCAACAAGCAGGGCCTAGCAATCAACCAGCAATTCCAAATACAGGAGTTGCCACTCAGGACCAAACTCTAGTTGTCACCAGAATAGAGTTCAACGACTTGATGAGAGAGCTCAGGGAAAGTAGGAGACAACTAGGAGAGCAGATGCAAGCCAATGCCAACCTGATGGCACAACTTACTCAACAGCAGCAACAGAATGCTGGGGGCAATCTCGCTGCTTACTCCTCATCTGACAGCTCTACTTCCTCTGATGAACCTCCCAGGCGCAGACGCCGTAAGACTGATGTTGCGCGAGCAGATGCTGCTGTTCGAACAGCTGGAGACCACGACCAAGCAAGAGCTGGAAGCTTCAGGACCGAGATACAGATGGAAGATAGAGGCCCAGATCATCAAAATGCTAACGATGTCGAACCTCAAGACGCACGACTGGCAGATCGCCAGGAGAGGAGGCATCAGCATGGACAGGCACGTAGAACAGACTCCAACCTTCCGCCTTCCATACAGACACCAGATCTGACAGCCATGATCAGGCAGTTGATGAAGGAAAATCAGGGGTTATCAAATGATGATTGGGGAGTGTCAAGAAATCATACTCCGTTCACTGATGTTGTGTTGTAGGCGGCGTACCACAGGAAGTTTAGTATGCCTACCGTTCTCGCATATGAAGGAAAGACTGACCCTAGACAACATGTCATGAGGTACGAATGGATGATGGATTCAGCCAGAGCGAATGATGCCACCAAGTGTAGGTGCTTTCCGATTACTCTATCTGGGATCGCTACTATGTGGTTCACCCGACTTCCTCCGCGATCCGTATCAAATTTCGAGGAGTTGGCAAAGAAGTTTATTGAGCAGTTCAGGATACACACTACGCGCCCAAAGGACGTGATGTCTCTGTCAAGTGTAATCCAAAATACTGGGGAATCTTTGAAGGAATATTTGCAAATATTCCACGTAGCAGCGACTGAAGTAAGTAATCCTAATGACCATGCAATTCTGATGGCTGTAATGAGAGGTGTGGATCCAGACTCTGAGTTTGGAGACTGGCTGGCAGGAAAACCTCCAGCTACGCTAGAGCATTTCTACTCTAAGGCACACCAGTTCATAAGAAGAGAGGAAGCTAGGTTGGTACGACGAGATAAGGCGCCAAGGCCTGTCCAAGAGTCAATAAAGAGCAACATTGCTGTGAAGCAATCTGGAGACAGCTCGGGAAAGGTCCAAGTCAATGTCCAGAACAAGCCTGGGCAACCCAAGGAGTCCGGAGGAAGGAGTCAAGGGAAAAGAAAAGAAGCAGGAAAGTGGAAGTCGAGAATTCCAAGCTACAGCGAGTACACTCCGCTAAACGCCCCACTTGAAAACATTTACCTATCCACCTGCAATACTTTTCAGTACAGAAAACCACGTCCAAAAGAATCAACCGAAGAACAGAAGTGGACCGGGAAATATTGTCGCTTCCATGAGACTTATGGACACAATACGGAAGAATGTAGACACTTGCACGACGCTATCGAGAAGTTGATCAGGCAGAAGAAATTGCAAGAATTTGTGAAGGATCCACAAGAAGGAGGACAGGGAACGTCCAACCCAGGTCGTGCACTAGCTCCACGTCATCCCGAGGAGCCTGCCCGGACCGTTGGTAGACTGGTCATAAATACAATTATCGGCGGGCCTCACCCCGCGGATAAGAATTGGCAGGAGATGGAGCGATATGCAAGTTCCTTGAAGCATGCAGATTTTGAGTGTTGTTCGAACGTGGAGGACGGAGCCCCTGCTAAGCAGCAGCGCGTAATGACAGACGATATTGTGTTCAGAAGCAGAGACGCTGATCAGGTAGAGGCTCCGACCATCGACCCCATGGTCATATCTGCAACGATCGGACCAGCATATGTAAAAAGAATTCTGATTGATTCTGGAAGTTCAGTCAACATCATCTTCAAGAAGGCCTACGATCAAACGAAGCTAGAAACAAAAGACTTGAAACCATCCAAAGCTCGTATTCACGGCTTTAACGGCGCTGCAACTGATGCAGTGGGATATGTCGAGTTACCAGTTGAACTGGGACAAGGCGAGCGTCGGAGAGTGCAAATTCTACCCTTTGTAGTTTTGGATGTGGACTCTCCGTATAACGTTTTCTTGGGTCGACCGGCCCTGGCAGAGTTTAGGGCAGCGTTAGCCCCATGGTGTTTAACTTTGAAGTTCCCGACTAACAAAGGAGTAGGCATTGTTCACGGCGACCAAGCAGTTGGTCGTTCCTGTTATGTGGCCGAGCTCCGAGAGGCCCACCGGAGGGAGAAGGGAAAGGTTGCGGACAATCCCGTCCGCATCCTCAATGCGGATAATTGACAAGTAGTGCCCGAGCCCTGGCTCGGGCATAGTTCTCGGATCTACGGAGATATAGATCCGAGAGACGACGATGAGAAACCCAGGGAAGAGAAGGCGGCATCGGCTGAATTAACAATTGACATTTCAGTTAGCCGTGACGACCCTTCGCGAATACTGAAGATCGGATCACAGCTAGGCCCCGCAATGACTGAAGACCTTAGTGACTTCCTCCGGGCGAACCTTGATGTTTTCGCCTGGACACATTCTGATATGTGTGGGATTTCTCCCGCCATCATGAGTCATATGTTGAACATAGACCCGAAATACGTCCCAGTCAAGCAAAAAAGGAGAGGAATGGATCCGGAGAGATCCGCCGCTCTTGGAGAGGAGGTGGACAAACTCAAAGCGAATGGATTCGTCCGCGACGCCCTCTACCCAGAATGGGTATCCAACCCCGTGCTAGTAAAGAAGGCGAATGGGAAATGGAGGACTTGCGTAGATTATTCCGACTTGAACAAAGCATGCCCTAAGGACAGTTTCCCGTTGCCTAGGATCGATCAGTTGGTCGATTCCACCGCAGGACACGAGTTACTGTCATTCATGGATGCGTACTCAGGATACAACCAAATCCCAATGCATATTCCGGACCAAGAACACACCAGCTTCGTTACAAATGTCGGACTGTATTGCTATGTAGTGATGCCCTTTGGATTGAAGAATGCTGGAGCAATTTACCAACGTCTGGTGAATCGAATGTTCAAGGACCAGCTGGGTAAAACCATGGAAGTCTATGTGGATGACATGCTCGTGAAATCACGACGGTCAAACGACCACATTCAAGACTTGGCTGAAATGTTCGACATACTCAGGTTTTATGGCATGAAGATCAACCCGTTGAAGTGTTCTTTCAGCGTTGCATCAGGGAAGTTTTTGGGATTCATCGTCAACGCTAGGGGAATCGAGGCCAACCCAGAAAAGATCCAAGCTATTCGAGATGTACAAGCGCCCAGGACTATAAAGCAGGTACAGAGCTTGAACGGAAAAGTAGCTGCGCTGAGTCGATTTATATCCAAGGCAACTGACAAGTGCATCCCGTTCTTTGACATAATAAAGAAAGGAAAGAGAAATTTTGAATGGACGTCTAGCTGTGAGGAAGCATTCCGGAATCTGGTGAGGCATCTGGAGAGCCCACCAATGCTATCAAAACCAGTTGACCATGAGATGTTGTACGTATACTTGGCTGTATCCCCACATGCGATAAGTGCGGCTTTGGTACGAGAGGAGGATCGAGTCCAAAAGCCGGTGTATTATGTTAGCAAACGTTTAACAGGGGCCGAGAGGAATTACCCTAAAATAGAGAAATTGGCTTATTGCTTGGTGATTGCATCACGAAAGCTTCGCCCGTACTTTCAAGCACATTCAATCGGTGTTTATTCCGATCAACCCCTGAGGCAGGTACTCCAACGGCCGGAAACTTCTGGAAGATTGCTAAGATGGAACATCGAGTTGAGCCAATTCGATATCGCGTACTTACCACGGAGAGCCATCCGAGGGCAAGCGTTAGCAGACTTCATCGCTGAATTTACCATACCCATCAAACCGGACGATCACGACATCATTCCCCCCGTTCGATGGAAATTATACACTGACGGTGCATCAAACGACCGTTGCTCCGGCATGGGCGTAGTTCTTGTAACTCCGGAAAACCGATCGATCTGTTATGCCCTGAAGCTCGATTTCCCGGCTACAAATAACGAAGCCGAATATGAAGCACTTGATCGCTAGCTTGAAGCTCATCAGGGAACTCGGGATCGAATCAGTCGAAATCTTTTGTGACTCGCAGTTGGTGGTTTACCAAGTACGGGGAGACTACCAAGCAAAGGGACGAAAGCTTGCTCCGTACCTCATTCAGGTCCAAGAACTACTATCAAATCTTGAGCGTTATGACATCTCACATATCCCGCGCGAACAGAACAAAGAAGCCGACTTATTGGCTAAGTTCGCGAGTACCGACGATGTGCAACAAATGGGATTGTATCCCGTCAAGTCTTGCATGCCCTGAGCATAGACGAAATGAAAGTCGATCGCGTGTTGGGAACAGAAATCGAGAAGGAATCGTGGATAACCCCATTCAAACTGTACCTGACGACCGGGGCTTTACCAGGAAAAAGAAGCGAAAGACGGCAGGTCCTTCGAAAGGCCACGCGATACATAATGTAGGATGGATCAATGTATCGAAAAGGATTCTCAGTCCCGTTATTACGATGCATCGCTCATGATGAAACAAAGCGAGTCTTGAGAGAGGTTCATGAATGGGAATGTGGCGACCATACTGGAGGGCAAACGCTAGCAAAGAAGATCCTCCGCTATGGATATTACTGGCCCACCGTAAACCGGGATGCCGCGGACTACGTAAGAAAATGCGACAAGTGTCAAAGATATGCGAAAATCCCGAGGGCTCCATCAACGGAACTCACACAAATGATCAGTCCCTGGCCATTTGCGATCTGGGGAATCGACATAATCGGCTCTTTACCTCTATCCAAAGTTGGTGCGAAATACGCAATAGTTGCAGTCGACTATTTCACGAAATGGGCTGAGGCAGAACCTTTGGCCACTATCACCTCTAAGAAGGTCATTAACTTCGTTGTACGAAACATTCTATGCCGCTTTGGCCTTCCACGCACCATCATTACAGACAACGGAACGCAATTTGAAAGTAGAGAGTTCAAAGAGTTCTGTTTAAAGTACGGCATCGAGAAAAAGTTCGCCGCCGTTGCACACCCAAAAGCTAACGGACAAGTGAGGCCGTTAACAAAATAATCAAGTCCATACTGAAGAAGCGTCTGGAGAAGGTTGGAGGCAAGTGGGTAGATGAACTCCCGACAGCATTATGGGCGTATAGAACTACCCACAAGTCCGCGACCGGCCACACTCCGTTCGCCTTGGCATACGGCTCTGAAGCCGTTATACCCGTGGAACTTGAAGTTCCATTGCACCGAGTGACATACTATGATCCCAAGACGAACCAAAACCTCTTGCTGGAATCACTGGACTGCATCGACGAAAAGCGTGAAGAAGCTGAATTAAGGGCGGCGGCGCACAGACATCGAGTCAAGCGTGACTACGACGGCAGAGTCCGCCCAAGAATCTTTGATGTGGGTGATCTCGTTCTGAAACGAGTCTTCCCGGTACCATCACGCATGAATCCCAGCTGGGAAGGTCCATACGCCATTGAACGGAAGCTTGGAGAAGGAACATTCACGCTCGCGACCGTTGATGGCGCGACACTCCCCCGAGCATGGAACAGTGAACATTTGCGGCACTATTACATTTAGCATGTTTTCCTTTCTTGTTGTAGGCACTGTTATTTCCTGCATGTTTCCATTCAATAATGACTTAGTTTCTTTTTAAAGTTGTAATCAAGCAATTTAGTTGATTTTCATTAATAAAGGCTTGAAGCCATATTTTCTATGAAGTTTCTATATCTCTTAATTGGATGATAAATTACATTATCCTGCACGACATACAGACTCGTACGAACGATTCCAAATCTCCGAAGCTCTAGAGCGCGGATCGGAGTACTCTAAGTCCCCAGAGCGCGGACTAGAGTATAAACGATTCCAAATCTCCGAATCCCCAGAGCGCGGATCGGAGTACTCTAAGTCCCCAGAGCGCGGACTAGAGTATAAACGAGGTCAAATCTCCGAGTCCCCAGAGCGCGGATCGGAGTACTCTAAGTCCCCAGAGCGCGGACTAGAGCATAAACGATTTCAAATCTCCGAGTCCCCAGAGCGTGGATCGGAGTACTCTAAGTCCCCAGAGCGCGGACTAGAGTATAAACGATTTCAAATCTCCGAATCCCCAGAGCACGGATCGGAGTACTCTAAGTCCCCAGAGCGTGGACTAGAGTATAAACGATTTCAAATCTCCGAATCCCCAGAGCGCGGATCGGAGTACTCTAAGTCCCTAGAGCGCGGACTAGAGTATAAACGAGGTCAAATCTCCGAGTCCCCAGAGCGCGGATCGGAGTACTCTAAGTCCCCAGAGCGCGGACTAGAGTATAAACGATTCCAAATCTCCGAATCCCTAGAGCACGGATCGGAGTACTCTAAGTCCCCAGAGCGCGGACTAGAGTATAAACGAGGTCAAATCTCCGAGTCCCCAGAGCGCGGATCGGAGTACTCTAAGTCCCCAGAGCGCGGACTAGAGTATAAACGATTTCAAATCTCCAAATCCCCAGAGCGCGGATCGGAGTACTCTAAGTCCCCAGAGCGCGGACTAGAGTATAAACGATTTCAAATCTCCGAGTGCCCAGAGCGCGGATCGGAGTACTCTAAGTCCCCAGAGCGTGGACTAGAGTATAAACGATTTCAAATCTCCGAATCCCCAGAGCGCGGATCGGAGTACTCTAAGTCCCCAGAGCGCGGACTAGAGTATAAACGATTCCAAATCTCCGAATCCCCAGAGCGCGGATCGGAGTACTCTAAGTCCCCAGAGCGCGGACTAGAGTATAAACGAGGTCAAATCTCCGAGTCCCCAGAGCGCGGATCGGAGTACTCTAAGTCCCCAGAGCGTGGACTAGAGTATAAACGATTTCAAATCTCCGAATCCCCAGAGCGCGGGTCGGAGTACTCTAAGTCCCCGGAGCGCGTACTAGAGTATAAACGATTTCAAATCTCCGAATCCCCGGAGTGCGGAGCGGAGTACTCTAATTCCCCGGAGCGCGGACTAGAGTATAAAATGTTTCAAGCCTCCAAGTCCCCGGAGCACAGAGTCAGCAAGAAGTCCAAGTACTCGAAAGATGTGGGACGGGAGGTACGCCATGCCTAAAAATGTTTGAACAGCACAAGAATGGACCGGGAGATAATGCAACTCATAAGAACTTGAGTTATGGCTATAATTAGTCAGCAAACTAAGGAAAGACAAGAGAATCACCCAAGCGAAAAAGAAGCTAAAAACTTTATTCAATAAGTCCAAAATGGGGATACATGATCACTCCTACAAAATTCAGACCTCTCTATACAAACTACAAGTTGTGGAAGATAAAAGCAATTACAAGACTTAAGCAAAAAACTCGTTGAACGAGTGTATCGATTATTTCTTCAACTTCTTCTTCTTGTCTTCCTTCGTTGTTTCCGACGACTCCTCTCCCTCACGCTTTTTCTTGGACTTTTTGCTTGCTAGAGAAACGGAGTCGGGAGTAGGAGACGGAACATCTAGTGGTTTGGACCTGCCCGGGAGAATGATTTTCAAAGGTCTGTTCCGCGGGTCAGTGAGTTCCAGTATTTCAGACTCAACTTTGACTTTGACTTTTTTCTTCTCCTCGTCGGCGAGACGGTCCTTCATGCTCATCTCTGAAGTATGCTCAGAGGCGCCAATGATTTCAATTTCATCGCTTCCTTCGGCAGGAGACGAAGTATCAAGTTTGTCATCATCTAGCGCCCCGATCACTTGAGCGTCTGGACCGGGAGTTACTCCTGCATGAGCAACGTCGCTTGTTTTCTCTGCTTCCTCCTTGGCGTCATCGCTCCTCGGAGTTGGCTCGGCGTCAGAGCAACCTGCACGAAAACATAAGGAATGAGCATTAGAACGAATAGCCACTGCTGAAAAATGACGGGATCTCTTCAACTTCTAGAGAAAGAATAATTTCCTACCATGGTCCGGTTGGCTATCGGTGGCGCGAGGGGTTTCACCCTCCAGGATAGGTGACAGCACATGAACACCAAGCCCAGGATCTTCGGGATCATAACTAGCATGCTGCTCGAATGGATCAAGTGTTGGCCGACCGGCCGATTGAGCAGCGTAAGGAGCGGCAATGTGAGGAGTAGTAGTATCGGCCCCAGACGGGCCAGCTTCGTCATTCTTCTCTTTCGGAGGGGAAGAGCCTTTGATATAAAGTGCCAATGCTGCGGATAAGTTCGATGGCTCATTCCCCCTTAGGAACTCCTTCACCAAGACATCCTCATCGACCTCGTTGGAGCCCGACTCGACCTTCCTGATCCTTACCAGAGTTTCCCACGCCTCAGCCAGGGATTCGAGGTAGCCGTCACCCAGAAATGTTAAGTCGCGGTGCATAAGGACACGGGCTCCATACTCGGCGATCAACGGGTCAAACATACTTTTGACCTCTTCCCTGCCGGCTTCTGCGGCCGCCTCGAGGCGAGAATTAAGCTCTTCCACAGCCATTCTTTTGCCCTCCTCACGGGCCTCGTCCTTCATTTTCTCGACCCCGGCGAGTTCGTCATCGAGCTTTGTCTTCAGGAGTCGGGTAGCAACAATCTCATCACAGTATCGCTGTGATTCTTCTTGAGCAGCTACTTTGTCTTCCTTCTCCTTGGAAAGTAATTCCTTCAGCTCTTTTACTTGAGTAGCGAGTGCGTCCCTTTCCTTTTGGACAGAGTCTTTTTCTAGGGCGAGGGCACCGCTGCGCTGGACTGCTTCGTCAAGCTCTTTTTTGTGAGCTGCCTCTAAACGAGTAACTGCCTTGGCAGTATTTTTTGCGCTTTGTTCAGCGACTTCTAGCTTTGACTTATATGAAGCAAGCTCTTCGTCTTGGAGTTTGATGATTTTCTTATCGCTATCAGCCTCCAGATTCAGACGGTCAATCTCGTGTTGACGCTCAACAGATACTTCTGAGACCTTCTCCACCAAGTGCACAAACGCGTCATGTTGAACATAGACGTCGTTATTGCAGGCAATGGCACTCTGCTTCACATTCCCGGGAATATGATGAATGGCCGGGAGGAACTTCAGACCATCGAAGCAAATTTTTGGAAACTTGGCCTTAAGATCGACCATCTTTTCCGCAACAGTTGGGTCCACCGCAGGAGTAGGAGGAGGAGGCTTTGAAAACTCTGTTCTTTTACGTTGCTCTCGAACTTGCCTTGTACTCGATGAACTGGAATGTTGTTCTCGAGGAGCATCAGACTGATAACCCTTCTGTAACGATTTCTCTCTATCCGGCTCAGTTGGAGGAGGAAGATCACGGGACTGGGAAGATTGAGAATGTGCTTTCTTGCGGTGAGACGACTCTCGGGGACGATTATCCCTATCTTCATACTCGCCTCGGTCCCTAGGTCCGCCTGAACCGGAATCCCGTCCAGAGTGATGGAATATAGAAGACCCCTGAAGGCGATCAAGTCCGTGAGAGCGGCCCATATCACCTGCAAAGAATGGAGATAACAACAAGTTAAGGAGAATTCACGAGTTAAAAAGACTTGAAGTATATTATGGAATGCGCATGTGCGTGTGTGTCCTAGTGTTCCCCCTGACGGACCCGTTCGTTTATCTTTGCTAATCGGAGTGTTGTCTCCTTGAGCCGGGAGTTGAACTCCTACATTGCCTCTAGCGGGCGAAGAGAATTTGAGAGCTTCAGGATCATCGAACCCGTAATTAAGTAAATCATCGGGGATGGACAGGTTGGACAGACCCCTCAGAGAACTTTCCAGATGTTGTGAGGAAGCCTCTTTCTCAGGCGGAATAAGTGTGACTTTTGAAGTGCCACCAACTTTCTCCTTCTGAACTTTATGTTTTAACTTCTTCTTTCCCTTCGAAGGGGAGGACGACGTCTCAATGTCGTGAACTTCGACTGCCGGATTCTGAGCGGGACCCGCATTCTCACCCTGAGTTTCAGGGGCATCATCCTCTTTGCGCTCGCCTTCTTCGTGCGTGTCGGGAGCGCGGCGCGATGACGATCCGGCAAGTTTTTTCCCTTTACCGGACGGAGGTTTGGGAATGGTAACACCTTCTGGAAGGCTGATCCGACGACCAGGAGCCAGCAAGCCGAACCCCGATAGTGATTCATTTGAAATGATAACTCGGATGTCTCGATCCTCGGCAGGAAGAGCTCTAATGGCATCGATAGCCTCAGAATATCCTCGGCCTTCCGGGCGCGGGTTGATACCTGAAAAGATGAAATGAAGAGTTAGGAAAAGCATGACTCCGATCAAATACGAATAGTGACTCGGCAGAGAGACTTACTGCCTTCAACCCATCTCCTAGCGAAACCAGAAGGGCAGCGCACATAGAACCATTCCTGTTTGTACAGGGCGAATTTGCTACAGGCCCCTGTCAAGATCTGGCATTTGTGGTATGGCTCGAGGAACATAAAAGAAGGACTGTCTTTCCGTCTCTTGAACATGTAAATATATCTGATATCACCGGCGGTTAGAGGTCTGGAGAAGACAGCCATGAAAAGTAGGTACGTCCCATATAGAAATGCATGGCCGTTCGGGTGCAGCTGCGATGGAGCTATGTCTATGTACTACAGTACATCCCGGAGAAATAAGTTGAATGGAGGCACGCTGCCCATCCAACACATGAACTTGTTGCAGGTAGTGTAACCGACTGGGGGCAGATGAGGGCGATCGTGTCTTGAAGGAACTAACACGTCGGCAAAAGGAATCCCATGAATGGAGCATATCCATCGCAGAGCAGCTTCGTTAATCTTCGAGGCTTGTGAATCGATCGGGTTGTTTAGTAAGATTGTCGCCTCTAGAGCATAAGGCGCCAAGTTATGAGCAGGAGAAGTCGAGGATTAGAAGTATCAACGGCTCCTTGCCTTGATGACGGCCCAGGCCTGTCGGATATAGTGGCGGAGCTAGATTTTCTTGACATCCCAAATAAATAACGAACCTGGCTAAGTGCTTGAGAGAACTATACTTAAAAAACGTTGAACGTTAGAATTAGCAACACGAGTTTTCCCCCCACGTAGTGTGTGAACTAGTGCAAGCAATTGTGTACAAGCGATAAGAATCTAAAGATTTTGAAGATATAAAAATGAGGTTCGAATCGTTGCCTTCGAAGACCGTCATCGCTGACCGTCTCAAAGAGCCCGCCTGGTGGTGATTACAGTTCCAGATTCAGAAAACATATGATTTATAAAGTAACCGGCCTAAGTGTAGTTTGACATTTATACTGTTCGGCATTTAAATGTTGTTCGGCAATTGTATTGTTCATCCTAAGTATAGGTCGGCACGTATATTGTTCAGCCTAGGCAGTTATATTGGTCGGCATTTTTGGTGTTCGGCATATGTAGTGTTCGGTAGTTATATTGTTCGGCACATATATTGTTCAGCCTAGGCGGTTATATCGTTCGGCATATATGGTGTTCGGCAGTTGTATTGGTCGACATATGTGGTGATTCAGCATTTATAGTTAGGCATTTATGTTGTTCGGCATGTGTGACTGTTCGGAAAAGCATCGCCCGGCCAAAATCTCGTTCGGCCGGGAACATACCCGACATCCTATTTGGCTTAAACACACCGTCCTCCACAGTGACTTCATTCCCTTTTCTTTTTTCTTTCCTTCCTCCATCCACACCGAACCATCCTGTTCGGCATTCTAACCAACTCAAACCTTCCTCCGCATCGTATGGCCCTAAAAATCCACACATCACCTGTGTCTCGTGTCAAAACCCCTTTAAGGATTTAGTAGAGGGATTGTTACCTATGTAATAGATTACGACTTGAAGAAGTTTGGGGTTGAGGACCGCAATTTTGATCAGCGCCGAGGGTGTTAGGAAGAGTTGTTAAGTCTTTGTAGGCCGGTAACAAGTGAGTTTCTCGAAAACAAGATAGGAGAAGTGAGCGTGAAAAGAGAAGAAGGAAGAAGGCCTCGACTTTTATAGACAGAAAGGGAAGTCGAAAAGGCCATATCCGGTGGAACCGGTCAAGGTCATGTCGTTCGGCATCGGCACATAATGGTTCGGCACTGAAGTATCGTTCGGCAAGGAAGCATCGTTCGGTTACGAATGTACCGTTCGGCATTTGGAACACGCTCGGCACACACCTGAGTCGCTGGAATTCACAAAGGTGGCATCTCCGCTCGAGGTTAGCCAAGGGTTTGAGACGAGACGAAAAGGTTACATGATTCAAAGCGTACCACGTTCGGTCACGCGATACACTTTGGGGGGCAAGTGTTTCCTGGAGATTTGACCAGGCAACTGAGTGCTCGGCATTGGCCACTACTCGGCCTGAAGGACTGCTCGGCATCCAGGAGTACTCGGCGTAGTACTCGGCATCAACTGGAACTCGGCATGAAGGACTGCTCGGCATCCAGGAGTACTCGGCGTAGTACTCGGCACCAGCTGGAGCTCGGCGTACAGGGCTGCTCGGCATCAAGCAGCACTCGGCGTAGTACTCGGCATCCAGAAAACGTTCGGTGTAGATAACTTTCAACATGACACTAGCATTCGGCCAGAATGCATCGTTCGGTCTGAAAGCATTATTTGGTCAAGAGCATCAGACAAGGGCACGTTCGGCTTCGACTAACAACCATCCTACACTTCCCACACTTCAAGCATACCGTTCGGCATAGAAAGGTTCGTTCGGCATTAGGGTGTTCGACATACATGGTTCGGCATACAGCAACCACTATACTGGGGCTGGAGTGCTCGGCCATCCAGCCCATTTGGGAAGTCCAGCCCATATTTGCCTATAAATAGAGGGGCAGGGTCACAGTGAAAGGGATCCTTTTTTGGAGAGAAAACACCGGGGAGACTCTGCCATTTTCAAGACTCATCTTCTCTACTCAAAAACTTCACTCAAGTATTTGATTCACGAATTGTATTTGTAATCAACCATAAAGGAAATCAATAAAGTTGAACAAAGTGGACGTAGGCAATTACGCTGAACCACTATAAATTTGGTGTTCTTACTTTCTGCATTTAAATTAGCATTGTCTTCTCTGTTTAATTTACTTTCATCACTTATATCTCTACCCAATCTTTCTGAACGAGGTTAGTGACCAATTTTGGTGCTAACAAGTGCCGAGCAATCGAATGCTGAAATTTCCAGATTGTTAGGGTTAAGAAGAAAAGAGGTAGAAGAAGAAACAGGAAACAAAACACTGAATCTCACATTCGCAGCGGATCTATATATAATATCAAGTAATAGCATTTTTGAAAACAGAGAACAGTCTTTTATCTGTAATGCTCGGGTCAGACCGAGTATTACAGATTTTCAGGTTAGGACGTTCTGGAGCTCAGGAGGCAAGCTGGAAGGCAGGAACGTATTAAGTTTATTCCGCTGTATGTTTGAGAGTTGTATGTTTGTATTCTGGGACAAGTTGTTACAACTGTCCAGTTTCTGTCCAGTTTTGATGAACTCTGATATATTGAATGTAAATTAACAGACATAGCTTTTCTTGTATAAATGCTATTATTTGATATTATATTTTGATCCGCTGCGAATATGAGATTCTGTGTTTTGTTTTCTGTTTCTTCTTCTACCTCTTTTCTTCTTTACCCTAACAATTTGAAATTTCCGGCGTTCGATTGCTCGGCATTTCTACAGTGAACGTATTAATGTCGAATTTTCGGGGTCGAAAATTTCGGGTCGTTACATTTTTTTAATTTTTAAGCAAACTCTATTAAATTTAAATATTTTAAATAATTGGGAAGAATTAAAAGGGAGAAATTTGAATAAAGAATGAAATGGATATTTTCAGTTTAAAATAAGATTTTAAATCTTAAATATAGAAGTAAAAATGGAATTAATGGATTTTAAAATAAATTTGAGTAAGTAAAGGAATTTATTTTAAAATGGAGTTGATTATGGAAATCGATTTGAATATTGATTGAGTGTTTGAAACTGTGTTTTAAAAAGGAGAATGAGACTATGGAAATTATAAACTGGGTTTATAAAGTGAAACAAGATATCAGTGGATATTTGGAAGTTTAAATTCATGATGGGAATTTATAAAGGAATCGGTAATTTGTTTTAAAAATAAATAGTGGTTTATTTTTAAGGTGTGAAAGGATAATGTATTTCTCTGAAAACCAAGTACGTTTTCAAAGTGGATTTTTAAGTATGAGTTAAAAGTTTTAAAGTTGTTTTAAAGGAATGTTTTTCTGAGAAATTATTAGTTAAGTTGTTTAAATTTTTAAAGGTAAATATTTATTAAATTAGTTATAGTAGAAATTATTTTGAAAGGTTAATTTGTATTATGATTTAAAAAGATAATTATTAATATTTATATTTATAAAGTAGTTTTATTTTAAAGATAGTTTGGCTAAAGTTTTTATTTGAAACTTGTATAGAATTTCATAACTTTTATTTTAAGATTTTAGCTTAAGTTTTACATGAGAAATTTTATAACTAGTATTTTATATAAGTGCTTAAATAGTTTTTTTATTTTAAAGTGTTTTAAATAGTTTTTATTTTTATTTTAAGTGTTTAAAAATAGATATTTTTGGAAAATGATTTAAATTATTTTAAAATCTAAAGTATTTAGACTTTGTAATTTTTAGTGGAATAAACAATATTTGGAAATTTATTCCGCGAAAGAAAAGTGATTTGAAAACTGTTTTCAAAAGGGTTGAAGTGTAGAAAAATATCTTGTGAAGATATTTTGAAATAAATAATAATTTGGAAAATTATCAATGTCTGATGGATGTTTGTGAATGTTGTTTGATAGTTAAATAATCGGATTTGCTTAACTCAATGTGATAGGGGGTTGTGACGCCCCACCTCTATACCCTCGCCAGCCAAGGACACTACGGGGTAATGCCGTCAACTAGCGTGGAGAATAAGGCTGTTGAGGAGCGACCATCTGTATAATTGCTTTGTGTGAGTACCAATATGCCAGATAAAATATAACTTTTCATCTCAAGAGAAAATCCGACACACCGATACAAACTCAAAGCTACTACACAGTGGCTAAATGGACCTCGGAAACAAATATAGAAATAAACATAACACAAATCAGTCACAGACAATTCATATCACAAAGGCGAAAATAGATATGAATATAACACATGAAAGTGTACATCAGAGTAGTGGTCAAATAAGATCCACAACAACACAAAAGAATAGATACAAGGGCAAGGCAAAAGAATATGTATACATCAAGGAGTCTAAATCTCAAATGTATACAACAAAAACTACTAAACTAGAGTAGTTAGCCAAAAGTCAGATGATGGTTCCAGATAGGAAGTCATGAGGAAGCACATGTAAAATCTCAGTCTGACCCGAGTATTATTTAAGAAGAAAATAATAAACGGATCAAACTAGCTATAAATATCAGATAAAGTGATATAGAATAAGAGATATGACAAAAACGTATGATAACCATAAAGTCAAAATGTGATAAGTATCTAATCGAAAATCAATCCAGAGATTAATCAATATCACAAGAATCTTCTCAAAGATTAAAAAGAATGTCATATTCTTAATTTAATTCACCAAGCCACAATAAATGACATACATATTAATGCCGACTGAAAAAGGTGGTGAAACATAAATTCCAGAAATCAATAATTAGAAATCCAGAAATCACAAGAAAGAGGATGGCCAAACCCAAGCGGGAGCATGAAAACTCACAAACACGTGTATCACAAACAATTTGGAACATTGACGCAGTGCAAACGGTACGTCCAATGAACAGGGAAGTCGAGACATCGATGTAGTACAAACGGTACATCAGATGAATCGAAATACAGAACAATTCGGAACATTGACGCAGTGCAAACGGTACGTCCAATGAACCGGAAAGTCGAGACATCGATGTAGTACAAACGGTACATCAGATGAATCGAAATACAAAACAATTCAGAACATTGACGTAGTGTAAACGGTACGTCCAATGAGCCGGAAAGCCGAGACATCGATGTAGTACAACCGGTACATTAGATGAATCGAAACAAATTTCAATTCGGAACATTGACGCAGTGCAAACGGTACGTCCAATGAACCGGAAAGTCGAGACATCGATGTGGTACAAACGGTACATCAGATGAATCGAAACACATTAAAAGTACATGGGTTGCTAGCCCACAAAGAAATGAGACGAAGCTCAATAAAATGAAGTACAGTCCTTCACATGGACAAAGAGACATCGCACATTGCTAGTCTAAACCATAAAATGATCATCATCGATCATCAAGAAGTGTCGATTACGCTAAGCTAGTAAATATAAGAGTTTAGCTTCATGTCCCATAACCACTTGCTTAACTCAAATATTGACGAACAGATTGTAGATCTCCACTAGAAAATTGTCACAAGAGTTTCAATCGAACAAGTCCATAAATTAACCGACGAAGTAAACGCAAGCATTTCATACCACTTGTTTTGCTAGGCCGTTTAATTATATTTTCTCATATGAATGAGGTAAAGGTTTGTATATACTAATAGATTAGAAAACGGTTTTATAAAGGAGCTTTGTATTAAAAATAGAGTTGAAATCATCTTTGTAAAAGAGTTTGGATATTTACTACTAGTGTAGAAAACCTTTATATTTTGAAGTGACAAATCATAGAAGTGATTGTAGAAACAATTAATCATAAAAATTCACATTAAGACGTGAATAAAATCCAAAGAAATCGATATCAAATCCATCAAAATGTATATTTCCAATAATTCTCAAAGAAAATGTCATCAAAGTCGATAATAAATGATAACAACAAAAGGGAAACAACATGAATCGATTAAAGTTGGAAATTCAAACAAATAGGAAACATAGGCATAATTGGCAAAACGGAGCAGGTCGGTCAACCTGCTCACTGAGTTCGGTTGACCGGACCAGAGGCAGAAATGCTCGGGTAGCAGGTCGGTCAATCGGACCCTGAGTTCGGTCGACCGGAGCCTGTTACCAGCACTCCCATGCCAATCTAATGAATGCCAATCCCTTCCGAATTGCAATCGGTCGAGCAACGGCGCTAAGGGTTTACGCCCATCCACTACCCGACCATATAAGCTCTTCGATTCATCACCAAAAACATGATCAAAACATGATCAAAACATCAAAGTTAGGATTTTCAAAGAATTGAACTCAAAACACTAAAAATTGGAATATTCACCAAATCAATCCAAACCAAAAGCATTTGTACAAGAATAAGTGTTAGGAATTCATACCTAACAATCGAAGATAAATATGGATTAAGATGTGAGATAAAAATCTCACCTTTTCACCAAAACAATGAAGAAGGAGCTTGAAAGCAAAGAGAGAATCAACCACTCTTCAACACAACTCAAATGAGCTTGAATCTATGCTAAAAAAGGAGAACATTCTCAAAGTTAGGTTTAGGAATTTCTGAAATTGATAAAAGAATGAGTTGGAGAAGAAGAAGAGGAGGCTTACCAAAGTTTCTTCAATTAGTTTGGAGCTAGAACTTGATTTATAAATGGAAACTAGGGTTTGGAGTTTTTAATTTCCCATTCCACTCACCATTACTGAAAAGTAGAGGGGGAGGGAGTGAATGAAGAGGGGGTTTCAGTTTTGAGTATTAAGTTAGACATAGGGCTGAACCTAAACCCAAACCCAAAGTGAAAATGGTCAAATTTTTGGCTAGCTCCAAACATATCAAGGTTTAAACTCAAAAAGGTCGCAAACGTCATTTTGAACTCAATGGAAGTGGTCTCGAGTCCTAATTCGACCGTATGCAAAAAGTAGCTTTTCGAACTAAAATCCGACGAACGATGAAATATTTAAATAAAATATTTAAATATAAAATTGATAAATATGCGGGTTGTTATAGACTCCCCTCCTTAAAGAAATTGCGTCATCGCAATAATTAAGAGGAAAATAAAAGTAACAACCATAGAAGCATATCATCACAAAAGAATATTTGAAATAAGAAGTTCACCATAAAGAGCACGAAAGAGTTAGCCCGAACGTGTTCGCTCGATGAATTCTCTGGATTCCTAAGAGAAATCCTTAGGATTTGAGAACCATTGGACTTTCACAAAAAGAACATCTTTATTTCGAAGGCACTCAATCCCCGAAGAAATGATGCGAATAGAATGTTGCTCAAAAGTCAAATCTGGTGAAACTTCAATCCCTACTATAACACCAAGCTAAAGAATAAAAATCGAAATCCCAAAGGCATTTCCGTAGTTGAAAGACGTGGAAAACGTCATGAATAACAGAAAATAGAGCCGGGGCAACGGTGTAGTACAATAACAATACGCCCGAGAAACTGGAAACACGAATAACTCCGAACATCGACGTAGTACAATAACGGTACGTCCAATGAAAGGAAACTCAAATAATTAGGAACACCGACGTAGTACAAAAACGGTACGTCCAATGAACCGAACACCATAAAATCTGGACCTGAAACCAGCTTCTCACCGGCTTTAAGCCAACACAAAGAGAATCGGCATGGCCTTCCGTAGAGTGGCTCGAAAGGTACCATACCAATACAAGATTGGAAGCTATTATAGGAAGAAAACTCAACAAGAGAAATATGATCTTCCCAACTTCCACAAAAATAGAGAACACATGAACGAAAGAGATCTTCAAGAGTTGATTCACACGCTCGGTTTGTCCATCAGACAAAGATGATAAGCGATGCTAAAATTTTAAGCTTTGTTCCTAAAGCTTTTGAAGACCTTACCAAAATCCACTAGTAAAATAATGGATCACGATTGCTAACAATAAAAGTAAGAACTCCATGAAATTTAGCTTGACATAGAGTTTAGCTAAAAAGTATATTCCAAAAGAAGGATGAGCCTCCAGTCTACACAAAACAAGAGACGAACATAAATTGGATTCACGATCTCGAATCTCACAAGTGGATAAAGTCTCGAGATCATTTCATCCGCATATCATCATAGAAACAACTACTGGTTGCTTTCGGCTAAGGGCATCGGCAATACGATCACCCTTTCCCGGAGTATAAAGAATATCAAGATCATAAGATGCAAGGAACTCGAGCCAACACTGTTGATGCAAATTATGTTCCTTTTGAGGAAATAAACATTTCAAAGATTTATGATCGGAGTGGAGAACAAATTTCTTCCCCAAAATAATGATGCCAAACTCTAAAAGCGAAAACAATAACCGCGAGCATTAGATCATGAGTGGCATACCAAGTCCCGATCGGCTTTAATGATTTAGAAGCACAAGTGATAGCACATTCTCTTTTGCAAGAGAACGACATCCAATCCAATACGATTAGCATTGGTACAAAAGATAAAGTCTTGGTTCCCTTTGGGAATCACAAGAATAAGAGTATCGGAAAAGAATTCTTTCAAATAATCTTCTTTCCCGAAAAGCTAGAATTTTCAAAAATTACAATTATCTTTATGTAATAATCTTTTCAGAAAAATTTACATTTTACAAATCAATTTACTGTGTCTGATTGTCTCATCATAGCGTTTAGGAAATTCCTATCGATAACGTTGATCAAGCGCATCGACCAGAATTCTTAAAGCACTCAATGGGCAATACAATCACAAAATCATCTTCTAAATGATAAACATGTTTCTTAAAAACCTTTAAGAATATTCTTTGCTCGTTTAAGAGCAAAATCAAATTGTACTTATAAATAAATCTTATGAAAAAGATTTGCAAAATTTTAAATTGCTATTTCCATCCAAAATCAATAAATACAAAAATGAAGTCATCGAGATATTCGTAGAATACTCGATTCATAAAATGGATGAAATATGCTGGACAAACTGGATGACATAATAAGTCATTCATAAGTTTCATAACGAGTGCAGAATGCGGTAAATGGAATGCTAACTCCCGCAACTCATAGCAAATGAAAATCGGTGGCAAGGTCAAACTAAAAAGACCTTAACATCACTCAAAATATTTCTTAGGCGATAATCCTAAGACAAGCTCAAAAATACCGGAAATTCTCAAACTACATGAATGAGAGAAATAATACTTTCCTCATCAGGTGAGCTTTAAAGAATAAAATGATGCCATTAAATTGGAATCAAAATCACAAAGGAAAAAACAGAAATCTGCTTAACAGATTGAAAATGTCGAAGATGAATAGACCACACGGGACAAAGGATATGACTTCATAATAATTAAGCCAATCCTTTCAAAAGTAAATTCCGAAGCATAAGTAAAAATCGGCTCGAAAAGAAAAATCACATAAAATAATTTCGACAACAATAAAAAGAAAATTGAGTGTTGCGGATCCACCAACCAGATTCGCAATCCTCAAAGAAGTCAACAAGCCAAAAAATGTCTAAAGAAAAGGAATCAACAAGTTCTTTTGTTATAAAATAATGAGACGAAACCCATATAAAAAAGAACTCGAATAAAATGATCACAAAATAAATGTCATCAAGGATAGAATGGATACCTTGACCAAGAGAAGAGTCACTAGGGGCTTGAACAACATTTAGCTTTCCTTCTCTCTTGTTGGGAAGTTTGGGGCATGAAGATAAAAGATGTCCCGAACCTTTGCAATAACGACAAAAAATGGTTTAGGACACTCATTTGCATAGTGGTCCGTAGAACCACAATTATAGCATCGTCCACGACTAGTGGTAGGAGACTTTGTTATCGAAGTTTCTTGCTTCCCCTTTTTGTTGGGATTGGTATTGGGGCCTTTAAATTTGATAGGCCATTTCATGTTGTTGTTGAAGTTTTGTTTAGCACCCACAACTTCAACATCACACTCTTTATCGGCCTCTTCGAGACGAAGAGCGATATCTATAAGCTGATCGAAAGAAACTTCTAGTTTCAAAAGTAAAGCCTTTTTAAGATTCTTGTTTAAGCCATAAACAAATCTCTGATTTTTCTTCAATGGGGTATTAATGTATTCAACCCCGTATTTAGAAAGAGATTCGAAAGATGCGACGTAGTCCGTCATAGAAGATTCACCTTGAACAAGGTCGATAAAACGCCGGGCCAAAGTTACTTTTTCAGCCTCCGGCACAAATTTCAATTCGAATCTTTACAAAAATTGCTCCCAAGTGAGATCTGCTTCAGTGATTTCAGAAAAAAAGAAGCTCATACCAATCCAATGCTCTTTCTTGGAGCATGCTAGAAGCCACTTGGACTCGGTGGAGATCAACAAGATTCATGCGAGAAAAGATGCGGTCGCATGATCTAAGCCAAGCTTGGATTTCAATAACACTCTCAGATCCCCGGAATGGCCTTCGACCCAAATCGGTATAATCTCTACACAAGCGTGCAAAACCGGATCTAGGATGAGTAGGCTCTGGAATGGGTCCGATAGCTTGAGCATTCTTAACAAGATCTAGAAGCTGCTGGGCAGACATAAATACTCCCTCCTGAGGAGTAGCACTGGATTGACCGACGTTGGTACGGCCAGGTCTAACCATTTCTCTTCTTTAAGAAAGAAAGAAAAGAGAAAAAGGTTAAATCTCAAAATGAAAATCAAATAAACTTGATTGATAAAACAAGGAATCATAAAATGAAATAGGATAGAACGGTACGAAGACCCGAATTAAATCCTATGGCACGATTCCTAAGAAAGACTTAGGACAATGATCCTTGTTAGATTATTCTACATTGTTCCGAAGTTTGGCTCCGATACCAAGCTGTGACGCCCCGCCTCTATACCCTCGCCAGCCAAGGACACTACGGGGTAATGCCGTCAACTAGCGCGGAGAATAAGGCTGTTGAGGAGCGACCATCTGTATAACTGCTTTGTGCGAGTACCAATATGCCAGATATAATATAACTTTTCATCTCAAGAGGAAATCCGACACACCGATACAAACTCAAAGCTACTACACAGTGGCTAAATGGACCTCGGAAACAAATATAGAAATAAACATAACACAAATCAGTCACAGACAATTCATATCACAAAGGCGGAAATAGATATGAATATAACACATGAAAGTGTACATCAGAGTAGTGGTCAAATAAGATCCACAACAACACAAAAGAATAGATACAAGTGCAAGGAAAAAGAATATGTATACATCAAGGAGTCTAAATCTCAAATGTATACAACAAAAACTACTAAACTAGAGTAGTTAGCCAAAAGTCAGATGATGGTTCCAAATAGGAAGTCATAAGGAAGCACCTGTAAAATCTCAGTCTGACCCGAGTATTATTTAAGAAGAAAATAATAAACGGATCAGTCTAGCTATAAATATCAGATAAAGTGATATAGAATAAGAGATATGACAAAAACGTATGATAACCATAAAGTCATACTGTGATAAGTATCTAATCGAAAATCAATCCAGAGATTAATCAATATCACAAGAATCTTCTCAAAGATTAAAAAGAATGTCATATTCTTAATTTAATTCACCAAGCCACAATAAATGACATACATATCAATGCCAACTGAAAAAGGTGGTGAAACATAAATTCCAGAAATCAATAATTAGAAATCCAGAAATCACAAGAAAGAGGATGGCCAAACCCAAGTGGGAGCATGAAAACTCACAAACACGTGTATCATAAACAATTTGGAACATTGACGCAGTGCAAATGTTACGTCCAATGAACCGGAAAGTCGAGACATCGATGTAGTACAAACGGTACATCAGATGAATAGAAGTACAAAACAATTCGGAACATTGACGCAGTGCAAACGGTACATCCAATGAACCGGAAAGCCGAGACATCGATGTAGTACAACCGGTACATCAGATGAATCGAAACACATTTCAATTCGGAACATTGACGCAGTGCAAACGGTACGTCCAATGAACCGGAAAGTCGAGACATCGACGTAGTACAAACGGTACATCAGATGAATCGAAACACATTAAAAGTACATGGGTTGCTAGCCCACAAAGAAATGAGACGAAGCTCAATAAAATGAAGTACAGTCCTTCACATGGACAAAAAGACATCGCACATTGCTAGTCTAAACCATAAAATGATCATCATCGATCATCAAGAAGTGTTGATCTAAACCATAAAATGATCATCATCGATCATCAAGAAGTGTCAATTACGCTAAGCTAGTAAATATAAGAGTTTAGCTTCATGTCCCATAACCACTTGCTTAACTCAAATATTTACGAACAGATTGTAGATCTCCACTAGAAAATTGTCGCAAGAGTTTCAATCGAACAAGTCCATAAATTAACCGACGAAGTAAACGCAAGCGTTTCATACCACTTGTTTTGCTAGGCCGTTTAATTATATTTTCTCATACGAATGAGGTAAAGGTTTGTATATACTAATAGATTAGAAAACGGTTTTATAAAGGAGCTTTGTATTAAAAATAGAGTTGAAATCATCTTTGTAAAAGAGTTTGGATATTTACTACTAGTATAGAAAACCTTTATATTTTGAAGTGACAAATCATAGAAGTGATTGTAGAAACAATCAATCATAAAAATTCACATTCGAAGACGTGAATAAAATCCAAAGAAATCGATATCAAATCCATCAAAATGTATATTTCCAATAATTCCCAAAGAAAATGTCATCAAAGTCGATAATAAATGATAACAACAAAAGGGAAACAACACGAATCGATTAAAGTTGGAAATTCAAACAAATAGGAAACATAGGCATAATTGGCAAAAGGGAGCAGGTCAGTCAACCTGCTCATTGAGTTCGGTTGACCGGACCAGAGGTAGAAATGCTCGGGTAGCAGGTCGGTCAACCGGACCCTGAGTTCGGTCGACCGGAGCCTGTTACCAGCACTCCCATGCCTATCTAATGAATGCCAATCCCTTCCGAATTGCAATCGGTCGAGCAACGACACTAAGGGTTTACGCCCATCGACTACCCGGCCATATAAGCTCTTCGATTCATCACTAAAAACATGATCAAAACATCAAAGTTAGGATTTTCAAAGAATTGAACTCAAAACACTAAAAATTGGAATATTCACCAAATCAATCCAAACCAAAAGCATTTGCACAAGAATAAGTGTTAGGAATTCATACCTAACAATCGAAGATAAATATAGATTAAGATGTGAGATAAAAATCTCACCTTTTCACAAAAACAATGAAGAAGGAGCTTGAAAGCAAAGAGAGAATCAACCACTCTTCAACACAACTCAAATGAGCTTGAATGTATGCTCAAAAAGGAGAACATTCCCAAAGTTAGGTTTAGGAATTTCTGAAATTGATAAAAGAATGAGTTGGAGAAGAAGAAGAGGAGGCTTACCAAAGTTTCTTCTATTAGTTTGGAGCTAGAACTTGATTTATAAATGGAAACTAGGGTTTGGAGTTTTTAATTTCCCATTCCACTCACCATTAATCTCTTTAGAACTGAAAAGTAGAGGGGGAGGGAGTGAATGAAGAGGGTGTTTCAGTTTTGAGTATTAAGTTAGACATAGGGCTGAACCTAAACCCAAACCCAAAGTGAAAATGGTCAAATTTTTGGCTAGCTCCAAACATATCAAGGTTTAAACTCAAAAAGGTCGCAAACATCATTTTGAACTCAATGGAAGTGGTCTCGAGTCCTAATTCGACCGTATGCAAAAAGTAGCTTTTCAAACTAAAATCCGACGAACGATGAAATATTTAAATAAAATATTTAAATATAAAATTGATAAATATGCGGGTTGTTATAGACTCCCCTCCTTAAAGAAATTGCGTCCTCGCAATAATTAAGAGGAAAATAAAAGTAACAACCATAGAAGCATATCATCACAAAAGAAAATTTGAAATAAGAAGTTCACCATAAAGAGCACGAAAGAGTTAGCCCGAACGTGTTCGCTCGATGAATTCTTTGGATTCCTAAGAGAAATCCTTAGGATTTGAGAACCATTGGACTTTCACAAAAAGAACATCTTTATTTCGAAGGCACTCAATCCCCGAAGAAATGATGCGAATAGAATGTTGCTCAAAAGTCAAATCTGGTGAAACTTCAATCCCTACTATAACACCAAGCTAAAGAATAAAAATCGAAATCCCAAAGGCATTTCCGTAGTTGAAAGACGTGGAAAACATCATGAATAACAGAAAATAGAGCCGGGGCAATGGTGTAGTACAATAACAATACGCCCGAGAAACTGGAAACACGAATAACTCCGAACATCGACGTAGTACAATAACGGTACGTCCAATGAAAGGAAACTCAAATAATTAGGAACACCGACGTAGTACAAAAACGGTACGTCCAATGAACCGAACACCATAAAATCTGGACCTGAAACCAGCTTCTCACCGGCTTCAAGCCAACATAAAGAGAATCGGCATGGCCTTTCGTAGAGTGGCTCGAAAGGTACCATACCAATACAAGATTGGAAGCTATTATAGGAAGAAAACTCAACAAGAGAAATATGATCTTCCCAACTTCCACAAAAATAGAGAACACATGAACGAAAGAGATCTTCAAGAGTTGATTCACACGCTCGGTTTGTCCATCGGACAAAGATGATAAGCGATGCTAAAATTTTAAGCTTTGTTCCTAAAGCTTTTGAAGACCTTACCAAAATCCACTAGTAAAATAATGGATCACGATTGCTAACAATAAAAGTAAGAACTCCATGAAATTTAGCTTGACATAGAGTTTAGCTAAAAAGTATATTCCAAAAGAAGGATGAGCCTCTAGTCTACACAAAACAAGAGACGAACATAAATTGGATTCACGATCTCGAATCTGACAAGTGGATAAAGTCTCGAGATCATTTCGTCCGCATATCATCATAGAAACAACTACTGGTTGCTTTTGGCTAAGGGCATCGGCAACACGATCACCCTTTCCCGGAGTATAAAGAATATCAAGATCATAAGATGCAAGGAACTCGAGCCAACACTGTTGATGCAAATTATGTTCCTTTTGAGGAAATAAACATTTCAAAGATTTATGATCGGAGTGGAGAACAAATTTCTTCCCCAAAATAATGATGCCAAACTCTAAAAGCGAAAACAATAACCGCGAGCATTAGATCATGAGTGGCATACCCAGTCCCGATCGGCTTTAATGATTTAGAAGCACAAGTGATAGCACATTCACTTTTGCAAGAGAACGACATCCAATCCAATACGATTAGCATTGGTACAAAAGATAAAGTCTTGGTTCCCTTTGGGAATCACAAGAATAAGAGTATCGGAAAAGAATTCTTTCAAATAATCTTCTTTCCCGAAAAGCTAGAATTTTCAAAAATTACAATTATCTTTATGTAATAATCTTTTCAGAAAAATTTACATTTTACAAATCAATTTACTGTGTCTGATTGTCTCATCATAGCGTTTAGGAAATTCCTATCGATAACGTTGATCAAGCGCATCGACCAGAATTCTTAAAGCACTCAATAGGCAATACAATCACAAAATCATCTTCTAAATGATAAACATGTTTCTTAAAAACCTTTAAGAATATTCTTTGCTCGTTTAAGAGCAAAATCAAATTGTACTTATAAATAAATCTTATGAAAAAGATTTGCAAAATTTTAAATTGCTATTTCCATCCAAAATCAATAAATACAAAAATGAAGTCATCGAGATATTCGTAGAATACTCGATTCATAAAATGGATGAAATATGCTGGACAAACTGGATGACATAATAAGTCATTCATAAGTTTCATAACGAATGCAGAATGCGGTAAATGGAATGCTAACTCCCGCAACTCATAGGAAATGAAAATCGGTGGCAAGGTCAAACTAAAAAGACCTTAACATCACTCAAAATATTTCTTAGGCGATAATCCTAAGACAAGCTCAAAAATACCGGAAATTCTCAAACTACATGAATGAGAGAAATAATACTTTCCTCATCAGGTGAGCTTTAAAGAATAAAATGATGCCATTAAATTGGAATCAAAATCACAAAGGAAAAATCAGAAATCTGCTTAACAGATTGAAAATGTCGAAGATGAATAGACCACACGGGACAAAGGATATGACTTCATAATAATTAAGCCAATCCTTACAAAAGTCAATTCCGAAGCATAAGTAAAAATCGGCTCGAAAAGAAAAATCACATAAAATAATTTCGACAACAATAAAAAGCAAATTGAGTGTTGCGGATCCACCAACCAGATTCGCAATCCTCAAAGAAGTCAACAAGCCAAAAAATGTCTAAAGAAAAGGAATCAACAAGTTCTTTTGTTATAAAATAATGAGACGAAACCCATATAAAAAAGAACACGAATAAAATGATCACAAAATAAATGTCATCAAGGATAGAATGGATACCTTGACCAAGAGAAGAGTCACTAAGGGCTTGAACAACATTTAGCTTTCCCTCTCTCTTGTTTGGAAGTTTGGGGCATGAAGATAAAAGATGTCCCGAACCTTTGCAATAATGACAAAAAATGGTTTAGGACACTCATTTGCATAGTGGTCCGTAGAACCACAATTATAGCATCGTCCACGACTAGAGGTAGGAGACTTTGTTATCGAAGTTTCTTGCTTCCCCTTTTTGTTGGGATTGGTATTGGGGCCTTTAAATTTGATAGGCCTTTTCATGTTGTTGTTGAAGTTTTGTTTAGCACCCACAACTTCAACATCACACTCTTTATCGGCCTCTTCGAGACGAAGAGCGATATCTATAAGCCGATCGAAAGAAACTTCTAGTTTCAAAAGTAAAGCCTTTTTAAGATTCTTGTTTAAGCCATAAACAAATCTCTGATTTTTCTTCAATGGGGTATTAATGTATTCAACCCCGTATTTAGAAAGAGATTCGAAAGATGCGACGTAGTCCGTCACAGAAGATTCACCTTGAACAAGGTCGATAAAACGCCGGGCCAAAGTTACTTTTTCAGCCTCCGGCACAAATTTCAATTCGAATCTTTCCCGGAATTGCTCCCAAGTGAGATCCGCTTCAGTGATTTCAGAAAAAAAGAAGCTCATACCAATCCAATGCTCTTTCTTAGAGCATGCTAGAAGCCACTTGGACTCGGTGGAGATCAACAAGATTCATGCGAGAAAAGATGCGGTCGCATGATCTAAGCCAAGCTTGGATTTCAATAACACTCTCTGATCCCCGGAATGGCCTTCTACCCAAATCGGTATAATCTCTACACAAGCGTGCAAAACCGGATCTAGGATGAGTAGGCTTTGGAATGGGTCCGATAGCTTGAGCATTCTTAACAAGATCTAGAAGCTGCTGGGCAGACATAAATACTCCCTCCTGAGGAGTAGCACTGGATTGACCAACGTTGGTACGGCCAGATCTAACCATTTCTCTTCTTTAAGAAAGAAAGAAAAGAGAAAAAGGTTAAATCTCAGAATGAAAATCAAACAAACTTGATTGATAAAACAAGGAATCATAAAATGAAATAGGATAGAACGGTACGAAGACCCGAATTAAATCCTATGGCACGATTCCTAAGAAAGACTTAGGACAATGATCCTTGTTAGATTATTCTACATTGTTCCAAAGTTTGGCTCCGATACCAAGCTGTGACGCCCCGCCTCTATACCCTCGCCAGCCAAGGACACTACGGGGTAATGTCGTCAACTAGCACGGAGAATAAGGCTGTTGAGGAGCGACCATCTGTATAACTGCTTTGTGCGAGTACCAATATGCCAGATATAATATAACTTTTCATCTCAAGAGGAAATCCGACACACCGATACAAACTCAAAGCTACTACACAGTGGCTAAATGGACCTCGGAAACAAATATAGAAATAAACATAACACAAATCAGTCACAGACAATTCATATCACAAAGGCGGAAATAGATATGAATATAACACATGAAAGTGTACATCAGAGTAGTGGTCAAATAAGATCCACAACAACACAAAAGAATAGATACAAGTGCAAGGCAAAAGAATATGTATACATCAAGGAGTCTAAATCTCAAATGTATACAACAAAAACTACTAAACTAGAGTAGTTAGCCAAAAGTCAGATGATGGTTCCAAATAGGAAGTCAAAAGGAAGCACCTGTAAAATCTCAGTCTGACCCGAGTATTATTTAAGAAGAAAATAATAAACGGATCAGTCTAGCTATAAATATCAGATAAAGTGATATAGAATAAGAGATATGACAAAAACGTATGATAACCATAAAGTCATACTGTGATAAGTATCTAATCGAAAATCAATCGAGAGATTAATCAATATCACAAGAATCTTCTCAAAGATTAAAAAGAATGTCATATTCTTAATTTAATTCACCAAGCCACAATAAATGACATACATATCAATGCCAACTGAAAAAGGTGGTGAAACATAAATTCCAGAAATCAATAATTAGAAATCCAGAAATCACAAGAAAGAGGATGGCCAAACCCAAGTGGGAGCATGAAAACTCACAAACACGTGTATCATAAACAATTTGGAACATTGACGCAGTGCAAATGTTACGTCCAATGAACCGGAAAGTCGAGACATCGATGTAGTACAAACGGTACATCAGATGAATAGAAGTACAAAACAATTCGGAACATTGACGCAGTGCAAACGGTACGTCCAATGAACCGGAAAGCCGAGACATCGATGTAGTACAACCGTACATCAGATGAATCGAAACACATTTCAATTCGGAACATTGACGCAGTGCAAACGGTACGTCCAATGAACCGGAAAGTCGAGACATCGATGTAGTACAAATGGTACATCAGATGAATCGAAACACATTAAAAGTACATGGGTTACTAGCCCATAAAGAAATGAGACGAAGCTCAATAAAATGAAGTACAGTCCTTCACATGGACAAAGAGACATCGCACATTGCTAGTCTAAACCATAAAATGATCATCATCGATCATCAAGAAGTGTCGATCTAAACCATAAAATGATCATCATCGATCATCAAGAAGTGTCAATTACGCTAAGCTAGTAAATATAAGAGTTTAGCTTCATGTCCCATAACCACTTGCTTAACTCAAATATTTACGAACAGATTGTAGATCTCCACTAGAAAATTGTCACAAGAGTTTCAATCGAACAAGTCCATAAATTAACCGACGAAGTAAACGCAAGCGTTTCATACCACTTGTTTTGCTAGGCCGTTTAATTATATTTTCTCATACGAATGAGGTAAAGGTTTGTATATACTAATAGATTAGAAAACGGTTTTATAAAGGAGCTTTGTATTAAAAATAGAGTTGAAATCATCTTTGTAAAAGAGTTTGGATATTTACTACTAGTATAGAAAACCTTTATATTTTGAAGTGAAAAATCATAGAAGTGATTGTAGAAACAATCAATCATAAAAATTCACATTCGAAGACGTGAATAAAATCCAAAGAAATCGATATCAAATCCATCAAAATGGATATTTCCAATAATTCCCAAAGAAAATGTCATCAAAGTCGATAATAAATGATAACAACAAAAGGGAAACAACACGAATCAATTAAAGTTGGAAATTCAAACAAATAGGCAACATAGGCATAATTGGCAAAAGGGAGCAGGTCAGTCAACCGGCTCACTGAGTTCGGTTGACCGGACCAGAGGCAGAAATGCTCGGGTAGCAGGTCGGTCAACCGGACCCTGAGTTCGGTCGACCGGAGCCTGTTACCAGTTCTACCAAAACATGGGCAGGGAAATGCTCGGGTAGCAGGTTGGTCAACCGGACCCTGAGTTCGGTCGACCGGAGCATGTTACCAGTTCTACCAAAACAGAGGCAGGGAAATGCTCGGGTAGCAGGTCGGTCAACCGGACCCTGAGTTCGGACGACCGGAGCCTGTTACCAGCAGTCCCATGCCTATCTAATGAATGCCAATCCCTTCCGAATTGCAATCGGTCGAGCAATGACACTAAGGGTTTACGCCCATCGACTACCCGGCCATATAAGCTCTTCGATTCATCACCAAAAACATGATCAAAACATCAAAGTTAGGATTTTCAAAGAATTGAACTCAAAACACTAAAAATTGGAATATTCACCAAATCAATCCAAACCAAAAGCATTTGCACAAGAATAAGTGTTAGGAATTCATACCTAACAATCGAAGATAAATATAGATTAAGATGTGAGATAAAAATCTCACCTTTTCACAAAAACAATGAAGAAGGAGCTTGAAAGCAAAGGGAGAATCAACCACTCTTCAACACAACCCAAATGAGCTTGAATCTATGCTAAAAAAGGAGAACATTCCCAAAGTTAGGTTTAGGAATTTATGAAATTGATAAAAGAATGAGTTGGAGAAGAAGAAGAGGAGGCTTACCAAAGTTTCTTCTATTAGTTTGGAGCTAGAACTTGATTTATAAATGGAAACTAGGGTTTGGAGTTTTTAATTTCCCATTCCACTCACCATTAATCTCTTTAGAACTGAAAGGTAGAAGGGGAGGGAGTGAATGAAGAGGGGGTTTCAGTTTTGAGTATTAAGTTAGACATAGGGCTGAACCCAAACCCAAACCCATAGTGAAAATGGTCGAATTTTTGGTTAGCTCCAAACATATCAAGGTTTAAACTCAAAAAGGTCGCAAACGTCATTTTGAATTCAATGGAAGTGGTCTCGAGTCCTAATTCGACCGTATGCAAAAAGTAGCTTTTTGGAATAAAATCCGACGAACGATGAAATATTTAAATATAAAATCGATAAATATGCAGGTTGTTACAGGTGTTCTCGCTCGGTGTTTGGTGGCGAGCAAGAGACTCTTACCCCTACATGTCCCCGGTCAAGGGTTGGTTAATCGGTTAGGTGAAGAAGTCGAGAGGCTGGCCGTAAAAGCAAATGCGAGGTACCACTATATGCCACGGCGGGGCTGGGATGGTTGAAAAGCCTATCGGTTGAGAGTGGCCGCTGTCGATGGTTGAAAAGCCTAGACCGTTACAATTTGGTACCACTAGTTAATGATCCTTAAATTAATTACATTTTTTAACTATATTTTAATTTAAGATAATTAATTGGTTTAATTAGTTAAGAATAACCACTCATGAAATTTATTAAGTATAATTAATTAATTTAATTAATGAAGTATAATTACTTAGTATAAGTAATTAATGGAAATTACTGAATGTGATTAATTAAAGGATTATTACTTAACTAATTAAAGGGAAATGTAATTAATTATGGATCATAAATTAATGAAATTAATAATATGTGAGTAATTAAGGGTTGATTAATCTGAATGGTTAAAGAATAATATAATTAAGTAATTAATATGTAATTAAAGAATAATTAATCAAGGATGATTAATTAAGATGGATAATTAAGGGATGATTAATTAATTGGTTTGTAATTAATTAATGTTAAGTATGCAGGATTTAAAAGTTTTTTTAGAGTAAAACGGATGTGTAGCGTGAGACTACACAGCCGGTTAGATATCATAGCTAAACATATATAGTGCGATCAACAAGCCTAACCGCTGGCCAAGATGAAATAGTTTAACATAGCGGTTATACAACATAAAGTACGGAAACTGCCCAGATAATAGGCTACAAAATATGATGGAAGGTACAATCACTGTCAGTGCTGATGGTTTCCAGGGACAGCTGAGGAGCTTTCAGTTGATTCAACAGAAGAAGACCTAGTGCGAGGCAGCCTAAGTCTGAAGGGCGCCGAGAAGCTGTGACCTGTTGAGGATGAATAATAGTAAATGATCCACCTGCAGGTACCCTCAAATAGTAATTTGGGCTTGTTAAACACATGAGCATTTCGCTCGATCCAGATGCACCAGCTAAAGATAGCTATAAAATGGTCCAATTGTTTGTTCAGGGTGTTAAATTGCCAAAAGTCATAGAATGAAGTTATTGTTGGGATGAAACCAAGCAGGTGTGCAACAGTTGCAGCCCAAACCTTAACCTAGAAGTCACAGTCGAAAAAGAGGTGTTGTATACTTTCAGTTGCATTAGAACAAAGAGCACAATCGGAAACCAGCATGATATTTAGTCGAAATAGTCTATCTCTAGTGTTGATACGACCATGGATAAGACACCATTGAAAGAACGCGATTCGAGGCTGGAGCTTGCAGTTCCAAAGTCTGGGAAAGTTGAAAAGGCGACCCGGGTTGTTCAGGTAAGAATAACAGGAAGCGACGGAAAAGCCGGTTGCAGGGTTTAAGGCCCAAAGGATTTTGTCTGAGGACTGGGAGAGACGAATGGATTGGAGAGAGGAGGCAGCATGCAGCAGCTCAGAAAAGGTATTGAGGTCGAAATATGAAGGTGGTAGAAGATGGTCGGGGCCGAGGAGGAGGGAATCAGAGATTGTGATGCGTTGGGAGGCTGCATTGGAGAAGAGGTTGGGAAGGGTGGAGGAAAGTGGAAGTTGGCCGAACCAAGTATCTAACCAGAAGAGGCAGTTCGACCCATTGCCCACTATGACATGAAAAAGGGATTTAACTCGGGGTATGCTAGAGAGGACACCGGACCAGAAAGGGGAAGGCCTAGGGTTGGGGATGGCATGGAGGGCAAGATGAGGGTTTGAGTGGTAATATAGAGAGGCAATCCATGATCTCCAAAGGAGGTTTTCAAGGGATAAAAATCTCCATAGCCATTTAGCTAGAAGAGCAAGATTGAAGTGGTGAAGATTGACGATACCAAGGCCACCATTAGAAATGTGTGTGCAAACGGATCGCCAGTTAACGAGTTTCCTTATTCTGCCACCATTCCAAAGGAAAAAACTCCTTATCTTATCAATTCTATTGATTACCCAACATGGAACTTTGTAGAATGCCATCTAGTAGGAAGGGATGGCCGATTGGACAGATTTGACGAGGACAAGACGACCAGCAGAGGAGAGGGAATGTGCCTTCCAGGAAAGGAGTCTATTTTCAATTTTTGAAATGAGGGGGAGCCAGTCAGTTTTAAGTAGCTTGGTTGGTCTGAGGGGGATACCGAGGTAAGAGATAGGGAATTGGGCGATAGAGCAATTGAGCAAATTGGAATATGTGGGCCCGAGATGATCAGAATTCCCGAGCATGATGATAGAGCTTTTGTTGAAATTGATAGATAGACCAGATATAAGTTCAAAAGAGTACAAAGCGACTTTGAGGCACCGGAAGTGATTGACGTTGGGGGACGCAAACAGGATTGTGTCATCGGCGAAGTGTAGGTTGGATATGGACAGGTTGGAATTAGGGAGTTTAATGCCCTCGAAGATGTTGTTAGATATAGCTAATTTCATCATACGATTGAAAACGTCGGCCACGAGGACGAAAAGCAGGGGAGAGAGTGGATCACCTTGGCGTAAACCCCTAGTGGATTTAATTAGACCCCCAGAGGAGCAATTAATAGAAATTGAGGAAAAACTAGTGCTAAGGATATGTCGGATCCAACTGCACCATTTTGGTGGGAAGCCTCTATGTTCCAAAAGATCAAGGATGAATTGCCAGTTGACAGTATCAAAGGCCTTAGAGAAGTCTAATTTGAGGAGAATGCCTGGAGTTGAAGATTGGTGACAGAACGAAATAATCTCTTGAGTGGTTGCAACACAGTCCATGATGTTACGGCCAAGAATAAATGCAGATTGCTCAATCCCAATAAGAGGGTCTATGACTGATTGAAGGCGGTTGGCCAAAACTTTGGTAATAATATTGAGAGTGGTGTTCAGTAGACTGATGGGGCGGAAAGAGGAAAGGGAAGTGGCACCAGAGGACTTGGGAAGGAGGATAATATTAGCATAGTTTAGACGAGCCACTGATGATGGGTTCTCATAAAATTCAACACACATCTCCATGATATCGTATTTGACAGTATCCCAGAAATGTTTAAAGAAGAGGGGGCCGAAACCATCAGGACCCGGAGCTTTGTCATCAGACATCTCCTTCAATGCAGACCAGATTTCTTCCTCCGAGAATGGTTGATCAATAGGAATGGGGGAACTATCAGGGTAGAGGAGATTCCAGTCAATGTGTGGGGTAAGGGGGAATGTTTGCCTAGGATATTCCGGTAATAGGTGGAGAATAGTTCGAGGATAGCAGAATGGTCAGTGATAGATCCATCGTTGTGGATGATTTCAGGGATAAAAGTGGATCTACGCCTACCATTGGCACAGCGATGGAAATAAGCTGTGTTTTTGTCACCCTCCTCAATCCATTTCGCTTTTGAACGTTGTTTCCAGCCAATCTCCTCTTGTAGAGACAGTCTATCAAGTTCCAATTCCAAGTTTCTCAAGCGAGCTCGGTCAGATTCGGTGAGACGGTGAGATTCTTCAAGAATGTTAAGATCTAAAATTTCATCTTGGACTGCTGAGATGCGTGAGCGAATTGAACCCCAGACCGACTTGGCCCAGGGTTTGATAAGTTTACGAAGGGCTCTAAGTTTGGTGACGATTCTGGCGGAAGCAGAGGCGATTGGGAAAGGCTGGGACCAGATGTTTTTGATGAAAGGGTCGAATGAAGGTTCAAGGAGCCAAAGTCGCTCGAAGCGGAAGGGACTGGGAGGACGGATGGATGAACCGGAGTCAAGGAGGATTGGATAGTGATCGGAGATGATGGAGGCGAGGCCAGAGACCAAAGTGAGTGGGTATAAATCCTCCCAGGCAGGATTGAATAGGAAACGGTCCAGTTTGGCCAAGGAGGGATCTGATGATTTAAAAGTAATTAATTTAATTCATTGGTGGTAAATTAAAGTAATTAGAGATGGTGTGGCTGATTAATCTTGCTTATGGATGATTTAATGCCTTGAATTATGTAATATCTCTGATATGTGATATGTGCTGCTTTGTGATTTGAGATGAATTGTTGTGTATAAATTGTATTGTTTAAACTTAAACATCTTGGCTTTAAAAGATGGTATTGAATTCGAAGAAACCGGAGTTGGATATTAGCAATATCCGGAACCACTTCGATTAGTAACTTCTATAATTCTTTATAGATCTGATTATAGAATCAAATAGGCTGAAATGGAATAAATTAAGTAACATGGCCATTTAAACTAAGTAACGGTACTTAGATATTGTTTTGTGAAATGAGTGTTGGCTTTAGCAAGATAAGAACTCGTAAAGAGGTACGAGTTACCCTGGTTTTCAAAGAAGTTTTATAACTTAGTATTTCAAGTTATATGGGTTTACTCACGCTGGTTTCCAGCCTGACTCGGGTGTTACTTTATCGTAATGCTCGGGTCAGAACGAGTATTACAGATTTTCAGGTAAGAACGTTCTGGAGCTCAGGTGGCGAGCTGGATGGCAGGAACGTATGGAGTATATTCCGCTGTGTATTTGAGATTGTAGTGATTGTAGTCAGAGATAAGTTGTTATAACTGTCCAGTTTATTTGTGAATGGTTGTACTCTGATATATTGTCTGTAAATAGGCAGTTACAGCTTTTCTTGTGTAAATGATGTTATTTGATATTATATTTTGATCCGCTGCGAATGTGAGATTCTATGTTTTATTTTTCTGTTTCTTCTTCTACCTCTTTTCTTATTTACCTTAACAATCTGAAATTTCCAACGTTCGATTGCTCGGCACTTCTACAGTGAAAGTATTAGTGTTGAATTTTCGGGTCGTTACATTGTGACGACCCGAAATTTTCGACTCCGAAAATTCGACATTAATACGTTCACTGTGGAAATGCCGAGCAATCAAATGCCGGAAATTTCAAATTGTTAGGGTTAAGAAGAAAAGGAGGTAGAAGAAGAAACAGAAAACAAAACACAGAATCTCACATTCGCAGCGGATCAAAATATAATATCAAATAATAGCATTTATACAAAGAAAAGCTATACTTGCTAATTCATATACAATACATCAGAGTTACAACCATTCACAAATAAACTGGACAGTTATAAATAACTTGTCCCAGTCTACAACAATATAACACCAATACACAGCGGAAAATACTCCATACGTTCCTGCCATCCAGCTCGCCACCTGAACTCCAGAACGTCCTTACCTGAAAATCTGTAATACTCGGTCTGACCCGAGCATTACAATAAAGTAACACCCGAGTCAGGCTGGAAACCAGCGTGAGTAAACCCTTTTAAATTGAAATACTAAGGTTGTAAAACTTATTTGAAAACCAGGGTAACTCGTACCTCACTACGAGTTCTTATCTTATTATAGTCAAACAATTTATTTCACAAAATAATATCTAAGTATCGTTACTTAGTTTCAAAGGTCTAGTTTACTTAATTTATTCCATTCCAGCCTATTTGATTTACAAATCAAATCTATAAAGAATTATAGATTTCAAATCGAAGTGGTTCCAGATATTGCTGATATCCGACTCCGGTCTTTTCGAATCCAATGTCATCTTTAATCCAAGTTGTTTAAGTGAATACAATTCAATTTTAAATACAGGATGTCACATTTACACAGCAATTTATCATCGATAGATAACCCACATTATCACAGTTCAACCCAGACATATCATATCACAGAACATCACAAATTATCAGACTAGATATTAACCCAATCATTCAATACAATTTAACCATCCATAAGCAAGATTAATTAGTCCATTTCTAATTAATTTAATTAACACAAAATAAATTAATTACTTTTATAAATCCTGCTTAATTATCATTAATTAATTACAAATCATTTATTTATTTATAATTAATTACTGACATTAATTAATTATCCTTTAATTACCTGAGATCTTAATTAATTTAAGATAACCCATTTATCTTAATCTCTTACTTAACTACATTATTGAATTTTATTCGAAAACACTTAGGAATTTATTTACTAATTAACCTAATATATGATTATTCAAACCAAATCAATTTATCTCAAAAACTTTTAACCTTAAAATTTAAATCTTTGTAACTTGTTTGATAACTTGATTAATACCATGAAAACTTGTTACTAATTTGCTTGAAAACTTGTATGTGTTCTTATGCTTTAAAACTTGTTAAATCATTTTCTTTTAATTTTTAAAACCTGGATAACTAACGAAACAAACCCAAGCCCAAGCTCAAAATTCTCGAGCAAAACCCGATCAAATCTCCCGTCTCTTCCCTCTCGATAAAACTCGAGATCGACTTCGAGCAAACCTCCATTATTCCCGATCCTCTCTTCTTCACAGCTACTACCAGATACACGAGAACACGCGTGCACGTGCCACAAGTTCAGACCATCTCCGATCCACGCTCCGACCTCCAACAAGTCGGCGATGACTTCGTCGACGATCCTAACTACCCAGATCATCAATACCCACTGGAAATCGAAAACGAGCAAGACAACACCTGCTCGAACCCAAACCAATCGACGAAAACCCTCTCGCACCACCGTCTCCGATCGCCTACGACCTCGCGATCACGACCGGACCTCCGCCACTTGCTTATGCTTCTAATCCCCCACCTGCGATCAACTCCGATTCACCCACGACCAAGCAATGCCTTCGAGAACAGCGTCGACCAAATCTAGTCGTTAAACCCTACATTGCCGTCGACAAGACACTTCGATGAACTATAAATCCCCGACTATTTTCCATTGATCTCCAGACTTCCAGCCACCTCCAGCTTCAACCAGCGGCTCCACCCACCATCGATCGATGAGAAATCGACGAAATTGCAATTCTCATTCAACTCAAAAATTCTACTCAAACCCAAACTTAAAAATTATGATATGATTATCAAAATTCATCATTTTTCAATACGAATCAGTTTATATAATTAAAACTTGGAATTTTAAAAATCAAAATTTTGACTTGAATTTCTTTTCTCTGACATTTCTTATTTCCAGAAATCCTACCTGTTAATTTCACTTAATAATATTTTTAAAAATCAAATTTTGTTATAGAAAACAGATTTCCTTTAAAGATCATAACCTAAAAGTGTTTATATAAAGAGATATGAATTTATATAAGGTACTGTTGAGCCTGTTACACAATAGAGACCTGTATATACTTATACACGGACATGCAGAGACATTTATTTTTATTTCTATACATGCAACAAATTAATTCATACATGCAAACATGATTCACAACATCACTACAAGATTTTATCACATGCAACAAGATATAAACTGATTAAAAAAAATGTTTACTCACTGATTTTGAAACAGAGAAACAGAGCTTCTTTTCTTTACTTTTGATCAGGATCTACACTTGATTATTGATCTGAAACTTGTGTTGAGATGAATTTGAACTGAAGCTTGATTTATGTTGAGTTGATCTTTGAATTTGCTTAGGTTGAAACTTGGAGTTGCTTTGTTTTAGTTTGATTTTCTTTTTAGTTTTAGTTTAGAAGAGATTGAGAAATGAATTTGTAAAACTTTGATCTGTTTACAGCCTCTTCTCCTTCTTATTGTTATTAATATTTCAAATTAAAGAAGACAATGCCACTTGTTATTTCATGTTATCCCCAAGCTACAAATGTCAAAACCAATGTTATATATTTTCTTTAACACATTTCCTCTTTACTTATATTTATGTAACTTTAAAGAAAAAATATGAAACCTAATTATATACTAATTAATAATCCTATATATATATTTTATTTGTTTTTGAAAAGATAAATTTTGCCAATTTAAATAATTATATCAGGAGATTATCAAGTAAATATTCATATCCAGGTATTTTTAATTATCAAAAACATTTGTTCAACTTATAAATCAGTATTTCAATAGTTAAGATCAGTTAATTATCCAATTAACAGATGTCCAAAAATCCGGGTTATCACATTCTTCCCCCCTTTAAAACTTTTTGTCCTCGAAAAGGAACGAAGCCAGAATTTTATTAAAATGTTCATTATCATTTAAATAACTCTTTAAACACTTTAACTCTATTTATTTTAAAGTTTCAAAACACTTTAAAAATCTACATAATATTATCAAAATAATTTTATAAAAATACTTTTTATAACTCGATGTTTCAACAAGTCCATCCTTGTTCTCATAGAAATTCGGCCATACGTTGATTAGGCGTAGGACTGAAAATCTATAAGTACTTGGTAAACCCGTTTTCAACACCCGTTGAAAACACTTAGAAAACATTCACACAAAAATGATTTCTACATTTTCACAAAATTTTTTCTAAGTGTTTTCACTGGGTGTTGAAAACGGGTTTACCAAGTACTTATAGATTTTCAGTCCTACGCCTGATCAACGTATGGCTGAATTTCTGTTAGAACAAGGATGGACTTGTTGAAACATCGAGTTATAAAAAGTATTTTTATAAAACTATTTTGATAATATTATGTAGATTTTTAAAGTGTTTTGAAACTTTAAAATAAATAGAGTTAAAGTGTTTAAAGAGTAATTTAAATGATAATGATCATTTTAATAAAATTCTGGCTTCGTTCCTTTTCGAGGACGAAAAGTTTTAAAGGGGGGAAGAATGTGATAACCCGGATTTTTGGACATATGTTAATTGGATAATTAACTGATCTTAACTATTGAAATACTGATTTATAAGTTGAACAAATGTATTTTATAATTAAAAATACATGGATATGAATATTTATTTGATAATCTCCTGATATAATTATTTAAATTGGCAAAATTTATGTTTTCAAAAACAAATAAAATATATATAGGATTATTAATTAGTATATAATTAGGTTTCATATTATTTTTTTCTTTAAAGTTACATAAATATAAGTAAAGAGGAAATGTGTTAAAGAAAATATATAACATTGGTTTTGACATTTGTAGCTTGGGTATAACATGAAATAACAAGTGGCATTGTCTTCTTTAATTTGAAATATTAATAAAAATAAGAAGGAGAAGAGGCTGTAAACAGATCAAAGTTTTACATATTCATTTCTTAATCTCTTCTAAACTAAAACTAAAAAGAAAATCAAACTAAAACAAAGTAATTCCAAGTTTCAACCTGAGCAAATTCAAAGATCAACTCAACATAAATCATGCTTCAGTTCAAATTCATCTCAACACAAGTTTCAGATCAATAATCAAGTGTAGATCCTGATCAAAAGTAAAGAAAAGAAGCTCTGTTTCTCTGTTTCAAAATCAGTGAGTAAACATTTTTTTTAAAATCTGTTTATATCTTGATGCATGTGATAAAATCTTGTAGTGATGTTGTGAATCATGTTTGCATGTATGAATTAATTTGTTGCATGTATAGAAATAAAAAGAAATGTCTGTGCATGTCTGTGTATAAGTATATACAAGTCTCTGTTGTGTAACAGGCTCAACAATACCTTATATAAATTCATATCTCTTTATATAAACACTTTTAGGTTATGATCTTTAAAGGAAATCTGTTTTCTAAAACAAAATTTGATTTTTAAAAATATTATTAAGTGAAATTAACAGGTAGGATTTCTGGAAATAAGAAATGTCAGAGAAAAGAAATTCAATTCAAAAATTCAAATCAATACAATCTCAAATACACAGCGGAATATACTCCATACGTTTCTGCTATCCAGCTCGCCACCAAACCCGAAGCGAGAACCCCCCATATTGAGATTCCGCTGTGTATTTGAGATTGTATTGATTGTATTGGTAATTGAAAATAATGGATGCTATTGATTGGTGTTTGGATAATTGGATGTTTATTTACCTTGGCTTATCCTGATATCATCCTATTGTTATTAATAATCTATGGAACTGTGAATTAGATTGTTTAAATGAATTAAGAAGTAGATTGAGATAATATATATTCCATTACTAGAATTTAATGGAATTTAACTTTAATTTAAAAAATATAATGTGCCGTGATGGCGCGGCGACGAGGAAATAGGGTTTCACGACCTATTTTGATCGACGTTGTAGTCAAGACGTTTGCGACGTCATGGGTGGATCAGACTCGATCGCACCAGGGGGGATCGAAGCGTGAGGTTGCAGTAAAGGTTTGGTCGGAGTGTTGAACCTTCTAGTGGCCGGAGATGGCAACACAAGACGGATTAGGGTGACCAGGTTTGGTTCCAGGGGGTTGCTTGTTTGCTCGATTTTGAGATCATCATCATTTCAAGGATCTGGGTGGTCAGAAGCTTAGGTGAGGTAGTCGACGACTTGTTGGCGATCGAAACGTTGATCGGAGGTGGTTTGATCAGGCGTGCACGTGCACATGTGTCAGTGTGTATCAGAGGTTTGATTTTGGTTGCTGTTGAGTTTGGGAAAGAAGAAGTGGCTCGGGAAAGAACTCAGGGAGATAGCGGGTTTGGCTCGAGGATTTTGATGGTGTGGCTCGGGTTTTCATTTACAAGCTAATAAGTTTTCAAAAGAATATAAACCCAGTTTTTATTGAAAGGATAACTAATGTATGTAATTAATTTAAGGTTAATTACTTGTTGTAATTATTGTGAGTAATTAAAGATTAACTACTTGAGGTAATTAATTTGAGAATTAATAAATTATGTAATTAATTAAAGAGTTAGTTAATTAATGAAAGTAATTAAAGAATAATTACTTAATGAAAGTGATTAAGTAATAATTAATTTACGTGAATGGTTGAGGATTGATTAATTAATTTCATTAATTAATTAAAGTAATAATAAATGGTTTGTAATTAATTAATGTTAGTTAAGTAGGAATTAAAAGTAATTAATTTAATTAAATTAATTAGGAATTGTATAACTAATCAACCTTGCTTATGGATGCTTAAATTATATTGAATTCCTTGGATTATTTGATATATCTGATATGTGATTGTGATGCTCTGTGATATGAGATGCTTTGGATGAATTATGATAATGTAAGTTATCTATCTGTGATAGAATTGCTATGTGAATATGATATCCCGAATATAAATTAAATTGTTTAAACTTAAACAACTTTGCTTAAAAAGATGACATTTGATTCGAAGAGACCGGGATCGGATAACAACGATATCCGGAACCACTTCGATTAGAAATCTATAATTCTTTATAAATTTGATTTGTAAATCAAATAGGCTGGAATGGAATAAATTAAGTAACTGGACCATTGAAACTAAGAAACAATACTTAGATATTATTTGGTGAAATAAGTGTTTGACTATAACAAGATAAGAACTCGTAGTGATGTACGAGTTACCCTGGCTTTTCAAAGAGGTTTTACAACCATAGTATTTCAAATTAAATGGGTTTTACTCACGCTAGTTTCTAGCCTGACTCGGGTGTTACTTTATTGTAATGCTCGGGTCAGACCGAGTATAACAGATCTTCAGGTTAGGACGTTCTGGAGTTCAGGAGACGAACTGGATGGTAGAGACGTATGGAATATATTCCGCTGTGTATTTGAGATTGTATTGATAGTAGTCAGGGATAACTTGTTATAACTATCCAGTTTATTTGTAAATGGTTGTACTCTGATATATTGTCTGTAAATAGGCAGTTATAGCTTTTCTTGTGTAAAGGCTGTTATTTGATATTATATTTTGTTCCGCCGCGATTGTGAGATTCTGTGCTGTTGTTTTCTATTTCTTCTTCTACCTCTTTTCTTCTTTACCCTAACAATCTGGAATTTTCGGCGTTCGATTTCTCGGCATTTCTACAGTGAACGTATAAATGTCGAATTTTCGGGGTCAAAATTTTTAGGTCGTTACACTATTTTTGAAAATTTTATTGATATTAATAATATTTACATATGCCTAACTCATAAAACTAAGGCCAGATATATTACCCATGCACTGCCTTGCGGGCTTACGCGGGGGGAATACAGAGCATGGCGAGTGCACACACAACTGTGTATACCTATCTACTGTTGGTGTTATTAATGAAAGAATTTTTATATACATACACCTAACTCAGATAAACTGAGGCCAGATATACCGATCGTGCACTGCCTTTTGGACTTATGTGAGAAGGGTATAGAGCATGGTGAGTGGACACACTTGCGTGTGAACACATGGCTCTAGGTGTTAATAAAATATATATATATATATACAAATATTTTTTTAGTTTTTTTTATATACATTTTTTTTGAAGAGAGAGTTTTGCAAAATCATCTTAGCACCATTTAACATAGAAGATAAAAATGTTATATCCTTTTCTTTAAATCTACCACTTTTTTAAACAAAGATTTTCAATGAGGATATACTTCATAATTAACATGTATGAACCTTCCTATATACTAGATAAACCATAGTTACTTGTAATCAAACTTTTTTTTAATTTTTGTTAAGACAAATAAATTTTCAAAAATTTCAATTTAATAACCAAAATCCTATATTTATCATATAGTGTTTCTTTAAAAATAAATTCAAGCGCTAAAAAAAAATTTTGGGAAATTTTTTTAATTTTTTTTTTGAGTTTTGGAAGGAAAATGAAGAAAAATTAACCATAAAAAATCAAAAAGAAGATGAGACTCCCCTCACATTTGATTTTGAGTGTGTCCTCACAGTCAACCTAAGTGAAAGGAGAAAAAAAAAAAAATACGACCTAATTTACATGAAAACGAAACGCTTATTTACACGACATCAGAAAGTATATTGTCAAAGAGTAAATGAAACGGTCTTCCAAAGACCAATTCATTTGTCTCGTAAAGTATGCGAGACACAGTGTAACCAAACGATAAAAGATTTCAAAGTGGAATGTTGACTTGGAAAAAGGAATGTCTTTTTATTAAAAATTGTGTGAGTTGTTTTATTTTCAATGATTTTTGGGGTAGATAAAACAATTGGTTGAAGTTCAAGTTTATTCTCACCAAATTGAAATTCAAACTTATCATTGAAAATTTCTTCAGAATTATTGATTTCAAAATCAAAATGGTGATTTAAATCTTCCCCTTCAGAATTTAACAACTCATCTTCGAAAAGTCCATAAAAAACACGTTCGCTAAATTCGTCTTCCTTTGTTGAATTATTCACAACTTCATTGCATTTATCGATTTCAAAATCTAAAGTTGTAATCAAATTTTCAAAATCGAAAAAGGAAGATCGAATTTTATATCGAGTTTCTCACCCTCAAAAGAATTAAAATCCAACTCAATTACCGTATTTTCAACAACTTCATTAAGATCGTCATTTTCAATTTTAAAAGTTGTTATTTGAAACTCGTCAGTTTTGATAAAAGGTGGATTATTATTTGACTCGTCACACGTTGGGATTTGGTTTTGTTTCTCATGTTGTTTCGGGTATGTTTCAAATAATAAATCCGTATGATCTCTGTGAATTTCGTTAACTTGCTCAACAAAATCGAATTTATAATTATTAACTTGAGAATTTTTGATTTGAAATTGTTAAGAACAAAAATTTTCGCCATCATAGTCGAGATTATTCTCATTGCCAAAATTATTTAAACAATTGATTCCATTTTGATTTTGAATTTCATCTAGGAGTTCAAAATTATAATGGCATGAGTTATAATCGAAATCATTTGAATTTTGAAGTGAATTCAAACTTTGATTATCTTGAAAATTTTGACTTGAGTTATTGCACAAATATGAATTACACAAATCATTTATCCTTTGATGTTGTTGTGTAGAGAGTTCAAGCAAAGACGAAATCATTTCAATGCTATTTTCAAGATTTAAGGGTTGGTCATCATTTTGAAAATTTCGTCGTTCGAAATTCGAATTATTTGCATAATAGTTGTCATTAAAATATTCATAAGAATTTGATGTAAAATTATATGGATTATATTAATTTTCACAACTATCGTAAAATTCATGTGAGTAGGGAAATTCAAACAATTTCAAAAATCTTTTTTTTTTCCTTTTTTGGAATTTTTTTAAAGGAAAACTATTTACCAAAAGGAATTTATTTTTCAAAAAGGAAATTTGATTTTTTTCTTTTGGATTTTCATTTTTTGTTTGTTTTTGAAATGGTTTTATATGTTTTTTTTGTAAAGATGGTATTTTTTTGGATTTTTGTTGTTTTTTAAAAAACTAACTTAAAAATTATTATTTTTTTGATTGAAATTTTTTGAAGGATTTAAAAACTAAGTTAAGAAATATTTACAATTTTTTTAATTTTTTTTAAATATGCATGAACTAATGCAACTAAATGAATGCAAAGACTTAATTAAAAATTTCCTATCCAAAGTAGCTCCTAACCCAAAATTGTATAATCACACTTTGTCTTTAATCTAATAAGATAGTTCTCAACTAGGTAACGACAAGATTTATCGATGCACTGTGACGACCGCCCATGGCCCCTGCACCGGATCTAGAGAAAGAGCGCTGTAAAGTGTGCCAGGCGACTATGGACGATTGACAAGGTAAGATTAAAACAACAGAATCTATCGTATTACTCACAGCGCATGGACAAAATACAATAGAACATATGTATAGTGAAGCTTTACAGAACAAAATGACATCTTATAAAACTCCATAATAGTTGAACACAAGCATTCATATAGTCAATACATCCAGCCTCACTACATATCTCTCAGAGAATACAAAACAGCGGAATATCCAGTACATATAATAAGAAGATAATATGCAACCCTCTAGCTCGTCTTCGATATCAGCATCGTGAGAAGAGAACAGCACCTGTCACCTGCTACCTAGTCTGCCCGTCCCAAAATGGACGAACAGCCCAAGGCAATAAGAATTAAAACATAAAGCCTTGAGTCAGACAACAGTCTTAGTGAGCAGTAAATTAACTAACAACATACCAAAAGAGCATAAAGGAAAAGGAATAGGAATACAACCCTCCCACTCCAACCTCATTCTACAGTGATAGCCCCCAGACACACACTAAGCAGAAGCAAACATAGCAGAGCATACGATTTAAAGTAAAGCAATTGTCACTCGAGTCAAGAGCGATGTTTTCCAAGTACAAATTCCAAGGTCTAAAACCAAGGTCAGATAAGCACCCAGGAAATACCGCTCTTGAGACCGAATGACGATACAACCAAACATCCATGACTCGGCTATCACTGTTATCATTGTTGCGATATCACCGTTAATTGAATGACCGGCACATTCTTTCAGCCGTCCGTCAAGGGCTAATGGTAACCCCGGTTCTAGACATAACTCCCGCACGTCATCGTGACCCGTGCCTAGGATTATCGAATCTACCCAGAGTACTTGACCATCAACTTAGTCTTTTGGGCGTCCCCATGTACTCTTGCTTAGAGCATGCTAGAACCTTCAACAACGATGAGATCTCAACCTCCTAGTCATCCTCCTCGACGACTATTGCCATACTAGCTCAAGCGCCTCTCGAGCATCCATTATCCTCAACTCGAATCATATCACCGAGTTATCAACATGCTTGGAATGACCCCGCCTGGATTAGACCAAGTCTTCATCATATGATGCCTCGCTTCATTACATCCTCGCAAAGCTTCATCTCAACTTCACATCATCAAATCTATGCATAGGAGCTTCATCATCCCGCTACATATGCCACGAGCAGCTTTTCCAATTCAAGAGCCTTTCCCTTAGCTTTTGAATCACCTTCGATCTAAATCTAATCATCAATCATCTAGTTCATAACAATCAATCAAATCAAACATCAATCCAAGCAATCAAGCATTCAAAAATGATCTAAGTAGACAATTATAACAATAATGGCATTTTCGTAATTAAAGAGTTGAAAGTCCAATAAGCATGAAAACATGGATTATATCTCTACAAACTTGATGAATGAACTTGCATAGGTTAACATATGATAAAATGGATGCAACATCATCATGAACAATGGATCTACATGGATCTACACATAGGATGAAGAAAATGCATGGAAATCACTAATTTAACACCAAATCGAGCCAACAATCCGATCTACTCCTTTGGATCCGTGTGAGAGATAATCACCACTCACCAAATCACCTAAACAATCCAAAAGATAACAACTCCAGATCTGGACAGCGAAGAACTAAGCTAGATCCGACAAGATCTCACTTCAAACGAAGAAATCTCTCTTAAAAAGATGAAGATCTTCAATCTAAGCTCTTGAATCTTCAATCTTGATCTTCGATTTGGATGGATGGAAGCACTAGATTAGAGTGGAGAAAAGAAGTGAAGAAGTGTAGAAGTCGAGCTCTCAAAATGGCAGCACTTCGTCGCTTCAAAATCCGGATCCCAAAAAGTGAGAACAACCCCTCCTATTTATAGCTGAAAACTGCCCTTAAGTCGTAACTCGGCAATCTTCTTAAGTCGGTGCCGACTTAACACTATGCCGACCTACGACCTAACACTTTGCCGACCTAACAAAGTCTCACTCAACACACAGCCTCAAAACCCAAGTCCTAACGACCTACAGCAATGCGCATCTGCGACTTAACACATAGGCGCGACTTAACTTAGGTCGTTGCCGACCTAAGTGCCTTGCCGACCTATGACATACGAAGGAATACAACTACGACTTAACTCGCAACTGGGTTACGACTTAACACAGGAGGCGACCTACCGACTCAATTACTCTGCCGACCTATCCTTAACTCGTCAGCCGACTTAACACTTAGCTCAAAACCTTAAGTCGTCTACAATAACTTAAGTCGGTCACTTCCTTAGGTAGTCTATCCCTTAACTCGGCAACGACTTACAACCTACGACTTAATACTTGCCGAGTTACCTTCGACCTAATAACTTAGCCCAGCTACGACTTATCTCCTTAGGTCGTCGCCGACTCAACCCTTAAGTCCTTGACTCGCTTATAAGTCGGTACTCCTATGGGTCGCTAATTCGAACTGCCGACCTAACACTTAACACCTAAACACTTAGGTCGCTCACAACATTCTCTTAGGTCGTTGCCGACCTAACTCTTCCCCAGAATACTTAGGTCGCCTGAACCTCTTAAGTCGGTCACGACTTATCTCCTAGGTCGGTGACTACCTTAAGTCGGTCAACCACACTCCCTTAACTCGGTGAGTTCCTTGAGTCGGCAACTCGACCCAGACTTGTTGCTTAACTCGTCCAAACTCCTAAGTCGGCTACGACTTAGGACTTAAGCAAAATTCTGCCAAAACCTGAAATGTCTTAACAACAATATAACCAAGGGTCAATCATTTTAGAATGTTTTGATCCGTAAAAATACGGGTCGTTACATGCACCATGAATCACCGTAGCAATGCAGCCGAAGGTTTAAGTACCTTCAGAGAAACAACCACTATAATATTTACGAATCCGTAATATTTATAAATGGTTATTGCTCTGCTACAGCCTAGACACCAAGAAATTAAATCGTCGAAAGAGCACAACTTGTCAATATACAATTAAGCGTTATCAATGTCTAACCGTTATTATTAATCAAAATTCTAGGATGAAATGTAAAGCAGAAATTAAACATGTATTAACAATGCAACTATGAACGAAATTTGTTTTTGAATTTTTTTGAATTTTTTTTTAAAATGCAAGCAACTAACAATGTAATGAAAATAAGAACAAGAGATAGGGGAACGATACCAGAGCGTGCAGAATTATTAGCAATTTATTTTAAAGCAGTAATTTTTTTAAGCAAGCAAGCAGAGCAGTTTTAGCAAGCAGTTCCTCCTTTTTGATTTTCCACAACCTGAAATTAAAAACAAGATATATACAATTTTTTTTAATAAGTTTATCAAAGAAGAAATTAAAACAAGTGAAAAACAAAACAAATGAAAACTTTTTTTTATAAGCACTTGGTGTTTGTTTTTTTTTCATTTTTTTTGTAAAGTGTTTTCGTTCAAACTAAAATCAATGCCAGATAATTTCTTTTTTAAAAAAACAAATCCTTAACGAAACACAAACACCACGATATCATACCCAAATTCCAAATAGAAATTCGCATATTAAGTCGTGTGATTGAAGCTTCCGTTTGTGAGTCGATTTCGGGTTGTGGATTTGCGATTGGTTTCTTTCACTATCACAGGTTGTGGTTGGGGCTCGAATTGGAGTTTGCGGCAATTGATTACGATGGGATTGGGGCTTTTTCTGGGTGGGCGAGATGGAGATGAAGTTGTCGGCGTCGAAGTCAATTGGTTATCACGATGGTTGCTCAGGTTGGTTTGTTGAGGAGGATGGAGTAGCAGCAAATAGCAGCGTTTGTGTGCAGGTTTGTTGTGGTGGTCTGCTTGGTGATGGAAACTGATGTAAAATGGTGATGTCTGCTTGCGATGAGGTAATGGTGAGAGTATGAAATGCATATTCTTTTTTTTGGTTGGAATGAAGGTGAACTGTTGTGAGGAGTAGACAGAGATGGTTGTACAGGTGTGAAGGTGGTTGCGGTGGTTCAGGCAGGTGGTTGAATTGAAATAGGCAGTTAACAGAGGTGATGGAGTAGCAGCAATATGTTGAGATGGAGTTGGTGGTTTGGCACTGGTTGATGGGGTGTGTAAAAGTCAGGTATGTATGTTAATGTTGAGGTTGAAAGTGTGGTACCAGTGATGAAATAATGGTATGTGATGTAGTATGGTCGTGGTAGCAAGTAAGTGGTGCTATTGGCAGAGGGGGAGGAGCTGCAAGTTTGAAATAATGGTGTTAAGGTGATGATGGAACTGTGGTGAACAGAAGTGGCTATTTGCAGAGGGTATATGGCAGTCCGAAGGCTTGTGGTTTGTGGAGATGATCTTGTTGTAAGGCATGTGGTTGCAGGAGATGTTTAGAGGCAGTGATTGTCTTGTATAAGAGAGTGTGGTGAAGTTTCGGAGGGGTAGGAAATGTAGTAGTGGGGAGTTTTTGATGTGGCAGTAGAAGTATGGTGTGCAGCAGTTCTATAGGTGTGATGACTGGAGGCAGAGTGATGTAGTGGTGGAGTTGTTGTGAATGCTGTAGCAAACTGTGTATGACTGAAGTTGATGCAAACAATGGAGAAGTGCTCTGATAGGCAGTGGTTGGATATCTGATAGGAAACTATATGACTGAAGCTGTTGGTTTGTTTGTTTGGGTTGTATTTGATGTTGTAGCAGAACTATTGTGTGGTGTCTTGGTGGAGAGGTAAGTGAGAGGGATTGTAAGTGGTAAGCAGTGATGATGTTGGTGATATGTGATAGGTGATGGCAGATGCCAGAGGAAGGCAGGTGGCAATTGGTGTTGTTTGGTGATGAAATGATCAGTGATGTAAGGGAGAGTTGTGCACTGGAGTTGTAAAGTAGAGAGCACTGTTGTATTGGTTGTTTGTTTTGGTTGGTGACTGCTGTAATGTTTATTGTGATAGAAGAGAGAATGAAGTGCAGTCATTGGTGGGAAAAGATTGATGGTATGAAGGTGGGTATGTTGAGAACATGTGAGGAGAGAGTCTGTTGCATAGAGAATTGACAGGCAGAGGAGAAACTGTTAAGGGAATAAGAAGGCAAGGAACAGTGAAGAACAATGAATAGTAAATAGAGAGGAACTGTAGAGTGAACAAAATGCAATGTACATACAAATGCAATAAAAATGTACTAAATAGAAAATTGTAATGTAGAAAAAAAATGAAATATTTTTTTTTCGTTTTGAAATGATCTTGTGTATGTTTTTTTTAAATAGAAAAATGCAAATGCATAAAAGAAAAACAACAAGCAAACAAACAAATGCAAGCACAAAAATCACACAAACACACAACACAATTTTTTTTAAAAATAAAATGCAAATGAACACACAAAACACACACACAATAAAATCAAAAAAATAATTATTTGAAGAATAGAAAATAAAATCAAATCAAATTCCCTGGCGACGGCGCCAAAAACTTGTTCAAGCGACTAATTCTCTATCAAGTTAGAAAATAGCCGATCGAATTTAAATTAAAATTAACCACAAGGGCACGGCGTACAATTTTAGTATATGGCGAGTACGGGTCAATCCGTAGGGAATTGTTTAGATTTTAAAATTTCTATTCAATCAAATTAAACCAAGATTTGGAATGTGTGAAGCTAAAAATGTAACTAAACAAGAAAAAGAAAATGGATAAAAATATGAGAGTTTGAAGGCAATTTAGAGACAAATCTACTCTCTCGATCACATAAATCAACACAACATGAAATTATGATATCTTTTTTTGGTCATTAGTGAGTTTAATTGATGTGTTTACAATAAGTATCGAATATTTGTGCTATTAATTAGCCCAATATAAGCCTTTAAACTATAACACACCCATTAAACCACTTCTTAACTCTCATGAAAATGACAGTGAACTTGAAAATAAAATCTATTCTAAGCATGGCCTATTAACTATTGATTAGAAATATAGACCATCAAATTTTGATTCCAAATCCACTTCCATTACCAAAATTAATTAGTTAAATGATAATGTAAATTGTGTTTATTTGAATAAGAATAGCCTATATGTGATTAACATCATAGACTATAAAATTAATTAATAAACTTACATCAACATGCCACTCTCCAATAAGCACAAAAAGAGAACATAAATGATCAAAATGTTGAATCTACATGATTAAGAGATCTTCATTACCCCTAAATTGAAGGCTATAGCCTCTCATATTTGTTATCAATTCAACAATTGTAGATTGCAACATGAAACAAAAACAAAAGGAAAATGCAAGCTAAGTAAGAAGAGAGCTAATTAACATAAAATAAAAGCCAATCTACTTGTATAAATAAAAAGATCTACACTACTAACATGAAAGTAAAAAGCATGTAAATAGAAAGAGATTGAATTAAAATTGCATTAAAAGAAAAGTACATAAAAGAAAAATTGGCTAAGTAGCCTTGGAAGAGAAAAAAGAGCTTTGTTTATTTTTGAGCCTCAAACTAAACTAACTAAAATGGAGACTCAAAGGAGGCTAAGAGGCTAAGAGAGGAGAGACTAATTACATGAACATATGAGGTATTTATACATGTTTGGAAACCCTAATTCTATTTTTGGGAACTACCCAAACTACCCTTGAGGAAGTGTGGCCACCAAGTTATCATTAGCATGAATTAATCCTCCACTTAAATGTCCATGAAGCTTTAATTTCCATTAGCATGTGCATTAGATTCTAATTGTACATCATGGTAAGTGGGTAGGGGGGGTTCTCCATGATTCATGAAATGAATTATTTCCATCTTCATTTGCTTGTCTTCCCTTGTGCATGCATATTTCTTCATGAAACCACTTGTAATTTGAATCCAAATTACTACAAATAGAAATAAAATTTGCAAATAAATATTCTCAAATTAAATATGCACAAAAATGACCATTTTACCGCTATATGAAGAGAATAAATGATGATTTAAAAATAAATTGAATATTGGTTTAAACATGTTAAAACACCCTATATGCTCATTTATTTAATTAAATTCGATTAAATATGGAGGTAAAAATATGCACATTTACGTGCACATCAAAAATTTCGACCGCCATAGATGAGCTTGGTGAGGATAGAGAAGAATTAGATATGAAAGTGGAAAGTTACTTCATATATTCTCTAAACTAGTTGCAATATAAGTAAAGTGGGTTTTGTATTTATGTAGCTTGGGTGCATTTGTATTTTTGCTGCTTGCATGCGTTTGTAGCGGGTTGATCATTTTGAGCTGAAAATGCCTAATAAATTTTTACCCACTTTCATATACATACATACATACATATACATACATACATACATATACATACATACATACATACATACACACACATACATACATATACATATATATATATATATATACATACATACATACATACATACATACATACATACATATATATACACATACACACACACATATATATATTATGGTGGGTAAATACATTAAAACTCCATCAGTTTTAACTACATTACAAACATGCAGTTTTAACTATATCACTATATCTCTTAAATGTAGATTTAGCTACATCAAGATAGGATAGATAAAATGTAGTGGCATGATGAAGTTGAAACTACATATCATATATGTAGTTGTACCTACACTGAACAATGTAGTTGAAATTGTTGAAAATTATGTGACATAAATATATATTCAATTGAATAAACAAAGAAGGAAAATTAATTCATTGATTTAATCAATCAATCAATTTGCATATGAGGAAGGAATGATTTAATGGAAGTTAACTTAGCCATTTAATAAATGGAAAATAAGTTATAGGTCATTATTTTGGATGTTACATGAAAATTTTGTATGAATAAATATGTAAATCAGGTTCTTATTTTGGAAATTAAAAATGCGCAAGCCAATTTTCATTTTTAAACAAAATTGCTAAACTATTTTGCACTTTCCGAAAGAAAATATCAAACTTTTATAAAATTTGATAATAGTAAAAAAGTGATGTTTGGTATAAACATACTTTTTTATGGCAAGAGTATACTTTATCCAAGTAGAGCACTTATTTTGATGTCGAAGGGGTTCGAACCCATGACCTTTGGAACCCACGTCTCGAGCATCGTAACACTAACCAATTGAGTCGGTGTTCCTAGACTTTTCCATAAAAACATACTTGAATAGTAATGTACTTATGAATACTGAAACTTGATTTTTTTTATTTTTCAAAAGCTTTTAAGTAAGTGCAATTTAACTTGCACTTTCGATTAGAAAAGCGCAAGTTAACTGCACTTTTTGTTTTAAAAAACAAGGACTTGATTTACATATTTATTATGATATAGTTAATTACATAATTTGATTATATAAATTAACTCTTCTAGTGAATCTTGTTTCAAATTAAGTAAGATTTTGGTTTTATTTTCTATTGTATATATTATTATATTGGGATATAAGCAGTGTTTATAAATATATTGAATATGTAAAAGTAGAAAATCATTAGAAAAGTATTTAATCGACCACAGTTACAAAAGTGTTCGTAACCATGAGTTTGAATCATGTCAAATAAATGCTTGTCCCTAAATGTTCCTAGTCAAGATATATCGAGAATAGGATATTGATACATCCACTGAGATTAGTGTAACATCCTCCATGTAATGGATTGTGAATTACTCATGATCGTTGGAGCATCAATGGGTTATGTACATGTAATTGTTTAGAACAATATTGAATGACTCACCGTGAGTCTTCTAAGGTTAATGATAAAGTCAAATAAAAGATATTACATGACGATATGCAGTATTCTTTTGACTTGAGAATACTGGAATCTTAAGTATCTACACTTGACTATGGTCAATCACATGACAACGAAGATCATGCTAATGCCAACGTGGGGTATAAGTTGAACCACTTAAAGTAAAACACTACTCAAGAGTGGAGTCATCCCGTTCAAATAAATGTAACGAACGCCTTTTCAACCCCTAAAAGTCGACACTAATATATCCACGGTATTCATGTATCGAGCACCCAAGTGCCGAAAAGGCAGAATATTAGGGTAAAATAAAAGAAGAAAAGAAAAAGAACAAGAAAGAAGAGAAAACAATATCATAATCTCACAACTGAATGATAACATATAATATCAAAATGATACTTTTACAAAGGAAAACTGTATAGATACAGTAATCAGAGCAAACTAACCTATCATCAGCTTGGATAGTTATAACTGCCAAACAAAGCAATGTAGTGGAATAAAATCTACGGTAGGTAATCATCCAACTCCTCTCCTAGAGCTCTAATGAATCATCAATGATATCTGGAAATATACACAGGGTTGACCTAAGCATTATAAGAAGAATAACACCCGGATCAGTCTGGTAAACCAGCATGAGAAAGCTCAAGTAATTTGAATTACTATATTTATAAAACCCTTTAAAGAATAAAGGTAACCCGTAAGACCACGCCGCAAATAAACACGGATGGGTTTTTACCTTACGATAACCGAACCACTTTATAGGAAAATTTAGTTATATTATAATAATGTCTACGATGTTCAATATAAATATAAATCATAGCTGAAATGGTTACATTAGTTACATCTGACAACATATTTAGGTATACAAACGAAACCGCTAAGGTACGTTCGTATAAATGGATTTTCCACGGAGACCTCCCAGTATACTCGTAAGCCATACTGAGACCGATCACCTATGAAAAGCGTCAGAAACTACATTTTGAGTGTCGTATATCTCTAAAAAAAATATACCATAAGGTAAACACAACCAGCCCACACCCTAACACGTGAACCGAGTATCATCAACTCCCCATGCGTAAGAATCAATAATCATACTCTAGAAAATGGAGTTGATGTACCCCCTATTTGGGTTAGCTGAACCCAAGATCATGCATCCTACTCTGTCTTTAGTCATTTTCCGATGTCGAGACTACGTTCGGCATCTTCACACGAGTTTTCAACAAAACTCGATCAAATAATGAATTCCACATGGACTGCATCATCTCAACAGATTTTAGAACCACGTATGGTTTCCATCATTCCACTTCCAAATCATAGAACCCATATAACAGTTTTGGAGTGGTATTCGGTAAGTAAAACACTTACTGATCCCGTACTCTTCAAACCCAATCGATGAATTTTCGGTTAACTCAGTTTTGGTTCTTTTAGAAGTAGTCGAAAGCTAGAGGCATTTCGTAACAATACTCTTCCTCGGGGTCCTTATTGGTAGAAATCATGAAGTATTCCATATAATTCCTAAGGTAAGTTTGGTCAAGACTGGTAGTCGACTATCGACTATCGAGTCTTGAACGCTTGCTTATGAGGATCAAGGTTCCACACTTTACACGTTTCAGACCTTTCTGCTTAACTATTCCTTGACCTAAAAGAATGCCGATAGGTTAGAGCTCTATTGCTCTGTCCCTACCTAAACATCAGTCTTGACTCTCACAAATAGAAAAGCTTACTCATTCGACTTTTAGTGTTAAGCATATTAGTACTAACATCCCATAAACAATCAAACTAAAGTCATTACATAGTTGTTACTTATCATCCAAGTATAATCAAGTCAATAAACGACTTTTAATCCCTTTATAATTAATTTATCCTTTATTAATTAAAACCCTTCTTATTAGTAAAACATCTTTTTATCTAATAAAACTTCTTTTATAACTTAAGACTTCCTTTATTAATTAATACTCTTTTATTAATTAAACTTCCTTTATATACTTGTATAAATATATTGGATTTCACTTTATAAAAGATATATACTTGAATTTATAAATTTAACTATTCATTTATTCTTTTAATACTTAAAAAGTATTCATATATTCCAATGGTATAAGTGTATTCATAAATCGTTTAATAAGTTTTACTTACTTGAAATATAATCAAAGAGATTAAAACAGTTACTACCAAAACATTTTTATAATAAACTCATTTTCCTTTATAAATTAAACATATAACATTTTTTATCTCTTTATAAAAGATTTCAATACTTGTTATTATCTTTAAAATTACATTGTTAAAGATTTATAATATTTCTTCCAAAATATAATTCAAGGGTTTAAAAACAAATATTGCTAAAACATTATTTACTAAAAACCCTAACCCATTCCATTTTAATCATTATCTTTAAACTCTCCTTTTAAAAGTTTAATTACATTTAAGGATTAAAGATAAGTGTTGCTAAAATAATTGTCACAAAAAACCCAAACATTTTATACTTTGAAAATAATCCTCTTTAAAACTCCCTTCTTAAAGATTTATTTATATTTAAGGGTTAAAGACAAGTGTTGCTCAAAACATTTGTCACAACAAACCCAAAACAATTTACTTGTAATTTTCTACTAAATATCCATTAGTAAATATCTAATTATATTCCCAAATATAATTAGTAATAAGGGTTAAAAACAAGTGTTGCTAAAAAACACTGTTTATAACAACCCAAAAGTATTTACTTATCCATTAATAACTTTAAACATTTATTTAAAGATAAAAGCATATCCACACTTATCAATTAAGGCAATTAACTTTTAGTTGACTCCATGAAACAATTTAGTTTAACTTAAGTGTTAAAATCCATGCTCCCTTTATTATATTTATAAAATACTTAATTTAATATTTAAAACTTATATATATAGATAAATATCTTTAAAATATTTATTAATATGTTAAAATACTTTTAAAACTACTTAAAATATATGATAATTATTTATATTGAATATTATGTAAAAATAATGGATTTTGAAATAAATAGAAAAAAAAATAAATAAACAAGTTTTATTTTTAAAAGCCACTTAGTTTAGAAATTCTTAATTAATTGTAAAAATATATTTAAACTTGAAACCAATTTTAAAACACTCTTTTATAAGTTAGAAAACAACCCTAAAAATATTAAAGAAAAAAATATAAAATTTAACTATCATTTTTTAACAATTTATTGTTTCAAATAGAAAAGAAAGCATTCCTGCAAATGCTACCAAAATAACTCGCAACAGACCAAAAGTGTTTCAGAAGCAAAGACAGTATTTCAGAACTGCTACCAAAAGTCGTGGGCTGTCGTTTAAGGTGAATTTGCTACAACTTTGCGTCTAGATTTCGACGTCTTTACAATGATTTTTAATCCATTCTTTTTATGTTGGTTAGTATACTTTGGGTACTTGAAAACCATAAAGAAAAATCTCAATGAACATCTTTTAATTATTTTAGGGAATTTTCCGAAAATAGGGTATTTTACCGAACTGCACATATAGCGACTATTTCGCTGTAACTTTTTGCATTCCGTTCAACTAGCTATCAAATGAATTAGGCTTCAAAACTCTCCCAATAAAAATAATATATTATTTACTTGATTAATTGCTAATGAAACCCCTAAGAAAGTTTCCACAAAAATGCATGTTATTTTCAAAGACGGACTATTTTTAAAAGTGTCACTATAGCGACCTATTTACTTCAGTTGTTTTGTTACTTTGATTTACTTCTTCCATAACATTCCAAAACATATTCTTTGCTTTTCAAAACACTTATAGAAGTGTAAAAAATAACCAACTAACTTATTATTAAGATATGTTATTAAATCACCATTTTCACAAGTTATAGTTTAAGGGATTCAAAGTGCGTTTATAGCGACTATCGCTATACGAACAATTCCATATTCAATCCAATATTTAGTGTCATGTTATTTTATACACATATATGATTCCAAGTTCCAACCATACTACAACTAAACATGTATTAACATATATATACATCAATATATCCATTTTGAACATTAAAATGAACTTATTACAATTCAATGGTTTAGTGAGCAACTACTTTAACAATTTATATACTTTTTAAAGTATATAATAAAGGGTTTAACTTTAAGTAGTTAATATCTATTATTATTTATATATTGCAAGCATATTAACATGTGATTAATAAGCAATTATCAAGTGATATAGCAAGAAAGCAATATTTCAAGTTAATAACTTGATTCAAAGTGAGATTAACTCACTTTTATTTCAACCAAATTTCTTCCTACCAACATTCTTTAATACCCTCTACACTTCCTTTCTTCCATGCACAAGCCAAGAATCAAGTAAAAAAAGAGAGAATGGATGCTGGAAAGTGGCTCGGCCAAGGAAAAATCTTGCCTTTTACTCACGGCCTCGAAGGGTTTGGAGGAATTGGCCTAACTTCCGTTGGGTTTGAGTTTATGGAGTGATGTTGCAAGGTATTTCAGGGTATTAGAATGAGTTGGAGAAGTTTGGACTAGTTTAGAGTAACTTTGACTTAAGAAAACTAAGAAGAGGAAGAAGTACAATATTTTGGAACTTAAAGTTTATGGATTGAGTGAATAAATGAAGAGACCTTAGGAGCTTATTTATAAACTTGAAAAAATGAGCAAAAAGACTCCCCTTACCCTCCCTTGAGTTCGGCCCAAAGGGTACACCATATGAACAAGGCCATACCTCCTTTCACTTCATACCTTACCTTGTTAAAGTATTCCTTTATTCCCTCCCTAATTCATGGGTCCTTTAGTACTTTGTATTTAATTTAGTTTAATTAATTTCCATTAGTTACAAGAGGTTTTAAGCACTTGCTAATGTGTTCATACATGATAACATCTTGGTACACAGCATCCAAACAACTTCTAGTTAACACAAAGCTGATTTTTAATAAAATATTTTCCGGTCACATTTTCCATTTTAATTAAATGTGTATTTTTGTAAACACATTTCAAAAATAAGTTTTCTATCATTAGTTATTAATTAAAAAGTGTTTAATAAGGTTATAAAATTATATTTAATCACATTCAATCTTGGCTTCAAATATTTAAATAATTCAGATATTTAAATACGAAGTGTTTGAAATTCCAGGTCATTACATTCTCCCCCGTTAGATTATTTCATCCTCAAAATTTCGACACAAGCAATCAAAGAAATAACCATGCATTAATACTAACCAGTATTATAATCAATAGCAACATAGCTTACTGTTTGCCTTGGTCAAAACCATCTCATTGCCCAAGGATGATAAATAAACTACCAAGTGTACCTTTCGTTCAACAACCTCAGGTTATTACTTAGTCAATTATTCATATTACCTTAAACAATCCGAAGAGTCATTTCCCAAACTCGCCACAAGCCAAACAACATAGTATGTAATTATACTTAAACTCATATGATGTACATATATCATCGGTATGCAATATCGATCTGACCACTTGCTCGATCACATAAATTTCACTTCTGAACTAGTATATCTCATTTGACTTCTTTAGTGTGGACTCCGATCTGTTCCTTGATTGGATACCTCCATTCTCCTTACATAGCAATAAACTACGACAGAAAACTGAGGGATCGTCTCAAGAATCTGTATCAAGTGTTCGCCGTAAGAATATAGTGAAAAATGGCCAAAAGTCCTTTTCTAAGTGATGAAATTTGCTATTTTAGCTGAATCCATGCACTTGAATCATCAAAACTCATTTGAGGACAAGGAAGAATAGGTCAAAATACCAAGGATTTGTAAATTTGATGGACCGGTACTTGAATCATCAATGAGTTGGTCAAAACTTGTTTCCTTCTTTCATATTTTCTTGTCTTCATGCCCTAGGTCTTTAGGGGTAAAATTGTAATTTTTATAAATCGATATTGATCCATTCCCCATCTTTAAAACTTGTCTTTACCTCAAACTAGCATGTAGACCTATAGTACAATCTCTAATATGAAGTTTTTGACCATTTAATGGATAGATGCCAATCCATCCATGGATCAGTAACTATCAACGGAGTTAGCCAAAACTCCATATTTTTCCTTTGGCTCATCATTATTGATCTTCTTCATTCACTTGGCCCAATCCTTCATCATTTCGTGTTATCCCATTCCATTGAAATATTGCTTGGTTTAAATACCCGATAATAGTCGGTGAAAGAATTAATGTCTTGGCTAGAAGAATGAGGAGAATTGTCAGAAGTCATGATCGATTGAGGCAAGAAATGAAATAGGTTTTCAATCATATGGAAAAGATCTTACTAATAAATCCCTAATTAATAAAACTACCAAAAAATATCTAATGTATTATACTTTGGCATTTGATCGAATGCATAATCAATAATGCTGTGATAGACATTTGACTAAACACATTTGTAACAACCTGATTTCTAAGCAATAACTAATCAACATTAATAATAGTAATTTAATTAATTATATTGGAATTTGGAGATTTTGGGAAATGGATTTTTTAAATTATTTAATAAAAGGATTTAAATAATGAAAATGTAATATTTAAGTTTGAACAAGCTAAAATGTTGAAATAATATTTTATAAGAAAATGATATAAATGGAATATAACTTTGGTTGGGGTAATGAAGCGATTTTGAAATATAGTTTGTGTAACGACCCATAATTTTATCACTTTGAATTGGAATATTTAATTAATTTTAAATATTCAGGTAATTTTTTGAAATGATCAATAATTCACTTTAATTATTATATAATGATACTAAGTGATTTATAATAGTTTTACAAATATATAAACTTATTTTATAAAGATATATAAACTTCATCACATTCTGGCAGTTCGACGTCGTATTTTTATAAATGGATTTTATATTATTTAAAATAGTTTTATATCTTAAATAGTCTTGTTTTAATTATTTAATGATGATAAGAAATTTATTTTCAAGTTTTGTTTACATAAATAAATAGTTTGATTAAAAACTGAAAATATGACCGGAACTCGGATTTCGGATTTTCAATGGTTTAACAAATAAAAGTTATATCTGAATGTTGCAATGTTGAAAGTTAAAATAACATATATATGCACATGTAACAAATTAATAACATATAATGTTAACGTTAAAAAGTGAACGCTAACACCCGGTGTGTGAAATAGAATCGTGAAAGCACCACCCGTGTGACGGGAACAGAATTTAAGCAGTAAAATGGCAGAAAAGCAGTAAAAGACAGCAATTTATAGTGGTTCGGCTTGAGATTAAGCCTACGTCCACTTTGAATCTCTTTATTACTGAATCCGGTTACAAATCGATACAAATCTCTTATCAAAACAGTACAATTTGATCACAAGAAACAATCTCGGCTACTAGCTCAATCTTCGTCGATGAAATTCGATGAATCCGTGTTGGATGTAAGGAATTTCTCTTGAAGCTTGTTGTAGCGTCTTGAATGTTTGAAGATCTTTGATTGCTGGATGAATGGAGACTTCGACAGAGTAACGGCGCTTGAAGAAATGAATGGTCCAAAAGTCCTCTACTCGTTGGAGTTCGAGCCCTATTTATAGGAGCTGATTTCTGAGCAGAAAATTCGCCTAAGTCTTAGGTCGCGTACGACCTTAGTTAGGTCGTAGGTCGCGAGCGACCTAAGCTAGGTCGCAGTCTCCTTGCGACTTAAGAAATTAGCTGGTGAAGTTGCACTTGGCTTCATTAGATCAAGTGGTAGGTCGCAGGCGAATTAAGGGGTAGCTGTGGGAGCTCTAGGTCGTTGAAGTCCTAGCTCGTTTGCCTCTTAGTTCGTAGGTCGCTGAGCTGCTTTAATAGTTAGGTCGCTGACTACCTTAGGTCATCAAGTTCCTTAGGTCGCTAACTACCTTAGGTCGTTAAGTTCCTTAGGTCGCTAACTACCTTAGGTCATCAAGTTCCTTAGGTCGCAAGCTACCTTAGGTCGTTGATTCCCTTAGGTCGCAAGCTCTTCCTGTAGTTAGGTCGCAAGGTTCTTTAAGTCCTTAGGTCGCAAGGTTCCTTCAGCCCTTAGGTCGCAAGCTTCTCTTAAGTCCTTAGGTCGCAAGCTTCTCTTAAGTCCTTAGGTCGCAAGCTTCTCTTAAGTCCTTAGGTCGCAAGGTTCCTTAAGCCCTTAGGTCGCAAGCTTCTCTTAAGTCCTTAGGTCGCAAGGCTCCTTAAGTCGCAGAATTCCTTAGGTCGCGAACTTCTCTTAGGTCGCAGAGTTTGTTAGGTCGCGAACTTCTCTTAGGTCGCAGAGTTTTAGGTCGCTGAGATAAAGGAATTAACATTTGCCCCTCGAGGTATATGACTATGCCATAGGTCGTATACTTCGACTCAACCTTGCTAAGTCGCAAACGACCTAGAACTCGCATGCCTGTTCGCCTCCCATTCTCAGTTTCATATAAATTGGTTAGGTCGCTCCTTCTTCCTCACCTTACTGTTTTGAGCCTCCATCGCCATTGACGATTCTTCGAGCTTCCAAAGACAAATTTGACCCAGTCTGTCGTCGATTTTTCCTCTCCAACATAATTCGTAAGTGGATCAATCTTTATTCATCCATAATCACTACTCGATTGGGAATCGCTGTCATCTGTTCTAAGCTTAATTTTGTGCATCATGCTTTCTGAATTGTGGTTTCAATTGTCTTTTGTTCATCGTTTGACGCGTTGTGGTGATTCGTGATCATCTGGAAGCTTTCACTATAGATCTGCGGGGTTTGCAATCGAGTTGCTAGTCATTTGATGGTATGTTGAGGTAGAATGAAGGGGAAGATGAATTCCTCTGAATTGGCGGTGTTGGGTTATCGGATCCAATATGATGTTGCTTGGAGAGCAAGTCAACGACCTACCAGATTTGGGCGACCTAAGAGTTAGGTTGCGTGGGAATGCTTAGCGACTTAAGCCTTTGCGATCTGACAACATTTGCGACCTAAAGAGTCTTCAACCTAAGAACAGTTGTGCACGACCTAGGACTTAGAGAATATTGCATCATCTTAATCCACCCGGTTGCAATGCGCGACCTACAGACATCTTGACCTATAATAGGTCGCTGAACGACCTAGCACAAACAATTTTCACAGTCTTGAACTTTTAATCTAAACAACACGACTTAAGAACGCTGCAACCTATGTTAGGTCGTGAGCGCCCTAATACTTAGAATCTTGAGCAGAATTTGACAGATTTTGAATTTGAATTGTTTTGGACTTTGTTGTACTTCTTTTCAGATTGCCTTAACTTTAACGCTGATAACCTGTTTAGAAGCAACATTCATAGAAAAATGGGACGAATATACTGCCATTGATTGCCCACTTCAATTGACAGATTAGTCGACAAAGAATATCAAACTTAAATGAACTTTGTGAATGAAATGCTGTGAACTAACAAATCTAAGTGAAGTATTAAATGATCAACTAAAGCTGATTTATTTGTATCAATACAACACTGTTCTCGGACTTAAGATATCAAGCCCTGAAACTTCATAATCGACAAGTATCAATTAATTTAGTTTCATTTATGTTTGCTTGTTATTGCATTAGTTTTGCACAACACTTCACTCTTTTTTAGGAAACGTGCACCTTAATATTTGATCGTCCAGTTCCTTGTGTAGAATGTCATCTCAACAGGAAGACTTGGAAATAGCTGGAGAAGCTTTTCCAATTGCTACTCCACTGAACGACCCTCCGGAACGGACTTCTACTACTCTGAGTCATAAAGTTTTTCGTCAATTATGTATCCAATTTGGCATTGCCGAAGCTGACGCTTTGTTCCCTGGAATAAATGATATTGCTGATAGGTCGCCCCGTGGCTTTGTCGCAGTCAACCGTCAAATGTGTTCGAGTGGAGCTATTCCCCCATTTAACGACTGTCTTCGAGAACTTCTCCTTCGGCTATCTATCTCCCCTTTTCAACTGCACCCTAATGGATACTCCATCCTACTGGGACTGTGTGTGCTATTCAGGAGAACGTTGGACCGTTTTCCCAGTTTTGTCGAAATTCGCTTCTTGTGCACATTTGCAAAGAACAAAGATCATCCCTCTATTACACTTGTGAGGAGTGCCAGGAACCGTAAACTAATTCTGGACTTGCCCGAAAGTGCCCATGGGTTCTTGACTCAATTCTTTTACGTCCGCTGTCCTCCGGGATTTTATGCCATCTGGAGAGTCGGAAGTAAGATTGCCTCTTTCCGATTTGTTTTTAAGACTTTTCAGAACTCGAACTGTCAAATGCTTAACTCCATTCTTTCTTTTTGCAGCACTTCCTCCTCCACTTCGAGATACCGGTCACAAGTTAATTTTAGATACTTTGAGTGCCGTTGATGTTGAAGAGAGGAGTGCCAAATTCTTGCTGAAAGATGAATTTCTGCACCAGTTTGGTCTTTTACATCCTTCTAGATCGACCCAAATTCATGAAATTTCTAGTTCTGATGCGGAAACGTTAGCTGTTTCGGGCTCTCGAGTAGAGGCCTCGAATGCCCCAGCTTCTGTAGAAGAAATTGAATCAGAAGCACCCGTCGTAGAGGCTGCTTTGATAAAGTGTTCCGCATCCACTAATGTTGTAGGGTCAGTCAGCAAGTCGGCACTTGCCCCAATTATCGAAGAGGAAGAAAATCCTCGAGTTTCTGAAAAATCAATTGATGTGGAAGTTGAAATAGAGAAGTCTGCTGAATACCAGGGTGATGACACCTTTGATGACTTGAGTGATATAATGATAACTTCTCAAGAGCTTTTCAGGGATAATATTCCAAAAGCGACTTCTCCCGTCGTTGAAGCGACTTCCACCTTTAAACAGGCCCTGATGCCTTCTACGCCAGTCGTTCCTGTTTCCATACTAAAGCGTGGTCTGTAGTTTGACGCATATAGTTTGCACGCCGCACACACTTAGGATTTTGGCGCTTATATGCACTTAGCTCCTTTAGTTTAAAAATTTCTAAGACTTGCCTTTCTTTTTTCAATTTCAGGTTCTATAATGGGGCGAAGTGGCTCTTACTTTGACAAATTCCAGCATCACGGAAGCCGCGATGCTTATGACTTTAGGAGTTATATCGGTGACTCGAAGGAAAGTAATGAGGAAAGGGCTGCCAGAAAGGCTCACGAAAGGCGAGCTCATGAAGAACGTCGTCGGAGAGAAGATGAAGAGCACTATGGGAGTAGGGACGAGTGACGTGACTCTTCCCGCAGAAGCGACGATCCTTACAAGAGGAAATCATATGACGACAAGGGGAAGAGTCATACTTCCGATGATTCCAGCAAACGGATCAGACTTGGCGAGAAAGACACGTCTAATATCTCGGAAAAGACTACGGCTTCTATTCCTCCTAATACATCGTCCGGTTCTCCTACCCTTAAGAAGTTTGACATCCAAGCAATTATTAATAGGCCTTAGTATCAAGCCGGGGACGGGCCTCCCACACTTCAGAGCCGATTTCCAAATTGGTGTCTAAGAGGAGTCCGTTTCGACTTAGATTTGGTTCCCATTGATAAGCAGGCGATGCTGAGAAATGTCGATGCTGTCAAGCTTGACATTGAAAGAATGTCTGGATGGCAGAAGCTGGTTGATGAACTTCAAAGGGTCAACCATATGAACCTTGAGGCGATGATGACCATGGAGAATGATAAATCAGAATGGGACAAATGGCGTAAGCAGCATGATGCAGAGATGAAAAGCATTAGTGATGGTTATGGGAAGCTCGAAGCTGAAGTTGAAAGACTCAAAAATGAGCTCACCACTTCTTCCACTTCTTATTCTCAGAAAGAAGAAATGCTCCAAAAACAAGTTCGAGACGCCCATGCTGCTCAGCGAGATACTGAAGTAAAACTTGAAGCAGAACATCATGTTACTAGAAAATATCGTGATGACGCTGCTCAACTTCAGGAGAAAATCAGCTCTCGAGACTTAGAAATTGCGAGGCTACAGTCCCAGTTATTGAAGGCTGAAAGAGAGCGTGATGAAGCTCTCTCTGGTAAGGCTGCGGCTGAAGAATCCCAAAAGGCAACCAAAGCCACCATTGACGCGACTTTATTTGACTTTTATATGCATTGCGTCCTGGGGCGTGGGAGCCTTTCATTTTTGGGACCAGAATATGAAGTCACCTTAGCGGAAGTATGGGAGGCAATCATCGACATGTTTGGCGGTGCCGGTTATGCTGAAGCAGATCTTCAAGCTACCTACTTAGATGAGAGCGCCCGCGCTGCCCTTGCCAAAGGAAAAGAGCAGCTTACCCGAGTGCGGGCCGAGGCGACGGGAGAGAAGCTTCCTGAGAGAGAAATACCTCCTATTGCTCCTGCTTATACTTCGGCTTTAGCTCACGCGGATATTACTGGCTCTAGTTCTCACTCCACGCCTCCCGCTAAGGTTGACAAAGAAACTGTGACCACTCCTACAGAGGAAGAGGCAATGAAGGACTTTCAGGCTCGGGAATTTGAGATTGATCTTGCCAAACCGACTTCTCCAGGTAACTTTGATGAGACGAATTCAGTGAATCGCTTATTCGACTTAACCGAGTTTGACGAACTTCTTACTTATTACCTAAGCTTTGACGATCCACTGTCTTTTTTTTTCTCGGAGAATACTGATTTTGATTTCTTTATTATGCAGCGGACGCGCCGGAAACTGCACCAATTTTTCCTTCTTCAGCTGCCGTTCCTCCTCCTTCTCAAGTTACTCCTCTTCCAGCTCCTCAACCAGGTTCACAGGAAGAACAAATAGCAGCCCTTCAAGGCTTGGACGAACCACCTGCTTCCGAGGAGCAGAAAGCAGAAGATGTGGAAGATAGTGAGAATACCCTGGAGAAGTCTTTTGACTACGACACAAAGCTTTCTACATTTCTTGCTCCGGGGAGTGAGTCTTCTTCCAAGAAGAAGGGGAAACGTGTGGTTTCGAAGAAAGGAAAGAAAAGTTTTTCTGCTGCTGGAGATGAAGCAGAAGTCGATCCGGCTGAGTCTCTTTCTCCTTCTTCTCCGATACGGCCTCCGAAACTAATTACCAGGCCGGGTAAAGGCTCCAAGGGTGGGAAGAAGGAAAAATGAGTTTGATTTTGTCTTTTCTGCTTTTTGCATGTATTGACCGGAGATTGTGCGGATACCGGTCTCCGCTCCTTTTTGTAATCTGCACAATGTAAAAAGTTTCCATAGTATTGAATAAAATAGCTATTTTACTTGTACAAATTCTTGTGTATGTGAGAATGCATCTGTTTCTCTTTTTTGGTGTAGAATAAACGATTCCTTTTATTTGTACAAACTTTTTGTCTGTGTTTGGGAATACATTTATTCCACATCTATTTTTTGTGATATTGCAATGAACTTGTGGCATGTTGCTTTTATTAATATAATTGAATTGTATAGTGTTGCCCCCATACCGCAAGTGCATTGCAACATTTCTAGCTTCTTCAAGACTGATACTCTTACTTTAGAGAATAACTACTCCACTTTTAAGGGAAGAATCATTCTGCTTTTAATAGAGTATATCTCGTCTTCAGAGAAGTTTTTACTTCCTCTTTCTTCCTGAAGAACACTTCAACTTTTGGGAATGATCACTTTTATTTGTTTAAAAGTGAATTTTCCTGCACAGTGAAATGAGCTTCTGAAGAAGGTTTTGATTTTGTGCCCCAGTAAAGGGTTTATTTTTGGTACTTCAAGCAAGGTGAAGTACGCCTCTGAAGAGGTCTTTTGGTCTCTGAAGAGAAGCGATTTTGGTCTCCGAAGAGAAGCAATTTTGGTCTCCGAAGAGAAGCAATTTTGGTCTCCGAAGAGAAGCAATTTTGGTCTCCGAAGAGAAGCAATTTTGGTCTCCGAAGAGAAGCAATTTTGGCATTTTAGCTCTGGTGAAGTGGGTCTCCGAAGAGAAGCATTTTGCACTTCTACACGGGTGAAATGTGCCTCCGAAAAGGGCTTTTTAGCATTTCATTACTGGTGAAGTGGGTCTCCGAAGAGAAGCATTTTGCACTTCTACACGGGTGAAATGTGCCTCCGAAAAGGGCTTTTTAGCATTTCATCACTGGTGAAGTGGGTCTCCGAAGAGAAGCATTTTGCACTTCTACACGGGTGAAATGTGCCTCCGAAAAGGGCTTTTTAGCATTTCATCACTGGTGAAGTGGGTCTCCGAAGAGAAGCATTTTGCACTTCTACACGGGTGAAATGTGCCTCCGAAAAGGGCTTTTTAGCATTTCATCACTGGTGAAGTGGGTCTCCGAAGAGAAGCATTTTGCACTTCTACACGGGTGAAATGTGCCTTCAAAAAGGGCTTTTGCCTCTGAAGAGGTCTTGTGATTGTTTGGAAGTTACTTTCTCATGGTTGAATGGATCCACGGGGCGGACGCAAGTTGCTTGATTGGATGTTCGTTTGCACAAACGATCGCAATTAACTAACAAGGGCCCTGTTCCTTCAGCGTGGGAAGGTGCCCCTCCGGTGGTTCCACCAATCTTTTTATTGAGAGAAGCACTTTCGTTTATTGGCGTGCCTCGTTAGAGGGCTTTGTTGACCTTTGGGAAGGAGTATCGGTTGGTTAGTGTGCCAGGAAGGTTGCGTCTCAGGGGCGAGTAGATCCACGGGACGGACGCAAGCTGCCTGATCGGATGCATCACGATCACTTAGTAAGGGCCCTTTTCCTTCTGCTTGGGAAGGTGTCCCTTCGGTGGTTCTACCGGCCTTTTTTATTGAGTGGCATACCTCCTTTTGGCTGCTTCTATGTTTGGTGGTCCATGTTCCCTCATCATTTGCTAATCAGCTACCCTTTATTATTGTTTCCAAGCACGTCTTCCTTTGCAAGTAAATTGTCTTATCCGAAGAAGTGGACTTCACTGTTGGACAACTTCATAGGACAAACGCAAGTTACCTAGTTGGATGTCTGTTCGTATTGACAGTCACAACCACTTAACGAAGGTTTGCCTCAGTGGAGTTGCCAACTTTTTATGTGAAGTTCGTCTTATATGGGATTTGAATATGGAATTTTTTTGGTTGCTTGGTATTTGCTTAATGAGTGATTTGTAGGGCTCACTTAGCTTTGTGATGGATGAGCTTTGCTTTAATGACCTGCAATATTAGATCGACATTTTAGCAATACATTTAGAGTATTTACACATCGAAATATAACAGGCATTTCATAATAGAAAACACAGAATTCATAGTTTTTTCATTATTCAGTCACACTGATTTCTCAGCGGTTTACAATGCGGAAGTCATACATCCATTATCATTTTTACAAATTCAAGCAATGCTGTTAAGTAAAAAATGGATGCTAGTTATTGTTGTTTCAGAATCTCCGGACTGATTTTCCCTTTGCACTAGATTCGCAACTTCGGATTTATATGCCAGAGAAAGTGAAAGATGCCCCAGTTGCAGTTTTGTGGACAATTAGCAGTCGTCCCAACTTCTACTCGCTGGGTGTGGACCTCCTGTGACAACATTAATGACAAGCTTTTCTGAATCTTGCACTGCAGTGTTGTTGAGAGAATCAGATTGATAGGTAGGACGTTGTTGATCCCGAGTGTATGAGGTTGGATCGACTCCGCCTCTCTTAACGTATTCTTGGAGTTTACCCTGCTTCAGCAATTCTTCAATCACATTCTTTAGTTGGCGACATTGGTCAGTGTCATGGCCAGGTTGATTATGAAATTGGCAGAATTTTCCATTACGCTTTGCACCTCTCGTCATCTCAGGTGGCTTAGGATACCTGACAACGTCCTTTGTTGCAAAAAAGATATTTCTTGGTGTATCAATTAAAGGAGTAAAATCCGAAGGATTAAAGCGGCAAGGTTTCTTTTCATTTCCCTGGCTCTTTCCTCCTTCATTCTCCCTTTTCTGACTTTCAGATTCTCTTTTATTAGATGGGACATTGTTATTATTAGCTTGGGCAACAACCACTTTCGATGTCGTAGAAAGGCTTTCAAGGCGAATGAACTCGTCGGCCTTTTTATAAAAAAATTCAAGCGAGTTCGGTTCCTTCATCTTTAGCCATATCCCAAATTTGCTCGATTTATCAATGGCTCGCATCAAATAAGTCAGGATCATGCGTGGTTCCGCATTTTCTACTTCGGCTAAAGCTATATTGAAACGGCTCAAGAAAGATTTGATTGATTCTCCGGACGCTTGTTCAAGGTTAGACAGTGACATTATATCCTTAGCTTTTGAAGCATACAATCTGAACTGTTCTTTGAACTTTTGCGTTAAGTCGGAGAACTTATCTACAGACCGAACTGGAAGCTTTGTGAACCAAAGTAAAGCCACACTTTCCAGGTATACTGGAAAGTATCGACACTTGATCTCGTCTGATGCTCTTGCACCGGTCATATGCCAATCGTATTTGTATAGGAAATGATTAGGGTCACTCGTTCCCCTATAGGCTTGGATAGTAGGAGGTGCAAATTTCCTTGGAAATTCAGCTTTTAAGATCCTTTCAGTAAACGGAGTTCTGCTCGGTGCAAATCCCCAGTCAGCCTCATCCTCTTCCCTTTGCATGCTCTCTTTCATGATGCGGCCAACCATTTCGGACAGGTACTCTTTATTGTTCAAAGACATCTCCGGGCAAGCATCAGTTCTTCCCTCGGAAGTTTGCCCGGGCATATGTTCATGACAAGTTGGTTGCGGCATAGAACCATCAGCTTGGAAAGGTGGCATTTCAAAAAGAGTAGTTTGATGGTTTTCTGGTTGACGAGTTGCCCCGAGCAGGACAGTTATTCTATCCATCATCAAAGCGTTTTGGGTTTCAATCTGTTGGTACAATCCAGAAACTACGTCATCTAATTCAGCCCTGGTGACTCCAATGGTAGGAGTTGCTTGGTCTGCGGTTGGGGAGGCGGAAGTTCCTTCATGAGCATTTCTGGATCTAACCGGTCTACCTCTTCTTCTAGGAGCCATCATTTCAAATCAACTTCTGGTTCTTAAGGGAAGTTTTTTTTTTGAGTTTTTTGTGAAGCAACGGTGAAAATCTTCCTGAGTTCAATTCTCAGTGAAAGCACCAAAATGTTAACGTTAAAAAGTGAACGCTAACACCCGGTGTGTGAAATAGAATCGTGAAAGCACCACCCGTGTGACGGGAACAGAATTTAAGCAGTAAAATGGCAGAAAAGCAGTAAAAGACAGCAATTTATAGTGGTTCGGCTTGAGATTAAGCCTACGTCCACTTTGAATCTCTTTATTACTGAATCCGGTTACAAATCGATACAAAACTCTTATCAAAACAGTACAATTTGATCACAAGAAACAATCTCGACTACTAGCTCAATCTTCGTCGATGAAATTCGATGAATCCGTGTTGGATGTAAGGAATTTCTCTTGAAGCTTGTTGTAGCGTCTTGAATGTTTGAAGATCTTTGATTGCTGGATGAATGGAGACTTCGCCAGAGTAACGGCGCTTGAAGAAATGAATGGTCCAAAAGTCCTCTCCTCGTTGGAGTTCGAGCCCTATTTATAGGAGCTGATTTCTGAGCAGAAAATTCGCCTAAGTCTTAGGTCGCGTACGACCTTAGTTAGGTCGTAGGTCGCGAGCGACCTAAGCTAGGTCGCAGTCTCCTTGCGACTTAAGAAATTAGCTGGTGAAGTTGCACTTGGCTTCATTTGAACAAGTGGTAGGTCGCAGGCGAATTAAGGGGTAGCTGTGGGAGCTCTAGGTCATTGAAGTCCTAGCTCGTTTGCCTCTTAGGTCGTAGGTCGCTGAGCTGCTTTAATAGTTAGGTCGCTGATTACCTTAGGTCATCAAGTTCCTTAGGTCGCTAACTACCTTAGGTCGTTAAGTTCCTTAGGTCGCTAACTACCTTAGGTCATCAAGTTCCTTAGGTCACAAGCTACCTTAGGTCGTTGAGTCCCTTAGGTCGCAAGCTCTTCCTGTAGTTAGGTCGCAAGGTTCTTTAAGTCCTTAGGTCGCAAGGTTCCTTAAGCCCTTAGGTCGCAAGCTTCTCTTAAGTCCTTAGGTCGCAAGCTTCTCTTAAGTCCTTAGGTCGCAAGGTTCCTTAAGCCGTTAGGTCGCAAGCTTCTCTTAAGTCCTTAGGTCGCAAGGCTCCTTAAGTCGCAGAATTCCTTAGGTCGCGAACTTCTCTTAGGTCGTAGAGTTTGTTAGGTCGCGAACTTCTCTTAGGTCGCAGAATTTTAAGTCGCTGAGATAAAGGAATTAACATATAATTTAACTATAATTAATTAAAACTGAGTGTTATTAGTAAAAGTAAGTAAGGAAGAATTTTTTTACATAAAAGTTAAAATGAAAAAGCAAACTTAAAATCAACTCACCATCACTTACACATCTACACACCTAAAACATCATGAAGTAACGGAAAGCACACAGAGGAGGAGGGGGCTTCGGGCGAAGCTATGGTAGGAGGGGAGAGGTATTTTGATAATTCTATGCATAAGAATTTCTACCCTATAAATACACATGCATATCCTCTTCCTTTCTTCACAAATTCACTTCTCTTCTTCTTCTTTTTCTTGAGCTCTCTAATAGCTCTTCTTCAATGGCTTCCTAAATAGTAAAAATATTTCAACACAGTGTTGAAGTTCTGCTATAATTGTTTCCATACACATATGATATCAAATCGCATCAAAAAGTAAGCCAAACTCCACCTCTTCCCCACTAAAGTGCACAACCCACACTACCTCCATATCAAAGCCGAAATTCCACCTCCATACAAGCTTGGTCGAGCATCACTAAGGTCCGGCAGCAAGTTCCTTAAGCTTCGGTGCAGAGAAAGGGATCGTTTCGTTGATTAAAAAACACTTACAGTCGGTTAGCATGAAAGTGAGAACACTACTTCCATCTTATTTAAATTTATCTATGATTTGTGCTGTGCAAGTATACTTGGTTGATTAGCATAGTTTGGATGCTAAAATAATTGATTATTGGATGATTGGTTGATAATATGCTTGCTTGATATGAAAATGATCCATGAAAAAATACAAGTTGAATTTACATGAAGGAATCACTTCCCTTTATAAATTATAATGGTATATATAGCATTGTTAACCACTTTAAATTCATAAAAATGGTTTAGAAATGTTTTATTCTCATTTCGACAAACTTTGAAAAAGATTGAAAAATTGAGTAAAAATGAGCTCGTCGCGTAGCGGTAGTTCGCAATTTCGCGCCACAAAAGTTAATTCAATGTGCATAATGAAATATAAGTCAGAATTTATTGAAATAAGGATTTTCTGAACCCTGGTGGGTATGGTTTTCAAATGAAAATGAAAAACAAAGATTTCACTTGGTAAAGGGCGAGATATGTCCAAACCAAGTTTTCAAAATCGTCGCATTTTGGTAGTTCGTAAAATATTGTTTATAACTCTTTAAAAATAGATATTTTTAATTTTTAAAAATATGAAATAAATTCCATAAATATGTTAAAATATTTTAAAATGATTTTGAGTTATAAAAACTGGCATATATATAATGAAATTGGTGTTTTGATCTATAAAGCTTTAAAATCACTATTCATATGCAATTTATCAACAGAATTTGACAACTTTTGAATAAATGTTTTAAACTTGGGTTTTTCTTCCCGAATCTTTTGGAAATGTTTTTCAAATAATTGCACAAGTATTTTAAAAGGTTTAGAGTCGATCAAATGCCATCACCACCTTATGGGTAACAAAGAGAAAGTATCTTGGCTAGAATTTGGGAAATCAGTTACCTGCACCCCTTGGATATCTGGACTGGATCGGTGGAGGGGATAGTTAATTTGGTTTACTCAGATTACATTTTCTTAAGATAAAAGAAAAGATATTTGGAGTTTTCCAAAAAGGTTAAACAAGATTTAAAATAGGATTTTGATGGTAAAGAGAACATTCTAGTTAAACTCTATATTAAATTCCGAGAGGGAACTTGTACTATCCGCGTGAATTTAAAAGGCGATTTCACTATTGTTCGATGAATAGTACGGATTGAATACAGAAATTTGCATTAAGTATAATTAATCTAAATCTATGAATTCATTTTTACTCAATACTAAGTGATTTGGGTTTACAGTACACGATGTCTTAAATAACATTGTTTTTTGCCGACTTAAAATATGTTTTGGAAAAATGAAATCTATATTAATTATGTTAGTAATAGAATATGGAAATATTTTTCCTAAGTAATTAAAAGGAAATGATTTGGTATTTCCAGAGTTAGAAAGAGGTTTAATAATTCCGTATATTTCAAAACAGAAATGGTTTAAAGATATATATCTTTAAAAGATATTTTATTGGATAAAAATATTTCATTAAAGTTAAATAATATTTTGAGTAAAAGAAGAAAAGTTAATTTAACGAAAGAGGCTTAACATTTCTGTATACATATATACACATCTTTTTATCGATAATTGGTTCGGAGACACCGAGATCAGATTTGATTCTTATCCGAAAACCACTTCGAACCAATATACAAATTCGAAAGTGAAAACATGTTGAAGACAGAGATCTTCATAATGTAGGGCTGCTTGCCATTAAGCTCGTGATTCCCATATTATATACATATGGTGGTGGTAGTACCTTTAATCTTCAATACAGGGACTGCTCGCTACTAATCCTAGGGATGATTCTCAAACAAGATGTAGTAGGAGTACCTTCGATTTGTCTTGTTCACGGACAACTTGTATGAATGAATGTCTGACATTGCATTTCTATGACCACGCACATTGGTTTTTACAAATGTACATCTATTTGGTGGTGTAGGAGGTAACCCCTCTTATACTTAACACCCATCCCTAAGGCATATGAACTCGGGGGTTATACTTTTTTGGAAACCAATTAGTGAGTCGTCGGAAATGGAAATGTGGCATTCAAAGTGAGATTTGCTTTCTTGAGAAAGGTCAAATGTTACCTTAAGCCTCACACATCGATAATGGAAAAAATGGGATAGATGCGGCATGGCTATGTGGGTTGCACCCACTAGGATATAGTTATCACTTTTGTCGATTACCCTCTATATTTCGGGTTTGTTATGTATGCTATGGCTACGAATAGGTCGGGAATAACCAGCTTGATGACATATTCGGTACATCTATATTAGAGGTAGGCCGGTTTTGTGTTGGTATAGGGCAGCGGTGTTGTGCCTCGGTACATTCCTCTAGAGATGTACCGTCAGAAGGTATTCCCTTACCTTGTCATTATTGGAAATCCATTCTCTAATACGTAGCTTTATGGACTTGATTGTATACCTAAATATGCTGTTGAATTTAATAAATGTAACAATTCCGGCTACTTTAATATGTTATTTGAAAAGTGTTTTCAAAGTAATGTCATTATAAATTATAACAAATGATTTGACAAAAATGTTTTAGTTATCGTAAGGTAAAAACCCGTTATGTTTATGTGCGGTGTGGTCTTATGAGATGCTCTTCTTTTCAAAGGTTCTGTTTGACATTAAAGTTGATCTATGACACTGTCATATATATTTATGATTTGTGTTTCTCATGCTGGTCTGTTGGACTGATCTGGGTATTTTAATACTCGGGTCAGATCCAAGTAGTTTCAGGATTATCTGAAGACACTTGGGGTTTCCAGAGGAGAGTTGGAGATCTTCATTAACATATGGACGTAGTTTACTTTTCCACTATGTTTGTTGTTTTTCAGCATTCGTAAGGACAAGTATTTATAAGTGTCCAGGATAAGCTTAGGATAGACTCTGATATATGTATTTAAAAGTTTTTCTATTATCCAGGTTTTTTACCCAATGGAATTCAAAGGAAGTCAGAACATCTACAACAAGTCTAAACAACTCAAGAATCAACCAAAAGGACTAGAAGAAGAACCAAGAAAAACTAAAGAAAAAGAAGACAAAAGTATGCTAAGGTGATGGATCACTAGCGATCCATCTCCTATGGATCGCTAGCAATCCATCTCCTATAATCACTAGCGATCCATAATAGTTGCTTGTAGAGCCTCCAATCCTCTTGCACTATTATCCAATAGGTATTCTAGGAATGTTTACTTAGTTTAGGGGCATTCCATGCTAGTTAGATCGAGAAGTGAGCATTTATCTGACTCCATTAGCAGTTCAACGCAATCAGTACATGAATCATCATCAAAGCAAAGCATCTAGTCATGAAATTACATGGGTAGCATCTACATAAGGCAGGAAACATGATCCAAAGGGAACGAGCCAGAAATACTCGAACTCTATAGATCGCTAGCGATCCATCAGATTGGGTCGGCTGACTCTGGAATTTTGGGAGCGCCTGGGTACCTTCGAATGTGAGTCTCTGGTGAAGCGACTTTGGCTCAAGTGCTCTCCAACCTCTATAAATACAATCCTACCTGCAACATAAACATGATCTTATGGACTGGTTGCTGAGACTCTACAGATATTATTCTTCACTCTTCTCCTCCCACACAATAGTAATATAAGGGTTCACTGTGATTCTCTAGTGAACTTTTGTACTTGTAACTTGATCTAACTTAGAAGATTCAATCATACTGTAATATAGTTCAACTTGTAACAACATTCAATTAATAGAAAGTTATAAAGTGGAAGTAGGCTTCATTAACGGCCAAACCACTATAAAAATCTTCTTGTCTTTTTACTATTTTTGCTCTTTTTACGTTTATTCTCTATATTATAGCTTTGTAAGAACAGGGCTGTTGCTTTCACACTCAATCCAGGGTGTTGATCCACTTTTTGGGTTAATATTTTGGTACTTTCACTAAGAATCCAACTTAGGCTTAGATCTAGCTATCTACTTTGGATCAGATATGTTTAGAAGTTAGATCATCAATTGTTGTTTAGAGGATTTGCTAGTTAAAACCAATAGCACCAGGAAGAATGAGAACAACTTCCGAAAGATCCATAGGAGATACCATTGCTGGAGAAGAAACAAACCCCCAGAAAATTGAAGTCAACAATCCCAACAATCAGCATTTAGGAGCTAACTCCAATGAACAGATTCCAGGATCCTCCATTTAGCGAGAAGTTGTCACTAGAGATAAATTAAATAAAATGGTTGACGAAATTGATTAGAAAATGGAAAACAGCCAAAGGGCTCTAATGGACAAACTGAATGCCCTATTGACCTTGCAGTCTAAAGCTGCTCCAAGAACCATGACAAAGTCCGCGGCTGCCATGGAATAAGAAAATTCTTCCATTTCTGGCCTAAACAGAAGAAACGGGAAGCAGCCGAAGAAAGGAGTGATAGGTGGAACCATGGGAATCAATATAGAAGGACACAAAAGCACTCCACAAAATGCGAGGCAACCAACTACGAACTTAAATCTAGGGCCAATGACCCCACAGGAGGATATAGTCAGGGATCTCCCCGACTCAGAAGATGGTGAGCGACTTGACGATGACAAGTTGGAAGGAAATATCAATGCATTCGATAACGCCAGGGAGATCCAAACTGCCCCCATTAGACCAATCGCAAGCCAACGGAACCCCGAGGGAGTGGCTCTCCCGATGACAAGAGAGCCTAGGCTTCAGCCCACTTACCAAGATCATTTGCAAAGCCAAACACTCGGTGTAGTTACTGACAGCCGATCCTTGGATTATCGGATATTTGAGGCATATATCGTGGACATGGTCAAGCAACTGATGGATAAGAGTAAGGATAGAAGGGATGATGAATGGGGATCCACTCCAAGTTGGACTCCTTTCAGTGATGATATTTTGAATGAGCTTGAATGAGTGGTACCCCGAAAAGTTCACTATGCAAACTATTCCGTCTTATGATGGAATGAGAGACCCGAAACCCCACTTATATAAGTACAGTTGGTACATGGACAAAGCGAATGCTTCGGATGCCGTTCGATGTAGATGTTTCTTGATTTTTCTGGAGTGAATTGCTACCATGTGGTTCACTAGGCTTCCGCCAAGATCCATCTACACTTTCAATCAACTAGCAACAAGGTTCCTTGATCAATTCAGAATTTACATGGCACAACCTAAAGATGTGATGTCCTTGTCCGGTTAATTCCAGGGACGGAACGAATCTCTGAAGTCTTTCATGAATCGGTTCAACATTACAGTAACTGAAGTAAGTAATCTGAACGAGGATATGGTTTTCATGGCCTTAGTCTGCGCAATTCACCCCGAGACTGAATTTGGGAAATGGATCAAAATGAAACAACCTACCACTACGAAGGACTTCAACCTAAAGGTGAGCTAGTACTTGAGGCTGGAAGAGGCACATGAATTAGAAAGGAAATCTGCTAACCTATAACCGACCAATATTGGGTAGAATAGTATGGCGATGAACCAAGATAAAAACACTTCAGGGATCGCTGAGGGGAACGCATAAAAAATGGAAATCGAAAAAGGAAGAATCCGAATTCTAACAAGCGAAACGGAAGTAGCAAGCGACTAAAAGTTTTGCAGCCTGAAGAATACGCCACGCTCAACGATACTCCAAAAAACATCTATCCCACGACACAGGGGACAGAAGAATACAAGAAGCCGCCTAAAAAGGAAGCAACCGAATAACATAAGCATTTTGAAAAGTACTGCCGCTTCCATAAGGCACATGGCCACAACATGAACGAGTATCGTCACCTGAAGAACTTGATTGAGGAGTTGATTTGGGAATTCAAGCTCCAACAATATGTGAGGAAACCACTAAATCCTTACCAACCTGTAGCGCCCCAAGCTCCTAGAGACCAAGGGAACCAAGCTGGAACCAGCAAAGATGGATCCAAACGGACTGAACAGAGACTCATCATTGGAATGATATCTGGAGGGCCCCATCCTACGTAGAAGAGTTGGGGAGAAATGGAGCGTTATGCGAGCTCATTGAAGCATGCTCCAAAAGGTGCGTGCTTTGCGATCGAAGATGGAACCCCACCTAAGCAACAAAGAACCCTAAATGACGACATAGTATTCAAGGATCTAGACACCAAGGGAAAAAAAGCTCCAACTCTTGATCCCATGGTCGTGACAGTAGGAATCGGACCTGCCATGGTCCAACGAGTATTGGTAGACAGCGGCAGTTCTGTGAATATCCTTTTCAAACACACCTTTGATCAGATGAAGATCAGCATGAAAGATGTATTAGCCTGCCAAACAAAGATTCAAGGATTCACCGGCAAACCCAAACAACCTGGCGGAACGATTGAATTACCCTAGAGCTCGGAGAAGGCGACCAACGGGTTACCCTCATCCAAACTTTCGTGATTGTAGACGAGATGTTCGCCTATAATGCCATCTTGGGGCGACCAACATTAGCTCACTTTAGAATTGCTTTAGCTCAATGGTGTCCAACTATGAAATTTCTGATGGAAAATGGAGCCGGGGTGATTAATGGAGACCAAAGTGCCGCTAGGGAATGTTAAATCGCGAAACTACGCGAATTAAAAGAAAAGAAAAGGGGAAGAATGTCAGGAGAACTCCCCACATGAACCTGCTAAATAACAACTACAGAGCCGCCCCTGGCTTGAAGACCATAGCCGATTCGATAAGGCTTTGGACCCTAGAAAGTAGAGTTCAGGGGAGGAACGGACAACACTGGCAGAATTGACGGTGCCTGTCCCAGTTGATACGGATGACCCAAAATAGGTCCTCAAAATTGGATCGCATCTTGGAAATAGGATGCGACTGGAACCCATCAAATTTCTTCGTGCTAATCTGGATGTGTTCGCTTGGACGCATTCCGATATGTGCGGAGTGTCGCCAGAGATAGCCTACCACACACTTAATATTAATCCCAAGTATATGCCCGTGAAGCAGAAAAAGCGCAGCCTAGGGCCTGAGCGGTCCAAAGCACTAAGAGAAGAAGTGGACAAGCTGATGGCGAATGACTTTATCCATGATGCAACTTACCCTGAATGGGTATCTAACCCAGTCTTGGTCAAGAAATCCAATGGGAAATGGCAAACTTGTATCGACTACTCGGATCTGAATATAGCTTGCCCGAAAGACAGCTTCCCTCTGTCCAGAATCGACTAGCTTGTGGACGGGATGGCTGGACATGAACTGCTATCATTTCTAGATGCATACTCGAGGTACAACCAGATCATGATGCGCGAACCGAACTAAGAAAATACAAGTTTTATTATTGATCTGGGGCGTATTGATATAAAGTAATGCCGTTTGGCTTGAAGAATGCTGGCAACTTACCAGCGACTAGTGAACGCCATGTTTAAACGTCAGATTGGGAAGACAATGGAAGTTTATGTAGATGATATGTTGGTTAAATCACGCATAACTACAAATCACTTGGACAACCTCGCTGAAATGTTCGAAATACTTCGCAAATATGGAAAGAAGCTTAATCCACTTAAATGTCATTTTGGGGTAGCCTTAGGAAAGTTTTTGGGATTCATCGTGAGCGCCAGAGGCATCAAAGCAAATCCCGATCAAATAACCGCTTTGCGGGAAGTCGAGGCCCCAAGGAACAGGAAAGAGTTACAGAGCCTGAATGGAAAGGTTGCAGTTCTAAGCTGGTTTATCTCAAAAGCGACTGACAAATGTATACCATTCTTTGATGTGTTAAAAAAGGGAAAGAAAAACTTCGAACAGAATCAAGCTTGTCAAATTTCGTTCGAAGAGCTGCTGCGACATATGGAAACCCCGCCAATCTTGTCCAACCCAATAGTTGAAGAAGATTTGTACATCTATTTAGCAGTCTCGCCACATGCATTGAGTGTCGTGCTCGTACCAGAAGAAGATAAGATCCAGCAACCCGTATACTACATCAGTAAACGGTTCACTAGAGCAGGAACTATCCAAAATTGGAGAAATTGGCATATTGCCTCTTGATTGCATCCAAAAACCTACGACTGTACTTCCAAGCAGACCCTATCAGAGTACTGACATATCAAACCTTGAAGCAAGTGTTATACCACCCCGAGACCTCTGGACGGCTTATCAAATGGAACATTGAACCGAGTCAGTACAAAATCACATACCATCCAAGGAAGGCGATCAACGGGCAAGTGTTGGCAGATTTCATTGCCGAATTTTTGATATGAGATAATGAGGAAGGAATGACTCCAGAAGGGGAGACACATTGGAAGTGTTCGAGAGTGTCGAAGGACGATCTGTTTGTTATGCCTTGCGCTTGGAATTCCCAGCAACAAATAACGAGGCAAAATACGAAGTATTGATAGATATGCTAAAGATTGTTAGGAAACTTGAGATAAAATCCATACACATCTACAGTGACTCTCAAATGGTCGTCTGTTAAGTAAAAGGTGAATCCCAAGCTCGGGGGGAGAACCTCGCCCTGTATCTATCTAAACTGCAGGAACTGCAGAATGACATCAAGCATTACACCATAAATCATATCCCGAGAGAGCAGAATATGAAGGCGGATTGCCTGGACAAACCAGCTAGCTCCGGACAGGCACAGTCACTGGGGCTGGTCTCAGTTGAAACCCCGACCGCTCTGAGCATAAGCAAAATGGACATCGACTGGAATTTTGAGATAACCAAGGAACCAGAGACATGGATGTCACTGTTAAAGACCACCTGCTCACAGGAGCTCTCCTCGCAGATGGGAACCAATGAAAAAAGCTTCTTCGGAAGGCACCGCGATTTGTAATGCAGGATGGGATACTCTACCGAAGGGGATTCTCTACCCCTTTACTCAAATGTGAGACCAACGACGAAGCTCAAAGGATCCTAAAAGAAGTTCATGAAGGTGACTGTGGAGATCATATTGGAGGGCAAACCCTTGCAAAGAAGGTGCTCCGTTATGGGTACTTTTGGCCAGCAATGAACCGTGATGCAGCAGATTACGCCAGACGGTGCGATCAATGCCAAAGATTTAGCAAGATCAAAAGAACCCCCTCGACGGATCTAACACAGATGGCCAGCCCATAGTTGTTCGCAATCTGGTAATCGATTTGATTGGCATATTACCAATGGCTAACGGGGGAGCCAAATATACTATTGTTGCTGTTGACTATTTCACCAAATGAGCCGAAGCGGAACCACTGGCCACTATTACCACGAAGAAAATCATTAACGTTTACTACTAAAAATATCATTTGTAGGTTTGGGTGCCACAGAAAATCATTACGTACAATGGGACTCAATTCAAAAGCGCTGAGTTCAAAAACTTTTGTAAATGCTTCCGAATCGTGAAATGCTTTTCCGCTGTCGCTCATCTGCAAGCAAATGGGCAAGTGGAAGCAGTCAATAAGATCATTAAGTCCACATCAAAAAACGGCTAACTAAAGCAAAAGGAAATTGGGTCGATGAACTTCCACTCGTACTATGGGCCTACAGGACAACACACAAATCTGCAATTGGGCACTCTCCATTCGCCCTAGCATATGATTCAGAAGCAATGATCTTGGTTGAGCTAGAAGTCCCTTCTCATCGAAGGTGAAACTTCAATCAATAACAGAACGAACAACTCCTACTCGAGTCACTCGATATGGTCGATGAGAAGAGGGAAGAAGCCGAATTAAGGACTGCTGCTCACCAAAAATGTCGCACGGTACTTCAACTCCAAAGTTCATAATCGCACCTTCAAAGTGGGAGACCTTTTCCTTAAGAGGGTCTACCCATTACCAGGTACACTCGGACCAAACTGGGAAGGACCCTATGTGATCGGTCAGAAGCTAGGGGATGGCACATTCAAGCTAACAACCGTTAATGGAATCCAAATTCCCCGAGCATGGAACAGTGAATCACTGCGTCGTTACTTTATCCAAGATTGAATTATGTATCTCCTATTTCCAGCAAATAAGCGATCTCGGGATACCGAAGGCATTGTAAATAGGCAAAAATTGCCCAATTTTCATTAATAAAATTGTTTTGCTTTCTGAACCAATGAAACTGTTCACAAAAGTAACCTGCCGGGTCGACGAGGTCAAATTGACTCAAAATCATTTGATCGCTGCTTGAGATAGTGGAACCATGCTCAAGTATGCTCCACTTACCCGCAGGGTAAACGGAAGCAAATCGACTCAAACCGTTGGATCGACGGAACCCGATCCCCGCCTTCTACGAACCAGTGTTGCTCCGACAACGCCGGGAAGGCCCAAATAAAAGCCGCGCACCCCCATAAGCCGTGCATTACTTTTTGAGCCGTGGAATCACACTCTCGAAACATGAACTCCTCGTGTTGCCCGAAGATTGGTAGCGTAGAGAAGTTCCAAACCGTTCCGAATCGACGGGTCATATCGATCCTAAAAGGCACGCATCCCATAAGCCACGCACACTCCCAAAAGCCACGTATTTCATAAGCCGTGCACACTCTTAAGTACCGGTATTGTCTTGGCAATACCGAGAAACTCGTCTATTGCAGGAATAACAAGAATCAATCTACTTCCACTATCGGGAGTAATGGGTATGAATCAAACAATGTCAAACAACTACTAATCAATAGAGAATTCCAATTGTTGATCGACAATATCTCTGAAATCAAGCCGTTCAAATCACAAGTTCCTGAAGATAGGAACCGCAAAACAGGTCCTGTTACAGAGATCCAAAAATTCACTTGGATCGATCGGTCATTTGTCAAGTGTTTGAAGTAAACAGCCCCGTGAACTGGGGGGCACACACCAATACTCAAAAACAAAAACCAAGTACTTCACAGTTATGTTACTCCAAACAAAGAATTTTGGCGGTAATTATAGGACTAGATAAAATAAAATAGCAGTAAATAAAATTGGCATAAGTGCATTAAACACATATAAGTAGACAGATAAAGTTACAATCAAAATGTCAACATTGTACTACTTATAGCATTTTTTTATACAAAGTCAAAAATGTGGGAGCCTTATCCACACAATATCGGCCAACAAAAGGGAAAATACAGATGCTACAACAATTAAAGCAATAAGTGTAGACTCTTTACTTGAACAAAACACGTGTCAAACAAAACAAAATGTCCCAAAATCTGGTTCCGCTGTTGCTCGAGCCTATCAATGCCTCTTTCCACCACTCCTCTTTCCACCACTCCTCTTTCCACCACTCCTCTTCCCACCTTTAGTCAGGAGTTTCTTCTTCCTCTCAAAATCCCCACCAGGAGTAGTGTCGCTACCCGAAATATCTACTATCTCCTCTACCCCGGCATCTCCTCCCTGCGCTTCGACCTTCTCGAAAGAATCCCCCTTGGCCTTGTGCTTCTGGGATTTGCGGGAGCTCCTTGAAGATTTTCTCTCCTCAACCTTTTCCTTCTTAATGGCCACCATGTGCTGTTCAGATTTATGTAGCTGGCTAGTCTGGTCCTCCTGCTCTCGAGCTTTAGCTGCCGTGAAATCGCCCTCCAAAGATATAGAAGGGTCGTCTAGATCATGCAATGCAACAATCTTCTTGGATTCTGGCCCTGGCTATGAGCCAGACACAGGCGCAACAAACAGAGCGGCTACAGAAATAAGCATCGAGGTAGTTGAAATAGAGGCAAGCTTAGGCATTGAAGAAATCGGCAGGTCAGTAGGTAAATAAGACGGACCTATAAGATCAAGAATGAAAGCATTAAGTTCGTCTTCTTGCGGCGTGAGCTGAAAATTCTCAAAGTCGGGGAAAACAAGAAGGCTACCTGCATCAGAGGATTGACCGAGAATTTCAATCTTGTATTCCATGCCTTCTCCTTCTTTTGATGGCTGCACAATCTTCAGAGAAGTTCCAAGGCCACCTGAAGTTTCAGAGACGGTTGCCGGAGGAACAGAAGACAAATCAACATCGGTAGAACTCGCTAACTGATCGTGAGGCTGTTTTGATGATTCGCCAAGCCCAGAAATAAAAGGCTTTGGCAACGGTTTGGCAGTTGCAGTCATAGTAGCATTGGCATCCTCCTATTCCTTCTCAATTCGAAGGACCTCTCGACCCTCTATCAGAGCTTTCTTCGATTCCTCATTGAGGTAGGCATCCTCCAACCCTTGCTCGGTATATATATATTCTCATTCTCTTGGAAACGGGCCAGGATTTCTTCCCAAACCACGACAAGAGTACGCGGAAATTTGGGGCCCAAATAACTGAGGCTCCCCTGATGCAGCAATGAGTTAACATAGAAATTTAAGATGGTATCATCCATCTTTCCTATCTTCTTTTCAAAAGTATCCTGCAACTCCAAGTAATCCGCTGTTATAGCGGCCTTCTCACCATGGTATATATGTTTGGAACAGGTTCCATTTTGAGAGATTTGAAAAAGCACTATCTCGTTGAAAGTTTCCATACATCTGCTCTTTCTCAACATATTTCCAACTCGGGTCTTCTCGACACTAAACTGCACGACCTTTTCCTTGAGTGAAGCAATCATTTGAGCTTAATCAGAAATGGTCTTGTCGTGGGATTCCACGATTCCCATGTAATCAGCAATTGTCTTTTTATAGGATTCGACAACTTTGTCATGATCAGTGATGGTTTTCTTCTGAGCTTCAGTGATCACATTACGATCTTCAAACTCCTCTTTTAGCTTAACCTCGTCCATGTGAGCCTTCTGGATTTGGTCTCGGAGTAGGATCTCTATTTTTTCTTGGACCTCTTTCAGTTCCTTCAGCAAGTTAGCTTTGTTCGTACTCTCTCAGAGTGCAGCGTCCTTCTCTTGCGTTAACCGCTCGATTCTAGCATCACTTTTTGCTAACGCCCTCTTATAATCGTCTTTCTCTTTTTCAAAGGAGAGGAACTCTTGATAATTATTACGGTTCGTGTCTGCCCGCTGCTTGCATAACTTTTCCCATCCCTCAGCTTGATTTAAATCACTTTGAATCGCCTGAAGATGGGGCATATAGGAATCTTTGTGGACTGGACCCAGTCGCGATCGAACTTAACTCCCTTTAGAAACCACCCAGGGAGCGCAGCTTCAAGTCTAGGGGGACCGGACGGATGAATATAAGCCGGCCTTCTACGAGAACATAAAGACCAGAAGCGGGCACCACATGATTGACGGAGCTTGGGACAAAAATGAAACTTGGATAGTGGAAGCCAGAACTTTAAGTCCGACAGAGATTGGGGCTGAGGCAAAAGTTTGATGCTCAGAGGGATGAGAACCGTGATCAACCTTCAACCTCTTGCGTGGCTCCTCTCGGTCATCAGGAATTTGTCTCTTCTTGTAGCCACTCTTATAAACCCTACTCCATTCTCTGGCGTCCCGGCGACCTGCTTCGGCTTCCAAGTCTTTTGCCTTCTCCGCTCTTCTTCAGATTCACAGGGCTGGTGGTGGCTCTAAGACCGTCTTGACCAATGTTGCGGATTAGTGAATTGTTCATGATCATCGTAAAGGCCACGGCCTCTTATGGTATCTTATATGAAGATTGAATAAAGAACTTTAGGAACATGAAATGGACCTAAATAATGTATGTGTAAGTGAATGTGACCCTAGTGAAATGTGCAATATGTCTTAGGCGGCCTAAAAGGACGTCACAAACCGGATCGGGAGCCACCATGGTAGAAACCGGCCTGACTCTAGACACGGTATGACCAGGGCGAGGAGACGATCCCTCTAATTCAAAATATCCTCCCATGAGTTCATCGATATCTATGTAAATGTTGCTCAAATCCCCAAAGTCAATATCAGTTTCTTTAAGTAGGGAATCCTGAAGTCGCTCGGCTATTGGGGGAGCATCTTTATCACAAATTTCTTAGGGAGGCGAATCCGGGAGAACAAGACTCATTCTCGGAGTCTCATCGCATGATTTGAAGTCTCCATCGTCGGAACTTGCATCGAATTCATCATCGCTAAAGGAGGAATCATAACTGCTGCTGCTCTCAATTTCACCCTCCTCCTTTTCTATTTCCACTACAGCCTTGCCCTCATGCTGCTTGAATTCTTCCTCCACCTCCTTCGGAATTGAGGGCATTCTAGCTGGGCAGCTGGCTTCAATCGTAACACCCCTTCCTTCATGAATTTCTTCGGTTGACTCACCAGAAGGACTTTCTCTTTCTAGGAGATCGCCCTCTTCAAAGCCGTGTGATGAAGACTTGGAACGTGTTCAAATTCTAGAACGGGAAGGAGATGGGACTTCGATGGCCACGGCAGATCTCCCAGGATGCAACTGCCCATACCGAAGCAAATTCTCGTATGTTAGCAAAAATTTGACCGATCTCTCCATGGCGTCTACGGCCTTCAGAGTACGGAAAATCTAATCGAGTGATGGATCTTTATTTGACCTCGGAATAACTGCAAGAAGTATTCGATCTAACAGAAATCCATAGCGACGTATTGAAATTCGATAAGTAAAAGAGAGAACTTAACCCCCGTCATCCAAAGGCGGTTAATCCCCCTAGACACCTAACAAAGAAATACTGGGTGTTGAATTGAGACAAATTGCTTTGTAGCTGCAGCATGATTTTGCGGTTTCGTTGGGCCTCGATGACGACAAGGGATGGACACTCATCTCTCTTTTTGAAGGAGAGAAAATATCTCAACTCATCGAAACTTAGGGCACGATTAAATGTTCACATAAACAAGACGTGAAGGCAGGTGAAGATCGCATACCCAGTAGGATGAATTTAAAATTGAGCAATTCCCAAGTTCAGAAGAGTCTCTTTCAAGAAGTTATTGAAGGGGGACACCGTTCCATTTAACCACATATACTGGTGGCAAGCAGTATATCCCGAAGGCGACATATTTGCAAACTCGTTCTTCGATGGGAGGCGCACATCATCGTCCGGAATGCCGTGTTGTGAGCAAACGTTATGTATTTAGCGGAGATTACGGAGGAAGCTCTCTCCGGGGTATTTAGTAGAACTCTGAAATTTAAAGGAGTCCAGTCTGCAACCGAACCAACCGGAACTAGTTGACTATATTCATCTCGCAAGACTGAAGAGGTAGGCGCAACAGATGACGATTCAGCTTCTGAAAGTGCTGGACTTCCTCCACTAGACTTACGGAGAGAGGACGGGTGCTTCATTCTATACAACAGAACTTGCATCTAACACGGTCAGGTAAGTCTATCTTTAACTAAAAGCCCCCTTACGAAACTTGAACTCCGAAAAAGGATCGACATATGCCAATACATTGGGTTTCAAGTGTAGACCGAGGCAAGTGTAGTATGTTATCTTTGTGAGATGGGCTCGGTATCCTTAACACTGCGAATGTTCCATCCTATGTAGATAGTTCACTCACAGTAAAGAAGGAAAAGAGCTTCTCATATCATTTATGAAAAGTTATTTCTCCTACACTTAACCGTTATCGATCAACGATCAATAACGAATTTGTTGTCCGAAGCGACGCGAGAAGCTCTTCCCATTTCAAGTAAACCAAGTGTGCAATAATAGACCAATTCGAACTCTCTAGAAGGCGATAACAACATAAGCTACATGCGAGACGCTACCCTAAACTATTATTACTCCCCGGAAGAACCAAAACCAGTTCGTGAGACGTCGTGCCGGATTAACGATGTAATTCAGTGCAAGTCAATTCTGATTCTGTGGACTAAAATAGCAAAACATGTCAAGTACCGGGGCAAAAGCCCGAGCTTCGTTCCGTGAAGAACTCAAGACTCGATTTACTATCTTCTTCCACAAAATTGCAATCAACTCGAATTATCCATAACGATCACTATTAATCCAACCTCATCATCAAATTGCTAAACGAATGCCAAATTTCAAACCACCCATCTCGAGTCAAAAATCAAAGGGCAAGAATGGTCAAAGTTTAAGTCGACAACGATCCAAGGTAGGTAGGTCGATGGCGATTCAAATCGATGAAGTTTTAGGTGCTAATGGCTGGCCTAAGGCGGCAACAAGGCAAGCAAGGTCGGCGACATGAGGCTTCAGCAGTGGATGGTCGACAATGACGATGGCATGAATGGAATTAGGGTTTGGATTGGAGCTAGGTCGGGTCGTAGGATAACTTAGCTCGAATCATTGAATGAAAATGTGAAGGAGGTAGGTTGGTTCGAATCGATTAAATAGAACAGTGTACGAAAAAAAACGGTTAAGTCCTTGGACCGCAAACGATCCATGAACTATGGATCGCTAGCGATCCATATGATTGCAACCAAATTTTGCCAAATTCATTAGGCATGATCAAAGTATTTTTTGCTAACGCCTTGAAAGTCAAGGGATTGAAATCAGTTAATTATGATCAGAAACGGTGATTCACGTACAAATTCAACAGACGGTCGAATAACCAGAGCCAAATTAGCATGATGGCCTCAACACAATCACTTGAACCTCACCAAATGGGAACTCAAAAGCAATAACTTCCGGAGAATGCCTTGTTTCTAATGAAAGCATACTTTGGGGGGGGGCAAATGTTGTCCGGGTTTTTGACCCAATGGAATTCAAAGGAATTCAGAACATTTACGTCGAGTCAGAACAACTCAAGAATAACCGTAAAGGACTAAAAGAAGGAACTAAGAAAGGCTAAAGAAAAAGAAGACAAAAATATGCTAAGGTGATGGATCGCTAGCGATCCATAATAGTTTCTCATAGATCTTCCAATCCTCTTGAACCATGATCTAATAGGTATTCTAGGAATGTTTGCTTAGTTTAGGGGCATTTCATGCTAGTTAGATCAAGAAGTGAGCATTTATATGACTCCATAAGTAGTTCAATACAATCAGTACATGAATCGTCATCGAAGCAAAGCATCTAGTTATGAAATTACATGGAGAACATCTACATAAGGTAGGAAACATAATCCAAAGGGAACGAACCAAAAATACTCAAACCCCATGGATCAATAGCAATCGATGCCCTATGGATCGCTAGCGATCCATCGGATTGGGTCGGCTCGTTCATGAATTTTTGGAGCACCTACGTACCTTCGAATGCGAGTCTCTGGTGAAGTGGCTTTGGTCCAAGTGCTCTCCAACACCTATAAATACAATCCTACCTGCAACATAAACAGAATCTTTTGGACTGGCTGTTGGAACTCTGCAGTGATTATTCTTCAATCTCCTCCTCCTACACAATAATAATATAGGGGTTCACTGTGATTCTCTAGTGAACTCCTGTACTTGTAACTTGATCTAACTTAGAAGATTCAATCATATTGTAATCTGATTCAACCTGTAATAGCAGTCAGATAATAGAAAGTTATAAAGTGGATGTAGGCTTCATTAACAACCGAACCACTATAAAAACCTTCATGTCTTTTTACAATTTCTGCTCTTTTTACATTTATTCTCTATATTATTGCTCTGTAAGAATATGGCTGGTGCTTTCACACTCAATCCAGGGTGTTGACCCAATTTTCGGTTAACATTTCCACTGTAAAGATTATTGAAATAATATATGTTATTCCATTTGTGTGAGATTCTATTCTGTCTTCTTTTTCTTTCTACCCTTAACCATCCGCCTTTTCGTTCAATTGGAATTGGACATGTATGGTTTATTGTCAACCTAAACTATATAGAATTGTGGGTCATTACAGTTTGTTTTATTTAGAATAAATAAAATTTAGCTTTGTGTATAAAAGGAAAATAAACTATACTTATATTCACTTATTTTGTAATAGCTTGGCCCAAACTCATGTACCAAAGCCCAACATCTTTTCTAGACTTCTCTACCCTTCATGGTAACATTCACGAAAATCTTTTCCTGTCAATATATCCTTCTTCCTAAACCCTAACTTCGTTATTTTTCCTTACCACCTAAGTTAGAAAAAAATTCATAAAATCTTCCTCTGTTCGTTTCGTTCCTCCTGCTGTAACTCACACACGAAAATATTCTCCTTTTGATAATTTGAAAAAAGTCACATAAATTATTATAAGCTCCAAATCCAATATGGTTCTTCGCATCATTGTACATTTATGTGAGAAGTAAATTTAGGTGCGTTGTGTTTTCATGGGTGCTGAGGGTGTGCGCATGTTAGGGTTGAGGAAGAGGACACATAATATATATGTGAGATTATTCTACATATCTATATCAAAATACACGTATTCGTTTGTATATATTGATGAATGGATTGCTTATACAAATTAGTATACATTGAATTGAGAGTTATTAGAGATTGGAATATGAATTGGGAAGAATAGCATAGAGCTTAATCGCTCTAGGAAAATCCTGATCGGTGCACCAATGGAGCTGAGCATGACAGTGGTGTGTGTTGTTTGTGTGTGGGTGCGAACATGACTGGGTTTTGTGTGGTAGAGAGTGTGTGTATCAGTGTGTATATATGTAGTAGAGTGTGTGCATGTTTTGTGACCGTGTGTGTTTTATGCGTGTGTGTGTTTTGGTGGAGAGCAGCTGTGTTGGAATGTGTTGTGTTTTTGTGCATGTGTTCTTATATGTGTGTTTATATGTGTAATGTTATATGTTGTGTGTGGTGTGTGTGTGTGTGTCTATATATGTATTTTTGTGTGTGTGCATGTGTTTTTTGTAATTACATGAATAGTTGCGCGTGATTTTGTGTTGTGTTGAGCAATGATCAAGTTTAATATAGATATATACCTAAAGTAAAATCTAAAGTTATATATATATATATTAAAAGATAAAATCAATTAAAATAAATATATGAAATAAATGTACTTAAAATCTTATAGTTATATATTTTTATATTACATATGAATTTATATAATTTAAAGTTTAATAAATAAACAAAGAGAATTTAATAAATACATGTATACATTTATATATATTGATGAATGGATTGCTTATAATAATTAGTATGATGATTGCATTGAATTGAAAGTCATTAAAGACTGAAATAGGCATGTGGAAGAATAGCCTGGGGCTTAATCGCTCTAGGAAAATTTCGACCAGTGCATCGATTAGTGGTGACCTGTGCACTGGTGTAGCTTTGAGCATGACAGTAGTGTCACGACCCGGATTTTCGACACCCGAAAGTCGACATCAATACGTCCACTGTATTAAATGCCGAACAATCGAATGCCGGAAAACCGAACCATTAGGGTTAAAGAAGAAGGAGGTAGAAGAAAATGTCACGACCCGGTTTTTCGATGCCCAAAAATCGACATCAATACGTTCACTATATTAAATGCCGAACAATCGAATGCCGGAAAACCGAACCATTAGGGTTAAAGAATAAGGAGGTAGAAGAAGAAATAGAAAACAATATCAGAATCTCACAATCGCAGTGGAACAACATATAATATATAACAACAGATTTTTATATAAAAGAATCTGTAACTATATAATTCTTACAATCATCAGAGTACAACATATCATCACATCAAATCTGGACAGTCTAGTAACTTGTCCCTAAACAGCGGAAATACAAATCTATGGAAATACGCCTCGACACTCAGCTAGTCTCCTGAGCTCCACAGCATCCTATCATGTATCTGTAATACTCGGTCTGACGCGAGCATTATAATAAAACAATACCCGAGTCAGTCTGGAAAACCAGTGTGAGAAAACACACTCAATTGGATTATTAAAGTTTCAAAATCCTTTGAAAACAAAGGTATCTCGTAAGACCACGCCACAAATAAACATGTCGGGTTTTTACCTTACAATAACCAAACCATTTTTATCAAATCCATCTGATATTATAATAGTGTCTATAGAAAGTAAAATAGAATCTAGCTGAAATGCTTGCATCTCACGTTTCAGCATAGTTGGGCACAATCAAAACCGTACAGGCGCTTATTGGAGATTGGATTCCATACAATGGCAGGGCTACTGGGGTACCGCCCGTCACAGTACTTGGTCTAGATCAGCGTACCGAGGATCCCCCCCGATCCCCTGCTACACAAGACCGGAGCTACCCCTTAGTGGATAGTCCGAATAAGATCACCCCGCGGTTGGGATCAGCAACCGCCCACTAAGCCGAATAAAAAGGGACATCTAGACAGGGATGACCTTACCCTAATTAGTTGCTAGCCACTTAGCCTTGCCGCACCTCCCCTATTTTAGCCATTCCCGGTTGATGAAGCTTGAGGCTATGCGTTACCCTTTTAGAACACATCTAACTTAGAATGCTCATCGTCCTCCTGACGATGTTCTGATAGCATCCATCCATACAAATCCGTTCCGGGTTCGAACGGAACCGAAGGCACTACTCTTACTACATCCATTTTGGAATCACCCTCAAGATTAGTAGCGACCAGCCCTTGCACTTCACTGCTCCATCTTCGACTCTAAGCTCTTGTCTTCCTCACGAAAACGTTCAAACCGGATCGAAGTGGTTTTCGGGAAATAAATCCTGATCCCGGTCTCTTCGAAATGATCAGCCCATTGTCCAATATTGATAGTCAGTTATTTAACTATCACATAACATCCACAACAACCATCAGGCCTTAATAATTTTTCCAAAATTATTTATTTCAAAATATCTTTGCAAGATATTTTTCTACACTTCAACCCTTTGAAAACGGTTTTCAAATCACCTTTTCTAGCGGAATAAATTTCCAAATATGGTTTATTCCCACTGAAAAATCACCAAGTCTAAATACTTTAGATTTTAAAATAATTTAAATTACTTTATCCAAAATATATACTTTAAAATGCTTAAAATAAAAACTACTTAAAATACTTTATTTAAAATACTAACTATGAAATTTTCTAAAATTCTCAAGTAAAACATAAGCCAAAATAAATTTTAAAATAAAAATAAAAATTATGAAATTCTATACAAGTTTTCAAATAAAAACTTTAGCCTATTATCTTTAAAATAAAACTACTTTATAAATATAAATATGAATAATTATCTTTTTAAATCATAATACCAATTAACCTTTCAAATAATTACTACTATAGCTAATTAAATAAATATTTACCTTTAAAATTTTAAATAACTTAAATAATAATTTCTCAAAAACATTCTTTTGAAACAACTTTAAAACTTTTATCTTATACTTAAAAATCTGCTTTGAAAACGTACTTGGCTTTTCAGGGAAATACACTATCCTTTCACACCTTTTAAAAATAAATCACTATTTATTTTTAAAACAATTTACCCATTCCTTTATAAATTCCCACCGTGAATTTATACTTCCAAATATCCACTGATATCTTATTTCACTTTATAAACCCAGTTTATAAATTCCATAGTCTCATTCTCTTTTTAAAACACAGTTTCAACCACTAAATAAATTTCCAAATCAATTTCCAAATCGATTTCCAAAATTTACTCCATTTAAAAACAAATTCCTTTACTTACTCAATTTATTTCAAACCCATTAATTTTAGATTTACCCCTATATTATGATTTAAAATCTTATTTAAACCGAAAATACCAATTCATACTTTATTTCAAAATTCTTCTTTTATTTCTTCCCAAACCATTTAAATCCTGAATTTAAAATTAAATTCTTTAAATTTTTAGACAATATCACTTAAGTCTCCAAAACTCTTTTACTTTCATTTATTTAAAATCTCTATCTTTATTCCTATACTCAGAATTTATTTAATAGAATTTAAAATTCAAACTTTTATATATATATATTTTTTTTTTCAATTTCAATCTTTAATTTACCGAAATTCACTATAATTTTCATAAGACAAGGTGGATGACGAAGCGTATTTTCGTAGATTTGTATTTCTGCTGTTTAGGGACTAGTTACTAGATTGTCCAGATTTGATGTGATGATATGTTGTACTCTGATGATTGTAAGAATTATACAGTTATAGATTCTTTTGTATAAAAATCTATTTTTATATATTATATGTTGTTCCATTACGATTGTGAGATTCTGATATTGTTTTCTATTTCTTCTTCTACCTCCTTGTAACGACCCGCCATTTTGGACCATTCGCATCCATTATAAGTGTATAGGTAGACACACATGCCGGAGTTGAATTGCTCAAAATACCGCGTTGTTAATTTAAATTTGGCAAAACTGAACATATACAGTAAATAGATATAATCACAGATCACAGACACAGAGTAATAAATGCAGCGGAAATAAAAGAGATAGTAGTTCATGAAGCTACTATATGAATATATAAAAATACATCAGAGTTTACAACAGAAGAGTAATACGATACATCAGATACAAATCAGAATACATCACTGGAATCATCGAATACTGAAAGCAGAATAGATGGCTGGATCTTCAAGCAAAGCTCCAACTCCAAAGGTGAGTCTCGAATACTGGTACACTCAGTCTGACCCGAGCGTAAAGCAAAAACACAAGACACTCGAGTCAGGATTAACATTCTTATATTAATAAATCCAACTCAAGTGAAATAGCAATTGAAATACAAGTAACTCAAAGGATGTTTGGAATAACCATCCTTTAAGGATCCGTTAAACTATCTACTAGGTAGTAATGTACGCTAAGTAGATAATGTCTATCAGTAATATAAAAAGATATCAAAGTAGGGTTAAGCAGGGCCCATACACCTCTTAACCTGTTTATTCCCAAAAGCATATACAAGACCGTAGTTTCCCCAAAACCGGAAGTCACCAGAGGGCAATCCATATACTAAAGGTACAAATCAAAATCGTAGTGGTCGCGAATAGGATAATCAGTATGACAAGGTACATGAGGCGATACCAACTAGGATACTAGTAGTTGCCTGATCCGGACTGATGTTGGGCATAGCAGCTACCACCCCAACACCGCGAACAACACTCCCAAATCAAGGGGTGCACCCAAATCGAATCACAAAAGTAATAGATATGGTATCGAAGAAGTGTGTCCGCTAGAGATGGCGATCCTCAATGGCCCGGCGCGGCTCCTGTTTTAGTCATGTCAGGGGTCATCCAAAATCGTTCTCTTTCTTCAATCAACGCGTTCACCAAACCATCCACTTCGTTCTGGATCAACTCCGCGTATAGTTATTAAAGTGGTTTCGGTTCAGATAGAGAGTATATCCATTACCGATCCCGGTCTCTTTAATAACTTTCGTAATTATTACACCGATTGGTCTTTTATATATATTTCAAAAACCAAATCAATCTCAATTTCTATTTAAAACAATTCAAATATTGATTCAAGTTCGTATATAAGTTTCATTCCGAAATCATTTAAATAAATTCTATTTAACATTCAAATCAATTTAAACTCATCTATCGATTTCATTCAATATTCGTTAAGTTACTTTATCATTCAAAACAATTTTTATTAAATTTCCAATTCATTTAATCAATTCTTAAGTTCAACCTCAATAAATCAAAATTTACAATTTTGAATTAAACTAAATTCGTCAAATCAATTCTTTCAATTACAAGTCTTACATTAATTCCAAAAATATCACATTTCATTTCTTGTTAAAGAAATTCAATCTCACTTATTTACTTTCTTAAATAATTTTCTAAAACTTACTTAATCAAGAAATCTCAATTTCAATTATTTACGAAGTAAAATTAACTTATTCAAAAGTTCAATTTTACTTATTAAAGAATTTCAATTCAATTTAATCATTAAATAATTTAATCTTATTTAAGTATTAAATAATTCAAACTTAATTATTAAAAATTCAAAAGTTTAATAATTTCAACTTAATCATAATTTCAAACTTAATTATTAAATCATTTCAAAGTTTAATAATTTCAAAACTTAATTACAATTTTCAAATTAAACAACATTCTTCCATCAATTACTTTGTTAATATTTTATTTCATATTTTTAAATATTAACATTTTCCTTTCATTAAAATTCAAATTTCAACTTCATTTCAAAACCATATTATTTATTCAAATAAAACCTTCGTTTATTTTTAAATCAAATTATTTGACCAATCGGGTTTTTATTTAATTTTCTTTCCTAGGTCAAAGTTCAATTTGGGTATTTATCATTTCAACCCGATTCCAATTCAATTCAAAAATCAAAACATAGCAAAGGGAACTTGCAGTGTGATAACAGGGATGGTGTCAAAGTAAATAAACAAGCAATAACAACAATCAATAACAATCCAATAATCAATTCAAATAATCCCAAAATAATCGTATTAATTCGCATTGTTATTTGTACGAATTAATATAATTATCTCTAGAATCTACACTATCATTTCATGTAGATTAAAGATTATTATATTACGGTTTTCACTTGTCATTCAATTTACAATTTCATACATCATCAATTTAACAACATACATTCAGTGGTTCAAAGTGTAATTAAACAAATCCTACGTGTTAATAAATTTAACGGTTAAAGGGGTCATATTATACAAATTTAACTAATCAATTTTAAACATTTAACTAATCAATCAATTAACAACCAAACTGGATTATCATTTCATATATATAACAGATAATGGTGTCAGATGTCACAGGTGAACTGATACAGATTTAATTGCATATATAACAGTGTAATTAACTAACAACAGTATATTTCAATTGTCGTTTCAATTGAAATCAGATTTAATAAATAAAACGTTAATCGTGAGTGAGTGCTCACCTTTCGAGGCTAGAGAGATAGGCAATGAATTGAGTTACGAATCCAAGCACAGATTTCAAAATAAAGCTAGACGGACACGATTCGACGGTCAAAGCTAATAATAGGAATAAATGAATTCAAATTAGGATTGGTCGAGGAGCATAAATAGGATGCATGAGCTTAATTTACAACTATAGATAAAATGATATTCTAAATTCGAACATATTTATATTAAATATACCTGTATTATATCTATTTTACAAATAATTTAAACACATGCTAGCTGATCATTTGTATTCAAATCATTGTTTTAAACTAAACTCAAATGTTAAAGTCGAGTATATAAAAATAAATTTTTGATAAACCAACATACCATATTAACATATTTCATTATACTGTAAATAGTATACCAGACTGTTATGTGTCGTTGATTAAAAGAGAACAACTATATACTATATAAAACTTTCAACCGCCATAACTCAATATATATAATATACTGTAAATTCCTTTATAAAATAATATATATAAACACCTTGGATCTAAATTATATACTTACAGTGAAGATTTTTAAAAAAGTAAACATGCTTTTTACTTTCTATAATATAATGTATACCATACTTCAAAAAAAAATCTTCTATGCACTGACACAAAGTATCTATCTAATGTGTATGAACAGTAACCCATGTATACACCATATACACTTTTTAGAGTAATATCAACCTGACCCATTCATATCGATCAAAGAGTAAGATCTATATATACATCATTTAAAGATCAATATTTATAATTTATATAAACCTATAATTTAAATCTATATACATTTCAAAATTAAAACAAAACAAAGTAGGTGATTCTGTAAAATGTATGCAGACTAGATAAATAAACTACATGACACATAGGCTTTTGTTCCAAAATATCATATAAAATCATATAGACTTACCTCATCTATTAAAATAATCTTCTATAATTTATATATACTATTCCTTCTAGACTAATACATATGTATATATAGCTTACATACAGCAAACAGAAAAATACATATATATATTACCTATGTATTCAAAAGAGGAGATGGTGGCCAAAGCGGCGGGGCTCAGGCGAGGCTAGGTTGAGGGGCGTTGGTGGCGATGAGTTGTTGAGTGGGTTCGGCCGGAGGAAGAGTCGGCAGTCAAGGCGGAGGAAAAATGGTGGGTGTTTGAGCCAGCCGTATGGGTGCAGCAGTCGGTTGCTAAGGTGGCACAAGGCAGTGGCGGTTGGTGAACGCGAGTTGGGGTTGGCGGGGTTTGCGAAGCGGGTTTGGATATGGGCGAGGCTGCTGGTTGCTGCTAGGAGGAGCAGGGTGGGAGAGCATCGGTTAAGGGGAGGCCGGTGATGAGAAAGAAAGAGAGGGGAGAAGCTTCGGTTCGGCTGGGCAGTGGGTGAGGCCGAAGTCAGGTGAGGATGGTGGTGGTGGCCGCAAGTGGATGTGAGCAAGCATTCATGGGTTCCATGAAAAATGAATAGGCTCAGGCAAAAATAAAGGAGGAGCAAAGACACGAGAGAGGGCAGGCATGGATTCTAGCGGAGCACTGGCACTTGGGTCTGGGCATACAGTCGGGAGAGAAAGAGTGATGGGCAACGAGCAGTTACGTGCAATTATATATAAGAACTGTTTATATTTTTTTTCTCAAAGTAATAAGAACAGAGAATGGTGAAAGGAGGAAGAAGGAATGAACACAGGAATAAAAGCAGGGAACAGATTGGAATATGAACCAATTTTCTTTTCCAAGAATAGAAATTAACGTGAACGAATGGGAAACGAAAGTAAATAGGTGCAAAGTTTTAGAAACTTGAACCGTTGGAAAAAGAGAAAAGTCACGAATTTAATTTATATAAAGAGGTTAATGCACGTTAAACGGTGGATATATGAATGGACACTGGAAACTTAAAAGAGCCAAATGCGGAACCGATACGGACGATCGTTTTACCGATTTTGTCGCGTATCAGATTCCGAAATTAACAAACGAATATTCCACAGTGATCAGTAAGACGAGACGATCAGAACGACACACAGATCTCAGTGGTATGATCATCCGACCAAAAGTCGATATCGGTACCAAAATGCTGCTATTTCGTCGAAAATAAGATCGACGGAGCAATAGATGTCCGAATTTGGAAAAATGACGAACTGATATTTTGTTCAGAAGACGGTTTAGAATTTTTCTATGTAAAAATATTTTGGTTTCGAAAACATTTTATTTTCAACGCTTTTTAACTGATAAAAATGAAGTAAATTTACGCGCGAAATAAACTTTAATATTTTCGGACGAAAATTTACCAGTTGCTATGTTAAACTAGACGTATCCCAAATATCAAATTTTTATTTTAAATTTTTATCGTTTAAAATTTCACAAAATCTCAACAAATTACGTTATTAAAACGGTTAAAATTTACGGGTCGTTACACTCTCCCCCACTCAAAACTTTTCGTCCCCGAAAAGGAACGAGGTAGGATAATAGAACAACCAGAAAGAAAACAGATTTGAAATACAAAATAACAATTAATTTAAACCATATAAATTCAAATTTAAATTAATTGATATTCAATAATTGATTTAATCCATTTGATTTCACCAAAATCAATCTCAAATATTTTTAAATTCATTATCTTATTATCCAATTATCCTAAATTTCCAATTTCTAAAACCATAAATTTGAATAATCTTTTATTATAATCATATTTTATCTTCAACAATTTAAATGCTTCTTTATTCCAAATTATTGTTAAATTTATTCTACTTAATATCTCTAATCACATATATTTAACCCTTATAAATTAATTTAAACTTAACCCTTATAAATTAATTTAAACCATAAAAGTTTCGATTTAAATTAATTTATATCTACCAATTGCTTTTAAATTCAAGGTATTTTCATAAGTTGAACAATTTCAATTTATTAATTCTTTCAAACGAATTTATTAATTCTTTCAAAACAAATTTATTTCATTATTAACTGAGTTTACTTATTATCCTATCTAACTCTATTAACATCTTTATAATCAAAATTTAGTGTATAACATTTATTATAAACACTCAAATTTTATTTATAAATTCAATTTATCTTATATATTATCCAATTACATATTCAACTTCTGAATGATTTAGGTAAGTTGTATTAGAAATGCAGTTGAACAATATACAAATAAAATTTCCCAATTCAATTATTCAAGTTTAAATTTTTATTCCAAATTTTGGTTTTATTTATAATTAAAATCAGCCTTTAACAAAATTTAAGAATTAGATTTCCGATTAACTTTAAACAATTTAGAGATATATATAATATATTTATATTAAATCAAATTAAATTAAAAAAAAAAATAAGATACCTATATATATATAAATCAAAATATACTGAAGAAATTCAAATCAAAATATTTTTCAAAACAAACCGTAGCAAAGCTACAGAATGGTTTCTCCACTTCGAAACTCGAAAATGAATGTCGATGATGCGGCCGCCACCACCGAAATTATTTTCCAGCGACAAAAAGAAGAACACTGATTTAAACATTTAAATTTTTTTTTTTGAAAACGATTTCTATTCAAAAATACTATCAATAATATATACTTTAAAATTTTAAAAACCAAAGTTCGAAATCACCGGAAACTAATAAATTCTCAAATTTCTGAATTAAATTCATTTCAAATTCCAAATCAATTTATAAACCAAAATTATAAATTTATTTAGAACAATAAATGATAATCAAATATTATCATTTCAACCAAACAATTTAATTAACTTATTAAATTCCAGAAAATTTCACTTATACTTTTACAATATAATCAACCAAATTTGAAAACAATATTGTGTCAGTTTGCTCTGCTCAAGTGTTTTGGAAATCCTATCGATAGCGTTGATCAGACGAATCGATCGAAAACCCAAATCAACATCAACAACTCAAACAACACAATATATAAAACATTTAAATATTAATTTATAATACACTTCCTCGCTCGACGATACGAGAATAGATTTCAAAGCAAAGACGGAGATTCAAATTTGATGGACTCAAATCAAAGAGAATTTTGATTCAAAAATAAGTTTGAAACAGAAGATAAGATAATTCAATGACAGAATCGGAAGATGGGTAAGTTTATTTAATTCACGGGCAACCTTAACCGGGTTGACCGTGACTTCGAGAATAAGATCGATGCAGAATTCCAAGGTAAATTGACATTCGATCTCAAGAAATGGAATTCAGGTATAGCAGGTCATCGTAAACCAAGGATACAGAAATCTCCGGTAAATCGATGCCTATTATAAAGGAGTTTTGCTCCTTTACGAATCATTCGAAGATTGGCGAGACCGCCGATCTATTATAGATAACATTCAGAATGGAGTTATGGGGTGCTCCAGAATTTAAAGAAGACGAATAGTGAAGGACACGAATGAATTTCGGAACCGAGGGAACGTTCCAAAATTCAAAGGAATTGAGTCAAGGGAAGAGATTGAAACTCGAATGAGAGTGATTCTGTAAATACATTTACCTTATATGTTAATTTTTGTCTAGAGCTACCAAAGCTCTGATACCAACTGTAACGACCCGCCATTTTGGACCATTCGCATCCATTATAAGTGTATAGGTAGACACACATGCCGGAGTTGAATTGCTCAAAATACCGCGTTGTTAATTTAAATTTGGCAAAACTGAACATATACAGTAAATAGATATAATCACAGATCACAGACACAGAGTAATAAATGCAGCGGAAATAAAAGAGATAGTAGTTCATGAAGCTACTATATGAATATATAAAAATACATCAGAGTTTACAACAGAAGAGTAATACGATACATCAGATACAAATCAGAATACATCACTGGAATCATCGAATACTGAAAGCAGAATAGATGGCTGGATCTTCAAGCAAAGCTCCAACTCCAAAGGTGAGTCTCGAATACTGGTACACTCAGTCTGACCCGAGCGTAAAGCAAAAACACAAGACACTCGAGTCAGGATTAACATTCTTATATTAATAAATCCAACTCAAGTGAAATAGCAATTGAAATACAAGTAACTCAAAGGATGTTTGGAATAACCATCCTTTAAGGATCCGTTAAACTATCTACTAGGTAGTAATGTACGCTAAGTAGATAATGTCTATCAGTAATATAAAAAGATATCAAAGTAGGGTTAAGCAGGGCCCATACACCTCTTAACCTGTTTATTCCCAAAAGCATATACAAGACCGTAGTTTCCCCAAAACCGGAAGTCACCAGAGGGCAATCCATATACTAAAGGTACAAATCAAAATCGTAGTGGTCGCGAATAGGATAATCAGTATGACAAGGTACATGAGGCGATACCAACTAGGATACTAGTAGTTGCCTGATCCGGACTGATGTTGGGCATAGCAGCTACCACCCCAACACCGCGAACAACACTCCCAAATCAAGGGGTGCACCCAAATCGAATCACAAAAGTAATAGATATGGTATCGAAGAAGTGTGTCCGCTAGAGATGGCGATCCTCAATGGCCCGGCGCGGCTCCTGTTTTAGTCATGTCAGGGGTCATCCAAAATCGTTCTCTTTCTTCAATCAACGCGTTCACCAAACCATCCACTTCGTTCTGGATCAACTCCGCGTACAGTTATTAAAGTGGTTTCGGTTCAGATAGAGAGTATATCTATTACCGATCCCGGTCTCTTTAATAACTTTCGTAATTATTACACCGATTGGTCGTTTATATATATTTCAAAAACCAAATCAATTTCAATTTCTATTTAAAACAATTCAAATATTGATTCAAGTTCGTATATAAGTTTCACTCCGAAATCATTTAAATAAATTCTATTTAACATTCAAATCAATTTAAACTCATCTATCGATTTCATTCAATATTCGTTAAGTTACTTTATCATTCAAAACAATTTTTATTAAATTTCCAATTCATTTAATCAATTCTTAAGTTCAACCTCAATAAATCAAAATTTACAATTTTGAATTAAACTAAATTCGTCAAATCTATTCTTTCAATTACAAGTCTTACATTAATTCCAAAAATATCACATTTCATTTCTTGTTAAAGAAATTCAATCTCACTTATTTACTTTCTTAAATAATTTTCTAAAACTTACTTAATCAAGAAATCTCAATTTCAATTATTTACGAAGTAAAATTAACTTATTCAAAAGTTCAATTTTACTTATTAAAGAATTTCAATTCAATTTAATCATTAAATAATTTAATCTTATTTAAGTATTAAATAATTCAAACTTAATTATTAAAATTTCAAAAGTTTAATAATTTCAACTTAATCATAATTTCAAACTTAATTATTAAATCATTTCAAAGTTTAATAATTTCAAAACTTAATTACAATTTTCAAATTAAACAACATTCTTCCATCAATTACTTTGTTAATATTTTATTTCATATTTTTAAATATTAACATTTTCCTTTCATTAAAATTCAAATTTCAACTTCATTTCAAAACCATATTATTTATTCAAATAAAACCTTCGTTTATTTTTAAATCAAATTATTTGACCAATCGGGTTTTCATTTAATTTTCTTTCCTAGGTCAAAGTTCAATTTGGGTATTTATCATTTCAACCCGATTCCAATTCAATTCAAAAATCAAAACATAGCAAAGGGAACTTGCAGTGTGATAACAGGGATGGTGTCAAAGTAAATAAACAAGCAATAACAACAATCAATAACAATCCAATAATCAATTCAAATAATCCCGAAATAATCGTATTAATTCGCATTGTTATTTGTACGAATTAATATAATTATCTCTAGAATCTACACTATCATTTCATGTAGATTAAAGATTATTACATTACGGTTTTCACTTGTCATTCAATTTACAATTTCATACATCATCAATTTAACAACATACATTCAGTGGTTCAAAGTGTAATTAAACAAATCCTACGTGTTAATAAATTTAACGGTTAAAGGGGTCATATTATACAAATTTAACTAATCAATTTTAAACATTTAACTAATCAATCAATTAACAACCAAACTGGATTATCATTTCATATATATAACAGATAATGGTGTCAGATGTCACAGGTGAACTGATACAGATTTAATTGCATATATAACAGTGTAATTAACTAACAACAGTATATTTCAATTGTCGTTTCAATTGAAATCAGATTTAATAAATAAAACGTTAATCGTGAGTGAGTGCTCACCTTTCGAGGCTAGAGAGATAGGCAATGAATTGAGTTACGAATCCAAGCACAGATTTCAAAATAAAGCTAGACGGACACGATTCGACGGTCAAAGCTAATAATAGGAATAAATGAATTCAAATTAGGATTGGTCGATGAGCATAAATAGGATGCATGAGCTTAATTTACAACTATAGATAAAATGATATTCTAAATTCGAACATATTTATATTAAATATACCTGTATTATATCTATTTTACAAATAATTTAAACACATGCTAGCTGATCATTTGTATTCAAATCATTGTTTTAAACTAAACTCAAATGTTAAAGTCGAGTATATAAAAATAAATTTTTGATAAACCAACATACCATATTAACATATTTCATTATACTGTAAATAGTATACCAGACTGTTATGTGTCGTTGATTAAAAGAGAACAACTACATACTATATAAAACTTTCAACCGCCATAACTCAATATATATAATATACTTTAAATTCCTTTATAAAATAATATATATAAACACCTTGGATCTAAATTATATACTTACAGTGAAGATTTTTAAAACAGTAAACATGCTTTTTACTTTCTATAATATAATGTATACCATACTTCAAAAAAAAATCTTCTATGCACTGACACAAAGTATCTATCTAATGTGTATGAACAGTAACCCATGTATACACCATATACACTTTTTAGAGTAATATCAACCTGACCCATTCATATCGATCAAAGAGTAAGATCTATATATACATCATTTAAAGATCAATATTTATAATTTATATAAACCTATAATTTAAATCTATATACATTTCAAAATTAAAACAAAACAAAGTAGGTGATTCTGTAAAATGTATGCAGACTAGATAAATAAACTACATGACACATAGGCTTTTGTTCCAAAATATCATATAAAATCATATAGACTTACCTCATCTATTAAAATAATCTTCTATAATTTATATATACTATTCCTTCTAGACTAATACATATGTATATATAGCTTACATACAGCAAACAAAAAAATACATATATATATTACCTATGTATTCAAAAGAGGAGATGGTGGCCAAAGCGGCGGGGCTCAGGCGAGGCTGGGTTGAGGGGCGTTGGTGGCGATGAGTTGTTGAGTGGGTTCGGCCGGAGGAAGAGTCGGCAGTCAAGGCGGAGGAAAAATGGTGGGTGTTTGAGCCAGCCGTATGGGTGCAGCAGTCGGTTGCTAAGGTGGCACAAGGCAGTGGCGGTTGGTGAACGCGAGTTGGGGTTGGCGGGGTTTGCGAAGCGGGTTTGGATATGGGCGAGGCTGCTGGTTACTGCTAGGAGGAGCAGGGTGGGAGAGCATCGGTTAAGGGGAGGCCGGTGATGAGAAAGAAAGAGAGGGGAGAAGCTTCGGTTCGGCTGGGCAGTGGGTGAGGCCGAAGTCAGGTGAGGATGGTGGTGGTGGCCGCAAGTGGATGTGAGCAAGCATTCATGGGTTCCATGAAAAATGAATAGGCTCAGGCAAAAATAAAGGAGGAGCAAAGACACGAGAGAGGGCAGGCATGGAGTCTAGCGGAGCACTGGCACTTGGGTCTGGGCATACAGTCGGGAGAGAAAGAGTGATGGGCAACGAGCAGTTACGTGCAATTATATATAAGAACTGTTTATATTTTTTTTTCTCAAAGTAATAAGAACAGAGAATGGTGAAAGGAGGAAGAAGGAATGAACACAGGAATAAAAGCAGGGAACAGATTGGAATATGAACCAATTTTCTTTTCCAAGAATAGAAATTAACGTGAACGAATGGGAAACGAAAGTAAATAGGTGCAAAGTTTTAGAAACTTGAACCGTTGGAAAAAGAGAAAAGTCACGAATTTAATTTATATAAAGAGGTTAATGCACGTTAAACGGTGGATATATGAATGGACACTGGAAACTTAAAAGAGCCAAATGCGGAACCGATACGGACGATCGTTTTACCGATTTTGTCGCGTATTAGATTCCGAAATTAACAAACGAATATTCCGCAGTGATCAGTAAGACGAGACGATCAGAACGACACACAGATCTCAGTGGTATGATCATCCGACCAAAAGTCGATATCGGTACCAAAATGCTGCTATTTCGTCGAAAATAAGATCGACGGAGCAATAGATGTCCGAATTTGGAAAAATGACGAACTGATATTTTGTTCAGAAGATGGTTTAGAATTTTTCTATGTAAAAATATTTTGGTTTCGAAAACATTTTATTTTCAACGCTTTTTAACTGATAAAAATGAAGTAAATTTACGCGCGAAATAAACTTTAATATTTTCGGACGAAAATTTACCAGTTGCTATGTTAAACTAGACGTATCCCAAATATCAAATTTTTATTTTAAATTTTTATCGTTTAAAATTTCACAAAATCTCAACAAATTACGTTATTAAAACGGTTAAAATTTACGGGTCGTTACACTCCTTCTTCTTTAACCCTAATGGTTCGGTTTTCCGGCATTCGATTTTTGTCATTTAATATAGTGGAAGTATTGATGTCGATTTTCGGGCGTCGAAAAACCTGGTCGTGACAAGTAGTATGTGTGGTTTGTGTGTGGATGTGAATATGACTAGGTTATGTGTGCGGTAGTGTGTATATGATCAGTGTATATATATGTAGTAGATTATGTGCTTGTTTTGTGACCGTGTGTGTTTTATGCCTGTGTGTTTTAGTGGAGAGCAACTGTGTTGGAATGTGTTGTGTTTTTGTGCGTATATTCTTATGTGTGTGTTTATATAGGTAATGTTATATGCTATGTGTGGTGTCTGTGTGTGTGCATATATTTGTGTGTATTTATTTTGTAATTACAAGAACAGGTGCATGATTTTGTGCTGTGTTGGGCAAGGATCAAGTTTAATTATATATATACTTAAAGTAATATATATATATATATATATACACTAAAAGATAAAATCAATTAAAATAAATATTGACATAAATGTACTTAAACTCTTATAGTTATATATTTTGATATTATATATGAATTTATATAATTTAAAGCTTAATAAATAAACAAAAATAATTTAATAGTGTTTTAATGAATAAAATATGAAATGTTACTTAGTGGATATTCTATAGTTACTAAAGTGTATTTATGAAATTTTGATCTATAGTTTTTGGTTTTTAAAGTGTATTCAATTGATAATAAATATATAAAATTTATTTAGATGTTTTATAATTATGTATAAATATCATTTAGATATAGAAATTTATGGAATTATTTTTAAGAGTGATATTTAGTTTTACAATTTATTTTGGGTTGATAATTGATAGAAAAGGGATTTTCTATTGTTAATTGTGAATACTAAATTATTATATAATTTTATAAAGATTGAAATTTAGTTATTTATTGTATAGAATATAATATATTTGAGTTTAGTTAATTATTCAGTTAATTTGAGAATATATATATATATATATGTCTTTATTATCTATTTCTAAGTATTCATTTTGTTATAAAAGATTCTATATTGTTTTTTTGGAAGGTAATGGGCTAAGGGAGCCCAATCTGAATATATTAATAAGAGATACTATATAGATAAAGGCCAAATAAATCAAAAAGGCCCAAAAGATCATCTAAAGTCCAAGAGTTTCTGGTTAATCAGCATTCCTTCATGTGCAAGTTGGAGCTGGAGGAATATCCTAAAGCTAAGACCCATATTCCTGCCCCTAAATCAAAGCAACCCTCTCCTAAACCCTAATATCAGATTTTGGGACGATCCTTGGGCTGCTCTGGTCTGATTTTGAGGAGTGTGATAGGCTATAATCTCCTATCTATGTTTGGTATTCTAATGGCTACTTTGGCGGCTAACTACATCTTTGATGGGAACCCTAATCTCCCTTACAATTACTCGAGATTGGTTAGAGAGGTCTGGATGAAATTATCCTTGAACTCCTTCTTAAATGCTGGAAACCGTATTCTATGGTCAACCTTAGGTAGGCAGTTGTCAATATTAGCAATTCATAAAATCCTCTTGAGTCCTTCCGAAGCATTCCCCTGGTCTGGTCAAATTTGGAAAACTGCTGACTTGATGAAAAATAACTTTATTCTTTGGAAGGTCATGTCAAATGCCTTACAAACTAAAGATAAGCTCTTAAGGATGAATTTCATCCTTAATGATCCATGTTCCTTATGTAGCAATGATATTGAATCTAATACCCCTATCATCTTCTCGTGTACCTTCCCATATAGACTTTGGACAAGCATTCTGCAGGAAGGCAACTTTCATAGGCCTTGTACGAACAGCAGAGATGAGTGATTCAATATTTTTGGAGCCATGAAGTGAAAGACTCCTAAGGCATTTTCTTTTCTTCTAGTTCTTAAGAGATTTGTAGCGGCTGTTTGGGAGGATAGGGATAATCATATATTTAGATCCACCTTTCGTTCTGAAACTGATTTGTGTCATCTGTTCCATCATCAGATAATGCATGTTATTAGGAGAAATAGCAAAGAGTTGCATTCGATTAGAAGAACCGGTATTGGATAATTACTAGATATAGATTTTCCATTCTACAAAAAAGATTATATGTTGTTATTTATTAATGACCATTGACTAATTTTATAAAAGATTAAGGAATTTGTTATTATTTATATAGAGTAAATTATATTTTAGTTTAGTTCACTATTGATTTAATTCTAGAATATATAATTATTATCTATTCCTAAGTATTTATTTTTGTTAAATAAAATTATAGGTTCTAAAGAGTTCATTATTAAATATTGATTTTTCTGATATATACTGTCTCATTTATAATTATTTATTTTATATTGGTTTTCTAAGTTCTCCGATATGAATGATTTACCGTTGATGTTGATTTGATGATGATTTTGATATGATACGGTGATGACATCTTTGATATGATTTCGTTGTATTTAATTCTTTATGACGAGAAATCTGAACAAACGAAGTTATAATAACATTTGGGATGGGGTATTTGGTGATATTTCTTCGGTTATTCTTTGGACTCGTTATATAGAATAGTGTTGTGATGAGTGTAGTTTATAAGCAGCGAATAAATGTTAGAGTATCACACAGTGTTATGGGATGCTATTGTGATATTTATTCGTTGTAAGTAGATGACACTCAGGTGATAGGAATAGAGTGGATAGTGTGAGGTGATATGTGGTGATATATGACTTCGTGTCTATATGTTTTGATTATATATGCTACTATTACAATGTACTCCTATTATGTTGTTGGAGGGAACCAGATGGCTAGAATCCACCTTATCGGCCTGATCGTAGGGTCCCACCGCAGATTTGTGACACACTATATTATATAACTTTGTGTTATCCCTATACATGCGTTTGCCCCTTGTGTCACCTAGGCCAACATTCTATTACATGTAAGGGCAATTTGAGTGTCGTGACTTATTAGTCCTCGGATTGATGAGCACACCGGTGGATACATGTCACGCGACTGTGGATGTAAGACTCCATGTCTCTGGAGCTTTTATGCATGCTATCGGTTTCCCTTCTAGTACTAACGGACTAGTAGATTTGCATATATGATTGATACACCTCACTATAGCATTGATGTGGGCCAGGTGCTGTATATTATTATTATACATATTTATATGACTATATTTGGGAATTCATGTCTGTCGTACAGTCATTTCCCATCACGATACTATAAGATAGATATTATATGAGGAGATGATATTATACATGTGATACATATCTAGTGTATGGTGGACTCTCAGTATTTGATAGGCAGCCTATCCTATTTTATATATATTGATGATTTATTGAGATTCAGAGATATACTTAGGCAGTGCTTCGGGCTAGCCTGATTATTCTTGGTGATGTCTCTTTTATTGATATTTCTGGATATGGTAATGATTTCTGGATATGTATGATTCACCTATTAGAGTTGATTATGTGATTTCTAATTCGATATGTTATATGGGTGATGACATCTTTTGTAACTACCCGAAATTTTTAGCGTTTTAAATGGGGATATTTAATTTATTTAAATATTCACATTTGATTCGAATGTGTTAAATAATAAGCAAATCAATTGTTAATAAAGCAACTTGATTTTTAATCACGTATTTTTAAATCAATTTATCAGATTTTTCCGTAATTTATAATTTGGGAAATATTTAAATTACCGTCTCACGTATTTTACGCCAAATGTTGGTATTTTGAAATTTTATAGAATGAGATAACCACTGTATTTTATTCTAATTTTGGAATCATGGCGTATTCTTGTGCACAATCGTATTTTTATTTCTATCATTCGTGGTTTGTATGCAAAAAAAATCCTGTGTAGCGAAGTGTTGGAAATTATTAAATAACCTACACTTCACTTTTCATTCCCACTCTCTCATCTTTCCCTCTTTCTCTTCTTTACAATTGCCTGTTGCAACCTAAACCTAGCCTCTTCAAACAAAAATCAAAATCAAATCTTTTATTCAACTAAAAATTATGAATTTGGATCTGTTGGGTTCGTATGCACGGGAGCTTCAAATCCATACTCATTTCATTGCGTACGATGGTGATTGGTTGAGGTCGACGTAGGGAGGCAGCAACTAGGGTTAAGATTTTGTGAAGCTTTGGGAGGTGAGAGGAAAAATTGAGATCACCGTCGAGTTGCTCGTGTCAAGGAGCACCTCTCTACCAATTTTCAACAACTTTGGCTATTGATTTAGGGATGCGACATTTTGGGGCTGCTGATGATAGCTCTAGGTCATGATGGTAGAGAATGGATCAAGCTTCATGATGTTGGGGTCGAGGCGTCGAGCTTGGGAAGAGAGGAACAATGGAAAAGTCCATTCGTCAAACGGTGGACTGGAGCTCTGTATCGTTGAGTGAGAGTGCACGACGATGGTGTGTTCGGTGAATCATTGTGCACATTTGGAAGGGAAGAAGGAATTGAGTTGGTAATTATAATTAATTAAGTGATTTAATTAAAATTTTAAAATCCAAATTCTTATCAAATTAATAACTTCTTCATATGAGGTCCAATCGAGACATAGTCTTTTGTGTTGCGCTTGTAGGAGCGTTGTCTATGCACTGGAGTTAATTTTGTTGAGTTTGAAGCTAGTGGAATTTCAAGAAAAATTGAATGTCGTTCGGTTTTAGAACGAACCGGAATGCTTAAGCATCAACTAGAACTTTTATGAGTTATTTTAACTTTTGGATGAATACTATATGATATATAGTAGATATAAAGATGAATAGTATATGATAAATAGTAGATATAAATTATTATTCTTGTGATTGAATGATTTGTTGGTTTGGTTTGGTCGAATCTACCCTTTGAAAAGCAGGATGATATATAAAATGAAATCTTTATTAGGATTTGTGAATATACTTTATACAGTTGATGTAAGTATATTAAGAGGTTTTCTAAGTATTGAAAGTAAAATGGTTTGTGAATATACTTATACTGTCGAGATAAGTATATGAATAATTTTCAAGTTTTATAAATAGTAGAGAGTATTGTGAATATATCTTCTGAAAAAGGTATTTTAATATGAATATTTGAAAAGAGATTTAAATTAATGAAAGAATTAATTAAAGAGGTTAGTGGTTGCTTATTTGCTTAATCAAGCTTGGTTTGCATATGAAATTAAATCGTTGATTTGAGTATTTATTTGATAGTTAAATAACCGACTATCAAATCTTGGCCAATTTTGAAACTATCGATTGTTGGTTCGAAGAGAACTGGATAGAATTTGCATGATTTATTTGAAACCACTTCGAACCGGCATAAGCATTCGAATTGAAGACATCTTAAAGATGATGAAATCCAAGACAGGATTCTTTGAAGTGCAAGGGCTACATACCACTAATCCTAAGGATGTAGTAGAAGTAGTGCCTTTGGTTTGTTCAGTCCTAGAACAACTTGTATGGATGAATGCTGGCACTGCATTGTTGCGTGGATGGCAGTGTTAGCATTCCAAGTGGGATTTGCTAAAAAAGTAAAACGTATCTTCAAGCCTCACACCCTGTAATGACTAAAACAAGGGAGATGCGACATGGCTATGTGGTTTGCTACCATTAGGGTATGGTTATCACCCAATCTAGATCCATATCGACCCATTTATGTATGTTAATGACTCGGTACGGTTGTTGGTCGACAACCAGGGTGATGACATATTCAGTACTATCCATGAAGGGGTAGGCAGATTCTGTGTTGGCAAGGCTACAAGTGTTTTACGACCTCGGTACATTTTTCTAGAGATGTACTGTGGTAGGAGGTACCCCAATAGCCTTGTCATTATATGTAATTCATTCTCTAATAAGTGCCTTACGGACAAAGTTGTTCCCAAATATGTTGGAACGTGAGATGTAAGCATTCCAACTATGTTATATATTTATTTTAAACTCTAGACATTATTATAATATCACTAGATTTTTTATGGAAATTGTTTAGCTATCGTAAGGTAAAAACTCATCTGTGTTTATATGCGGTATGGTCTTACAAGATACCTTTATTTCTGAAAGGTATTATAACATTGAAAATATATATAGTTTGTGTTTTCTCACGCTTGTTTACCAGATTGATACGGACGTTATTTTCTTATAATGCTCTGGTCAGCCCGAGCATATTTCTAGATTTAGTTATAGTGCTCTGGAGCTTCAGGAAACAAGCTGGATGCTTCTAAGACATATTCATGTATATTTTATTTCCACTGCATTTTTTGTTTTGTATTTTCCATCATTTGTGAGAACAGACCATTATAAATGTCCAGGCTGATGACATGTCAGTTTACTCTGATTGATGTATGTATATAAACCGTTTCTTTTTGTAAAGACCTGTTGTATTTATATGTTACTCGTTACGATATGAGACTTTGTTCTATCTTTTCTTTCTTTCACCCTAACAATCTGTCTTTCCGTCACTTGAATGCTCGACATGTGAATACTGTGGATGTATTAGTATCGGCTTTTGAGGATCGAAAATGCAGGTCGTTGCATCTTTCGATATCGATGTTGAATGGTTTCATATGGGTTTTAGATATTTAGGCGATGTGATGCCTTGATGATTATTTATGGCATTATACACATTTTCTATATTTATATGCATCCTTCGGTACATCATATGATGATTTGATTCTATTAGAGAGTTATTGTATTATTATTCCATGTTTACATTGAGTTACACTTATTATTGCTACTTGAATAAACATAGTGTTACCCATGTATTATTCTATAATGCTCAAGTCAGTCCGAGACACTTCAGGTACAGGGACAACATGACCAGCATTTATGTTAGTCGGCTTAGAGGAGACATATATTAGAAGGTTGTATCAAAGTTATATAACATTGATTCATTGTATTATTAGATACCGAGTTGTATGTATATTAGTTATAAATCACATTATATTGTGATGGTTGACCATTGTGATGTGTTGTACTCTTATGACTTTATGGTATTATTTATTATATGTTATATGTTATCCTTGCGATAGACTCTGTGTTCTCTATTATTTAATTTATGTATTGTTCTATCCTAGCGGCACACGTATTTATTGTTTTGTACCGATACTGTGTGCGTATAAGAGAGATATTTATTTGACGCCTTAATATGTACCAGTGTTAGTCCAAGAGAATATTCATGTCAATACCACATATAGCCTCATTCTCCGTATTCTCTAATAGTGTTACTTTGTAATACTCTTGGATAGTATGGGTATAGAGGTGGGGTTTTCCATTTGGTATTAGAGCAGGTTCAAAATAATACATTTTATATATAAAAGACATGAGTCTTGACCTTAGATGAGACTTAGAGTCTCTGACACTTAGGTGAGTTCTAAATTCCTTATAATATGGGATAGTGCGTGTGTATAGGATGATTACTGAGGTAATCATCAGGGGACATATTTGTGATTTTATAAATATATGTATTTAAATATATAAGTAAATTCTTTTCCTTAAAATATGATGAAGTATGTAATAGTTGGAGTAGCAAGGACGAAAGGAGTTAGTCTAACCGGTAGCATTTGTATTTATGATTTTGGATGATTTTGTATTATTATGGTAATGTGTAGTTAATTATTTTAATTTGATTTTGATCAGAGTGCACAGTGGAAAATTTATTTATTTGTTTTTGCTAAATGCATATATTTTAGTCTCTTGAGTTATTCGATTATTTGAATTTGCTGATATTGAATTTAATTTTTATCTTTGTGTGCGTTTATTAAAGCTGTGAAATGAATTCCATTATTTAGTTTATACTAATTATAGATAGATATGGGTGGAGACTATTTGGTATTATATAAATGTTAGTTGAAATGGTTTATTGTAAAGTATATTTATATGTCTGATTGTAAATGAAGGTAATTTTGAAATGATTTAAAGTTATATGTGTTTGATAGAAGTAAAGGTTTATAATTTATGTAAATATAGATTATTGTTATTAAACGACTTTGGAAACCAAGTGAACGTTCTATTTAGAAATCTTTTGAAAGGTATGTATTATAAAGTATAGTATTAAATGAGAGTTTAAAAATAAATTTGTAAAGTTTCATTATAATTAACGTATTAAATAATTTGTCAAAACAATACTTATAGATATTTTTGTGAATAAAAGTTATGTTAACTTGTCTGTTGAGTGTGTTAAGGATTTTGATCAAGGCAGGTCATACGTACTTGATAGAGATTCTTAAACACTTGAACGAGACATTTAAACACAAAATTTTAGTAAATGCAAATATTTTGAATAAAATTACAGTATCTTGGCTAGAATTGGTTATTATGGTAGGAGTATTTTTTGGAATTTATATTTATAAAGGGTATTTCATATGTTTGTTTATATTTTAGTGATGGTTGTAGCCATTGAATTTTAATGCACAACCATGATCACTTGCGATGCATTATTGATTATATCAATATTGTGTCTCATTGATAATAGTAATAACTATAATAAATGGTTAGACAACATCATTTTATTATAGGGGCATTTCACCAGAAGGACAAACTTTGCAGTCCAATTAGTTTCTAGGACACACATTCAAAGAAATTACTTTCAAGACCAAAGTCAGCAGAATAATTACTTTCAAGGACAAAGTCAGCAGTCCAATTACTTTCAAGGACATAATTTCATAGATTTTTAGGCCCTTGAAACTAATTATTTTACAATTTGTCCTTGAAAGTAATTATTTCAGATGTGTGTCCTAGAAACTAATTCCACTTGCTAAACAGGCCCTTGTGGCTAATTTCCACTTTATTTTATAGCATTTGAGAATTTGTGAATATAGGTGAGTATATATATTTGATGATATTTTGATAAAATTTAGAAATATGAAAAACTATTGTGTTTTAAGTCTTGAAATGTAAGAATGAGTATAATCTGAAACCTTCTTATTATTATTTTGGAATCTATGAAATTTTTGGAGAAAAAAATAATTTTATATAATTGAATGTGATTTAAATAAGTTTCTAAATATTAATATTGTACAATAAACTGATTTAACTATAACAATATAATTTTATAAAATAAGAAATGTTTGAATGTTTGAATAAATTCATGGAAATTTGAATAATCTAAAAAATAGTACTTAAAAATAATATTGGTTGAGTAGAATGTCTTGAAAATTATATAATACATTGAAAAATATTCTATTAAATAGAAAAAATGAGTTTTAGTGGGAATTTTGTTGATAAAATTTTAGAATTTTGTTAAAAAAAATTTGAAGTATCTAAAGAGGAATTTGAATTCAAATTATGTTTTAGTTTGAAGGAAATGAAATTCGGTAAAATGTAGTTAAAAAAAGGTAAATTATTTAGGTAGGACTGTTATCCTGCCTTTTGGCAAGGCCGTGACACCAAGGAATTGACTAGTAATCCAATGACAGTCCGTCCTAGAGATCGGTCATACACAGGCTCACTATGGATATCGACGAATTTTGTCCGAGTCCGGATTGGGCCAAAATTGCTAGGACATGACAAGCTAAACCATGGGAGTCAACGTTTCAAGTTTTGAGTCAATCCGAGTTCATATGCTCAAGTTATGATGGATACAAGTTGAAGGGAAAGGCCATGTTTTCGTATCCATCAAATGGCCTGATTTCGTATCCATCAATGTTGACCTCTTCGTATCCATCGGCAGAAGATATGGTCGAATCCACTAGAGCACTCCACTTCGAATCCATCGAATTTTGCTTTGTTTGAATCCATCAGTAAAGCCCGTATTCGAATCCATAAAACCAAGCCTCGGTTCGAATCCATCAGGCCTTCCTCTACTCCGAATCCATACAATCGATATACTTCGACTCCATCCCATAATTTACTTCGAATCCACCCTGTTGTGGCAGCTTCGAACCCGTAACCGCTGACTTGCTCTTATCCAACGAGTCAATTAGCCAAGGTGACGTGTCTTCCATCGAAGTAAGTAGGGCGAGATATGTGGAGTCGAAACAGTCAATGCGGCACAAAGGCCGGATCAAGACGAAGCGCGCGCGCCACCTCACTTCAAGAACACGTGCAGCCAGCAAGGCGAACAGATGGAGTCGAATTCATGGAGACGAACCAGACAGCCTATGAGGAATCTCAGTTCGTATCGACGGTATCTCGTGATCTATTGATCCAAATCCAATGAAATTTTGAGGGAAGCTTGCATGCACACTGAAGGATATCCATGCCAAATTTCAGCTCAATTGGACATCATCTTGATCGATACGAAATGGATTCGTACCGATCGCAGATCGAGGCGAAACTTTCTGGAAACGGTCGCGTGGGCCCCCTCACGTGCCAGACCAAGTCTCCCGAAGTTTAGGCGAGATCTGAGCCTCCTACGCCTATAAATAGAGCCCCGGAATCAACAGAAAAAGGATCTTTTTTCTCTGAAGCGTCCAGACTCTGCCGGATTGAGATTTGCATCCTACTTTTGCTGTCAATTTCGAATTCTAATCTGTAATCCGCTGTTCATTGCTGTAACCGCTTGTAATCATTGAAAGAGAATCAATAAAATCATCAAAACTTCATAGTGGACGTAGGCTATACGCCGCACCACTCTAAATTGCTTGTCTGTGCACTTTACATTTCTGTTTGTTGGAGTTTTTGTTAGATAATCTCTGTTTTACATTTACATTCTTCATTTTATCTCTTCAAATAACTCCCAAAGAGTGTTGTGCCCATTTTTGGTACAAACACTTTGGTGCTTTCACTGAGAAAAAACCAAGTTTTTTCTCCTGCTCGTTGGATCTACTACCGTCGTTGGATTGCAAAATCTAAGGAGAAGATCCAGATCTGTTTATAAGTGGTTCCTTCTATTCTATTCAGATTGCTCCAGATCTAAGAGGAACTACATTCATCATTAATTCCATACCCATATTTTCGAATCCAGAAAAATGCAATTTTTCGTATCCATGAGATGGATGTTGTACTTCGTATCCATGAGATGGATGCTCTACTTCGTATCCATTAGATGGATGTTGTACTTCGTATCCATGAGATGGATGCTCTACTTCGTATCCATGAGATGGATGCTCTACTTCGTATCCATGAGATGGAGGCTGTACTTCGTATCCATGATATGGATGCTCTACTTCGTATCCATGAGATGGATGTTGTACTTCGTATCCATGAGATGGATGCTCTACTTCGTATCCATGAGATGGATGCTCTACTTCGTATCCATGAGATGGAGGTTGTACTTCGTATCCATGATATGGATGCTCTACTTCGTATCCATGAGATGGATGTTGTACTTCGTATCCATAAGATGGATGCTCTACTTCGTATCCATGAGATGGATGCTCTACTTCGTATCCATGAGATGGATGCTCTACTTCGTATCCATGAGATGGATGCTCTACTTCGTATCCATCAGGAAGCAATACTTCGTATCCATCCATCTGCCTCCAATTCGTATCGATACTCAACTGCAATTCGAATCGATCCAACTGCGCCCTATTTGTGTCGATCAACATATACCACTTTCGTATCGATCTAGCCATGCGCATTTCGTATCGATGCTAGTAGAGCTAATTCTCTGGATGGATACGAACAGGATGGGTTCGAACAAGAGCGATATGAAGGACCGTTCAGGTTGCTTGATGGATATGAACAAGGGTGGAACGATACGAAATTTTTTTTTTTAAAAAATATTTTTCGGGTACGACCCAGATTTCCTAAAAAGAGGCTAAATAAATTTTTTTTCGGGGGAATCCCCCCGAACCCTAGCCGCAGCGCAGGGCACCCGCATAGCGAATTCAATCACCAATTTAGTGGAGGAACATTCCATCCGTGCTTCTAATTGTTCCATGACTGAACAAGACATAGGAGCTCACAACAACAAATGTTGAGTTGCAATCAAGGAATGGGTAAAGAAATACTACTCAACTAATGCTCCCAGAGGATGGAGAACCTAGCTAATATGCCAAGAGCTAGAGTTGGTCAATATATCATGCTTCTAAGGTGGAATGCAACTTCCTCCAATTGACCAGCTTTCAAACTCCTGAATTGACAACTATGGTACGATGGCTAATATGGCAACTCCCTTACACTGTCTACTCTATCAACTCAAAGCAATAGCTGGTCACCGCTGAACCATCTTCAAATGCCCGCATCTTAATCATTCTACGTCCACATGACTAAAAGCGTGGCATACAACCTCAAGAAGACTTCCTTAATACCCTATATAGGTCTCCTATCTGGGTCAAAATTAGAAATAATGACCAATCTATTATCCCATCTTTACCAACTCACCATCCAATCGGTATCACCAAACCACTCGAACATTGGGCAATCGTGCGTACATCATTCACCAGTGTTACAAGACCCCTTGGCAATAAAATGGGCCTGATCATAATGCCGATTGGGGAATCTTTCCTAGTCGAGACCTATTCGTTGAAACCATCCTACATGCAGAACTTCTAGTGAAAATTCAACATGTTAACTATGTCGGTGTGTTATGGAAATACAACCCCCGGCACTACCTCATGAAGTGAGAATTGCGCATGGCTTACACCAAGAGTGATGACTGCTATCAAATGTAGCTGTCTTCCCCCATTCCTCAAAGAACATTGTCAATCGTGGTTAGACATACCAGATCTACTTCTTATATTGTTGAAGTGAATGAAGAAGCTGGCAGCCAACGAATTTATCCAAAGCCCGCAGCCAGTTGCTGCCGATACCCATAAATGAATTCATCACCGGCGCTTATTTCCAGACTTTGACAAGAGAACTGGTAGACCGCTGCCGACAACTACACCAACATGTCCATGCCAATATTGAGTTGATGCATCAGATGAAGGATCAACTTGGCGAGATAAGGAGGAAACCTACTCCATACTCTAGATCGGAAAACTCCTCTTCTTTAGATGGCTACCATGGATGCCAACGACATAAAGCCACTCCGAAAAGGATAACTCTAACAATATGTTCAAGCCCCATAAAATGAAGGACCGGGAACATCCGACCCATATCGATCAAGGACTTTGATCAAATTGAACCATTTGCATTAGACTTCCAATTGAGAAGGGCTGGATTGAAGTGCAATAGCGAGCATACGACGCTGCCTCACTTATCAATGAGATTTGACCTGATCTCTTTTGAATTATTTCTAATTCAATTTCATTTATGTTGCGAAATATGACCTACTTGAATTAAACTACTTGCAAATGATGCAGGTAACCGAGTACTTAAGATTGGGTGCAAAACAACCTCCGCGGACCATGATCAAACCATTGAGGTATCATCGTGACGAGCACGATTCAACCACTCATCAGCTACTATATGCCCCTGACTGGGGGCAAGGCATCAAAGCTGAAGAGACCGACAAGGTCAGGACTCTAGTGCAAAGTGGATGTAACCGACCATCCACTCATCCGCCTATGCAATTTAATTAGGAGATGTAAGAAAGACTTGGAGTTATGTGTCCCAATAATGCACTCTACATCTCGTACTTGAAGCTTGCCAAAATACTTATGCTTCTTTCAATGCCCGATAAAATCGGAATCACATCAAGGGTGGACGTGATGTCACCATCCATGCATCCAATCCTACATTAGACATTTGGGATTATTTGAGGGAACACATGTTTAAAGGTCCAACCCTCAATTCAAAGTCAACAACGGCTGACTGCCTACTCGCTAACCGTCACGAGCTGTCATTTCAACTCTCTTCCTTAGCTCGATCGAAAGAATGCAAAGTATAAATTGGATGTGACTCGACTGTCTGCTCTCCATTTCTTGCACCCGACTTAAGGGAAAATATACAACTCAAAGTGGATGTAGTTCGACCATCCTTTCCTATGCTCGAGCACAAAGCTTGCCAGAACACTAATCCTACTCCTTAGGCCTGGCAAAAACGGAATCCAAATGAACATTTATGCGATTCAACCGTCTATAAATTATATCTCATCCTTCGTTGTGGGCGGATAAGTGAAAAGTAATTGGGATCCTACCGATCTCTTGCTAAGTGAAACCCCAAGCTCGGGGGCATATCGCTGCACAAAAAGCCGGACAAAAACTGATACATGGCGATCCATCAACAAACTCCAGCTTCCGAGAGCACGAACTGGAGTATAAACATTTTCCTAAAATCCCAGAGTACTCCGAGAGCGCGAGCTGGGTACAAACTTTTTACTTAACTCCGTACTCCCAGAGTGCGAGGCGGAGTATAAACATTCCTTAACTCCGTACTCCCAGAGTGCGAGGCGGAGTATAAACATTCATTCAACTCCATACTCCCAGAGCGCGAGACGGAGTATAAACATTCACAAAACCCCAGAGTACTCTGAGAGCGCGAGCTGGGTATAAATATCAACTAACTCCGGATTCCGAGAGCGCGAAGCGGAGTATAAACATCCAACTCCGAACTCCCAGAGCGCGAGTCGGAGTATAAACATTCAACTCCGTATTCCCAGAGCGCGAAGCGGAGTATAAACATTCATCTCCGTATTCCCAGAGTGCAAAGCAGAGTATAAACATTCAACTCCGAACTCCCAGAGCGCGAGTCGGAGTATAAACATTCGACTCCGTATTCCCAGAGTGCGAGGCGGAGTATAAACATTCATCTCCGTATTCCCAGAGTGCAAAGCGGAGTATAAACATTCAACTCCGAACTCCCAAAGCGCGAGTCGGAGTATAAACATCCCACTCCAGATTCCCAGAGTGTGAACCGGAGCATAAACAACACCTAACTCCAAACTCCCAGAGCGCGAGCCGGAGTATAAGCATAAGACAAATGCGGCTTCGAGGGGGGTGGATTCGTCCGCCTAACGACTTCGACCATATCTCAGCCAAGATACATCACTTGTTCCCGGAGTGCGAACACAAAAAAGGAAACTCATAATAGACGTGACAGACCGTCTGGTCAACGAACTCCAGACTCCCAGAGTGCGAACTGGAGTATAAACATCAACTAACTCTGGTCCCAAGAGCGCAAATCGGAGTATAAACACCAACTGGATGCGAATGACCACCCATCAACCAACTCCAGTCCTCAAAACATGGTTTGGAGTATGAATACCAAAAGGGATGTGATTCGACTGTCCATCTATCGGCTATGGTTCCTCATCAAGTTCCATAGTATAAAAAGCGGATGTGGTACGACCGTCTACTTCCCAATCTTCCTCTGACATGGGGGCACACTTAATACACAAATCTGGATGCGATCCGACCATCCAGCACTAAGCGGGCGTGACACAACCGTCCATGCATCATCTCTTGTCCCCGGCACGGGACCCATAACATAAATTTATAGGGATGCACTCCAACCCTACGAGACAAAATTCCTTCCTTGATTCGAAGAACGGACCTAGCTGGATGTCCTATTCTGAATTGATATTACTACCATCCAACCATAAATGAACGTGGCATGACCGTTCATATGCTTACTCTCGCATGTGATCCGACGGGTTGTGCATGCAGCATGGACGGATGTGACCTAACCATCCGCCAATCAATTCCTTCCTACAGTTTAGTGGGAGAAGCATCAAACTAAAGTTGTAATTTGATCGGCCACACTTCGACTTTTGCCCTTGACTGGGGGCAGAGGTACAAATCACCGAAAGAAGAGAAATGTGACTCGCTACATCTCTAGCTTAGCATCCTTTACAACTTAAGGAAATGACTACAAGGAGACCTTAATGCTAACCAATCAGAATGATGCCCGAAGTTCTGGGCAATCACTTATATCGTACCACCGGATCGACGGGCAATATCGATCTACACCTTTCACATCGTACCATTGAATCGATGGTCAATATCGATCCTCTTTGACTACAAATCGATGTGACCCGAACGTCCATCGAATACCTTTGACCAACAGAGCACGGATAGAAGAATAAACCGCGAATGAGAGTGGCCTGACCATTTGTCCTCCGTCGCCTTCCTTCGATCCGTTAGGAAGAGCATGAGACCAAATAAGCATGACATGACTGCATTTGAGCTGACTTTATCCCTAGATCTGACGGGAGAACGTAAATCGAAATGGGCATGGTTTATCACCCAACTCCAAACGAATGCAATGCGACCATACATTCATTGACTCTTACCATGATCTGACTAAAAGAGCAATTCAAAACAAGTGCAACTTAAACATCTGCACACTGATTCTTACCATGGATTCGACAAGGGAAGCATCAATCCTACATCGGATCTGATTGGACGATTCACTCTTCAGTTTTTGCCCAAAGTGCGGCGACATAAGCAGCAAAGTGAATGTCATTGACCGTCCAGAATCTAGCTTATGTCCGAATGTCGGCAAAGTAACAATGTATTCCTCCAAGAGGAAAGAACTATAAAATAATACAGGATAGTCTCGACTCAGCCTTCCATCGGTTAACTCGATCCCGTGGTTCAACGGGATAAAATACAAAATTAAAGCGGACATTATCTACCATGCCACTTATCGAGATATTCCCCAGACTTGGGGGCACGAACAAGAAGGTAAGATTAATGTGATTCAACCATTCATCAGTCAAACCTGGTTCTTAAAACTTGAACTACAGCATAAACACAGCTAGGGCGAGACTAGACCGTCCACATAATGCATCCGCCAACCCGAGACGGGGGGCAAAAGATTAATTATCCGAGAGTTGACTATGACAGCTTGAACCTATGACCCATGCCTGATATTCATAGCAACTCTAGCTTGCAACCGAAAGGATGCCTAGAGATAGAATCATTAGATCAATACCCGGACTTACGGGCAACTGATCATTATCCTGACCCTTCCAATGAGCAATGGATCGCAGGTACATTGAATGAAAAGCGCATCATTCAGAAACATAAGTAAATTCAATCTCAAAGCTGGAGCCAGCTATGTAGCAGCATACAGTACAAGGCTAAATTTTACTAATCCTTTGATTCAACATTCTTATAAGCCTGATCATTTACCATTGCAAATAAACACATGAGGCACCTACAAATCATCACGAGTATTGTAGATCAGATCACAACTCTGTGCAATGATGAAGAAAGAGTCAACTGTTTTACTTCAGGTGAATCTTGATGTGTTCGCTTGGACTCGATCTCATATATATATATATATATGAACTCTCGCCAGCCATGAAGAACCCTGCATTCAATGTCGACCCGAGGCATGTCCCGGTGAGCAAAAAACGATACGACATGGATCCGGAGAGATCTGTTGCACTTAAAGAGGAGGCGAATCTGCTCAAAACCAGTGGGTTCATCCATGATGCCCTCCAACCAAAGTGAGTATCCAATCCTCTACTTATAAGAAAAACGAACGGAAAGTAGAGGACATACATCAACTACTCAGATTTGCATGGGGTATGACAAAGCATGGCTTTCCGCTTCCAATGATCGACCAACTGATGGACCTGACCATCATACATGAATTACTCACATCCATGGATGCAAACTCCAGATGCAATCGGATACTGAAGCATGTCCTAGACCAGGAATACAACTGTCTCGTTATTGACCTGGGCCTATAGTGCTATGCTGAAATCCCTAAATTCGAACTTGAGAACGCTTATGCTACTTACCAAAGGATGATTAGCAGATCATTCAAAAATCATATCGGTCGATCGATGAAAGTATATGTGGTTAATATGCTCGTGAGATCACGGCTATCAAACGACCATATCGATGAATTGAAAGAGGTATTCAGTGCTCTCCAAAAAATGCAGGATGAAACTCGATCCTTTAAAATGCTCTATCACTATTACATCAGAAAGATTCTTCGTTTTCATCATCAATTCTCATCGAATCAAGACTAATTTCTAGAAAATTCCGACAATTAGAGACACCCATGTACCAAGGACAACCAAGCAGCTCTGATAGATTGCTTAAAGAGACCTTCCATTTTACCCAAACCTTTGGATTGCGAAGATTTATACATCAATTGGGCCGTGTCAACACATGCCATAAGCGTCGCAATGCTATGTGAAGATAAGCGAATCCAAAGACTAGTAAATGATGAAGGCTGGCTATTGACAAGCTCAACCCCGTTAACGTCTACATCGAACAGCCGTTACGATAGGCCCAATAGAAACTTTAGATGTCTGAAAATTTACTCAAATGGAGTATCAAGCTAAGCCAATGTGATATAACTTATCTCCCTCAGAGAGCTCTCCATGGTCAAACATTAGCATACTTCAGATCTGAATCCATCACATCAGACGACTATCCGAAGAACAGTGGAGAATCGTCCAACCGATGGAGAACGTACACCGATGGAACTTCCAATAATCAGCTTTCTAACGTCGAAGTTGCGTTAATGACTCTTGAGGAACGAACGATCTCCTACGCCCTGAAGCTCAACTTCCCTGCGACAAATAATGAAGCTAAGTATGAAGCCTTGGCGCTCAAACTTGCGAGAAAACTACGAGTGGAAACTTTACATGTCTTATGTGATTACTGGTTAGTAGCACGCCAAGTCAGGGAAGATTATCTGATTAGGGGGCAACGTCTTGCTCCTTATCTCAACCGGGTCCAAAAGCTACTACCTGGCTTCGACTATGACACCATTACACACATCCTCGGAGAACAAAATGAAAAAGCTAAGTCACTGGCCAAGCTTGCCAGTTCTGGGGATGCGCGGTGAAAAGACTTTGTCCCAGTTTAAAATACTTATTATTCCAAGCATTGGCATATGAAGATCAGCTAGATCTTAGAGATGGATCTAGGGGGGGAGTCATGGATAACTCCTATCGAAGATTATCCACAATCGGGGATTCTTATTGAATAAACGAATAAGAAATGGCATATCCTCCGTGAAGCATCACTGCATGATTATGTCTGGATCGTTTGACTCCGTCGATACAAAGTATTACTTTTGTATCCATCGATCCGAGACCCGATATTACGTATTCACCGATACGAAGCATATATTCCAACCCTTCACATCGATTCAGGAGAGGATCGTTGAGAGGAAGCATTCAAGAACAACCATCAAATGTTGTTACTATGAATTTCACATCGGTTCAGGAGAGGATCGATACGGAATTCAATATAAGATAAACTGACAACGACTCGTGAACGTCAGCGAGAGTCAGATTAACATATAAGCATAAATGTTTGACTAATCTTCAATATTCTAGATTTACAGGAATTGGAAGCTCATTTGATAACGATTACAACAACAAACGGGTAACCGCTAGCATACAACAATCGGTCGCAACAATACATGGTACAGCAGTCGACAGTCAACAGTTTACATTATCAAGAAGAACGGTCGAAGGTCACAGCTTCCACCGAAAAGACAATAACTATTCAAAGTAATGATAGCAGTATTTCAAAGCACGTCATGTTCCCACAAGACGTACTTTGGGGGGCAAATGTTATCCCGCCTTTTGGCAAGGCCGTGACACCAAGGAATTGACTAGTAATCCAATGACAGTCCGTCCTAGAGATCGGTCATACACAGGCTCACTATGGATATCGACGAATTTTGTCCGAGTCCGGATTGGGCCAAAATTGCTAGGACATGACAAGCTAAACCATGGGAGTCAACGTTTCAAGTTTCGAGTCAATCCGAGTTCATATGCTCAAGTTATGATGGATACAAGTTGAAGGGAAAGGCCATGTTTTCGTATCCATCAAATGGCCTGATTTCGTATCCATCAATGTTGACCTCTCCGTATCCATCGGCAGAAGATATGGTCGAATCCACTAGAGCACTCCACTTCGAATCCATCGAATTTTGCTTTGTTCGAATCCATCAGTAAAGCCCGTATTCGAATCCATAAAACCAAGCCTCGGTTCGAATCCATCAGGCCTTCCTCTACTCCGAATCCATGCAATCGATATACTTCGACTCCATCCCATAATTTACTTCGAATCCACCCTGTTGAGGCAGCTTCGAACCCGTAACCGCTGACTTGCTCTTATCCAACGAGTCAATTAGCCAAGGTGACGTGTCTTCCATCGAAGTAAGCAGGGCGAGATATGTGGAGTCGAAACAGTCAATGCGGCACAAAGGCCAGATCGAGACGAAGCGCGCGCGCCACCTCACTTCAAGAACACGTGCAGCCAGCAAGGCGAACAAATGGAGTCGAATTCATGGAGACGAACCAGACAGCCTATGAGGAATCTCAGTTCGTATCGACGGTATCTCGTGATCTATTGATCCAAATCCAATGAAATTTTGAGGGAAGCTTGCATGCACACTGAAGGATATCCATGCCAAATTTCAGCTCAATTGGACATCATCTTGATCGATACGAAATGGATTCGTACCGATCGCAGATCGAGGCGAAACTTTCTGGAAACGGTCACGTGGGCCCCCTCACGTACCAGACCAAGTCTCCCGAAGTTTAGGCGAGATCTGAGCCTCCTACGCCTATAAATAGAGCCCCAGAATCAACAGAAAAAGGATCTTTTTTCTCTGAAGCGTCCAGACTCTGCCGGATTGAGATTTGCATCCTACTTTTGCTGTCAATTTCGAATTCTAATCTGTAATCCGCTGTTCATTGCTGTAACCGCTTGTAATCATTGAAAGAGAATCAATAAAATCATCAAAACTTCATAGTGGACGTAGGCTATACGCCGAACCACTCTAAATTGCTTGTCTGTGCACTTTACATTTCTGTTTGTTGGAGTTTTTGTTAGATAATCTCTGTTTTACATTTACATTCTTCATTTTACCTCTTCAAATAACTCTCGAAGAGTGTTGTGCCCATTTTTGGTACAAACAAGGACATTTTGGTACTTTTGAAAAGTAACTTTCATATTTAGTAAATGGTTGTTATGTAAAAAGGAATTCAAACCAAATTGTTTAGTTTAATATAATTGGTTTGTTATAGATTTTCCTTATGGGAAATTGCGAAGACGCAATTTTTTTTAGAGGGAAGTCTGTAACAACCAAATTTTTAAGTAATAATTAAATAACGTTAATAATAGTAATTTAATTAATTATATTGGAATTTGGATATTTTTTTGGAAATGGATTTTTTGAATTATTTATTAAAAGAATTTAAATAATGTAAATGTAATATTTAATTCTAATTAAGGTAAAATGTTGAAATAATATTTTATAGAAATGTAATATAAATGGAATGTGACTTTGGTTGGGGTAAAGAAGCGATTTTGAAATATAATTTGTTTTATTTAAATTAAATAAAATTTGGATTTGTGTATAAAAGGAAAATAAAACTATACTTATATTCCCTTTTTTTATAATAGCTTGGCCTAAACTCATGTATCGAAGCCCAACTTCTTTTCTAGACTTCTCTACCCCTCACAATAACATTCATGAAAATCTTTCCCTGTCAATATTTCCTTCTTCCTCAAGCCTAACTTTGTTATTTTTTCTCACTATGTAAATTAGAAAAAACCAACAAATTATCCTCTGTTCGTTTTGTTTCTCCTCTTGTAACTCACACACGAAAATCCACCTCCTTTTGATAATTAGAAATAAAATCGTATAAATTATTATATGCCCTAAATCCACTATGGCTCTTCACTTTATTGTACATCTATGTGAGAGGTAAATTTAGTTGTAGTGTGTCTTCGTGGGTGCTAAGGGCGTGCGAATGTTTAGGTTGAGGAAGAGGATGCACAGTACACATGCAGGATTATTCTTACATATCTATGTCAAAATACGAGTATTCATTTATATATATATATATATATATTGATGAATGGATTTCTTATATGAATTAGTATAACAATTACATTAAATTGAAAGTCGTTAGAGACTGAAATAGGCAAGGGGAAGAATTGCCTGGAGCTTAATCACTCCAGGAAAATCTCGACTGGTGGACCGGTAAGCGGTGACTGATGCACTGGTGGAGCTTTGAGTTTGACAATATAGTGTGTGGGGTTTTTGTATGCGTGTGAACATGACTGGGTATTGTGTGCAATAGTATGTGTGTGTATCAGTTCATATATATGTTGTGACGGCCCGCCTTTTCGACCCTTGAGAATCGACATTAATACATCCACAGTATTCATGTGTCGCAAATTCAAGTGCCGGAAAGGCAGATAATTAGGGTTTATAAGAAATAAAGGTAGAAAATAAAATAATAAAAGAATCTCACATTGTATTAAACAACATAATTATGTAGGTGGAAAGTACGTATAATCACTCCAAGTGATTCATCAGAGTTACGATAAGTACTATCCCAGCCTAGGATATTTATAACTGCATATCCGTATATGGGCTGGTAGATACAAAATACATGGTACATGATACAGCGAAAAGTTGAGAATAGATAACTATAGACAAAGGACCCTCTATTCTTCATACTCCGGGCTCCTTCCAAAATGCTTCAAGTTACCTGACTACTCGACTGTCCAAAAAATAGGGTACCCAGAGTTAAGGGAAAGGAAAAATTAACACTGGGTCAGTCATGGGATTGGTATGAGAAACTAAAAATACGGATGTTTTGAAACAAAAGGGTACCTCATTAGACCACGCTACATATAAATATGGAATGAGTTTTTACCTTATGATAACCAAAATCTATAATACGCAATTTTTTTTTAAATATTATTTTTAATTACATTCATTTGAAAACATTTTCAAATAAACTTATAAATCTTAGCTGAAATGCTTGCATCTCACATTTCAGTACTGCACAACTAAATCCGTACAGTTATTGGATATTGGATTTCCAACTGAATAGCGAGACAAGGGACTACCTCCTATATAGTGCATTTCTAGAGGAATGCACCCGAGGCCCCTATGTTAGTCCTCGTGCGAATTAAGATCGGCCTATCCGAAAATTTCACAAATAACGCCGAGTATTACATCACCCGCCATTACCGACCTATCAGGGATCCCAAGCATACAACCCATAATTTAAACTCGACATTATAGCGGGTAGAAATTTTATGGATCTAGAAGGTGACCCACATTAGCCTTAAAGCATCCCCTATTTTACTATTCTCGGGTGTGAGGCTTGAGGTAACGATTGCCTTTTTTACATAGCACATCTTCCACTTTGAATGCCACTTTTCCATTTCTCAATCACACAACTGATTTCTACAAATGTATAACTCCTGAGCTCGTACGTCTCAGGAAAGGGTGTTAAGCTAAGAGAAGTTGCCTTCTCCGCCATCAAACAAATGATACGTTCGTAGATATCGATCAATATGATGTAGAAATGCAACATCATACATTCATCCATACAAGTTATCCAGGAATAGGACATACCAAAGGTACTTTCCTACCACATCCTGTCGGGAATTGCCCCTAGGATTAGTAGAAAAAAGTCCTCATGTTTCGAAGATTTTCAGAACGAAGGGACCACTGCTATTTATTTATCTAGGAAGCTACCCAGAATTATCAACACGAATTCCTTCCCAAATGAAGATCCCCTATCTTTTAAAATCATGGCCTTCAATATATCTTCTTCACTTTCGAACGTGTAAATTTGTTCGAATTGGTTTTTAGATAGGGATTACCCAAATCCGACTCTGGTTTTGACGAACCAATCATCAATAAAAATATATTAAGTGGGTGGATAATAAATATTACATTTTTTGTTTTCTTTTTATCCAAAGATATCTTTTAGAGATTTTTATCATTTTGAAAACCATTTCTTTTCAGCATATATGGAATTCATTAAACCTCCTTATGAAAATTTACTAAACTATTTTCATAAATTATTTTAGAATACATTATTGAGTAAAATAGGGTCACATAGAAATTGAACTACTTTTACTCAATTTTAAATTCCGTATTCAACAGGTACTATGGGCAGAAAATGTTGAAATCACCTTTTAAATTTCATGAATAGTACAAGTTCCCTCCTCAGAATTTGACACCAAGTATAAAAAGATTATCTTTATACGATCCAAGTTGTTTAAATTTGAAAAGTGTAAAATTTTATACTTAACTCATTTCCGACATTTCGACCTTATCTATCCCTCATCTGGGGGAGGCCAAGTGAACCAGGGCACTGGTTGCTCTTGTCTGCTTATTAGAGATAAGATTAAATCATTTGCTTATAACAGCTTTTCTTCAAATTAATTTATTTAAACTTCTTTAAATAAATTATAAAACCATTAAACCATTTTTAAAACACATATTTATTTATTAGAAAACATTTGTAAAAGTTTGGAAAAGAATTGTGAAGTTTGAAATCTTATTTTAAAAGTTATTGAAAAAGTGATGCAAAAAGTGCTACGAAAGGTGTTTTAAAAGCTATATTGATTAAAACGACTTTTCTATCTTTTGAAAATTTATATATAACTAAAATATCTTTTATAACATTTTAAAAGATTTATAAGATTTATTTTATAATTTTAAACATTTAAAATATCCATTTTGAATCTTTTTTAAACTTTGGACATCAAACTACAAAACCACGATATTTTTGAAAACTTGTTTTGGACTTATTTGAAAATCTGTAGGATGAAAACTTGATTTTCATTCTTTGATTGAAAACTATGGATATAATAGTCTGAAAAATTCTTATTATAAAGAATTCCGAGCTATATTCCACCTTATATACTCATTTAACATTTGCGGTGCAAAATCGCGAACTACCGTTACGCGACGCGCCTAGCTTTGACTCGATTATCAATTTTCATTTAAAACCCATCGAGACAAGTTTAAATGATTATAAAACATTTCTAATTATTTTCAAGTGGTTTATTGATTTCATATTTACTTTTATAACTTGATTCGGAAAGTGATTTCCTTGTATAATATTGACGTGTATTTAACATGACTTGTTAAACAACCATATTCAACTATCAATACTTGATGAACAATATATAATTAAGCATCAATGGCAATCATTTCACATCATCGCGCACACACACACATATATATTAAATAGAGTTTTCTCACCTTGGAAAAAACGATTAACTAGAAAATGAATTATTCTCTCTAACATGAATTGAAGCTCACGAACACTCGTCTCGAATCTCCTATAGGGCTCGACCTTGTATTGTGAAGGGATAGGGGTTCAAGGTTTGTGAAAGTGGCAGGCTTGGGTAGGGTGGTTGGCTGTGGGTTTGAAGAGAAAGAGGAAGGGTTTGGGTTAGTTTTAAAGTGCTATACGTGTATATATACTATATAAATTTAGTTATAATTTGCTATAATTTTCTTTATATTTTTTCTTAGATGGAAGCCATTAAAATGTGGAAGAAGCTTTTAGAAAAATGAAGAAGAAGATGGATGAATGAACTGAAGAAGTGAAGTGGATTTATAAGCAAATGGAAGAGTGTAAACATCTCCTTCTTACATCACCACACATCATCACGCCAACTCCTCCTCCCATCACTATGCACCGTCACCTCCCCCTTAGGTACGGTCATGGTCACATCATGTAGGGGCAAGACCATGTGCCTCTTTGATTTGACATTTGATGGTTACAATATATGTGATAATTAGCTTATATTCTTACTCAACCACCACCTACTCCTCCTCCTTCCATCATTACCCTATGCATGGCTACCTCCTTCCACCACCACCTTAGCTTGGCTATGTCACATCAAGGCTTGTGCTTGCATACATGTGATGTTTGATGGTAAGTGTTGATTGCTTAAGTGAGAAGGCGTTGTTTGTATCTTATATGTTTATATATTTAGTATATATTGTTTGCACAAAAAATGGACAAACACCTCAAAGTTGTATGATTAAGTAGATCTTATGTTATTCTTAGTGATTTGGGCGATTCATGCAAATATATGAAGAGCAGGGGCTAAACTGTAAAAAGACACGCAGATTTATAGTGGTTCAGCCAGAATGTGCCTACGTCCACTTTATATGTTATTTCTCTTCTCTTGTTTTGATTACAAGTACAAAGCTTTGATACAAGTAAAAGAAAGTTGTTTGAAAGTTCTCTCCGTGCTTGAGCTCTCAAACTTGTCCCCATTGTTGTACCCCTGCCCTTCTATTTATAGAGTGAGGCTGGGGGCAGGGGTCCTGGATGTATATAGCTGCCTGTGGGCCTGGGCTGGAGCAATCTGGCCTGGCAACGTTCTGGTTCGGCGAGGCTTCATTCGGTAGTGGTTGGAGTAGTGGTGGTTCGGTATGTAGTGCTTTGATTTGGTTCGGCGAGGCTTCATTCGGTAGTGGTTGGAGCAGTGGTGGTTCGGTATGTAGTGCTTTGATTTGGTTCGGCGAGGCTTCATTCGGTAGTGGGTGGAGGAAGCTGATTCGGTAGCTCCCTGGTTCGGCGGTAGTTGGGATAGGTCTTGGTTCGGCGAGGGGGATATGCTTGGTTCGGCTGTTGTTTGGACCGGTGGTAGGAGCTTGGTTCCTTCTGGCTCGGTAGGGGTGAAAACACACCCAACATTTGCCCCCCAAAGCGAGGTATATGCTGGTATATAGCTTGCTTTGTTTGATTCTGGTTGTTCTCGTTCGGTCTTGTGCGCCGAATGCTTTGGTTCGGTGGCCTTTCCCTTGCCTATAAATATGGGCGCTATGCTACCGCTGTCTCCTCACCGTTTGAGATAGCCGAACCGATTGATTTTACCGAATCAAAATTTCTACCTTCTGCCGAATCAGCTGTGCTAGCCGAACCAGGTGATTTCTCTTAACCGCCAAATGAACCTTTGTTACCGAATGGGTCTTAGTCCTACCGAATGAAAATGAGAGAGTGTGATCGCCGAACGAACATTAGGAGTTCGAATACCGAACGAACCTAACACCGAACGAACTTGAAAACTTCCCGTGTCGAACGGACTTGAGAATTTTTCTGTACCGAATGACTTTTTATGCTTCGAATGACAAATTAAATTCCAGAAATCATATACTTGCTTGTTTTATACTTTCGTATCTTTTGTTTTGCAGATAAATGTCTCGCAAAGTGGAAACTCGTTCGGATAAAAGGAAGTCCGGGGGCGAAGGAGAGTCCTCGGCCGTGCCCCCAGCTCAATCAGGATCGGAGCGTCATGGGCCCGCCCCAAGGTCATTAGTGGATGGATATGGTCCCCAGGAGTTGCTGGATTCCCCGCCTGACTGCTTTCCTAGCCTTCTCAAAGAGGAGCAACTTGATGTTATATCTCGTTCTTTTGGGATTGATAGAGCCCTCATGCTGCTGCCGGGTCCAGGAGTCATGCCATACAGTCCTCCCGAAGGATACTTCGCTTATAGCAGGTACCATTGCATGTGTGGTGCTATCCCGCCTCTCAATGCTTGGATAGTTAGCTTCCTCACGTACCTGAAGGTGGCCCCATTTCAGCTTCAGCCCAACTCTTACGCCATACTGGTGAGCCTTTTCGTTATTTTTCGGAGGAAGTATGGTCGCGCTCCCTCCAACCGGGAGATCCGGTACTTGTACAATTTAAGGGGCTACAAGAAGGGGTCCCCATATATTAACTTGGAATCTGCTGTGACCTTCAAGCCGGTCCTGGACCTTTATTCCAAATTCAGCATGTTCAAGAAAGAATGGTTCTTTGTTAGGGACGACTCCGTCTCTATCCGGCGCTTTACCTCTGGATGTAAGTTGATGCTTTTACTTATAATTTCTATCCTGATTGTGATGCTTCTTCTCATACTTTTTCATTTTTGCTAGCGACAGGTGGCTTTCCTGTTGTGGAAACTGACCGCCTGGTTCAGACGGCGGCGGAGATAGAAGGCATTCTTGGGAAATACAGATCATCTGCTTACTTGATTAGAAATGCGATCCTTCTAGAATACAACTTGATCCTTCCGCAGCAGTCTGTAGTTAAGTTGAGGGAAACGGCGGAAGAGAGGGCGGCTGCTCAGGCCAAGGGAGGCGTTGCGGCAGAGGGTGGAAAGAGAAAACCATTCACGAAACCTCCAGCCGTTGGAGGTAAGAAACTTAAGAGGTCAGACGGTCCTTCTCCCAGCAATTGTCCACTTACTCAGGGGGAGATAGACGCGGAGGAGGAAAGAGGTGAGGCGGAGGGCGGAAGTGACGTTGAGCGTCTTGGTGACGAGGGTGGCGATGGACAGGGTGGTGATGGTTCCAGGGCTCTGTCTTCTGGGCAAGTAGGCGAGATGCAAGAGTGGACGGACGATGCTCTCCGTCAGGCTTTTGAGGGGTTGGGCGATGATCCGGCTTTGGTAGAGAAGACCGGGGAGGCGGACAAAACCGGGACTGGTGCAGGTGAGTCTTCTCCGACTATTCCGGCCAAGGTGGCTCTGACAACTCAAGGTGAACTCTTGACCCCTGCATGCTTCACTAATGATAGGGACTTAGGAATATTTTATGACCCGCTCCCGTCCTGGAATGAAATCCGGGACTTATTGCAGTATCCCACTCCTCCCCAGGGTTTGTACAACCACAGCTGTGTTTCTTTTCCTTTTCTAATCTTGCAATTTACCGCGTTCCTTGAATCATATTGTAATGTAAGATTATGACACTTGTTCTTTATATCAGGAGCAGGCAAGACGCCCAAAGCTTCAGACCTTCGACACAGGCTCGAGCAATATAAACTTTCCAAAATTTCTGCTAAGCCGAAGCCCTCAGCCCAACGCTCCGGGGATGTAGTCGGGTACCGTCCTCTTCTTGGGGTCATCGAAGAGGGTATTCAGCAGAGGAAGAGGAGTCATCCTTTATCCGAAACTTCGCTCGGTTCTCAGCCTCCGGCTCAGCTTATTCATGATATTACTGAGGAGGGCAGCGAGTTTGTATCTTCTCCACACCCATCCGGAAACCCTTCTGTTGTTCATATCGACCGTCCCGATCTGGCCCGTAATCCATTTGCCGGTCATCCTGATCTGGATCCGGGTTCTCAGGATATTAATTTTGACGAAGTTACTGGTGAACACCTTCTCCCCCGTAACCCCATGGTACGAGTACTTGACGAAGCCAAGTCCTTAGACCTCGATCTACTCACCACTCGTATAGTCACTATGGGAGACGAGGCCAAGGCCAACATTGATCGGGTGGCGGAGGAGGCCAAGAAGCTGATGGAGCATCACGCTCGGCTGGTTAAGGCCGGAGAGGAGATAGGGAGCGCCAATATCCGACTTCGATTGGTGGTCTCGGATCAGGCCAAGCAGCTTGCGGATCAGGCTATCCAGATTTCTCAGCATGAGGCTGCCACTGGGCGATTAAGGAGAACCTTGGAAGAGGCTAGTCGGGCCGAATTGCGGAAAATGGAAGCTGCTTGCAAAGAGCGGATTGATATGGCTATTACCACGGTGGATGAGGTTCGGAGAGCGGATCTCGAGCAGGTGGAGGAATTGTCCGAGAAGCTTGAGGCTGCAGAGCTTGCTCAAGCTAAGTTGAGGGAAGAGATGGCGGTGATGCGGAGGTCCCTTCAAGCTGATTGCTCGAGATACAGACTGGAGAGAGATGCTGCCGTGGAAAGGTTGTCGGCCTCCGATGCCCGGTTGAGGGAGTTTGAGGAGAACGAAGGAATGATGGATGACATGCTCCAGGACATGTATTTCCGGACTTGGAAGCAGGGTAACCTCTCTTGGATGGATGATTATCCCAGAGTCATGGCCAAGACATATCTTCGGGCTTTGGAGGAGGCTAAGGCTGATGCAGATAAAGAGGGTGGAACGGTCTTCAGTATGGATGTGGTCACGGCCCAGTTCACCAAGGAGGAGAAAGTGGCGGTAAAGGAGGGTATGCGGCTGCTTGCTGCTGAAGAGGCGGGTGTGCAGGTAGAGGATGACGACCAGGATGGTCAAGAAGCTAGTACTGGTAAGTCTTCCTTTCTAGTCTTTCTGTTAACTTGGTTACTCATCACTAATGAATCCTTTTTATGACCGGACAGGCGGGCGAAAGAACAAGGACAAGACTTCGACGCAACCAGCTCCATGACTGAACCTGAAAAATTCTTTTTGTAGGCTTGGCATTGTTGTATCTGTTAGTCTTAAGACAGTAGAGTAACCTCTAAGTTGTAATTTTTGCTACTTGTAATAACATTATTCTTGACGTGTAATTTTTTAGCTCGAGTTGATTTTGTCATTTCTTGAATATTTGTTGCTATTTCGACATATCGTATGAGAAATGTAGCTATGTGTATTCTTGTAATTAAATTGTGTTTGATGTCAGATTCTGGTTTTAAATCATAATCTCATGACTTACAATGTTAGCGTGTGGTGTGGAAAAATCAAATTATAGTCATGCATTTGTATATAAAGGAAGAAAATACCGCCTTTCATGTTCTGTTTGTAAATGGCAGTTTCGAATATCTTATATGACCAAGCATGGAGAGCAGTTGACTGCCCCGCCATCTGATTGTGAATCTCTGCATCCATTGGCGGGTACCTCTTACCCTGCATCCTGTACTTTATGGTTTGTTATAGAGGATAGGAGGAAAGTTTTTTAAGTAAAATTGAAATATGTGAAATAGTAAAACTTCCAGTCACGGAAGGCCTTCGATGTGCTTAAGTTCGTGGCAAACGGGTTTTGTAGTCACTTTCCCTAGCTGTGGGTCTTGGAGACATTTGTCACCCATCTTACGCCTCCGCGGGGAGTTAATTCTTTTTTACCACAGCCGTACTTAAGACACATCGGAGCCGAGATCGCGCACAGTAACTACCCGGGCCATTATGGCCCGTACTCATGGGTATTATTCGACTTACTGTGGCCGGCTAGCGTGGGTGCCGATCGTCAACTGTGAACTGCCCCTGGCTGGCCACACCTTATGTTGGGGCTTATAATCGGTTCACAGTCGCCGGCGAGCCTAACGCCGTAATGAGCTGCCTCGGCTATAGTCGGCCTTCTCGGTGGCTTATAATCGGCTCATTACAGTTGGCTTTAAGGGCCGTCGCGAGCAATGAGTTAACCCGCAGCAGAGGGATACTGGAGCAAAAGTGTCTCATTGGCGAGGGCATAGATTCGCATAGTACCTGTTGGGGCTTGTCCACGTGAAGTTGCATTGTGGAGTGCTCTGAATAGAAATGCTATATGCTCAGGATTTTGTTCAACAGAAAAGGATAAAGTTAACAAGCAGCCAAGATACAAAGGAACAAGCTAAAAAAGAGACAAGGATTTTTTAAAGTGGTTCGGCACGAAAAAATGCCTACGTCCACTGATTCTCTTCGTTAATTCACTTCATATGGGCAATACAAGTTAAGAAAAGTATCGACGGAGGTGTTGGATGTTCCATGCCCTCTGGAACACCTCTCCGTCCACTGTTGACAAAATATAGGCTCCGTTGTGGAGATCTTTATGAATTACATATGGTCCATCCCAGATTGGGTCTAGTGCTCCGGGGCGAGGGAAGATTCGCTTGAGGACAAGATCCCCTTCTCGTAAGGCACGATGCTTGACTTTGGAGTTGTATTGTGCTGCCACCTTTTGCTTGTGGGCTGCTGTTTTTAGGACTGCATCATTCCTTCTCTCCTCGACTAGATCCAAAGACATGTTGAGGAGTTCTTCGTTTTCTTCTGGGTTATAGTGGATCCTACGGTGGGAAGGCACAATGGTTTCAACTGGGAGCATAGCCTCCGATCCGTATGCCAAAGAGAAAGGAGTGTGCCCTGTTGATGTTCTGAAAGATGTGCGGTAGGCCCATAGTGCCGTAGGGAGTTCATCCACCCAAGCGCCCTTTGACTTTTCGAGTTTCTTTTTGATCAGAGTTTTCAGAATTTTGTTGACTGCTTCGACTTGTCCGTTTGCTTGGGGATATGCTACGGATGAGAAGCTTTTGTGAATTCCATGTTCTTGGCACCAGTTGGCGAATTCCTCGCTGTCAAACTGAAGTCCATTGTCTGATATGATTTTTAGTGGGACTCCGTACCTGCACAGAACATTTTTGATTAAGAAGTTGATAACTTTCGCTGAAGATACTTTATTTAGAGGTTCTGCTTCCACCCATTTGGTGAAATAGTCGACTGCTACTATAGCATATTTGGCGCCGCCTCGACCCATTGGCAGTTCACCGATTAAGTCAATTCCCCATACTGCAAAGGGCCAAGGGCTGGTCATCTGAGTAATCTCGGTTGTTGGTAGCCGAGGGATCTTAGCAAATTTTTGGCATCTGTCACACTTCTTGACGAAATCTAAGGCGTCCTTGCTTAAGGTGGGCCAGAAATATCCGTATCGGAGTATCTTTTTTGCTAATGTTTGCCCTCCGGTGTGATCTCCGCAGCTTCCTTGATGAATGTTGGATAAGATTTCCTTGGCTTCCCTTCCGGCGACACACCTTAATAATGGGTTAGAGAACCCACGCCGATAGAGGATGTCTCCTTGTATTGTGTAGCGGGACGCTTTCCTCAAGATTTTCTTGACTTCGTTACGCCCGTCGGGTAGTGTGCCATTTTGTAGGTAGTCTCGGATGGGAGTTATCCAAGTTGCTTCTTCGGTTGCAGCTATCAGATTCACTTGTTCAAAACTCGGGATCATTTGCTTTGAGACAGTTACTGCCCCGAAGATGGCGACGTCTCTCATACTTGCTTGCTTTGCCAATTCGTCGGCCTCTTGGTTCTCTTCCCGAGGGATGTGTTTGACTAAGTAGTGGTCCAATCGGCTGAGAAGTAACTTGGTCTTCTTTAGATATGCTATGAGTCGTTCTTCTCGAGCTTGGAATTCCCCTAGTATTTGATTAACAATAAGCTGAGAATCGCTGTGAAGACACAAAGAATTGGCTCCGATCTCGATAGCGATTTCTAATCCGGCTATTACTGCTTCGTATTCTGCATCGTTGTTGGTGGCAGTGAACTCCAACCTTATAGCATAGTGCAGTTTATTTCCCCTGGGAGTGATGATTACCACACCTGCCCCCGAGCCTTGTTCGTTAGATGCACCGTCCACAAAGAGATTCCACTTGATATCTTCTGTTATTTCCAGTTGCTCCTTATCCTCGTTGGTAGTGAATTCTGCAATGAAATCAGCCATGGCTTGTCCCTTGATGGCGGTGCGAGGGTGATAGGTGATATCATATTGACTCAGCTCAATACACCATTTAAGTAGTCGCCCGGAAGTGTCGGGACGATGGAGTACCTGCCTTAGTGGTTGATTGGTTAGAACCTTGATGGAATGGGATTGGAAGTAATGACGTAGCTTTCGTGAAGTGATTAGTAAACAGTATGCTAACTTTTCGAGCTTAGGATATCTGACTTCTGCCCCAGTAAACCTTTTACTGACGAAGTAAACTGGTCGTTGCGTACGGTTATCTTCTCTTACCAAGGCAGCGCTTAGAGCGTGAGATGACACAGCAAGGTATAGGTATAATTCTTCGCCTTCGCTTGGGGTCGAGAGTACTGGTGGTTTCTGGAGGTGTTCGATTAGGTTAAGGAAAGCGGTCAAGCATTCGTCCGTCCATTCGAACTTTCCTTTATCTTTCTTTAGAGCTTCGAAAAAGGGGACGCACTTGTCCGTTGCTTTGGAGATGAATCGGCTTAGGGCAGCCACTTTTCCATTTAGGCTTTGCATTTCCTTTCGGGTGGAAGGTATCTTGATGTCTCTTAATGCTCGGACTTGTTCAGGGTTTGCTTCTATCCCTCGGGCATGGACGATGAATCCTAAGAATTTTCCTGATGACACTCCGAAGGAGCACTTTAGTGGATTCAACTTCATTCCATACTGTCGAAGTACCTGGAACATCTCGCCCAGGTGGCCTACGTGATCTTTGGCTTTCCGTGATTTTACCAGCATGTCGTCTACATATACTTCCATTGTTTGTCCTATTAGCCCTGCGAACATCTTGTTGACGAGGCGCTGGTAGGTGGCTCCTGCGTTTTTAAGTCCGAAGGGCATCACTTTGTAGCAGTACAAACCCCGGTCGGTGATGAAACTAGTGTGATCTTGGTCGGGAGCATGCATAGGAATTTGGTTATATCCTGAGTATGCATCCATAAAGGACAGGAGTTCGTGCCCGGCTGTGCTGTCTACAAGTTGGTCGATTCTGGGAAGCGGGAAGCAATCCTTTGGGCAGGCGTCATTTAGGTTGGAGAAGTCAATGCAGGTCCGCCACTTCCCATTAGCCTTCTTTACTAGTACCGGGTTGGCGATCCATTCTGGGTAAATAGCTTCTCGTATGAAGTCATTGGCGAGTAGATTCTTTACTTCTTCATCGAGGGCTGCTGATCGCTCTGCCCCCATACTTCTCTTTTTTTGTTTTACGGGTGCCTTGGTAGGATCAATTTTTAATACGTGGCACGCTATGTTGGGGGAGATTCCGGTCATGTCAGCGTGTGACCAAGCGAATACATCCAAGTTGTGGCGGAGAAAATCAACGAGTTGTTCCTTCAATTCGGTTTTCAACTGCGACCCAATTTTCAGTAGCCTACTTGAGTCGTGCTTGTCTACAGATATAAACTCCATAGCCTCTGCAGGCTCGGCGGTGGCCTCCTCCTCTTTGTCCCTCGGGTCTAATTCATTGAAAGGGTCGCTGGTGTATCGAAGAGGAGGGGCTTTCTTTAGTTGCTATGCTTCAAGGCTTTTTGTGCAGAGAGCAATCTCTACACCTTTCCCTTTATCTCTCCTGTGGTTGTTGCGAAGTTCGGTTACATAGCAGTCTCGTGCAATATCTTGGTCTCCTTCCACTTCCCCTATCCCACTGTCTGTTGGAAATTTCATTTTTAGGCACCACGGGGCTAGGACAATCTGGAAGTCAGATAGGGCTGGTCTTCCTAGGAAGGCGTTGTAGGCCGAATGGTTTTCTATCAGCACAAACGTCTGTTTCCTTACAACGGAGCGGGGATGGCTTCCAATTTCAACGAAGAGGTCCAGCTGCCCGATGGGCATTTTCGCATCTCCAGTGAAACCGTGTAGCGGTTTATCGCAGGGAGATACGTCCTTCATTGACAACCTCATTTTGTCGAATGCGTGTTTGAACAGGATATTTACAGAGCTTCCAGTGTCTACCAGGATTCGGTAAACTTCGGCGGGACCGAGTCGGGCAGAGATAACCATGGGATCCATGTGAGGGTACTGTCTTCCTTCTAGGTCGCGTTTACTGAATGTGATGTCATCACTTTCTTTCCGCTTTGGGTGGCGCTCTTCTATAACCGTATTGACGCAGTCTCTATTGTCTCTGAGCGACTTCCCATATCTTTCCATCTCTTTCCAACTTCTGTCTGCGATGTGTGGACCTCCTGAGATGGTATGGACCACTATCTTCTCTTGACTAGAGCTGCTAGCGTTGCGGTCGCCTCTGCCGGTCCCTGGTGAGGGTAGCCTTGGGTTTTCATTGGCAGGAGCTGGAGTCCTGTCTTGACTTTTTACATAGCGCTCCAGTTTCTTTCTTCTGATGTGTTCCTCAATCAGATCCCGGAGATGATGGCATTCGTTGGTATCATGTCCGTGGGATTCGTGGAAGCGGCAGAATTTTCCAGATTTCTGTGCGCTATCTGATTCCTTCTTGTATGGTGGGCGTTTGTATCTAACTTCGCCTTGGGTGGCAAGGAAGATGTTTTCGACGGTCTCGTTCAAAGGGGTGTAAGAGTCGAATCTTGGTCCTGGCCGATATAGGCGTTTCTCTACTTTCTTGCCCCCAGCATTGTCTCTGGAATCATTTCTTCGAACGTCCCTTGCCACAGCAGGGGCGTTGCCATGGGTCGTCTTACTTTGCTGTCCTGACTGCCCCTCAATGGCGGCATCCTCAAGCCTCATGTATTTCCCGGCTTCATGGAAGAAATCGGGTAAAGTAGCTGGTTTTTCTTTTGTCAATCTCCTAGCAAATTTAGTGTCCGGATGCACCCCACTGCAGAGGGCCATTAGGATAAGCTTCTCATCGGCATCTTGAACTGCGGCTGCTGCGGCGTTGAATCTGGTTAGGTATTGCTGCAGCTTTTCTCCAGGTTTCTGTTTGACGCTGGATAAGGAATAAGCGTCCTTAGGTTGCTCCACATGAATGCGGAACTGACTGATGAATTTTTCTTTCAACATTTCCCACGAGCTGATGGATCCTTGGGGTAGATGACAGAACCAGGAGGTAGCAAGATCTGCTAAGAAGAGCGGGAAGCATTTGCACAGCACTCCCTCTGTTGCTCCACTCATGAGCATATGCTGCGTGTACCTCTGTAAGTGTACAACGGGATCGGAGGTTCCTTTGTAAGGTTCCATTGTTGGCATCTTCCATTCTCGGGGGGTGATGGCAATTTCGATATTGCGGGCGAAAGGGCTGGTTACCCTAGCGCCTATCCCTCGATCTCTTTGCTCCCGTTGGACACACTCTCTGAATAAGCGTGCCATCCTTTCATCAGAATTTGGAGCGGACAGAAATGAGTTTGGTTCCGTTCTGTGGGGTTGATTCCGACCAGACAACCTGTAGGGATGGTATCGTCTATCATTCCTCATATTTTCCAGTGGCTGCCTTTGATCTTCTGGGAGCATGCTTGGATCAGCTACAGTTGGCCCTTGCCTTGATCTTCCCCTGTTGGGTTCTGATCTAAGCACTTCCTCGGGTCCAACTTCGGGCTGAATTCTAGCTCGGCCCCGTTCACTGGTGTTTCTGTGGTTAGGCAGCATGACAGGCTCAGCTGCAGTTGACCTCCGCCCGGCACCTTCCCCGTTGGGTTCGGCACCAAACGTTTCCTCAGGCCTAACTTCGGGCTGAGCTCGGTCTCGGCTCCTACCACGGCTACTCCTGCCGTTAGCTCCTTCGAAGAAGGAAGATCTTTGCTGTCTCTGAGATCCTCCAGATTGGGACTCGCCCCATGATTCAGTGTTGCGGTTGGATTCTTCAGCGTCCCTCAAGCGTGACATGAGATGGTCCACCAAGGCTTCCTGCTGGGACGTGAAGCGGTTAGTCACTTCAACAACAACTCTGTCCAAATCTGCCCTAGTAATTGCTGCAGGCTGTTCTGTGGCAGGAGTGGTGGGGTTAGCCTGTTCTCCATTTGTTACCGTTGTTGGAGGAGGAGGATTTACTTGATTTGCGATAGCTGGATCAGGAAGGCTACTGGATGCGATGTTTTTTCCTTTGTTAACATCTTTTCTCTGTTTGGGAGGCATGTTTTCCAAGCGGCGGACGATGGTGTTAGGAAAACTTGTTAAGCGGATGAAGCTGAAGCTTGAGTTCAGCTCTCAGTGAAAGCACCAAAAATGTTTGCACAAAAAATGGACAAACACCTCAAAGTTGTATGATTAAGTAGATCTTATGTTATTCTTAGTGATTTGGGCGATTCATGCAAATATATGAAGAGCAGGGGCTAAACTGTAAAAAGACACGCAGATTTATAGTGGTTCAGCCAGAATGTGCCTACGTCCACTTTATATGTTATTTCTCTTCTCTTGTTTTGATTACAAGTACAAAGCTTTGATACAAGTAAAAGAAAGTTGTTTGAAAGTTCTCTCCGTGCTTGAGCTCTCAAACTTGTCCCCATTGTTGTACCCCTGCCCTTCTATTTATAGAGTGAGGCTGGGGGCAGGGGTCCTGGATGTATATAGCTGCCTGTGGGCCTGGGCTGGAGCAATCTGGCCTGGCAACGTTCTGGTTCGGCGAGGCTTCATTCGGTAGTGGTTGGAGTAGTGGTGGTTCGGTATGTAGTGCTTTGATTTGGTTCGGCGAGGCTTCATTCGGTAGTGGTTGGAGCAGTGGTGGTTCGGTATGTAGTGCTTTGATTTGGTTCGGCGAGGCTTCATTCGGTAGTGGGTGGAGGAAGCTGATTCGGTAGCTCCCTGGTTCGGCGGTAGTTGGGATAGGTCTTGGTTCGGCGAGGGGGATATGCTTGGTTCGGCTGTTGTTTGGACCGGTGGTAGGAGCTTGGTTCCTTCTGGCTCGGTAGGGGTGAAAACACACCCAACATATATGTGTATATATAAGTGTTCATGTACATATGCACATGTTTTGGTGGATGGGTATATGTATGTGTTCATTTGGATGTCATATAGAATTCACAACGTTCTAGAACTTTTATAAGTTGATTCTTTATAAATTTCGGTTTCGATTTCCGGTCATATTTTCACTTTTTATTTAATATACATATTATGTAAACAAAGTTTGAAAATAATATTTCTATTATTATTTTTAAATAAGCACCTTACAAATTTGATTTAAAAACCATTATTTGGTCATTTATACTAAAATTTTAAACCCAATCATATTTTTTATAAGTGAAAAATTTACGAGTCGTTATTGACTCCTCTCTTAAAAGAATTTCGTCTTCTAAATCGAAGATGAGAAGAAGATAACTTAAGAGAAATAACATATATGATGAAATATATATAAGATATGATAAGTGACTACCCCACAGGCGGTGAGTACACTATATCGGTACTATATATACAATCTATCCATCCATCCTAAACTCGGGATAAGCTTTCTTCATTTTATCGTCTGTTTCCCATGTACAATCATTAGCATCGCCACTCCATTATACTTTAACTAACCGAAAAACCTTTCTACTTAATCGTTTCTCGTCGCGATGCACTATTCGATTGGGTTGTCAGATGATGATTAAATTTGTTTCTACTTCAAAGTCTTCTTAGGCAGCTATTTCTATGACCCGGTCTGGGTCATACACATGCTTACGTAAATGAGATATGTGGAAAACATTGTGTATGCCCAACAACCTCTCTAGTAGTTCTAGTCGATATGCTAATGGGCAAATTCACTCAAGAATAGGAAAAGGTCTAATATATCAGGAGCTAGCTTACCAGTTCTTCCAAATCTTACTACTCCCCTTATCAGAGAGATCTTCAGAAATAGTACTAAGTCTCCAACCGAGAATTCCAAATTTCTACGTCTTCGATCAGCGTAACTCTTTTGTCTACTCTGCGCCTCCTTTAGCTTCTTTCTAATCATGTCTACTTTCTCTGTGGCTTCTAAATTCATGTCGGAACCAAGTACCAACCGACCTCTGGTTTCGATTCAACATGTCAGGGATCTACACGGGCGACCATACAAGGCTTCAAAAGGTTCCATGTTTATGCTAGTCTGATAGCTGTTATTTTAAGAGAACTCCACTAATTGAAGGTACAAGAACCTCCAAATTCTAATACACATGCTCTCAAAAGATCTTCCAACACCCAGTTGACTCTCTCCATTTGCCCATCAGTTTGGGGATGATATATGGTGCTTACATCCAGCTTCGTTTCCAAAGCTGTCTGTAGGGCTTCCCAGAACTGACTAGTAAAGATTGGGTCTCAATCGCTTATGATGTTGGTAAGAAGTTAGGAACTCCATGTAGTCTGATAATCTCCCTCATATATGTCTCAACTAAGCTTGCGGGTTTCTTATGGGTTTTATTGGGATGAAGTGTGCGCTTTTAGTTAATCTGTCTATGATAACCCAGATGCCTTCATTCCCTTTCCTTGATCAAGGTAAGCCATCGATAAAGTCCATGGATATTTGGTCCCATTTTCACTTTGGAATCTCAATTGGTTTGAGTAGTCCAGCAATCTTTTGTTGGTCACTCTTTATCTGTTGACAGTTTGCACATCTACACAATTGGATGGAAATGTCTCCCTTTATACCCTCCCACCAGAAAGTCTTCTTCATGTCTCTATATATCTTAGTTACTCTGGGATGTATTGCGAGTGAGGAATTGTGACATTTGTTAAAGCTTCTTGTCTAATCCCATCAAACATTGGGAACGCATAACCTTCCATTCATCCATAGTATTCCTTGATGATCCACTTTGAATCCTAACCATCTTCCTAGTATTTCATTCTCCTCCACTTCCTTGGATATTCTTGCAAGAATCGGATCCTTGATCTGATTCTCCTTGATGCGATAAATCAACGTTGGATGTACTACTAAATAAGCTATAATAGCATTCTTTCTACTTAGCGTGTCTGCCACAACATTTGCTTTTTCTAGTGTATATAGAATATCCAAATAATACGATGCAAGGTATTTTAACCAATGTTGTTGCCTCATATTCAAATCCTTCTAAGTGAAAAAGTATTTCAAAGATTTGTGATCTGTGAAGAGATCAAAATTTTCACCTATTTAAAGAAGGACTATTATTTACTAAGGCCAAACTAAAGTTTATTAAAAATAAACCATAGTGACTTCTTACCCAACAAATAATGTCTCCATATTTTTAATGCAAACACCATGGTTAATAACTCCAAGTCGTGTGTTGCATAATTTCTTTCATAGATCATTAGTTGCCTACTCGCCCAAGCAATGACCTTCACACATTGCATTAAGACTGCACTGAATCCTTCTCTACAGACGTCAATATAAATGGTTAAATCGCCACTTCCATCAGCAATAGCTAATACGGGAGCAGTGGTTAACCTCTTCTTGAGTTATTGAAATGCTTCTTCACATTTCTGCTTCCACTCAAACTTAGCATCCTTCATAGTGAGTTTTGTTAAGTGAGAAGAAATTTTAGAGAAATCTTGAATAAATCTTCGATAATATCCAGCTAATCCTAAGAAGCTGCGGATGTCCTTTGGAGTCTGTGGTTGCCTCCAATCTTGTATAGCTGAAATTTATATGTCTTAGGGATCTCACCTCATTTTCCCAGAAATGACATTTTAAGAACTTTGCTTTTAGCACATTCCTCCTCAATATTCCTAACACGATCTCCAAATGTCTTTCGTGTTCTTCTTCATTCTTTGTGTATATAAGAATGTCATCAATAAAGACTAACACGAATTTATTGAGTAAATCTCTAAATACTCTGTTCATAATGTCTACAAAATAGGCAGGTGCATTGGTTAGCCCGAATAGCATAACTAACCATTCATAGAAACTCTCTAGTCCTCGCAATGCAGTAAAGGGAATGCAGTCTTCTGCTATTCTTAATATGGAATCACGTAGCTAGGTCCATCTTTGAGAATAGCCGAGCACCATGTAATTGATCAAACAAGTCGTCTATGCGGGGTAGAGGATACTTGTTTTTAATCATTTGCTTATTTAGGTCTTGGTAGTCTACACAAAGTCTAAGGGGACCTTCTGATTTTACCACAAAAACTACAGTTGCACCCCAACTTGAAAGACTTGGTCTAATTAGCCCTTTCTTTAACAATTCATTAGTTTGGTTTGCCAACTCAACCTTTTCCTTTGGAGCCATCCTATGAATAAGGTGTATAACTAGGCTGGCACTTGGGATTAACTCAATTCAGAATTCTATTTCCCGACGCGGGGGTGAACTCTTTACTTCCTCGAAAACATCTTGAAAGTCTTTAACAACATATATCCTTTCTAAGTCCATTTGAGATGAATCCAATGCATACATGACGCTGTCTCTTACTGTACTAGGTCCTTCACATATTATTTTGTCCAACATTCTTCCGGTAGTGGTTTTTAATATGACCACTCGATTGTTGTAGTCTAGAATAGCTTTATACTTGGATAACCAATCCATTTCGAGTAAAATATCAAACCCAATGAAATCAAGGACGAATAGGTTGAAAAAGAATAGATGGGTTTGGTAGGTAATTCTCACGTTTTCATAGGACATACAGAGATTGGTCGTACTGCCTATAGGATTAGATACGTAGAGAGGGGTTTCTACAATTTCAGGGGTAAAGTTTAATTTATCGACTAACTTCTTAGAAATAAAACTGTGGGAAGCTCCATTATCAACTAAAACTCTAACTGAAATATTATTAACACATATATTACCTTCTAGGACTCCCTTGCCCTTTACCTCTTCAGTGGTGAAGGCTCGCCTTTTATAACATGGACCTTAATCTATTATCCCTTCTTCATCAACGGGTACTTGTTCTTCCAGTGACCCGACTGATAGCAATGGTAACAAACACTTTTATGAACCATAGGATAAACCGATTCCTACTTCTGCATCTTGGGACTCCTACACCGTGTTAAGAAATGACCTTTCTTGTGGCAACTGAAATGAACAACATCCTTATAACGATTCTTTTGGGACTCTCCACCATTCTTTCCCTACCACGACTTTTTCCTCTTATTTTGATTGTTGCTATTCCTTGGGCTATCACCGGATTTCTTTTATCCAATGCTTCGTACCGAAAACCCATATCTAGTAGGTCCATAAAGGTTCCCTTCATATGGCCAGTCATTCATTCCTGATATTGCTCTTTCATTCCTGCAATAAACATTTCATTCTTCTTCAAGGGTGTGTCTATTAGTCCCGGCCCAAAATAAGATAACTTATTGAACTTATTTGATTACTCCTCTACAGACATATCCTTTTGTCTTAAGTCCATGAAATTTCTGTAAAGACGGATTTTCCAACTGTAGGTATATACTGCTCCTCAGATACTTCCTTAAATCTAGCCCATGAGAAGCTGTCTTTAGATTCATTCAAAGTGATGGATTCCCACTATGCGAGAGCTCCTTCCTGCGACTGTTAGGAAGCCAAGAATCTGTTTTGCTCATCCTCTACATTCAATCCTTTGAATATCCTATCACAAGAGTGGAGCCATGCTTATACTTCAATAATAGACTCGGTTCCTTGGAATGGTTTCCCTCCCCAGTTAGTATAGTTTTTACAAAGAGTAGCGAAATTTGTTTGTGGCTATATTGGAATTACTACTTCTTCCACAGTCGCAGCATTATAACTATTAGTGTTTGTCATGTTGCTGCTTCCCCTTCCTCGTCCTCTGCGATTGCTCATTTCTTACTATCTGAATATAGTAAAGAGACAGTTTAGAACATACAGACGAGATTGTCTTAGGGAATGGGCATTTTAAGCTTTCAAATGATTTTGGATGGATATATTTTTGATATATATGCTCTCTCATTGACTAAATTCATTATAGGGTATTACTAAGCCTATCTCTAATAAGTCGACCCCATCAAGGCTTAGGTACTTGCTAACCTAAGCTCTGATACCAGTTGTAACAACCCGCCTTTTCGACACTTAAAGATTGACACTAATACATCGACGATTTCACGTGCCGCAAATTCAAGTGCCAGAAAGGCAGATGATCAGGGGTTTATAAGAAATAAAGGTAGAAAATAGAATAATAATAGAAGCTCACATCGTATTAAATAGCATAATTATATAGGTGGAAAGTATGTATAATCACTCTAAGTGATTCATCAGAGTAACGATAAGTACTAACCCAACCTAGGGTATTTTTAATTGCATTTCCTTGTATGGGCTGGTAGATACAAAATACATGATACACGATATAGTGGAAAGTAAAGAATAGATAACTATAGACAAAGGACCCTCTAGTCTTCATACTCCGGTCTCCTTCCAAAATGCTCCATACTACCTGACTACTTGACTGCCCAAAAAATATAGCACTCAGAGTTTAAGGGAAAGGAAAAATAAACTTCGGGTTAGTCATAGGACAGGTGTGAGAAACTCAAAATACTGGTGTTTTGAAAACAAAAGGGTATCTCATAAGATCATGCCGTATATAAACACGGAACAAGTTTTTACCTTATGATAACCAAAATCTTTGATACGCAATTTTTTTTTGAAATATTATTTTTAATGACATTCTTTTAAAAGCATTTTCAAATAAACTTATAAATCTTAGTTGAAATGCTTGTATCTCACATTTCAGTTTTTGCACAACTAAGTATGTATGGCACTTGTTGGATAGTGGATTTCCAACTGAATAGTGAGGTATGGAACTACATCTCATATAGTGCATTTCTAGAGGAATGCATCCGTGGTCCCTATGTTGGTCCTCATGCAAATTAAGATCGGCCTATCCGAAAATTACATGAATAACACCGAGTATTACATAACCCGGCCATTACTGACCTATCCGGGATCCCAAGCATACACCACATAATTTAAACCCAGTGTTATAGCGGGTAGAAATTTTATAGATCTAGAAGGTGATTTCATAACCTGATTGGTTGCGACCCACTTTTGCCTTAAAGCATCCCCTGTTTTACTATTCCCGGGTGTGAGGCTTGAGGTAATGATTACCTTTTTTACATAGCACATCTTTCACTTTGAATGCCACTTTTCCATTTCTTAATCATACAACTAATTTCTACAAACATATAACTCCTAAGCTCGTAGGTCTCAGGAAAGGAAGTTAAGCTAAGAGAAGTTGCCTTTTCCACCACCAAATAGATGATACGTTCGTAGAGATCAATCAATATGATCAAGAAATGCAACGTCAGACATTCGTCCATATAAGTTGTCCAGAAATAGGTTAAACCGAAGGTACTTTCCTACCACATCCTGTTTGGAATTGCCCCTAGGACTAGTAGCGAACAGTCCTCGTGTTTCAAAGATTTTCAGAATGAAGGGACAACTTCTATTTATTTATCTCGGGAGCTACCCAGAGATTATCAACAAGCAGTCCTTCCATAATGAAGATCCCCTATCTTTTAAAATCATGGTCTTCAATATATCTTCTTCACTTTCGAACGAGTAAATTGATTCAGAGTGTTTTTCGGATAGGGATTACCCAAATCCGACTCCTGTTTTGACGAACCAATCATCGATAAAAAGGTGTTAAGTGGGTGGATAATAAATATTCCATTATTTGCTTTCATTTTATCCAAAGATATATTTTACAGATTTTTTCTTTTTGAAACCATTTCTTTTTAGTATATACGGAATTCATTAAACCTCCTTATGAAAATTTACTAAACCATTTTCATAAATTATTTTAGAATACATTATTGAGTAAAATAGGGTCATATAGAAATTGTACTACTTTTACTAAATTTTAATTTTCGTATTCAAAAGGTACTATGGGTAGAATAATGGTGAAATCACCTTTTAAAATATACGAATAGTACGAGTTCCCTCCTCAGAATTTAACACTTAGTATAAGAAGATAATTTCTATACGATCCAAGTTGTTTAAATTTTAAAAGTGTAATCGGTTATACTTAACTCGTTTGTGACATTTCGACCTTATCTATCCCTCGTTTGGGGGATTCCAGGTGAGCTAGGGTAGTGGTTGCTCATGAACATCTCCTTAGTTTAAGCACCTTAACCAAATCACATGAATAGAAAAATCAGGTTTACTCATCGGCCTATTAGAGCCATGATTACATCATATGCTTATAACAGCTTTTCTTTAAATTAATTTATTTAAACTTCTTTAAATAAATTATAAAACCTTTAAACCATTTTTAAAACACTTATTTATTTATTTTAAAACATTTATAAAATTTTCGAAAAGAATTGTGAAGTTTGAAATCATATTTTAAAAGTTATTGAAAAAGTGTTGCGAAAGGTGTTTTAAAAGCTATATTGATTAAAACGACTTTTCTATCTTTTGAAAATTTATATATATATAACTCAAATCTCTTTTAAAAATTTTTAAGATTTTTAAGAGTTATTTTATAATTTTAAACAATTAAAATATCCACTTTGAATCATTTTTAAACTTTGGACATTAAATTGGAAAACCGTAATATATTTGAAAACTTATTTTGAACTTATTTGAAAATCTATAAGATGAAAGCTTGTTTTTCTTTCTTTTGATTGAGAACTATGGATATAATAGTCTAGAAAATTATTATTACAAAGAATTCCGAGCTATATTCCACCTTATATACTCAATTAACTTTTGCGGTGCGAAATCGCGAACCACCGTTACACGACGCGCCTAGTTTTGACTCGATTATCAATTTTCATTTAAAATTGTCGAGACAAGTTTAAAACATTTATAAAATATTTCTAATCATTTTCAAGGGGTTTAATGATTCCATATTTACTTTTATAACTTGATTCGGAAAGTGATTTCCTTATGTAATATCGACGTGTATTTAACATGACTTGTTAAACAACCATATTCAACAATCCAAACTTGACGAACAACATATAATTAAGCAACCATGGCAATCATTTCACATCATTACACACACGCACACACATATGTTATATATGTATGTATGTGTGTGTATATATATATATATTAAATAGAGTTTTCTTACCAAGGAATAAAACAATTAACTGGAAAATGGAATATCCTCCCTAACTCGAATCGATGCTCACAAACACTCGTCTCGAAGCTCCTATAGGGCTCGACCTTGCTTTTTGAAGGGGGTAGGGGTTCATGGCTGTTAACCGGGTTTTTAACTTAATAGAATTCAAAGGAAGTTAGAACATCTATAACAAGTCGAAACATCTCAAGAATCAACCAAATGACCAGAAGAAGGAACTAGGAATGACCCAAAAGGAAAGGAGCAAAAATAAGCTAAGGTGATGGATTGCTAGCGATCCATCACCCATGGATCACTAGCAATCCATAAGGTTTGCTCATGGACACTCCAAACTTCTTGCATCATGATCCAATATCTTTTCTAAGGATGCCTACCAAGTTTCATGGTATTCCAAGCTAACTAGTTCGAAAAGTAGGTATTCATTTGATTCTAGTCATAGTTCAATGCAACCTGTATATGAATCACCATCAAAACAAGGCAACTGGTCACCAAATTACATGGAGAGCATTTGCATGAGGCAGGGAACACAATCTGAGTGAAATGATCTAAGAAAATTCTAACTACATGGATCGCTAGCGATCCATGCCCTATGAAGCAGTAGCGATCCATGCCCTATGGATCAGTAGCGACCGATCATATTTAAGTCATGTTGCTGTGAAATTTTTGGAACACCTTCGTATCATTTAGTTTAGGTCTCTGGCAAAGCGTCCTAGCCCAATAGTTCTCCAATCACTATAAATACTCACCTATCTGCAACATAAAGAGGATCTTCAGGACTGGCTGTTGAAACTCTGCAAAAAATATTCTTCACTCTTCTCCTCCCACTCAACAATCACCTAGGGGTTCACTGTGATTCTCCAGTAACTCTTGCACCCGTGACATGATCTAACTTAGGAGATTCAATCATATTGTAATCTGATTTCACTTGTAGTAGTAGTCAGTTAATAGAAAGTTATAAAGTGGATGTAGACTTTATTAACAGCCGAACCACTATAAAAATCATCTTGTTCCTTTTACTTTTTCTATGATCTAATATTACTTTTTCTATTTTATTTGCCTTGATAAACATGACTTGTGCTTTCACACTCAATCCAAGGTGTTGATCCATTTTTTCGATTAACATTTTGGTGCTTTCACCGAGAACCCAACTCAGGCTTAGATCTAGCTATCTACTTTGGATCAGACAGGTTCAGAAGTTAGATCCTCAATATCTGCTTAGAAAATTTGATGTTGAGAATCAATGACACCAGGAAAAAGAGAACTGCTTTAGGAAGATCGATAGGAGCTGTAATACCTGGAGAGGAAACCAATCCTCAGCAAGTTGAAGTCAAAGGCTCCAACAAAGGAGATCAGATGTCAGGATCTTCTACCCATCATGAAGTTGTCACTAGATACGAGTTAAATAAGTTGGTTAATGAATCAATCAAAATATGGATAATAGCCAAAAAGTTCTTATGAAAAAACTAAATGCCCTCTTAACCTTCTAATCACTGGCTGCTCTAAGAATCATGCCAGAGCCTGCGGCTACAACGAAGAAGGAAAACTCATCTGTTTCTGGTCTAACCAGGAGAAACGAAAAGCAGCAGCAAAAAGGAGTAGTAGGTGAAGCTGTAGGAATCACCATAGAACGAAACGCAAGCACTCCACCATATGCAAAGCAGCTCGCCATGAACTTGAATCTGGGGACGAAAACCCCATGGGAAAATATAGCAGTGTATCTCTCTGACTTTGAAGATTGCAAACAACTTGAGGACGACGATTTGAAAGAAAACACTAATGCACTCTATATCGGAAGAGAGGTCCAAACAGCCCCTATACGACCAACTACAAGCCAACGATACTTCGAGGGTGTGGCTCTCCCGAAGACAGGACATCCTAGGCTTCATCCCACTTACCATGACCGTTTGCAAAATCAAACATTTGGTATAGTCACTAACAGCCAACCCACAGATTATTGAACATCCGAGGCATATATTGCGGCCATGATCAAGCAACTAATGGATGAAAGTAAGAATAGGAGAGATGATGAATGGGGATCCGCTCCAAGCCAGACTCCCTTCACTGATGACATTCTGAATGAACGATAACCTAAAAAGTTCACTATGTCGACTATTCCATCCTACGATGGAACTAGAGACCCGAAACCTCACTTGTACAAGTAAAATTAGTACATGGATGGAGCGAATGCTTCAAATGCTGTTCGCTATAGATGTTTTCCAATATTTCTAGAGGGAATTGCTTCCATGTGGTTTACCAAGCTCCTACGTAAACTCATCTCCATTTTTGATGAATTAGCAACAATGTTCCTTGATCAGCTTAGGCTTTACGCGGTACAACCGAAGACATAATGTCCTTATCGGGCCTTTTCTAGGGATGAAATGAATCTTTAAAATTCTTCATGAGTCATTTTAACACTGCATCACTGAAGTAAGTAATCCAAACGAAGATATGGTCTTAATGGTCCTGGTCTGCGCCATCCATCCTGACATCGATTTCGGAAAATGGATTAAGATGAAACAACCTACCACCAGGAAGGACTTTAATCGGAAGGCCAGCCAATACTTGAGATTGGATGTGGCAATGGAGCTAGAAGGAAAACCAACTAACCTACAGCCAACCAATGTGGAGTAGAATGGTATGGCGGTGAACCAAGACGAAAATACCTCAGGGACTGCTGCGGGAAATGACGGGAATCAGAAAAGAAAGAATCATAATTCCAATAAGAGAAATGGAAGTAGCAAGCGGCTTAAAGGTTGAGGCTCGAAGACTACACTCCACTCAATGATACACTCGAGAACATCTACCTCGCTACACAAGGGACAGAAGAGTACAAGAAGTTGCCTAAAAAGGAAGTAACTGAACAGCAAAACCGTTATAGAAAGTATTGCAGCTTCCATGAAACACATGTCACAATACAAATGAGTGTTGTCACTTAAAAAACCTAATTGAAGAGGTAATTCGGGAAAATATGCTTCAGCAGTATGTGAGGAAACCACAAAATCCTGACCTGCCTATAGCACCCCAAGCTCCTAGAGACCGGGGAAACCAAGCTAGAACCAATAAAGAGGGATCCAGATGGACCGATAGAAACTCATTATCGAAACAATATCTGGAGGATCTCATCTCGCACAGAGGAGTTGGGGAGAAATGGAGCATTATGCAAGCTCTCTAAGACATGTTCCAAAAGATTCATGCTTCGCGATCGAAGACGGAACTCCTGCCAAGCAGCAGAGAACCTGGAACGATGACTTAGTTTTCCGAAATCTAGACACTGAAGGAATAGAAGCTTCGACCCTCAACCCTATGGTCGTGACAGTAGGGATGGGACCAGCCATGGTCCGTCCTGTATTGGTGGATAGTGGCATCTCTGTGAATATTTTTTTCAAATACACGTTCTACCAAATGAAGATCAGTGTAAAGGACGTATCAGCTAGGCGAACAAAAATCCAAAGATTCACCGGTGAATCTAAGCAACTAGTCGGAACAATCGATTTACCCGTAGAACAAGGAGAAGATGACCGAAGAGTCATCCTTATCCAAACCTTTGTGATTGTAGACGAAATATCCGCCTACAATGCTTTCTTGGGTCGACCCACTTTGGCGGATTTCAGGATTGCTTTAGTGCAGTGTTGTCTAACCATGAAATTTCCAACAAAGAATGGAGTTTGGGTGATCAAAGGAGGCCAAGGTGCCGCTAGAGAGTGCTACATCGCAAAACTACGCGAGTCTAGAAGAAAATAAAATGGGAAGAATATGGGGAGAACTCTTCACATTCGTGAACCTATCGAATAACACCTATAGAGCCACTCTTAGCTTGGGGAATATAGCCGATTCAACAAGGTTTTGGACCATAGAAAGAAGAGTTCAAGGAAGGAATGGGAAATACTGGCAGAATTGACGGTGTCGGTCCCAGTCGGTATGGATGACCTAACACAGGTCCTGAAAATTGGATCACATCTTGGAAACACGATGCGACTGTAACTCATCAAATTCCTTCGCGCCAACCTGGATGTATTCATTTGGACACATTCTAATATGTGCAGGATTTCGCCAGAGATTTCATGCCATGCACTTAATATTAATCCTAAGTATACACCAATGAAACAGAAGAGACGTAGCCTAGGACTCGAATGGGCCAAAGCGCTGAGAGAAGAAGTGGATAAGCTAATCGCAAATTGTTTTATCCACAATGCAACTTCCCCCGATGGGTATACAACCCGATCTTGGTCAAGAAGTCCAATGGAAAATGGAAAACTTGTATTGACTACTCAGAACTAAACAAAGCTTGCTCAAAAGACAACTTTACTCTACCTAGAATCGACCAACTTATGGATGGGATAGCTAGACATGAACTACTATCATTTATGGATGTTGTTATCATCAAAAATAACTCCAACTTTGTTGAAACCTTAAGGAATATAGAAGAAGGATTCATGAAGAATGATGGCAATAGCAAAACCTTTCGAAGGAGTTGAAGGGATGCTTTAGCAAACTATTGGATGAGCAATGGAATTTCGAAGGGGTCGAAGGGGATCAAGGCAACCCTTTCTCTTCAGCTAACCCCTTTCGAAATAGTTGGTTTCGCATACATAAAGGGGTTTCATATGAGTTAAAGGCATCTTTCGAAGCTATCAGATAGCAAGCTTTGGCATATGTTCCAAACCTTTCGAAGTAGTTGGTTTCGCCATTATTCACCTTTCGTAGAAGAATATTTGGCCAAAGCAACCCCTTCGAAAGCATAGATCAACCTTTCGAATTGATTGAAACCTTCCATGTATGTGAAGGAGATCTTGTATATGACCAATATTGCTTCCTCAAACATCAGATGATGGAGGTTCTGCATTAATTAATGAGAATACTTTCGAAAGCTACCTTCCACGACTAAGCCTTCTACTGTGCTTCAAGTCATTCGAAGCCCTAAAAATACACCTTTCGACGATGTCGAAAGCTAACGCCCTCTCTTACTTACACAGCGCATCAACAACAAGGTGAAGGCCGAGTCGAAATCCCCGAAGTTCCATTCAAAAGCTAAATTAGAAGGACATCTTAAGTTCAACAGCGACGAAAGGTCTTCAAGGCACCCTTTCGACTAAGTCGAATGGACTGATGCGAAAGAGTCCAATCTGCGCCTATAAATAAGACCCTATGGGTATCGTTTTGATGATCTGAATTCATTCATTCGATATTTGTTCTTTTCTTAAATTTATAAACCCTAAATCCTTAAATCAAATTGGGGAATTTACTTCCTTGTAATACTTAGGCCTCTTGTATTCATGAAAAATTATTAATAAAGCAAGTGCATGTTGTTTTCAAGTACATAGGATCTGATTCAATGTCATATATGAATTTGATTATTGAGTGCTTGCATCAAAGCTTGTCAAAAGGATAACATTAGAAGGAATAAAGCCCTGCCGACATAGTTAAAACCCTTAGTCACCATTAGGCAACCGTTTAATGACATTTTTTCTATGAATTAGAAAATTTCCCATAAAACCCCAAGCGCACGGTGTACAAAAGTTAGTACGTGACGAGTACGGGTCGATCTGCAGGGAATTGTTAAATTCTAAATTTCTATTCAATCAAATTAAACCAAAGTTGAAAGTGATTAGCTAAAAATGTAAGAAAATGTCAAAATGAAAGTGATAAAAATATGAGAGTAGAAAGATAATTTAGAGATAATTTCCACTCTCTAGATCATATAAATCAACACAACATGAAATTATGATCTTTCTTTTTTGGTCATTAGTTAGTTTAAATAATGTGCTTATCATAAATATAACTATTTGTGCTATTAATTAGCTCAACATAAGCCATCAAACTATAACACACCCCTTAAACCACTTACAAACTCATATGAAAAATGACAACAAAATTGAAAATAAAATCTATTTTAAGTAAGGCCTATTAACTATGAATTAGAAATATAGACCATTAAATTTTGATTTCAACATTCACTTCATTACTTTCATCATATGCAAATGAAGAGGTAATTATTGTTTGTGATTGTTTAAGCATAGCCTATTTGGTGTCAAAATTATAGGCTATCAAATTTAAAGAAAAAACAACAAGTTAAACCACTTCAAGCATTGTCATTAAGCACAAAAAGAGAGCATAGATTACCAAATTATGTTGAATCTATATAATTAGAGAGCTTCATTACCCCTAAATTGAAGGGATTTAGCCTCTCATATTTGTTATCATATCAACAAATATAGATTACAACATAGAACAAAAACAAGAAGAAAAAGAAAGCTAAATGAAATAAAAGCTAATTAAAAAGAAATAAAACTATTCTACGTGCATGAATAAATGAAACCACACTACTAGCATGAAAGGAAATAAACAAGAAAAGAGAAGAGCATGTATTGAAATTGCATGAAAAAAAGAATTACATAAAAGAAATGGCTAAGTAGCCATGAAAAGAAAGAGAGCTTTGTTTTATTTTTCCTAAACTAATGAGCTAAGAGAGCACAAGGGAAGAGAGCCTAAGAGAACAGAGAAGATTACATGAACATATGGAGTATTTATACATGTTTTGAACCCTAATCCATTTTTTGGAAACTACCCCTTAGGAAGTGTGACCACCAAGTTATCATTAGCTTAAGATAATCCTTCATTTAAGTGTGCATGAAGATTTAATGGCAATTAGCTTGTGCATTAGCTCTAATTTGTACGTCAAGGTGGGTGGGTAGGAGGGGTCCTCCATGATCCATGAAATGAATTATTTCCATCTTCATTTGTTCTCTAACTCTTGTGCATGCATATCTTCATGAAGCCACTTGTAAAATTTACTAAAATTCCTACAAAACAACATAGAAAATTTCAAGTAAATTTTCAAAAATTAATATATGCACAAAATTACCATTTTCCTCATATATAAAGATGAATATATGACGATTTGAAAATAATTTGAATTTTGGTTTAAACGTGTTAAAATACCCAGTATGATCATTTATTTAATTTAATTCGATTAAATATGGTGGTAAAAATATGCACATTTACGTGCACATCAAATACCCCCACACTTATCTTTTTATTCGTCCTCGAATAAACTAAAAACTAAGATAAATCCGTTTTCGTAGGGAGCACGATTGCATTGAGCGTATGCAACAAGCCGTTAAACCTCTAGGTGCCCCTAGTAGGACGAGTGTTGTCTCGTGAGGGTTTTCAGAGGATATTACCCACAAAATCAGAATGCAAAGTGAAAATATTTACAAAATGCAAGGTTTATTTACAATGAGATGAATGCAAGTTTTTGAAAATATATACAAATGAAAGGTTTACTTTTAAATCGACACAAATAAGTTAAATATAGGTTTTGGTCATTATCTTGAAAATTTAAGTCATTTACTCGTCAAAATTTCCAACAAAAATCAAGTTATCATAGCAAATAGACTATAGTTTAACTCGTTGTTTTGGTTGATAACACAGTGTAATTATGAAATGGATCCTTAGTTTATTATCAAAGTTTTTCAAAGTGGTACTTTCATTTCTTTTCAATAACAAGTCAAATCAAACAAGTTAAAATAGTGCTTGGATTTCATTTTCTTACTCTCTCTATTTTTTTTTGAAAATTTTATTTATATTTACAATATTTACATATGCCTAACTCGGAAAACTGAGGCTAGATATATTACCCATGGACTTCCTTTCGGGCTTATGTGAGGGGAATACAAAGTGTGGCGAGTGAACACATGAGTGTGAACACCTATCGACTGTAGGCATTATTAATAAAAGAATTTTTATATACATACACCTAACTCAGATAAACTGAGGCCAGATATACCGATCATGCTGTAACGACACGTATTTTTAACACTTTAAAAATACGAATTAAAATAAAAATTTGGATAAAAATCCAAAGGAAATAAAATTTTGTGTTGTTAAATGTGAATTACAAGTTAAAATAAAAAACTGAATTCTGAAATAACTTATTTGTAAATTAAATATGGATGTTAACTTGTATTGAATGTAAATAATGAATTGAGTTTGATTGTAAACCACGAAATAAATAAAATGTTACATTTAATATTGAAGTTATAATATTGAAATCAACGTACATGAATGTAATTTAATATTACTGTGAATTTAAATAAGATGATAGCTGAAGAAAATGAAAGAAAATGAATTATAAACTATTGATAATAATGTATAAGTAAATGGTTGATTTAATAATGAAAGTGTAAATCGAAATAAAAGAATTCAATTGGAATTAAATAACTTGAATTTGAATTACAATATAATTGAACGCTGAATCTAATGTAATCTTTTATACTGGATTTATAATGGAAAACCGCATTGTAAAAGATTGTTAATTACTGTGAAATAAAAAAATGAAATTTGTGAACAATTGAAATTTGATTTAAAAGTTAATAATTTAAAATTGGGAATTTTATATTGAAATTAGACTGTAGAAATAGCCATTTTAACAACTGTCTCGGATTTCGACGAAACCAGTTTCATCGGATCCGTAGCAGTGAATTATTGTAAGGTTTCAATTTTCGTAGCAATCGGACTTGTCGTTTGGTCGTGCGAGCTTGAAACGCGTAGAAATTTAACGTCGTTAATTAAAATAATCGACTTCAAAAAGCTATCTTCCACATATGATCGAATTAGGCCTTGAAACCGTTTCCATTGCATCCGGAATAGGGGTATAACATTACGAACACCCGACGGCACGTCTCGATAGGGGTTCGAGATTTTAAGTTACTTAAATCGAGATATTTTTGAAAAATTTATATTTATATATATTCGTTGATTGGACAAGGCTGTCATTTTCTTTCATTTCAAGCCGCCTATACTCATGCCTGTCTATTGCTTTCCAGGCACACTTCTTTCTTTTCATTTCAAAGCAGCACGCTCAGTAAACACAGAGGGAAAATGATAATGAAGCTTTGAAAAATTATATCTCACAAAATATAAATCTAAAAATCCTCAAACCAATTCCTAAATTCATGTTTCTTCCTTCTATTCGATTTGGTATGGTCGTTGGTGGGTGCGGCAACTATTGGGGTCGAAGCCATTCTTAGGAGTGAACTAGGGTTGGAAATCGTGGAGGATATAGGCTTCGATTCGCGAAACGGAGCTTTGATTCGAGTTCGTGATGCGGAATAGAAGCTCGGTGGTGAGTTTTGTGTTGTGCGGCAGTGGTTTGGTGTGTGCGACCTGAACGTGGTCGAGAGGGAAATGGGTCGGGTCGCGATTTCCTAGGGGTGGCCGAGCTTGTAACTTTGTGGTCGAGATGATGGAGGCTTCGAAGAGAAGAAGTTTGGCGAAGATGGCATGTCAAACGGTGTATCGGAGCTCCGTATCATCGGAGATTGGTGCACGGCAAATGGTGGGTTTGTGCATTTTCACGTACAGGCATTTGGAGAAGATGGAGTTTAGTGGGTTGGGCTTCATTGCTTTGGGTATGGATAAATTTTAATACCAATATAAATTGTTTTATAAATTCAAATGTCGATAGCTAAATTTAATAACTCTCGCATACGAGGTCCGATTGGAACGAGAATTTTTGCGTTGTAATCGTAATGACGAGAGCTTCGAAATGAAACTAGTTTGGATGAATTTGAAGACAGTTGAAATTTAGGCTAAAATCGGGAGTCGTCCGGTTTAGTTCCAAACTGGAACGTCTCGGTGACAACAGGATATCAAAGTGAGTGTTTTATAATGCTCACAACGTACTGAATATCTTTATGGTAGTTAAATTTGATATTATGAAGTGATATGAATTTTATTTGTCGTTGTTTGATAAAATTTAATTGCCATATAGATTGTCATTCGAATTCACCGTTGAAAATTAAATTGACATTCAAATTGAAATTAAAATTTTATTGCAATTAAATTTCCAAATATTGATAACTATGAAATTGCCGTGAATTGTATTGTCTATTGGATGATTTATTTCGATGGATGCTATTGGTTGATATTTAAATGTTTGGATGCTTATTTGTTTATATATATCCAGTTATACATGCATATGAAACTGTGATCGATTTAAGTGATATATTCATCCCTGACATTTAATTGAAATAATTAATCACTTGGCCATAGGTTAGAAAATTATATACAGACACTAGGTTGGCTAAATTAATTGATTTAAAAGTTGTTTTGAAATTATTTAAATGAATTGATTTTAAGAATAAAATCCAAATTATGGAAATTGAATTATTTTGAATTGGAGCTTGAAATGTTGGAATTTAAACTTGATAAACGAAATTGTTTAATTAATCGAAGTTTAGTATTTTTTAATTAAAAATTGAAATACGGCATAAATTTTTGGAAGTTGATTTGTTTTAAAGATTGGACTTTTATTCGAACTTTGAATATTTCTAAGAAAATTTATATGAAATGATATTTCAGGTTTGAGTTTAGAATTGAAATTTGGATTCAAAAATTTGGTATTGTAAGTAAATTTGATTTAATGTTTAAATCGATATTTTAAAATTGGATTTGGAATTGAAATTTAAATTCATTTGGAATTGAAATTTAAATTAATTTGGAATTGGAAATTAATTTGAAATTGGAAATTGAAAGTGAACGGAATTTGTTTATTGAAATCGAAATTTATATGGAATCAAAATTTATTCGAGTTGAAATCGGAATTGAATCGATTAAATCGAAATGGAAATTGGAATTGATTTGGGTAGGAAATTGGGAAGTTGAACGGTTTGACTTTGGAATTTTTTTTATGAATATTTTAGTACAAATGATTAAAAATCTATATTCTTTAAATATTGAAATTATTTTGATTTTTCAAACTATTTTACTATATAAACCATTTTTTATATTCAAATTATTTTCGATTTAACTAATTAAATATTTTCTATTAAACTATTTTAACTTTTTAATTATTTAAACTACTTTTAAACTACTTAAAACTATTTTCTAAAATTTTCAAGCTGGTCAATAAGGTGAATTGTTTGTATTTAAATCTCGAATTTAAATACGAATTGGGTTAAATGAAGTTGCAACCTAAATTGAAATTCGAAATGATTTTGAAATCGAAATGAGATATTGAGGCGAAAAATAATTTTTGAAACGGAATCTTACATTTTGAATAGATATGATGATATTTGAAATGGATTCGATTTTTGAAACGAATATGATATTTTGATATCAATTATGAATCGATTTGAAATGTAAAAGAGCCATCGGTGTAATAATACGTAGTTATTAAAGAGACCGGGATCAGATATGGACATACTCTCTGTCGATACCGAAAACCACTTTAATAACTAGTATTTGCGGAGTGTTGATCCAGAATGAAGTGGATGGTTTGGTGAACGCGTTGACTGAAGAAAGAGAACGATATAGGATGACCCCTGACATGACTAAAACAGGAGCCACGTCGGGCCATTGAGTTTCGCCACCTCTAGCGGACACACTTCTTCGATACCATATCTATGACTTTTGTGATTCGATTTGGGTGCACCCCTTGATTTGGGAGTGTTTGTTTCGCGGTGTTGAGGTAGTAGCTGCTATGCTCAACAACAGTCCGGCTCACGCAACTACTAGTATCCTAGTTGGTATCGCCTCATGTACCTTGTCATACTGATTATCCTATTCGCGACCACTACATTTTGGTTTGTACCTTTAGTATATGGATTGCCCTCTGGTGACTTCCGGTTTTGGGGAAACTACGGTCTTGTATATGCTCTTGGGAATAAAAATGTGTTAAGGGGGATTATGGTAACGCCTTAATGCTATTTTAATACTTTTACTTTAATGTAGACATATTATAATAGCGTATTGTACCACATAGTAGATAGTTTAGCGGATCCTTAAGAGATGGGAAATCCCGTAACATCTCTTAAGTTATTGCACTCACGTTGACACTGGATAGGAGATGTCAAACCCCGTAAACATCTCTGACGCCGTTACACTCATATTTATTTACGATTGATTTAACTTACATGAGGATATTTTAGTCCTGACTCGAGTGTTTTGTCTTTTCATTACGCTCGGGTCAGACCTGAGTTTTTCAGCTTATTGAAGATCTATTCTGGAGGACGAAGACGAAGATTTGGTATACTATTACTATTATTATCTTTACATCATGTTGTCTGCTGCATTATTTTATTTGTTCTATTGTATATGTATAACTCTGATAAATGTTGTATAAATAATGATCAAAGTATAGTAAACAGCTTCATGAACTGTTTATTTGATTATTATATTTTATCGTTCCGCTGCAAGATTCTATGTTGTTTCATTTCCTTTATTTCCCTTTCTTTTCTTTTCTTATTTACCCCAAATTAACAATCCTCCATTTGAATGGTTTGAGTTGACGTGTGTGTTTGATCGTCGATTTAAACTGTCCAAAAAGGCGGGTCGTTACAGTTGGTATCAGAGCTTTGGTTTAGCGATAAACCTTGGCTCTAGTGGGAAATAACTCATTGAAATAGAGGTAAACTATATGAATGAGTTGAGTGTATATGAGAGAGCGTACTTGTTATTTGATATAAAATGGTTTTATATTGTGTTAATTTGTTTCGTTGAGTATTTATGAATTCTGGTCGATACTTGGGACGCCAAGGCATCGATAGGAATTTCTAAACACTCGAATAGAACAAACCAACACCATATCATTTTGGAATATATTTTTATATAAAAGAATTATTTGAATATTTATTCATTTTAATGAATTGATTGTTAGGAGATGATAATATTAGATTATTATCGTTATTGTTTGATCAGTCAATATTTACAACAATTGATTAAATAACAATGGATTTAGGAAAATGAAATCTTATAAACACAATTGATAATGAATATAAATGAATTTTAACTTGGATTTGGGAATTTAAATTCCGGTGTTTGAAATTGACTTACAAGAATTTGAAAAATATAATATGAGTATTATATGATAGTATATTTGAGTTGAAATTGTTCTCGAAGGATTTATTTTTTTTAAATGATAAGTGTTATATTCCCTTCTCTTGACGCTAGAAAATGATTTCGGTGATGAGTGCACACATCATCGGCGTTTATTTTCGAGAGTCCGAGTGGGGGAGATCACTTAATAGCTTGTCTAAACCTTGTTTTGATTCAAATTGAATTTTATTTTGTATTCTCTATAGTATGATTTGATATATAAATTATATAAGTATATATTATTTCAAAACTTGATTTGAAATGAAACCGGGATTGGAATTCTTAAATTCTTTAATAATTAATGATTATTTTTAATGATTGAAATGAATTAATACTTGAATCATTAAGGAACTTCTGAATTGTGAAATGAGAAATGAACCTAAGAGCTAAGTGAAAATATCAATTGAAGTAGAAATCCTTAGAATTAGGAAATTATGAATTTAAAATAAAATTGAAACTGTAAAACTCGCATAGTATTAAATTTCATTCTATAGCATAGATATAACTTACCAAAACATTTAAGAAGTTCAAAAATGTTATATGAATTGTTAATTGGATAATATACAAGTATAGGTTTGAATAATGAAATATGCATTTAATTAATGGTTTGCAAATATAAATAAAATTGTTAGTAAATAATTGGATTTTAAATTAACATTTAAAGGTGATTCACAATTATGTTAATATAAAATGGAAATACTATATGTGAATGTAAATGTGAAATTAAATTATAGTGAAATTTAAGTAATGACTTAAGAATTAATTAATTGAAAATTCAACTTTGAATGAAAAGAAGTTGTATGTTGTTTAACTACATTCTATTTGCATAACTATAACTTACCAAATACTTAAAAGGTTTAAAATGCTAATAAGGATAAGTAGAGGAATAATATACCAGTGTGAGAGTGAATAATAAAATGTGAAGATCTATTGATAGTTGTAAATATAAAAGAAATTTAAGCTGTAAAATGAATGATATATACAAGTGAAGGAATAAAATTTAAAATTAATGAAGTATGAAATTTGTAAATGGAAACTAATTAAATTTGAATATAACTAAGTGTCAATAAACTTGGAAGTGTATGAAATTGAAATTTGACTTGGAAATGTATAATTGATTTAGTGTAGATTTTGGATGGATGTTAATGTTTGATATGCATTGGTTGTTAGATGGATGATAATTGATTAAGTAGAATTCATTAGTGTTAATGGAATTGGATAAATGGAATAAAATTTTAAAATAATTAAATTCAAATTTGAAGCAAAGTGAAATTAAATATAATTGAATTCAATTTAAATTGAAGTAAATTGACTTGAATTTAAAATGTGAATGAAACAAACTTGAATAAATCGGAAACAAATTGAATGTAAACCTATTACATTGATGAATAAGAAAATAAATGACTTTGTGTTTATGATTGTTCTTTAGAAAATTTGAAGTTTTGATGGTTTGTACTTTGAAATAATAAAAGCAAATTTTGGGAAAAAAATCCAAAATTGTCCAATATATGCTAGAACGAAAACAACCATAACTTTTAATGGCTGAACGGAATTGGACGATCTTAGACTTTTCGGAAAGCTTAGAAACTATAGCATAACTATTGTTTAGAGTGTCTTGAGAAATTCCTTCATTTACTATGTTAAACTTGAATGTTCTCGCTGGCCTATGTAAAAAGGAAAGCAAAAATCTGAAGCACATACCCTTAGTATTCTCGGCATGACTTTTTACTGGTACATCGTATTTTGATGATCTTGCACTTTCTGGAAAGCTTAGAACTTAAGCTAAAACTTTTGTTTTAAGCATTTGGTATTTTTCTGTCGTTTAGAAGGTCAAAAACGTGACCAAACGTCGCTGACCTGCGCAATGTATTGCCCAGGCTGAGACGTATTCTTTTAGTAAAACGGCCGTAACTTTTGAACGGATGGCCCGAATTCGATGATTTTGGACATTCCGGAAAGCCTGAAACGAATGAAATAATTTTTGTTTAGATTCCATTGCCAAATTTTATCGTTTAGGTGACCAAAAAACTAAGATTCGTTTGCTGTCCGGGAATTGGAATTTCAGGTTTGAAGCTAAACATGTTATATGTATGTTGTTTATGCTAAGTATATCGATCTATCTTTATATGCATGGTTCTAACTTTGTTATTGAGCATTTTAGTAGGTAGCAAAGGGTTGCGCTTCGCTTGTGGAGCTCGCTTCTACGCTAAATGCAAAATGTAAGTTAAATTGCTAATAAACGCTTAATAAAAGGTACGTTCTCGGATTACGGTTTATGTTGTGGTATATTATTGTGTTCCCCATGTTTTGGGATGCCTCATTCTTGTAATGAGATGTATATCATGCAATTATTACCACTGTGAAATTTTTCGGTCCTAGCCGCGCAAAGGAGGTGCTGCCGAAAATTTTCAAAAATCCGGGAGTTAGAAAATTTTGAGATTTAAAAAAAAATCCTATAACTAAATTTTGCAAATAAGTCGAATATTTTGAATGAATTATATCTAAATGATGGTTTCCCCTTCTCCGTTCTATTTCGAGGACGAAAAGTTTTAAGTGGGGGAGAGTGTAACGACCCGTATTTTTAACACTTTAAAAATACAAATTAAAATAAAAATTTGGATAAAAATCCGAAGGAAATAAAATTTTGTGTTGTTAAATGTGAATTACAAGTTAAAATAAAAAACTGAATTCTGAAATAACTTATTTGTAAATTAAATATGGATGTTAACTTGTATTGAATGTAAATAATGAATTGAGTTTGATTGTAAACCACGAAATAAATAAAATGTTACATTTAATATTGAAGTTATAATATTGAAATCAACGTACATGAATGTAATTTAATATTACTGTGAATTTAAATAAGATGATAGCTGAAGAAAATGAAAGAAAATGAATTATAAACTATTGATAATAATGTATAAGTAAATGGTTGATTTAATAATGAAAGTGTAAATCGAAATAAAAGAATTCAATTGGAATTGAATAACTTGAATTTGAATTACAATATAATTGAACGCTGAATCTAATGTAATCTTTTATACTGGATTTATAATGGAAAACCGCATTGTAAAAGATTGTTAATTACTGTGAAATAAAAAAATGAAATTTGTGAACAATTGAAATTTGATTTAAAAGTTAATAATTTAAAATTGGGAATTTTATATTGAAATTAGACTGTAGAAATAGCCATTTTAACAACTGTCTCGGATTTCGACGAAACCAGTTTCATCGGATCCGTAGCAGTGAATTATTGTAAGGTTTCAATTTTCGTAGCAATCGGACTTGTCGTTTGGTCGTGCGAGCTTGAAACGCGTAGAAATTTAACGTCGTTAATTAAAATAATCGACTTCAAAAAGCTATCTTCCACATATGATCGAATTAGGCCTTGAAACCGTTTCCATTACGTCCGGAATAGGGGTATAACATTACGAACACCCGACGGCACGTCTCGATAGGGGTTCGAGATTTTAAGTTACTTAAATCGAGATATTTTTGAAAAATTTATATTTATATATATTCGTTGATTGGACAAGGCTGTCATTTTCTTTCATTTCAAGCCGCCTATACTCATGCCTGTCTATTGCTTTCCAGGCACACTTCTTTCTTTTCATTTCAAAGCAGCACGCTCAGTAAACACAGAGGGAAAATGATAATGAAGCTTTGAAAAATTATATCTCACAAAATATAAATCTAAAAATCCTCAAACCAATTCCTAAATTCATGTTTCTTCCTTCTATTCGATTTGGTATGGTCGTTGGTGGGTGCGGCAACTATTGGGGTCGAAGCCATTCTTAGGAGTGAACTAGGGTTGGAAATCGTGGAGGATATAGGCTTCGATTCGCGAAACGGAGCTTTGATTCGAGTTCGTGATGCGGAATAGCAGCTCGGTGGTGAGTTTTGTGTTGTGCGGCAGTGGTTTGGTGCGTGCGACCTGAACGTGGTCGAGAGGGAAATGGGTCGGGTCGCGATTTCCTAGGGGTGGCCGAGCTTGTAACTTTGTGGTCGAGATGATGGAGGCTTCGAAGAGAAGAAGTTTGGCGAAGATGGCATGTCAAACGGTGTATCGGAGCTTCGTATCATCGGAGATTGGTGCATGGCAAATGGTGGGTTTGTACATTTTCATGTACAGGCATTTGGAGAAGATGGAGTTTAGTGGGATGGGCTTCATTGCTTTGGGTATGGATAAATTTTAATACCAATATAAATTGTTTTATAAATTCAAATGTCGATAACTTACAAATTTAATAACTCTCGCATACGAGGTCCGATTGGAACGAGAATTTTTGCGTTGCAATCGTAATGACGAGAGCTTCGAAATGAAACTAGTTTGGACGAATTTGAAGACAGTTGAAATTTAGGCTAAAATCGGGAGTCGTCCGGTTTAGTTCCAAACTGGAACGTTTCGGTGACAACAGGATATCAAAGTGAGTGTTTTATAATGCTCACAACGTACTGAATATCTTTATGGTAGTTAAATTTGATATTATGAAGTGATATGAATTTTATTTGTCGTTGTTTGATAAAATTTAATTGCCATATAGATTGTCATTCGAATTCACCGTTGAAAATTAAATTGACAGTCAAATTGAAATTAAAATTTAATTGCAATTAAATTTCCAAATATTGATAACTATGAAATTGCCGTGAATTGTATTGTCTATTGGATGATTTATTTCGATGGATGCTATTGGTTGATATTTAAATGTTTGGATGCTTATTTGTTTATATATATCCTGTTATACATGCATATGAAATTGTGATCGATTTAAGTGATATATTCATCCCTGACATTTAATTGAAATAATTAATCACTTGGCCATAGGTTAGAAAATTATATACGGACACTGGGTTGGCTAAATTAATTGATTTAAAAGTTGTTTTGAAATTATTTAAATGAATTGATTTTAAGAATAAAATCCAAATTATGGAAATTGAATTATTTTGAATTGGAGCTTGAAATGTTGGAATTTAAACTTGATAAACGAAATTGTTTAATTAATCGGTTTTTTAATTAAAAATTGAAACATGGCATAAATTTTTGGAAGTTGATTTGTTTTAAAGATTGGAGTTTTATTCGAACTTTGAATATTTCTAAGAAAATTTATATGAAATGATATTTCAGGTTTGAGTTTAGAATTGAAATTTGGATTCAAAAATTTGGTATTGTAAGTAAATTTGATTTAATGTTTAAATCGATATTTTAAAATTGGATTTGGAATTGAAATTTAATTTCATTTGGAATTGAAATTTAAATTAATTTGGAATTGGAAATTAATTTGAAATTGGAAATTGAAAGTGAACGGAATTTGTTTATTGAAATCAAAATTTATATGGAATCAAAATTTATTCGAGTTGAAATCGGAATTGAATCGATTAAATCGAAATGGAAATTGGAATTGATTTGGGTAGGAAATTGGGAAGTTGAACGGTTTGACTTTGGAATTTTTTTTATGAATTTTTTAGTATAAATGATTTAAAATCTATATTTTTTAAATATTGAAATTATTTTGATTTTTCAAACTATTTTACTATATAAACCATTTTTTATATTCAAATTATTTTCGATTTAACTAATTAAATATTTTCTATTAAACTATTTTAACTTTTTAATTATTTAAACTACTTTTAAACTACTTAAAACTATTTTCTAAAATTTTCAAGCTGGTCAATAAGGTGAATTGTTTGTATTTAAATCTCAAATTTAAATACGAATTGGGTTAAATGAAGTTGCAACCTAAATTGAAATTCGAAATGATTTTGAAATCGAAATGAGATATTGAGGCGAAAAATAATTTTTGAAACGGAATCTTACATTTTGAATAGATATGATGATATTTGAAATGGATTCGATTTTTGAAGCGAATATGATATTTTGATATCAATTATGAATCGATTTGAAATGTAAAAGAGCCATCGGTGTAATAATACGTAGTTATTAAAGAGACCGGGATCGGATATGGACATACTCTCTGTCGATACCGAAAACCACTTTACTAACTAGTATTCGCGGAGTGTTGATCCAGAATGAAGTGGATGGTTTGGTGAACGCTTTGACTGAAGAAAGAGAACGATAATGGATGACCCCTGACATGACTAAAACAGGAGCCGCGTTGGGCCATTGAGGTTCGCCACCTCTAGCGGACACACTTCTTCGATACCATATCTATGACTTTTGTGATTCGATTTGGGTGCAACCCTTGATTTGGGAGTGTTTGTTTCGCGGTGTTGAGGTAGTAGCTGCTATGCTCAACATCAGTCCGGATCACGCAACTACTAGTATCCTAGTTGGTATTGCCTCATGTACCTTGTCATACTGATTATCCTATTCGCGACCACTACGTTTTGGTTTGTACCTTTAGTATATGGATTGCCCTCTGGTGACTTCCGGTTTTGGGGAAACTACGGTCTTGTATATGCTCTTGGGAATAAAAATGTGTTAAGGGGGATTATGGTAACGCCTTAACGCTATTTTAATACTTTTACTTTAATGTAGACATATTATAATAGCGTATTGTACTACATAGTAGATAGTTTAGCAGATCCTTAAGAGATGGAAAATCCCGTAACATCTCTTAAGTTATTGCACTCACGTTGACACTGGATAGGAGATGTCAAACCCCGTAAACATCTCTGACACCGTTACACTCATATTTATTTACGATTAATTTAACTTACATGAGGATATTTTAGTCCTGACTCGAGTGTTTTGTCTTCTCATTAAGCTCGGGTCAGACCTGAGTTTTTCAGCTTATTGAAGATCTATTATGGAGGACGAAGACGAAGATTTGGTATACTATTACTATTATTATCTTTACATCATGTTGTCTACTGCATTATTTTATTTGTTCTGTTGTATATGTATAACTCTGATAAATGTTGTATAAATAATGATCAAAGTATAGTAAACAGCTTCATGAACTGTTTATTTGATTATTATATTTTATCGTTCCGCTGCAAGATTCTGTGTTGTTTCATTTCCTTTATTTCCCTTTCTTTTCTTTTCTTATTTACCCCAAATTAACAATCCTCCATTTGAATGGTTTGAGTTGACGTGTGTGTTTGATCGTCGATTTAAACTGTCCAAAAAGGCGGGTCGTTACACATGCACTGCCTTTCGGGCTTACGTGAGAAGGGTACAGAGCATGACGAGTGTACACATAAGTGTGTACACCTATCTACCGTAGGTGTTAATAAATATATATTCGAAATTTTTTTTGTTTTTGTTTTTTTTGTTTTGAAGAGATAGTTTTGCAAAATCAACTTAGCACCATTTAAATTAGAAGACAAAAAAAATGTTATATCCTTTTATTTGAATTCACCACTTTTTAAAACAAAGATCTTCAATTAGGATATTTCATAATTAACACGTATGAATTTTCCTATATACTAGTTAAACTATCGTTATTTGTAATCAAACTTTATTTTTATTTTTGTTGAGACAAATAAATTTTCAAAAATTCCAATAAACCAAAACCATATATTTATCCTATAGTGTTACTTTAAAAATAAATCAAAATGCTAAAAGAAAATTTGTTTTTGGATTTTTTTTTTAATTTTTTAGTTTTGGAAAGAAAATGCAAAAATAACAACGAAAATAAAAAAAATGAAAATTATAAAAAATGAAGATGTGCTCCCCCCACACTTGATTTTGACTGTGTCCCCACCGTCAAACCAAGTGAAAGGAACGTTTATTATCATTTATATGAAAATGAAATGTATTTACATGGCATTAGAAAGTATATCGTTAAAAAGTAAATGAAACGGTCTTCCAAAGACCGATTCATTTGTCTCGTCAAGTACGCGAGACGCAACTGAAGCTTGAAAACCAAACCTTCAAAGATTTTAAAGTTGAATGTTGATTTGGAAATTGAAAATTGTACGAGTTGTTTTATTTTCGATTGTTTTCGAGGGTGATAAAACGATCGATTATTTTCACCAATTTCAAATTAAAACTTATCATTGAAAACTTCCTCAGAATTATTGATTTCAAAATCAAAATGGCAATTTAAATCTTCCCTTCGAAATTTAACCACTCATCATAAAAAAGTCCATAGAAATCGTGTTCATTAAACTCGTCTTCCTTTGTTGGATTATCAACAACTTCATTGCGTATCTTAAGTTCAAAATCTAAAGTTGTTGTATTCAAAATTTGAAATCGAGAAAAGGAAGATCGAATTTTAAATTTGGTTCTACACCCTCAAAAGAATTGAAATCCAACTCAATTACCGTATTTTCAACAACTTCATTAAGATTTTCGTTTATAATTTCAAAAGTTGTTGTTTAAAAATCGTCGAATTGGGTAAAAGATTTGATTATCACTCGACTCTTCACATGTTGGGATTTGATTTTGTTGTTCACGTAATTTTTTGTATGTTTCAATCAACAAATTCGTGTGATCATCGTAAATTTCTTCATTTGTTCAACAAAATCCAATTTATAATTATTAACTTGAGAATTTTCGATTTGGACTTGATGAGAACAAGAATCGTCAATTTCGATAAACGATGGATAATCATTTGATTTTCACACGTTGGGATTTGATTTTGTTTCTCACGAAATTTTTTGTAGGTTTCACGCAACAAATCATCGTGATCTTTGTCCGTTTTCTCAAATAAATCAAATTCATGATTATTAATTTGATAATTTTAAATTTGAATTTGTTGAGAACAAAAATTTTCACTCGCATCGTAGTCGAGATTATTCTCATTGCCAAAATTATTTGAAAGTGGTTCACATTTTCATTTTGATTTCGAAATTGAATTGCCATGGGTTATACTCGAAATCATTTGAATTTTGAAGTAAGTTCAAATCATGATTATTTTGAAAATTTGGATTTGAGTTATCTCCAAATATGAACTACCCGATTCATTTTATCATTTGATTTGGTTGTTCAAGTAATGATTCAAGAGTTTCAATACACTTTTCAAGAGTTGAGGGTTGAACATTATTTTGAAAATTTTGTGGTTCAAAATTCGAATCATTTAAACAATAGTTGTTGAAATATCCATAAGAATTTGAAGTGAAATTATATGGATTATATTGATTTTCACAACTATCATAAAATTCATGTGAATATGGAAATGGAAACTCGGACATTTTCAAGAATGTTTTTGGTTTTTTTTATAAAGGGAAAATATTTACAAATAGAATTTATTTTTTGAAATGGAATTTTTTTGTTATTGAAAAGATATTATATTTTTTTTGGATTTTTTTTTTGGTTTTCTAAAAAAACAAACTTAAAATTGTTCTTTTTTTGGATTTTTGATGTTGAAAAATTTCAAAGGAAAAGGAAAAGTAATATCTACATTTTTTTAGTTTGGATTTTGAATTTTTTTTAAATATGCATGAACTAATGTAACTAAATGAATCCAAGGATTTAATTACAAATTATTTATCCTAAGTATCTCCTAACCCAAAATTGTATAATCACACTTTGTCTTAATTCAACAAGATAGTTCTAAGCCAGGTAACGGACATGGATTATCGGTGCTGTAACGACCCGGGTTTTTCTGGCATTAATTGTGAATATTTAAATGGTTTTAAATATTTAAATTGAATTATAGATTGATTTTTGAATATGAAAGATTGGTTTTTGTTTAATAAAATAGATTCAGAATTTAAATATAGTGATTTATTGGATAATTTAATTATTGGAATTTTATAAATTAAATACTGGTTAAAATAGTGAATCTGGAGTTTTAAGCTTGATAAAAATAATTTAAAGGTTTGTAAAATTCATATTAATAATACCGAAGACAATGCAACTTTTAAAATTGAATTTGGAAGTGCTTTATTCAGTTTTGAAAATATATCGTTTAAATTGACATTTAAAAATAGCCTTTCGAGGCACGGTCTCTGAATTAGACAAAACAACTTCCATTGGGTCCATAATATTGTATTATTATAGGATTTCAAATTTCGTAGTGTTTGGAGTTATTGTTTGGTCGTACGGTGTATAAACGCGCTGAAATCTATATCGATAATTCAATATAATAACTGGGTCCAAAAAGCTATTTTCTCCATACGATCGAATTTGGATTCGAAACCTTTTCCATTGCGTTCGGAATGGGGGTAAAACATTATAAATGCCTGGCGACACGCCTCGATAGGAGTTCGAGATTTTAAGTTGCATTTATCGAGACGAATTTGAATTTGAACTGATATATATATATATATATATATATATATATATATATATATATTTGTATATTCTAGTCAACCATCAATTGAAATTCTTTTCACATCAGAGCTTTTTGCCCTCTCATTTCAATCACTGTAGTAAAGCATTTTTTTACGCAAGGCATCTTTTCCCTTCCTTAAATCACGTATCTTCCTTCTTTCTCCTCGGTTCAAATCCAAATCAAAAATCTGTTAGAATAATAAAAGGTGAAAGTACCGTAGCATTCTCCCCTTCAATTTGAAACGTGACATTACCCTCATCTTCAAATTAAAACGAACTCGGCACTCGAAAAAAAAAGATAACGGATTCAATTCAAAAATAAAATGCGAGCCTCCTTCCCCAATTCTACAGTTCTATTCACGAAGAATCGAATCAGTCCATTCCTCAAGTAAATAAAATTCACTGGCAAGGCATGTGAGCCTGGGAGGAGCGTTCAAAATAAAGTCGACGAGGCAAGCTTGTTCGCGACAGAGAGAGTGGTGACCAAAGGGAGGCGACGAGACATGTTGGTGGACGGAGGCGCTCTATCCGAGCATGCGTGCGCTGCAGCGTGGAGATGTGGGGCCGTGCGATCTGCGAGGCGAGGGAGGTTGAAGTCGCGATGTTTGGTGGCGGTGGCTTCGCAAGCGATCAAGGGTTCAGGTGCGTACGATCTCGCGGTGGAAGTAAGATGCGGGGATGGTGAATCTCGAGGTCGGGTATGGTGATGGGGGGTGTCGAGGTCGCGAGCTGCTCGTGAGTGGTCGTGGTCAACTGAGGATGGGAGGTATTTGTTGTCTCTGATTTTAGTGTAGGATTTGTCAGTTTAATTAAATTTTTTTATGAAGTTATATACTGCTTTTTGTGTAATCATGTTTAACTGGAAAAAATATGGGAATTTTAAAATGTGGTAGAGTTTATATAAAAATTAGATTTTTAAATTTATACAGGTTATTTTAGTATATGTAGTTTCAATAAAAAGAGAATAAAATAAATATACATATACACATTTTAAATCTACTAGTTTATTTTAAAATATGTATTTAGGGTGATTAATTTGTTTAATGAACTTATTTAATTATTTTAGTTACGAAAAATTATTTATTATAGGAAAATTAGTTTAAAATTAAATTATTAGTTAAATTAAATTATTAGTTAATTAAGTTTATTAAATGGTAATTAATTGTCCGATTATTCAAATATTAATAAACCGTATAATGTTTATACAAGGAAAAAAAACCGTGAAACCAAGTCGAGATTGAAGTGGATTGCAAACAAAAATAAATGTGAGATTTTCTCACTCATTTGGATTACCTTGTTAAAATTTAAATGTTAAATTTAAATTATTGGATGCCTGACTTGATTGATAAATTTATAATTTATCTGTTGGATGTTATATATATATATATAGTATATATATTAGTATTGGAGTGATTGATATTCCCGCATTATATAGCGGATGAGACCCTATGCGCCCCGCATAATCGTGTATGACCCTATATACCACGATATCCCCCTCGAAGTGGGATTGGTATTTTATTTTTTGACTAACATCTATGGATGCAGGAAAACAGGTTGGAGGGATCCAACAGGATTCCTCAAAAATATTTATTATTTTCATATATATATATATATATATTGACATATGATATGATGGATAAACCGATTTAGATTGTGTGTGAATTGAATTATTAAATGTGAAATGGCATGGAAATTAAATTAGTATTCTTAAATACCGTAAATAATTAATTTGAAGCCAATAAAAAGAAGATTTTGAATGAAAAATGTTTAAACTGAAAATTGGGTTATTTTGTAAAGAAAATAGAGTGGAATGAGAAATATATAAATTAACTTAGCTATATTTAACTATTTGTAAATTGGGTTAAATAGAGATTTTAAATAAAAGTATATATTAAATATTTGAAAGATATTTTGAATATTTTGGAAGAGATAGTGGAATCGATAAATAGATTTGAAATAAAAATGGAATTTTATTAAGGAATAAAATTATAAAAATGGGATTATAAATAGAATTTGTTTTTTTTAAATGAAAAAAACTCAAAGGAGTTTATAAATTTATAAACGGGGATTATATATAAGATAAAATGATATCAGTGGATATGCAGAAAATATAAGTTAATGGTGTGGACTTATATCGAGTTATGAGAATTGTTTTGAAAAAGAAATAGTGGAATATATTTCAAATAGGTGAAATGGTGATAAATTTGGATATAGTCGATGTGATACGAATCAGGAGAAAATTATGTATTTAATTGGTGAATATTGGATTTTCTTAAAAATAGATTTTCATGTGAAACGAGTTGGGAATTTACAAATAAAGTTGTAAATGATTTTTGAAAAGAAACAGGAAATAAATGAATAATTTCCAAGTGTTGAATATCAAATGGAAAGGGGAAAAATATGCTAAGTATTGGGCAAGGGTAGGAATTTGTTCCGTGAAAATAAAAAGGGATTTGAAAACTATTTTCAAAGTGTTGAAGTACGGAAATAATATCTTGAGTAGATATTTTGAAATAAATAATTTGGAAAATTATTTAAGACCTGATGGTTGCTTGTGGATGCTATTTGATAGTTAAATAACCGACTATCAATATTGGCAAATTCGCTGATCGTTTCGAAGAGACCGGGATCGGATTTAATTATCCGAAAACCACTTCGATCCGGTTTGAACGTAACGAATGAATACCGTGAAGATGACGAAGGCGGTGATTCGGTTTGTCCAGACCCAGGACAACTTGTATGGACGAACGCTATCAGAACATCGTCATTAGAGGACGATGAGCATTCTAAGTGAATGTGTTCTTTAAAAGGTAACGCTTAGCCTCAAGCCTCATCAACCGGGAATGGCTAAAACATGGAAGGTGTAGCAAGGCTAAGTGGGTAGCACCCAATTAGGGTAAGGGCATCCCTGTCTAGAGTCCCTTGATCTCGGCTGTGTGGCGGTTACTGATCCCAACCGCGGGGTGATCTTATCCGGGCTATCCAGTAAGGGGTAGTCCGGTCTTGTGTTGCAGGGGATCGGGAGTGGTCCTCGGTACGCTGATCTAGGCCAGGTACTGTTACCGGCCGTACCCCATTAGCCCTGCCATTGTATGGAACCCAATTTCCAATAAGCACACGTACGGTTTTGATTGTGCCCATCTATGCTGGAACGTGAGATGTAAGCATTTCAGCTAGATTCTATTTACTTTCTATAGACAATATTATAATATCAGATCGATTTGATAAAAATGTTTTGGTTATCGTAAGGTAAAAACTCGACATGTTTATTTGTGGCGTGGTCTTACGAGATACCTTTGTTTTAAAGGATTTTCGAAAATATAATAATCAAATTGAGTGTGGTTTTCTCACGCTAGTTTTCCAGACTGACTCGGGTGTTGTTTTATTATGATGCTCGGTCAGACCGAGTTGAATAGATATAGGATAATATGCTATGGAGCACGAGAGGCGAGCTGGATGACAGAGTCGTTCTTCCGTACTTGATTATTATTCCGCTGTGTAAGGACAAGTATTAAACTGTCCAGATTTGATGTATTGGATTTGTTGTACTATGATAATGGTATGTATATTAACAGTACAAATCTTGTATTTTAAAAGCTGTTATCCAATACTATACTTTATTCCGCTGCGATTGTGAGACTCTGATGTTGTTTGTATCTTCTTCTTCTTCTACCTCTTTCTTCTTTTACCATAGTTATTCGCTCTTTCGTACACTTTGGGTTGAACGAGGAACAGTTATTATCAACTTAAGGGGTACAGAACTACGGGTCGCTACACTTGGTATCAGAGCAGAAGGTTAAGCAAGAACCTTGGCTATAGTGGGGATTACTCTTTAAAGATAGAGTCAGTAGTACTTTAGAATGAGTTTGAGCGTATTAATATATATGAGCGCGTATTTATTTGTGAAAATAAATGGTTTTAATATTGTGTTGACTTATTTATTGAGTGGAGTATGAATTCTGATCGAGTAGTGGCGCAGCTAATTCGATAAGAGTTTATAAACACTCGAACATGATAAACTGACACGGTATTGTTTTAAAAGCGGGTAAGTGAAATAATTTTACCCAAAAATATATTTTTGAGATAAACGAAAAAAATTTCTGAAATTATTATATATATAGGAGTGTTTGGATGATAATACTATAGTCAAACAAGATTATAGAATTTAAAATAGTTTACATAACTAATATGAGAATTTGTATAAGCATAAATTGTACAAATGGATTATAATTAAATTTGGATTTGAACCAAATCTTGAAATTTAAATCCCGGGGGTTTTTGGAAATGTTTTCCAAAGTATTTCAAAAAGGAAAAATAATAGTAATATTATTTTGGAGATGTTTTGAAAGAAAATGGTTTTAAAGGAATTGTTGGAAGTAATATAGCACTGAACTCACTTCAGTTGCTGGAAAATAATTCTGATGATGACGGCTGCATCATCAGTATTCAGTTTTGAGTTTCTAAAGTGACGGGTTGCTACCAAAGTAATTGATTTGGAGATTTTGTTGAAAAAACAAACGTTGTTTAGAAATTCCAAGGGAATTTGTTTTGGGATAAAACTAGGGCGGGTTTAAATTTAAAAAGTGTGATTTGGAATATTTGTGATTTCAAAATGGTTTGGAATAAAGACCGAGAGTTGAATTCTGGAATCCTTATTTAAATAATTTAGAGACCATCAGGAGATAAGTTATAAACTTATAAATGGTGAATGATTTTGAAGAAAAATATGGAGATTGAATTTTGGAATTAAAATTTAAAGTGGAAATGTTAAAATAAAATTTAACTTAGATTGAGTTGAAGAAATTAAATTTTTGAAATTTAATTGGCTGGGTTTGAATTGAATTAATGGGGTGAATTTATGGAATGGGAATTTAAATTAAGTGAGTTAAATTAAAATTGAACGAATTGAAATTTAACTTAAGCTAAGTTAAATAACATTGGGTTGAATTTGAATTGAAGTGGAAAAAAATTGAATTGAGTTATAAATGATTTTGAATGAAATAAATATAGCTTCAATGGCTTATAAAAAAAATTGAAATGAATTGGATAAAAATATATTTAGGCTGTAAATAAATGTATAGTCTTGAATTAAAAATAAAATAGGAACATACTCGAGTATAAAATTGATGGAAATGGGAAGAATAAGTTGTGTAACTTATAAAATTGGAAAGTAAATAGAAAATCCAAAATAGAATGATTTGTTATTTTTGGTGAGGAAATAAAAATCCAAACTTGAATTTAAAATGAGTTTGAACTCGAGTAACCTGAAAGAAGTGATTTTTGAGATAAAGATCAAATATGGAATTGTAAGTTGGGAGTGAACAAATTAGGTAATTAATTAGTTAATGAAATATGGAAATGGAACCTAAATTGGTTAAATAAAAGTTGAATTTTGAGTTAATAAGGGAGTTTGGAAATGAACTCGAGTTATAAATAAAATTCGACTTGAATTGTTAGTAAATTAAATATAAATTTGAAATGTTGTCAAATAAAATGGAATTGGATTAAAATAGAAATGGTTTGAGCAGTACATAAATCCAATTAGAGTGCAAAATAATTGAAAATGGCCTCAATATTAATTAAATGAACTCTGGAATGAATTAAGTTTGGAAGTTAAAATTGTGAAGTGGAATAAGCGAATAGACTAATCGAATAAATTAGTAAAATGGATGGGATTTGACTAAATAAAAATCAAATCAAGGATTTAAATTGGAAGTTGGTTACAAGAAAAATAAACTTAAGTTATGGGGTGAAATAATTTGAAGAAAATAAATAACTTAAGTTTATAATTTGAATGAAAGCGTGGCTTAAATAAATTTGCGAAATGGTTGTTTAATAATTAGCGTGGAATGTTTCCGAGTTAGATAAAATAGGTTTTGAATATAATGAAAATGATCGTGAATGGAATGTAATTATATTGGTTGTGAATAAGTTAAAATGAAATGGAATTAAATATAAATTGAGTTGGAATCAACTTAAAAGAGCTATAAGCTTAAGTGATTATTTATTTGAATGAATATCGTTGAAATGCATTGGAAAATTGGTCGTTCGACATAAGCAGAAGTAAATAAAAATTCTATAAATTAATAGAAGTGAATGGAATTGATTTTTAATCAATTTGGAATGATTAATAATTTGTTTAGCATAAGCGTAAATTGAATATAAAAAATTTGGTTGTAAAATCATTCCGAAAGGAATGAAATAGTGTATGGATTGGTTGAAAGCAGTTAAATTAGCATCGGAATCTTATAATTAATTATCAATACTGTTTAGTATGCACTTCTTGTGAAAACCATGTCTTTAGCTATTTAAAATAAATGAAATGTTATGAATTTCATATATTTAGTACTTACGTGTGTAAATTGAGTAAGTACAGGTACCTGGATGCCGTTTGGCTGGATTTTGATCGCGCAAATTGCTAAATAAATAAGCCGCTTGTTTAAGATGCTAAATAAAGGTACACCTACGCAATAAAAGAAAGAAGAATATAAAATAGTGTTATATTTTTGTTTTTCCGACCGTGTGGGTCGATGTATATATATTTATCTCTCTTGTCAAATTGCAAAAGCTCCTCCGTACAAGGGAGACTCTGCCAAAAAATTTCAAAAATTTTGGGAGTTAGAAAATTTTTGGAAAATTTTGGAAAATTTCTGTTAACGAAAAGTTGATTTTCAAATTGTAATGAAAATGTAGGATTTGAACTAGAAGATGAAAACAAATTCTTTTGGGAAGAAACAAAGGATTAGAAAAGCGAATAACAAGTTTTCACTAAGAGGGTTTTAATAAGTTATTGGGTTTGGGGAATTTTTCTGCCTTAGCAATTTTGGGGACGAAATTCTTTTAAGGGGGAGGAATGTAACGACCCAGGTTTTTCTGGCATTAATTGTGAATATTTAAATGGTTTAAAATATTTAAATTGAATTATAGATTGATTTTTGAATGTGAAAGATTGGTTTTGTTTAATAAAATAGATTCAGAATTTAAATATAGTGATTTATTGGATAATTTAATTATTGGAATTTTATAAATTGAATACTGGTTAAAATAGTGAATCTGGAGTTTTAAGCTCGATAAAAATAATTTAAAGGTTTGTAAAATTCATATTAATAATACCGAAGACAATGCAACTTTTAAAATTGAATTTGGAAGTGCTTTGTTCAGTCTTGAAAATATATCGTTTAAATTGACATTTAAAAATAGCCTTCCGAGGCACAGTCTTAGAATTCAATGAAACTAGTTCCATTGGATCTGTAATATTGTATTATTATCGGATTTCAAATTTCATAGTGTTAGGAGTTATCATTTGGTCGTTCGGTGTATAAACGTGCTGAAATCTATATCGATAATTCAATATAATAACTAGGTCCAAAAAGCTATTTTCTCCATACGATCGAATTTGGGCTCGAAACCTTTTCCATTGCGTTCGGAATGGGGTAAAACATTATAAATGCCTGGTGGCACGCCTTGATAGGAGTTCGAGATTTTAAGTTGCATGTATCGAGACGAATTTGAATTTGAATTTATATATATATATATATATATATATATATATATATTTGTATATTCTAGTCAACCATCAGCTAAAATTTTTTTCACATCAAAGCATTTTTCCCTCTCATTTCAATCACTGTAGCAAAGCATTTTTTTACACAAGGCATCTTTTCCCTTCCTTAATTCACGTATCTTCCTTCTTTCTCCTCAGTTCAAATCCAGATCAAAAATCTGTAGAATAATAAAAGGTGGAAGTCGTGTAGCATTCTCCCCTTCAATTTGAAACGCGACATTACCCTCATCTTCAAATTAAAATGAACTCGACACTCGAAAAAAAAGACAGCGGATTCAATTCAAAAATAAAACACGAGCCTCCTTCCCCAATTCTACAGTTCTATTCACGAAGAATCGAATCAGTCCATTCCTCAAGTAAATAAAATTCACTGGCAAGGCATGTGAGCCTGGGAGGAGCGATCGAAATCATGTTGACGAGGCAAGCCTGTTCGTGACAGAGAGAGTGGTGACCGAAGGGAGGCGACGAGACATGTTGGTGGATGGAGGCGCTCTATCCGAGCATGCGTGCGCTGCAGCGTGTAGATGTGGGGCTGTGCGATCTGCGAGGTGAGGGAGGTTGAAGTCGCGATGTTTGGTGGCGGTGGCTTTGCAATCGATCAAGGGTTCAGGCGCGTACGATCTCGCGGTGGAAGTAAGGCACGGGGATGGTGAATCTCGAGGTCGGGTATGGTGATGGGGGCTATCGAGGTCGCGAGCTGCTCGCGATAGGTCGTGGTCAACTGAGGAGGGGAGGTATTTGCTGTCTCTGATTTTAGTGTAGGATTTTTCAGTTTAATTAAAAAAAATTATGAAATTATATGTTGCTTTTTGTGTAGTCATGTTTAATTGGAAAAAATATGGGAATTTTAAAATATGGTAGAGTTTATATAAAAATTAGATTTTTAAATCTATACAGGTTATTTTAGTATATGTAGTTTTAAAAAAAATAAAAAAGATAATAAAATAAATATACATATACACATTTTAAATATACTAGTTTATTTTAAAATATGTATTTAGGGTCATTACTTTGTTTAATTAACTTATTTAATTATTTTAGTTACTAAGAATTATTTATTATAGGAAAATTAGTTTAAAATTAAATTATTAGTTAAATTAAATTATTAGTTAATTAAGTTTATTAAATGGTAATTAATTGTCCGATTATTCAAATATTAATAAACCGTATAATGTTTATACAAGGTCAAAAAAACCGTGAAACCAAGTCGAGATTGAAGTGGATTGCAAACAAAAATAAAGGTGAGATTTTCTCTGGATTACCTTGTTAAAATTTAAATGTTAAATTTAAATTATTGGATGCCTGACTTGATTGATAAATTTATAATTTATCTGTTGGATCTTATATATATAGTAGTATATATATTAGTATTGGAGTGATTGATATTCCCGCATTATATAGCAGATGAGACCCTATGCGCCCCGCATAATAGCAGATGACCCTATATACCGCGATATCCCCCTCGAAGTGGGATTGGTATTTTATTTATTGACTAACATCTATGGAGGTAGGAAAACGGGTTGGAGGGATCCAATAGGATTCCTCAAAAATATTTATTGTTTTCATATATATATATATATATATATATATATATTGTCATATGATATGATGGAAAAACCGATTTAGAATGTGTGTGAATTGAATTATTAAATGTGAAATAGCATGGAAATTAAATTGGTATTCTTAAATACCATAAATAATTAATTTGAAGCCAATAAAAAGAAGATTTTGAATGAAAAAGGTTTAAACTGAAAATTGGGTTATTTTGAAAAGAAAATTGAGTGGAATGAGAAATATATAAATTAACTTGGCTATATTTAACTATTTGTAAATTGGGTTAAATAGAGATTTTAAATAAAAGTATATATTAAGGATTTGAAAGATATTTTAAAGATTTTGGAAGAGATAGTGGAATCGATAAATAGATTTGAAATGAAATGGGAATTTTATTAAGGAATAAAATTATAAAAATCGGATTATAAAAAGAATTTTTTTAAAAAAAAATGAAAAAATCTCAAAGTGGTTTATAAATTTATAAACAGGGATTATATATAAGATAAAATGATATCAGTGGATATGTGGAAAATATAAGTTAATGGTGTGGACTTATATCGAGTTATGAGAATTGTTTTGAAAATGAAATAGTGGAATATATTTCAAATAGGAGAAATGGTGATAAATTTGGATATGGTCGATGTGATACGAATCAGGAGAAAATTATGAATTTAATTGGTGAATATTGGATTTTATTAAAAATAGATTTTCGTGCGAAACGAGTTGGGAATTTACAAATAAAGTAGTAAATGATTTTTGAAAAGAAAAAGGAAATAAATGAATAATTTCCAAGTGTTGAATATCAAATGGAAAGGGGAAAATATGATGAGTATTGGGCAAGGGTAGGAATTTGTTCTGTGAAAATAAAAAGGGATTTGAAAACTATTTTAAAAGTGTTGAAGTATGGAAATAATATCTTGAGTAGATATTTTGAAATAAATAATTTGGAAAATTATTTAAGACCTGATGGTTGCTTGTGGATGTTATTTGATAGTTAATTAACGGACTATCAATATTGGCCAATGCGCTGATCGTTTCGAAGAGACCGGGATCGGATTTAATTATCTGAAAAACACTTCGATCCGGTTTGAACGTAACAAATGCATACCGTGAAGATGATGAAGACGGTGATTCGGTTTGTCCAGACTTAGGACAACTTGTATGGACGAATGCTATCAGAACATCGTCATTGGAGGACGATGAGCATTCTAAGTGAATGTGTTCTTTAAAAGGTAACGCTTAGCCTCAAGCCTCATCAACCGGGAATGGCTAAAACATGGGAGGTGCAGCAAGGCTAAGTGGGTAGCACCCAATTAGAGTAAGGTCATCCCTGTGTAGAATCCCTTGATCTCGGCTGTGTGGCGGTTGCTGATCCCAACCACGGGGTGATCTTACCCGGGCTATCCAGTAAGGGGTAGTCCGGCCTTGTGTTGCAGGGGATCAGGAATGGCCTCGGTATGCTGATCTAGGCCAGGTACTGTGACGGGCGGTACTCCAGTAGCCCTGCCATTGTATGGAACCCAATCTCCAATAAGCGCCCGTACGGTTTTGATTGTAACCAACTATGCTGGAACGTGAGATGTAAGCATTTCAGCTAGATTCTATTTACTTTCTATAGACACTATTATAATATCAGATGGATTTGATAAAAATGTTTTGGTTACGTAAGGTAAAAACATGACATGTTTATTTGTGGCGTGGTCTTACGAGATACCTTTGTTTTAAAGGATTTTCGAAATATAATAATCAAATTGAGTGTGGTTTTCTCACGCTGGTTTTCCAGACTGACTCGGGTGTTGTTTTATTATGATGCCCGGGTCAGACCGAGTTGAACAAATAAAGGATAATATGCTATGGAGATCGAGAGGCGAGCTGGATGACAGAGACTTACTTCCGTACTTGATTATTATTCCACTATGTAAGGACAAGTATTAAACTATCCAGATTTGATGTATTGGATTTGTTGTAATCTGATAATGGTATGTGTATTAACAGTACAGATCTTGTATTTTAAAAGCTGTTGTCCTATATTATACTTTATTCCGCTGCGATTGTGAAACTCTGATGTTGTTTGTATCTTCTTCTTCTACCTCTTTCTTCTTTTACCCTAGTTATTCGCTCTTTCGTACACATTGGGTTGAACGAGGAAGAATTTTTATCAACTCAAGGGGTACGGAACTACGGGTTGCCACGAATCACCGTAGCAATGCAGCCGAAGGTTTAAGTACCTTCAGAGAAACAACCACTATAATATTTACGAATCACCGTAATATTTATAAATGTTATTGCTCTATTGTAGCCTAGACACCAGGAAATTAAATTGTCGAAAAAGGACTAATTGTCAATATACAATTAAGTGTTATCGATGTCTAACGGTTATTATTAATCAAAATCTAAGATGAAAAGCAAAACTGAAATTAAACGTATATTAACAATGCAACTACAATGAAATTTGTTTTTGTTTTTGGCGTTTGAATTTTTTTTAAGAAATGCAAGCAACAATGCAAGGCAAACAAAAACAAGAGACAGAGACACGATACTAGAGCGTGCAGAATTATTGAGCAATTATTTTAAAGCAGTGATTTTTTTAGCAAGCAAGGCAAGGCGATGCAATTCCTCTTGATTTTCTACTTTGGCAACCTGAAATGAAAACCAAGATATATACAATTGTTTTTTTTAGAAAAAAAAATTAAAACAAACCTAAATTAACTAAAACAAAACAAATTTTAAATTTTATTTTTTAAGACAAACAAAGTAAACAAAACAAATTGAGCAACTCTCTCTTATTTTTTATATTTTTTTAGAAGATTCAAATAGAAAAATGAACTTCAAAAGAGAACTAAACAATTAAAAATAAAAAATAAATCTGGCCTGTTTGTAAACAAAGCCCACTCTTTTTGTAACGACCCGTATTTTTACGGATCGAAAAGTTCGTCCAAATCTGGAATTTTCAGCATTTTAAGTCGTTTCAGATTTTAGGCAGAATTTTTCTAAGTCCTAGGTCGTGAACGACCTAAGAGCTAAGTCGTGACCGACCTATAAGATGTTGGGGTTGGTGACCTAAAGATTTGGAGTTAGGTCGTAGGAGGATGGTAAGAGTTTAGGTCGTAGACGACCTAAGAGTTAACGGCCTGGAGATATGTCGTTAGGTAGCATATGTCGTATAGGAAGTAAGTCGCAGGTTGAGGCTTAGGTCGTAGCCGAGTTAAACATAGTTGGCGACTTATAGGATCGTGACCGAGTTAAGTGGTAAGTCGTGAGCGACTTAAGGAAAGTCTGCGACCTAAGGACTTAGCGAGTTAGTGCGTTAGGCGACCTAAGGAGTTAGGTCGCATAAGTTGTTATGTCGCATGGGTTGGTAGGTCGCTAGGATAGTTTAAGTGTTAGGTCGTAACACTAGTAAGTCGCTGGGTTGTTGAGGCGTTATGTGTTAGGTCGCTGAGAAGTTAAGTCACGTCTTAGTGTTAGGTCGTGGCCTATGTTTTAAGTCAAAAGCGACCTAGGAGTTAAGTGTTAGGTCGTAACATCGTTAGGTCGTAGGATGGGGAGCTCTGTTAGGTCGCTAAGCGCGTAAGAGGTTAGGTCGCGCGTGCGATGAGTCGTTGGGTGTTAGGTTGAAAACGACCTAGAAGTTGAGTCGTATGTGTGCTAAGCTTCAGTTCTGTTAGGTCGTGCGCATTGTTAGGTCGCTGGGTCTGGCTTTGGTTAGGTCGAAGAAGTTGCTAAGTCGTAGGTCGGGGACGACCTAACTCCGAGCGACCTAAGGATTTTCTGCCTATAAATAGAAGGGGGTTGGCTTCATTTTGGGATCCGGATTTTGAAGCGACGAAGTGCTGCCATTTTGAGAGCTCGACTTCTACACTTCTTCACTTCTTTTCTCCACTCTAATCTAGTGCTTCCTTTCATCCAAATCGAAGATCAAGATTGAAGATCCAAGAGCTAAAGTTGAAGATCTTCATCCTTTGAAGCGAAATTTCTTCATTTGAATCGGATTCGTGATAGATCAAGCTTGGTCCTTCGCTATCCAGATCTGAAGCATATTGATTTGAGGTTGTTTAGGTGATTTGGTGAGTGGTGATTATCTCTCACACGGATCCAAAGGAGTATATCGGATTGTTGGCTCGATTTGGTGTTAAAATAGTGATTTCCATGCATTTTCTTCATCCATAGTGAGCGATCGAGACCCATTGTTCACTAGTGGATTTTGGAAGAGCTTCCAGGAAGTTTTGGGAACCGAGTTGTGTTTGAGTACAGCTTATCACCCTCAAACAAATGGTCAGACCGAGAGAGTCAACCGAGTTTTGGAAGATCTTCTTAGAGCATGTGTTTTAGACTTCGGAGGATCATGGGAAGATCACCTTCATTTGGTGGAGTTTGCATACAACAACAGTTACCAGTCAAGCATTGGTATGGCACCGTATGAGGCATTGTATGGAAGACCGTGTAACTCTCCGACATGTTGGTTGGAAACTGGAGAAAAGCTGATACTTGGGCCAAAGATGATTCGGCAGACTTCAGATTGTATAGAAATCATTCGGCAACGAATGAAGGCAGCCCAAGATCGTCAGAAGAGTTATGCTGATAAACGTCGTAAGGATTTGGAATTCGATGTGGGAGATATGGTTTTCGTGAAGATTTCTCCACTGAAGAATGTTATTCGATTCGGGAAGAGAGGAAAATTGACTCCGAGATTTGTTGGACCATTCCCGATCATCGAGCGAATTGGGAAGCTCGCCTACAGATTGGAGTTACCAGAGAAGATGTCGAGTGTGCACAATGTTTTTCATGTATCATATCTACGGAAGTATGTGCACGACTCGAATACAGTAGTTTCTGCAGATAGCTATGAAGATTTTGAAGTTGATCCAGTTGATAGAAGACCTCGTAAGCCGCTTCGTGTTGTTGAAACCGACACGAAACAGCTTAGAAGGAAGGTAGTTAAATTGCTCAAGATACAATGGAGTGATAATGATAACGACTGTACGTGGGAGGTGGAAGAGAGGATGAAGGCAGCTCATCCTGAACTCTTCAAGGTATGGCCCTAAGGTGTCGTTTCATCTCGCGATATTGTAACTTGTTCTAGTTTTAGAATTCTGTACGCTAAGCTAGAATTGGATGCATGGTTTGTTGATTGCTATGGATGGTAGGCGTACAGAATAGTTTTGATTGCTTTGTTTGTTTGGAATTTTGGGGGCGAAATTCCTAAGGGGGAGAGAATGTAACGACCCGTATTTTTATGGATCGAAAAGTTCGTCCAAATCTGGAATTTTCAGCATTTTAAGTCGTTTTAGATTTTAGGCAGAATTTTTCTAAGTCCTAGGTCGTGAACGACCTAAGAGCTAAGTCGTGACCGACCTATAAGATGTTGGGGTTGGTGACCTAAAGATTTGGAGTTAGGTCGTAGGAGGATGGTAAGAGTTTAGGTCGTAGACGACCTAAGAGTTAACGGCCTGGAGATATGTCGTTAGGTAGCATATGTCGTATAGGAAGTAAGTCGCAGGTTGAGGCTTAGGTCGTAGCCGAGTTAAACATAGTTGGCGACTTATAGGATCGTGACCGAGTTAAGTGGTAAGTCGTGAGCGACTTAAGGAAAGTCTGCGACCTAAGGACTTAGCGAGTTAGCGCGTTAGGCGACCTAAGGAGTTAGGTCGCATAAGTTGTTATGTCGCATGGGTTGGTAGGTTGCTAGGATAGTTTAAGTGTTAGGTCGTAACACTGGTAAGTTGCTGGGTTGTTGAGGCGTTATGTGTTAGGTCGCTGAGAAGTTAAGTCGCGTCTTAGTGTTAGGTCGTGGCCTATGTTTTAAGTCAAAAGCGACCTAGGAGTTAAGTGTTAGGTCGTAACATCGTTAGGTCGTAGGATGGGTAGCTCTGTTAGGTCGCTAAGCGCGTAAGAGGTTAGGTCGCGCGTGCGATGAGTCGCTGGGTGTTAGGTTGAAAACGACCTAGAAGTTGAGTCGTATGTGTGCTAAGCTTCAGTTCTGTTAGGTCGTGCGCATTGTTAGGTCGCTGGGTCTGGCTTTGGTTAGGTCGAAGAAGTTGCTAAGTCGTAGGTCGGGGACGACCTAACTCCGAGCGACCTAAGGATTTTCTGCCTATAAATAGAAGGGGGTTAGCTTCATTTTGGGATCCTGATTTTGAAGCGACGAAGTGCTGCCATTTTGAGAGCTCGACTTCTACACTTCTTCACTTCTTTTCTACACTCTAATCTAGTGCTTCCTTTCATTCAAATCGAAGATCAAGATTGAAGATCCAAGAGCTAAAGTTGAAGATCTTCATCCTTTGAAGCGAAATTTCTTCATTTGAATCGGATTCGTGATAGATCAAGCTTGGTCCTTCGCTGTCCAGATCTGAAGCATATTGATTTGAGGTTGTTTAGGTGATTTGGTGAGTGGTGATTATCTCTCACACGGATCCAAAGGAGTATATCGGATTGTTGGCTCGATTTGGTGTTAAAATAGTGATTTCCATGCATTTTCTTCATCCTAAGTGTAGATCCATATAGATCCATTGTTCATGATGATGTTACATCCATTTTATCATATGTTAATCTATGCAAGTTCATTCATCAAGTTTGTAGAGATATAATCCATGTTTTCATGCTTATTGGACTTTCAACTCTTTAATTACGAAAATGCCATTATTGTTATAATTGTCTACTTAGATCATATTTGAATGCTTGATCGCTTGGATTGATGTTTGATTTGATTGATTGTTATGAACTAGATGATTGATGATTAGATTTAGATCGAAGATGATTCAAAAGCTAAGGGAAAGGCTCTTGGATTGGGAAAGCTGCTCGTGGCATATGTAGCGGAATGATGAAGCTCTTATGCATAGATTTGATGATGTGATGTTGAGATGAGGCTTTGCGAGGATGTGATGAAGCGAGGCAATCATGTGATGAAGACTTGGTCTATTCCAGACGGGATCATTCCAAGCACGTTGATAACTCGGTGATATGATTCGAGTTGAGGATAATGAATGGATATGAGAATAGTCGTCGAGGAGGATGACTAGGAGGTTTGGATAGCATCGTTGTTGAAGGTTCTAGCATGCTCTAAGCAAGAGTACGTTTGGGCAGATTCGATAGTCCCAACGACTAACTGTTGATGGTCGAGTACTCTGGGCAGATTCGATAGTCCTAGGCACGGGTTGCGACGACGTGCGGGAGTTATGTCTAGAACTGGGGTTTCCATTAGCCCTTGACGGACGGCTGAAAGAATGTGCCGGTCATTCAATTAACGGTGATATCGAAGCAATGATAACAGTGATAGCCAGAGTCATGGATGTTTGGTTGTATCGTCATTCGGACTCAAGAGCGGTATTTTCTGGGTGCTTATCTGATTTAGGCCTTGGTACTTGGAAAACATCGCCCTTGACTCGAGTGATAGTAGCTTTACTTTAAATTGTATGCTCTGCTATGTTTGCTTCTGCTTAGTGTGTGTCAGGGGGCTATCACTGTAGAATGAGGTTGGAGTGGGAGGATTGTATTCCTATTCCTTTTCCTTTATGCTCTTTTGGTATGTTGTTAGTTAATTTGCTGCTCACTAAGACTGTTGTCTGACTCAAGGCTTTATGTTTTAATTCTTATTGCCTTGGGCTGTTCGTCCACTTTGGGACGGGCAGACTAGGTAGCAGGTGGCAGGTGCTGTTCTCTTCTCACGGTGCTGATATCGAAGACGAGCTGGAGGGTTGCATATTATCTTCTTATTATATGTACTGGATATTCCGCTGTTTTGTATTCTCTAAGAGATATGTAGTGAGGCTTGATGTATTGACTATTTGGATGCTTGTATTCAACTATTATGGAGTTTTATATGATGTCATTTTGTTCTGTAAAGCTTCACTATACATATGTTCTATTGTATTTTGTCCATGCGCTGTGAGTAATACGATAGATTCTGTTGTTTTAATCTACCCTGACAATCGTCCATGGTCGCCTGACACACTTTACAGCGCACTATCTCTAGATTCGGTGCAGGGGTCATGGGCGGTCGTCACACTTTTATTTATGCGATCAGAGACTTCAATTCTCTCCTTCTATTCACAAAATCATAATTCCCAAATCATTTAATCCTGTAACAACTATCAATTTCCAAAATCAACTTTCGAAAACCACTTCCCAAATTTTGAAAACTCGTTCAATTCTTGTTTGCGCGTTCCTAAATTTACAAATTCCCAAATCAAGATAATTATGCGATTGGCGTTCGAGGATGGGTTGGAGTCGCGCTTTGACTGAGTAGTGTTGTCGCGGTTGTCATCACTGGTTATAGTAGTGAATGGAGTGTAGGATTCGAGTTGAAGTAGAGGTTTTTGATGAACTGTATGGAATTGAAGTGGAGTGTTGATGTGTAGTGTTCTGTAGTGGATGTGGGTGGATTGGCAAGCTACACAGTTGAACAGGTGAGGGGGAGTCGAGCCAGTTGCCGATGGCCGAGAGGTTGCTGATAGAGATGAAATTTTGTTGTTGATTTGTCAGTGCACTTGAATGTAGTTGCTGCTGTGTGATTGTTGGTGGAGGAAGGTGGGTGTAACTAAAGTATTGCTTGGAGGTTGTTTTGTGATGAACTGTGTGATGTTGAATGCTTCGGTTGGAGTGTTCGAATTGGTTGCTCGATATGAAATCGAGATGGTTAAATTGTGGGTTGGCAGCAAGAGGCACTGCAGCAATCAGGAGGCTCGGTGGTTGGCAGAGGGTATGAGGCGGTGGTGGATTTGCATAGGGGCAGTGGTTTGTTTGTTAGTAAGTGAAGAGCTTTTGACGGTTGTGCAGTTGAAAGGTTGTAGATGAGAAGATGTTTTTTTGCTGTTGATATTGGTGATGGAAATGTAGATGAGAAAAAGTTTGAATGTGAATGCGATGCAGGTATGTGATGGTTTATAAAAGTGGATGAAAGATGACTGGTTTTTCAATATAACAGTGGATTTGTGCACAATGCAACGGTGTGGAAGAACAGTGCAGGTTGTAGGCGAGGGTCTAGAGGTAGAGAAGTTATTGCAGCGAAGTTAATGTGGTTTGTGGTTAGGGAAGGGGTTGATCTGTATGTATTGAATGGTGGAGGAAATGTAGCAGTGATGTGTAAAGAGAATTGGCATAGTTGCAGTTGAAGCAAGGAAGTGCTGAGAATTGTGAAGTGGATGGTAAATTGTGGTATGGCACCGAAACTGCTGGTTAAGGTAAATTGTATGGTTATTTGTTGTAGCAAATTGGATGATTATATGTTGTAGCAAGTTGTCTGTTACTGCACAATGACAGGGAGGGATGTTTTGTAAGGGTGCAGCAGTCGATTGTTGGGGGATGTTTGGTAGGGGTAGTTGCTTGGTGGAGTGTTGTAGATTGTTGTTGTGGTGGTATGCTGATGGTTATAGGAGTTGTTATGTTGTGATGGGTTTGGTTTGGGAAGACCTGAAGTGGTATTTTGTTGCTACACAAGTGAACCGGTAGTGAACTGATGGTGGTCGTTAAATGATGGGGCAGCAAAGAATGTCAAAATTGTAAAGGAAAACTGTTTTTTTGGCAACAGAGAAAAATTGTAAAAAAAAGTGAAAAATTGTAAAGAAAAAGAAATGTAAAATGAAAAGGAAATGAAATATTTTTGTTTTTTTTGAAATTGTACGTATTTTTTTAATAGGAATGCAAATGTGATTGCCAAATGAAAATAGGCTAGAAAACAAGCACACAACAAAAATCAAACGACAAACACACAACACAAAAACTTTTTTTTAAATGCAAACAAACACACAAAATAAAACACACAAAAATCAAACGAAAATAATTCGAAGAATAGAAAATAAAATCAAAGCAATTCCCCGACAATGACGCCAAAAACTTGTTTAACGACGTTTTTTCTATGAATTAGAAAATCTCCGATAAATTTTGAATTAAATTTAACGGCAAGCGCACAGTGTACAAAAGTTAGTACGTGACGAGTACGGGTCGATCCGTAGGGAATTGTTAGATTTGAAATTTCTATTCAATCAAAGTAAACCAAAGTTGAGAGTGATTAGCTAAAAATGTAAGAAAATGACAAAAAGAAAGTGATAAAAATATGAGAGTAGAAGGACAATTTAGAGATAATTTCCACTCTCTATATCATATAAATCAACACAACATGAAATTATGATCTCTCTTTTTTGGTCATTAGTTAGTTTAATTGTTGTGCTTATCATAAGTATGGCCTATTTGTGCTATTAATTAGCTCAACATAAGCCATTAAACTATAACACGCCCCTTAAACCACTTACAAACTCATATGAAAAATGACAATAAAATTGAAAATAAAATCTATTTTAAGTATGACCTATTAACTATGAATTTGAAATATAGACCATCAAATTTTGATTTCAACATTCACTTCATTGCCATCATCATATGTAGATGAAGAGGTAATTATTGTTTGTGATTGTTTAAGCATAGCCTATTTGGTGTCAACAATATATGCTATCAAATTCAAAGCAAAAACAACAAGTTAACCCACTTCAAGCATTGTCATTAAGCACAAAAAGAGAGCATAGATTACCAAATTATGTTGAATCTATATAATTAAAGAGCTTCATTACCCCTAAATTGAAGGGATTTAGCCTCTCATATTTGTTATCATATCAACAAATATAGATTGCAACATAGAACAAAAACAAGAAGAAAAAGAAAGCTAAATGAAATAAAAGCTAATTAAAAAGATTTAAACTATTCTACTTGCATGAATAAATGAAACTACACTACTAGCATGAAAGGAAATAAACAAGAAAAGAGAAGAGCATGTATTGAAATTGCATAAAAAAAAGAATTACATAAAAGAAATGGTTAAGTAGCCATGAAAAGAAAGAGAGCTTTGTTTTATTTTTCCTAAACAAATGAGCTAAGAGAGCCTAAAGGAAGAGAGCCTAAGAGAAGGGAGAAGATTACATGAACATATGGGGTATTTATACATGTTTTAAAACCGTAATCCGTTTTTTGGGACTACCCAAACTACCCCTTAGGAAGTGTGGCCACCAAGTAAGATAATCCTTCATTTAAGTGTGCATGAAGATTTAATGGCCATTAGCATGTGCATTAGCTCTAATTTGTACATCAAGGTGGCTGGGTAGGTGGGGTCCTCCATGATCCATGAAATGAATTATTTCCATCTTCATTTGTTCTCTAACTCTTGTGCATGCATATCTTCATGAAGCCACTTGTAAAATTTACTAAAATTCCTACAAAACAACATAGAAAATTCCAAGTAAATTTTCACAAATTAATATATGACCAAATGACCATTTTGCCCCTATATGAAGATGAATATATGACGATTTGAAAATAATTTGACTTTTGGTTTAAACATGTTAAAATACCCAGTATGATCATTTATTTAATTTAATTCGATTAAATATGGTGGTACAAATATGCACATTTACGTGCACATCAGCTACATCCTTTAATTGCCTCAACCATTTCAAAAGAAGATTTCAAAGGAGTCATAGATTATCTTGACTGATTCGGAAGGTGGTTTCGAAGAGAACGTTCTTACTTTTAATCCTTCTTACCATAACGTTTCAAAAGGTGGTTTCAAAGGAGTCTTGACTGATTCCAAGGTGGTTTCAAAGTGGTCGTTTTCACTTTTATTCCTACTTTGGGGGTGTTGACTAGATATCTTGTTAACCTTTTTGGCGCCAGAAGGAAGGCTCGGATATCTGATCTTGTTAAATTCCCTACCTTAATTTCCTTTGTCCCTATTTCATTCCAAGTTAACATTGGATCCTACATCACAATGCTTAGCAAAGTTAAAAAATCCAAGCAAGGATCTTTAGAACCACATTTGGCTTGGTCCTCTAATAAAGTTGTTGAAGATTAAAGGCCATATGAGGAGAAAATGTTAAGATTGGAAGCTTTAAGGGTCATGAAAAAGAAGAGAGAAGAATCTTATGATCCAAACAATTAGATCCTAAACCCATTCCATATTGGCCCTACACCCATCTTTTCTTTAGGAGAAGCAAGATGTAAAGGTGATAATTTGTTTGTTCAATGAAGAAGGCTATTCAGTGCTATGCAAAAGGAACTATCTTTGAAGAAGGTATGATTGGTTGGTTATTACACCTTTGCTCAAAAATGGCATCCAACAACAAGTGGATCAATGCCTACATACGAGCCTCGAAAGGTTTTAAAAATAAAATTGTTCATTGAGAACGAAGTTCCCGAATCAAGCAATAAAAAAGTTAGAATTCAACCTCAAAAGACAAGCTTCAAATCGAGACTCCCTAAAGAGTGCAACTTGACTACATCAATCGAGAACATCTATATATTAACAAGGAAGGAACTCAACTATTGGCCATCCAAAAAGAAAAGGCCCAAATATGAAAGGAATATGGGAGGATCTTAGTGTCACTATCATATGATGAATGGGCACGGAACAAATCAATGCAGAGCTCTTGAAGGAATGGTCATCAACTTTTTCAAACAAGGAAAAATTAACAGATTTGTAAAGCAACCCTAGGAAAATTCAATAAAGCACCTCTTCTCTAAGAAAAAATCTACACAGTTGGGAGAAAAATTCTCCTTAAACTTGGAAATTACCTTAAACGGTCGTAAGCCTTTGTCCGCGCCGAGTTGGCTAGGTCAAAGTGCCTCTTGGAGGGAGGTTAGAGTAAACCTTTATCTGTGTCACTCTATGGCCAGGTTAAAGTATCTACAAGCTCTTAATCATGCCACGCTATGGCCAGATCAAGGCGGCCTCTGAAAGGGGACGGAGTAAGCCCTTGAACGTGCCATGCTATGACCAAGTCAAGGCACCGACCAGCCTTCAGTCCCGCCCTGGCTGGAGCACCTTTTAGAGGGAGGATGGAGTAAGCCCTTGATCCCGCCATGCTATGGCTTGGTTAAGGCACCGAACAAGCCTTTAGTCATGCCTATAAGGCATGGCTGGAGCGCCTCCTCGAAGGAGGTTAAGTAAGTCCTTGGGTCCTGCTTATGAATAAGCTAACCAAGCGCACCAAATAACAACGGACTAAGACGGTCAAAGCCCTAAAAGTGGCATATAAAACATCAACAATATATAAAGCCTATGGGATGGTGTGTATCGAAAGAATTAAGTTCCATGAATCAAAGAAGAAACACGAAGAAAAAGGTTTAGATAATCAAAGTCCGGAGAGTGACACAAAATAAAAGGCTCAGATAAGGATTTTTGAACATTCATTATTTCCAGGAATGAATTTCTAATCTTCTGTTATTTCCGGATAATAACTTTCAAATTATATATTAATTCACTGTCATCAGCTAATTTCCAGAAAGATGATTTCTGAACTTCACTCATTAATACCCGAATCTGGGTTTTGGGTCTCATGATATTTCAAGACCTCTGTTATGGACTTCAGGTCTTCTACCAATTTTCAGATAATAATTTCTGGATCTCTCTTAATACCCGAATCTGGGTCTCGGGCCTACAACTATTAACTTCTGGACTTCACTTATCGAATCATTATACAAATCCGAGTTTTGGATCTTCTATTATTTCCAGAAGAAGATTATAAACTCCTATTATTAATGTTAAATTTTTAGTCCTCTATTATTTCCATAATCAAATTTATGGTCTTCTATTAATACAGCCGAAGCAAAAAATTTGGACTTCTCTCAATGTTAGCAAAGTTGAATATCGGGGCTTCTGTTCTTGACAGACAAGGATTTCTGGTCCAATATCGTTCCCAACTGTGGATTTCTCATCACTTATTGTTTGACGATAATAATCTATTAATTTCCATTATTCCCGAAATTAGAATTCTGGAATTTTATTATCAAAATTTTTAATATTATCTCCAATAATGTTATGAGCAAACTATTGGAAATATTTTTGCATAAACATCAAACCGATGATGAGAAATGTTGCCTACTTTATACTTTATAGGAAAACAAGATTGATGAGGAAGACCAAATGATACAACAAACACAAAAGAAAACCGTAGTCAACGCTATCAAAATACAAATTCAGAAACAACATTACAAGTACATGAAAGGACAATAAACCAGGTGATATTTACATAATTTACAAAATTGTTTGCTAGAATATTGTATGACATAGTGTATAAATTAAAGATCCCGAACGACCTTATCTAAGTTTTCCGCAATTAAAGGATCAACAATGTGGCGAATCGCTATGCAAAGAATTTCTTTGAGCTTCTTTTCCTTCTTCTTAATTTCGTCAGCATTATCAATAGATTCAATATGGATCTTCAAAGCGCGATTGAAAGCGTTATTAGCACCTTTAAGGGTCTTGCTTTGTCATTCTAAATCGGCAATACGCTTTTGAAGAAGATATTTTTCATGTTCAAGATTTTGGATTTTGGCTGCATATTCATTAATGTGTTGCCAGTACCTTACTTTCTGTTGATTGTCAAAATATCTCATCATTTCAAACTTAACCCTTCTACACCATTTACCTACCGCCTTCTCGTCTAAACCTAAGAGAGGGTTTATTGTAGCAGGGAATTTCTGAATAGCTAAAGACGAAGACCTTGTTGATTTAACAATAGATGAAGTGATTGTAGAAGTTGGTAAATTGATATTCAGAATGTCTCCTCCCATGATAAATTCCAAGGATTTGCACTGAGCTTGAATATCTTTTAATTTGTCTCCAAGTTGCTTACTTGTTGGAGAAGCTTAGACATCTCATGATCAAAGTCAATCGACGGGTTTGATTTAATTTGGCGTTTCAGTTGGGAAACTGTTTCATCTTTATTCTTGATATTCGCTTCGAGACTAATGATTTGATCATTAAGGTCTCTAATAATTTCCTTTTGAAGTAAAAATTTCTTACGCCATTCCAACGTTTCAGTATTATCTTGAAGTCAGGTGGACAAAGGATCTTTAAATAGGCTTCTCTTCTCAAGATCCACCACCAACTTATCTTTAATACTGGTGAAACGAGTTAACGGATCTAGTGAGAGTGGTGTGATAGCTAACTGTAATTCCTATTCAAATGAACAAAAACAAATTAATACCTTGAGTAATTCCTATTCAAATGAACAAAAACAAATTAATACCTTGAGAACAAATTTCTTTATTACAATAGTAGAAGTTATAACTCAAAAAAGAGTAAAACAAAGGGTATAATATCAATGTTATAATCAAAGACATGCATTACCCTATCACGTTTAAAGTCTATAAACAACATTTTTAACTTTATTCAAAGAGTTAGCCGAAAGGTGATAGTCGAGTCAAAAGTGGTATTAAATCCTTCTAGGGTAATAACTGGGGGACATTTGCTATAATCCCATTCTCCGGTTGGAGAACTATCACGACCACAGATCAATTTTGTATGATATGTATGAATTTCCTTAAGGAGTTTCTCCTTTTCTTCGCTAAGGAAATCAAAAAGAAGGCGGATATGTTGCATATAAAGCTTTTGTAAATCGCTAAAAAAGCAATATCTAGCCAATCTTGAGGATTTCAAGAGCGAGGCCTTTTCTAAGTTTCTTAATTTTACTAACTAATCTCTAGTAATAAGGCTACTTGAAAGGCATTGACTCTGTAATAACATAACAAAATACGACTAAGTATAAAGAGAACTAATGCAGAAAATTTACATATCAATATAATTACATGATTATAAATTTTCGTCTGGTTCATACAAAATTTGATTTTTTGAATAACTCGGAAATGAATTTATCCTTATAATATTTGAGTTTTTCTAGAGGCAATACGCGAGGAATTGAGTTGACTCGTGTTAAATTCCTACAAGCCCCCGGATGAGGATCGGATCCAAATCCATCTAAGTATCTCTTATGTACATATCTAAGTAAACCCCCACTGAAATCACCCAAGTATGAAAAATCTAGAGTTGGATGTCTACAATAAGCTTTATATAGAAAGTCTACCAGAATATCTTTGTCCTTAGTCAACATCCAAAAGAGTGTGATCAATTCCCTGCTCTCTTCTTAGAACTTATCATAGTGAAGGCGTGCCCTTTTTAGTCGAGGGGCAGTTTCCTGATCTTTAAAAGATGCTAATACTGCAGCGCTTTTATTAAGCTTATGATACTGGTCAGAGAGTGCATTGTTTTCTTTTAATTATTTACCTAACTCCCTATACAAGCTATTATTTCTGCCTGTTTTCTTTCAAGTTTTGTTTTATAAAGATGAGTGGATTTCTTCCTTATCTAAAATGGAAAGATATTAGCCAATGTTATATTGGAGGTGAAAGCCATTTTGAAGAAGTCTTCCACACCAGAGAAACAGGGATTGAAGTTTGAAGGGTCTGCATTTCCCCTCTTGCTCTCCAGCATCAATATCAATGTTTTTTTCATGGAGATCAGAGAGTTTAAGAAATTTAGTTTGACTCGTTTCACGGGCAATAGGATCGAGGATGACTTTATCTGAAGCTTTGGAAGTGTTATCGTCATCCACTCCGTGAGAGTCATCATGATCGCCCCCATTACCGCCAGAGCCCTGACCTCTATCATCATTATCAGGGCTATCATCGTCATTGTCATCGTTGTTACCGCCTTCTTCAACAACGGCTTCATCATCTTCATCGTCTCCCTTCTTGTCTAAATCGAAATCTCCTTCTATAACAGGGAGTTCGAAAGATAGGAGCTTTGCGGCATTAATTTCTTCTTTTTTCGGGACCTCAATCTCTTGCTCCATTTCTTTGATTTTGTTCATGAATCTTTTAACCAATACAGGATCAAGTTAGGAAAAGCTCAAATCTAGGCACTTCTCAACATTATCAGATTAAGCTAGCATGAGTGCATCTGTATAAGAATTTACAATTATGTAATTTAGAGAAGTACTCAGAAATTGAGACACCTTTTTCTTAGCCTCGGAGATGGTTTTGATGGCCATGGTTAAAGAATTCGTTTTCTTCTTGAAAAATGTACATCTCTTCCTGAGATAAATGTGTTTAGAATTCATCCTGACCTTTTCCTCCTCTGACTCTTTCAGATTCATCTTCAAAGCCAAAACTTTATCGGCTAAGATTTGTTTAGCCTTCCTCTCCTTGGAAATTGTAGATTCCACTTGAACAAGAGAAGCGCTCAATCTTTCTTGTTTCCTCACTGTGTTAGCTTTAGCAGCAGTGAGGGAAGTAATTTGGTTACTTAGAGTTGAGACTTCTTCTTTGATCTTAGATGTCTCAGCGGAAGACTTTGAAATGTTTTCTTGGAGGGAGTACCAAATTTTGGAGATCTGAAAGGAAAAGTAAAGCGTAAGTCAAGATCCAATATAAAATGGTAGTAAGAAAATCAAGTAGTATGGAACATACCGGAAGTTGTTGTTCAATGAGGGATCGATAATGACTTGCCGGATAGTGTACAGAAGAAGGCGGTTGAATAGAAGTGAATGATGGAGAATTCATGATTGATTGTACAATATTCTCAAAATCATTAAGAGACACCAGTTATGGGGATCTGGAGGGATTGAACTCCTGGGAGGGAGTTGAAGTGGCTAAATCCTTTTGGATCTGCTCAATGACACTAGGAGAATGGACACGACTATGTGAGACATGAAGTTGTTCTTAGAAGGGATAATTTTGGGTTGGTCAGAAGTGGCATCAAGAGTAGGACCTTCTAGAGCTTTGCCTACATCAACAGGTTTACCCTCTTTTGGAGGAAGAGAAGACTGGACATCAGCAGTTTTAATTTTCTTGGAAGAAGGACCTGTAGTAGTCACCCCACTCAATTTTCTTTTAGTGATCATTCTCGACCTAGCAATGGCCTGGGTCAAAGCTAAATTACTAGATTCAAAAGATGGTGGGAGTGGATCTCTTGTGGATAATTAAGTTGAATGAGTAGCTGTTAAAACCAAGAAGCATAAGTTAGCAAAGCAATCTAAAGAGTAACACAAATGTAAGTTACAAATGGTACACTTAAGATTACCAGGTTGGTCAGGACAAATCAGAGACAGAGATGAAAGGTTTTTGGGGTCACCCAAGGATAGGAAGCATTTGCTCTTGGAGGTATGTTGGACAAGGGGAGGTTGTCCAAGAAACCTCTAGCCTTCTGGAAGGAGAGAATATTTCTGAAAGATTACTGGGGTCAACAAGGTGAGCCTATTCCCAATGTTGTTTGAGGCAGCAGTTAACAACTTCACAATTCTCTTGTCTTCATTATAAAGATCTTTAGGAGCAGGGCCTAATAAGAAAACATAATTCAACAAAAGAAAATAGTTTAATGAAAGACAATAGTAATGATCTACTTACGAGGAGAAGAGAAAGCTCCACTAATATTTAGAAAGCATTTAACAAAAAAGAATTGCATTTCCCAATCTTTGAACTTGTTTACTACCTCTGAAATTAACTTCTTATGATGGTTAGCCCTGAAAATGTGGCTGTTCAGATTGCTAAGCTTGACAAGACGCACTAAATAATTGAGAACATTAGCACTTAGAGAAGGAATGCCCAACTCTAAGGCCATGAGCTCTAGGGAGACAAGATATGTATATACATTTGGCGATAATTGAGTGGGAGCTATGCCATGGTAACTCTGAAATCTTGACAGAACCTCAGAAAATGGAATGAAACCTCCATGCCAAATGTGAATGGAGGTGTAAGCTAAATATCCTTCCGGAGGATTTTGGATGGTGTCATTCTCGCCAGGTGGAATAGCTTCAACTCATTTAATTCAAAAGTCATTTAGGATTGCGTCTACTTCGTCTTGTGAAGATATAAGGGAATGCCTTAAAACTGCTTCAGTCTTCTTTGGGGAGGATTCTAGTTCTGAAAATGTATCCTTTTCTGATTTCTTGGAAGCTTTTTTAAACCTGTTGAGCGAGATTCTACCGGACCAGCCTACTCCCCACCACCGAATAAGGGTGCACAGTCTATGCCGAACCAACTCCACTGCCGAACCAACTCCACTACCGAACCAACTCCACTACTGAACCAACTCCACTGCCGAACCAACCACTCCACCAAAGTCCCACCGAACCAATCCACTGCCGAACCAAGACCTCATCTCCACCCATCTACTACCGAACCAAGGCATTGCCGAACCAAATTTGCCAGGCCAGATTGTATCAGCCCGGGCCCATCAGCAGCTGTATACATCCAAGACCCATACCCCCAGCCTCACTCTATAAATAGAGGGGCAGGGGTACAACAATGAGGGACAAGTTTGAGAGCTCAAGCATGGAGAGAACTTTCAAACAACTTTCTTTTACTTGTATCAAAGCTTTGTACTTGTAATCTAAACAAGAAAAGAGAAATAACATATAAAGTGGACGTAGGCACATTCTGGCTGAAACACTATAAATCTACGTGTCTTTTACAGTTCAGCCCCTGCTTTTCATATATTTGCATAAATCACCCAAATCACTAAGAACAACATAAAATCTATTAAATCATACGACTTTGAGGTGTTTGTCCATTTTCCGTGCAAACATTTTTGGTGCTTTCACTGAGAACTAGAAGCTCGAAGCTTCAGCTTCTTCCACTTAACCTTTTTCCTAACAGCATCATCCATCGTTTGGAAAACATGCCTCCCAAGCAGAAAAAAGATGTTAACAAAGGAAAAAACATTGCTTCCAACAGTCTTCTAGATCCAGCGGTCACGGATCAAGTAAATCGTCCTCCTCTAGCAGCAGTACCGAATGAAGGACAGGCTAATCCGACCACTCCTACCGCAGAACAGCCCGCAGCAATTACTAGGGCAGATCTAGACAGGGTTGTGGTTGAAGTAACTAACCGCTTCACGTCCAAGCAAGAAGCCTTGGTGGACCATCTCATGTCATGCTTAAGGGATGCTGAAGAGTCCAACCGCAACACTAAATCATGGGGCGAGTCCCAGTCTGGAGGATCTCAGAGACAACAAAGATCTTCCTTCTTCAAAGGAGCTAACGGCAGAAGCAGCCATGGTAGGAGCCGAGATCGAGCACAGCCCGAAGTTAGGCCTGAAGAAATGCTTGGAACCGAACCCCACTGGGGAGGTACCGGGCGGAGGTCAACTGTAGCTGAGCCTGTCATACTGCCTAACCACGGAAACGCCAGTGAACGGGGCCGAGCTAGAGTCCAGCCCGAAGTTGGACCCGAGGAAGTGCTTAGATCAGAACCCAACAGGGGAAGATCAAGGCAAGGGCCGACTGTAGCTGACCCTAGCATGCTCCCAGAAGACCAAAGGCAGCCATTGGAAATATGAGGAATGATAGACGATACCATCCCTACAGGTCATCTGGACGGAATCAATCCCACAGAACAGAACCAAACTCGTTTCTATCTGCTTCAAATTCTGATGAAAGGATGGCACGCTTATTCAGAGAGTGCATCCAACGATAGCAAAGAGATCGAGGGATAGGCGCTAGGGTAACCAGCCCTTTCGCCCGCAATATCGAAATTGCTATCACCCCCTGAGAATGGAAGATGCCAACAATGGAACCTTACAAAGGAACCTCCGACCCCGTTGTACACTTACAGAGATACACACAACATATGCTCATGAGTGGAGCGACAGGGGGAGTACTGTGCAAATGCTTTCCACTCTTCTTAGCAGATCTCTCTACCTCCTGGTTCTGTCATCTACCCCAGGGATCCACCAGCTCGTGGGAAATGTTGAAAGAAAAGTTTATCAGTCAGTTCCGCATTCATGTAGAACAACCTAAGGACGCTTATTCCTTATCCAGCGTCAAACAGAAACCTGGAGATAAACTTCAGCAATACCTAACCCGATTCAATGCCGCAGCGGCCGCAGTCCAAGATGCCGATGAGAAGCTTATCCTAATGGCCCTCTGTAGTGGTGTGCATCCGAACACTAAATTTGCTAGAAGGTTGACAAAAGAAAAGCCAGCTACTTTGCCCTATTTCTTCCATGAAGCGGGGAAATATATGAGGCTTGAGGATGCTGCCGTTGAGGGGCAGTCAGGACAGCAAAATAAGGCAACTCACAGCAACGCACCTGCTGTGGCAAGGGACGTTCGAAGAAATGATTCCAGAGACAATGCTGGGGGCAAGAAGGGAGAAAAGCACCTATATCGGCCAGGACCGAGATTCGATACTTACACTCCTTTGAACGAAACCGTCGAGAACATCTTCCTTGCCACCCAAGGCAAAGTTAGATACAAACGCCCACCATACAAGAAGGAATCAGATAACGCGCAGAAGTCTGGAAAGTTCTGCCGCTTCCACGAATCTCATGGGCATGATACCAATGAATGCCATCATCTCCGGGATTTGATTGAGGAACACATCAGAAGGAAGAAACTGGAACGCTATGTAAAAGGTCAGGACAGGACTCCAGCTCCTCCAATGAGAACCCAAGGCTACCCTCACCGGAGATCGGCAGAGGAAACCGCAACACTAGCGGCTCTAGTCAAGAGAAGATAGTGGTCCATACCATCTCGGGAGGACCGCACATCGCAGACAGAAGCTGGAAAGAGATGGAAAGATATGGAAAGTCGCTCAGAGACAATAAAGACTGTGTCAATTTGGTTATAGAAGAGCGCCACCCAAAGCGGAAAGAAAGTGATGACATCACATTCGGTAAGCGTGACCTAGAAGGAAGGAAATACCCTCACATGGATCCCATGGTTATCTCTTCCCGGCTCGGTCCCGCCGAAGTTTACCGAATTCTAGTAGACACTGGAAGCTCAGTAAATATCCTATTCAAACATGCATTCGACAAAATGAAACTGTCAATGAAGGATGTATCTCCCTGCAATAAACCACTACACGGTTTTACTGGAGATGCAAAGATGCCCCTCGGGCAACTGGACCTCTTTGTTGAAATTGGAAGTCATCCCCGCTCCGTTGTACGGAGACAGACGTTTGTGCTAATAGAAAACCACTCGGCCTACAACGCCTTCTTAGGAAGGCCAGCCTTGTCTGACTTCCAAATTGTCCTAGCCCCATGGTGCCTAAAGATGAAATTTCCAACGGACAATGGAGTAGGGGAAGTAGAAGGAGACCAGGACGTTGCTCGAGACTGCTATGTGACTGAACTTCGCAACAACCTCAGGAATGATAAAGGGAAGGGTGTAGAGGTTGCCATCTGCAAGAAAAGTCTAGAAGCATAGAAACTAAAGAAAGCTCCTCCTCTTCAATATACCAGCGACCCTTTCAATGAATTAGACCCTAGGGACAAAGAGGAGGAGGCCACCGCCGAGCCTGTAGAGGCTATGGAGTTTGTATCTGTAGACAAGCACGACTTGAGTAGACTATTGAAAATTGGGTCCCAACTAAAAGCAGAGTTGAAGAAGCAACTCATCGACTTTCTCTGCCACAACTTGGATGAATTCGCATGGTCACACGCTGACATGACCAGAATCTCCCCCGACGTAGCATCCCACGTGCTAAACATTGATCCTACCAAGGCGCCCGTAAAACAAAGAAAGTGGAGTATGGGGGCAGAGCGATCAACAGCCTTTGATGAAGAAGTAAAGAATCTACTCGCCAATGACTTCATACGAGAAGCCATCTACCCGGAATGGATCGCTAACCTAGTGCTGGTAAAGAAGGCTAATGGGAAGTGGCGAACGTGCATTGACTTCTCCAACCTAAACGACGCATGCCCAAAGGATTGCTTCCCACTTCCCCAGATCGACCAACTTGTCGACAGCACAGCCGGGCACGAGCTCTTATCTTTTATGGACGCATACTCAGGATATAACCAAATTCCCATGCATGCTCCCGATCAAGACCACACTAGTTTCATCACTGACCGGGGTTTATACTGCTATAAGGTAATGCCTTTCGGACTTAAAAATGCAGGAGCCACCTACCAACGCCTCGTCAATAAGATGTTTGCAGGGCTAATAGGGCAAACTATGGAAGTATACGTGGATGATATGCTGGTAAAGTCAAGGAAAGCCGACGATTACGTAAGCCACCTAGGAGAGATGTTTCAAGTACTTCGCCAGTATGGAATGAAGTTGAATCCTCTAAAATGCTCCTTCGGAGTATCATCAGGAAAGTTCTTACGATTCATCGTCCATGCCAGAGGGATTGAAGCAAACCCTGAACAAGTCCGAGCGCTAAGGGATATCAAGATACCTTCCACTCGAAAGGAAATGCAAAGCCTGAATGGAAAAGTGGCCGCCCTAAGCCGATTCATCTCCAAAGCAACGGACAAGTGCGTCCCCTTTTTCAAAGCTCTAAAGAAAGACAAAGGAAAGTTCGAATGGACTGACGAATGCTTAACCGCTTTCCTTAACCTAATCGAAACCTCCAGAAACCACCGGTACTCTCGACTCCAAGCGAAGGCGAAGAGTTATACCTATACCTTGCTGTGTCATCTCACGCCCTAAGCGCTGCCTTGGTAAAGGAAGACAACCGCACGCAGCGGCCAGTTTACTTCGTAAGTAAGAGGTTTACGGGGGCAAAAGTCAGATATCCTAAACTTGAGAAGCTAGCATACTGTTTACTAATCACATCATGGAAACTGCGTCACTACTTCCAGTCCAATTCCATCAAAGTTCTGACCGATCAACCACTAAGGCAGGTACTCCATCGTCCCGACACTTCTGGGCGACTACTTAAATGGTGCATTGAACTAAGTCAGTATGATATCACCTATCACCCTCGCACCGCCATCAAGGGACAAGCCATGGCTGATTTCATTGTAGAATTCACTACCAACGAAGACAAGGAGCAATTGGAAATAGCAGAAGACATCAAGTGGAATCTCTTTGTGGATGGTGCATCAAATGAACAACGCTCGGGGGCAGGTGTAGTAATAATCACTCCCAGGGGAAATAAGCTGCACTATGCTATAAGGTTGGAGTTTGCTGCCACCAACAACGATGCAGAGTATGAAGCAGTGATAGCTGGATTAGAACTTGCCTTAGAAATCGGAGCCAATTCTTTGTGTCTTCATAGCGATTCTCAACTTATTGTTAATCAAATACTAGGAGAATTCCAAGCTCGAGAAGAATGACTTATAGCGTATTTAAAGAATACCAAGTTACTTCTCAACCGATTGGACCACTACTTAGTCAAACACATCCCTCGGGAAGAGAACCAAGAGGCCGACGAATTGGCAAAGCAAGCAAGTGTGAGAGACAGCGCCATCTTCGAAGCAGTAACCATCTCAAAGCAACTGACCCCAAGTTTTGAGCAAGTGAATCTGATAGCTGCAACTGAAGAAGCAACTTGGATGACTCCCATCCGAGACTACTTACAAAGCGGCACACTACCCAACGGGCGTAACGAAGTCAAGAAAATCTTGAGGAAAGCTTCTCGCTACACAATACAAGAAGACATTCTCTATCAGCGCGGATTCTCTAACCCGTTATTAAGGTGTGTCGCTGGGAGGGAAGCCAAGGAAATCTTATCCAACATTCATCAAGGAAGCTGCGGAGATCACACCGGAGGGCAAACTTTAGCAAAAAAGATACTCCGATATGGATATTTCTGGCCCACCTTAAGCAAGGACGCCTTAGATTTCGTCAAAAAATGTGACAGATGCCAGAAGTTTGCTAAGATTCCACGGCTACCAACAACTGAGATTACTCAAATGACCAGCCCTTGGCCCTTCGCAATATGGGGAATTGACTTAATTGGCGAGCTACCAATGGGCTGAGGCAGGGACAAATATGCTATAGTGGCAGTCGACTATTTCACGAAATGGGTGGAAGCAGAACCTCTGAATAAAGTATCTTCAGCAAAAGTTATTAACTTCTTGATCAAAAATGTTCTGTGTAGGTACGGAGTCCCATTCAAAATCATATCAGATAATGGACTTCAATTTGACAGCGAGGAATTCGCCAACTGGTGCCGAGAGCACGGAATTCACAAAAGCTTCTCATCCGTAGCGTATCCCCAGGCAAACGGACAAGTCGAAGCCATCAACAAAATTCTAAAAACCCTAATCAAAAAGAAACTCGAAAAGTCAAAGGGCGCTTGGGTGGATGAACTCCCTACGGCACTGTGGGCCTATCTCACATCTTTCAGAACATCAACGGGGCATACTCCTTTCTCTTTGGCATACGGATCGGAGGCTATGCTCATAGTTGAAACCATTGTGCCTTCCCACCTTAGGATCCACTATAACCCAGAAGAGAACGAAGAACTCCTTCACATGTCTTTGGATCTAGTTGAGGAGAGAAGAAATGATGCAGTCCTTAAAGCGGCAGCCCACAAGCAAAAAGTGGCAGCACAATACAACTCCAAAGTCAAGCATCGTACCTTACAAGAAGGGGATCTTGTCCTCAAGCGAATCTTCCCTCGCCCCGGAGCACTAGATCCGATCTGGGATGGACCATATGTAATTCATAAAGATCTCCACAATGGAGCTTATATTTTGTCAACAGTAGACGGAGAGGTGTTCCAAAGGGCATGGAACATCCAACACCTCCGTCGATACTTTTCTTCACTTGTACTGCCCATATGAAGTGAATTAACAAAGAGAATCAGTGGACGTAGGCCTTTTCATGCCGAACAACTTTAAAAAACCTTGTCTCTTTTTTAACTTGTTCCTTTATATCTTGGCTGCTTGTTAACTTTATCCTTTTCTGTTGAACAAAATCCTATGCGTATAGCATTTCCACCCGAAGCAATCCACAGCGCAACTTAACCTGGACAAGACCTAACAGGTACTATGCGAATCTATGCCCTCCCCAATGAGACACTTTTGCTCCGGCATCCCTCTGCTGCGGGTTAACTCATTGCTCGCGACGGCTCTTAAAGCCAACTGTAATGAGCCAATTATAAGCCACCGAGAAGGCCGACTATAGCCGAGGCAGCTCATTACGGCGTTCGGCTCGCCGGCAACTGTGAACCGACTATAAGCCCCAACATAAGGTGTGGCCAGCCAGGGGTAGTTCACAGTTGACGATCGGCACCCACGCTAGCCGGCCACAGTAAATTGAATAATACCCACGATTACGGGCCATAATGGCCCGGGTAGTTACTGTGCGCGATCTCGGCTTCGATGTGTCTTAAGTACGGCTGTGGTAAAAAAGAATTAACTCCCCGCGGAGGCGTAAGATGGGTGACAAATGTCTCCAAGACCCACAGCTAGGGAAAGTGACTACAAAGCCCGTTTGCCACGAACTTAAGCGCATCGAAGGCCTTCCGTGATTGGAAGTTTTACTTTTTCATATATTTGAATTTTACTTAAGCAACTTTTCTCCTATCCTCTGTAACAATCCCTGAAGTACAGGACACAGAGCAGGAGACATTCACTACTGGAAGCAGATGCTCACGACAGGATACTGGACCGCATCCCATACTCGGTCACATAGGATATTCAAAGCTGCCATCTACAAGGAAAATATAAAGGGCGGTATTTCCTTCTTTCATAAATACGTGCCTATAATTTATATACACCTCACGCTAACATTACAAGTCATGAAACTATGTTTTAAACAAGAACCTAACATCAAACACAATTTAATTACAAGAATATGCATAGCTATATTTATCATACAACATGTCAAAATAGCAAAAACATTCAAAAGATGACAAAATCATCTTAAGTTAAAGAATTACACGTCAAGAATAGAGCTATTTATTACAAGTAGCAAAAATTACAACCTAAGAGTTACTTTACTATTTTAAGACTAACATATACAACCATGTCAAGTCCACAAAAAGAATTTTCCAGGTCTAATCAAGGAGCCGGCTGCGTCGGTGTCTTATCCTTGTCCTGTTGCCCACCTGTCCGGTCAAAAAAAGAATTAGTTAGTGATAAGCAACCAAGTCAACGGAAAGACTAGAAAGGAAGACTTACCAGCATCTGCTCCTTGATCAACTTGATCATCATCCTCCGCTTGCACACCTGTCTCCTCAGCTGCAAGCAACCGCATGCCCTCCTTCACCGCTACCTTCTCCTCCTTGGTAAACTGGGCGGTAATAGCATCCATCCTAAAGGCCATGCCACCCTCCTTATCCGCCTCAGTCTGGGCCTCCTCTAGAGCCCTAAGATAGATCCTAGCCATAACCCGAGGGTAATCATCCATCCAGGACAAGTTACCCTGCCTCCAAGTACGGAAGTACATATCCTGGAGCATCCCCTCCATCAGCCCCTTGTTCTCTTCAAACTCCCTCGCCCGGACCTCGGAATCCGACAACCTTACTTGGATTGAGCAAGCTCTGCAGCCTCAAGCTTCCCAGATAACTCCTCTATCTGCTCAAGATCCGCTTTCCGAACCTCGTCCACCGTGGCAATGGCCATATCGATCTGTTCCTTGCAAGTAGCCTCCATTTTCCGCAGTTCGGCCCGGCTGGCCTCTTCCATAGTTTTCTTTAGACGTTCGGAGGCGGCCTCGTGCTGAGAGATCTGGATGGCCTGATCAGCGAGTTGCTTGGCCTGGTCGGAAACCACTAACCGCAGTCTTATGTTGGCACTCCCAATTTCCTCCCTGGCCTTGACCAATCGGGCATGATGCCCCATCAACTTCCTGGTCTCCTCAGCAACCCGGTCGATATTTTCTTTAGCTTCGTTCCCCATAGCGACAACCCGAGTAGTACGCAAATCAAGGTCCAGGGATTTGGCCTCATCAACCACCTTTACCATAGGGTTGCGAGGAAGAAGGTGCTCACCGGTAACCTCGTCGAAGGAAATATCAAGAGAACTTGGATGCAGATCAGGATGACCTACAAATGGATTACGAGCCAAGCCAGGATGATCACAATGAGTAACGGTAGGATTTTCAGACGGGTGCGGAGAGGGTGTGAACTCAGTATCCTCCTCCGTGATATCATTAAGAGGCTGAATTGGGGGCTGAGGACCAGGTGAAGGCTCGGATAGGGAGCAACTCCTCTTTCTCTTTTGAATATCCTCTCCAATAACCCCGAGAAGAGGACGGTAGCCGACTACATCCCCGGAACGGTGGGTCGGAGGCTTCGGCTTGGCGGAAGCTTTGAAGAGCTTGTATTGTTCAAGCCTGTGCCGAAGATCTGAGGTCTTGGCCGTTTTACCTGCTCCTGATATGAAAACCAAGTGTCACTAACATGTATTGGGCCATCATTCAAGAACTAAAAGAGTAAAGTGAAATTCACCTTGAACCGCCGAAGTTGCTTCAGTAGAGGCGCTCCCGGAAGATAAATTAACGTCGGTCCCAACTTTATCAGCTCTCTTAGATTTCTCCGTCCCCTCCAGACCTTCGAAGGCTTGGCGGAAAGCGTCATCCGTCCACTCTTGCATCTCACCTACTTGCCCAGAAGACAAAGCCCCGACACCGTCGCCACCTCCAGCGCCTTCCCCTCCATCTCCGCCTTGCTCCTCCTCCACATCTCCCTCCTTCGGGATATCTGGACATGTGCTGGGAGAGGGACCATCAGACTTTCTGAGCTTCTTCCCCCCGGCAACCAGATGTTTCGGGAAGGGCCTCCTTTTGCTGCTCTTCGTCTCGGCCCCCTCTTTAGCTTGGGCAGCCTTCTCGTCAGCAGTGTCCCTCTGCTTGACCATGGACTGCTGTGGAAGGATTAAGTTGTACTCCAAAAGTGTAGCATTCCTGATCAGGTAAGCAGCCGACCTATCTCTCCCAGTAATAGCTTCTATTTCTGCTGCCGTCTGAACCAGGCGATCATTCTCCACGACCGCAAAACCACCTATCGCTAGCAAAAAATAAAAACACATAAGAAGGAGCATTGCAACCAGAATGGGAATTAAAGATAAAACTATGACTTACATCCGGAGGTGAAGCGCCGAATAGAAACGGAATCATCCCTGACAAAAAAACATTCCTTCTTGAACATGCTGTACTTGGAGTATAGATCCAGGACCGGCTTAAAGGATACGGCCGACTCCAAGCTGATGTAGGGAGACCCTTTCTTATAACCTCTCAGGTTGTACAAATACCGGATCTCCCGGTTGGAAGGAGGACGCCCATATCTCCTCTAGAAGATGACGAAGAGACTCACCAGAATGGCATAGGAGTTGGGCTGAAGCTGGAATGGGGCTACCTTTAGATATGTGAGAAAGCTGACTACCCAGGCGTTGAGAGGCGGGATGGCGCCACACATGCAATGGTATCTGCTGTAGGCAAAATATCCCTCGGGAGGATCATACGGCATCACTTCCGCAGCCGGCAATAACATGCACGCTCGGTCGATCCTGGAAGAGCGAGATATAACATCAAGTTGCTCGCCCTTGAGTAAGCTAGGGAAGCAATCAGGAGGCAAGTTAAGAAGTTCCTGAGGACCGTATCCATCCACCAATGATCTCGGGGCGGGCCCATGAAGGGCAAGTTCTGGTTGAGCCGGGGGCACCGAGGAAGGCTCTTCTCTATCCTGAGATCTTTTCTTCTCTGATCGGGTTTCCACTCTTTGGGACATTTATCTGCAGACACAAGAAAGTACATCGTTAAAACATACGGACAATGTAGTTTGGAATCTCACTTGTAATTCGAAATACGAGTTTCATTTCGGCGGTCCAAACACCCATCTCCATTCGGCAATTCAAGTGTAAAATCTCCATTCGGCAATTCAAATGTAAAATCTCAATTCGGCATTTCTCAACTAGAAATTCGTACGGCATTTTCAACTAAAAGATTCATCCGGCATTCTAGGTATCAGATTCATTCGGCTTCCTCAGGATAAGGTCCATTCGGTATTAAACTTTATGTTCATTCGGTAAAAAAAAAGAAAAAAAGAAGGGGCCATCCAGTAGTCACCTGATTCGGCAACACGTCTGGTTCGGCGATATGATTAATTTAGCAAGAAAACGGATTCGGCTGTCTCGTTCGGTAGAAGGAAACGGAAGCCCTAGGCCCTTACTTATAGGCGAAGGTGAACCACCGAACAACTGGTTCGGCACTAGGATCCGGATGGGAATGACCAAATCAGATAACCCAAAACAAAGCAAGACACGTGCATGCACATGCCCTACTTTGGGGGGCAAGTGTTGAGCGAGATTCTACCGAACCAGCCTACTCCCCACCACCGAATCAAGGTGCACAGTCTATGCCGAACCAACTCCACTGCCGAACCAAATCCACTACCGAACCAACTCCACTGCCGAACCAACCACTCCACCAAAGTCCCACCGAACCAATCCACTGCCGAACCAAGACCTCATCTCCACCCATCTACTACCGAACCAAGGCATTGCCGAACCAAATTTGCCAGGCCAGATTGTATCAGCCCGGGCCCATCAGCAGCTGTATACATCCAAGACCCCTACCCCCAGCCTCACTCTATAAATAGAGGGGCAGGGGTACAACAATGAGGGACAAGTTTGAGAGCTCAAGCACGGAGAGAACTTTCAGACAACTTTCTTTTACTTGTATCAAAGCTTTGTACTTGTAATCTAAACAAGAAAAGAGAAATAACATATAAAGTGGACGTAGGCACATTCTGGCTGAACCACTATAAATCTTCATGTCTTTTACAGTTCAGTCCCTGCTTTTCATATATTTGCATAAATCACCCAAATCACTAAGAACAACATAAAATCTATTAAATCATACGACTTTGAGGTGTTTGTCCATTTTCTGTGCAAACAAAACCCATGATCTTACCAGGTGAAATAGTTTCATTAAAGTTATAATTCATTTCACTATTAATGCCTTTCGAAGGTGTCGAAATTCTATAGCAATGGCTTAAATATCCTCCGAAGCATATGGTTCCATGCCTTCGAAAGGAATTAAGGTTAAGGAGAATTATGACATTCATTGAGTTTTCGATAGTGTTGATTAGGAAGATAGAACACATGTACCTGAACACACCCTTCGACAATGTCGAAAGTCCGATCGAAAAGATTTTACTATTAATAAGTGCAACTATCCACACAATACCAAATTGGATGTATACATTGTCGAAACCATTAACAACATTCCTCAATCAAGTCAAATATATCTTTTGACAATGTCGAAACCCACAGATTTTATTCTACTTAAAGATATAAACATTGCTGAAGCGCCATACTCTTATTAAGTCGAAAGACTCAAAGCAAAGTAATTTCAATACAAATGAAAGGGCCTTAAGACGTTTCGACAATGTTTATGTTGTTAAAATGATAGTTATATTTCTATTGACTATTATGGGTTTTGAGTAAGTCGAAAGGGAAAGATAGAATTTTGAAAGCGTGCAAACGGATAATCATGTCTCAATTTTGGGGGTTTCGATCAAGTCGAAAGGTTGGATAAGGTTTTCGACTATAACAAAAAGTATAATTTTCTTAATTCAATTCAAAGTGAGGGACGTTAATTTTTAACCCAAAAAACCCCAAATGAATTCAAGCATAACAGAATTCCAGCCTGAATTAGCATTCAACAGTAGCAAAAACCCCAAATTTAATAATTCCAAGCTCGAACTCTAAATTGATGCCATGGATTAATCCAAGTCGGCATAAAAAATGAATCTAAAAATCATTTCATACGAACGATAAACTTAATTCATTCTAAAAAATTAAAACAGTAATGCAAATTCAAACCCTAAGAATATGAAATTGGAATTAAACATGAAAATTCAATCCATAACATAGAATAATAAATACATACCTTAAATTTGAACTTGCAACTCCTGAAATTAAGAATTTAGTAAGAAGTTGAAATTTCTGATTCTTGTTTCAAGGTTTTCAATTGCGGGTAAATGAAAAGGAGGAAGAAGGAAGCGTGATTTATAGGCAAAGCAAATGCAAGGAAAGCCATTCGATCAAATTTAAATGAGCGACCATGGTTCGTTTGGGAATACTAACAGGTAGGAAAAATTTTATGCTGAAATAATGATGGTGTCGAAACAGTTGACTTGAAAAGTCAAGCACATCCCTTTGCTAGGGGGGCAAGTGTTATCATCAGAAATCACTCCAACTTTGTCGAAACCTTGAGGAATATAAAAGAAGGATTCTTGAAGAATGATGGAAACAACAAGACCTTTCGAAGGAGTCGAAGGGATGCTTTTGCAAACTATTGGATGAGCAATGGACTTTCGAAGGGGTCGAACGGGAACAAGGCAACCCTTTCGCTTCAGTTAACCCCTTTTGAAATAGTTGGTTCTGCATGCATAAAGGGGTTTCGTATGAGTTAAAGGCATCTTTCAAAGGTATCAGATAGCAAGCTTCCACATACGTTCCAAACCTTTTGAAGCAGTTGGTTTCGCCATTGTTTACATTCCGCAGAAGAATATTTGGCCAAACCAGCCCCTTCGAAAGCATAGTCAGCCTTTCGAATTGGTTGAAACCTTCCACAAATGTGAAGGAGACATTGTATATGACCAATATTGCTTCCTCAAACACCAGAAGATAGAGGTTCCGCATTAACCAATGGGAATGCTTTCGAAAGCTATCTTTCGCGACTAAGCCTTCTACTGTGCTTTAAGTCATTCGAAGCTCAAAAGATACACCTTTCGACGGTGTCGAAAGCCAACACCCTCTTCTACTTACACAGTGCATCAACAACATGGTGAAGGCCGCTTTTATACCTTTCGATGGAGTCGAAATCCCCCAAGTTCCATTCAAAAGTGAAATTAGAAGGGCGCTCTGAATTCAACAGTGATGAAAGGTCTTCAAGGCACCCTTTCGACTAAGTTAAAAGGACTGATGCGAAAGGATCAAATACGCACCTATAAATAAGACACTAGGGGTATCGTTTTAGGAATCCAAATTCATTTATTAGATTCTTGTTCTTTTCTTAAATTTGTAAACCTAAATTCTTAAATCTAGTTAGGGATTTTACTTCCCTCTGATACTTAGGCCTCTTGTATTCATGAAAAATTATTAATAAAGCAAGTGCAGGGTGTTTTCAAGTATATAGGATATTTTTCAATGTCATATATGAATTTGATTATTGAGTGTTTGCATCAAAGCTTGTCGAAAGGATACCATTCGAAGGAATAAAACCCTACCATCATAGTTAAAACCCTTAGTCACCATTTGGCTACATCCTTCAATTACCTCAAACATTTTGAAAGGAGATTTCAAAGGAGTCTTAGATTATCTTGACTGATTTGAAAGGTGGTTTCGAACAAGACGTTCTTACTTTTAATCCTTCTTACCTCAACATTTCGAAATGTGGTTTCGAAGGAGTCTTAACTAATTCGAAAGGTGGTTTCAAAGAGGTCGTTTTCACTTTTATTTCTACTTTGGGTTGTTGATAAGATTTCTTGTTAGCAGATTCTTATTTGAGGTACAACCAGATCATGATGCATGAACCTGACTAGGAAAATACCGGTTTGATTACTGATCTAGGACTATACCTCTACAAAGTGATGCCATTTAGCTTAAAGAATGCTGGGCAACCTACCAACAACTAGTGAATGCCATGTTTAAACACTAAATCAGGAAGACTATGGAAGTTTATGTAGACGATATGTTGGTTAAATCGTGCATAGCTGCAAATCACTTGGACAACCTCGTTGACATGTTTGAAATACTCCACAAATATGGAATGAAACTCAATCCACTTAAATGTCACTTCATGGTATCCTCTGGAAAGTTCTTGGGATTCATAGTAAGCGCCAGAGGCATTGAAGCAAATCCTGAAAAAATTACCGCTTTAGGGGAAGTCGAGGCCCCGAGGAACAGGAAGGAATTACGAAGCTTGAATGTAAAGGTTGCAGTGCTGAGCCGGTTCATCTCAAAAGAAACTTACAAATGTATACCATTCTTTGACGCGCTAAAGAAGGGAAATAAGAACTTCGAATGGAATCAACCTTGTCAAACTACATTCGAAGAACTTCTACGGCATATGGAAACCCCGCCAATCCTATCCAAGCAAGTAGACGGAGAAGACTTGTACATCTACTTAGCAGTCTTGCCCCATGCGTTACGTGCTGCGCTCGTATAAGAAGAAGCTAAGATCTAGCAACACGTATATTACATCAGTAAACGGTTCACTGGAGCCGAGGAGAAATATTCGAAATTGGAAAAACTGGCATATTGCCTCTTAAATACATCCAGAAAGTTATGACCGTACTTCCAGGCACACCCGATCAAAGTGCTGACAAATCAACCCTTGAAGCAAGTGTTATACCGCCCCGAGACCTTTGGACGGTTTATCAAATAGAACATCGAATTAAGTTAGTACGAAATCACATACCATCCTCGAAAGGCAATCAATGGGAAGGCGCTGGCAGATTTCATTAATGAGTTTACAATATGAGACAACGAGGAAGAAATGACTCCGGAAGCGGAGATATGTTGGAAGTTGTTCGTCGATGGTGCATTTGACAACTTCTGCTCGGGGGCAGGAGTAGTGCTCGAAACTCTCGAAGGATTATCTATTTGTAATGCCTTGGGCTTGGAATTCCCTACAACAAATAAAGAAGCGAAATACGAAGTATTGATAGTTGGGCTTAAAGTTGTTAAGGAATGCAGGATAAAGTCCGTACACATCTATAGTGACTCTTAGCTAGTTATCTACCAGGCGAAATGCGAATACCAAGCTCGGGGAGAGAATCTCACCCCATACCTATCTAAAATGCAGGAACTGCTAAATGATATCGAACATTACACCATAACTCATATCTCAAAGGAACAAAACACAAAGGTAGACTATCTAGCCAAACTGGCCATTTCTGGAGAAGCTCATTCATTGGGACTGGTCCTAGTTGAAATTCTAACTGCTCAAAGCATAAGCGAGATGAATATCGACTGAATCTTTGAGATAGCCGGAGAACTAGAAACGTGGATGACACCAATCAAAGACACCTGCTTCGAGGAACACTTGCCGCAGATAAGAATCAATGGAAAAAGCTCCTTCAAAAGGCCCCACGGTTTGTAGTATAGGATGGATTGCTCTACCGAAGGGGATTCTCTACTTCCTTACTCAGGTGTGTGACCAACGATGAAGCCCAAAGAATCCTAAGGGAAATTCATGAAGGCAACCGCGAAGATCACACTGGGGGGTAAACCCTCACAAAGAAAGTTCTCTGATATGGGTATTTTTGGCCAACAGTAAACCGTGATGCAACAGATTATGCCAGACGATGCGACCAATGTCAAAGATTCGACAAGATCAAAAGGACTCCTTCGATAGAGCTAACATAGATGGTCAGCCCGTGGCCATTCACGATCTGGGAAATCGATCTGATTAGTGTATTACAAATTGCCAAAGGAGGAGCCAAATATGTTATCGTTGCTGTTGACTATTTCACCAAATGGGCCAAAGCGGAACCACCGCCCACTATTAACACAAAGAAAGTTATTAATTTTGTTATTGAAAATATTATCTGCAAGTTTGGAGTGCCACAAAAATCATCATGGATAACGAGACTAAATTCGAAAGCGCTGAGTTCAAAGACTTTTGCAAACGCTTCCGCATCAAGAAAAGCTTTTCCACTGTTACACATCTGTAAGCAAATGGGCAAGTGGAAAAGGTGAACAAGATCATTAAGTCCACCATCGAAAAGTGACTGACAAAAGCTAAAGAAAATTGGGTTGATGAACTTCCACACATGCTATAGGCTTACAGGACAATGCATAAATCTACAACTGGACACTTCCCGTTCACCCTGATGTATGGTTAAGAAGCAATGATCCCATTCGAGCTAGAAGTCCCCTCCCACCGAAGGCAAAACTTCAATCAAAGGCAAAACAAGCAGCTCCTACTCGAGTCGCTCGATATGGTTGATGAGAAGAGGTAAGAAGTCGAGTTAAGGACTGCCGCTCACCAGAAAAGGATCGCACGATATTTCAATTCTGAAATCCAAAACCGTACTTTTGAAGTGGGAGACCTTGTCCTTAAAGGGGTCTACCCTGTATCAGGAACATTCAAACCAAACTGGGAAGGACCCTATGTGATCGTCCAAAAGCTAGGCGATGGCACATTCATGTTAACAACCGTTGATGGGACCCAAATTCCCCGAGTTTGGAACAGCGAATCGCTGCGTCGTTACTTTACCTAAGACTATCTGATGCGTTTCCTATTTCTTGCAAATAAGCCATCCCGGAATATTGGAGGCATTGTAAATAGGCAGAACTTGCCAACTTTTATTAATAAAATTGCTTTGCTTTCTGAACCAATAAAACTATGTTCATAAAAGTAACCTGCTGAGTCGATGGGATCAAATCGACTTAAAACCATCCAATCACTACTTGAGATAGTGGAACCACGCTCAAGTACACCCCATCTACCCGCTGAGTCGACGGAAGCAAATCGAATCAAACTGTTGGATCGACGAAACTTGTTCCTCGCCTTCTAAGAATCGGCGTTGCTCCAGCAATACCAGGAAGGCCCAAACCAAAGCCATGCATTTATAAGCCGTGCATTGCTTCTTGGGTTATGGAATCACACCCAAGCAAATATAATTACTTAAGTCGCGCACACTCATAAGTCGTGCATCACTTCTTGAGCCGTGGAACCACGCTCTCAAAGCATAAACTCCTCACGTTACCCGTAGATTGGTAACGTTGGGAAATTCCAAACCGTCCCGGATCGACGGGTTATATCGATCCCATAAGCCTTACATTCATAAGTCGCGCACACTCAAAAGCCGTGCATTTTGTAAGCAGTGCACTCTCAAAACCCGCGTGTTTCGTAAGCCGCGCACTCTCAAAAGCTGCACGTTTCGTAAGTCGTTCACTCTCAAAAGCCGTGCACTCTTATTAAGCTGTGCATTTCGTAAGTCGCTCACTTCTAAAAGCCACGCACTTTGTGCTAATACTACTCGATGTTGCTCCGGCACCATCAGCAAGCCTCTAAGACCTTGTAAGTACCAGTATTGTCCTGACAACACCGGGAAACTCGTCTATTGCAGGACTAATAAGAACCCGCAACTAGAAATTGACAAAGAATTCTGATTGTTGACCGAAAGAATCTCTGGAATCGAGATGCTCGAGTCACAAGTTCCCAAAGATAGGAACCGCAAAGTAGATTCAGTTACAGAAATCCAAGGAATCGCTCGGATCAACTAGTCATTTGTCAAGTGTTCGAAAAAATAACCCTGTAAAGTAGAGGAACACACATACCAACATTTAGTTGAAAGAAAACTACTCCATAGACCCATTTCTCCAAACAAAGAATTTTTAAAATCATGCCATGTGCGATCATTAGTATAAAAAACAAGCTAAGTAAGTGATAAATAAGGAAGAACACAGAAAAGATGACAGCTAAAATATTAATCTTTTCATTCCTTATAACTTTTTTTGTACAAAGTCAAAAAGTGGGGGCCGTACCCACACGATATCGGCCAACAAAAAGAAAAGTACAGACGATACAACAACAAAAGTAATAAGTGCAGATTCTACACTTGTACAAAATACATGTCAAACAAATCAGAATGTTCCAGTATCCGGCTTCGCTATCACTCGAGCCTGTCAATGTATCAAGGAGTTGTGTTGCTGCCTGAAATATCAATTATCGACTCCATCCCAGGTCTCCTCCTTGCTCTTCGACCTCCTCAGAAGACCCCCTCTTGGTCCTGTGCTTCCGGGATTTGCAGGAGCTCCTTGAAGACTTTATCTCCTCAATCTTTTCCCTCTTAACGGCCATCATCTGCTGTTCAGATTTACTTAGCTGGCTAGCTTGATCTATCTACTCTCGAGCTTCATCTGTTGTTAAATCGCCCTGTAGAGATACAGAAGGGTCATCTAGGCCATGTAACGCAGTAATCTTCTCGGATTCCGGTTCTGGTTGTGAGCTAGACATGGGCATGGTGATCGACACAACTATAAAAACAAGCATTGAAGCGGTTGAAATAGCAACAGGCCCCGAGACAGAAGAAATTGGCTGCTCGATAAGCAAGGAAGTCGTACCTAAATGATCAAAAATTAAAGTATTCAATTTATCTTGTTCTTGCGGCGTAAGCTGAAATTTCTCAAGCCCGGGAGAAACAAGAAGGTTACTTGCACCGAAAGTGTGACCGAGAATTTCGACCTCATACTCCTATGTTAGTCCTTGAGATGATGGTTTTGATGACAACAACCTTAGAATAGATTATAAAATATAAATACTAACATTACAAGTTTAGATATATATGTATTTGCAGGATCTAACCATGAAGGTATCAAGAATGAAGACTGTACAGTATAGAGATTCAAGATACAGAGATAGAAGACTCATGAGTATCAAGATTATCAAGAGTTCAAGGTTAAGTCTGTTTTATTAGGAATATTTGTTAAAACTCGTAGAAACGCACTTGCATCTTAATATCCAATTTATTCGTGGAATGGAATCCATTTCGAGCCCATTAAAGGGATGAAACCCTAAGTAGGATGGAACCTACGAAAATCTAGTGGGACATTGTTTTGTATCCACTAATTTTAATTCAAATGATTTTACAAAATTATCTTGTTTTCAAAATGATTTCAAAACTTTCCTTTTAAAAGATTCAAAACACTCTATCCTGATTTTAAATAATTTTAGCCTCAAAACATCTTTAATTTCAAAGTCAAAATACTCCTGTTTTTAAATGTCTTTTCAAATAATATATTTAACTTTTAATATTTATACTTAGATTTAAATATAAAATTATAGTTAAATTATGTATTTATTGTTCTTTATATTTACTTATGAATTTCAACTATATTCAAGTATATTTATAAAGTTTTAAATAGTTTTTATATAAGATAAATATTGTTTTTATAGAAATTCAAATTATCATTTTTGGCTGAGGGATGTCGACATGCCCCTAGGTAGTATGTCGACATAGTGACAGTTGAAGTTCAAATTCAAATTTCAAAAGAAGTGTCTATTCGCCATAACTCTTCATAAATGGTCATGGCTGTTGGTTTTCTATAAATAGGGGTCAGTTTCAACGAATTTTCAATCATATTTTTCTGATTTTCACTCCTCTTCATCTTCCACATTTCTTATTACAAAATCATACCATTACTCTGCCAAAATCAACATCGAATCATACTCGATTACTTCTAGTTTGATTCTACATCACTATCTCTACAAGGTTCTCAGTGCTATTCAGAGTTATAGACTTCTTTGTAATATATTAGCGAGAAAAGCTGTGATTGTAGCCTTTGAAATCAATCAAGCGAGAAAAGGTGTTATTGTAGCCTTGGAAATCAATTGGGTGAACTTGTTGCCCCGGAAATCAAGTATCTCTACCCAGAGGATTGGTATTCTGGAGGGTGTACCTCGTAGCCTTGAAATCTAGGGTTGTAATTGTTGAATTGCTTTTGAAAGGAAATCCGTACTTAGTTGTACGGGACTGGATGTAGGGTAACTCCGAACTAGTATAAAATCCGGTGTGTTCTTTCCTTTACTGCTTTTACTTTATATTTGCATCTGTGTTTGATTCTGTGTTCATATCTGTGTCTAATTAGTGTATACATTGTTAATAAAGTTAGATAAACTCAAAAGATTAACAAATTTCTTAAAACACTATTCACCCCCCCTCTAGTGTTAATTCTAGCCTTAAGATCCTTAATCTGCATTTCTCACATTTGGTATCAGAGCTTTGTTTTCAAAAGTTTCATTATCTGAATTTTGAAAAATATCAAAATGGCTACTAACACTAGTACTGCTATTACCACCAACACTAGTTCATTTGTAGAAGGTCAGTCTACTGCTAGACCACCACTTTTTAATGGCAGTAACTATGCATATTGGGCATGTAGGATGAGAATATATTTACAATCTGTAGGATTAGATACTTGGAATATCACACAAACTGAATATTCTGAACCCACAACTAATTTTGCACAGTGGACCACTGAGCAAAAGACTGTTGCACAAAATAACTCTAAGGCAATGAATATTCTGTTTTGTTCACTTGAAAGAAATGAATTTAATAGAGTGTCAGTTTGTAAGTCTGCATATGAAATATGGAAAACTTTGCAAGTAACTCACGAAGGAACAAGCAAAGTTAAACAGACCAAAATTTCCATGCTCACAAATCAGTTTCAGTTATTTAAAATGAATACTAATGAGTCTATTTCAGATATGTATAGTCGATTTCAAGATATTGTGCATTCTTTAATATCTTTGGGAAAGGAATTTTCGGAAGAAGATCAAGTCAGAAAATTTTTAAATTCTCTCACTCCAGAATGGGATCAAAAGACACTTGCAATTGAAGAGGCAAATGACATTAGTACTTTAAAGATAGAAGAATTGATTGGAAATCTAATGTTGTTTGAAGTTCAAATGATCAGGAGAAGAGAAAGCAAAGCATCTGAAAAGAAATCAATGGCATTCAATGCATTGACCGATGGATCAGACTCAAACAGTGACAATGATGAAGAGATATCATTTATGACCAGAAATTTTAGGAAATTTCTGAAGTACAAAAAATTGAATAGTTCCAAGAGAAACAACTTTAAGAATTCCGGTAATCAGACTACAGTACCAAACTTTATCAAATGCTTCAATTGTGACGAACCATGTCATATCTAAAAGAACTGTCCGTATCCAGAAAGGCAGAATCCTCCTATGAACAATGAACCAGCAAAGAAACGGAAGCATTCATTTACTGCTACTCTAGATGACTCAGACTCGTCCTCAAGTGATGATGATCAGAAGATGGATAACTCGAATTTGTGTTTCACTACAGTTCACGACTCCGACGAGTTCAAAGAAACGGACTCAGAAAAAGTTACACGTTTACAATATAATTGGTTGAAATTGCTTGCATAGAATTAGTTGCTTGATTGTTTGATTGATTGATTTTAAATTGATATGCTGTTTGAATTTTAAAATTTATTTTCTATTTTTACTATTATTTTATTATTTTATTATTATTATTTTTATTATTTTTGACACATTCTGAAATATATTATAAGTAAAATAATATTTTAGAATTATAGACATTAATAATAATATTTATATATATGTATATTAGATATCTTAGGAAAATCATATCATGAAAATTCACAAGCACATGTCGACATGGCCCCTACCACGATGTCGACATGCCTACCTGAATTTGAATTTCAAATTTTGAATTCAAATGTTTGAATTTCCCTCCACCTTTTCACTTCATTTATTTCTCTGAAAAGATAACTTTGGACCAGAGAATATGTCCTTTGAAAGTCTATTTATCCACTATCTTTTATCATATCTTTTCACTTTTATTTTCAAATTCAAACTCTCTCTTCATATCTTCAAGCACTCTACTCTCTACTCTAATGGCTTCTTCAAGCAACCTCTCAACCATGAGAATTTCCAGAAAAATCAAAGAGCAATTATTCAATGATCTGGAGGCAGTTAAAGCATATATCAATTATGCTAATTTTGCCAAAGTCCATCCCGGAAAATTTGCTATTTTTCAAGATTTTTCTTCTTATGAAATTGATTCTCTTTTTGCAAACAATGGTGTTTTAAGTCTTATTGACTCTTCTCAAAACGATTTTGTTTGCTATCCTAATCTTGTCAAAATCTTTTATGCTAATCTAAACCGTGCTTTTTATAATGGAAATGAGAATGAGATTTGGAGTAGTGTCAAAGAGACTCAAATTGTTTTGAATTGTGATCTCTTGGGTACTATTCTTAATTGCAAAAGCACGGGAATGGATCTTTCTAGTTTTAAAATCGATGAACATGATCGTGAGACATTTCATCATATTTTTGAAGGAGATGAAAACTTTGAATTTAAAAACCGAAACTTTCATCCTAAAGCAAGGATTGTCAATCTTCTTTTACAACATACTTTGACCCCAAGATCGGGTAATTTTAACAATCCTACTTCAAAAGTGTGCAAAGCACTTTTTGGTGTTTTCGGAAATTATGACATCAATTGGGCGCAAGTTATTTTGGATGAACTTCGTCCTAAAAATTTTGAAATCGGAGAAAACACTTTATATCATGGAATTTACCTTACTCGGATTTTTAACTATTTTGGAGTGGATTTCAAAGGTGAAGAATTTGTCTCTAGAAATTTTTTTTAATATCTCAAACATTTCTCTCATGAAAATCCCATATGTTTTTCAACCTTATGAGACTCTTACCGAAAAGGAAGAGCGTTTGGCTCATGAAGAAATGGAAGAGGAAGAAGAAGAAAAAGGGATGAAATGGAAATAGAAGAAGAAGAAGGTGAAACATCCTCAGAAAGTATTGAATACCCTTCCAATCCATCCAACAAAACCCTTCTCAAAAACCAAAAGATAATTGTGGAGAATCAACGGATTTTAAAACGATCCGTTAGTAAGAGGTTGGATAACATGTCTTGGAAGATGAACAAGTTCTTTTCAAAAGTCAGCAAGAAACTTGGACTATCTTCATCATCTTCATCTTCTAACTAGTTTTATCTTTTAGTATCTTATTGTATTTGTCTTAGTTTGTTTCGAATGTTCGTGTAGTTCCTTATGTTTAATCATTGTATTATCCAATTATGCAATGAAATTGAATTTCCTTCATGTCATCTAGCTTATTTTATATCTAGAATAAATGGTAGTATATTATAGAAATATATGTACATCATTATTCACAAAATAAAATTATCATCAATTTTCACTGAAGTATGTCGACATACCCCCCTTGACCATGTCGACATGTACTGGTCAGAAGTGACCGTTGATTTTGAATTTGAAATTTGAATAACTTCCAAATGTCTATTCATTTCAAACGAATTTCTACACCTATATATACCTTTGTCTTCCAGAAATCTTCACTGAAATTTATTTCTCATTATCTATATCCTTCATTTCTTTCTCTAATTCAATTATGGCCAATCCTATTCATAATCTATCTGAAAATCTTAAAGAAACACTCAATTCATTCAAGAATATTCTCTCTATCATCCTCCGTAATCAGCGTCACTTAGAATTAAGTCAAATGCAGATGATCAAGGAACAAGAGAGACACTTCGATGCAATTCGATGGATGATCTCCTCCATGCACAAGGATAATAACGAAGCACATCCTCTCGTTTCTCTATCTGTTGATAATGAAAATTGGGATGCCATCAAACAAGACCCTATCTTTGGAGAAGAAGGATGGGTTGATGTTCCTCGTACCGTTTAATTTCCTTTCTTTGATTGATTTGTTTGAATTAATTTGGTTGATTTGTTTTGGTTTGGATTGATACTTTGTGTGGATTGATTTCATTTGGTTTGAAGTTTGCTATGTGAAACATGTATATATATACATTAAAATGAATATAGTCTTTAGTTAAGTTATTATGCTCATAAGTATCATTATTTCTTAATCTATATATTATATATTCTGTTGTATAGTTTATCAATGCAGGTACTAAAGTCCAAGAGTAAGGGGGAGTAAATTTTTGTTGATGACAAAGGGGGAGAAGTATAAAATAGGGTAGTTAGGCATAGATTAAGGGGGAGTTGTTAGTTTTAGGGGGAGTTATTAGGATAGAAGGAATATTTTATAAACAAAGGTTGTCATCATCAAAAAGGGGGAGATTGTTAGTCCTTGAGATGATGGTTTTGATGACAACAACCTTAGAATAGATTATAAAATATAAATACTAACATTACAAGTTTAGATATATATATGTATTTGCAGGATCTAACCATGTAGGTATCAAGAATGAAGGCTGTACAGTATAGAGATTCAAGATACAGAGATAGAAGACTCATGAGTATCAAGATTATCAAGAGTTCAAGGTTAAGTCTGTTTTATTAGGAATATTTGTTAAAACTCGTAGAAAAGCACTGGCATCTTAATATCCAATTTATTCGTGGAATGGAATCCACTTCGAGCCCGTTAAAAGGATGGAACCTACGAAAATCTAGTGGGACATTGTTTTGTATCCACTAATTTTAATTCAAATGATTTTACAAAATTATCTTGTTTTCAAAATGATTTCAAAACTTTCCTTTTAAAAGATTCAAAACTCTCTATCCTGATTTTAAATAATTTTAGCCTCAAAACATCTTTAATTTCAAAGTCAAAATACTCCTGGTTTTAAATGTCTTTTCAAATAATATATTTAACTTTTAATATTTATACTTAGATTTAAATATAAAATTATAGTTAAATTATGTATTTATTGTTCTTTATATTTACTTATGAATTTCAACTATATTCAAGTATATTTATAAAGTTTTAAATAGTTTTTATATAAGATAAATATTGTTTTTTATAGAAATTCAAATTATCATTTTTGGCTGAGGGATGTCGACATGCCCCTAGGTAGTATGTCGACATAGTGACAATTGAAGTTCAAATTCAAATTTCAAAAGAAGTGTCTATTTGCCATAAATCTTCATGAATGGTCATGGCTGTTGGTTTTCTATAAATAGGGGTCAGTATCAACGAATTTTCAATCATATTTTTCTGATTTTCACTCCTCTTCATCTTCCACATTTCTTATTACAAAATCATACCATTACTCTGCCGAAATCAACATCGAATCATACTCGATTACTTCTAGTTTGATTCTACATCACTATCTCTACAAGGTTCTCAGTGCTATTCAGAGTTATAGACTTCTTTGTAATATATTAGCGAGAAAAGGTGTGATTGTAGCCTTTGAAATCAATCAAGCGAGAATAGTTGTGATTGTAGCCTTGGAAATTAATTGGGTGAACTTGTTGCCCCGGAAATCAAGTATCTCTACCCAGAGAATTGGTATTCTGGATGGTGTACCTCGTAGCCTTGAAATCGAGGGTTGTAATTGTTGAATTGCTTTTGAAAGGAAATCCGTACTTAGTTGTACGGGACTGGATGTAGGGTAACTCCGAACCAGTATAAAATCCGGTGTGTTCTTTCCTTTACTGCTTTTACTTTATATTTGCATCTGTGTTTGATTCTGTGTTCATATCTGTGTCTAATTAGTGTATACATTGTTAATCAAGTTAGATAAACTCAAAAAGATTAACAAATTTCTTAAAACACTATTCACCCCCCCTCTAGTGTTAATTCTAGCCTTAAGATCCTTAATCCGCATTTCTCGCATCCTCATCGTCTCTTTCTTAGATGGTTGCACGATCTTTGGCGAAGTTCCAGGATCAACCAAGGCTTCCAAAACAGCTGTTGAGGAGGAAAACAACAAAGCAGTACTAGCAGAACCCGAATAGTTCCTGACTGATCATGAGGCTACCTTGATGATTCGCCAGGCCCAGAAATGAAAGGCTCTAATAGCGCTTTAGTAGTTGCAGGTGCAATAGCATCAACGGCCTCTAGCTCCCTCTCAATCTGAATAATCTCACAGCCCTCTACCAAAGCCTTCATCGACTCTTTGTTATGATAGGCATCCTCCAACTCTTGCTCAGTGTATACATCCCCGTTTTTTCGATAACGGGCCAGAACTTCTTTCCAAACCACACCAAGAGTACACGAGAATTTAGGGCCCAAATAGCTGAGGCTGCCCTGATGCAACAAGGAGTTAACGTAGAAATTCAAGATGGTGTCATCCATCTTCTCCATCTTCCTTTTAAAAGTATCCTGCAGCTCCAAGTAGTCTGCCATCATGATAGCCTTCTCAACTTCAACTTGGTCTTTTCAACGTTAAGCTGAACAACTTTTTCGTAAAGCGAAGCGATCATTTGAGCCTAGTCATAAATGGTCTTATCACAAGATTCCACCATTCTCGCATAATGAGCAATTGTCTTTTTATGAGCTTCAATGGCTTCGTCATGACCAGCAATAGTTTTCTTTTGAGCTTCGATGATCTCGTCTTGAATTTCAAGCTCCTTTTTCAGCTTAACTTCATCAGCATGGGCCTTCTTGATTTCCTCTCTGAACACGATCTCGATCTTTATGCGGACCTCTTTCAATTCCTTCAGTAAGCTAGCGTTGCTCTACTCTCCCAAATTGTAGCATCCCTCTCCTTTGTTAGTTGCTCAATTTTGATGCCGCATTCCGTTAACATCCTCTCGTAATCATCCTTTTTTGACTCGAAAAAAAGGATCTCTTAGTAGTTATTATGGTTTGTTCCCGCTAGTTGCTTACACAATTTCTCCCATCCTCCGGCTTGATCCAAATCACTTTGAATCACCCGGATATGGGGCATGTAAGAATCTTTACGGATCGGGCACAGGTCACGATCAAATTTAACTCCCTTTAAAAACCATCCGAGGAGCGCAGCCTCAAGGTTAGGAGGACTAGACGGGAGAATATAAGCCGGCCTCCTGCGGGGGCATAAAGAACCAGAAGCAGGCACTACGTGAGTTGATGGAGTCTGGATTGATGGAGAGACTTGAACGGTAGAAGTCGAAGCTTCAATTCCAATAGAGACTGGAGATGGGGCAAATGATTTGTGCTTGGAAGGATGAGAACCATGGTCTACCTTCGATTTCTTGGATGGTTCTTCCCGATCGTCAAGAGTTTTCCTCTTCTCATAACCACTCCTATAGAGACGAACTTCAGCTTCCAAATCCTTCCTCCTCCTCTACTCTTCCTCAGTTTCTCAAGGCAGATGGCGGCTTGAAATCCATCTTGACCCGTGTTGTGCATCTATAAATTATTCAAGGTCCTCATAAAGTCCACAACCTCTCATAGTACCTGATATAAAAAATAAATAAAGAACTTTAGCGATAGAAAATAAACTAAAATAATTCATATGTAAGCGTACGTGACCCTAGTGAAATGTGTAACGTGTCATTGGCGGCCTAAAAGGACTTCACAAACCGGATGGGGAAGCCACCACAGTGGGAATAGTGCTAACTTTAGACATGGCATGACCAGGGTGAGAAGACAATCCCTTGAACTCGAAATCATCTCCCATGAGTTCATCAATGTTTACATTAACGTTGCCCAAGTCCCCAAAGTCGATATCGGTTTCCTTAGACGCAGAACCATGAAGTCATTCGGCTATCAAGGGAGTATCTTTAGTAGTAATCACTTGGACAGGTAAATCTGGGAGAATAGAACTCATTCCCGAGGTTTCATCACATGATTCGAAGTCTCCTTCACTAGAACTTGCATAAAATTACTCATCATTAGAGGAAGAATCATAGCTATCGTTGCTCTCAATTTCACTCTTCTCCTTTTCCGTGATCACCGTAGTCTTACCCTCACGTAGCTTGAACTCCTCTTCCTCCTCCTCCGGGATCGGGGGCATCCAAATCAGGCAACTAGCTCTGGTTGTAATGCTTTTTCCTTTATGAATTTCTTCAGTTGATCCACCGGATGGACTTTCTCCTTTTGATAAATCACCCTCCTTGGAGTCATGCAATGAAGAAATGGATCTTGTTCGAATCCTAGAATAGGAAGGAGATGGAACTTTAACGGCAATGGTAGATCTCCCATGATGCAACAACCTGTACCGAAGCAAATTCTCATCCGTTAAAAAAGACTTGACCGATCTCTCTAGTGTCTATGGCCTTCAGAGTATGGAAGATAGGATCAAGTGATGGATCTTTGTTTGGCCTCGGAATAACTGCAAGGAGTATCTAGTCTGTTAAAAATCCCACACCATCGTATTAAACCATGACGAGTAAAAAAGAAGACTTACCCTTTATCATCCAAAGGTGATTAAATCCCTCAGGACACCTATCAAAAAAATATTGGGTCTTGAACTAGGACAAATTGCTTTAAAGCTGTAGCATAATTTTTTGATTTCATTTGGCCTCAATGATCACAAGAGACGGATACTCATCTCTCTTCTTGAATAAGAGGAAGTATCTTAGCTCATCATAGCTTGGAGCATGATTGAATGTCTGCATAAACAAAGCGTGAAGACAAGTCAAAATCGCGTATCTGTTGGGGTAAATCTGAAATGGAGCAATTCCCAAGTTCAGAAGAGTCTCTCTCAAGAAAGGATTGAAGGGAGGCACTGCTCCATTTAAGCACATGTACCGATGGCAGGTGGTGTACCCTGAAGGTGGCATGTGTGCAAACTTATTTTTTCAATGGAAGGCGTATGTCATCACCCGGGATGCCTTGCTGCAAACAAATGTTGTGTAGGACTTTAGCAGAAATTACGGTGGAAGCTCTCTCCGGAGGGTTGACTAGAACTCTAAAATTTGAAGGAGTTCGATCTACAACCATACCAACTGGAACCAATTGACCATATTCAGCTGGTAGTGTCGAAGATGTAGGCGCCGCTGAAACCGTTTATAAAGGCATAACTGATGTAGATTCGACTTCTGAGAGTGCCAGACTTCCTCCACTGGATTTATGACGGGATGACAGCTGCTTCGTTCTATACAACTGAACTTGTATCTAACGCGGTCAGGTAATTCTATTTATAACTAGATATGCTTTACACTTGAATTTCGAAAAAATGTTGATTTGTGCCAACTCATCGGATTTCAAGCATTGACTAGGGAAAGTGCAATGTGTTATCTATGTGGGCTAAGCTCGGTGTCCTGAACACTACAAACTCTCTACCCTATGTAGATAGTTCACTCGCAGGGAAGAAAGGAAAAAGTTTTTCGTATCGTTCATTAAAGTTATTTCTCCTACACTTACCCGTTACCGATCAACAATTGATAACAGAGCCAATCCAAAGTGAGCAAATATAGATCAAAGGGTCCGAATCGAGTAGAGAATTCTCGATATAAGTCAATTTCAGTTCTCTGGAAAGTGATAACAGCATGAGCTGCATACAGAACGCTACCCTAAGCTATTATCACCTCCCAGAAAAGCAAAAATCAATCTGCAAGATGCCGTGCCGGGATTAGCGGTGTAACTTGGTATAAGTTGATTTTGACTCCGTGGATGAAGTTAGCAAAACACGTCAAGCACCGGAGCAAAACCCGGGCTTCGTTCCATAAAGAATTCAAGACTCGATTTAATATCTTCTTCCCTAAAGTCACAATCAACTCGAATTTTCCACTGCATCCATCACCAACATAACTTCATCACCAATCGCTAATAATACGCCAAAATTCACATCACCAACCTCAAGTCAAAAGGCAAATGCGGCCAATTTCAATTCGTAGGCGATCCAAGCTAGGCAAGATCGGTCGCGATTCAGGCAGACAATGATTCAAGTGTAGGAAATTGGCTCGAAGTGGCGGTGAGGTTAGGCTGGGTCAGAGGCAGAAAGCTACGGCAGTGAAGGTCGACGAAGGTGGTGGCGTAAGCGAGCTAGGGTTTGGTCGCATAATGATTGGATCAGGTTGCAAAAGGGGATAGCTCGATTCGCAAAAGGAAGCATGAAATGAATAAAGATCGCCTCGAATAAAGTTAAGTAGGAGGTTACTCTGAAAATTTTGCTAACTCCTTGGATCGCTAGAGATTCATGGACTATGGATCGCTAGCGATCCATCAAGTTACAGTCAATTTTCTCCAAACTCACTGAGTATGATCTAAGTGTTGTTTGCAAGAATTAGGAAAGTTGTGGGGTTGAAATTGATTTATCGTTATGAACAACGATGATTCACATCGGAATTCAACAGATGGCTAAATAGCCAAAGCTAAATTCGCATGATAGCCTCAACGCGATCAATTAAACTTCATGAAATGGGTACTCAAAAGCAGTTACTTTCAGAGCACACCTTGTTTTCAACAAAGGCTTATGTGGAGGTCAAATATTAACCGGGTTATTAACCCTATAGAATTAAAAGGAAGTTAGAACATCTATGACAAGTCGGAACATCTCAAGAATCAACCGAAAGGACCAGCAGAAGGAACTAGGAATGACCATAAAGGAAAGGAGCAAAATAAGCTAAGGTGTTGGATCGCTAGCGATCCATAAGGCTTGCTCATGGACTCTCCAAACTTCTTACATCATGATCCAATATCTTTTCTAAGGATGTTCGCCAAGTTTCATGGTATTACAAGCAAACTAGTCCGAAAAGTAAGCATTCATCTGATTCCAGTCGTAGTTCAATGCAACCTATGTACGAATCACCATCAGAAAAAGGCAACTGGTTACCAAATTACATGGAGAGCGTCTACATAAGGCAAGGAACACAACCTAAGTGAAATGATCCAAGAAAATTCTAACTACATGGATCACAAGCGATCCATTCCCTATAGATCGCCAACGATCCATCATATCAAGTCAGGTCGCTGTTAAATTTTTTGAACACCTTCATATCATTTAGTTTAGGTCTCTGGAAAAGCGGCCTAGCCTAATAGCTCTCCAACCTCTATAAATACTCAACTATCTGCAATATAAAGAGGATCTTCGGGACTGGCTGCTGAAACTCTGCAGAAACTATTTTTCACTCTTTTCCTCCCACACAACAGTCACCTAGGGGTTCACTGTGATTCTCCAGTAACTATTACACTCGTGACTTTATCTAACTTAGAAGATTCAAACATATTTTAATCTTATTTCACTTGTAGCAGTAGTCGATTAATAGAAAGTTATAAAACGGGCGTATGCTTCATTAACAACCGAACCACTATAAAAATCTTCTTGTTCCCTTTACTTTTATACATTCTACTATTGCTTTTTAAATTTTATTTACGTTGATAAATAGGGCTGGTGTTTTCACACTCAATCCAGGGTGTTGATTCATTTTTTGGGTTAACAACGGTCTTGGTTTGTGAAGGTGGTAGGCTTGGCTACGGTGGTTAGCCGTGGGTTTGAAGAAAAAAAGGAAGGGTTTGGGTGAGCTTGGAAGTGCTATACGTGTATATATATACACACACTATATAAATTTAGATATAATTTGCAATAATTTTCATTATATTTTTCCCTAGATGGAAGCCATTAAAATGTGGAGCAAGCTTTTAGAGAAATGAAGTGAAGAAGTGAAGTGGTATTTATAGGCAAATGGAAGAGTGTAAAACATCTCTGGCTTACATCACCGCACATCATCAGGCAACTTCCTCCTCCCACACCGTGCGCCAGCCACCTCCCCTCTAGGTACGGCCGTGGTCATATCATGTTCTGGCAAGGCCATGCGCCTCTTTGATTTGACATTTGATGGTGACAATATATGATAATTAGCTTAGATTCTTACTCCTCTACCGCATGCTCCACTTCCTTCCATCATTACCATATGCATGGCTACATCCTTCCACCACCATCTTAGCTTGGCCATGTAACATCAAGGCATGTGCTTGCATAGATGTGATGTTTGATGATAAAGGTTGGTTGCTTAAGTGGGAAGGAGTTGTTTATATCTTATATGTTTATATATTTAGTATATATGTATACAAGTGTTCATATACATATGCATATGTTTTGGTGGATGGGTATATGTATGTATTCATTTGGATGTCATATAGAATTCATAACTTTCTACAACTTCTATACGTTAATTATGAATTTCGATTTCGATTTTCGGTCATATTTTCAATTTTTATTTAGTATATATATATTTGTAAACAAAGTTTGAAAATAATATTTCTATTCTTATTTTTAAATAAAGAGCTTTTAAATTTGATTTAAAAACCATTATTTAGTTATTTAAACTAAAATTTTAAATTCAATCGTATTGTTTATAAGTGATGAATTTACAGGTCATTACAGATAGCAGAATTTATGCGTGTTTTATGACCGTGTGTGTTTTATGCATGTGCGTGTTTTGAGGGAGAGTTGCTACGTTAGAGTATGTTGTGTTTTTGTGCATGCGTTCTTATGTGTGTGTTTATCTGTGTAATCAGTGTGTGGTATATATATTATTTGTGTTGTGTAATTACATGAACAATAGTGCATGATCTTTTGTTATGTTGAGCAAGGCTCATGTTTAATTATATATATGCCTAAAATAAAATCTATATATATTTGTGTGTGTGTATTAAAGGATAAAATCAATTAAAATAAATATACAAAATAAATGTACTTAAACTCTTATAGTTATGTACTTTGATATTAAGTATGAATTTATATAATTTAAAGTTTAATAAATAAACAAAGAGAGTTTAATAAATACATGTATTCACTTATATATTGATGAATGGATTGATTATATGAATTAGTATGATAAATACATTGAATTGAATGTCATTAGAGACTGAAATAGGCATGGGGAAGAATTGCCTGGAGCTTAATCGCTCAAGGCAAATCTCGACCGGTGGACCGGTTAGTGGTGACCGATGCACCAGTGGAGCTCTGAGCATGACAGTAGTGTGTGTGTGATTTTTGTGTGGGTGTGAACATGACTCGGTTTTGTTTGCGGTAGTGTGTGTGTGTATCAGTGTATATATATAGTAGAGTGTGTCCGTGTTTTATGACCGTGTGTGTTTTATGCATGTGTGTTTTTTGGTGGAAAGCTGCTGTGTTGGAGCATGTTGTGTTTTTGTGCATGGGTTCTTATGTGTGTATTTATATATGTAATGTTATATGTTGTGTGTGGTATATATATGTGTATGTCCTGTGTAATTACGTGAACTGCAGTGCATGATTTTGTGTTGTGTTGAGCAAGGATCAAGTTTAATTATATGTATACCTAAAGTAAAAAATATATATATATATATATTTATATATATTAAAAGATAAAATCAATTAAAATAAATATATGAAATAAATGTAATTAAACTCTTATAGTTATATATTTTGATATTATATATGAATTTACATAATTTAAAGTTTAATAAATAAACAAAGAGAATTTAATAGTATTTTGATGCAAAAACTGAAATGCTACTTAATGGATATTTTACAGTTTCGAAGGTGTATTTATGAAATTTTAATATATAAATTCAATTTTTAGAATGTATTCAATTGATAATAAATATATAAAATTGATTTAGATGTTTTATAATTATTTATAAGTAGCATTTAGATATAGAATGTTATGGAATTATTTTTAAGAGTGATATTTAGTATTACAATTTAATTTGGGTTAGTAATTGATAGAAGAGGGATTTTCTGTTGTTAATTGTGAATACTAAATCATTATTTAATTTTATAAAATATTGAAAATCAGTTATTAATTTTATAGAATATAATATATTTGAGTTTAGTTAATAATTTAGTTAATTCTAGAATATATATATATATATATCTCATTATTATCCACTTCTAAGTATTCATTTTGTTATAAAAGATTATATGTTGTTATTTATTAATGAATATTGACTAATTTTATAAAAGATTAAGTATTTTATTATTATTTATATAGAGTATATTATTTTCTAGTTTAGTTCACTACTGATTTAATTGTAGAATATATAATTATTATCTATTCCTAAGTATTTATATTTGTTAAATAAAATTATAGGTTGTAGAGAATTCATTATTAAATATTCTTCATTATTAAATATTTATTTTTTTGATATATATATTTGTCTCCTTTAGAATAATCTATTTAAATTAATTTTCTAAGTTCTCTTATTTCTTACCTTCTTTACATTGATTTTGGCAATATAAATGATTCACTATTGATTTTGATTTGATGATGATTTCAATATGATATGGTGATGACATCTTTATATGATTTATTGTATTTAATTTTGTGTGACGTGAAATCTAAATAAATAGAGTTATAATACCGGGAATTCGATAAAAATTTCTCCAGTTATTCTTTGGACTCATTATATAGAATAGTATTTTGATGAGTGTAGTTTATTAAAGGAGAATAAACGATTGTGTATCAAATAGTGGTATAGGACGCTCTTGTGATATTTATTTGGTTACTCATTATAAGTAAATGACGCTCACGCAATGGAAATAGAGTGGAGAGTGTGAAGTGATACGTGGTGATATATGACTTCATGTCTATATGTTTTGATTCTATATACCAGTATTACGATGTACTTCTATTATGTTGTTGAGGGAATTAAATGGGTGGAATCCACACTACCGACTTGATCGTAGGGTCGCACCCCAGTTCTGTGACACACTATATTATATAGCTTTAGGTTATCCTTATATGCACGTTTTTCTCTTATGTCACCTAGGCAGACTGTAAAGACTTTGTGCCCCTAGTGCTTGTGTGCATGCTCTCAGTCTCCCTCCTGGTACTAACGGAGTAGTAGATTGGCATATACGATTGATACACCTCATTGGAGCATTAGTGTGGGCCGGGTGCTATATATCATTATTATACATATTTATATGACTATACTTGGGACCTCATGTCTGTCGTACGGTCATTTCCCATCATGATACTATAAGATAGATATTATATAAGGAGATGAGATTATACCTATGATAAATATCCTATGTATAGTCGATTCCCAGTATTTAATAAGCTGCCTATCCTATTTTATATGTATTGATGATTTTATTGAGATTGAGAGATATACTTAGGCAGTACTTCGTGCTAGACTAATTATACTTGGTGATATCTCTTTTATTGATATTTATGGATTTAGTAATAATTTTTGGATATGTATGATTCACCCATTAGAGTTAATGATGTGATTTCTGATTTGATATGTTATATGGGATGACATCTTTTGTAACTAACCAAATTTTTTAACGTTTCGAATGGGAATATTTAATTTATTTAAATATTCAAATTTGATTCGAATGTGATAAATAATAAGAAAATCAATTGTTAATAAAGAGACTTGATTTTTAATGACGCATTTTTAAGTCAATGTATAGGATTTTTCCATAATTTTTAATTTGAAAAATATTTAAATTATCGTTTGACATATTTTACGGCAAATGTTGGTAATTTTAAAATTTTACAGAATGAATTAACCAGTGTACTTTATTGTATTTTGGGATGATGGCACATTGTTGTGCGTGATTGTATTTTTATTTCTGTTGTTCGTGGTTCATACGCAAATAAAACTCTGTGTAGCGAAGTGCCAGAAATTATAAAATAAACTAAACCCCACACAACAATTTTCTTTCCCACTCTCTCATTTTTCCTTCTTTCTCTTTTTTTCAATTGCCCGTGGCAAACTAAACGTAGCCTCTTCAAACAAAAACCAAAATAAAATGATTTACTCAACTAAAAAATATGAATTTAGGTCCATTGGGTTCATATGCGTGGGAGCTTCAAATCCATACCCATTTCATTGCATGCGATGGTGATTGGTTGAGGCCGACGTGTGGAGGCAGCAGTTAGGGTTAAGTGTAACACCCTTAATTTTTATTAGCATTATTTAGAAGATTTAATTAGATAAATTAAATAGAATAATCTCGAGACTTGAGTGATAAAGGAATTAGGATTGATAACTAATTAGGGTCGTGCCTTAACTAAATGGATTTATAGAAATGGTTTATAAGTTAAATACTTAAGAGAATAAGGCAAGGGTAATATGGGAATAGCCGAACCCCATAACACTTAAAACCCTTACAACCTTTTCATTCTCATTATATTCTTACAAAAACAAAAACATAAACAAAAGGAAAATATGGCCGGCCATAATGCTAAGAAGAAGAAGAGAAAAATCCAATTAGAAGCTAAGATTTAAGCTAGGAAGATTAAAGCAAGAACAAATCTCAAATTCCTTATCCAAATAAGGTGAATAATGATCTAAACCATCTCATATAAGTCACCTTGAATGTTTTATTTTGGGTTTGAGGTATAAATCCATATGATTGGATTAATGATTATATGCTTTGGTTTATATGCCATGTTATAATTTAAACAAGGATTTTTGTGGGATAATATAATTCGATTTTAAGGTTAAAATAATGCAAATTGATTTCCAAATGCCATGATGTTTGAATATATTATGTAAAACATTATTTTGGAGATGGGTTTCAATTTTCATAATATTCCAAGCTATGGATAATTTATTATGAATTTTAAATGAAAGAAATAGATAATTTTAGGTTTAAATATTTAAGGCAATCAAGTATTGTTTTCGGGTCAGAAATTTATATATGTTAGAAAACATAATAAAAGTGAATAATTGTGATTTTTGGGTATTTTTCTTGAGTGTTTTACTATGGTTATTAAATTATTTAAGTTAGAGGACTTAAATGTTTTAAATGTTTTGTCAAGGGGAAGGGCTTATTTGTTAAAATGATTTCATTTGTTAACTGTTGAATTTGACAGCCTTTTTAGGAAAGAACTTTAATAAAAAATTGGCAACCAATCATATTTTGAAAAATTAGGCAAGTTAGGTAAAAAGGAATTACTGTGAAAGGCATAAAATCAGTTTTGTTTCGAATTACAACTTCGCCACTCCCATTTGCTTGCTTTTGTCACCATGCCTAGTATACCTTTTGCACCCATTTGATACCAATGCATATGGTATCAATAAATTGGTACGGAATGGATTGGAGAAAGGCAAAATGGAATGTGTCGAAGGCATGCTTTCGAAGGGGTTGAAGCCATTTTAATAAGCTTTCAAACCAATCCAACACGCCTTTGTTTTTAAAGAAGCTTTCGAAAGAGTTGGCGCATTTTGAACTCATTCAGTACCTAGATGTCAAATTCATACCTTTCGAATTGGTTTAAGGCCGCTTTTCTTTATAGCCTTATAATAATAAGTTTGAAGGGGAGGCTTTCGTTTTATTAACTTTGAAGCCGCCTTACCAATGCCTTCGAAAGGGTTGTTTTAGCCCCTTTTAATAAGAGTTTTGGAAGCAATGGTTTCGAAAGGTTAGTTTCGTAGCTATCCTCTTCCCCAATTCTTTTGTTTGAGATTAATGCTTTCGAAAGTGTTACTTTCGCTTCTGTTCTCTTTCACCCTATAGTTATACTAAATATTAAACCCAATGATTTCGAAAGGAATACTTCTAAATGGTTTCGAAGCTATGTTTCCACAAACTCTTACTTGTGCCCAATGCTTTCGAAGGGTATGCTTTCAAGGTACACAAAAGATTAGTAATGGAGATAATTTAAGATAAAAAAAAGGAGTATTTCGAAAGGTATATTTTTCAATGTTTCGAAAGGTATATTTTTTGTGTTTCGAAAAGAATGGTTCTGAGTATTCGAAAGATATATTGGATGCTTTCGAAAGAGAACATCTAAGGTTTAAGTAATGAAACAAAGGATATATTCAAAAGCCTTAGCTTCCAAATAAGAAAACCGAATCTCATTTTTAAAGGTAAACCCATGGCAATGTAAAAGAGCTTTGAAATCTTAGAGGAAGTTTTCCTTGCCAAGGATAGTGGGTTAAGGGTATTTATTACGTTTTAGTAGAAAATGATTACAAGGAATTAAATCATGGATGTTTATATTGTTATATTTTGATCAGTTATCATGGATGCTTCTATAATCATATTCACTTCATAATTAACCCATAACTGCATTTTGGGGTGTTAATGGCAGAATAACCTACTAGGTTGACCCAGTAGTGAATATACATTGAATTAACTCCTGTGTGAGTAGAACTGCATCCAGGAGGTCAGTTGTACTAGAATATAGGTTGCCCAGAGCTGATCAAAAATCATTAGTTCAGACAGGTTCTTAGTAAGCCCATAAAAACTATGTTATGGAAATTCTTATTGGCAGGGGCCAATAGGTTCTTAGTGATCCTATTAAAACTGTCCGGAACAAGTTATTGATAGAAATCAATAGGTTCATAGTCAACCCATGAAAACTATGACATGAGAGATGTTATTGGAGAATCCAAAAGGTTTATAGTAAGCCCATGAAAACTATGTTTGGATAATGTTGTTGGTAGATGCCAATAGGTTCTTAATGATCCCATGAAAGCTATGAAACCAGATAGATAGTCTGTAAACTTAGAACAGGTTATTAGTTAGCCTATAAAAAATAATAGGTTAATAGTGACCCTAGAAACTATAATATGAGACAGATAGTCAAGTGAGTGGGGATGGTAAATCCGGAACATATTGCATATTTGCATATCATCATGATACAATTTATTATATTATGTGCTAACCATTTTGGATGCGGGTGCATAGCATATGGTTATTATAAATTGGGTTAAGATACTAGTGAGGGGAAAACCCGTTCCACTAAGCGGCGTGGTCTTACTAGATATCTACATGGTTCGAGATGGAGGTTATTATTCACACCAGACTTTTTGTCTGACTCGAAGTTTATGTTTTTCCCTTAAACTCTCGGGTGTTCAGTTGATTTTGAGTTGTTTGAGAGTTAAGGTTTTTAGGTTCTCCTTTAGACGAATAAGCTTCCGGAGATGTGCTGGAGGCAAGCTAGTTATTAGGATTTCTTTCTGTTTGACTCCGCTGTGTTATTGGATGAAATGGTAATGTTGTTATTGCCTATATTTAGACTTTGATCAACCTAGGAGGCATCTACATATGTCGCTCTTGGCGTATTTTGTAATAAATTGTAATTTCTATGAACGTGGCTAACGTATGGGATTATGTAATGAATCTGAAATTAATGAGAAATTTGTTTTAAATTGAGTTTAAATTTTTTCATATTCATGTGTTTCTAGTATATCGATGTATCTAACATCACCGCATTTGGTCACCGGGAATTAATAAATATGGATGACTGCAGCATCCGTAGTAGTTAGTTTCGGGCCCCTAAATGGGGGATGTTACAAGTTGGTATCAGAGCATAGGTTTATGTAAATTTAAAAGAAATTTGAACCTAAAAGATTTTCAAAACATAACCTAATGAATCAGGGAATGAGACCGGGGTTTGGGTTAATGCTACAGTAATGTACTTGCATTTGTTATGCATACATCTTAAGTACGTATTACCCTCTCTCTTAGACCGTTCTTCTGTATCTTACTAAGGTTCGTATGCAGATTTACGAGAAAGGAAGATATGGAGGTAGGAAATGGAAGAGGAAATCTAGGTGGAGGAAGCACCACAACTAATGGAAATTCTTGACCCAATACCAAGAGGAATCCGGGTCGATAGGAAAATGTTAATCCAAACGCAAATGCCAGTGTAGGTGCTGGAACCCCGCCAGTAGATATGGAGGTGATGTATTAGTTATTCGTCAATCTGATGCAAGCTTGAACAGCTGTCGGAGTAGCTGGGGGAAATGCCGTGAATGTTGGAGGAGATAATCCCGTGGCCTCAGTTGGCACTAACTATGCCAAGCTGAGCTGGGATTATACCAGTCTTGGTGGGAAGCCGTTTTTGAAAACAAAGGATGCTGTTGAAGTAGAAAACTGGTTATTTCACTGTGAAAGAATTTTCACTAACTTGGGATTAGATGATGAGAAGAAGAGGAGACTTGCTTCACGACAGTTGCAGGGAGCAGCACTTTATTGGTGGAATGGTGTTACCATGGAAGTTATTGAGGAAGAGTTGACTTGGACAATGTTTCAAAGGAGATTCGAAGAAAGGTTCTTATCTGAAGTTGTCAAGTCAGTATTAATGAGAAAGTTCATGGACTTAGTGTAGGATGAAATGTCGGTGATTGAGCATGCTATGAAGTTTGATGAGTTGTCTAGATACGGATATGCTACCATTGACACCGTCATTAAAAGGAATGAGAAATTTATTCGAGGGTTAAGACCCGAGATTGCCATGGCGACTATGCCACACCTACGTGATCCAAGTATAGTTGTAGTGGAGATGGCAATCAGGAATGAAGAGATGCTTTCTACTTTTGGGAAAGATAAGCAGGTTGAAACCCAGGATTCTCAGGGCAAGGAAAGGAAATTCTTTAAGAAGAAAGGAGCTTAGTAAAGAGGAGCTGCTAAGAAAGGGAAGGCCGATGTAGTTTGCTACAAGTGTGACAAGAAAGAACATTATGCTCATGAATGTCGAACTAGAAAAGGGAAAAAGGTTGTGAATAAGTGAGGAGTGAAGTGCTTCAACTTTGACCAGATTGGACACTATAAGAATCAGTATCCATAACCAGTCGGAGCGGACAAGGGAAAGGTTTTTGATTTGGAACCATCATCTTCTAGACCAACTGGTGCTGAGAACGGAAATACTATGATGGAAGGTACGCTTTTGATTCATAGTATAATAGCTAGGGTATTATTTGATACGGTGCATCGCATTCATTTATATCTTGGTGTTTGGTAGATAAGTTATGTTTAGAACTCTCGTGCATCGTTACTTCCTTAAGGGTTGCGAATTCGATAGGAGGGTATGCAACTCTGAGGATGAGATGTGACCCGTTAGAACTTGAATTGTTAGGTCATAAGTTTGCACACAATTTGTATGTTTTTTATTTCATAGGCTTTGGGATCATTTTGGGTATGGATTGGTTAGATAAATATGATGCTAGGATATTTTGCCAATATAGCGAAATATTGCTAAGACATCCTAATAGTCATGATCGAATTATATACTCGTTAGAGAAGTCAGACTCACGTGCTTGGGCTTTACTGAATGCAATGGAAGTAGAAGAAAGTTGAATCAGGTTTTGGTAGCAAGAAAGTTTGTAGATGTTTTTGACCCAGTCACAGGACTACCACCAAAGTGAGCCATTGAGTTTCAGATAGATTTTTTTCCAAGAACCGAACCTGTAAGTAGACCACCAAATAGGATGACACCTACTGAGACGAAGGAATTGAAGGTGCTGCTAGTGGATTTAGAAGTAAAGAATTTTATTAGACCAAGCAGTTCGCCTTAGGGAGCGGCCGTGGTGTTTATGGAGAAACTGGATGGGTCATTAAGGATGTGTATTGACTATCATAAGTTGAACGAGAAGGCGATCAAGAATAGGTATCCTTTGCCGAGAATCGATGATTTATTTGATTTTTTGAGTGGAGCCAGAGTATTTTTCCAATTGGATTTGGTGACAGGTTTCCATCAGCTAAGAGTGGCCGAGGACAATATTCCATTGACGGCATTTTAGACTAGGTATGGTTCATACGAGTGGTTAGTGATGACATTCGGGTTAACGAATGCACCAGCTTTCTTCGTGGATTTGATGAACGAAGTTTTCCGAGAGCACTTGGATAGGTTCATTTTGGTATTCATAGATGACATCTTAATATACTCTAAGGATGAAAATGAGCATGAAGTTCATCTTAGAGTAGTGCTTGAGATGTTGAGGCAGCATCAACTAAAAGCGAAGTTTTCAATGTGTCATTTCTGGAAGAAAGAAGTTAAGTTTCTTGGTCACGTGGTTTCAGAGAAGGGTTTGTCAGTTGATTTAGATAAGATCGAGGCTGTTAACAACTGGAAGAGACTAGAGACGGTGACTGAGATCAGAAGTATTCTTGGGCTTGATGGTTACTACCAGAGGTTTATTAAGGATTTCTCGCGAATAGCAGCACCTTTGACTAAGCTAACTAGGAAGGACATAAAGTTTATTTGGTCCGACAAATGTGAGGAAGCATTCCTTAAGTTAAAGCACTTGTTGACCAATGCACTTATGTTAGTAGTTCCAAACGGGAATCAAGGATTAGTGGTGTATATCGATGCATGTGGAATCAGATTAGGGGCTGTGTTAATGCAGAAAGGTAAAGTTATTGCCTACGCTTCATGAAAGCTTAGACCGCATGAAGGGAGATATCCTACTCATGATCTAGAGTTGGCAGCAGTGATCTTCGCACTAAAAGTATGGAGACATTATCTCTTAGGGGAGAGATTTGAGTTATACACAGACCATAAGTCTTTTAGGTATTTGTTAGCACCAAAATTGGTCACTAACACCCTTGAGAAGAGTTATGTAGAGAGATTAATGAAGAGAGTAAATTAAAATAGAGAAATAATGTAATTGAATGCCAAAAAACAACAAAAACGAGAACACCAAATTTATAGTGGTTCGACGTAATTGCCTACGTCCACTTTGAATGAAATCTTTATTACTTTCTCAATTACTTGAATACAAATACAATCTGTAAACTAATCACTGGAATACCAGTTTGAATTAAAAGAGGAGAGTATAAAAAATGGCAGAGTCTTCTTCGAGTTCTCCCAAAAAAGGTCCCTTCATCTGTACCCCTGCCACTCTATTTATAGACGAAGATAGGCTAGACTCCCTGTGCAGGCCCAAGAATAAGGTACTTCAGCCCACAGTAGGCAACTTCTGTGCATCGAGCCAGGCATATCGAACGGTGGAAGCCGAATCACTCAGTCTGATCCAGTCGCATCGAACCACTTGCACCGGGCCACCTCTCCTTCATTAACTTGACCAAAACCACTTAGGCCGACCCAGCTAGGCCGACCCATCGTTCCTTTCCTTCCTTGGATGAGCGAGATCTGTTAACCTCTCTAGGCCGAACCGTAGTTAGTTGAACCACGAACACCGGAACACAATTGACTGACCTGTCTTCGCTAACCTCCCTCGACCGAGCAATGCATGCCGAGCGACCACGCCTCAACTAACCGATCGATGCACGCCGAACTACCTTGACCGAACGACGTGTGCGGAGTTACCTAGACCGAGCGGCATCTACGAGCCACCTAGACTGAACGACGTAGTCTTCCCTCCTTTGACCGAGCGATACACACCAACCCATACCTACCGAGCCGCACATACATGTCGAACCATATCGATTACATCAAACCCTTATATCTCCAGTCTCTTCTTGGTCAGAACCTTGTCTAGTGCTAACTATAACTTCTGCAACTGTCGCTTTGTAGCCGGGCCAAGTAGCCGGGTAACAGTATTTATTCTCTTAGAAGGAGTTGAATATGAGACAACAAAGGTGGTTGGAGGTTTTAGCAGCTTATGATTTTGGTATAGAGTATACACCTGGAAAAGGAAATAAAGTAGCGGATGATCTTCACAGAAAACATCAGAATGTGGTGTTATCTATTTTAACAAAATGGAAGGACCTAGAGGCTTTGACTACTTGTAGTGTGCAGTTAAGATCGACTGCTAGTTCTAGTCAGAGCACTGCCACGTTATCCTGCTTGGAAGTTCGACCAGTTTTGATCGAAAGGATTGCTTCTAAGCAGAAAGAGGATCCAATGTTAGTCGAATAGATTAAAAGGCTTGAGGTTGGATTGGAGATTGATGATCTAAAAGATTTTAGTCTTGACCAAAGGGGATGGTTGAGAAAGAAGGGACGATTGTGTGTTTCGAATGTTGGGGACCTAAGGAGAGAAGTTGTTAGGGAATGTCATCAATCAAAATTCACGATTCATCTTGGAGGAACCGAGATGTATCAAGACATGAAAAGGAGTTTCTACTAGGAAGGTATGAAGACGGATGTTGGCTTGTGGGTAAAGCAGTGTGTGAATTGTTAACAAGTGAAGGTCAAACATCAAAAGCCCAGTGGGTTGCTTCAACCTTTGGAGATACCAGTTTGGAAATGGGATTCAATATCCATGGATTTTATACACGGGTTGCCAAGGTCGAATCGAGGAAATGAAAGTATATGGGTCATAGTGGACAGGTTGACCAAGACTACCCATTTCATTACAATTAAGTCAACCAGAATGGCACTTGTTTTAGCTAAGTTGTTTATGAAGAACTAGTTAACTGCATTGGATTCCTAGTAGCATAGTAAGTGATACAGATACTTTGTTTACTAGAGAGTTCTGGAAGAGTCTACATGATGTGTTGGGTACTAAGCTCAAGATGAGCACTGCTTATCACCCTCAGACAGATGGGAAGACAAAGAGAGTCAATAAGGTACTCGAGGATTTATTAAGAGCTTGTGTACTAGATTTTGGTAGGTTAGGGGAAGACCACATACACTTAGTTGAGTTTTCCTATAATAACATTTATAAGACTAGTATAGGAATGGCACCTTTTAAAGCTTTGTATGGATGGCCATGCAAGCACCAGCATGTTGGTTGGAAACCGGAGACAAATTAGTCTTAGGTCCAGATCTGGTAAGAGAGGCAACATAGAAGATTGAGTTGATCCGAGGTAGGATGAAGGAAGCTCAGTCTAGGCAAAAGAGTTACATAGATAAGAGGTGTAAGGATCTATAGCTCCCAGTTGGAGATATGGTTTTCATTAAGGTATCATCGATGAAGGGTGTGGTATGATCCAAAAAATGAGGAAAACTAGCACCAAGATATGTTGGACCATTCTCAGTTATAGAGAGAATCGGAAAGCTCGCATACAGAATAGAGTTGCCGAGCAGTTTGGTAGCGGTCCATAATCTGTTTCATGTGTCTCATCTTCATAAGTATGTGCATGATCCAGAGACTAATATTCCTCTGACTGCATTAGAAGACTTAATGGTAGAACCGGATCTGACCTTTTTTAGTCAACCAGTTCGGGTTGTAGCAAAAGATTAGAAGAGGTTAAAAAACAAGACAGTTAAGTTGGTGAAAGTTTAGTGGAGCGACAACGAGAAGGACTGTACTTAGGAGACTGGAGAAAAGATTAGAGATACTTATCCTGATCTATTATAAAGACATGTTATATATCTGTTATATGCGTAGACTGTCCGCTAGTCGGGTAGGCTACTATGGTAGTTAGGAGATGTTACAGAGGATCGCTTTGCTTAGTAATTAGTCCTTGCTGAATTTCGAGGATGAAACTCATTAAGGAGGAGAGCCTGTAACACCCCCAAGTTTTATTAGAATTATTCGGTCGTGCCTTAACTAAATGGATTTATAAAAATGGTTTATAGGTTTAAAACCTAAGAGAATAAGCCAAAGGCAATATGGGAGTAGCCGAACCACATAACCCCTAAAACCCCTACAACCTTTTCATCCTCATTACATTCTTACAAAAACAAAAACATAAACAAAAGGAAAACAAGGCCAGCCATAACACTACGAAGAAGAAGAGCAAAATCCAATTAGAAGCTAAGATTCAATAGGAAGATTAAAGCAAGAACAAATCTCAAGCTCCTTATCCAAACAAGGTGAATAATGATCTAAACCATCTCATATAAGTCATCTTGAATGTTTTAATTCGGGTTTAATGTTTAGAACCGTATGATTGGATGAATGATGATATTCTGTGGTTTATATGCCATGTTATAATTTAAATAAGGATTTTTGTGGGATAATATAATTCAATTTTAAGGTTAAAATCATGCAAATTGATTTCCAAATGCAAAGATGTTTGAATATATTATGTAAAACATTACTTTGGAGATGGGTTTCAAATTTCATAATGTCCCAAGCTATGGATAATTTATAATGAATTTTGAATGGAAGAAATAGATAATTGTGGGTTTAAATATTTAAGGCAATCAAGTATTTTTTTGGGTCAGAAATTTATATATATTAGAAAACATATTAAAAGTGAATAATTGTGATTTTTGAGGGTTTTTTCTAAGTGTTTTACTATGGTTATTAAATTATATAAGTTAGAGGACTTTAATGTTTTGTTCAGAGGAAGGGCTTATTTGTTAAAATGATTTCATTTGTTAATTATTGAATTTGGCAGTCTTTTTAGAAAAGAATTTTGATAAAGAATCGATAACCAATCATATTTTGAAAAATTAGGTAAGTTAGGTAAAATGGAATTACTTTGAAAGGCATAAACTCGGTTTTGTTTCAAATTACAACTTCGTCACTTCCATTTGTTTGCTTCCGTCACCATGCCCAGTAGACCTTTCGCACCCATTCGAAACTAATGCATATGGTATCAAGCAATTGATACACAATGGATTGGAGAATGGCGGAAAGGACTGCGTCGAAGGCATGCTTTCGAAGGGGTCGAAGCCATTTTTATAAGCTTTCGAATCAATCCAACCTTCCTCTGTTTTTAAAGAAGCTTTCGAAAGAGTTGTCTCATGTTGAACTCATTCAATACCTAGCTGCCGCATTCATACCTTTCGAATTGGTTAAAGGCCGCTTTTCTTTATAACCTTATAATAATGAGTTCGTAAGGAAGGCTTCCATTTTATTAACGTTGAAGCTGCCTTCCCAATGCATTCGAATGGGTTGTTTTAGCCACTTTTAGTAAGAGTTTCAGAGGCAATGGTTTCGAATGGTTGGTTTCGAAACTATCCTCTTCCCCAATTCTTTTATTTGAGATTAATGCTTTCGAAAGGGTTACTTTCGCTTTTGTTCTCTTTGACCCTATAGTTATAATAAATATTAAACCCAATGGTTTCGAAAGGAATACTTTTAAATGGTTTCAAAGCTATGTTTCCACAAACTCTTACTTGAACCCAATGCTTTCGAAGGGTATGCTTTAAGTATTTCGAAAGGTATAATTTTCAGTGTTTGGAAAGGTATATTTTTTGTGTTTCAAAAGGAATGGTTCCAAGTATTCGAAAGATATGTTGGATGGTTTCGAAAGAGAACATCTAAGGTTTTAAGTAATGATACAAAGGATATAGTCGAAAGCCTTAGCTTTCAAATAAGAAAACCCAATCTCATTTTTAAAGGTAAACCCATGGCAATGTAAAAGAGCTTTGAAATGGAATTTAAAATTTGAAATCTTAGAGGAAGTTTTCCTTTCAAAGGATAGTGGGTTAAGGGTATTAATCATGTTTTAGTAGAAAATGATTACAAGGAATTAAATCATGGATGTTTATATTGTTAAGTTTTCACTAGTTATCATGTATGCTTCTGTAATCATATTCACTTCATAATTAACCTATAAATGCATTTTGGGGTGTTAATGGCAGAATAACCAGTTAATTAACTCCTATGTGAGCAGATCTACATCCAGGAGGTCAGTTGGACCAGAATATAGGATGCCCAAAGCTGATCAAAGATCATTGGTTTAGATAGGTTCTTAGTAAGCCCAAAAAAACTATGTTATGGAAAATGTTATTGGTAGGGGCCGATATGTTCTTAGTGATCCTAGGAAAACTATGTCTGAAACAAGTTATTGGTAGAGATCAATAGGTTCATAGTCAGCCTATGAAAACTATGACATGAGAGATGTTATTGGAGAATCCAATAGGTTCATGGTAAGCCCATGAAAACTATGTTTGGATAATGTTGTTGGTAGATGCCAATAGGTTCTTAGTGATCCCATGAAAACTATAAATCCAAACAAATAGTCCGTAAACTTGGAACAGGTTATTAGTTCGCCTATGAAAACTATAATATGAGACAGATAGGCAGGTGAAATTGGATGGGAAATCCAGAGCATATTGCATATTTGCATATCATCATGATACATTTTATTATGTTATGTCCTAATCATTGTGGATGTAGGTGCATAGTATATGGTTAACATAAATTAGGTTAAGATACTAGTGAGGGGAAAACCCGTTCCACTAAGTGGCGTGGTCTCACTAGATATCTATATGGTTCGAGATGGTAGGTTATTATTCACACCAGACATTTTGTCTAACTCGAAGTTTATGTTTTCCCCTTAAACTCTTGGGTGCTCAATTGATTTTGAGTAGTTTGAGAGTTAAGGTTTTCAGGTTCTTCTTTAGACGAATAAGCTTCCGGAGACGTGCAGAAGGCAAGCTAGTTATTATGAGTTCTTTCTATTTGATTCTGCTGTGTTATTGGATGAAATGGCAATGTTGTTAGTGCCTATATTTAGACTCTGATCAACCATGGGGGCATCTTCATATGTCGCTCTTGGCGCATTTTGTAATAAATTGTAATTTCTCTTAACGTTGCTTACATATGGGATTATTTAACGAATCTAAAATGAAATGAGAAATTTGTTTTAAATTTAGTTTAAAATTTTATCATATTCATGTGTTTCTGATATATCAATGTATCTAACATTACCGCATTTGATCACCGAGAATTAATAACTATAGATGACTACAACATCCATAGCGGTTAGTTTTGGACCTCCAAATGGGGGATGTTACAATAAGGTTTGGTCGAGCTTAGGGAGGAAAGAGGCAAAATGGAGATCACCATCAAGTTGCTTGAGTCGAGGAGCACCTCCCCAACAATTTTTAGCGACTTCGGCCATCGATTTAAGGATGCGACATTTTGGGGCTACCGATGATAGCTCCAGGTCACGATGGTGAAGGATGAATCGAGCTTCACGATGTTGGGGTCGGCGCATCGAGTTCAAGAAGAGAGGAACAACGGCGAAGTCCGTTTGTCGAACATTAGACCAAAGCTCTATGTCGTTGAGTGGGAGTGCGCGGAAATGGTGGATTCGGTGTATCACTATGCACGTTTGGAAGGGAAGAAGGATTTGAGTTGGTAATTAAAATTAATTAAGTGTTTAAGTGATTTAAGTAAAGTTTTAAAACCCAAATTCTTATAAAATCAACAACTTCTTCAAACGAGGTCCAATCGAGAAGCTGTCTTTTGGGTTGTGCTCATAAAAGCATCATCTATGCATTAGAGTTGATTTGTAAAATTTGGAGCAAAAGTGAAATTTCGAGCTAAAATCGAATGTCGTTCGGTTTTAGATCGAACCGGAACGCTTATGCATCAACTGGGATTTCAGCGAGTTATCTTATCATTGGATGAATACTATATGATATATAGTAGATATAAATTATTGTTTTTGTGCTTAAATTATCTATTGGTTTGGTTCGGTTGAATTTCTGCTTTGTAAAGCAAGATGACGTATAAAATGAAATGTAGGGAATTTTTTTAAGGAATTCGGATTCCTCACTATTGTTGATGTTAACTTCATTTAAGTTATATACTTATTATATAAATTTTCGAATGCCAAAGTTTGGTAGTTTTGCCATATTGGATGTGACATTGATATGTGTTAAAAGTTGAACTCCTTTAGTCGTAGATCTATGAGAGCACTTGTTAAGTGTTATGGTTGCTATCGATCTCATTATAGTATTTTGAAATTTTATGGATTGCTGTTTGATTTGAAAGTGGTTTTGATTTTAAGAAATGATTTTAAATATGATTTTGGAATTTTCTATGGTATTTTATATAAAAATGGTTTTTTAACTGCCCTATTTTATTCTAACCTCTTTGGAAATGTTTAAAAAAGTATTTCAAGAAGTATCTGTTTTATAGAAATGTTATTATAATAATGAATATTTATTTTAAAGGAAATAAAGAGGGACTTGTCTTTTATAATTGTTTGTACCAAAATTGGGCACAACACTCTTTGGAAGTTTTTGAAGAGATAAAATGAAGAAATTAAATAGAAAAAGAGGATTATCTAACAAAAACTCCAAAAACAGATAATGAAAGTAATAAGAACGCACAGAAACACAAGAATTTAGAGTGGTTCGGTGTGTTGCCTACGTCCACTATGAAGTTGGTTGCTTTATTGATGATTCTTTGATGATTACAATTGATTTCAGCGGGTTACAGCAGATAACAATGATTTACAGCAGTGAAATTCGTTAATAGCAGTAGCAATGGAGTTTAGAACTGGATCCGGCAGCGTTTGGGCGTTGGAGAATTCAAAGAAGAAGAAGATCCCTTCTCTGTTGGCCTGGGGTTCTATTTATAGATGTAGGAGTATTTCGCTCAGATCTCGGGAGACTCCTTCTGGAATGTGAGTAGACCCGCGCGACCAAGCCCGTGAAGTTTCGGCCCGATCCGTGATCGATACGAACGGATTTCGTATCGATCAAGATTGCGTCCGATGGAGTCGAAATTTGGCGTGGACATTCTTCAGCATGCACGTAAGCTCCTGTGAAAATTTCATAGCATTTGGACGTGTAGATTAGGAGATATGATCGATATGAAATGGTGCTTTTTAGCTAGCTGTTTCGTTCATATCGATCATTTCAACTTGATGATTTTGAATCGATGGCGGATGTGCTAGCAGATTGACGTGGCGCACGTTCTTCGCATCGATCCATATTTTTCGCCGAATCGATCGAGTCATTCCAAGACTTTCGCCATGTTCGTATCTAGGCACTTGTCTTGTTCGAATCGATGGAAGGTGGCCCTTGTTTCGTATCGATGGAGAACATATGGAATAATTCGACTACGTGGCCTTGTTCGTATCGATTGGAAATGGCTCCATTTGATCGATACAAAGTTGACGTGGCCAGGACTCGAACACTATTAGCCATCGATCGATATGAATAACCATGACGTGGATCGATATGAACAAGGATTCCTCGATGGATACGAAGTAAGGTCAACTGATGGATACGAACTATAGAAGCTTGATGGATTCGAACAAAGCTCTTCAGGCGATGGATGCGAAGTAGTCTCTGGTGATGAATGTGACACTGATGGATTCGAAGTAGGCTATGGTGATCGATGCGGAGCTGATCGAGTTGAAGTAAGCTTCCCTGATGGATTCGAACTCGATCAATTCGAACAGTGGCTAGTCGATGGATTCGAACTCGATCGATTTGAATAGTGGCTGGTTTTCATCCAATCTTGCATCGTTCGTAACTTGAGCATATGAACTCGGATTGACTTGAAATTTGAAATGTTGACTTTTATGGCTTCCCTCGTCATGTCCTGTCGATTGTAGCTCGATCCGGACTCGGACAAAATTTACCGATATCCATGGTGAACCTGCGTATAACCGATCTCTAAGACGAACCGTCATTGGTTTCTAGTTAAGTCCTTGGTGTCACGTCCTTGCCAAAAGGCGGGACAACATTTGCCCCCCAAAGTACTTATTTTGGAAACATGATGTGCTTTGAAATGCTGCAATCTTCATTCTGAATAGTTATCGTCGTTTTGATGAAAGCAGTAATCTTTGACTGATTTTCTCGATAATGTAAACTGTTGACTGTCAACTGCTGTACCCTGTATAGTTGCAACTGATTGCTGTATGCTAGTGATTTGCCTTTTGTTGTTGTAATCGTTATCAAATGAGTTTCCAATTCCTGTAGATCTGGAATATTGAAGATTAGTCCGACATGTATGCATATATGTTAATCTGACTCTCGCTGACGTTCATGAGTCATTATCAGTTTATCTTATATTGAATTCCGTATCGATCCTCTCCTGAACCGACGTGAAATTCGTTGTAACAACACTCGATGGTTGTTTTTGAATGTTCCTTCGTAACGATCCTCTCCTGAATCGATGTGAAGGGTTGAAATATTGTCTTTGCATCAATTTTCATTGCATTGATGGATACGAAATGAGCATTTCGAATCGATGGATGTTGGGTTCGATGGATACGAAGCGGTCATTCGTATCGATGTAGTTCAATGCTTTCAGAACAGCACCTGTTGTGTATTTCGAATCGATGGAGCTGGTGTCATTGGATGCGTATAGACAATTCGTATCGATGGGTTCGAACTGATCGGTCGTATCGATGTACTGGAGATGGAGTCAAAGATGATCGATACAAACAGTGGTTTCGTATCGATGGATTTGGGTGACTCAGAAAAGCCTTCGTTGGCAACTTCGCTTCGATAAAGGCTCGTGTTGATGGATTCGAATGGCTTGTTCGAATCGATCCCGTGGTGATGTTTTGCAACCAGTCGAATCTACTGGGATGCGAATCGTTTTTTGCCTTCACGCTCGAGTCCATATAAATATTGTGGACTTAGCCACTTTTCACTTTTTACTCTTTACTCTTCTGCCTTGTCTTCGTATCGATAAAGAACTCGAGAAAGAAACATTGCCTTCGAACCAAACAATCCATCGATTCTTCGAATCGATCCAACTTATTCCTTAATCTAGCGCGACAACATCTGACTTTAGGTAAATAAACAACGAATCCATTCTGAAAATGATGAGACTCGAGTCTTAGTGCCAGTTCGTTCGATGTCGTCGCCGATTCCATCACTGTTGATGCCGGGACTTGGTCGACGTTGAATCGAGAAGGAGTAACGGCTCGTTAATTGCTTGGGGAAGAAGGAGTAGGGAAGGATACGAAGGAAATGGTCGTTCCGAATTTCGTATCAATCGATTAGGGAAGAAGGTGTTTTACCTCGTATCGATCTCGAAGGGAAATCTCGTATCGTTGTCTTGCTTTGGGCTTCGTATCGATCATGGAGCAGTTACGTAGCTTCGGCTGTTTCGAAACGATATTGATCGATTCGAAGTAGACGTTATTGATTGATACGAAGCGGATGTTTTCTGGTCGATACGAACTACGTGCCATTGGAACGATACGAAATTGTCTCTGAACGATCGATACGAACTTGAACCTAAACGATCGATACGAACTTGAACCTGTATCCCTGATAGATACGAACAACTTCACAGATCGATGTGAACTCGAATTTTTATGATCGAGAATGAGCCTAACCTCGGTGATATCGAAAACTCTTGTTCATTTGAACATCTAACTCCAACGAGCTTCATTTTGACATAATTGGACTTGACCGTTGGACTGCATATTTGATTTCCCTTCGAAGCTTGTCGATGGAACTGCAACTTTAACAAAATTTTAACAAACTTTAACTTGGATTGATTGCTAATATCTGGATGGCACGTTTGTGACGGTCAGCGATGATGGTCATTCCGACTGAATTTCGAAGTCTCGTCGTTTACATGCTTTCTCCAATTCTGTAGAACTTCTCAAGTGATATACAGTTCTGCACTGCACAACACACTCACACACTTTACACTGGGGGATGCACAAGCGTTATTGTCTGTTTAACAATGATTTTTCATAAGCTAGTTAGTCATGGAACCTTCAAGTTCACAGCAGCAGGAACTCCCGAGTTCAATTCCTTCAACCATCGAGATACTGGTCATTGAAGCCGAAATTATAGATCCAGCACCGGACGAGCTTCCAGGAGCCCGGTTCATTTGTCGTCCTCAAGACTCTGTGCCGTCCGGCATTTCCGAAGATATGCTGGGACGAATTTGTTTAAGGCATGGCTTGTCGCTTGACGACGTATTATTGCCAGGGCCGAATGATAGGCCACACGCTCCCCCGGAGGGGTTTACTGCTTTCAACCATCACGCTTGCACAGCGGGGATGCTTCCTCCTTTCAATCAATATATAAGGGAGATGTTATCATTCCTTGGAATAGCTCCATCCCAGCTACACCCCAACGGATACGCCTTGTTGAATAGCACATTCATTCTGTTTATGGAAATTCTCTTTCGACCGCCAAAGCCGATCGAGATCAGATAACTATTTAACATTAAGAGCCGCGGAGATAGCCCTTCTTTCACATTCTTGGAAGGGGTCAGGAACTGTCAAATTGTAACGGGATCCTGGGGAAGGCTAAGTTACTTTAAGATGGAATGGTTCTATGTTCGATCCTCCCTGGATTCGCTAGGCGATGGCTAGATAGACGTAAGCATTGCAATCCTTCTCATGAATTATCGAAATAACAGTAACCAACCTCAAAACTGACATACTTCTCTTCCTTTACAGCCGCAATCTCACGACCTGATAGTGGATATTTCAGAGAGCTGGTTCGGATTCTCCAAGCGGTTCCGGGTGAAGAGAGGAACATTGACTTGGTTCTAACCGACATAAACTTGAGAATTGTTGGGCTGATCGAACGTAAGCAAAGCATACGGCGGGAAGGGACACTTAGAGCAGTCTCGAAGAAGCGGGTGAAACGCAAGGCGCCCGAAGTCGTAATAGCTGAAGAAGTTGACCAGGAGAGAATGCCTACTGATAACGAGCTCCAAGCCGGGCCTTCTTCCGATGTCCAGGATTCAGGACGAAGGAGAAAAGGCAAGGCAGTTGCTCACAAGCGTTCTAAATCTACGAGATTGAAATCCGTGGTTGTGTCTTTGCCTGTTCAGGGGATTAGAATTTCGGAGGCTCCTCCCCCGAAAGTAGAGAATCCTTTCAAAGGGCTTGCTGATATTCCGATTCCGGATTATGTGTCGTTTCAACACGACACCGGGATGGAGGAGCTTGATAATGCTCTTGGACTGAGCGGGTCGCTTGCTATGAGCGCGGCTGACATTTCCGGTTGGTCGGGGGGTTGCACATGCATACACTTCATTGCACTACATGATTCATAACTGTAAATCGTCCAACCCAAGGGATCACTAACTTTTCCTTCATTTCTCATTTTCAGGTACGATGTCCGTAAGAGGATCAATGCTAGGGAATCTTCGCTCGGCTCGAAAATCTTCTACCTATTATGATTCCCGCAGGAGAGACTCAGATAGAGACCGCGATCACGGGTACTCTAATCAAGAGAGGTACGAGCGGGACAGGGACAGAGAATACAGACACTGATCTAGATCTCGCTCTCCTCCTCTCAGACTTCCGTCTCCACCTCTTGTTCTTGTTCCACATCCACCAGAGCCTCCACGTCACAGGCCATCTTCTCACACTTCTAGATCCGAGACTCATCTCCAGAGAGTCGAAACTATGGCCTCCATAATTGCAGAGCAGGTCCCAATTGAGCCCACAGGAGAAGGGGCCATTAAGTTGGCTCAGATGAGGAAGGAGTTCGCAAACATATGCCTCGATGGCTATGTCTTCCCACCACACTTAAAAAGAATTCCATCAGTGGTGGAAAACACGATGCATGATTACGTTCATGACATCTACACCCAATATAGAGAGTGGGTAAAGGCTGCAGAGAAAGCTTCCAAGGTGGCTTTTGAGCAAGCCAAAGAAATCAAGAAGATGGAATCCAAGCTCGCTCAAAAAGACCGAATTATACAAGTGCTTAATACCGAGGCCGAATCTTCTCGGAAATCTGAAATTGAGGCCACCAAAAAGGCTGATGAAGCGACTATGGCAATGGAGAGGTTAAGGCAGACACATGTTGCCTTGGTGGAGGAGATGGGCCACCGAAATACTAACGTCACCGACAAACGGGATGCGGCGGTCAAGGAATTCAACGAGCTTAAGGCCAAATTCTCCGATATGGCCAAGGAAAGGGATGACGCGAACAACGCAGCCTAGGAGGCGTGTGAACAGGCTGTTCTGCTCCGGGGTGAACGGGATGCGGCCGTGGCTAAGGTTCGCAAGGTGGAGACTGAGGTCGAGGAGAAGGTGAGATCAGCTGAGTCCAGGCTAGAAGCCGACATTGAAGATCTTCTTGTTGTTTACAACGCCAACGTGTTGAGGCACAGGGGTCTTGCCTGGCTCGATGATTACCCGGCACACTTATACAACGCCTGGGGCCGATTGATTGAGGAGGAGAAAGCGGTGCATCTGGGTGAGTCTATTGATGAGTTCGAGCTCGAGAATCGTCTGCTAAATGAAGATGAAAAGAAGATTCTCCATGATTCATTGATTTCTTATGAGAAGGAGAAACTCGGCACCCAGCACCTGGAAGTAGGAGAAGGCTCGGGGGTTGAACACCACAATGCAAGTCTTGAACTTCCAGCGTCAACCCAGCCTGAATCTTTGCCTGCGGTTGATCCTCAAGTTGTTCCTGCCTACAATCCGGATCAGCCGCATATGTCTCCGGCTACGGAGCAAGTTATTGAAGTCGTTCAGCTGCTTAGAAGTCAAACTGTGGAAGGTATTCTGAACATTCCACATATCTGCCTTAAGTCGGAATCTTCACTCGAATTAAGTCCTAACGGTTCTCTTCTTTTTTGTCCAGTGATCGATGCTGCACCTGTCGGGCCTCCTGTTACTCGAGAATCATATCAAACGCAGGAGGCTATTGTTACCGAAGCGATCACTGTAACTACAATTGCCCCACTTGACGATACGCAGGGAAGCACGCTTGTGTTTGATGAGCAACTGATGGAAGAACTCTTTCGCCGTCATGGCGATCCTCTTGCCGACTTGCCTTTTGTTACGGGTGGAGGCGCTCCTGCTACAAGTTCTTCAATGCCAACTATTGATGCTCCCGGCGAGGCTCGAGCGGTTACTGAAGAGGAGATGTTCGCACAAATCGACGCTGAAATGGAAGCAGCGGCTCATGGTGACAGTTTTGGAGGTGGGATGGCGGCGCCCGGTCCAGCTCCGCTCAGAATGATATCTCCTGGTGGTATAGTTTTCATCACCAGCATACCCATTCCACCTTCTGCACTTGATCTTGTTCCTCTGACTCCGCCCGGAGGAAGCATTCCTATTCATAAGAGCTCAGAGGAGGAAGTTGAGATCATGCCCCCACCTGGAGACCGACCACCGAAAAGCAAAGGCTCAAAGAGGAAGGGTAGTGGCGGCTCCAGCGGGTCTACACCGAAAAGGAAGCCGAGGAAGAAGAAAGATTAGACACGCTTCCTCGGTTAATTTTGATTTTCATTTTGTTGGCCGTGTATAGATGCGGGTTCGGCCCCTGCTAGTAGGAATTTTTTGGGAACAAACTTGTACATGAATTTCTTTCATAAATAGTAGAAATGAAACTTTTCTTTTTTAGCTTCTTGCGTATTTGCTTAAGTGTTTCAATATCTGAAGTGCACTTGTGAAGCTTCATGTTCCGAGTCAAGTTCGTCTTTTTGCACCAAGTCTGGAAACTGCGGACATGGTTCGCGACTGGAAAGCGAGTTGAATTTTGACGTCGCACCGCTTTAATCAATGGTCGATGCTTAAGTCCTGCCCCCCAGTCTTGGGGATGATTTGTAGAACATCAGTCAGCTATTGCTTCTCACTTATAACATGTTGAGTCCAGTACCACTGAATGGATGTCTGAGACAAGTGGAGATTGAGCAGTTTATTCACGCTTGTCTGATTGTCGACGATCATATCCGCGCTCCAGGGATTCTCATTTTTTTATTGGCGGTTGGTCACGCCGGCTTAAGTTTAATTCGTACGTCCGCGCTCTGGGGACTCGGAATCGACATTTATACTCCGACTCGCACTCTGGGAGTTCGGAGTTGATATTTATACTTCAATTCATGCTCTGGGAATTTGAAGTTGATGTTTACACTCCGTTTCGCACTCTGGGAATCCGGAGTTGATGTTTATACTCCGACTTGCACTCTGGGAATTCAGGGTTGACGTTTATACTCCGACTCGCACTCTGGGAGTTCGGAGTTGATATTTATACTTCAATTCACGCTCTGGGAATTTGAAGTTGATGTTTATACTCCATTTCGCACTCTGGGAATCCGTAGTTGATGTTTATACTCCGACTCGCACTTTGGGAGTTCGGAGTTGACAAGCAGACGGTCAGTCACATCTACTATAGGTTTTTGTGTTTCGCTCGCTCTCTGGGAACGAAAGGTGTATCAGGATCGTGGATGGTCGGATCACATCCACCCTGAGTTAACAAGCGAGGTCGTTAGATGGACGGGTCCACCCTCCTTAAACTTGGTTCAGATACGGACGAAGTCGTTAGGCGGACGGATCCACCCTCTTCGTAGACGTATTTTAATACTCCAATTCGCACTCTGGGAACCGGGAGTTAAGTGAGGGATCGTCGTGTATCAATCCGTTTTTGACTTTGATGTGATGGCTTGTCCCCGAGCTCGGGTTTCACTTAGCGAGTGACCGGTTGCGTCACAGTCACTCCCTATTTGAATAAATTGGTGAAACTTAGCCCCCGTGCATAGTGATGATCATATGAAGCATTTCAAGTAAATCACAGCTCTGGCTCGAAGAGATTGCATTTTATTGCTGAAATAAGAAAATATGGCAAAGTCAGTTGCCTTATTACAAATTCTAATTTCGAAATGCAGAAACAAATTGCAAAAATGGAAAATAAACTAAACGAGATAACATAGCCTGTTATGTGTAGTAGCGACCAAGACTCTCGCTGTTCCAGGCTCTTGGCAGAGTAAGACCGTCAACGGTCGATAATTTGAATGTGCCATCTCCGAGCCTTAGTTCAATAACATATGGTCCTTCCCATGTCGGCTTCATATGCGAAGGAACCGAATAAATTCTTTTTAGGACGAGATCGCCTAGTTCAAAGCTTCGCGGGCTGACCTTGGCGTTGTACAGTCGGGCGACTCGACTTCGATGCGCGGCTGCCCTCAAATCAGCCTCTTCACGCTTCTCGTCTAGTAGATCGAGAGATTCAGCAAGTAATATAGCATTTGTCTTCGGATCATAGTATGTCACACGATGAGAAAGTACTTCTAGCTCGACTAGAATAACAACTTTTGAACCATAAGAGAGAGAGAGAGAACGGATTGTGACCGGTCACGGACTTGTGGGTTGTTCGATAAGCCCATAAAGCCATAGGAAGTTCATCGACCCACTTGCCCCCGACCTTTTCCAATCGTTTTTTCAGAATGGACTTTATAACTTTATTGACCGCTTCGACTTGTCCATTTGCTTGAGGGTGTGCAACTGTAGAGAATTTCTTTTGGATGTGAAATCGTTTGCAAAAATCTTTAAATTCAGCACTGTCGAATTGGGTTCCGTTGTCAGTAATAATGGTGTGTGGGAGACCGAATCGACAGATAATGTTGTGGACTACAAAGTTGATCACTTTTTTCGTTGTTATGGTAGCAAGAGGCTTAGCTTCAGCCCACTTTGTAAAGTAATCAACTGCGATGATAGCGTATTTCGCACCACCTTTTGCCAGAGGTAAAGTACCAATGATGTCGATGCCCTACATTGCAAACAGCCATGGGCTAACCATTTCCGTTATCTCTGTAGGAGGGGCTCGAGGAATTCGAGCATGCTTTTGACACCTATCACATTTCTTTGCATAATCCGACGCTTCGCGATTCACAGTCGGCCAATAATATCTGTATCGAAGTATTTTCTTTGCAAGTGCTTGCCCCCCGGTGTGATCGCCACATTCTTCCTCGTGTACATCGTGTAATACTCGTTTATCTTCATCGTGAGCGATACACCGGAGTAAAGGAACAGAATACCCTCTTCTGTACATGATTCCGTTCTGGATGGTGAATCGTGAGGCCTTCCGAACGACTTGTCTTTTTTCACTCCTGCGCTCTGGCAGGGTTCCGTGCTCAATGTAATTTCTGAGTGGAGTCATCCATGAATCCTTTTCGGGGACGGCTTCGCATACCCAGTCTATTTTCGCCCGGTCAATGCCTGGAGAAGATAATGTCTCTACGGGAACGAGTCCTATTTGCTGAGCTTCGCCTGTGCTGGCTAACTTCGCCAATGAATCGGCTTTTTGGTTGCGTTCTTGAGGTATATAATAAATGGCATAATAATCAAACTGATTTAGCACTTCCTGAACTCGAGCTAAGTAAGCAGCCAGCCTTCGATCTCTCGCTTGATACTCTCCCCGTACCCGACACACAACTAACTATGAATCACAGTAAATTTCCACAGCGATAATTCTCAAATCTCTGGCAAGCTTTAGTCCGGCTAAGAGGGCTTCATACTCAGCTTCATTATTAGTTGCATGAAAATCGAACTTCAAAGCATAACATATAGATCGGCCTTCGGGAGTTTCAAGTACAACACCTGCGCCCGAACACCGGTCGTTTGATGCACCGTCGGTATAAAGCTTCCAGACGTATTCAGGGGATTCACTGGTTTCGGGCACGTCCTCTGGAATGGTAAATTCAGCTATGAAATCGGTTAGGACTTGTCCTTGAATGGCTCATCTCGGAGTGTAAGTAATATCAAACTGGCTCAGTTCGATGTTCCACTTGAGTAACCTACCAGACGACTCAGGCCGCGTAAGGACCTGTCGTAACGACTGGTCGGTGTAAACAATAATAGGATGTGCCTGGAAATATGGTTGGAGTTTTCTTGATGCAATTACAAGGCAGTAAGCCAACTTCTCTAGCTTCGGATAATTTCTTTCAGCTCCAGTCAATCGTTTGCTGACGTAGTATACTGGCTTCTGTATCCTGTCTTCTTCTCGAATCAAAGCAGCGCTGATAGCGTTTTCTGATATCGCCAAGTATATGTACAACTTCTCATGATCAATAGGCTTTGTCAGGATAGGTGGCGTGGATAGATGCTGAACTAGTGCTTGGAAAGCGCTCTCACACTCTGTGCTCCATTCAAAGTTTCGTTTTCCTTTTCGGATTAGATCGAAGAAGGGAATGCATTTGTCAGTGGACTTTGAAATGAACCTGCTCAATGCTACTACTTTCCCATTGAGACTCTGGACTTTTTTTACAGTTTGCGGAGTTTCAAGATTTCCGATTTCCCAAATCTTTTCAGGATTAGCTTCGATTCCCCGAGCGTTGACGATAAACCCGAGGAATTTTCCGGATGCAACTCCAAAGTGACATTTCAGTGGATTAAGCTTCATTCAGTATTCTCGAAGTATGTTGAACATAGTTTCCAAGTCCTTAATATGGTCAGTGGAAAATCGTGACTTCACAAGCATGTCGTCTACATATACTTCCATTGTTTTCCCGATTTGATTGGCAAACATCCGATTGACCAATCGTTGATAAGTAGCCCCGGCATTCTTGAGTTTGAACGACATAACTTTGTAGCAATAAAGTCGCAGATTGGTTACGAAACTGGTATGTTCTTGATCAGGTAAATACATTGGTATCTGATTGTAGCCAGAATACGCATCCATGAAGAATAAGAGTTCATGTCCAGCTGTTGAGTCTATGAGCTGATCAATTCTGGGAAGCGGGAAACTGTCTTTAGGACAAGCTTTATTCAGATCGGAGTAATCGACACATGTTCTCCATTTTCCGTTCGACTTTCGGACGAGCACGGGGTTTGACACCCACTCAGGGTATAGCACATCTCGAATGAACCCGTTTGCTTTAAGCTTTTCTACTTCTTCTTTAAGGGCGGCAGATCTCTCTGGATCCATACCACGCCTTTTCTGTTTGACCGGGACATGCCGCGGGTCAATATTGAGATTGTGGCTCGCGATGTCCAGCGAGATCCCACACATATCAGAATGCGTCCAGGCGAATACATCAAGATTCGCCCGTAGAAATTCAACCAATTCCTCTTGAGTTTGTTGGCTTAGCTGAGACCCAATCTTTATCATTTTCGAATCATCATCATTGTCAATTGGAACATCGATCGTCAGTTCGGCCGGGGATGCTTGAGTTTCTTTAGGTTCTCCTTCATCTTCAGTTTCTCTTGGGTCAAGATCCCTTTGGAATTGGTTGGGGCGCCCGGGCCTAAGCCCAAGCGTTAATTGTCAATTATCAACAAGACGGATGCAGAGAGATTCCTCTACGCCCTTTCCTTTCTCCTTTCGCTACGCCTCCCGCAGCTCGGCAACATAACAGGCTCTCCCAGTAGCCTGATCTCTCTGAATGATGCCCACTCCACGATCAGTGGGAAACTTTAAAGTCAAACACCACGGGGCAATGGCTGCCCTGAATTCCACGAGGGCCGGTCGGCCCAAGAAAGCATTATAAGGAGAGTCTATATCCAACACAACGAACTGTAACATCCGCACTCTCCGGCGCTCTCCAACTCCCAACTCCAACGGTAGTTCCACCACTCCAGTGGGTATAGTAGCACTCCCATTGAAACCATGGATTCTAGATTGATAAGGTTTCAAGTCTTTTGCTTCCATTCTCATTTGATCATAAGCTCATTTAAACATGATATTCACAGAGCTTCCACTGTCAACTAAGATCCTCTTCATCCAAGCAGGACCTACTTGAGCTGAGATGACCAGTGGATCGATCGTGGGGGCTTCGACTTTATTAGCGTCTCTGTTTCTGAACACGATGTCATATGTCATCGTCTTTTGTTGTTTGGCCGGAGCTCCTTCATCAAAACTACTATAACACTCGAAGTCCGCATGCCTGATAGAGCTGGCATACGACTCCATTTCCTTCCAGCTTCGGTCCGCTGGATGAGGACCACCACTTATCGTATTAATAACCAACCTCCCGCTAGTACGAGCGGGTTCCTCCTGCCTTTCCTGATTTGGCGCATGATTCTGATTTGATGGGCCCGCACCTCCTGACTGCGGTGCCCGCACATACTGATCCAACTTTCGTTCACGTATCAGTTTCTCAATGAGATCTTATAAATGACGACACTCGTTTGTATTATGGCCATAGCTTTCGTTGAATCTACAAAACTTTCCTGTTTGGACTTGACTTTCCGTTGATGGTTTCGGGGCAAGCTTCTTGTATTGCATGGTGTTATAAGTCTGCAAATACACATTTTCCAACGACGTGTTCAATGGAGTATAATTATCGTACATGGGAGCTCTACGTCGTGGGCCACGATTCTAATCTCGTTTTTTGCCTTGATTTCCACTATCCCTCTGCTGATTCTGTTTATTTTGTATGTTCAACTGAACTTTTCCAGAACTCTCTCCGGATTGTTTAACGGCAATGTTACTCTGAATTCCTTCGATGTTGGGCCCTGCGTCATCCTGCTTCCTAGACTGTTTTGCATCCTCTCTTCTTAAGAATTGGGCTGCCTTGGAATAGAAACTGTCCAATGACGCAGGTGGTTTTCCAGCTAACTAATTTTCGAACTCGGAATCAGGATCAATCCCCTTAGTCAATGCCATCAGGATAGAGTTATCATTGGGATTACATATTTCTGCACACGCAGCATGAAATCGCTCCAAGTAACGTCTAAGTGTTTCTCCGGGAGCTTGTGTAACACTAGACAGAGTGTTAACGTCTTTAGGCCTCGCCACGTGCATACGGAATTGTTCAACAAACTTGGTGACCATCTGGTCAAAATTAGAGATGGATCGTTGTGGCAAATGAGTAAACCACATGGTAGCAATGCCCCCTAGGGAAATATGGAAACTACGGCATTTTACTGCATCATCAGCTCTCGCAGCATTCATTAGCCATTCATACTTCAGGATGTGTTGGTTGGGATCAGAACTTCCTTCATAGACTGGTAAAGTTGGCATCCTGAAGCACCGAGGTGGTTCAACATACAATATTTCATCGGTGAAAGGGGTATGACTCCGGGAGATTCACCAGTCGTCGTTACTGAGACCCTGACTTTCACGGATCATCTGATGAATCATCGTCGGTATATCTGGCATACGGATACTTAGAGCATGTTGCGCCAAGGTGTGGTCGGGTTCCACAGCGCGAGTCTGGACCGGACGTGGTCAACGGTCCGTGTCTCGCCTCCTTGGTTCAACATTTTCTAGGACATAAGGCTCTGGAGTCTGCTCTCGTTGGTTACGATGAGGATCAACTTGATTTCTAGCATCACCTCCTTGTTCGGTAGTGGTGGTGGTAGCAAGGTTGCCTGTGACATGATAAGGAGCAGTACCTCCTCGGGATGAAGGTCCTGTACGATGACTAGTGGATGGTCCAGTTCTGGGCTGTCCAAGATTCGAAGCAGGTTGGTGTCCTGTGGCCTGGGTGTAGCTCACATCCAGCCGTGGGCGCGTGGATCGGTGATGACCATCAGATAAGGCTGAACTCTCTGTGGAAGAATAAGAACCTTGGTCTCTTCTGGATCTTCTTCGCCTCTGGCGATTTAGCTGGTTGGTTAACTCTGTGTTGGCGCGCAGTTGTTCAGTTAGCTGTTGCCGACTCTGGGTCAATTCTTGGAGCAACATCTGAAACTCTTGTCTGGTAACCGGGCCCGATGGATCTGAAGATCCGGGGGCATCTTGGTTTGATGGAGGCAATTGCGTGGGATTCTGCCTGTCCCGTCCTCCCTGATCAGTAACTGTAGAGGTAGTTCGTGTACTTACCATGGTGAATTAATGAAAGTCCTTTCCTAGATCTGATGCAAATCTGAATAGAATGGAAGGGCTTCAAAGTCTAAGATCTGGATCTTCTTCTTGGATTTATGCAATCCGGTATTGATAGGAGATCCAAGGAGCAGGAGAAAAATTGGGTTTTCTCAATGAAAGCACCAAAGTGTTTGTACCAAAATTGGGCACAACACTCTTCGGAAGTTTTTGAAGAGATAAAATGAAGAAATTAAATGGAAAAAGAGGATTATCTAACAAAAACTCCAAAAACAGATAATGAAAGTAATAAGAACGCACAGAAACACAAGAATTTAGAGTGGTTCGGCGTGTTGCCTACGTCCACTATGAAGTTGGTTGCTTTATTGATGTTTCTTTGATGATTACAATTGATTTCAGCGGGTTAAAGCAGATAACAATGATTTACAGTAGTGAAATTCGTTAGTAGCAGCAGCAATGGAGTTTAGAACTGGATCCGGCAGCGTCTGGGCGTTGGAGAATTCAAAGAAGAAGAAGATCCCTTTTTTGTTGGCTCTGGGGCTCTATTTATAGATGTAGGAGGCTGATATTTTGCTCAGATCTTGGGAGACTCCTTCTGGCACGTGAGTAGACCCGCGCGACCAAGCCCGTGAAGTTTTGGCCCGATCCGTGATCGATACTAACGGATTTCGTATCGATCAAGATTGCGTCCGATGGAGTCGAAATTTGGCATGGACATTCTTCAGCATGCACGTAAGCTCCTGTGAAAATTTCATAGCATTTGGACTTGTAGATTAGGAGATATGATCGATACGAAATGGTGCTTTTCAGCTAGCTGTTTCATTCGTATCGATCATTTCGACTCGATGATTTCGAATCGATGGCGGCATGTGCTAGCAGATTGACGTTGCGCGCGTTCTTCGCATCGATCCATATTTTTCGCCGAATCGATCGAGTCGTTCCAGGACTTTCGCCCTGTTTGTATCGAGGCACTTGTCTTGTTCGAATCGATGGAAGGTGGCCCTTGTTTCATATCGATGGAGAACATATGGAATAATTCGACTGCGTGGCCTTATTCGTATCGATTGGAAATGGCTCCATTTGATTGATACGAAGTTGACGTGGCCAGGTGGACTCGAACATTGTTAGCCATCGATCGATACGAATAACCATGACGTGGATCGATACAAACAAGGATTCCTCGATGGATGCGAAGTAAGGTCAACTGATGGATACGAACTATAGAAGCTTGATGGATTCGAACAAAGTTCTTCAGGCGATGGATGCGAAGTAGTCTCTGGTGATGAATGTGACACTGATGGATTCGAAGTAGGCTATGGTGATCGATGCAGAGCTGATCGAGTCGAAGTAAGCTTCCCTGATGGATTCGAACTCGATCGATTCGAATAGTGGCTAGTCGATGGATTCGAACTCGATCGATTCGAATAGTGGCTTTTCATCCAATCTTGCATCGTTTGTAACTTGAGCATATGAACTCAGATTGACTTGAAATTCGGAACATTAACTTTTATGGTTTCCCTCGTCGTGTCTTGTTGATTGTAGCTCGATCCGGACTCGGACAAAATTTACCGATATCCATGGTGAACCTGCGTATAACTGATCTCTAAGACAAACCGTCATTGGTTTCTAGTCAAGTCCATGGTGTCACGGCCTTGTCAAAAGGCGGGATAACAATAATAAAGTGATTTTGATTTAAAAGAAGATGTAAATATTTTGGAAAATATTTGTGAAATGCTTTATACAAAGTGTTGTATATAAAAATAGACTTATAAATGGTATTTTATAAATAAAGGGATAGATTTATAAATGATATTTTATGAAAAGTGAACCGATATCATTTTGGTAAATTGGAATAATAAATCATTGTTGTGAATTTATGATAATATATGAAACAATCGTTTAATTGAAAGTGTTTCTTCCAATCTTGAAATCAAAGAATTGTGAGAAGTATAGGAAATTTGAAATAAAGAGATTTATTAAAGAAGTTTTACAAATAGAAATGAGATATATAAAAGAAGTTTAATTAAAAGCAATGAGATTTATAAAAGAAGTTTTACAAATAGAAACGAGATTTATAAAAGGGGTTTTGTAAATAATATAGAGATTTTTTAAAGAAGTTTTATAAATAGAAATGAGATTTAAAAGAACGTTTATAAATAGAAATAAGATTTATAAAAGGAGTTTTGTAATAATAAAGATATTTATTAAAGAAGTTTTATAAATAGAAATGAGATTTATTGTGAAGACCCATTTCTTCGACCCTCAAAAATCGACACTAATGCATCCTCGGTACCGCAAATCCAAGTGCCGAAGAGGCAGTTCTTTAAGGGTAATAAATAAATAAAGAAAGAACAAAATCTTACATGAATAGAATAACATATATTATTTCAATATATATGATCTTTACAGCGGAGATTTTAAAATACATTTATCAAAGTTTAACTTAACGTTAAGATGGATAGTTCTAAATATATGTCCTTACAAATGTGGAATACCATAGTACATAAGTGTGGTGGAAATGGATAACAATCTTCAGAAGAATCTTCTAACTCCATGCTACGAGATCTTCAGAAATGCTCTAAACAAAACCTAACTACTAGGCTGCCTGAAAAAATAGAGCATCCAGATTTTAAGAGGAAAGAAAATAAACTCCGGGTCAATCATGGTACTGGTGTGAGAAACTCAAAATACGGATATTCGAAAACAAATGGTATCCTATAAGACTACGCCACACATAAACATGAAACGGGTTTTTACCTCACGATAACCAAAACATTTGCTATGCAAAACCTAGGAATATTATTTTAATGGCATTCTTTTGAAAATATTTTTCAAATAAACATATGAATCTTAGCTGAAATTGTTACATTGATTAAATTCCATCATACTAGCTACAAAGTAGGTTCTATAATCAAATCCGAAGAACTTATTGGAGGATGGATTTTCATATAATGGCAAGGTATGGTACTACCTTCCGACAGTACATCTCTAGAAAAATTCACCCAAGGCTCCAACCTCTACCAACACAGAACCGACATACCTTTACCATAGATAGTACCGAATATGACGTCACCCCGGTCGTTTCCAACCTATCCGAGAGCTCTCATTGCATACACAACATACCTGATACATAGAGGGTGATCTAGAAAGGTGATGACCATATCCTAATAGGAGCGATCCACTTAACTCTGCCGCATCTACCCTGTTTTTGTCATTCTCGAGTGATAAGGCTCGAGGTAATGATTACCTTTCACATAGCACACATTCCACTTTGAACGCCACACTGCCATTCCATGATCACACAACTGATTTCCACAAACGTATAACTTTTGAGCTCGTATGTCTCAAGAAAGGGTGTTAAGCTAAGAGAAGTTGTCTTCTTCGCTACCAAACATAATATACGTTTATAGACATCAATCAAGATGATTAGAAATGCAACGTCAGACATTCATCCATACAAGTTGTCCAGGAACAGGATAAACCGAAGGAACTCTCCTACTACATCATGTCGGGAATCACCCCTAGGATTAGTAGCGAGCAGCCCTTGCATTAAAGATCAAACGAAGTTGCTACTACCACATATATATGATATGGAAAATTCCCCCAAGGGTCAATGACAAGTAGCCCTTCATTTTATTTACTATCATTCTAAGTCTTTACTTCGAATACGTAAATTGGTTCGAACTGGTTTTCAGATAAGAATCACTCAAATCAGACCCCGGTTCCTTCGAACCAATCATTGATAAAATATGTTAAGTAAATAGGTGCTTATCGTTTGATTAATTACTTTATTTTTACCACAAATATTTTCTAGAGATATATATCTTTAAAACATTTCTTTTCGGTATATATGGAATCATTAAACCTCTTTTATCAAACCCTTTGATTACTTAAAACCTTTTTGAATCTTGGAATAATTCCACATCATTTCATCCTTTACTTAGGAGATTTTTTCCAAATCATTTATTTAAATCTTAACAAAGATTTCCAAATCATAACTTTTAAAATGGATCAAAAAAAATGTTATTTAAGACATCGTATATAGTAAACCCAAAACAATTAATTGTAAGTATAGGAATCAAATTAATTCTAAATCATTTATTAAAATCTTAAAAAAAAGATTTCTTATCTCCAATACATGTCTTTTAGTAGGTTGAAACCATGTTATCTAAGATGGTAGATCCAAATTAGTTAGTATTCGAGTAAAATGGTTCTAAAGAAATTATACTAAATCAAAATCATTTCTTATAAATCATATTGCAAAACCGTTTTGAGTGAAAAGGGTTGATAGAAATTAAACTAATTCTACTCAAAATCAATTTCCATATTTAATCTTTACTATCTATCGAATAGTGGTCAAATCAACTTTTAAATTCACACGGATAGTATGGGTTCCCTCTTTGGATTTTAACACCAAGTATAAGAAGATTATCTCTATTCAATCCAAGTTGCAATTAATTAATTATAAAAATTAAATCTTTTATACTTGTCTCGTTTCCGACATTTCGACCTTATACATTCCTCGCCCAGGAACGAGGCCAGGTGAGCCATGGCACTGGTTGCTCCTGAACATCTTCTTAGTTTAATCACCTCACATCCATATCTCATGAATAGAAAAATCCAGTCTACTCATCTGCTTTTAGAGCCAAGATTAAATCACTTGATTATAATAGCTTTTGTTTAGATCGTTTATTTAAACTTTTTAAATAAATTATAAAACCTCCAAATCATCTTTAAAATACTTAGTTATTTATTTGAAAACATTTGTAAAATATTTGGAAAATAATACTTAAGTTTAAAGCCATATTTCAAAAGTTTATTAAAAGTGCTGCAAAAAGTGATGCGAATAGTGCCGCGAATAGTACTATTAAGGCTTATTTGATCAAAACAATTTTCGATCATTTTGAAATCCATTTTTTTAACTCAAGTCTATTTTAAAACATTTTAAAATATTTATAGAACTTATTCCATATTTTAAAAGAACTAAAAATATAATTTATAAAGAACTTGTCGCTTTGGTTTTCGAACTGCCAAACCACGACTATTTTGAAAACTTGATTTGCTCATATTTCACAATCCACTAAACAAAATCTCGATCCTTTTCTCTTTTTGAAAACTATGATTATAAGAGTTTGGAAAATTCTTATTGCAAAGAATTCCGACTCTAAATCCATCGTATACATGAATTTAACTTTCTACGGCATGAAATCGCGAACTATCATTACGCGACGTGCCTATTTCTGACTCAATTTTCAAAACTTGTCAAAACTTCACCAAATTGGATAGTAGTGTTTATAAAAATTTATAAACCATTTTCAAGTGGTTTAACAATCTCATATACACCATTTCATTTATTAAAGGAAAGTGATTTCCTTTGTGATATTCGACGTGTATTAAATGTAACTTATTTCAAGATAAAAATAAACATATAATCAACATCCAAACTTGATGATCAAAGCATAGTAAACATCCATAGCAATCATATCTCATCAACATCCAAAGTGTGTGTGTGTATAAGTGGAGTTATCTCACCTTTGATTTGAACCGAACTAATTTCAAAATGGCTATAGCTTCGCTACGATCACTTTGGATCTTATGGATCCTAGCCTAGGACCTTAGGGGAGGCATGACCTGTGCTTGAATAAGGTGGAGGCTCGGTCTTGAACTTGAGATGGAAGGTGGCCGAAAGTATGGAAGAGAAGTGGTGGAGCTTCGACCTTTAATTCATAAAACTAGACCCGAAAATAGGTCATACTCTCTCGGCTTTTTGACCATGTTGCACACAAAATTTTGAAATGTTGTCAACTGTATAGTTCTTTGAAATTCTCTCCTCTTCAATTTAAAATAAAGAATTACTTAATTCTGAGTTGCTTTGATGGAGATATGGTCAAAAGAAGAAGAGGTATTCTCAAATTCACAAAAATAAAACCCGAAAATGGGTCATCTTCTAACTGATTTATTGACATGTTGCTCAAGGAATTTTCAAAATTGGTCAAAGGAAAAGTTCTTGAAAATTATTTTCTCTATAATTAAAAAAAGAAAAACTTGACTTCAATTTGTTTTGAGGGAGATGATAAAAAAGAGGTATTCGCGGACCTAAAATATGGGCCCGAAATTCACTGCAAGGAAGTGATATTTTGATATGGCTAAGCTCAAAATTTGAAGAAGTGGTACGCATATAAGTTGCAGCCACTGGAATTTCACACGTTTGAAAAAAATAATTACTCCATTTACTTCAGTTTTGAAAAAGTTATGATAGAATGAAGAAGATGGAAAAATGAGTTGTGAAGGTGGGTATTTATAGCCATATTTTGAAAACAAATATCTACAAGTGCAATTACCTTCCTACCCTCAACCAACCCCCTCCTACCTCATCACCTTACAGAGCCTAACCCTCTTCCTATGTGCCACCATCACTTCATTTCACTTCCAAGCCATGTGCATTGACTTGTGGATGCTTAAGCATTAAGGAGTTAAGAAATATCTTAGATATTTTCTTTTGTATATGTATATATATGTGTACATGTATATTTGTATATGTATATATATATATATATATTCATGTGTGCATATGACATGTATATACATGTACATGTATGTGCACAAGAGAATAAACAATATTTCAATGACTTTGAACAACTTTCGTTCGTTAAACCGTTGAAAATCGGGAAACCTATTTCCGGTCACATTTTCACTTACTAATTAAATTACATATAAATGTAAACAAAATTTGAAAACTAATTTCTTATCACTATTAATAAATTAAAATGATGTCACTTGATTTATAAAACTATATAAGTCAACATTAACAATTATTTAGAAAAATGCTGTTATATCGATAAAGCGATACGAATTTTCTTATATTTTCAAATCAAGTATATATCTTTATAAAACTATTATAAATGATTTATTATCACTATATAACTAATTAGATGAATTATTATAATTTAAAAACAATTATTTGAATAATTATAATAATTATATCATCATTAAATCTAAATTTAAATTCATAAATCAATTATTAAATATGATGCCATTATTGATAATGTCATAAATACATTTTATTTCCCAAAAATAAAATAAATAATTTTATTTCATATTCTTGTTTAAACGGATAAATAATTGTATGTATCTAGCACTGTGCGCGATGCTTTATGATTATAGAGCTATTTATCGATAAAACAGTTTTCGGTCATTTTATCAATATTTTTCCAAAGGAAATATTTTTGTGAACATATATCCAGAATAAGTTCATTATTATTCATCACTTACAACTTGATTATTTGTTGAAAAATAATCTATATTTGAATATTTAAAATAAATTACATATCCCTAATTAAAGTGATCAAATTTCAGGTAGTTACATTTATAAAAGGAGTTTTATGATTATATTTGGTGATTTATAAAAAGAAGTTTTATACGAGGAATGAGATTTGATTTCCATAAATGATCTTTATAACTTATTGTGGTATAGAAAGTATCCTTTTCATACTTAACACCAAATTCCAAGGTAGGTAAACTCATCCTTATCCTGAGAATTAAGAATGTATGTTAAGTCAAGATAGATACTTTAACTTGTCCAACTTCATTGTTAATCGAGAGATAACACATGAAATTGGAATATGACAGTAAGTATATTGTAACAACCGCCTTTCTTGAACCGAAAGACGAGCCATTAAAGGTAGAAGAAAAAAGAAAGATAAGAAGAAACTAAACAATCACATAATCTTACCCGAATCAGAACAACATATAATAGATAACATAAGATATTACATAGTCATTCCCATAATAATAATACATCAGATTCATTGCAATGAAATTTCAACTGGATAGTTATACTGCCCGCCCATCACAAAATACATAGATCATATATAAACATAGCGGAAATAAATATAATAAGCTACGGTTAAGCCACCTACTCCAGCTCCTTCAAAATGCTTCCGTAAGAAACCTGGATCACTTGGCTACTCATACAACTTTGAGTACCCAAGAGTTTTAGGAAAAGAAAATAAAACTCCGGGTCAGACAAGGGTCTAGTGTGAGTAAACTTAAACAACTTAATTCTTATTTTATAAAACACTTTAAAATCAAAGGTATCTCGTAAGACCACGCCGCACATAAACACTGATGGGTTTTTACCTTACGATAACCAAAAAACATTATATAGAAATCTAGTGATATTCTCATAATGCCTAGGGTTTTCAAATAAATAGTTCACATAGCCGAAATTGTTACATTAATTAAATTCCAGCATAATAGGTATACAACTAAGACCGAAGGCACTTATTCGAAAATGGGTTCCATACAATGATTGGGCTACTATGGTACCGCCTGTCATGGTGCATCTCTAGATAAAACAACACCAAGGTCGAACCTATCGACCCCTGCCAACACAAGACTGGCCTGCCCTTTACTGGATAGTACCGAATAAGATCACCCTTCGATTGGGAACAACAACCGTACTGAAGCATAAATGAGTTATTAGTAGGGACTCTAGATGGTAATGACCTTACCCTCATAGGAGCGACCCACCTAGCCTTGTTACATCTTCCCTCTTTTAGTCATTCCTGGTTGATGAGGCCCGAGGCTACGTTTACCTTTATTATTGCATTGCCATTTGGAATGCTAACATTGTCTTTCATATGTTGACACAAAGTCAGCATTCATCCGTACAAGTCGTTCAGGAGATGAACAAACTGAAGGCACTATCTCCGTTACAACCATTTTGGAATCACCCTCTAGGTTAGTAGCAAATAGCTCTTGCACTTCTAAGTCTTCATCTTGGACATTTTTCTTACAATTTCCAATTCGAACACTTACGTTAGTTTAAAGTGGTTTTCAGATAACAACTAATATCTGATCCCGGTCTCTCCAAATCAACATTCGATAATTTTAAATGGTCAATTTTTTTATAGTGGACTATCCCACTATCAAGGTGTAAAGATTTATATATGAACATACGTTCCATATGCTTAGATTATCATGACCCGCTTATCGAACTTAACCCCCTTGTATTCATCACATTCCCGAAGTGCGGTATTTGTGATAAGTACAAGTCGACTTACTTTCAATAAAACGTATCAACGTTTTATTACAACTACTTTAATTTATTTGGCTACTTAATAGCATGGAAGAGAGATCCTTCTTTTTTTTTCGAAAAAAATTTCTTATACAAGGAAGTTTGTTAAAAAATAAACAACCGATAGAATTTAAAAGAAAACTTTAAAACAAATAAATTCCCATTTTAATCATAAGTTTAAACCCTCTATTAAACCTTAATTAATCTTAATTAAATCAAAATTAAATCATAAATAACCCTAATTTTATTTACATTTAAACTTTAATTAAATAACATTTATTTAAATTTAACCCAAATTAAGTGGATAATTAACCTTTGATTAAATAATAATTAATTAAATAACTAACTCTAATTAAATAATTAATTAAATAAATTAAACTTTATTAAATAAAATAAATTCCCTTTTATCTTAATTATTCATTATTTAAAACTTAATTAAAAATACTTAACTTAGTTAATAATTTCTTAAACTCTAATTATTTAACCTAATTACTTAATTAATTGATTGATAATTACCCAAATCAATTTAAATTAAATAAATAAATTATTAAATAATTAAAACTTAACTTTTTACTTAATTAATTCAAAATGAGTTTTCAAAAACAATCCAAAAGAAAACACTTAAAACTTAAAATCGTGAAATTTTCCGAACTACATCCATAGCGACTATCGCTATAAACGCAGTTCGCTAGAATTGATTTCTCCGTGAAATCTTCAGTTTAACTCTAGCTACTACATCTTTGAAAACAAAAATGGGAGGGTTTTGAAAACTTAAAACAAAGGTAAAAATTTGAAAAAACAATCTTAAAAATCCAAAGCTAGAAAATAACTTTCATTTTCAAATCGGATCTCAAGTCCTTTGCAACTTTTCAAGGTGCAAACTTCACAACATTTACATCATATACATATGGTTTTGTTTTCATAACTAAATACCATAATATCATACCTAATATCACATATCCATATCCATATACATATCCAAACATATCAACATATCAACCAATCACCAAATCCAAGTTCAAACATAAACATATCATCATATGTCATCAATACGACATAATAATTCAACATAACAATCACCATATTTTCACAACATATAGTCCATCAAAATCAAGTTAATTTCTTTTCCAAAAACAAAAGTTTTACTCACCGTAAATTCTTCTGAATCAAAGCGACTTTTGCCGAATCTTGAAAACACTTTCAAAACTTGAAAAAATAGAACTTTTGGACCCTTGAACACTTGAATTGGGCTTGGCCAATTGGGTTTAGGCTCGGCCTAGGCCTTGATGGGTACAACTTTGGGATGTTTGGGCTCAGCCCTAATGGTTTTGGGTGGTGGAGTGTTGTATTTTGGAAGAGGACACGCTGAATGGGTTGTAGAAGCGTTTTAGTGAACTTTAGAAGCGATTTTTGCAAAAAGAAGTGAATATTTCTCAAATTACAAGATATGAAGAGAAGCCATGAAAGTGTTTTTCCAAGCTCTTAGGAATTTTAAAAGTAGAGAAGGAGATTATAAAATGAAAAATATGAAGGGGGGTATATATAGGCTTAGGATTTGACTAAAATAATAAAAAGTGATTTATATTAAAATATATGTATGCTTGCATTGTCATACCTCCTTCCTCCCCTCAAAACCGTTAATACTACCCCATCCCCACGCTTTCCATTATTCATGTCATGCTCCTGTGTCCTTGTGTTGAAAAAGGTGTGTTTTTATATGTGTGTACATATATATATATATATATTCCTTTATAGAATGTTTTCTTTTATCCTTATATGTATACACTTAAAAGAGAGCATATTCATGGACATGTACACACGTATTTATCATGTTAAAATGGTTTATATTGTGTGCATGTATGTTCAACATAGTGTTATGACCTTTACAACAACTTTTAACCAATGAAAAATTGATATTTCGAAAAATAATTTCCGGTCATATTTTCTAGTTTTCTATGAACTATATATTTTAGTACACAAATTTTGAAAATTATTTTATCATCATTAGTTATCATTTAAATTAGTTTCATTTATTAAAAAAAGTCCATTTATTAATTGTTTAAAATATAATTAAATATTCATTTAAATAACGATTAAATTCCGAGTCGTTACACACTTCCCCCTTTAAAAGAATTTCGTCCCGAAATTAGCAACCAAGGAGATAAGTCAACTATGCAAAAAGCTATATATTCATATCATAAAACACATAAAAATACATACATTATCATCCATAGCAAACAAACATACACTATACATACAACCTACGACCAGCTTTCCTAACATCAACTCGGGATAGGTTTCTCTCATACGATCCACCGTCTCCCAAGTGGAGTCTCTTAGATCCTCACTCCACTGAATCTTAACTAGTTGCACCACCTTGTTACGCAACCTCTCTTCATCCTGATCCACAACATAAACTGGATGTCTAAACACTGTCAGGTTCGGTTCTATTTCCAATTCCTCTTGAACCGATGGGTCTATAATTAAAGATGGGTAATGAACATATTTCCTCAAATGAGACACGTGGAACACATTATTAACACCCACCAACCTTTCTAGCAACTCAAACCTATAAGCAAGTGGTCCGATCCTCTAAAGAATACGGAAGGGTCCAACCTACCTTGGAGCTAACTTCCCAGCCTTTTGAAATCTAACAGCCCCTCTTATTGGTGAAATCTTCACGAACACCAAATCTCCAACCATAAATTCCAAATCCCTTCTCCTTTTATCCGCATAACTCTTTTGGCGATCCTGGGCCTCCTTCATTCTTTTCTTAATCACTGTAACTTTCTCTGTAGCCTCTCGGATCATATTCGGCCCAAGAACTAATCTATCTCCCATCTCAACCTAACATGATGGTGACTTGCATGGTCTTCCATATAGGGCTTCATACGGTGCCACTCCGATGCTTGATTGGAAGCTATTGTTGTAGGAGAACTAAATGCAAATGATCCTCCAATGATCCACCAAAAGCTAGAATACATGCTCTCAAGAGATCTTCTAGAACTCGATTCACCCGCTCTGTCTGTCCATCTATTTGAGGGTGATATGTTGTGCTTAAGCTCAACCTTGTTCCAAGGGTTATTTGCAATGATTCCCAAAATTGACTAGTTAAAATTGAGTCTCGATCGCTTACCATAATCACAGGCACTCCATGTAACCTGACTATCTCCCTCATAAAAATTCAGCTAAGGAAGCGGCGGTCCTTGTTGGTTTCACCGGAATAAAATGCGCGCTCTTCGTTAGTCGATCCACGATAACCCACGCTCCTTCATTTCCTTTTCTGGTTCTGGGAAAACCATCGATAAACTCCATTGATATCATTTCCCATTTCGATTTGGGTATCTCCAAAGGTTGCAATAATCTGGCTATCTTCTGATGATCACCTTTTATTTGTTGACTGCAAGAACTGAAATGACCCTCCTATTTCTACCCTAATTTCATAAGGATTTTTTTTAAGAGATGATATATAGATATATCATTCATTACAGATATATTTCCCAAGGTCATTTTCTTTCTCCAATAAACAAAATATATCCAGGATCAAAATAATTTACCAATATAAATATATCAGTGTATTTCTAATAACATACACATACATATGAAGATGTATGTGTTCCTCTTGTTTAAATTCAGAGTATATACTTTATTTTTATTTGTTGTACAAGAGCATTCTGTTTGATTTAGATTTTAGCAATTCTGCCTAAAGTTTATTACTATATACTTTTGAATATTTGTAATAAGTCAGTAAATCCTATGCATATTTAATTCATATGAACTTGCTCATTCTAATTGATAGTTTTAATATCAATTTTACCATGTCAGTTAAATTTCAAGATTCTTGAAATTTTTATTTCAGATCATGGATCCAAGGTATTGGTATTTGACTAAGACCAGAAATGATATATTCACTTATCATTTTCCACTTATGTATTTTCTAAAAAAAAAACTTCCTTATTCAAGATTCAATCTATGTGACTTGTTTGCCTTAATCTTAGCCCACATGACAAATAGTGAGTTGTGTATTTGCATAAGATTTGCTATGTCAAGAATTTGAACTTAAAAATATTCATAAGAATAATTCCAGGTTTTCTGGTGCAAGCCTGTCCAGATGGTATATCTGTTATGACTTTGAAAATTGGTTATGGTAAAACATTTGCTAAATGACCTAAAGCTTTTGAAAGACATTTTACTGTCAAAACACAACCAAACGTAATCAACCAAAACATCACTTATTTGAAGCTGGTTAACTCATGTGCCTAGTGTCATGCCAGGTACCTGATCATGGCAATTGAAATGCCAGTCATTTGCATCATACCTGAAGCCTTCCCATACAATTACTTCTCTCAAAACAATTTAAAAAGTAGACTTGAACCATTTGTAGACATAATTCAGAGGAAAAACAATTAGATACTTAAAGGTATTTTTCAAGGTAAATTCTAAATTTACTCTAAAACTCAGTGTTATTAAAATAACTTAAGATTGTCTAATACATAATATAATTACAAAGAAATTGCTCACATAATTGTATATTTCTTTACCAGATTTTCATAGCTAATGCTTGAGCATATTTTTCTTGTTTATATTCCAGATACTACTTCAAAAACAAATCAAACCTTAACACACAATGATTTCGATAGAACAACAAATTTAATCTAACACTTTACAGAACATAAGAGCAACTTGATCACTAGCCATAAAATATTCATTACATGACTGGAAATCTTAGAAACATAATTTTTCCTGAATACATGCAGATATAATCAATTTAAGCTCTTATTGAAACTAGCTAGCATGTTCATTCACTCCTCCATAATAGCCATAACTTCATTTTCTACTTAGTGCCTGCGTTCCCTGAAAGAGCATGAGTGGCTGCCTCATTTTAAAATGAGACACCCCATATGCCATGAGCAAACAAGGGTCAGATCTAAGATCTGGTATGAGTAACATCAATACATTCATGATATTAAGCAACAGAGAATGTAAGAGTACCAACTAGTTATTTAAGCAAATTTCTGCATCCAATTACTTTAACATGGTATAAATAAGTTGATTCTGGTATGATATATTCATCTATCACTCTTACACTTGCATACATAACCATGCAAACATAATTATCTATTTGCAACATTTGCATTCACTGGAACCATCATGGTTCCATACCAACCAATCCTAAGAAATATTCATATTCCTATTTCTTCATTTACAGGTTGTATAATTCAATTTAAATTCCTGCTTCATCTGCTATTAAGGAATCACAGGGACACATTGCAATGAACTAATTCACATCATTGCACAAAGATCTCAGGGCTTAAACAAACCATGTGCCAACTTGCATACTTCAAATATGACAAGCATTCCAGCAGCCTTCTTGGCCTTCCCTTCCCTAGTTTATTTACTAGTGTATTGACTTAAATCCTATCATCAAATATGCTAAGTGAACATGTCACTGCAAACATGGAAACATCCATAATTTTTCCTAGCATAATTCTCCTCAGAAATAAGCAGACAGTTATTTCCTAAATGGGGTCAATATGTCTTGATCTCAGTAAAATATAAGAATATTTTCAACTGTAAAAGAGGCAGGGCATGTTCTTATTATATTGATCTGCAAGCCTTTATGATTGATTCAGATTCATGATCTGGTTCAATCATAATTTTAGCTTGTGAGCTTCTTTTTTTTTTGATTTGATTAAGGGCTCAGCACTTAGAAAATTTCTATTGCATCCTTAACATCTTTCTTCTCAAGCCTCAGCACTTATACCAAGTATAATGCAGCTCCCAACATTTTTTTTTGTAAAGTTTCCATGCCATAGATCTATAACAGTTGAGAGTATTCTCTATATAATTTTAAGATTCTGGACTTTAACATTTTTGAGTAAAAATAAAACAGTAATGATACACATCCAAAGACAAATGTCTAAAGCAAAGATCACCAAAAACATCCATATCAAATCATATCAGATTTAAAATAAGACATCCAAAGGCATTGATGAAATCATATACATCAAGACCAGCAATATAAAAATGGCAATATAAAAAGTGGCTGCCTCATCTCAGGTCTTAATGCCATGAACTCAGTGAGGTTACTCACCTAAATATTTCTTCTTATTAATCCAGAAAAATCCTTGTATGAGTGTTTTCTCCTTCCTTCCAATATTTTTCTTCCTTCCTTATTTTGTGCAGCTCGGGGTAAAGATAATTTTACTGGCTAAAACTGCCTATTTATATGCATTTTTCCACTAGGGTTTGTTAAAACAAAATTCCATTTCTGACCTAACCATCTTCATGCATTTTTCATTCATTTTCCCCCTTAATACCCCGGCCATAATAATTAGTTGGAGGCAGTATTTTCTTCCCTTTACTTTTTTAGAAAAATGGCCACTCACCCAGTCATGTTAAAAGTGTGACTACCATATTTTATATTTATTCATTTGCTCATTTTTTGGAAATCCCCCTTCTTTCTATTTCTGTCTATGCATAACATACATACCTGTTTTATGCTTTATACCTATTTAATGTTACTCTTTTGCTTAGCTTGACATTTTTCTGCTCACAGAATATACATGTGAAAAGAAAACTAAAAATATTTATTTATTTATTCTCCCCTTGTTTCACAGAAAATACATTTAAGCATATACTTCATTTTTAACTTTATGCTTAAATTACAATCCAATGCTTTAAATAAGGAATTTACTTTCCCATATATATATATATATATATATTTTAGAAATTTTTAAATCTCTTCCTTGTGCTATTTCCAATGTACATGTGCACACCTATCCTTGCACACTATTTATTCCAAAAATTTCACCATATTTAAATCTAAATATTTCAAAAATTAAATCATTTTACAAAAATGATTTTTCACAAAATTTTGGCGTATTACATTCACCCCTCCTTTTAGGAATTGTGTCCTCATAATTTTTCTAATATTTATAACAAGCATCATTTTCTTTTCTGAAAACTTATCAAACATATGCATAAGCAAACAAATTCAACCATATCAACCATGCATAACAAATTTTTCCAGAGAAAAAAAAAATTACCTTTTACTTTGCAAAAAGCTTAGGATAATCCATCCTAATCTTATCCTCTAACTCCCATGTGCAGTCATTAGGATCACTACTCCACTGGATCTTAACTAGTTTCAAGGTTTTGCTCCTTAATTTCTTTTCTTCCTTGGCTACAATCCCCACTGGCTCTTTTTCATAAACCAAGTCAGGATTTATTTGAATTTTGGTAGGCTCTTCCAAAATGTCTTCTTTATCATGTACCCATCTTCTAAGTTGGGACACATGAAAAACATTATGCATTGCTTTCATTTCCTCTGGTAGTTCTAATTTGTAAGCCAATGAACCAATTCTTTCCAGAATTTTATAGGGTCCTACATACCTTGGTGTGAGCTTACCTTGCTTGCCAAATCTCAAGACTTTCTTCATAGGTGAAATCTTGATGAAAACAAAGTCTCCCACTTCATATTCTACTTGCTTTCTCTTCCTATCTGCAAATTTCTTTTGCCTATCTTGAGCTGCTGCTATTCTTTTTCTTATTAACCCAATTTTCTCTGTAGTTTCTTTAACATATTCAGGTCCAAGAACAGCCCTTTCTCCAGTCTCTACCCAGCATATAGGTGATAAACATGGCTTGCCATATAAGGCTTCAAATGGTGCCATCCCTATGGTGCTTTGGTAACTGTTATTGTATGTGAATTCAGCTAGATGGAGGTGGTCTTCCCAGTTGCCTCCAAAGTCCAGTGTACATGCTCTCAACAAATCTTCTAAGACTTTGTTCACCACCTCAGTTTGACCATCTGATTGTGGATGGTAGGCAGTGCTTAAGCACAATTCACTCCCCATGGCCTCTTGAAAACTTTTCCAAAATCTTGAGGTGAAGATGGTATCCCTATCACTCACAATGGTTTTGGGTATGCCATGCAACCTTACTACCTCTTTCATGAATATTTGAGCCAATTTTGGAGCATTTCTCTCTGTTCTAACTGGGATAAAATGTGCTACCTTAGTTAGCCTATCCACTATTACCCATATACTTGTGTTTCCCTTCTTAGATCTAGGCAGACCATCTATGAAATCCATAGATATGTCCTCCCACTTCCACTGTGGTATACTAAGGGATTGCATTAGTCCTGATGGCCTTTGTGTCTCTGCCTTGACTTGTTGGCAAGTCATGCACCTTGCAACATGTCTGGCCACAGCTGACTTCATCCCCTTCCACCAAAGATTTCTTTTCAATTTTTGATACATCTTGGTGCTACCTGGGTGTATGGAGTACTTACTCCTATGGTATTCATTTAATATTTCCTCTTTCAATTCTATATTTTCTGGAACACATATCCTATTTTTATTCCTTAAATAACCATTTTTATCAACTTGATAATTTATTACTTCCTCCCCTTTTGATATGAGCATTTTCTTTTCCACCATGTTTAGGTCTTGTTCCTGCATTTTCCCAATCTTAAGAAGTAAATCTGATTGCAGAGATATCATACTTAATTTTCCTTTACCTTCATCTTCTTCAATGGGCATCATTTGTACCTCACTGTTTTCCTCAATTTCCAAATCAGTAAGTATAGACAAATCCTTAAACTCTTCCATCATCAACATGGCTACCTTGGCATGTTGTCTACTCAAGGCATCTGCAACTTTATTTGCCTTGCCTGGTGTATACAGTATATCTAGATCATAGGCAGCTAGGAACTCTACCCATCTATGTTGCCTCATGTTCAAATCTTTTTGTGAGAATAAATATTTCAGTGCCTTATGATCAGTGTACAAAATGAATTTGGCACCTAACAAATAATGTCTCCAAAGTTTCAAAGCATACACAAGTGCTGCTAGTTCAAGATCATGGGTTGCATATCTTGTTTCATGTGGCTTTAATTGCCTAGATGCATAGGCTACCACCTGGTCTTGCTGCATCAACACAGCCCCTAACCCAGAGCCACTTGCATCAGTGTACACAACTAAATTTTCATTTCCTTTTGGCACTCTCAATACTGGTGCATTAATCAGAGCTTCCTTTATTTTGATAAAAGCTTGCTCACATTTTTCTGTCCATACAAAGGCTTGGTTCTTTCTAGTTAAATTGGTAAGTGGTGATGATATTTTTGAGAAATCTTTTATAAATCTCCTATAATATCCTGCCATCCCCATAAATGATCTAATCTCACTGATGGTACTAGGCCTTTTCCATGCTTGGATTGCCACTACCTTATTAGGGTTTACTGATATTCCTTTGGCAGAGATAACATGCCCAAGAAAATGTACTTCTTCTTTCCAAAATGCACATTTTGAAAATTTTGCCTTTAAATCATTTTCCCTTAGCCTTGACAAAACTAAATGCAAATGATTTTTATGCTCTTCCACTGTCTTGGAATAAATCAAAATGTCATCAATAAAAATCAGTACAAACTTGTCTAAATAATCTCTAAATATTCTATTCATCAAATCAACAAAATATGAAGGAGCATTTGTCAAACCAAATGGCATAACCATAAATTCATATAAGCCATATCTTGTGTTAAATGCAGTATACTTAACACTTGAGTCTTCAACCTTCATTTGATGGAATCCTGATGCTAGGTCTAGTCTAGAAAATATTTTAGCTTCACTGAGTTGGTCAAAGAGATCATCTATTCTAGGCAATGGGTATTTATTCTTGATGGTTACTTTATTTAGTTCTCTGTAATCTATGCACATTCTCAAGGTACCATCATGTTTTCTTACAAACACTACTGGAGAACCCCAGCAGGAATTGCTTGGCCTTATAAATCCCTTGCCTTCTAATTCTTCCAACTGATTTTTCAATTCTTTCAGTTCACTCGGCCCCATTCTATAAGGTTTCTTGATTATTGGACTTGCTCCTGGAATGAGATTAATTTGAAACTCAACTGGTCTGTGGTGTGGAACACCCTTAACTTCCCCAAACACATCCAAGTATTCATTAACTATGGGAATTTCTTCAATGGTTAGTTCACTGAGATCTTTTTCTAAGTCAACTAAATGATATAATTTCCCTTCCTTAGCTACTTCACATAGAACTGTGATCCTCTGGTGTTAGCACCAAAATTGGTCACTAACCTCATAGAAGAAGATTGTGAAGAGATATAAGTGATGAAATCAACTTAAACAGAGAAGACAGCGCTAATCTAAATACAGAAAGTAAGAACACCAAATTTATAGTGGTTCGGCGTAATTGCCTACGTCCACTTTGAGGTTAAACTTTATTGATCTTCTTTATAGTTGATTACAAATACAATTCGTGAATCAAATGTCTGAATGAAGTTGTTAAGTAGAGAAGATGAGTTTTGAAAATGGCAGAGTCTCCCCGGTGTTTTCTCTCCCAAAAAAGGATCCATTTCACTGTGACCCTGCCCCTCTATTTATAGGCAATGATGGGCTGGACTTCCCAAGCGGGCTTGTTAGCCGAACGTTCGAGCCCAGGCGCTGCGTGCCGAACCAGGTACGCCGAACGCTTCTGTGCCGAACGGTCCTTCCCATGCCGAACGGTCTTTCCCATGCCAAACGGTGCTCCTGATGTATGGGAAGTGTAGGGTGATTGCAGTGAATCCGAGCGTATCTCCCTTTGAAGCTCTTGACCAACCAATGTATGTAGTTCGAACGCTCTCGTTGCCGAGTTATCCTACCGCCGAGCTCCACTGAATGCCGAGTACCGTGGGATGCCGAACACTAGTTGACGCCGAGCATAGGTTGTTGCCGAGTGCTCTCCTTGACGCCGAATGCCCTTACGCCGAGTAGTCTTGACGCCGAATGCCCTTACGCCGAGTAGTCTTGACGCCGAGCACCTTGTTATGCCGAGCAGTCTTGACGCCGAGTACCTTGTTATGCCGAGCAGCCTTGACGCCGAGTACCTTGTTATACCGAGCAGTCTTGACGCCGAGTACCCTGTTATGCCGAGCAGCCTTGATGCCGGACACTAATGGATGCCGAGCACACTTTTCGCCGAGCGCTCATGGATGTCAGTTGCTTCGCCGAACACTCCTGGATACCAAGTGCCTCGCCGAACACTCTTTGATGCCGAGCACTGATTGCCGAGTACTAGTTGCCTGGTCAAATCCCCAGGAAACACTTGCCCCCCAAAGTGTATTGCGTGGCCGAACGTGATGCGCTTTGAATCTGGTACAATCTACCTCGGAGGTACCTTCTCGAGAATGCTAGCGAAGGAGGTGCAAGACGAATGAGATGCAGACGCCGAACGATACGCTCGAAGCCGAACGTACCTCGTGTGCCGAACGTCACACTGCTACGATGCCGAACACTTCGGTGTTGACCGGTTCTACCGGGTATAGCCTCTTCAACTTCTACCTTCCTCTATATAACCAGGCCCTCACCGTCTCTCTTCCCTTTACGCCTTCTCTTCAGCCATTCCTTAGAGACTTTCAACTCTTCCCATCCTACCAGATATAAAGCCTTCATAACATTTTCAACTTCGATCGTCGAATTAGGTATCCTTCCTCTAACAATCGCACTACTTCCATTTTAGGTTCATCGTGGTTTGCTCGTTTTGAGTTGTCTAAATAGCTCCTCCGTGCCGAACGATAGAAGGGTAGATGGGGTGTCGAACGGCGTAGTCTTTGCCGGGCGATCCATCTCTGTCGTTCGGTGTGGATGGAGAAGGTGTAGGGTAGAATTGAAATCGTGGCGGAGCACAACCTTTAGCCGAACGATGACATTAGCCGATCAATACGATTGATACGCCGAACCCTGATTTTAGCCAAACAACATACTTGACATACCGAACAATGACTCTAGCCGAACATCATATTTGACGTGCCGAACGATGACTCTAGCCGAACAGCATATTTGACATGCCGAACGATGACTCTAGCCGAACAGCATATTGACATGCCGAACGATGACTCTAGCCGAACAACATATTGACATGCCGAACGATGACTCTAGCCGAACAGCATATTGACATGCCGAACAATGACTCTAGCCGAACAGCATATTGACATGCCGAACGATGACTCTAGCCGAACAGCATATTGACATGCCGAACACTGACTTCAGCCGAACAACCCCTAGGTCGAACCATTACCTTAGTCAAACAAAGCAACTGCCGGACAATTCTTGGGCCGGATAATGTCTTTAGCCGGTCAATACAAATGCCGAACAACATTAAAATGCCGAACAGGATAGGTGTCTAACTACATTTTAAGCCGGTCACTCTAGAAATCATATGTCTTCTGAATCTGGGACTATAATCCCCTCAAGGCGAGCTTTCTGAGACGGTCAGCGATGACGGTCTTCGAAGGCGATGATTCGAAGCTAAATATTACATCCTTAGAACCTTTAGATTCTTATTGCCTGCACACAATCGCTTGCACTAGTTCACACACCACATGGGGGGGGGGAAATCGTGTTGCTAATTCTAACGTTCAACGTTTTTCAAGTATAGCTCTCTCAAGCATTTAGCCAGGTTCATTATTTATTCGGGATGTCGGGAAAATCTAGTTCTGCCACCATATCTGACAGGCCTGGGCCGTCAGCAAAGCAAGGAGCCGCAGATGCTTCCAACCCGTCAATCTCTCCCGCTCATAACTTGGCGCCCGATGCTCTGGAGTCAACCATCTTACTGGACAATCCGGTCGATTCTCAAGCCTCGAAGATCAATGAGGCCGCTCTGCGACGGATATGTTCCATTCACGGGATTCCCTTTGCTGACGTGTTAGTTCCTTCGAGACACGACCGTCCTCATCTGCCCCCAGTCGGGTACACGGCCTGCAACAAGTTCATGTGCTGGATGGGCAGCGTGCCTCCATTTAACCTATTTCTCCAGGATGTGCTGCAGTATATAGACATTGCTCCGTCGCAGCTACACCCGAATGGTCATGCGTTCCTATATGGGACTTATTTACTCTTCATGGCTTTCTTCTCCAGACCTCCAACCCCCGGTGATATCCGATACATTTATATGTTCAAGAGATGGAAAGATAGCCCTTCCTTCATATTCCTCGAGCCATATCACAAGTGCCAGATCTTGACAGGGGCCTGTAGCAAATTCGCCCTGTACAAACAGAAATGGTTCTATGTGCGATGCCCGTCTGGTTTTGCTAGGAGATGGGTTGAAGGCAGTAAGTCTCTCTGCTGAACCGTTATTCGTACTTAATGGGAGTCATGTTTTTCCTAACTCTTCATTTCATCTTTTCAGGTATTAACCCGCGTCCGGAAGGCCGAGGATATTCTGATGCTGTCGACGCGATTAGAGCTCTTCCGGCCGAGGATCGAGATATTCGAGCTATCATTTCAAATGAATCGCTGTCGGGGTTCGGCTTGCTAGCTCCTGATCGTCGGATCAGCCTTCCAGAAGGTGTTACAATTCCCAAACCTCCATCTGGTAAAGGGAAAAAACTTGCCGGCCCGTCGTCGCGTCGCGCTCCCGACACGCACGAAGAAGGCGAGCGCAAAGAGGATGATGCACCCGAAACTCAGGGCGAGAACGTGGGTCCTGCTTGGAATCCGGCAATCGAAGTTCAGGATATTGAGACGTCATCCTCCCCTTCGAAGGGAAAGAAAAAGCTGAAATATACGGTTCAGAAAGAGAAAGTTGGTGACACCTCAAAATCTACGCCTATCCCTCCTGAGAAAGAGGCTTCTTCGCAGCATCTGGAGAGTTCTCTGAGGGGTCTCTCGAACCTCTCTATTCCCGAAGACATACTTAATTACGGGTTCGATGATCCTGAAGCTCTCAAATTCTCCTCGCCCGCTAGAGGCAATGTAGGAGTTCAACTCCCGGCTCACAGAGACAATACTCCGATTAGCAAAGATAAACGAACGGGTCCGTCGGGGGGAACACTTAGGACACACACGCACATGCGCATTCCATAACATACTTCAAGTCTTTTTAATTCGTGAATTCTCCTTAATTCGTTGTTATCTTCCTTCTTTGCAGGTGATATGGGCCGCTCCCACGGACTTGATCGCCTTCAGGGGTCTTCAATATTTCATCACTCCGGACGGGATTTCGGTTCAGGCAGACGCCGGGACCGAGGTGATTATGAAGATAGGGACAATCGTCCGCGCGAGTCGTCTCACCGCAAGAAAGCACACTATCAATCTTCCCAGTCCCGTGATCTTCCTCCTACAACTGAGCCGGATAAAGAGAAGTCTTTGCAGAAGGGTTATCAGTCTGATGCTACTCGAGAACAACATTCCAGTTCATCGAGTACGAGGCAAGTTCGAGAGCCGCGTAAAAGAACGGAATTCTCTAAGCCTCCTCCTCCTGCTCCTGCCGTGGACCCAACTGTTGCGGAAAAGATGGTCGACCTTAAGGCCAAGTTTCCGAAAATTTGTTTTGACGGTTTGAAATTCCTCCCGGCCATCCATCACATTCCTGGGCACGTGAAGCAAAGTGCCATTGCCTGCAACAATGACGTCTATGTTCAACATGACGCATTCGTGCACTTGGTGGAGAAGATCTCAGAAGTATCTGTTGAGCGTCAACACGAGATTGACCGTCTGAATCTGGAGGCTGACAGCGATAAGAAAATCATCAAACTCCAAGACGAAGAACTCGCCTCTTATAAGTTAAAGCTAGAAGCCGCTGAACAAGGTGCAAAAGATACTGCCGAGGCAGTTACTCGCTTAGAGGTGGCTCACAAAAAGGAGCTTGACGAAGCAGTTCAGCGCAGCGGCGCCCTTGCCCTAGAAAAAGACTCTGTCCAAAATGAAAGGGACGCGCTCGCTACTCAAGTCAAAGAGCTGAAAGAACAACTCTCCAAGGAGAAAGAAGACAAAATAGCCGCTCAGGAAGAATCACAGCGGTATTGTGATGAGATTGTTGCTACCCGGCTCCTGAAGGCAAAGCTCGACGGTGAACTTGCCGGGGTCGAGAAAATGAAGGATGAGGCCCGTGAGGAGGGCAAAAGAATGGCTGTGGAGGAGCTTGATTCTCGCCTTGAGGCGGCCGCAGAGACCGGCAGGGAAGAAGTCAAAAGTATGTTTGACCCGTTGATCGCCGAGTACGGAGCCCGCGTCCTTATGCACCGCGACCTAGCATTCTTGGGCGACGGCTACCATGAATCCCTGGCTGAGGCATGGGAAACTCTGATAAAGATCAAGAAAGTCGAGTCAGGCTCCGAAGAAATCGACGAGGATGCACTGGTGAAGGAGTTCCTGAGGGGGAATGAGCCATCGGATTTATCCGTAGCATTGGCTCTCTATGGAAAAGGCTCTTCCCCTTCGAAAGAGAAGAATGACGTGGCTGGCCCGTCAGAGGCCGACGCTACTACTCCTCACATCGCCGCTCCTTATGCTGCTCAATCGGCTGGTCGGTCGACGCTTGATCCATTCGAGCAGCATGCCAGTTACGATCCCGAAGATCCCGGGCTCGGCGTTCATGTGCTGTCACCTATCCTGGAGGGTGAAACCCCGCGCGCCACCGACAGTCAACCTGATCCTGGTAGGAGATTCTTCTTCCTCTAGAAGTCGAAGAGATCCCGTCATTTTTCAGCAGTGGTTATTCGTTCTAATGCCCACTTCTTATATTTTCTCACAGGTTGTTCTGACACCGAGCTAACTCCGAGGAGCGATGACGCCAAGGAGGAAGCGGGGAAAACAAGCGACGTTGCTCACGCAGGGGTAACTCCCGGCCCAGACGCTCAAGTGATCGGGGCGCTTGATGATGACAAACTTGATACTTCGTCTCCTGCCGAAGGAAGCGACGAAGTTAAAATCACTGGCGCCTCTGAACATACTTCAGAGATGAGCATGAAGGATCGTCTTGCCGACGAGGAGAAGAGAAAGGTCAAAGTCAAAGTTGAATCTGAAGTCCTGGAACTTACTGACCCGCGGAACAGACCTTTGAAAATCATTCTCCCGGGCAGGTCCAAACCACTAGATGTTCCGTCTCCTACTCCTGACTCCGTCTCTCTAGCAAGCAAAAAGTCCAAGAAGAAACGTGAGGGAGAGGAGTCGTCAGAAACACCAAAGGCAGACAAGAAGAAGAAGTCGAAGAAATGATCGATGCACTTGTTCAACAAGTTTTTGTCTAAGTTTGTAACAGTTTCCATCTTCCATAACTTGTAGTTTGTATAGGCCCGAATTTTGTAGGAGTGATCTTGTATCCCCATTTTGGACTTATCGAATAAAATTTTAGTTTCTTCTTGTTTGAATGATTCTCTTGTCTTTATTTGGTTTGCTGACACTGTGCTCCGAGGACTCGGAGACTTGAGACTGTTCATACTCTAGTCCGCGCTCTGGGGACTTAGAGTACTCGACTCCGCACTCTGGGGACTTGGAGACTTGAAATCGTTTATACTCTAGTCCGCGCTCTGGAGACTTAGAGTACTCCGCTCCGCACTCTGGGGATTCAGAGATTGGAGTCGTTTATACTCTAGTCCGCGCTCTGGGGACTTAGAGTACTCCGTTCCGCGCTCTGGGGATTCGGAGATTGGAATCGTTTATGCTCTAGCCCGCGCTCTGGGGACCTAGAGTACTCCGCTCCGCACTCTGGGGATTCGGAGATTGGAATCGTTTATACTCTAGTCCGCGCTCTGGGGACTTAGAGTACTCCGTTCCGCGCTCTGGGGATTCGGAGGTTGGAATCGTTTATACTCTAGTCCGCGCTCTGGGGACTTAGAGTACTCCGTTCCGCGCTCTGGGGATTCGGAGATTGGAATCGTTTATACTCTAGTCCGCGCTCTGGGGACTCAGAGTACTCCGCTCCGCGCTCTGGGTATTCGGAGATTGGAATCGTTTATACTCTAGTCCGCGCTCTGGGGACTTAGAGTACTCCGTTCCGCGCTCTGGGGATTCGGAGATTGGAATCGTTTATACTCTAGTCCGCGCTCTGGGGACCTAGAGTACTCCGTTCCGCGCTCTGGGGATTCGGAGATTGGAATCGTTTATACTCTAGTCCGCGCTCTGGGGACTCAGAGTACTCCGCTCCGCGCTCTGGGGATTCGGAGATTGGAATCGTTTATACTCTAGTCCGCGCTCTGGGGACTTAGAGTACTCCGTTCCGCGCTCTGGGGATTCGGAGATTGGAATCGTTTATACTCTAGTCCGCGCTCTGGGGACTTAGAGTACTCCGTTCCGCGCTCTGGGGATTCGGAGATTGGAATCGTTTATACTCTAGTCCGCGCTCTGGGGACTTAGAGTACTCCGTTCCGCGCTCTGGGGATTCGGAGATTGGAATCGTTTATACTCTAGTCCGCGCTCTGGGGACTCAGAGTACTCCGCTCCGCACTCTGGGGATTCGGAGATTGGAAATCATTCATACGAGCCTGTATGTCGCACAGAATAGTGTAATTTATCATCCAATTAAGAGATATAGAAACTTCATTGAAAATGTGGCTTCAAGACTTTATTAATGAAAATCAACTAAATTGCTCGATTACAACTTTAAAAGGAAACTAGATCATTATTGAATGGAAACATGCAGGAAACAATAGTGCCTATAGCAAGAAAGGGAAACATGCTAAATGTAATAGTGCCGCAAATGTTCACTGTTCCATGCTCGGGGGAGTGTCGCGCCATCAACGGTCGCTAGCTTGAATGTTCCTTCTCCAAGCTTCCGTTCAATGGCGTATGGACCTTCCCAGCTGGGATTCATGCGTGATGGTACCGGGAAGACTCGTTTCAGAACGAGATCTCCCACATCAAAGATTCTTGGACGGACTCTGCCGTCATAGTAACGCTTGACTCGATGTCTGTGCGCTGCCGCCCTTAATTCAGCTTCTTCCCGTTTTTCATCGATGCAGTCCAGTGACTCCAGCAAGAGGTTTTGGTTCGCCTTGGGATCGTAGTACGTCACTCGGTGCGATGGAACTTCAAGTTCCACAGGTATAACGGCTTCAGAGCCGTATGCCAAGGCGAACGGAGTGTGGCCGGTCGCGGACTTGTGGGTAGTTCTATACGCCCATAATGCTGTCGGGAGTTCATCTACCCATTTGCCTCCAACCTTCTCCAGACGCTTCTTTAGTATGGACTTGATTATCTTGTTAACGGCCTCGACTTGTCCGTTAGCTTTTGGGTGTGCAACGGCGGCGAACTTTTTCTCGATGCCGTACTTTAAACAGAACTCTTTGAACTCTCTACTTTCGAATTGCGTTCCGTTGTCTGTAATGATGGTGCGCGGAAGGCCAAAGCGGCATATAATGTTTCGTACAACGAAGTTAATGACTTTCTTAGAGGTGATAGTGGCCAAAGGTTCTGCCTCAGCCCATTTCGTGAAATAGTCGACTGCAACTATCGCGTATTTCGCACCACCTTTGGATAGAGGCAAAGAGCCGATTATGTCGATTCCCCAGATCGCGAATGGCCAAGGACTGATCATTTATGTGAGTTCTGTTGACGGAGCCCTCGGGATTTTTGCATATCTTTGACACTTGTCGCATTTTCTTGCGTAGTCCGCGGCATCCCGGTTCACGGTGGGCCAGTAATACCCATAGCGGAGGATCTTCTTTGCTAGCGTTTGCCCCCCAGTATGGTCGCCGCATTCCCCTTTGTGGACTTCCCTCAAGACTCGCTTTGTTTCATCATGAGCGATGCACCGTAACAATGGGACTGAGAATCCTTTCCGGTACATGGATCCATCCTGCATTACGTACCGCGCAGCCTTTCGAAGGACCTGTCGTCTTTCGCTTCTTCTTTCTGGTAAAGCCCCGGTTGTCAGGTACAGTTTGAATGGGGTAATCCACGAGTCCTTCTCGATCTCTGTTTCCAACACAAGATCGATTTTCATCTCGTCCGCACTCGGGGCATGCAAGACTTCCACGGGATACAATCCCATTTGTTGAACATCGTCGGTACTTGCGAACTTAGCCAACAAGTCGGCTTCTTTGTTTTGTTCTCGCGGGATATGTGAAATGTCATAACGCTCAAGATTTGATAGTAGTTCCTGGACCTGAACGAGGTACGGAGCAAGCTTTCGTCCTTTTGCTTGGTAGTCTCCTCGTACTTGGTAAACCACTAACTGCGAGTCACAAAAGATTTCGACTGATTTGATTCCGAGTTCTTTGATAAGCTTCAAGCCAGCGATCAATGCTTCATATTCAGCTTCGTTGTTTGTAGCCGGAAAATCGAGCTTCAGGGCATAACAGATTGATCGATTTTCCGGAGTTATAAGAACTACGCCCGCGCCGGAGCAACGGTCGTTTGATGCACCGTCAGTGTATAATTTCCATCGAATGGGGGGAATGATGTCGTGATCGTCCGGTTTGATGGGTATGGTAAATTCAGCGATGAAGTCTGCTAACGCTTGCCCTCGGATGGCTCTCCGTGGTAAGTACGCGATATCGAATTGGCTCAACTCGATGTTCCATTTTAGCAATCTTCCAGAAGTTTCCGGTCGTTGAAGTACCTGCCTCAGGGGTTGATCGGTATAAACGCCGATTGAATGCGCTTGAAAGTATGGGCGCAGCTTGCGTGATGCAATCACCAAGCAATAAGCCAATTTCTCAATTTTAGGGTAATTCTTCTCTGCCCCCGTTAAACGCTTGCTAACATAATATACCGGCTTCTGGACTCGATCCTCCTCACGGACCAAAGCTGCGCTTATCGCATGAGGGGATATAGCCAAGTAAACGTACAGCATCTCATGGTCAACTGGTTTAGATAGCATTGGTGGGCTCTCCAGATGCCTTACCAGGTTCTGGAAAGCTTCCTCGCAGCTAGACGTCCATTCAAAATTCCTCTTTCCTTTCTTTATTATGTCAAAGAACGGGATGCACTTGTCAGTTGCCTTGGATATAAATCGACTCAGCGCAGCCACTTTTCCGTTCAAGCTCTGTACCTGCTTTATAGTCCTGGGCGCTTGTACATCTCGAATGGCTTGGATCTTTTCTGGGTTGGCTTCGATTCCCCTAGCGTTGACGATGAATCCTAAAAACTTCCCTGATGCAACGCCGAAAGAACACTTCAGCGGGTTGATCTTCATTCCATAGAACCTGAGTATGTTAAACATTTCAGCTAAGTCTTGAATGTGGTCGTTTGACTGCCGTGACTTCACGAGCATGTCATCCACATAGACTTCCATGGTTTTGCCCAGCTGGTCCTTGAACATTCGATTCACCAGACGTTGGTAAGTTGCTCCAGCATTCTTTAATCCAAAGGGCATCACTACATAGCAATACAGCCCGACATTTGCAACGAAGCTGGTGTGTTCTTGGTCCGGAATATGCATTGGGATTTGGTTGTATCCCGAGTACGCATCCATGAATGACAATAATTCGTGTCCTGGTGTGGAATCGACCAACTGATCGATCCTAGGCAACGGGAAACTGTCCTTAGGGCATGCTTTGTTCAAGTCGGAATAATCTATGCAAGTCCTCCATTTCCCATTTTCCTTTTTTTACTAGCACGGGGTTGGAGACCCATTCCGGGTAGAGGGCGTCGCGGACGAACCCATTTGCTTTGAGTTTGTCCACCTCCTCTCCAAGAGCGGCGGATCTCTCTGGATCCATTCCTCTCCTTTTTTGCTTGACTGGGACGTATTTCGGGTCTACGTTCAACATATGACTTGTGATGGCGGGAGAAATCCCACACATATCAGAATGCGTCCAGGCAAAAACATCAAGGTTTGCCCGGAGGAAGTCGCTAAGGTCTTCTGTCATTGCGGGGCCTAACTGTGATCCGATCTTCAGTATTCGCGAAGGGTCGTCACGGCTAACTGAAATGTCAATTGTTAATTCAGCCGGTGCCGCCTTCTCTTCCCTGGGTTTCTCATCGTCGTCTCTCGGATCTATATCTCCGTAGATCCGAGAACTATGCCCGAGCCAGGGCTCGGGCACTACTTGTCAATTATTCGTATTGAGGATGCGGACGGGATTGTCCGCAACCTTTCCTTTCTCCCTCCGGTGGGCTTCTCGGAGCTCGGCCACATAACAAGAACGACCAGCTGCTTGGTCACCGTGGACAATGCCTACTCCTTTGTCAGTCGGAAACTTCAAAGTCAAGCACCACGGGGCTAGTGCCGCCCTAAATTCAGCCAGGGTCGGCCGACCCAAGAAAACATTATATGGAGAGTCCACATCCAAAACTACAAAGGGTAGAATTCGTACCCTCCGACGCTCGCCTTGTCCCAGTTCAACTGGTAACTCGACATATCCTACTGCATCAGTCGCAGCGCCGTTAAAGCCGTGGATACGAGCTTTGGATGGTTTCAAGTCTTTTGTCTCTAGCTTCATCTGATCATAGGCCTTCTTGAAGATGATGTTGACTGAACTTCCACAATCAATCAAAATTCTTTTTACATATGCTGGTCCGATTGTTGCAGATATGACCATGGGATCGATGGTCGGGGCCTCTACCTGATCAGCGTCTCTGTTTCTGAACACAATATCGTCTGTCATCACGCGATGCTGCTTAGCAGGGGCCCCGTCCTCTACGTTCGAACAACACTCAAAATCTGCATGCTTCAAGGAGCTCGCATATCGTTCCATCTCTTGCCAGTTCTTATCTGCGGGATGAGGTCCGCCGATAATTGTATTTATAACCAGTCTTCCAACAGTCCGGGCAGGTTCCTCAGGATGACGTGGAGCCGGTGCACGACCTGGGTTGGACGTTCCCTGTCCTCCTTCCTGTGGATCCTTTACAAATTCTTGCAACTTCTTTTGTCTGATCAATTTCTCGATAGTGTCATGCAGGTGTCTGCATTCTTCCGTGTTGTGTCCATAAGTTTCATGGAAGCGGCAATATTTCCCAGTCCGTTTCTGTTCTTCAGTTGATTCTTTCGGACGTGGTTTTCAGTATTGAAAAGTATTGCATGTGGATAGGTAAATGTTCTCAAGTGGGGCGTTTAGCGGAGTGTACTCGCTGTAGCTTGGAATTCTCGACTTCCACTTTCCCGCTTCTTTCCTCTTTCCTTGACTTCTTCCTCCGGACTCTTTGGGCTGCACATGCTTACTCTGGACGTTGACTTGGACCTTTCCTAAATTGTCTCCAGATTGCTTCACAGCAATGTTGCTCTTAATTGACTCTTGGGCAGGTCCCGGTGCCTTGTCTCGTCGTACCCACCTAGCTTCCTCTCTTCTTATGAACTGGTGTGCCTTGGAGTAGAAACGCTCTAGCGTAGTCGGAGGTTTTCCTACCAGCCAATCTCCGAATTCAGAATCCGGATCTACACCTCTCATTACAGCCATTAGAATTGCATGGTCGTTGGGATTACTGACTTCAGTTGCCGCAACGTGGAATCTTTGTAAGTACTCCTTCAGCGACTCTCCGGGATTTTGGATTACACTTGACAGAGACATCACGTCCTTCGGGCGTGTAGTGTGTATCCTGAATTTCTGAATAAACTTCTTTGCCAACTCCTCGAAATTTGATACGGATCGCGGAGGAAGTCGGGTGAACCACATAGTAGCGATCCCAGATAGAGTAATCGGAAAGCACCTACACTTGGTGGCATCATTTGCTCTGGCTGAATCCATCATCCATTCATACCTCATTACATGCTGTCTGGGGTCAGTCTTTCCTTTGTATGCAGGAATGGTTGGCATGCTAAACTTCTTGGGGTAGGCCACTTGCAGCACAACATCCGTGAATGGAGTATGACTTCTTGACACTCCCCATCGTCATTTGATAAGCCCTGATTTTCTTTCATTAGTTTCCTGATCATGGCTGTCAGATCGGGTGTCTGTATGGAAGCTGGGAGGTTGGAGTCAGTTCTACGTGCCTGTCCATGCTGATGCCTCCTTTCCTGGCGATCTGCCAATCGTGCGTCATGAGGTTCAACATTGTTAACATCTTGATGATCTGGAGCTCCCTCCTCCATCTGTACTCCAGTTCGGAAGTTTCCAGTTCTGGCTTGGTCGCGGTCTCCTGCTGTTCGAACAGCAGCATCTGCCCTTGCAGCTTCAGTCTTACGGCGTCTGCGCCTGGGTGGCTCATCAGAAGAAGTTGAGCTGTCAGAAGAGGAATAAGCCGCTGGATTGCCCCCAGCATTCTGTTGCTGCTGTTGAGTGAGTTGTGCCATCAGGTTGGCATTAGCTTGCATCTGTTCTCCCAGTTGTCTCCTGCTTTCCCTAAGTTCTCTCATCAAGTCGTTGAACTCCACTCTGGTGACAACTGGAGTCTGTTCTTGAGCGGCAATCCCTGCACTCGGGATCGCTGGTTGATTGCTAGGTCCTGCTTGTTGCACGCTAGCAGTCTCTCGGGCATCCGCATTAAGAGAAGCTGACCTGGTACGAGGTCTTGCCATTGTAGAGTTATTGGTATGAACTCTGAGTAGAATCAGCGGATGTTCTATCAGTAAGTCGGATCTTCTTTGGGGGATTTGCTCAATCCAGTAGCTTCAAAGCAGATCCTTGAGGTCTGAGAATTCGATTCTCGGTGAAAGCACCAAAGTGTTAGCACCAAAATTGGTCACTAACCTCGTAGAAGAAGATTGTGAAGAGATATAAGTGATGAAATCAACTTAAACAGAGAAGACAGCGCTAATCTAAATACAGAAAGTAAGAACACCAAATTTATAGTGGTTCGGCGTAATTGCCTACGTCCACTTTGAGGTTAAACTTTATTGATCTTCTTTATAGTTGATTACAAATACAATTCGTGAATCAAATGTCTGAATGAAGTTGTTAAGTAGAGAAGATGAGTTTTGAAAATGGCAGAGTCTCCCCGGTGTTTTCTCTCCCAAAAAAGGATCCATTTCACTGTGACCCTGCCCCTCTATTTATAGGCAAAGATGGGCTGGACTTCCCAAGCGGGCTTGTTAGCCGAACGTTCGAGCCCAGGCGCTGCGTGCCGAACCAGGTACGCCGAACGCTTCTGTGCCGAACGGTCCTTCCCATGCCGAACGGTCTTTCCCATGCCGAACGGTGCTCCTGATGTATGGGAAGTGTAGGGTGATTGCAGTGAAGCCGAGCGTATCTCCCTTTGAAGCTCTTGACCAACCAATGTATGTAGTTCGAACGCTCTCGTTGTCGAGTTATCCTACCGCCGAGCTCCACTGAATGCCGAGTACCGTGGGATGCCGAACACTAGTTGACGCCGAGCATAGGTTGTTGCCGAGTGCTCTCCTTGACGCCGAATGCCCTTACGCCGAGTAGTCTTGACGCCGAGCACCTTGTTATGCCGAGCAGTCTTGACGCCGAGTACCCTGTTATGCCGAGCAGCCTTGATGCCGGACACTAATGGATGCCGAGCACACTTTTCGCCGAGCGCTCATGGATGTCAGTTGCTTCGCCGAACACTCCTGGATACCAAGTGCCTCGCCGAACACTCTTTGATGCCGAGCACTGATTGCCGAGTACTAGTTGCCTGGTCAAATCCCCAGGAAACATCTGGCCTCTAGAATTTTGCAATGATATGGTGGATGAGTCTAAATTAATTATGGCTTTAAATTGCCTTAACCAATCTACCCCCAATATAACTCCTATATTTGGGTAATTTAAAACATATAAATTGGAAATAAAAATATTTCCTCCTATGTTTAACTCCACATCCACACAATTCATGTTCAAAACACTAGAACTCCCTATGGGACTTTGTACAAGCAATGGGGTTTCAACCAATATGCAGTTTAATTTTAACACTTTAACTAATTCATAGGAAATCAAAGAGTGTGTTGCTCCAGTATCATATACTACTGGTATGGGTATGGCACAAATGAGTAATGTACCTTCCACTTGGCCGTGATTTTCAGCATCAATTTTCACTGCAGATTTGCCTTTACCTTCCAAAGTTGCCAATTTCCCTTGCTGTTTATTCTCAGGACAGTTCCTCTTCATATGCCCCTCTTTCCCACATAGGTAGCATTTGAAGGCTCCTCCTTTTAACTCTGGGCACCTTGGTTTGATGTGTCCTTCTTTACCACAATGATGGCAAACCAATTTCTTCTTAGTATCATTGGCTTTTGTGTCTTTACTCTTCCTGTTGTCTGCCTCCTCCTTCTTTTTATCATAAGGGTGATATCTTCCCTTATCCTTCTTGTTGCTGCTCTTAAAATTCCTATATTTCTCTCTTTCTTTGTCATGTTGTTCCAGTTTCAAGGCCAGATCAATTACTTGATCAAAAGTTCTATCTGCATATGGTAGCATAGCCCTGCTAAGTCCTGGGTTCAGACCTTTTATATACCTATCATTTTTGGATGCTTCATCTGCCACTAGCATTGCTCCATAATTGGATAGCCCCTCAAACTTTTGAGTGTATTCAGTGACATTCAAAGTTCCCTGCCTAAGTTTGATAAATTCTTCAAGCAAAGTGGTCTTGGCTCATGCTGGTACAAATCTTGCCTCCAGCATCTCCTTGAACTGATTCCAAGTGATTTCATTTTCATTTCTTCCGGCTATGATCACCTCCCACCAGCTTAAAGCTACCCCTTTCAGTTGTCTTGAAGCTACTTGCCTCTTCCTTTGGTCATCTAACTGCATGTCATTGAAAATCCTATCAAGTGTTCTCAACCATGCTTGAATTTCCATCACACTCTCAGTTCCTTCAAAACTCCTGCCTCCCAAATTGGAATAAGTCTTTAGTAGTTTTGAAAGCTCTTCATGTGGGTTCTCAGGCCTATGCCCAATCCCTTCTCTTAAAACCCTCACAAATTCTTGCATATCAAGCATTTGAGGTGTACTGGGTCCTACATTGTGATGAGATCCTCTTCCTACCATGGTCTACTAACTAAATTCTGGGCAAATGGTATTAGTATATTATGAGTACTTCTATAATTTCTATTTTCTTATCTAAATTATTTCATCCAAAACAAACAGACATAATACATTTCTATATTACTTAGCAATCAATGCAACCAAGTGCTCTGATACCAACTGAAATGACCCTCCTATTTCTACCATAATTTCATAAGGATTTTTTTTTAAGAGATGATATATAGATATATCATTCATTACAGATATATTTCCCAAGGTCATTTTCTTTCTCCAATAAACAAAATATATCCAGGATCAAAATAATTTACCAATATAAATATATCAGTGTATTTCTAATAACATACACATACATATGAAGATGTATGTGTTCCTCTTGTTTAAATTCAGAGTATATACTTTATTTTTATTTGTTGTACAAGAGCATTCTGTTTGATTTAGATTTTAGCAATTCTGCCTAAAGTTTATTACTATATACTTTTGAATATTTGTAATAAGTCAGTAAATCCTATGCATATTTAATTCATATGAACTTGCTCATTCTAATTGATAGTTTTAATATCAATTTTACCATGTCAGTTAAATTTCAAGATTCTTGAAATTTGTATTTCAGGTCATGGATCCAAGGTATTGGTATTTGACTAAGACCAGAAATGATATATTCACTTATCATTTTCCACTTATGTATTTTCTAAAAAAAAACTTCCTTATTCAAGATTCAATCTATGTGACTTGTTTGCCTTAATCTTAGCCCACATGACAAATAGTGAGTTGTGTATTTGCATAAGATTTGCTATGTCAAGAATTTGAACTTAAAAATATTCATAAGAATAATTCCAGGTTTTCTGGTGCAAGCCTGTCCAGATGGTATATCTGTTATGACTTTGAAAATTGGTTATGGTAAAACATTTGCTAAATGACCTAAAGCTTTTGAAAGACATTTTACTGTCAAAACACAACCAAACGTAATCAACCAAAACTTCACTTATTTGAAGCTGGTTAACTCATGTGCCTAGTGTCATGCCAGGTACCTGATCATGGCAATTGAAATGCCAGTCATTTGCATCATACCTGAAGCCTTCCCATACAACTACTTCTCTCAAAACAATTTAAAAAGTAGACTTGAACCATTTGTAGACATAATTCAGAGGAAAAACAATTAGATACTTAAAGGTATTTTTCAAGGTAAATTCTAAATTTACTCCAAAACTCGGTGTTATTAAAATAACTTAAGATTGTCTAATACATAATATAATTACAAAGAAATTGCTCACATAATTGTATATTTCTTTACCAGATTTTCATAGCTAATGCTTGAGCATATTTTTCTTGTTTATATTCCAGACACTACTTCAAAAACAAATCAAACCTTAACACACAATGATTTCGACAGAACAACTAATTTAATCTAACACTTTACAGAACATAAGAGCAACTTGATCACTAGCCATAAAATATTCATTACATGACTGGAAATCTTAGAAACATAATTTTTCCTGAATACATGCAGATATAATCAATTTAAGCTCTTATTGAAACTAGCTAGCATGTTCATTCACTCCTCCATAATAGCCATAACTTCATTTTCTACTTAGTGCCTGCGTTCCCTGAAAGAGCATGAGTGGCTGCCTCATTTTAAAATGAGACACCCCATATGCCATGAGCAAACAAGGGTCAGATCTAAGATCTGGTATGAGTAACATCAATACATTCATGATATTAAGCAACAGAGAATGTAAGAGTACCAACTAGTTATTTAAGCAAATTTCTGCATCCAATTACTTTAACATGGTATAAATAAGTTGATTCTGGTATGATATATTCATCTATCACTCTTACACTTGCATACATAACCATGCAAACATAATTATCTATTTGCAACATTTGCATTCACTGGAACCATCATGGTTCCATACCAACCAATCCTAAGAAATATTCATATTCCTATTTCTTCATTTACAGGTTGTATAATTCAATTTAAATTCCTGCCTCATCTGCTATTAAGGAATCACAGGGACACATTGCAATGAAATAATTCACATCATTGCACAAAGATCTCAGGGCTTAAACAAACCATGTGCCAACTTGCATACTTCAAATATGACAAGCATTCCAGTAGCCTTCTTGGCCTTCCCTTCCCTAGTTTATTTACTAGTGTATTGACTTAAATCCTATCATCAAATATGCTAAGTGAACATGTCACTGCAAACATGGAAACATCCAAAAATTTTCCTAGCATAATTCTCCTCAGAAATAAGCAGACAGTTATTTCCTAAATGGGGTCAATATGTCTTGATCTCAGTAAAATATAAGAATATTTTCAACTGTAAAAGAGGCAGGGCATGTTCTTATTATATTGATCTGCAAGCCTTTATGATTGATTCAGATTCATGATCTGGTTCAATCATAATTTTAGCTTGTGAGCTTCTTTTTTTTTGATTTGATTAAGGGCTCAGCACTTAGAAAATTTCTATTGCATCCTTAACATCTTTCTTCTCAAGCCTCAGCACTTATACCAAGTATAATGCAGCTCCCAACATTTTTTTTGTAAAGTTTCCATGCCATAGATCTATAACAGTTGAGAGTATTCTCTATATAATTTTAAGATTATGGACTTTAATATTTTTGAGTAAAAATAAAACAGTAATGATACACATCCAAAGACAAATGTCTAAAGCAAAGATCACCAAAAACATCCATATCAAATCATATCAGATTTAAAATAAGACATCCAAAGGCATTGATGAAATCATATACATCAAGACCAGCAATATAAAAATGGCAATATAAAAAGTGGCAGCCTCATCTCAGGTCTTAATGCCATGAACTCAGTGAGGTTACTCACCTAAATATTTCTTCTTATTAATCCAGAAAAATCCTTGTATGAGTGTTTTCTCCTTCCTTCCAATATTTTTCTTCCTTCCTTATTTTGTGCAGCTCGGGGTAAAGATAATTTTACTGGCTAAAACTGCCTATTTATATGCATTTTTCCACTAGGGTTTGTTAAAACAAAATTCCATTTCTGACCTAACCATCTTCATGCATTTTTCATTCATTTTCCCCCTTAATACCCCGGCCATAATAATTAGTTGGAGGCAGTATTTTCTTCCCTTTACTTTTTCAGAAAAATGGCCACTCACCCAGTCATGTTAAAAGTGTGACTACCATATTTTATATTTATTCATTTGCTCATTTTTTGGAAATCCCCCTTCTTTCTATTTCTGTCTATGCATAACATACATACTTGTTTTATGCTTTATACCTATTTAATGTTACTCTTTTGCTTAGCTTGACATTTTTCTGCTCACAGAATATACATGTGAAAAGAAAACTAAAAATATTTATTTATTTATTCTCCCCTTGTTTCACAGAAAATACATTTAAGCATATACTTCATTTTTAACTTTATGCTTAAATTACAATCCAATGCTTTAAATAAGGAATTTACTTTCCCATATATATATATATATATATATATTTCAGAAATTTTTAAATCTCTTCCTTGTGCTATTTCCAATGTACATGTGCACACCTATCCTTGCACACTATTTATTCCAAAAAGTTCACCATATTTAAATCTAAATATTTCAAAAATTAAATCATTTTACAAAAATGATTTTTCACAAAATTTTGGGGTATTACAAGAACACCTGCTAACAAAGATAGAGATATCTCTCTTCATTCCCTTCCACCAAAACATCCACTTCATGTCCCTATGCATCTTTGAGACACTTGGATGGATACTCAACTTCAAATGATGGCACTCTGACAAAGCTTCCTACCTAAGACCATTTACATTCAGCACACAGATACGTTCATCCTTAAAACTCCTTGGTAATCAATCTCAAAACTAGTACACTGCCCCTCCTCAACCTTTTGGATGATCTCCATGAAGCTTCTGTCCTCTCTTTGCTCGCTCGTTATTCTTTCTAGGAGAGTCGGGGTAACCTCCAAAAGAGTCAAAACAGCATTCCTGCTCAAGCCATCCATCACCTTATTTGCCTTCCCTGGCGTATACAGAATATCCAAGTCATAAGCCGCCAGAATCTCTAATCATCTCTATTGCCTCAGGTTCAGATCCATTTGAGTAAAAAGATATTTCAGGGATTTATGATCCGTGAAAGAGCTTGAATTTTTCACCTAATTAAATAAAGAAAACTTACTCCTAAAATCTCTAAAGATTAGAAAGAAACTAAGAGGAATAGAAGGATCCTTACCCAAGAAGTAGTGTCTCCACATTTTCAATGCAAAGAAAACAGCTAGCAACTCCAGGTCATGCGTAGCATAGTTCTTCTCGTGAGGATTCAATTGCCTACTTGCATACACAATCACTCTACCATGCTGCATCAAAATAGCTCATAGTCCCACTCCACATGCATCTGTGTAAACCGTGAATCCACTATTCCCATCCAGGACAGCCAAAACTAGTGCACTGATCAATCTCTTCTTCAATTCCGAAAATGCCTCTTCACACTTAGGGGTCCATACAAACTTCTTCTCCTTCTTAGTTAACTTAGTCAAATGGGAGGAAACCTTGGAATAATCTTGAATAAACCTCCTACAGTATCCAGCTAATCCTAAGAAACTGCGAACCTCGGTAGAAGTACGCGGTTGCTTCCATTCCTGAACAGCTTCCACTTTCACTGGATCCACTGAAATACATCTCCTGTCATAATATGTCCTTAGAATCTTACTTCTGATTTCCAAAAATGGCAATTAGAAAAATTTTCCTTTAGGACATTTCTCCTCAATGTTTCCAACACCACTTCAAAATGATGTTTATGCTCCTCCTCGGATTTGGAGTAGATAAGGATGCCGTCGACGAAAACTAAAACAAACTTATTAAGAACATCTCGGAAAACACGGTTCATGAGATCTAAAAAATATGCAGGCGCATTGGTCAGCCCGAAAGGCATAACCAACCACTCAAAGAAACAATCAGGGCCTCTAAAAGTAGTTAGGGTATACTATCTTTAACAACTCTCAATTGATGGAATCCAGTAGCTAGATACGTCATAGAAAATACTGTAGCTCGATGAAGTTGATCAAAAAGATCATCGATGCGGGGTAAGGATATTTGTTCCTAATGGTCAGCTTATTCAACTCCCTATAGTCCACACACAACCTTAAACATCAATCAAACTTCGCCGCAAACACCACAGCAAACCCCCAACTCGAATGACTGGGTCTTATCAATCCTCTCCTTAATAGGTCATTGGTTTGCTTTTCTAATTCTTTCCACTCTTTTGGGGCCATCCTTCTCTTGGGTTGAACCATGGGTCTTGCACCAGGGACCAAATCAATACAGAACTCTATCTCTCGGTGCGGGGGTAAACTATTGACTTCTTCAAACACATCAAGAAAATTCTTAACAACTTCTACATAACTTAACTCATCCTGGAATGATTCCAGGGCATACAAGAAACTACACATATTTATATCGGGTTCCTTACATGGTACTTTAGCAATTCTTCCCAACTTAGTTTCTAATGATACAGTCCTTTCAACACAATCTAAAACAGCTCCATATTTCGGTAACCAGTCCATACCCAAAATAATGTCAAATCCTTTAAAGTATAAAACATATGGGTCGCAAGAAAAGTGATGAGAAAGGTAGGAAATTGGCACATTCTCACAAATCATGTTTAAATGGGTTACGCCACCTATAAGGTTAGACACACACATAGGGTTTTCATCAATACTAGGAATAAGATGAAACTTATCTACCGATTCACAAGAGATAAAACTATGCGAGGCACCAGTATCAAATAATGCTCGAGCAAAAATACCATTAATCAGTAAGGTACCTTCAAGGATGTCTTTTCCCTTTACATCTGTTGAAGTAGATGGTTCACTCTTAATGGCATACAACTTGGGCAACTGCACTTTCTTCATGAGTGGGGAGCCCTTAATCATATGACCCGGTTGATGACAATTAAAAAAAAGACTCCAGGACCATTGAAGAGATAAGTCCATTTTGCTGCTTCATAACTTCATGGTTCAGACGAAACCTTGAAATATGACCTCTCTGCTTGCAAATATAACAACTAATATTCGTGAAATTGCCTCCTTGACCTTCTGTCTATTTTCTTTTTCCTTGATTCTTCCAGTTTGGATTAAACTTCCTCTTGTTAGAACCATTCCCACCGGTATTTCCACTAGGTGCTACTGGGGTAGGCCTTTTCTTTTCCAAGGCCTTGTACCTCAGAGCCAAATCAACTAAACCCACAAAACTACCTTTAACATGAGTAGTCATCCTCTCTTGGTACTCCTCCCTCATACCCAAGATAAACATCTCATTCTTCTTCAATGGGGTGTTGATTAATTCCGGTCCAAAACAAGACAGCTCATTAAATTTAGTCTCATATTCTGCCACAGTTAGATCTCCTTGCTTCAAGTCCATAAAGTTTCGGTACATCCGAGTCCTTCCAACTGCCGGCAAGAATTGATCTTCAAAAACTTCTTTAAATTGGGCCCACGAGAATTCTTCCTCGGTAATATATGCAATAAGGGAGTCCACCATGCAAGCCCCTCCCTCTTGCAGTTGCCATGCTACTAAAAACCTTTTCTATTCATCGGACAAACCAAGACCTTTAAAAATCTTCTCGCAAGATCGCAACCAAGCTTGCACTTCCATAATAGACTCAATTCCTTTAAATGGTTTTCCTCCAAGGTTGGTGTAATCCTTGCATAAGGTTGTGATATTCACTCTCGACTGCTTTGGCACTGCCTCTTCAGTAATCCGAACTCGTCCAGGATTTGGGGTTCGACTATTTGTAGTTGTAGTGTTACCTGCTCCCCTACATTGTCCGCCTCTGTTACTCATGTCTTACTTCTTAGGAAAGTAAGATAATTCTTAGAATACTTGGCGAGATAAATCTTGACAGAAGGTTACTAAGCAAACCTATCAATCTGATCTATCTAATAGGGATATATATATATATATATATATGAGTGAAAATTACAAATAAGACTCTCGAAGTTGACCCTCACCCAAAGCCTAAGTATTCGCTCAACCTGGCTCTGATACCACAATGTAATGACCGCCTTTCTTGAACCGAAAGACGAGCCATTAAGGGTAGAAGAAAAAAAAAGATAAGAAGAAACTAAACAATAACATAATCTCACCACGAATCAGAACAACATATAATAGATAACATAGGATATTACATAGTCATTCCCATAATAATAATACATCAGAGTCATTGCAATACAATTTCAACTGGACAGTTATACTGCATGCCCATCACAAAATACATAGATCATACATAAACACAGCGGAAATAAATATAATAAGCTACGGTGAAGCCACTCACTCCAGCTCCTTCAAAATGCTTCCGTAAGAAACCTAGATCACTTAGCTAGTCATAAAAATTTGAGTACCCAAGAGTTTTAGGAAAAGAAAATAAAACTCCAGGTCAGACATTGGTCAACTGTGAGTAAACTCAAACAACTTAATTCTTATTTTATAAAACACTTTGAAATCAAAGGTATCTCGTAAGACCACGCCGAACATAAACACAGATGGGTTTTTACCTTATGATAACCAAAACACTTTATATAGAAATCCAATGATATTATCATAATGCCTAGGGTTTTCAAATAAATAGTTCACATAGCCGAAATTATTACATTAATTAAATTCCAGCATAATAGGTATAAAACTAAGACCGAATGCACTTAGTGGAAAATGGATTCCATACAATGACTGGGCTGCTGGGGTACTGCCTGTCACGGTGCATCTCTAGATAAAGCAACACCGAGGTCAAACCTATCAACCCCTGCTAACACAAGATTGGCCTACCCTTTACTGGATAGTACCGAATAAGATCACCTTTCAGTTGGGAACAACAACCGTACCGAAGCATAAATGAGTTAATAGTAGGTACTCTATATGGGGATGACCTTACCCTCATGGGAGCGACCCACCTAGCCTTGTTGCATCTTCCCTCTTTTAGTCATTCCCGGTTGATGAGGCCCGAGGCTACGTTTACCTTTATTATAACATTGCCATTTGAAATGCTAACATTGTCTTTCATATGTTGACATAAAGTCAGCATTCATCCATACAAGTCGTTCAGGAGATGAACGAACCAAAGGCACTATCTCCACTACACCCGCTTTGGAATCACCCTCCAGGTTAGTAGCAAATAGCTCTTGCGCTTCTAAGTCTTAATCTTGGACATTTGCCTTACTATATCCAATTCGAACACTTACGTTGGTTCGAACTGGTTTTCGGATAACAACTAATTTCCGATCCCGGTCTCTCCAAACCAACATTCGATAATTTTAAATGGTCAAGTTGTTTATAGTGGACTATCCCACTATCAGGGTGTAAAGATTTACATATGAACATACATTCCATATGCTTAGATTATCATGACCCGCTTATCGAAAATAACGCCTTTATTTTCATCACGTTCCCGAAGTGCGGTATTTGTGATAAGTACAAGTCGACTTACTTTCAATAAAACGTATCAATGTTTTATTACAACTACTTTAATTCATTTTGCTACTTAATAACATGGACAAGAGATCCTTCTTTTTTTCAAAACAATTTTCTTATACAAGGAAGTTTGTTAAAAAAGTAAATAACCAATAGGATTTAAAAGGAAACTTTAAAACAAATATTCCCATTTTAATCATAAGTTTAAACCCTCAATTAAACCTTCATAAATCTTAATTAAATCAAAATTAAATCATAAATAAGCCTAATTTTATTTACATTTAAAGTTTAATTAAAACTTTAATTAAATAACATTTATTTAAATTTAAACCCAAATTAAGTGGATAATTAACCTTTGATTAAATAATAATTAATTAAATAACTAACTCTAATTAAATAATAAGTTAAATAAAATAAACTTTATTAAATAAAATTAATTCCTTTTTATCTTAATTAATCATTATTTAAAACTTACTTAATTAAAAATAATTAACTTAGTTAATAATTTCTTAAACTCTAATTATTTAACCTAATTACTTAATTAATTAATTAATAATTACCAAATTAATTTAAAATAAATAAATAAATTATTAAATAATTAAAAATTAACTTTTGACTTACTCAATTAATTCAAAATGATATTTCAAAAACAATCCAAAAGAAAACACTTAAAACTTGAAATCGTGAAATTTTCCGAACTGCATCCATAGCGACTATCGCTATAAACGCAGTTCGCTAGAATTGATTTCTAGGTGAAATCTTCACCTTAACTCTAGCTACTACATGTTTGAAAACAAAAATGGGAAGGTTTTGAAAACTTAAAACAAAGGTAAAATCTTGGAAAAACATTTTTAAAAATCCAAAGCTAGAAAATAGCTTTCATATTCAAATCGGATCTCAAGTACTTTGTGATTTTTCAAGGTGCAAACTTCACAACATTTACGTCATATACATATGGTTTTGTTTTCATAACATTCTACCATAATATCATAACTAATATCACATATCCATATCCATATACATATCCAAACATATCAACATATTAACCAATCACCAAATCCAAGTTCAAACATAAACATATCATCATATGCCATCAATACGACATGATAATTCAACATAACAATCATCATATTTTCACAACATATAGTACAGCAAAATCAAGTTAATTTCTTTTCCAAAAACAAAAGTTTTACTCACCGTAAAATTTTCTAAATCAAAGCGACTTTTGCCGGATCTTGAAAACACTTTCGAAACTTGCAAAAATAGTACTTTTGGACCCTTGAACACTTGAATTGGGCTTGGACAATTGGATTTGGGCTCGACTTAGGCCTTATTGGGTACGGCCTTAGGATGTTTGGGCTCGGCCTTAATGGTTTTGGGTGGTGGAGTGTTGTATTTTGGAAGAGGAGATGTTGAATGGGTTGTAGAAGCGTTTTAGTGAACTTTAGAAGCGATTTTTGCAAAAAGAAGTGAATATTTCTCAAATTAGAAGAGATGAATAGAAGCCATGAAAGTGTTTATCCAAGCTCTTAGGAATTTTAAAAGTAGAGAAGGAGATTGTAAAATGAAAAATATGAAGATAAAGGGGGTATATATAGGCTTAGGATTTGATTAAAATAATAATAAGTGATTTATATTAAAATATATGTATGCATGCATTGCCATACCTCCTCCCTCCCCTCAAAACTGTTCATACTACCCCTCCCCATGCTTTCCACTATTCATGTCATGCTCTTGTGTCCTTGTGTTGAAAATGGTGTGTATTTATATGTGTGTATATATATATTTTCCTTTATAAAATGTTTTCTTTCATCCTTATATGTATACACTTAAAAGAGAGCATATTCATGCACATGTACACATGTATTTATCATGTTAAAATGGTTTATATTGTGTGCATGTATGTTCAACATGGTGTTATGACCTTTAAAACAACTTTTAACCAATGAAAAATCGGTATTTCTGAAAATAACTTCCGGTCACATTTTCTATTTTTCTATGAACTATATATTTTAGTAAACAAATTTTGAAAACGATTTTATCATCATTAGTTATCATTTAAATTAGTTTTATTTATTAATAAAAGTCCATTTATTAATTATTTAAAATATAATTAAATATTCATTTAAATAACGATTAAATTCTGGGTCGATACATATATTTGGTTGAATTTCCAAATGACCCGTTTACTTTCGCCAAAAGAATAGTGTTTTTGGTTTATAGTAAACAATGTTTTTAAAGGACATTTGTTATTGACCCATTTATGTATGCTTTTCTGATATGAAATCTTTCTTAAGGTTCGTGAATATACTTATACCATTGATATAAGTATATGGAGATGTTCTCAAAGTATTGAAAGTGAAATGGTTTGTGAATATACTTATACCGTCGAGATAAGTATATGAATATTTTTCAAGTATTAAAAAGAGTAGAGAAGGTTTTCAATATATCTATTGGAAAAGGTATTTTAATACAAAAATTTGAAAAGAGATTTTAATTAATTAAAGAGGCATAGTGGTTGCTTATGTGCTTAATCAGGCTTAGTTTGCATATGAAATTAAATCACTGGTTTGATTGTTTCTTTAATAGTTAAATAACCGACTATTATATCTTGGCCAATTTTGAAACCATCAATTGTTGGTTCGAAGCAGGATCGGATAAAAATGAGTTATCTGAAAACCACTTTGAACCGGTATAAGCATTTGAATTGAATGCATCTTGAAGATGATTAAATCGAAGACGAAGTTCTTGGAAGTGGAACTACTAAGTCCTTCCGTTTTTGTCCAATTCACTATATACTAGGTTAATGATACTACGTGCATTGGTTTCGATGGCATAGAGGTGGAACTACTAAGTCGAAAGCTACCCAATCAGAAGCAGGGTGCCGAAAGTGGGAAGACATGCATTTGGCATGAAAAACTGGCTTTTAACCTTTTTAAGTAATCTTTTTAACTAACCTGCCTTGTTTATCAAAATCTTATTGGTTGCTAATTTTTCTTTTCTAAAAGTACTGCAATAATTTCAGAATTAATTAATTTAAATCATTTACAAAATACCCCTTCTCCTTTTATAAATATATAAAACATTTAAGTCCCATAACTTAAATAATTTAATATATTCATCAAAACACTTTGGAAAATTCTACAAAAATTCTAGAAAATCCTTTTTAATATGTTTTCTAACATATATAAATTTCAGACCCAAATTATTTATAATTTAACTGTAAATTATTTATAACCCAATAAATAATTTTCTTCACTAGAAAATTAATATAAAATCTACATTAATTCAGAAAACTATGAAAATTGAAACCCGTCTCTAAAATATCATTTCTGATCTATATCTAAAATCGCACGGTATTTTGATGTCACTAAATATGGTTTTCACATCAAAACATATCATAAAATCTATATGAATAAGCATAAATCATCAATAAGCATATATAAATATTTTGTCCTTCAAAATCATAGCTAAACTATGTAAGATAAATTTGGATTCCCTTAAAACCGAAAATATTTAAGAAATAAGAGATGCAGTCATTATTCACCTTAGCTTTATGATTTAGGATGTGAGATTTGATCTTGATTAAGTGATTTGATTCTTCCTCTTTGCTAATGGTGGCGGCCTTAGACTTATAATTTTTTTCTTATGAATGTATGAATAAACATATGGAAGTAAATTCCTAAGGGTTTAGGGTATTAGAATGCCCTATCTCCTATTTTACCGCTCCTTTATTTGCCTTAACACTTCATTCGTTAGTTCATTTATTTATTCATTAACATGGCACGGCTACCCCTTAATTAAATCACAAATTTCAATCCATTAATCAACCTACATTACTTAATTTAATTTAGCTAATTAAATTCCCTAAATAATGTTACTAAAAATATGGGGTGTTACACTACTTGCCTGTGCAGTTAAAGCGCTTTGTGGTTCTATAGTTGTGGGGGCGTAAAAAGTTAAAGCAGGGATAAAGCGAGGATATAGTAGGAAATAACAGAGGTGTAAAAAGCTTCATTAGATATAAAACCAAATATTTAAAGTTAATTTATTCCCATTCTCACATCATTTGTATAGGAAAAAGAAATACCGTTTAATCTTATATAACAAAACCGAAGAATATCATAATTTATGCAGACTAGATTTGGTGACTACAATAGATTTCTAATTTATATTGAGAACTTAAGCCTTAAAAATTGGTCTTTACCATAAATTTATTGATTTGGTTTAAAAGAGAACTAGTCAAATCAACCTTCGTATATTAATATTGCTAAAGCGGATGCTAAAAGGCCTTGATTTAGTTGCTTTAGTAGAAAATAGTTTGACTTAAAGCGAATCTATTGTTTAGTAGCGCTAAATTGAAATAGCGTAGCAGTCAAAGAGTGTTGTGCGCTATAGTAGGGATTTCACGACGTTTTAATTGCATAGCTACTTGCTACTATTCCTGAGGATGTAGTAGAAGTAGTGCCTAAGGTTTGTTCAGTCCTAACACAACTTCTGTAGATGAATGCTATCACTGCATTATTGCATGGAAGGAAATGTTAGTGTTCCAAGTGGGATTTGCTAAAAAGGTAAAATGTATCCTCAAGCCTCACACCTTGTAATGACTAAAATAGGAGAGATACTGCAGGGCTATGTAGTTTTCTACCATTAGGGTATGGTTATCACTCGATCTAGATCCATATCGACCTATTTATGTATGCTAGTGACTCGGTACGGTTGTTGGCCGGCAACCAGGGTGATGACATATTCAGTACTATCCAGGAAGGGGTAGACCAATTTTTTGTTGGCAAGGGTCTAAATGTTTTACGACCTTGGTTCAGTTTTCTACAAATGTACTATGACAGGCGGTACCCCAGTAGCCTTGTCATTATATGGAATCCATTCTCCAATAAGTTCCTTACGGACTTAGTTGTACCCAAATATGTTGGAACGTGAGATGCAAGAATTCTAGCTATGTTATATATTTATTTTAAACCCTAGACATTATTATAATATTACTCGATTTCTTATGGAAATGGTTTGGCTATCGTAAGTTAAAAACCCATCCGTGTTTATGTGGGCGTGATCTTAAGAGATACCTTTATTTTTGAAAGGTTTCATAACATTGAAAATCAATATGATTTGTCTTTTTTCACGCTAGTTGACCAGAGTAATCCGGGCATTATTTTCTTATAATGCTCGGGTCAGCCCATGTGTATTTCCAAATTTGGTTATGGATGCTCTCGAGCTTCAGAAGACGAGCTAGATGCCTCCAAGATGTATTCAAGTTTATTTTATTTCCGCTACATTTGTTGTTTTGCATTTATCAACATTTGTGAGGACATGCTGTTATAACTGCCCAGGCTGATAATAGGTTAGTTTAATCCGACTGATGTATGTATATAAAACTTTTCTTTTGTAAAGATATGTTGTATATTATATGTTACTCATCATGATATGAGATTATGTTCTGTCTTTTCTTTCTTTCACCCTAACAACATGTCTTTTTGATGCTTGTCACATGAATACCGTGGATGTATTAGTGTCAAATTTTGAGGGTCGAAAAGGCAGGTCGTTACATGTGGTATTAGAGCTTGGGTTGAGCGAACACCTAGGCTTTAGTGGGGTAAACTCATTAGAGATAGGGTTAGTAACACCCTAGAATGAGTTTGAGTGTGTGTGTCTGTATGTATTATGTATATATGAGAGCGTGTACCTGTTAGTGCTTGAAAAATGTTTTATATTGTGTTGATTGATCCCTTAAGCGGTTTATGAATTCTGGTCGATATAGAAGGTACAATTGTATCGATAGGGGTTTCTAAACCCTTGAATAAGGCAAACAAGCACAGTATTGTTTTTGAAATTTAGTAATGGAAATAATTTTACCTAGGATTATAGTTTATATATCAAAGAATAATTTTCTGAAATTAATGTGGTTATTTATAATGTGTTTGTTTGTTAGAAAATAATAATATTCAATTATTATCATTTATTGTTTGATTAGTCATGCTCGATAAGTTTAGGAGCATTGACTATTGTTTTCTGATTGATTATTTATGCTCGGACAGTTTTTTAACATTTATTGTTGATTAAATTAAATACGAACATCTTGCGAATTCAGTTTCATGATTTGATTATATGTCATTTGGTGATAATGTTGGGTTAAAATTTAATTTTAATAAAGTTGTTTATTATAATTTTAACAAAGATATGCAGTTTTTAAATGATTTTATATAAGTGAAATTATATAAGTATGGTTTATAAATATGGTATAAAAAGGATTTAAACTGAGAATTTGAGAAATTAAATCCTAGTGTTTTTGAAAATTGCATTTCAAAGTTTTGTAGAAAAATAATAGAGTATCATTTGAAGTATTTATGAATAGAAATATTATAAAAGGATTTTGAAGGAGATAGAAAGAACTGAACCCACTTCTATCATTGGAAAATAATTCTGGTGATGATTGTAGCATCATCGGCGTTCATTTTCGAGTTTGTAATGACCCACAAATTTATCAATTTGATATAAATATTCAAATATAGGCTTTTTAAAACATAGATTATGATGTTTTAAACAATAATGATGTTAATGTTATTTTGAATAAGTATTTAGAAAAATATAAACTTTGAAGGAATATTTATAAAATGGTCGAAAATAGTTTTATCAATAAACAACTCTATAATTATCAGAAGCTGCGCATGGAGCTGGATACATACGCTTATTTATCCATTTAAACAAGAATAAGAAATAAAAAAAATTATTTATTTTTGGAAATAAAAAGTACTTACGACAACATCATGAATGGCATCAAATTTAATAATTGACTTATGAATTTAAATTGAGATTTAATGATTCAATAATTAATATAATTATTCAAATAGTTGTTTTTAAATGATAATAATTCATTTTAATTAGTTATGAAGTGATAATAAATCAATTATAATAGTTTTATAAAGATCTATATATATATATATATATTTGACTTGAAATTATAAGGAAAATTGATATCGCTTTATCGATATAATAGCATTTTCTGTAAACAATTGTTTAATATTGACTTATATGATTTTATAATTCCAATTGTGATCATTTTAATTCATTAATAATGATAAGAAATTAGTTTTCAAATTTTGTTTACATTTATATGTAATTTAATTAATAAGTGAAACTGTGACCGGGAATCGGCTTCCCGATTTTCAACGGATTAACGAACGGAAGTTGTTCAAAGTCGGTGCAATGTTTTTGTTCTCTTATGCACATACATATACATGCTAATACATGTCACATGCACACATATAAATACATATAACATATATTTACCATTTACATTTATATTTATATAAAGTCAAAATATCATGATATTTTACAAAGTCAAAAAGAAAACTAGCCATCAAATGTCAATTCCTTACACCCATCAGCTCACACATACGGAGGTGGGATAGCCGTGCGGTAGGGAGGTGATGGGAAGGGTGTGGGCAAGGGCATTTTGGTCCATGCAAATTTTGATACTTATCTCCAAAAAATTTCTATAAATACCTATCCACTCTTTCACATTTTAAACACCATTCTTCATCTTCTTCCTCCACATTTTCAAGCTTTTCAATGGATGCTTGTCTTAGGTAATTTATGGTGAAAAATAGTGGAAAAGGAAATTAAATTAATATAGTACACACACACACACAGATATATATATATATATATATATATATATATATATATATTGCTATTTCACATCAAAACAAGCTTAAAACTCCTCCACTCCTCCTTCTGTACTCATGGCCACACCCTACAACCACAAAAGTCGAAGCCGTTTAAGGGTATATGAGTTGATTCCATAAACCTTCTTCTGATCGTAGCGAAGCTATAGTCTATTTTCATAAGTTTAATATCCAATGAAGGTGAGAAAACTCTATTTATATTATGATATGGATAATGACATGATATGTTTGGAATGATTGGTTGTTATGTTTTGATCATTATGTTTTGGTTGTAAAAAATATGGTTGTTTGGATGTGTAAATAATTCACGTTTAATACACAACAGAAATCACTATCCGAAATGAATTATCAAAGTGTTACGAGATAATTAAACCTCTTTAAATTGATTTATAAATGGTTTATAATCACTAAAACTTAATTTGGTGAAGTTTTGAAAAGAATTGAAATTGGAGTCAAAAATAGGCACGTCGTGTAACAACATTTCGCGATTTCGCACCGTAATAATTTAAATCTATTTATACGACGGAATTGTAGTCGGAATTCTTTGGAATAAGAATTTTCCAAACTCTTATAATCATGTTTTTCAAACAAAATAAAATGATCGAGATTTCATTTAGTAGATTTTGAAATATGAGAAAAAAACAAGTTTTCAAAATAGTCGCAGTTTTGCAGTTCGTAAATCAAAAAGGAAATTTCTTTAAAATGATATTTTTAAATCTTTAAAAATATGGAATAAATTCTATAAATATTATAAAATGTTATAAAAAGGATTTGGGTTATAAACTTGGAATTTCAAATGATATAAAAGTAGTTTTGATCAAATAAGCTTTGAAAACACTATTTGGTGCACTTTTAATAGCAGTTTTAATAACTTATACAAATTATAGTTTTAACTTAACTTTTCTTTTCTAAATCTTTTATAAACGTTTTCAAATAAATAAATAAGTGAAGATAATTTGGAAGTTTTATAATTATTTTAAAAGGTGTTTAAATAAATGATTAAAAGAAAAGCTGTTATAAATAAATGATTAAATCTTAGCTCTAAAAGCCGATGAGTAGATCTGGATTTCTATTCGTGAGATCTGGATGTAGGGTACTTAAACTAAGGAGATGTTCAGGAGCAACCAGTGCCCTGGCTCACCTGGCTTATTTTGGACAAGGAATAGATAAGGTCAAAATGTCGGAAACAAGATAAGTATAAAAGATTTACTTTCTATAACTAATTCCTTAACTTAGGCTGTATAGAAATAATCTTCTTATACTTAGTGTTAAATTTTGAGGAGGGAATTCATACTATTCATGTGAATTTAAAAGTTCATCTCTCCAATATTCGACAAATAGTATTGTTGAATACGAAAATTAATATTGAGTAAAATTAGGATAATTTCTATGAATTCTTTTCACTCAATAATGTTTTCCAACATGATTTATGAGAAATGATTTGGTGTTTTTCAAAGTTAAAGAGAGGTTTAATAATCTCGTATACACTGGAAAAGAAATGATATATCTCTAAAAGATGTTTTATCTACAATTGGTTAAGAGAGACCGGGATCTAATTTGGGTGATTCCTATCCGAAAACCACTTCGAACGAATGTACTTTCAAAAGTGAAAACATGATAAAGACAATGATTTTGAAGACAGAGATCTTCATAATGAAAGACTACTTGCCATTAGTCCCTCGATTTCCATAGTATATACATATGGTGGTGGTAGTACTTAATTTTGAAAATCATCGATGCAAGGACTTCTCGCTACTAATCCTAGGGGTGATTCACAAAACAAGATGTAGTAGGAGAGTACCTTCGATTTTTCCTGTTTCTGGCCAACTTGTATGGAAAAATGTCTAACATTAAATTTCTAAAATACACGTACATTGATCTTTACAAATGTACATCTGTTTGGTGGTGTAGGAGGTAACCTCTCTTACACTTAACACCCTTCTTAGAGACATATGAGCTCAGAGGTTGTACATTTGTGAAAATTAATAGTGTGTGATGGAGGTGGTAATGTGGCATTCTATGTTGGATTCAATGATTCTATGCAAGGTAAAACATGACCTTAAGACTTACACCTAGGAATGACAAAAATAGGGTAAATGTGGCAGGGCTATGTAGACCATACCCTTTAGGATATGGTCATCACCTTTTTAGATTATCCACTATATATCGAGTATGTTGTGTATGCCATGAGAGCTCTTGGATAGGTCAGGAACGATCAGGGTGATGTCATATTCGGTACTATCTTGGGTAAAGGTAGGCTGGTCTTGTGTTAGTAGAGGACCATCTGTTGGTGCCTCGGTGCATTTTTCTAAAGATATACTATTAGAAGATAGTCCCTTACCTTGTCGTTGTATGGAATTCATTATCCAATACGAACCTATACGGTTTTAGTCGTAAACCTATTATGCTATCGAATTTAACAAATGTAACAATTCCAGCTATGATTAGTATGTTATTTGAAAGGATTTTCAAATAATGTCATTAAAGATAATATCCTTGGTTTTGCATAACAAATGTTTTGGCTATCATAAGTTAAAAATATGTTTCATGTTTATGTGCCGCATGGTCTTATGAGATACTGTTTGTTTTCCAATACCTGTATTTTTTAGTTTCTCACACCATTCCTATGACTAAGCTGAAGTTTATTTTCTCTTCCCTTAAACTCTAAGTGCCTTATTTTTCCAGGCAGCCAAGTAATCGGGTTTAACTTGGAGCATTGTAATGGAGCTTGATGTTTGGAGCTGAAGATGTCCTATAGATAGTTCTCCATTTCCATTTCCATTGCATTAGTTTACTGATTATATTCGGCATTTATAGAATAGAGATTTATAACTGTCTAGGCTAATTTATAAGATAGACTCCGATAAATGTATCTAAAATTTCCACTGTAAAGATCATATATATTAAAATTATATATTGTAACACCCTATATTTTTAGTAACATTATCTAAAATATTTAATTAGCTAAATAAAATAAAATAATGTAAGATGATTAATAGATTGAGATTTGGTTTAACCGAGGGTAGTCGTACCATGCTAAAAGTAAATCAAAACAAGATAACATGAATAAAAGTGTTAGGAAATAAGGGAGGGTAAAATAGAAAAATGATAGAACTTGTACCCTAAACCCTGAGGAATTCAAACACACGTTCATTTAATTTTTCTCAAGTAAAAATACTATAAGGTCGGCCACCATTTTCAATCTCAAGAGAAGATAAAGCTAGGATTTCAAGAAGAAGAAGTAAATCAACTTGTTCAACGTCAAATCTCATATCTTTAATCACAAACCTAAGGTGAATGATTACTACATCCCATTTTTCTTATAGTTTTTGGATTTAAGGGTAAACCGAAATGATTTTGCATGGTAATGCCATGTTTTGGATGATAGGAAGCTTATATATATATATATATATATATATATATATATATATATATATATACTTTTTGATGATTTATACATGTTCATATTAGTTTTTATGATATGTTTGATATGAAAACCCTATTAAATGACATCCAAATGCCTTGCCACTTTTTATATAGATCGAAAATGATATTTTAGAGATGGTTTTCAATTTTCATAATTTTTAAAATTATGGTGGATTTTATATTAATTTTATAGTGAAGAAAATGATGTATTGGGTTATAAATTATTTACGGCAAAATAAAAAATTATTTGGGTCCGAAATTTATATATGTTAGAAAATATAATGGAAAGGATTTTCTGGAATTTTTATAGAATTTTCCTAAGTGTTTTGATGAATATATAAAATTATTTAATGTATGGAACTAAAATGTTTTATATATTTAATTAAGGAGAAGGGGTGTTTTGCAAATAATTTAAATTAATTAATTGGTTCTGAAATGTGTAGCACTTTTTAGTGGTAAAGAAAAGAGGCAACCAATCAAAATTTTACACGTAAAGTAGGTTAGGTGAAAAGAACTGTTTATTTCAGGCTTTTTAACTGTTTTATTGCTTTCGACACCTGCTTCCGCCTTGATTGGCTTTCGACCAAGTCCCTCTGCCTTCATCTCCATCGAAACTAATATGCCTGGTATCAAGAGATTGGTACATAGCGAATTGGATAGAAGGCAAAAAGGTATGAGGCCGAAACCATAGGTTCCGAAGGGGTCGAAGCGTTACTTTGTTTTTAATTTAAAGTGCGCCTTCTTGATTTCGACTAAATAGCTTTCGACTCAGTTAGCTTTCGACTAGGTCAATGGATTTAAAAGAAATGGTTTCGAATGGGTTTCACTTTAGTTTTAAATGTTTGCTTTCGACTAAGCCGAAACCCCTAGCTACTGCCTTTCTACCTTTCGAAGTCAATGGTTTTGGAGGGTATATTTAGATTTTAAAAATTAGCCACTTCTCCAATGCTTTCAAAGGGATGGTTTCGACACCATCACTTCTTTACTTAGGAAATGGTTTCGAAACAGAAGCTTTCGACTTAAATGTTTTAAAGACCCTTTTCTATAATTGAAGTATAACCCAAATGGTTTTGAAAGAGATAGTTTTAATGGTTTCGAAAGAAGTGTTATCGACTTCCATGGGTTTCTTATCCTTTTGCTCTACTTGAAGGTATAATTCAAAAGGTCTCGACCGAGATTGTTTTTAAAGGTTTTGAAGAAGTAAAATTTGAATGGTTTCGAAAAGTTTCCATATTTTTTAAATTGAACCCAAAGGCTTTCGAGAAGTTTAGTATTTCAATGCTTTCGAAAGAGTTTTAATGACTGGTTTTGAAGGGGTGGTTCCCAGAGGGTTTCAAAGGGGTCAAAAGAGAAGGTTTTCCTTTGTTTCCGAAGCTTTCGATGAAAAGAAAGGAAGGGTTATTCCAATGTTTTCTAAAGGCAATGTTTAAAGATTTTAAAGAGGGATGTCTATTATTTTGAAGCTTTCAAAGAAAAGAAAGGAAAGGATTTTCCAATGTTTTCAAAAGACAAGGTTTAATGGTTTTGAAAGGGGTAAATGTTTTCATTAACAAGAGGTTGAGTAAAATATATATAACATGGAAAGGTGATTTTGAGTAAAGCATAGAGGATTTTTTTTTGTATAAGTATGATTTAAAGATTTAAATCAATTTGAATGAGTTTTTCAAGGAAAATTTAAGGGAAGTTATCTCTAAGTAAAATGACTCAGATATTAAAATACCAGATGGGACCGGTATAGGGTCGCGCTCTATGCATTAGCTATTGTCCCTAGCTAATTTAGCCCAAAACTCCAATGTGTAGGGCTTTGTCACAGGTAAGACAAAAATTATGATTACACACAGAAGGGAATATATGTTTGTATACAGATTGGTTATTGGTGAGCCCGCCAAACCATTAGGATTAGGTGACCCTAAGAGATGTTAAGTTAGGGACAGACCGTCCAAAATAGAAGTATTTAACATATAGTTAAGGATAGACCGTTCACAAGAGGTGTGTCTAACAGATGTTAGATAAATTTTGTTATTTTGTCTGGTAGGCCCGAATCAGCCAAAGGTTAATAGTAAGCCAAACAAAACTATAGTGTTTGGACAGATAGTCCATTTGTTACCTGATATGTATGTTTACATAATAATGCTTTACAGTTTTAACCAGTTTTGGTTGCAGGATAAAAGTTTGCAAAAGATATGTTTTAAACGGATTTTAGTGAGGGGAAACTCATTCTGCTAAGCGGCATGGTCTCACTTAACATTAATAACCGGGATGTATAATATTATTTAGACCTAGCTTTATGTCTGACTTGAAGTTTATGTTTTCCCCTTAAACTCTCGGGTGCTCAAAATTTATTTGAGTAGGCTGAAGGATTAAGATTTTTCAAGTTTTAGTAGGATGACGAATACGGCTACCGGAGGCAAGTAGGAGGCTAACGGATAGCTATTTAAGGAGTGCACTTCTTTGTTCTGTTGTTAATTCCGTTGTGTTTGTATTAAGTCAATTATGACTATATAACTCTGATCATCCAAGGGGGTATCTTCATATACCGCTCTTGGCGTATTTTGTAATAAGTATATTTTTTCTATGACTGGGATCGTATTTGGGATTATGTATTATGAATATGGAACACATGTTTTGGAATTTAATGTGAAAATGTGGTTTTGAAATCCGTGTTTTGTTTCATATTCAAGTGCTTCTGATATTATAGATACCATTTACATAGTTGTATTTAGTCGTCGGGAGCTAATACTATAGATGACTGCAGCATCTATAGCGCTTAGTTTTGGGCCTCTAGATAGGGGATGTTATAGCTTGGTATTAGAGCATAGTTTATGAAATACTTTAACTAAAAAATGATTTTTGGAAACATAATCCTTAGGAATTAGAGACAGGATTGGGGTAGGGGGTAATGCTATAGTAACGTACTTGTATTTGTTATATATAAGTATACACTTTATCTCTAGACTTCTATCCTTTTTAGGCTATTCTTTTGTATCTCATGATGCTTGAATACAGATATGGACGGAAGAAAAGGCAGAGTTAACCTTGGGGGAGAGAGCACCACCACAAATGGAAATTCCCAACCAAATGCTAGAAGAGGTCAGGCTCAAGCTGAAAATGTTAGTGCTGGGGTTCCCCAAGTGGACATGGGAGCCATGTATTAGTTTTTTGTAAACATGGTGCAAGCTGGAATGGCAGTGTAATGACCCTAAGAAGAAAATAAAATAAAATAAAGAAAAATGAAAGTTACATTTATTTTAAGAAATTCTAGAATTATAAAATATATATATATATATTGCATTAAAACAGAAAAGAAAATTTGTTAATAAATAAAATTGCATTAGAGCTTCTGTTTGATAAAATGCAAGGAGTTAAGGCAATTAAAAAAAAATTGGAATTCAAATCAAATGTAGTTCCATGTCCAAAGAATTATATAAATACATATATTCAATATATAGGGTGTTTTCTGTTTTATTTAAAGATAGAATAAAATGAAGATTTAATAAAAAGAATTAAATGTCTTATGTTTATGATGGAAATAATTAGCATGGCATATGTGATCTTTTTTTAAAAAAAACACATAAAGATGTATGAAGAGCTACTGTTTTGACTAAAGGCAGAAATATATATATATATACAGGATCAAATAAGAATTTCCATATCTTATATTTATTTCAAGCCAATAGCATAGTGTGAATGATTTTACATTATATGATTATGTATGATAGTATGCATGATTGAATGGAGATGGTGGTAGGTAGAAAACACAAAGGGGATTTTCAGTTTCTTTAAACTTATAAAAAAAATATAAACAAAGGGGCCACATACATATGGCATGAGTAAAATTAAGTCATGAAAATAGTATGAAGTGTTTAAAAAGCTTGATTCCCGAAATAACTAATTGAGGTAACCAAAAATGTGCATTTCCAGTTGAGGACCACACAGGGAAATGATTTGTTCATAAACATCTAAGGGTATCAAGGAAATTACCCATTTTTCTTAAACCCTAGAATGATTTTATAAATACCTGCACATGACCATATCCACCATTCTCTCGGGATCAAAAATAAAATAAAATAGGAAAAACATTAGCTTGAGACTTTGGAGGATTTGCTGTTCAAGGGATTAAGGCAGAAAAGGAGAACATTATGTGAGTATTTATCCCTTTGTATGCAATGGCATTAAGTCCTTTTGTAGGCAGCCTAAAATGTTATAAGTTATTTAAAACCTCTGATTTGTTATGGATGAGATGGATGTTTGTTTGTGCATTCTTGTTTGGGGTTTTAATCTGTATGTGGGTTTTTAAAGTTAAAATGGTTTGAGCATTTCTGTTCTATTTTATTATGAAGTATGGATCTAAATTATTTAGGAAATAGGCACCAAGACAGAGATCTAGCTCATGTTTATTTCTTGGATAATGAAGCATTAAACTAAATGTTCATATCATAAGTTAGAGGAGAATTTCTAGGTTAGTAGGACTATGATGCTTAAACTATTCTCAGGAAAAACTATAGGCAAACTGGGGTATTTTCTGTAATAAGGAAAATAAATGGGGTTGAACCAGAAAGTATTAAAGAAGATATGCCTTTCTGAAACATGAATGAATTGGGAGTTTTTATGATTGAGTTCATAAATAGAAGCTTTAACAAAATAAGCAAAAACTGGAGGGGGATTTATTAAAGAAAATTATATTGGTCATTTGGGAGTTAGTCAATGATCTGCTTGCTTCAGGTGGGAGTAAGTATATGCATTGTGCAATTGCACCCTGAGGCCTTTGTGTGTTGGAATAAACTAAATAACCTGGGAGTTTCCTTCACAATGCATACATGGTGTTCATTTGACAAGGAGTTAAAGACCATAAAATAAATGGGGAATGGGGTTTAGAAATTCTGGATTACAAATATCCAGATATGGAGCCAAGTCAATCAAGTTTAAATAGGTGCATTGATTGTTTTCTGGGTGAAAATTGGGAGTATAAAAATCTGAGTTTACTTGTTCAGAAATGAATCAAGAATTATATATTTATTTTGATGGTTAACTGGGTATTGTTTATATGAATGAATGTGCCCTTGTATCACTTGAAATTAACCAATAATATGCTAAATTAGGAAGGCATTGCAAGTTCACCAAAAACTATGAATATGTGTATAAATTGATAAATGCTCATACCAGTGAAAACTGACCCTTTTGGTTGCCCTTGCAATCATCTGGGTGTCTCATTATAATTGGGGCAGCTCAGTGAATTGCTTGCAGGGAATTGAAGTTGGCTTGATGGATGAAGAAGGCAATTAGCTGCTAGTATAAATAAGAGATATCAGTTTTAAATTTGCAGTTGCTTTGTAAAGAATTTAACAGTCAAACTTCATGTTGTAGTAATTGTTACTTGTAGGAAACTTTCTAAGTATTTGGATTAAAAATATGTACTTAAGTAAACCTGTTGTGAGTGACTATTGATGATGTTTGGTTAACTAATGATTTTATGAATGTCTGATTTGGAGAAATAAGGGAATGGACATATCATATAAATATGATATGTGTGTATGATAATCTCTGATTTTTATTGCCTGAATTTGCATTATGATTTTATAAAAATTAAAAAAAACTAAGGTGGTTGATTTAAAAGTGAACTCATAAGTTTTGAGTAGGGGAATTCAGGAGAAATGAATTTGTGCATGGCAGGTAAGTGATACAGGCATATGCGTGAATTCTGGAGTGAAAAATTGATTAACATGTATTTGTGTATTTGATTTCAAAAATAAAACAAATGGATTGAAAGAAATAAACTTGGAAGAAATTGTATTTTGAATAATGGATTGAATACATACATGGATGCATTTCCAGGAAATTTAAACTAGGCAGAAACATGCTTGTGTTAGGAGTGGATCTTTGTAGAAGTTTGTTAATATGAGGGATATGGGTTTGCAAGTGGTAAAAGAGGGACTATGTCCGGCCTAGATGGCCATGGGTCAAACTCTTGTAGCCTGGAACCATTTCATTTCAATTCATGGAGTGTAAGTTTTTCTAGAACAAAAGAAAAGAAAACTCCAAGAAACCTTCAAATAACACCAAGTATTACCAATAAAACACCAAGTACTTAAACCTGTACCATGATAAACTTAAAAATGCAAAATGACTTCAATTATTCATCCTGAAATGATAAATAGAAATTAGTTCCTATGATCATGCCTGCAAGTATAATTGTTGAAGTGATTTCATACAAGTATTTGATAACTATCATAGGGTCAATTAAATACCATTTTAATGTTAATAAAATTATTTAGGCAGAAAGTCTAGAAAGCATAAGAAAAATGCACTGTGCATTGCAATATTGAATATATAAGTATTATAATTGCCAAAATGTATCTCTGGCAGTAGAACAAAAATATAGTATGTTGTTGCCTGTTTGATTAAAATTCACTTTGCAAATTTGTTAACTCTGAAAGGCAAAGGAAAACAATTATATATCATCAAATATGTAATTGTCTTAATATGTTTTGTGAACTGATATGATTATATTGGTAAATCCAGGGTCTTGGGAAAAATATTTGGAAATTACTTAAATGTTCAAATACAGAAGAAATGGGGTTAGTGGTGAATTCTTTTTGTATGCTAAAAAAAAATCTATGTGTTCTAGAATGAGGGTCACCACAGTTGGTATCAGAGCTATGTTTTATATAACATAGTAAATATTATTGTATGCATATGGAAGTTTGAATGCCTTGTTTGAATTATTAGTGTTGAATGCTTTTGTTTAATGTCTGAATAAAAGAAATTTTGTGTGCAAGTGATACATGCACAGAGTGCACAGAAAAAAAAATAAACAAAGTAAAGACACCAAGACTGATGGGGGTAAATAAACTAACATAGAAATCATATTTATAGCAATATGGTAGGACCAAGACATCACACAGGTGCGGGACCATCACGTGAGCCACCTGTGATAAACATGGAGGATTTTGTGAGAGCTTTGAGAGATGGAATAGCACCAAGGCATGATAACCCTCATGAGGAGCTCTCCAAACTGCTTAAGACATGCACCAACTTAGGAGGAAAGGATTTTGAAGGCACTGAAGGAGCTATGGGTGTTCAAACTTGGATAAGAACTATGGAGAGAGTCTTTGCAGATATGCAAGTCAATGACCAAAGGAAGAGACAGATAGCTTCAAGAAGGTTGAAGGGGTTTGCACTGGATTGGTGGGAAGTTGTGATAGCAGGAAGGCCAGAGAATGACATCACTTGGGATGAATTTAAGGCCATGCTTGAGGCTAGGTTTGTCCCAGCATCTGCTAAGGCCACACTGCTAGAAGACTTCATTAGATTAAGGCAAGGAGGCATGAGTGTGAATGAGTACACTCAGAAATTTGAAGGATTATCTAAGTATGGAATGGTGTTGATAGGGAATGAAGAAGCAAAGAATGCAAGGTACATTCAAGGCTTGAACCCCACTCTGTCAAGGGCAATGTTGCCATATAAGGATAAAACCTTTGATCAAGTAATTGATCTAACTCTCTCATTTGAGCAACATGATGCCACCAGAGAGAAACTCAGGAACATGAAGTTCAACAAGAAGAAGGGAGGGCAGAACAAAATACAACCTTATGACAAGAACAAGGCAAACAAAGGAGTTAAGAAGGGGGAAGGAGCAGTAGCACCTGAAAGCAAGAAACTCACTCATTGTTTTAATTGTGGAAAAGCTTGACATGCCCTGACCCTAAAATACCTAGAGGAGGCTGATATAATTGTGGAAAGATGGGTCATCTAAAGAAGGATTGCCCAGAGACTAATAAAAGAACAGCAAGGATAGGAGCTTTGGCAGCCAACAACACTGGAAATGTTGGGCAACTTGAAGGTATAATTTTTATTCATACCCAACCAATATCAGTAATATATGACACTGGTGCCTCACATTCATTAATATCTCTGGAAATTACTAAGAAGTTAGCACTTGCTTGTGTTTCTATTGATCAACCCTTAACTGTACACAGCCCCATAGGGAGTCATTTTATGTTAGGGATGAAGTGTATGGGTTTGAAATTAATTATAAGGGGTTATGAATTTAATTCAGATCTATATACTTTAAATTATCCTGGTATTAGGGTAATTTTGGGGGTGGATTGGTTGATGAAAAACAAAGCAATTTTAAATTTAGAAAATCTTACTATTTCTTTGGAGATAAATGAAGGCAAAAGAATTACCATCTTAAGTGAAATAGCAAAGAATGCATGTTTTAATAAAATCTAGAGTATTAATGAAGTTCAAAAGGAATTAAAAATGGAGGAAATCCCAGTAGTCAATGAATATATAGATGTGTTTGGAGAAGTGAGGGGAATTCCTCAAAATAGACCAGTTGAATTCAAAATAAAATTAATGCCAGGGACTAGCCCAATCACTAAGAAGCCTTATAGAATGGGTCCAAAGAGTTAGTGGAATTAAAACACCAACTAGAAGAGTTAGAAGAGAAGGGGTTCATAAGATCAAGCAGTTCTAGTTGGGGTTCCCCAGTGCTCTTTGTTAAGAAGCATGATGGAACAATGAGGATGTGTGTGGATTATAGGGATTTAAATAAGGTGACCATCGAGAATAAATATCCACTGCCTAGAATAGATGATCTATTTGATCAATTGCATGAGGCTAAAATATTTTCAACGCTAGACTTAGCCTCTGGATTTCAACAAATGAAGGTTGCAGAGGAAAGCATTGAGTACACAGCCTTTAACACAAGATATGGCCTTTATGAATTTCTAGTAATGCCATTTGGTTTAACCAATGCTCCCTCCTATTTTGTAGACTTGATGAATAGAATTTTCAGAGACTTCTTGGATAAATTTGTTTTGGTATTTATAGATGACATATTAATTTATTCAAAGTCAGAAAATGATCATGCTATGCATCTACATTTAGTATTATCCAGGCTTAGAGAACATAAATTAAAAGCCAAGTATTCAAAGTGTATATTTTGGCAACATGAAGTCAAATTCTTAGGACACATAGTGTCACAGCAAGGGGTGAGTGTGGATCCAAGCAAGGTCATTGCGGTCCAATCATGGAGTAGACCCAAAACAGTGACTGAGGTGAGATCATTCTTGGGTTTGGCAGGGTACTATAGGAGTTTCATCAAAGATTTTTCAAGAATAGCCGCGCCAATGACCAAGCTAACAAAGAAGAACCAACCATATGTGTGGACTGAGCAATGTGATCAAGCCTTTGAAAAATTGAAGCAAGCATTGGTGGAGGCTCCTGTCTTGCAAATCCCAGAGGTAAATGAAGGAATGGTTGTATACACTAATGCTAGTGGGTCTGGGTTAGGTGCAGTGCTCATGCAACATGGCAAGGTGGTGGCATATGCATCAAGACAACTTAAACCCAATGAGACCAAATATGCAACTCATGATTTAGAATTAGCTGCAATAGTGTTTGCATTAAAACTTTGGAGGCATTATTTGCTTGGGGCAAAATTTGAATTGTTCATAGATCATCAAGCACTGAAATATTTATTTTCTCAAAAAGATTTGAATATGAGGCAAGCAAGGTGGTTGGAGTTTCTAGCTGCATATGATTTAGATATTCTGTACACTCCTGGAAAAGCTAATAGGGTGGCAGATGCTTTGAGTAGAAATCATATTAGGTTAGCAAGTTTGATGATTGATGAATTTAAAAACCTTGCAGTGCTTGGGGAGGCAGACATATATGGCAAAGATGGGGTGAATTTTAAAAAGCATGGTGATATGGTGGAGTATGGTACACTGGGATTAATCATAGTGAAATCTAACCTGGTGGAGAAAATTGGTGGCATGCAAGATCAAGATCAAAATTTAAAGGAGAAGAAAGAAATGTTATTAAATAACATTGATTTAGAGAATTTTAAAATAGATTCCAAGGGTTATTTGAGGAAAAATGATAAGCTTTGTGTACCAGACTTTGTAGAATTAAAGGAAGAAATCATGAATGAGCATCACAAAACCAAGTACACCATACACCCTGGTGGTACCAAAATGTATCATGATTTGAAAAGGAGCTACTGGTGGTCAGGAATGAAACAAGCAGTGGCAAAATATGTGGCAAGGTGTTTAACCTGTCAGCAAGTCAAGGCAGACTATCAAAAGCCCTCTGGCATGTTGCAACCTTTGGAGGTACCTCAGTGGAAATGGGAAAGTATTTCCATGGATTTTGTGAATGGTTTGCCAAGAACTAAGAAAGGTAATGACAGTATATGGGTAATTGTTGATAGACTCACCAAGTCTGCTCACTTTGTCCCTGTCAGGTCAGATAGAAATGCACATAGGCTTGCACAATTATTTATTAAGGAGGTGGTGAGATTGCATGGCATACCAAAGACCATTGTAAGTGATAGAGACACTTTGTTCACCTCAAGATTTTAGGACAGTTTCCAGGAAGCAATGGGAACTCAACTTTGTTTAAGCACTGCCTACCATCCTCAAAGTGATGGGCAAACAGAGATAGTGAATAAAATATTGGAAGATTTACTTAGAGCATGTGTGCTTGATTTTGGGGGTAATTGGGAGGATCATATCCACTTGGCAGAATTCACTTTCAACAATAGCTATCAGTCAACAATAGGAATGGCTCCCTTTGAAGCCTTGTATGGGAGACCCTGCATGTCTCCTGCCTGTTGGTTGGATGTGGGAGAGGGTGTAATATTGGGGCCAGATCATGTTAAAGAAACTTCCAACATGATTGAGTTAGTTAGGCATAGAATGAAGGCAGCACAATCAAGACAAAAGTCTTATGCAGATAGAAAGAGGAAGCCAATGGAATTTGAAATAGGAGAGTATGTTTTTCTGAAGGTGTCACCAATGAAGAAGGTGTTCAGGTTTAGGAAATCTGGTAAGCTCTCACCAAGATTTGTAGGACCATATGAAGTCACACAGAGAATTGGTACCATGGCCTATAAGCTTAAGTTACCAGAAGAATTGAGTGGTGTACATCCAGTATTTCATGTTTCTCAATTGAGAAAGTGGGTACATGATGAAGGAGCAATTTTAGAGTCACCTACTCAAATTCAAATTCATAAGAATTTGGCCTATGCAGATGAGCCAGTGGGAATTGTTGCTAAGGAAAAAAAGAGGCTGAGAAATAAGGTGATTAAACTAGTAAAAATTCAATGGAGCCTGAATCCCAATGATTGTACATGGGAGGTTGAAGACAAAATGAGGGCTAAATACCCCAATTTGTTTTCTGATGGAAAGGTATGTTTAAGTAGCTTTATGATAGCTTTCTGAATAACTTTATATATATATATTGCTTACTCTCATGAAATACGAGTATGGAGTTAAAACAGACTATGAATTAGTGCTTTTATTTGAAGAAGTAGAAAGAAATTATGGGGACATAATTCCTTTAAGGGGCAGGGTATGTAATGACCCTAAGAAGAAAATAAAATAAAATAAAGAAAAATGAAAGTTACATTTATTTTAAGAAATTCTGGAATTATAAAATATATATATTGCATTAAAACAGAAAAGAAAATTTGTTAATAAATAAAATTGCATTAGAGCTTCTGTTTGATAAAATGCAAGGAGTTAAGGCAATTAAAAAAAAAATTGGAATTCAAATCAAATGTAGTTCCATGTCCAAAGAATTATATAAATACATATATTCAATATATAGGGTGTTTTCTGTTTTATTTAAAGATAGAATAAAATGAAGATTTAATAAAAAGAATTAAATGTCTTATGTTTATGATGGAAATAATTAGCATGACATATGTGATCTTTTTTTAAAAAAAACACATAAAGATGTATGAAGAGCTACTGTTTTGACTAAAGGCAGAAAAATATATATATATATATATATAGGATCAAATAAGAATTTCCATATCTTATATTTATTTCAAGCCAATAGCATAGTGTGAATGATTTTACATTACATGATTATGTATGATAGTATGCATGATTGAATGGAGATGGTGGTAGGTAGAAAACACAAAGGGGATTTTCAGTTTCTTTAAACTTATAAAAAAATATAAACAAAGGGGCCACATGCATATGGCATGAGTAAAATTAAGTCATGAAAATAGTATGAAGTGTTTAAAAAGCTTGATTCCCGAAATAACTAATTGAGGTAACCAAAAATGTGCATTTCCAGTTGAGGACCACACAGGGAAATGATTTGTGCATAAACATCTAAGGGTATCAAGGAAATTACCCATTTTTCTTAAACCCTAGAATGATTTTATAAATACCTGCACATGACCATATCCACCATTCTCTCGGGATCAAAAATAAAATAAAATAGGAAAAACATTAGCTTGAGACTTTGGAGGATTTGCTGTTCAAGGGATTAAGGCAGAAAAGGAGAACATTATGTGAGTATTTATCCCTTTGTATGCAATGGCATTAAGTCCTTTTGTAGGCAGCCTAAAATGTTATAAGTTATTTAAAACCTCTGATTTGTTATGGATGAGATGGATGTTTGTTTGTGCATTCTTGTTTGGGGTTTTAATCTGTATGTGGGTTTTTAAAGTTAAAATGGTTTGAGCATTTCTGTTCTATTTTATTATGAAGTATAGATCTAAATTATTTAGGAAATAGGCAGCAAGACAGAGATCTAGCTCATGTTTATTTCTTGGATAATGAAGCATTAAACTAAATGTTCATATCATAAGTTAGAGGAGAATTTCTGGGTTAGTAGGACTATGATGCTTAAACTATTCTCAGGAAAAACTATAGGCAAACTGGGGTATTTTCTGTAATAAGGAAAATAAATGGGGTTGAACCAGAAAGTATTAAAGAAGATATGCCTTTCTGAAACATGAATGAATTGGGAGTTTTTATGATTGAGTTCATAAATAGAAGCTTTAACAAAATAAGCAAAAACTGGAGGGGGATTTATTAAAGAAAATTATATTGGTCATTTGGGAGTTAGTCAATGATCTGCTTGCTTCAGGTGGGAGTAAGTATATGCATGGTGCAATTGCACCCTGAGGCCTTTGTGTGTTGGAATAAACTAAATAACCTAGGAGTTTCCTTCACAATGCATACATGGTGTTCATTTGACAAGGAGTTAAAGACCATAAAATAAATGGGGAATGGGGTTTAAAAATTCTGGATTACAAATATCCAGATATGGAGCCAAGTCAATCAAGTTTAAATAGGTGCATTGATTGTTTTCTGGGTGAAAATTGGGAGTATAAAAATCTGAGTTTACTTGTTCAGAAATGAATCAAGAATTATATATTTATTTTGATGGTTAACTGGGTATTGTTTATATGAATGAATGTGCCCTTGTATCACTTGAAATTAACCAATAATATGCTAAATTAGGAAGGCATTGCAAGTTCACCAAAAACTATGAATATGTGTATAAATTGATAAATGCTCATACCAGTGAAAACTGACCCTTTTGTTTGCCCTTGCAATCATCTGGGTGTCTCATTATAATTGGGGCAGCTCAGTGAATTGCTTGCAGAGAATTGAAGTTGGCTTGATGGATGAAGAAGGCAATTAGCTGCTATTATAAATAAGAGATATCAGTTTTAAATTTGCAGTTGCTTTGTTAAGAATTTAACAGTCAAACTTCATGTTGTAGTAATTGTTACTTGTAGGAAACTTTCTAAGTATTTGGATTAAAAATATGTACTTAAGTAAACCTGTTGTGAGTGACTATTGATGATGTTTGGTTAACTAATGATTTTATGAATGTCTGATTTGGAGAAATAAGGGAATGGACATATCATATAAATATGATATGTGTGTATGATAATCTCTGATTTTTATTGCCTGAATTTGCATTATGATTTTATAAAAATTAAAAAAAAACTAAGGTGGTTGATTTAAAAGTGAACTCACAAGTTTTGAGTAGGGGAATTCAGGAGAAATGAATTTGTGCAAGGCAGGTAAGTGATACAGGCATATGCATGAATTCTGGAGTGAAAAATTGATTAACATGTATTTGTGTATTTGATTTCAAAAATAAAACAAATGGATTGAAAGAAATAAACTTGGAAGAAATTGTATTTTGAATAATGGATTGAATACATACATGGATGCATTTCCAGGAAATTTAAACTAGGCAGAAACATGCTTGAGTTAGGAGTGGATCTTTGTAGAAGTTTGTTAATATGAGGGATATGGGTTTGCAAGTGGTAAAAGAGGGACTATGGCCGGCCTAGATGGCCATGGGTCAAACTCTTGTAGCCTGGAACCATTTCATTTCAATTCATGGAGTGTAAGTGTTTCCAGAACAAAAGAAAAGAAAACTCCAAGAAACCCTCAAATAACACCAAGTATTACCAATAAAACACCAAGTACTTAAACCTGTACCATGATAAACTTAAAAATTCAAAATGACTTCAATTATTCATCTTGAAATGATAAATAGAAATTAGTTCCTATGATCATGCCTGCAAGTATAATTGTTGAAGTGATTTCATACAAGTATTTGATAACTATCATAGGGTCAATTAAATACCATTTTAATGTTAATAAAATTATTTAGGCAGAAAGTCTAGAAAGCATAAGAAAAATGCACTGTGCATTGCAATATTGAATATATAAGTATTATAATTGCCAAAATGTATCTCTGGCAGTAGAACAAAAATATAGTATGTTGTTGCCTATTTGATTAAAATTCACTTTGCAAATTTGTTAACTCTGAAAGGCAAAGGAAAACTATTATATATCATCAAATATGTAATTGTCTTAATATGTTTTGTGAACTGATATGATTATATTGGTAAATCCAGGGTCTTGGGAAAAATATTTGGAAATTACTTAAATGTTCAAATACAGAAGAAATGGGGTTAGTGGTGAATTCCTTTTGTATGCTAAACAAAATCTATGTGTTTTAGAATGAGGGTCACCACAGGCAGCTAGAGTTGTTGGAGGTAATGCTGTTGGAGGAGGAGTTCAGGAAGTTTCGATGGTCAATCAGTATGCTAACTTGAGCAGAGACTACACTAGGCTTGGAGGAAAACCGTTTATCGGAACAGAGGATGCTATTGAAGTAGAAAATTGGCTGCTACATTGCGAGAGGATTTTTGCTGACCTAAGGCTTAATGATGAGCATAAAAGGAGACTTGCTTCAAGACAGCTTCAAGGAGCTGCTTTGTTTTGGTGGAATATTGTAACCACTGGCATGGATGAAGAGACTATGATATGGTTGGAGTTCGGGAGGAGGTTCCATGAAAGGTTCATGTTAGTAATGGCGTAATCTGTTTTGGTCAGGAAGTTTGCTGAGCAGTAACAAGGAGAAATGTCAGTTTTGGAATATGCTAGTAGATTCGAAGAGTTAGCCTGGTATGGGTATGCCACAGTTGACATAGTGTTAAAGTGAAATGAAAAGTTTATTATAGGTTTGAAGCCGGAGTTGGCTAGGGCTACTTTACCGCACATCAGAGATCCGTGATATTGTGGTGGAAATGGCGTTGAGACATGAAGAGATGTTAGCTTGCTTGGAGAAGAAGAAGGAGAAAGAGGTCCAGGTCAGATAGGGCTAAAAGAGAAAGTTTTTCCATAAAAAGAATGCTTAGAAAGGAGGTGCAGCAAAGAAAGGAAAGTCTGAGGTGGTCTGCTATAAGTGTGATAAGAAAGGCCAGTATGCTCATGAGTTCCGGACAGGCAAAGGAAAGAAGGCTGCTAAGAAGAAAGGGATCAGATGTTTTAACTGTGATCAAATTGGGCACTACAAGAACTAGTGCAAAGAGTCGGCAAAAGGGGATAAATGCCAAGTGTTTGCATTGGAACCTGCTATGTCAAAGCCGACAGTGCAGGTGAAGGGAAAGGCTGTGTTAGGAGGTATGCTTCAGATCCATGATATATCTGTTAGCGTTTTATTTGATATGGGTGCATCTCATTCTTTTATGTCTAGATGTTTGGTAGATAAACTTAACCTAGAACCCACATAATTAGTTATTTCTTTAAGAGTTGCAAATCCGATAGGAGAGTATGCGATGCTTGGGATGAAGTGTAACCATTTAGAGTTTGACCTGCTAGGTTACACCTTTGTTTGCAGTTTGCATGTTTTTGATTTTGTTGGGTTCGGAATTATATTGGGTATGGATTGGTTAAGTAATTATGATGCTAGGATATTTTGCCTAGATAGGAAAATATCCCTTAGACACCCGGACTGTAATGATCGAATATTTTATACCATAGAAAACCCAAGTTGTGAGGTGAATGCCTTATTGGGTGTTATGGAATTGAAAGATGAGTTGAATCATGTTTTCATAGTCAGAGAATTCGTGGATGTGTTTTAGCTTGTAGTTGGATTACCGCCGAAAAACAAGCCATTGAGTTTCAGATTGATTTAGTGCCTAGTGCAGAACCGGTGAGTAGGCCACCAAGCAGGATGACACCAACAGAGATGAGGGAGTTGAAGACTCAGTTGGTAGATTTGGAAGGAAAGAGTTAAATTAGAACGAGTAGTTCACCTTGGGGTGCAGCCGCAGTATTTGCCAAGAAACCAGATGGATCGTTAAGGTTGTGCATCGATTATTGTAAGTTGAATGAGAAAATGATAAAGAACCGATACCGATTGCCGAGAATTGACGATTTGTTCGATCAGTTAAGTGGAGCCAAGATATTCTCCCAGCTAGATTTGGCGACAGGGTTTCATCAGCTTAGAGTAGCGGTAGATAGTATACCTTTAACGACGTTCAGGACGAGATATGGGTCATACGAATGGTTAGTTATGCCATTCGGACTCACTAATGTGCCGACATTCTTTGTAGATTTGATGAACCGAATTTTCCGAGAGCACTTGGATAGATTCGTGTTGGTTTTTATAAATGATATTCTGATATACTCTAAGGATGAGAAGGAGCATGAAGTTCATCTTAGACTTGTGCTGGAGACGCTGAAGCAGCATCCGCTAGAGGCAAAGTTTTCGAAGTGTCATTTTTGGAGGAAAGAAGTGAAGTTTCTTAGTCACGTGGTTTCGGAGAAAGGATTGTAAGTTGATCCAGAAAAGATCAAAGCCGTTAATAAATAGAAAAGACCAGAAACGGTAACTGAGATAAGAAGTTTACTTGGATTAGTGGGATATTATCGGAGGTTTATAAAGGATTTCTCACGGATTGCAGCATCGTAAAGTTTGTATGAACCGATAAGTCTGAGGAAGTATTTCAAAGCTTGAAGCACTTGTTGACCCATGCACTGGTGTTGGTGGTTCCAGAGGGGAATCAAGATTTAGTTGTTTATACTGATGCATGTGGTACTGGGTTGGGAGCTGTACTAATGCAGAAAAGTAAAGTGATTGCCTACGCTTCTAGACAGCTTAGAGCGCATGAGGTTAGGTATCCAACGCATGACTTGGAGTTGGTTGCAGTTATATTTGCATTGAAGGTGTGGAGTCATTACCTTTTGGGAGAGAGGTTTGATCTTTATACAGATCATAAGTCGTTGAAGTACTTGTTCTCTCAGAAGGAGTTGAACATGAGACAGCAAAGATGGTTGAAGTTTCTAGCCGTTTATGATTTTGGAATAGAGTACACACCCAAAAAAGGAAATAAGGTTGCAGATGCGCTCAGTAGGAAGCATCAAAATGCAGTATTTTCTATGATAGCAGAATGGAAAGACTTAGAAGCATTGTCAGCTTGTAGAGTACTATGGAGATCCGAGGCTAAGTCTAGTGAAGGATATGCTCGGTTGTCTTGTTTAGAAGTCCGACCGGTAATGATTGAGAAGATAACTTTTAAACAGGAGGAGGATCCAGTTTTGGCTGAACGAATTAGAAAGCTAAGGGAAGGAACGGAAAGCGATGACTTAAAGGATTTTCGTCTTGACCAAAATGGATGGTTGAGAAAGAAGGGCAGATTATGTGTTCTAAATGTGGGAGACATAAGGAAGGAAGTCTTGGAGGAATGCCATCGTTCAAAGTTCACTATCCATCCAGGAGGAACGAAGATGTATCAAGATATGAAGAGAGGTTTCTTTTGGGAAGGCATGAAAAGGGATGTTGGCTTATGGGCGATACAGTGTTTGAACTGTTAGCAGGTAAAACCCGAACATCAAAAGCCGAGTGGATTGCTTCAGCCATTGGACATTCCAGTATGGAAGTGGGATTCCATCTCTATGGATTTTATTAATGGATTGTCGAGGTCTAATAGAGGGAATGAAAGTATATGGGTCATAGTAGATAGATTGACCAAGAGCACCCATTTCATTCTGGTCAAGGCAAACAAGACGGCACCTATATTGGATAAGTTATTTATAAAGAATGTGATTAGACTACACGGAAGTCCTAGTAGTAATTTTAGTGATAGAGATTCTTTGTTTACAAGCGAGTTCTGGAAAAGTCTTCAGAAGAGTTTAGGAACCAAGCTCAAGATGAGTACCTCTTACCATCCATAGACTGATGGGCAGACGGAAAGAGTTAACAAGATCTTGGAGGAGTTGTTGTGAGCTTGTGTACTAGAACTTGGGAGGATCATGGGAAGACCACCTACACCTAGATGAGTTTTCGTATAATAATAGTTATCAAACTAGTATAGGAATGGCGCCGTTTGAGGCTTTGTATGGAAGACCATGCAAATCGGTTAGAGACTAGGGATAGACTAATTCTTGGTCCTGATTTGGTAAAAGAAGCAGCAGAAAAGATTGAGCTGATAAGGGCGAGAATGAAGGATGCTCGGTCTAAACAGAAAAGCTATGCAGATAAAATACGAAAAGATTTAGTGTTCTCGATTGGAGATCATGTTTTCATCAAAGTATGAGCGATGAACGGTGATATCAGATTCAGAAAGATAGGGAAATTAGCACCACGATTCGTAGGACCGTTCCCTATTTTAGAAAGGATCGGGAAACCCGCGTATAGAGTAGAGTTACCGAGTAATTTGGTGGGAGTCCACAATGTTTTGCATGTATCTCATTTGAGAAAATGTGTTAGGGATCCAGATACTACTATAGCACTGACTGCGTTGGAGGACTTAGTAGTGAAACCAGATATGACTATAGTTAGGAAGCCTATCCGGATACTCACAAGAGATGAGAAGAAGTTGAGGAACAAGACAGTCAAGTTAGTGAAAGTCCAGTGGAGTGACGATGCTAGAGACTGTACTTGGGAGACTGAGAGCAGGATTAGACACGCTTAACCTGATTTGTTTTGATGGTATGTTTTTCCTTTGATTGTTTGATGTGTTCCTTATCGTAATTTCGAGGACGAAATTCTTTAAGGAGGGGAGATTGTAACACCCCATATTTTTAGTAACATTATTTAGAATATTTAATTAGCTAAATAAAATAAAATAATGTAAGATGATTAATAGATTGAGATTTGGTTTAACCAAGGGCAGCCATGCCATGTTAAAAGTAAATCAAAACAAGATTTCATGAATAAAAGTGTTAGGAAATAAGGGAGGGCAAAATAGAAAAATGATAGAACTTATACACTAAACCCTTAGGAATTCAAACATGCGTTCATTTCATTTTCTTAAGCAAAAATATTGTAAGGCCGACCACCATTTTCAATCTCAAGAGAAGAAAAGGCTAGGATTTCAAGAAGAAGAAGTAAATATACTTGTTCAACGTCAAATCTCATATCTTTAATCACAAAGCTAAGGTGAATGATTACTACATCCCATTTTTCTTATAGTTTTTGGATTTAAGGGTAAACCGAAATGATTTTGCATGATAATGCCATGTGTTGGATGATTTGAAGCTTATATATACTTGTTGATTCACACATGTTCATATTAGTTTTTATGATATGTTTGATATGAAAACCCTATTAAATGACATCCAAATGCTTTGCAAATTTTTATGTAGATCGAAAAAGATATTCTAGAGATATGTTTCATTTTTCGTAATTTTCTGAATTATGGTGGATTTTATATTAATTTTCTAGTGAAGAAAATGATGTATTGGGTTATAAATTATTTATGGCAAAATAAGTAATTATTTGGGTCCAAAATTTATATATGTTAGAAAACATAATGGAAATGATTTTCTTGAATTTTTATAGAATTTTCCTAAGTGTTTTGATGAATATATAAAATTATTTAAGATATGATACTTAAATGTTTTGTATATTTAATTAAGGAGAAGGGGTGTTTTGCAAATGATTTAAATTAATCAATTGGTTCTGAAATGTGCAACACTTTTTAGTGGTAAAGAAAAGAGGCAACCAATCAAAATTTTACACGTAAATCAGGTTAGGTGAAAAGAACTGTTTATTTCAGGCTTTTTAACTGTTATATTACTTTCGGCACCTGCTTTCGCCTTGGTTGGCTTTCGACCAAGTCCCTCCACCTTCATCTCCATCGAAACCAATGCGCCTGGTATCAAGAGATTGGTACATAGCGAATTGGATAGAAGGCGAAAGGTATGAGGTCGAAACCATCGGTTCCGAAGGGGTCGAAGCATTACTTTGTTTTTAAATTAAAATGCGCCTGCTTACTTTCAACTAAAAGGCTTTGGACTCAATTAGCTTTCGATTGGGTCAATGGATTTAAAAGAAATAATTTCGAATGGGTTGCACTTTAGTTTTAAATGTTTGCTTTCGACTAAGCCGAAACCCCTAGCTTCTGCCTTTCTAACTTTCGAAGTCAATGGTTTCATAGGGTAAATTTAGTTTTTAAAAAATTAGCCACTTCTCCAATGCTTTCGAAGGGATGGTTTCGACACCATCACTTCTTTACTTAGGAAATGGTTTCAAAACAGATTCTTTCGACTTAAATGTTTTAAAGACCCTTTTTCTATAATTGAAGTATAACCCAAATGGTTTCGAAAGAGATAGTTTTAATGGTTTCGAAAGAAGTGCTTTCGACTTCGATGGGTTTCTTATCCTTTTGCTCTACTTGAAGGCATAATTCAAAAGGTTTCGACCGAGTTAGTTTTTAAAGGTTTCGAAGAAGTAACCTTTGAATGGTTTCAAAAAGTTTCCACGTGTTTTAAATTGAACCCAAAGGCTTTTGAGAAGTTTAGTATTTCAATGCTTTCGAAAGAGTTTTAATGAATGGTTTTGAAGGGGTCGTTCCCCAAGGGTTTCGAAGGGGTCGAAAGGGAAGGTTTTCCTTTGTTTCTGAAGCTTTCGATGAAAAGAAAGGAAGGGTTATTATAATGTTTTCGAAAGGCAATGTTTAAAGGTTTTAAAGAGGGATGTCTATTATTTTGAAGCTTTTGAAGAAAAGAAGGAAAGGATTTTCCAATGTTTTCGATAGACAAGGTTTAATGGTTTCGAAAGGGGTAAATGTTTTTATCAACAAGGGGTTGAGTAAAATAATATATAACATGGCAAGGTGATTTTGAGTAAAGCATAGAGGATATATATTTTCCTTTTATAAGTATGATTTAAAGATTTAAATCAATTTGAAAGTGTTTTTCAAGGAAAATTTGAGGGAAGTTATCCTTATGTAAAATGACTCAGATATTAGAATACCAAATGGGACTGGTATAGGGTCGCGCCCTATACATTAGCTATTGGCCCCGGCTAATTCAGTCCAAAATTCCAGTGTGTAGGGCTTTGTCATAGGTAAGACTAAAATTATGACTATGCACAGAAGGGAATATATGTTTGTATACAGATAGGTTATTGGTGAGCCCGCAAAACCATTTGGATCAGGTGACCCTGGGAGATGTTAAGTTAAGGACAGACCATCCAAAAGAGATGTATTTAATAAATAGTTAAGGACAGACCTTGCAGAAGAGGTGTGTCTAACAAATGTTAGATAAATTTTGTTATTTTGTCTTGTGGGTCCGAGTTAGCCAAAGGTTAATAGTAAGCCAAACAAAACTATAGTGTTTGGACAGATAGTTCATTTGTTGCCTGATATGTGTGTTTACATAATAATGCTTTACAATTTTAACCAGTTTTAGCTGCAGGATAAAGGCTTGCATATGATATGTTTTAAAAGGATGTTAGTGAGGGGAAACTCATTCTGCTAAGTGGCATGGTCTCACTCAACATTAATAACCAGGATGTATAATATTATTCACACCAGGCTTTATGTCTTACTCGAAGTTTATGTTTTCTCCTTAAACTCTCGGGTGCTCAAAATTGATTTGAGTAGGCTGAGGGATTAAGGTTTTTCAGGTTTTAGTAGGATGACAAATAAGGCTACCGGAGGCAAGCAGGAGGCTAACGAATTGCTATTTAAGGAATGTGGTTCTTTGTTTTGTTGTTAATTCCACTGTGTTTTTGTTAAGTCAATTATGACTATATGACTCTGATCATCCAATGGGGTATCTACACATATCGCTCTTGGCGTATTTTGTAATAAGTATATTTTATCTATGCCTGGGAATGTATTTGGAATTACGTATTATGAATATGGAACACCTGTTTTGGAATTTAATGTGAAAATGTTATTTTGAAATCTGTGTTTGTTTCATATTCAAGTGCTTCTGATATTATAGATACCATTCACATAGCTGTATTAGTCGCCGAAAGTTTATACTATAGATGACAGCAGCATCTATATCGCTTAATTTTGGGCCTCTAGATAAGGGATGTTACATATATGTTGTTCCATTCATGTAAGATTTTGTTCTGTTTTTATTTTCTTTTTACGCTTTACTATCCGTCCTTCTGGCACTTGTTTTTACGGCATGTGGATACCGAGGATGTATTAGTATCGATTTTTGAGGGTTTGAAATGGTGGGTCGTCATTTGGTATCAGAGCTTTGGTTGAGAGAATACCTGGGTTAGTAATACACTAGGATGAAAAACTCATTAGAGATAAGGTTAGTAACACCTTAGAACGAGTTTAAGTGTATTATCTAAGAGTGCTTATTTGTTAATGATATAAAAAAATGATTTGTTTTGGAAATATGGTAAATGAAATAATTTTACCTAAGGTCATATTTTAAATATAAAGAATATATTTTGGAAATATAGTTAGTTATGATATTAAAGTCAAAAATTGGACAATTATTTTAAAAACAAGTTAGTTAAATCAAGAATAAACATCTTGTGATTAGAATTTCACGGTTTGACTATAAGATGTTTAATAATGATATTGAGAGGATTAAGAATATGGAGGAAAACCTAAAATTTGGATAATGAGAACTTTTATCTAGAAGGTTTTTTTTAAGAAAGGATTTTGAAAGTCGATGAAATAATGTTTGGAAAACATTTTAGCAAAAAAAAATTTAAAGGATTTTTTGGAAAGAAATAAAACATTTTGATAAAGTTCTCGATTTTCTTCCTAAGTATTGAACAAACCTTGGCTTTAAAAGCATTAGACTTGTTAAGTTAAAATAAATACTTAGTGTTTGCTTCTAAGTTTTTGTGTTTATATTTGTAGAATCCATATTGAGGGAAGTATTCAAAAGGAGAAACCTCAAGAGCAAATTGGGATGAGAAAGATGGTCTAATCATTCTTTCAAATGATGAGGAAGAACCCATAGAAGAAGAATAAGTCAGTATGCTCGTAGAGATGAAGATAGTTACCTGATAGCGGGAATACTTATACCTCCCTTAACTCCAGATCTAGACATAATATCTAGTGATGCAAAGGCCACTTCAACCTAAGAAGGAAGGTGGATCACTAACCCCGCCAATCCAGAATTCGAATCTAAAGAAGAACCCATGGAGGAAGAGTCTGAAACAGAGGAAATTCGAATTATATAATATCAAATGAATTAAACCACAGTAGTGGGGACAGCAATATCATATGGGAGATGGATATGGATCATATTATTTGGCGTTAGGATTCATTAAGTTCATACATCCGTTAGGATGATATGGAAGATAGTGAAGAGGAAGCTGAGGAAGAAGCTGCGAAGGAATTTAAGAATCTCGGGGAGATAGGAGTGCAAGGATTGAAGGAATTAGATGAAAGGGAAATATTACAGGGAGTACCGGTCGAACTTGGACATGTTCCATGGAATCAGCCTTGGCTACCATATGTGGAGAATGAGATACAACAAAATGAAGACGGAAATGAAGATGGAGATGAACAAGAAAGTAAGGATGAGGATGTTGGGGAAGTTTCATTGGAGTTTGGATATTATATTGCAACATCGATAATGGATTTTGAGTGATGATTGAGACTGTGGTTATAGATTTATGACTATCCACCTAGTATTAAGTAGTAGCCTATATGTATGGCTTGTGATAAGGTGGTGTTGTGGTTAGTCATATATTTATATTTGTATTATGTACTTCTATTATGTACCCAAGTAAGATTGGGATGACTTAAGGATGATCCAAGTATGGTAGGAATGACAGATGTAAGATATAAAGTGGTATAAAATAACTATGAGCTTTTGTTTTGACTTCATTCATTTGCAATTGCACAAATCACTCTAGTACATTAATAAGAATTCTCAATAATGGAAATAAAATTTAAATGGAGAATTTACTTTGTAAGATAAAAAGATATGTTATGAAATGTTTAAAAACTTAAAACAAAATTTTACTAAATATTTTGTAAAATATAAAGTATAAATGCATTATCCATTAATTATTTCGCAACATAACTCATCCTAAGATTTGGATATTAGACTTTGATATCCAATTTTTTTATCACTCGATGCTTAATGGCAAACATTGATAAGGGTTTGTAATCAGATACTTACATTGTCTATCATAGTTGAGAGCTATGCAAGGAAAATAAAAGCTTTTAAGCCCGATCAATGTTCTACACTAGAGAATCGAAGGATCAATGCTAGTTTGGATGTAAAATTGTATATTTGAAAATGAGATTGAAACAACTATCACATACGCATAATCTATATACATTATACAAATGTAAGTTTTAACAATAAATATTTTGGGTAAACACTTCTAGTTTTGCGTTGTAATTTCGACGACGAAATTCTTTTAAGGAGGGAAGTCTGTATCGACCTGCAAATTTATCAATTTGATAAATTATATTTATTTTTAATTATTCAACTATAAGCTTTTAAAACATAGATTATGATGTTTTGAACAATATTGATGGTAATCTTATTTTGAATAAGTATTTACAAAAATATAAACTTTGAAGGAATTTCGATAAAATGGTCGAAAATCGGTTTATCAATAAACAGCTCTATAATAATCAGGAGTCGCGCATGGAGCTAGATACATACACTAATTTATCAACTTAAACGAGAATATGAAATAAAAATTTTATTTTCTTTTTGGAAATAAAATGTATTTTTGACATCATCAATAATGACAATCATATTTAATAATTGACTTATGAATTTAAATTGAGTTTTAATGATTTAATAACTAATATAATTATTCAAATAATTGTTTTTAAATGATAATAATTCATTTTAATTAGCTATGAAGTGATAATAAATCATTTATAATAGTTTTATAAAGATATATAGATATGATTTGAAATTATAAGGAAAATTGATATCGCTTTATCAATATAATAGCACTTTCTATAAACAATTGTTTAATAGATTTATATGATTTTATACTTCCAATTGTGATCATTTTAATTTATTAATAATGATAAGAAATTAGTTTCAAATTTTTTTTTACATTTATATGTAATGTAATTAATAAGTGAAAATGTGACCGAGAATCGGCTTTCCAATTTTCAACGAACTAATGAATGGAAGTTGTTCAAAGTCGGTGCAACGTTGTTGTTCTCTTGTGCACATACATATACATGCACATACATGTCACATGCACACAAATACATAAATATACCATACACACACACCATTTACATTTATATTTACATACAGTAAAAATCCAAAATTTCATGATATTTTACAAAGTCAAAAAGCAAACTAGCTATCAAATGTCAACTCCTTACACACATCAACTCATACAAATTGAGGGGGGTAGCCGTGCGCTAGGGAGGTGATGGGGAGGGTGCGGGCAAGTTTATTTTGTCCATGCACAAATTTATTTCTAAAAAATTTCAATAAATACCAATCAACTCTTTCACCTTTTAAACATAATTCTTCATCATCTTCCTCCACACTTTCAAGCTTTTCAATGACTTCTTGTATTAGGAAATTTATGGTGAAATATAGTGGAAAAAGAAATTAAATTAATATAGTATATATATATATATATAATTATTTCACATCTAAACAAACTCAAACTACTCCACTCCTCCTTCTTTACTCACGGTCACACCTCACAACCACCAAGGCCGAACCCATCTAAGGGTATAGGAGTCGATTCCATAAGCCTTCTTCTGATCTTAGCGGAGCTATAGTCTATTTTCGTAAGTCTGATATCCAATGATGGCGAGAAAACTCTATTTATATTATGAATGATGATACGATATGTTTGTAATGATTGGTTGTTATGTTTTGATCATCATATTTTGGTTGTGAAAAATAAGGTTGTTTGGATGTGTAAACAATTCACTTACGATTAATACACGTCGAAATTATACAACGGAAATCACTCTTCGAAATGAATTATAAAATTTTTACGAGATAATTAAACCTCTTTAAATTGGTTTATAAATGGCTTATAATCACTAAAACTCAATTTGGTGAAGTTTTGAAAAGAATTGAAATTGGAGTCAAAAATAGGTGCGTCGCGTAACGGCAGTTTGCGATTTCGCGCCGTAATAGTTTAAATCCATTTATACGATGGAATCGGAGTCGGAATTCTTTGGAATTAGAATTTTTTGAACTCTTATAATCATATTTTTCAAATAAATGAAAAATATCGAGATTTTATATAGTAGATTTTGAAATATGAGCAAAACAAGTTTTCTAAATAGTCGTGGTTTGGCAGTTTGGAATCTAAAAAAAGAAATTTCTTTGAAATGATATTATTATATCTTTAAAAATATGGAATAAATTCTATAAATATACTAAAATGATTTTAAAAGGATTTGAGTTATAAAAATGGACTTTCAAATAATAGAAAAGTTGTTTTGATCAAATAAGCTTCGAAAACACTATTTTCAGTACTTTTCATAGCAGTTTTAATAACTTATGCAAATTACAGTTTTAATTTAACTATTCTTTCCCATATCTTTTATAAATGTGTTTAAATAAACAAATATGTGTTTTGAAGATAATTTGGTAGTTTTATAATAATTTTATAAATAGTTTACATAAATGATTAAAAGAAAAGTTGTTATAAATAAATGATTACATCTTGGCTCTAAAAGCCGATGAATAGACCTGATTCTTCTATTTATGAGATTCAGATATGGGATGCTTAAACTAAAGAGATGTTCAGGAGCATTCATTGTGCTGGCTCACATGGCCTCTTCCTGGCGAGCAATAGATAAGGTCGAAATATCGAAAACGAGACAGGTATAAAAGATTTACTTTCCATAATTAATTCCGTAACTTGGGTTGTATAGAAATAACCTTCTTATACTTAGTGTTAAATTCTGAAGAGGGAACTCATAATATTCATGTGAATTTAAAAGGTGAGATATCACCATTATTCATGAATAGTTCTTGTTGAATACGGAAATTAATATAGAGTAAAATTAGTATAATTTATACGAATCCTTTTTACTCAATAATGTTTTCTAACATGATTTATGAGAAATGATTTGGTGTTTATCAAAGTTAAAGAGAGGTTTGATAATTTCGTATATACTGGAAAATAAATGATGTATCTCTAAAAGATGTTTTATCGATAATTAGTTCGGAGAGACCGGGATCGGATTTTGGTGATTCCTATCCGAAAACCACTTCGAACCAATGTACGTTCGAAAGTGAAAATATGATAAAGGAAATGATTTTGAAGGAGATATTCATAATTAAAGGCTACTTGCCACTAGCCCTTGATTTCCATATTACATACATATGGTAGCAGTAGTACTTAATTTTGAAAATATTCGATGCAGTGACTTCTCGCTACTAATCTTAGAGGTGATTCCCAAAATAGGATGTAGTAGGAGAGTGCCTTCGGTTTGTCCTGTTCCTGAACAACTTGTATGGACGAATGTCTAACATTGCATTTCTAAAATACATGTACATTGATCTCTACAAACGTACATCTGTTTGGTGGTGTAGGCGGTAACCTCTCTTAAACATAACACCCTTCTCTAAGACATACGAACTCAAAGGTTGTATGTTTTTGAAAATCAATAGTGTGTGATGGAAATGGCAATGTGGTATTCTAAGTAGAATTTGATGATTCTATGCAAGGTAAAACATGACCTTAAGCCTCGCACCCGGGAATGACAAAAACAGAGTAGATGCGGCAGTGGGTCGCACCCATTAAGATATGGTCATCACCTTTCTAGATTACCTTCTATATATCGGGTATGTTGTGTATGCTATGAGAGCTCTTGGATAGGTCGAGAACAACCGGGGTGATGTATATTCGATAATATCTATGGTAAAAGTAGGCCGATCTTGTGTTGGTAGAGGGCCATTTGTTGGTGCCTCAGGGAATTTTTCTAGAGACGTACTGTCGAAAGGTAGTCCCTTACCTTGTCATTGTATGGAATTCATTCACCAATACGAGCCTTTTTTGTTTTAGTTGTGAACCTATTATGTTGTCGAATTTAACAAATGTAACAATTCCAGCTATGATTAATATGTTATTTGAATGGACTTTCAAAGAATCTCATTAAAGATAATATACCTAATTTTGCGTAGCAAATGTTTTGGTTATTATAAGGTAAAAACTCATTTCATGTTTATGTGAGATGTGGTCTTATGAGATACTTTTTTTCCAATACCCGTATTTTTGAGTTTCTCACACTAGTCCCATGACTGACCCGGAGTTTATTTTCTTTTCCCTTAAACTCTGGATGCCTTATTTTTCTGAGTAGCCAAGTAGCCAGGTTTAACTTGGAGCATTGTGATGGAGCTTGAAGTTTGGAGCTGAAGATGTTCCTGTAGATAGTTTTCAATTTCCATTTCCACTGCATTAGTTTATTGATTGTATTTAGCATTTATTAGGACAATGATTTATAACTGTGCAGGATGATTTATAAGATAGACTCTGATAAATGTATTTAAAATTTCCGCTATAAAGATCATATATATTATAATAATATATGTTATTCCATTCGTGTAAAATTCTGCTCTGTCTTTACTTTCTTTTTACCCTTTACTATCCGTCCTTCTGGCACTTGATTTTACGGCACATGAATACCGAGGATGTATTATTGTCGATTTTTGAGGGTCGAAAGGGTGGGTCATCATAGAGATTCTAAGTAGGGGATGCTACTATAGAAATTTTCTATAGAGTTGTGTTGGTAAAACAGATCTTGATTTAAATGTCCAAAAAGTATGATTTGATATACTAAAGTTATAAGTATATTTTATTATTTCAAATAGAGTTAAATAAAATCTAGGTGTTTAGTTCTGAAGTTTTCTACTAAGATATTTTATGGACTCATGTATCCTATGCAATAAGGTAGTTTGGGTTGTGCATCTCATTATGATATATATTTAGCAGTTTTCATTTGTTGGAATGAAGTGGAAGTTTCGATGATAATGAACAGTCGAAAATTTCCGAATTAGTTGAGAACTTGAAGCTAAGTGTTTGTGAAAATATAACAGTTGAGTTTTGTAACTCTTGAATTAGAAAGGTAGTAAATTAAAAACAAGTTTTAAATTTATTGAATAATTTACTGAACATTCATGTTAAGTAAAACAAATATGATATTGTGTATATACTCTTAGGTGTAGTGGAGTGTTATACGAATATGAACTTAAGTTTTGAATGTTTATAAACTTAATAAAAGCTTTATAAATGATCCATAATTGATTTTAGTATTAAGTTAAATACTATTAGTGTAAATAAATGTGAATTAAAAATAATTTGTGTAGTTAAGAAACCAATGGAATAAGCATGTATGTTGTACGTAGATCATTCTATTCACATAACTGCTCGTGATCTACATTCGAGTACATGATTTCGAGATGATTTACATCGGTCCGAGTTAGGATTTTCGCTCGATTCTTAACGAAGAACATTTGATATGGATTTTTGGTATGATTCTGAAGTTTTCTATCATAATATATGGCTACATAAAGAGAACATAGGTTTCTAACCAAGGAACCTGATCGGAGTCCGCACTAGGAAGTCGAGTGAGTGACACTAGTTCGGAAGAGAAGTTTATGTGATCGAGCAAGTGATCGGATTTTATATTGCATACGGATGACATATATACAAAGTACGGGCTTTAATCTATTGTATTGTTTCTTTTGTCAAGTTTAATTCTCTTTTCTGTTATATAAGTGAGATTCGGGTATATATAAGCAATGGCTAGCTTGCTGCTTTTGGTTTATTGAGTAGAGTTTGAATTCTCGACAAATTGGTATGTGTTAATTGCTTAAGGGGTGTGTTTGCTATGTGACATACACATTATATAAGGTATATCATATGTATATATTGTTGTTGTGTTGTCCCTAGATATATGGGTTTCGAATATGGGCTTATATTGATGTTGTGATTTTTTCGGGCCTAGCCGTGCAAGGAGGTGCTACGGAAATTTTCCATAACAGAATTGATTTTAAAAAGTCTAAGGGTTGTAGACATTTTCTACTTTTGGGAATTTTGAGGATGGAATTATTTTAAGGGGGAAAGAATGTAACGACCTGAAAATTTTAAATTTCGAATGGGAATATTTAAATATTCAAATTTGATTCGAATGTGATAAATAATAAGAAAATCAATTGTTAGTAAAATGACTTGATTTTTAATGATGTATTTTAAATAAATTTATAGGATTTGTCCATAATTTTTTATTTGGAAAATATTTAAACTTTCGTTTGACGTATTTTACGGCAAACGTTGGTAATTTTGAAATTTTACAGAATGAGACGACCACTGTATTTTATTGTTGTTTTGGGATCATGTCGCCTTATTGTGCGTGATTGTAGTTTTATTTCTGTCATTCGCGGTTCGTGCACAAACGAAATTCTGTGTAGCAAAGTACTGGAAATTATAAAATAAACTAAACCCTACACTTCACTTTTCATTCCCACACTCTCATCTTTCCCTCTTTCTCTTCTTTTTCGATTTCCTGTAGTACACTAAACCAAGTATCTTCAAACAAAAATAAAAATCAAATAATTTACTCAACTAAAAATATGAATTTGGATCTATTGGGTTTGTATGCATGGGAGCTTCAAATCGATATTCATTTCATTATGTGCAATGGTGATTGGTGGAGGTCGACATGGGGAGGCAAAAGCTAGGGTTTAGGTTTAGTGAAGCTTTGTGACGCCCCACTTCTATACCCACGCTAGCCAAGAACACTACGGTGTAATGTTGTCAACTAGCATGAAGAATAAGGCTGTTGAGGAGCGACCATCCATGTAATTGCTTTGTGCGAGCACGGATATGTCAGATAGTATAACATGCATTTTATTTCAGGAGGAAATCCGACATACCGATACAAACTCAAAGCTACTACACAGTGGCTATAATAGTTTAGGACAATATATATAATAATAACATAGATATAAAAGATGCGGAACACAAATAACAAAAGTCTCATATATATATATATATAACTGATGTCAGTTACAATACATTTGACACGATACATATGATACAACTACAACTGTCGACTCTGGAAGTTATATATACAAGTATATTATCGACTAATATACATGAATACATATCAACCTAAAACAGATACATTGTCTACTACAAAAAGACGAAGACCACTTCAAAAGATATGAAAAGTCTTCATAGCTCAAACAGCAACCCAAAGCAAGATATCTACAACCTGAAATAACTCGGGTCTGACCCGAGTATTAAATTCAAAAGAAAATAATACACGGGTCAGTCTAATTCAAACTCAGTTATTAATGCACAGAAGCAATAATAATCAAATATCAAATAGACGACAGTCATAGAAATCTCGTATATCCAACTTCTCGATAAGAGAATCGGATAACGGCAGATATAACACTAAACAGTGTTAAACAACAAATCAGCAATCCAAATCATCAGCAAGATGAATAAAACGATTATCAATGAAGATAATATGAAAACTCCAAAATTGCCTAATCAGCAATTTACAACAAATTCCAATTATTAAATAGATAATTAGAATCTCAAAATGATCAATCAAATCAACTTTTTGTGTGGCTGCAGTACACGCACGCGTGCACTGCCTCGCCACACAGTACGTGAAATCATCACAACAGTGAATACTAACAGCAATCAAACTGCAGAGGTCAAAGTGAAACCCAAGCCAACAAAACAGCGTAAGCAACAAAAATCTAATTATCGATACGATAATTATAAAACATATAATCTAATTATCTAAAAGATAATTAGATATCAACAAAATCATCAGCTTAAACCAAAGCAGAATACAACTCAAAATATTGAATTGAACCAACGAAACAATTCAACAATCGAAATATCAATTAAATCTTTCAATTCTGCTAGGGCTGCAGTACACGCACGCGTGTACTGCCTCGCCACTACAATAATACAAGTGAAACACCTGAAGATTACACTACAATAGGTCAGGAAACAAACGTATGCAACATCAACAAGTGATGTACACATGAATGCAACTACCCTCGAGTACCAGTGAACAACCCAAATCAATACCAAACAAGATCAGAGGCAACAAGTGAAACAAGTTCAACATGTCACAAAGCAAAGCACAATGTAATAGCAAACTGCTGCACTACCCCAGGCAAGAGTAGTAAAAATACAAGTACACATAGGAGTGAATGCACCCATGAAACAACTCAGCAATGAACCCAACCAGGAACAAGACTCAAGTATATATGCAGTAAAATGGATGCAACAAAATAAGTGTAGTAAAGAATGAATGCCACGACTCCAGAGAGCATGCACAAGTGACTCGAAGTAGGGAGTCAAGTGCAAGTCAAGGCAGTGGATTCAAATCCAGTGCAACTCCAACCTGAACCAAAAGTCGATAGGTATTTCAAGTACGAATGCACTGTGACAAATATACCAGTTCAACCTACTATGAAGACAGTGATAAATATGCAGTGCAGTGCAACTCAAAACAAACCCATATGAACATGTACACAGGGAACTCAAATATGCAGGTTTAAAACATTGAGGATATGATACAAACAAACGAATCAATGCAACATGACTCAAGAATCAACAATAATTGAAAACACATAAATATGTGAAGCAACAAAACCACAACAATAAGTGATACTGAGTACCCATATGAAAGTCCAGGCATTTATATTTGAAGCCAGAAACAATACAAATGCAGCCTCAAGTGATATAAGAAGCAATTATACATACATAATGCAGTGCCGAAGCAAAAGACAAAATATATTGCTTTTTCAAAACAAATACTGTACAGTGCAAGCCCATAAATGCAAAGTGAAACTACAATAGACAGTGCCGAGGTCACCCAAATCAGAGACATAAGGGTCGAACCCATTACAAAAATGCAAAGTCCAAGTCAAGCCGATGCTAACAGAAAATGCAGTTCAAATCAAACTGCAATGAACAAGTTAAATAGGCCTCACAAGTTTCAAATCAGAAATCAATGCCAATGTGATAAAATCACATTTTACATGAATCGAAATAACCGGTTTCATAAAATCAACTTATATACAACTAGCCAAAAATCAACCACAAACACTAGCATTTACAAGAAACAATAGAGAGTCCATAACAACAGTTAATGGCCGAGGTCAAGAAGAACGACAAAGCCGAAGTAAAAAAGAACGACCTCAACATCGTTAATTCAAGTAAACGAAGTTATTTGACATGAACAAGCCAGAAATCACCAACATTAAAACAAAATCAAACTGCCGAAGTCACCAGAAAATCAAACCAAAACAGGAAAAACCATCAACATCGAAATAAAGTCGAACGACCTAAGCACAGACTTAAGGATGAATTAGATGTGAGAATCACTCACCCTTTTTGAACTCGACCAAAAAGACGCTGCCGCGAGCACTCTAGTTGATCGACAAGCAAGGGCCTTCAATCGAGCAACCAAAGGTCGGCATCCTCGATTTTTATGCAAGCCCTAATTTTTGATTCGAACGATGAAAAAGATCGAGCCGCCACCATTTATTTTCTTTCGTGCTTTTTAGGGTTGCGAAAATGAAAAATGGGTAGAGGAGTGGGTATCGGCCTTAGATAATAATCACGGCATCAAAATATAAGTGGCTGAGATTCAAATTTGCAAAGCTACTAAATTCCTTAATCAAATTATTAAAGAGTCACAACCAAATTTAAAAACTTCAAACAGCAATTAGCTATCAATTTAATCGTCATTTGACAATAATTAACTAATGCGAAATCTTGGGTTGTTACAAGGTTTGTAGTTGCTTATGTGCTTAATCAGGCTTGGTTTGCATATGAAATTAAATCGCTAATTTGATTGTCTGTTTGATAGTTTAATAACCGACTATCAAATCTTGGCCAATTTGAAACTATCGATTGTTGGTTCGGAGAGATCGGGATCGAATAAGCATGAATTATTCGAAAACCACTTCGAACCGGCATAAGCGTTAGAACTGAAGACATCTTAAAGATGATAAAATCAAAGACAGAATTCTTTGAAGTGCAAGGGATACTATCTACTAATCTTGAGGACATAGTAGAAGTAGTGACTTCGGTTTGTTCAGTCCTAGAACAACTTGTATGGATGAATGTTAGCCTTGCATTTTTGCCTAAATGGCATTGTTAGCATTCCAAGTGGGATTTTCTAAAAAAGGTAAAACATATCCTCAAGCCTCACATCCCATAATGACTAAAAAAGGGAGATGCGACTGGGCTATGTGGTTCGCTACCATTAGGGTATGGTTACCACCCGATCTAGATCGATATCAACCCATTTATGTATGCTAGTGACTTGGTATGGTTGTTGGCCGACAACCGGGGTGATGACATACTCGGTACTATCCAGGAAGGGGTAGGCCAGTTCTATGTTGACAGGGCTGCAAATGTTTTGCGACCTCGGTACATTTTTGTAGAGATATACTATGACAGGAAGTACCCCAGTAGCCTTGTCATTATATGTAGTTCCTTCTCCAATAAGTACCTTATGGACTTAGTTGTTTCCAAATATGTTGTAACGTGAGATGCAAGCATTCTAGCTATGTTATATATTTATTTTAAACCCTAGACATTATTATAATATCACCAGATTTCTTATGGAAATTGTTTAGCTATCGTAAGATAAAACCCATTCGTGTTTATATACGGCGTGGTCTTATGAGATACCTTATTTTTGAAAGGTATTATGACATTGAAAATCCATATTGTAAAGACCTGTATTTTTAACCATTTAACAATAATTAATTTTATATGATTATTGAATAAAAATGGTTGAAAATAAAAATTTGTGTTATATTTATGTTGTTTGTTTAATATGAACTTGAATGATATTTTGGAAATAACCAATTTCAAAGACTTAGGAAGTAACATGTATTGGAATGCAATTCAATGTATGCATATGTATGTAAAATAGCAGGAATTGAATAATGAATATTGAATATTGAATTATTTAGTTGGAAATAAAATATTTGATTTTACAACTAAAATTCGTTTGAAATCTAATATTTGAATTTATTGAAATTCTAATATTGGAATTAATCGTAATTGAATTATTCAAGAGCTTTGATTTATGAAGTGTAATCTTTGTATTTAGTGTAAGAACTTTTGTTGTTCTAGATTTGGTCGAACATTTTATTTTTTAAGTAAATTTGTTTATGAATTTAAATGTAAGAGCATTGATTGTATAAATTTTGAACAAACATTTTAATTTAGTAATCTGGTTTAAGATAAAATTTGAATTTGGAGTAATTAATTGATTTTAAATATTCAAAAGTTAATTTCATAAGTTAAATAACTTATATTTCAAATATAATGATTTATTTGATAATTAAATTGTTAAATTTAATTTTCGAAATTGTTTAAATAACTGAATCTTGAATTTAATATGAATGAAAATGATTTCAAAAGTTGACTTAAATTTTATTTAAGAATGAAAATTGTTAACATTTAAATTTGAATTTGAAATTGAATAAACTGATTCTAGAAATTTCTCATTTTAATTAACATGTAAAAATAGTCATTTTGTACACTGTCTCGGATTTCGACGAAACATGTTTCATCGGATCCGTAATAGTGAATTATTATAGGTTTTCAAGTTTTGTAGCGATCGGACTTATCGTTTGGTCGTGCGAGCTTGAAACGCCTAGAAATTAATTAAGGAATTTAAACTAAAATAATTTTATTTTGAAAAGCCATCTTCTGTATATGATTGGCTCTCGATACATATTCCATTGTGTTCGGAATAGTGGTATAACATATAGAATGCTAGGTGGCATGCTTCGTTTGGAGTTCAAAAATTTCACCACTACAACAAAAAGACCCTACGACAGCGCCAAAAAAACGCTATTAAAGCCTATAATAGCGGTTTAATAAACGTTGTATAACGGCATGTTATTAAAAACGATGAATAATTTATAGCGCATAATAAGCGATATAAAAAGTATTAATATAATAGCGCAAATAATCCACTATTTTAAACATTTTTATAGCGGTAAATTATGTGTTATTGATTACTGTAATAACGCTATTTGTCCGCTATGAAATTCGTTATTAGCCACAAAATACTTTTTGTTTATTCTAAGATAACACTAATAATTCGCTATAAAAAGTATTAATAGTGGATTTTGAGCGCTGTATATAAACACATTATTGTAGATTTTGACTTGTCACAACACCGATATGCCGCTATTAAGATTCAGCTACAATAGCGCTTATACTCTGTTATGATATGTTCTTTTATAGCGCTTACTGACCTATTATTATTCATTCTTTATAGCACTTTTTATAATACCATAACACCTTTTCTGTTTGCATCTGTAATACTGACAGATTTATTAGCGGTCATTCGGCGCAATTAAATATTTATAGCGGTTTTCAAGTGCTATGGTTTAGTTTCACAATTCAAATATTTTCTTCATCCTATTCGGAAACTACAGTATTAAATACCATTTCAAAATGCACAATAATAATCATTTTAAACATAAAATCATTTAAATAACGCAAGAATCATAAAGGATAATAAATATAGAGATGTAACACATTACATTAAACATATCAAATATTCATACACATAATATCTTATAGCTTAAACCACATAAATCAAAATGTAGTAGCAATTGTTTTAAGCACACCCCAAAAAATAGTAACAAAGTTTAACAAAAAAACAAGTACATATTTGGTTGTTTGCATTAAAAAGAAGACCAAAACTTTCGCATCCTTCTTCTTTCACACGCCTGCAAATAAGATAAATATTTACATTAGGAACGAATATGAATAAAACACTGACGAAATTGATTTTTAGATAGCACAGTGCAGTATGTGTGCATAAAGAGCTAATAAGTTGAAACTAAGGCCATTTTGAACTTGACTACAAAATACATCCAAGCCACAGAAAATCAAAGCAATTTTTAAGAATTTGAAATGAAGTGACAATAACAAAACCAAAATCAAGGGAAGAAACCTTTTAGCCTGTTTTGAAAGTAAATTAGTCCTATGGCAATTTGGAGGAAGAATAGAACCTGATATAACAGAATCATCTTTTGATGGTTGAAATGAAGTCAATTTGTGAGCAAGAAAATCATCATGGCTAAACCAATCAGAAAAGATGTGAAGTAAGAAAAGTAATATTAGAAAAGGAATAATCTGTAGTAAAACAAGAATTGCATTTTCAACTTTACCTATACCATCTTTGGAATTAACTAACGAACTTGGAGAACGATGATTGTTTGCAGATGACAAAATATTTATCTTGAGATGGCAGTATTTTCTTTGCGGCCCCTGACTTCTAGGAAATAATTAATGGCCTTCGTATTAACCTAAGGATGTCACTATAAGATTAGAAGTTTAATTGACTTCAATAACCATAGTTCCAAAAAAATTAGCTACAAAACCATCGGTCCATACAAATTGGCACAACTATATTTGTAGGACAAATTTAGATAGACATACCTTGAGAAATGCTCCAATAATCAAAACAGTTATCTTTATAGCAAATACTGTACCCTCATTTCTCCAACTCTTAAACTTCTATCTTATTTTTTTTAGTTTGTCATATTTCAAAATTATGCATTTAATTTTTTTCTACCTTGCACGTTATATCTATCAAAGGCTTGGTTATTTAAATCCGGTAACTTCTGTCCTTTCTTCCCCCTTTCTCTATCTTCTCAATTCAAACATAAGAAAACAAAGGCTCATTTGTTCTTAATTTATTTAGAATTGAATAAGTTTGATCCGTAATTTAAGTAAATATGTTAATAGTTTTTCGAAGGTTTGGTATTAAGTTTAGATTTTTACTGAACAAGTGGAAAAATGAAGTGCAACTAATCATTACGTTGGTGTATGCTGATAACAGACTATTTCTAATGCCACATTTGCAGTATCAGCTCTCCTTTTTATGACTTATAATTAATCAAGTTTTGAAATTTTAGTTTATACAGATAGATCAAAAACAAGATAAGGGCTCCAAGCTTGATTGTCTCATAGCTTTGGTATTTTATTTTGGTATCATACTAAAATTTATTTACCATTAAGATCATTAGCACAATGTGGCTTAATTTTTCAATCTGTTGATTTTTTCTATAGACCTTGATGACCCTCTGTACCCTTTAAGTATTGCCTTCGCTTACAAAAAACATTGCATGAATGTAAGGCTATATCTAAAACTGGTAATTTTTTTTATTTTTTATCATTGCATCAATATTTTAATTTTTTTTTATGATTGTGTCTGTATTATTCAGACAGGCAAGCGTGTTGGACTTCACACTATTCTGGTATACATTTTTCTAATAATTTGAAACACAGCCAAACATAATTTTTTTATCTAAACGCATCGTGCGTGTTGGTTGACTAGTATGGACTAAATAACTAAGAGAATAGTTAATAAACTCTGCAACTATATTTATATATATTAAAACTTACTGTTGATTTTATCTTTTCTAAAGAAAGAAGTTCAAAAAGTAGAATTAAGCTACTAGTATATCTTGAATGATCAGCTTGAATGCAAGGCTTGCAAAATTTGATCAAGAAGTGTAGTACAGAACATTTAATTGAGAACAAATCTTTCCAAGAAACTTTCAAAACATTTAGATAGTTCTTATGGAAGTGTTTTCATAAAGATTTCTAAATTTCTTCTTATATCTTGCCAAAAAATGGAGACAGAACACCTAATCTTCCAAGATGACATAAAGAAGAAATGCAAGGCACGTGTGAATCGCAGATTAGGGAGTGGCAGCTCAAAACCAAAAGCTCGCATTTAATTATATTGATAAGTGAAATGATCGTAAAAGGTATTACTACTCACACAACGAGGAGAATAAAATGATAAATCAATGATTGTTGATTTGTTACCTAGAATACATCAGCCTGTTTTCTTTTTCTCCACTTAAACTATTGTAGACCTCTTTTGTAGGACCTTCTTCATATGGCTCTGTGATAGCAAACTTAATGCCTTCAACATGTTCATGATTATGCTTTGCTTCGTTGCCATAACAAGCATTATGGTTTTCTCAGATACTACCATTACATGTTTATTACCTGCAAAATAACAGACCAGTGAATCTTTTTATTCCTGGCCCGATATAAAACTATGATTGATATCAAATACAGTAGCAAAAGTCTTTTTTAGTATGTGATGTGGCAATTAATTAAGTGAAAATAAAATAAAATCTGAATTTGCAATTTTTTTTCTTCTCAAGTCAAAATTAAAATATATTTTCATTATTAAACTATATCATTAAACAATATATTAGCTGCTCTAAAAATAAGATATACAACTCAACAATCAAAGGAAACATTAACAATGTATTCATAAATTTTAATGTCGTAATTTAGGTGGGTAGGGCTTAAAACGGTATAACGCTATCTTTTTTGGGTAAAGAATAATGATTTACTCATAAGTAATGATGTAAAGAGACAACAGGAGATTGTGTGCAATGCATATTTGAAATACACCAAAATGACTCAGTAAGATGTTTATAAGTTATTGTACCTAACATCAAATAAACTATTAGATGATCTCTTGTTATCACAAAATCAATCAATGTTTCTTTTCTTTTCTTTTAGATTTAGATGAATTTTAAAAGATATGCAAGTATTTTAAAAAGTTTTATTGGGATGAGTGTTTTAATTACTTTAAACTTTTTTAAGGAGCGCAACCAAACTTCTCCTATATAATTATGAGCTAACTGATTTCTTCAACTATCATAACAAATCATAGATACAAAAAAGAAAACCCAGCAGCTATACTGTTTAAAGATCTTGTTGAGAAGGTCGTATTGTTGGTTACCATACCTAAGTAAAACAATACAAACAATGTCAATAAAAAAATAATTAGCTTTTAATTAAAATCAATTTTTTTATATTACAACAGTTCAGCAAATTCATATAAAATTATCTACTATGAATGACATGAATAATATTGCAATTTGATATAGTTTGGATATTAAATCGCTGGCATCAAGATAAAGATAAAAATGTGAAATGTCAAAAGGATTCCTGAAGTTCAAATTAGAAATCAAACTGATGAAATTTTCATAATATCAAAGAATATATATATAAAGTGCTAAATAGAGATTTCATAGTAATGTTTATATTAGGCTGACAGTAATGCCTTAATCCTTATTGATTAAAAGAGTGAATAATTCATTCTTAATCTCAATTCTACACATACATATTTTTTGAAATTCATACTTCTTTAGTCCATCATAAAGAATTAGCAACAACAACAGTCAATATAATACATTGTAAAACACAAAATAACATAACATCAATAGGTACCTATTTCGCCAGGCATGCCACTACAACTTCAAGTGAAACCACAAAGGCGACAAGCTAACAAATTTTTCTCAACTTCAAATCCAGAACATCAAAACTGCAGCTCCTAATCGAATTTAGCAAAAAATGCATGAGCACAGTAGCAAAACATACAACAAATTCATTAGTGAATAATTGAGCCAGTATAATTCATATCAGTTTAATAATACTTTACAGATTATGTTGAGATGTTCTGCTTATATTAAAGGTGAAAATACCTGAAATAACTTTTGTCAAATAGACAAAAGTAGCATGAATTCTTATTGGCTATGATTATTGTATATACATATATAAATATATGGAACATTAAAATTGAACGGTATACTGGAAGGAATTTATGTAGCTGCTACTTATTCGTATATACTAGACAGTTGAAAGACAAATTCTTTCCTTTTCTTGAGTTCCCTATTTTTAATTGTTTATTTAGTTACAGTCCGTTGCAAATATGAACCATGCTCTTAAACTCTATGTCTAGAGCTTGTATGTAGGTTTCTACCACAACAAGTTTGCTAACCTCCCCCACAAGTTTGTCTCCTAGTAAAGAATTCAAATAATTTGAGTAAAACAATAGCTAATAACTATAACTTTATTCTCGAAATTTTCCTATGTTGATTAATGGAAGATATGACATAAATGCTATAAGAGCTGAACTTTATTGAATACCACCAGTACACTGGTCATGGCCGCTGCATCAGCATTCAACCCGTCTACATCCTGTCTTATTGTCTGGTGGTATCGCACTGCATATGGTGGATTTGATTGTGCACTCACTTTTACACTGGTATTGCACAGCTACTCCAGTCAGAATTATGTACATTGCAACGTCACTCATTAATATGCTACAGCTTGCAAGGATCCCATCACTTGCTCAACACATACTTCTATCCCGACTTCCATCGCATACTCAACATCGCAGCCTCACTCGTTCATATGCAACTAATTCATGCCAGTTCTGCTACTCACTGCCACTTGCTTAACGTGCAAGATCTCTAGTCTATACACACAAATATACACAAATGTTATTATAAAGTTGAACCAGCATGTAAGGATTACCTGTGCTCGAATGGGCATTAGGTGATTGAAGCCACTTCCATTCAGTGAAACACCATCTTAGGCAAGGCCTGCATCACTTCCCACTTGAAACTGCAGCATCATGCACCGGTTTCCCACCTGAATTTGCATCATTTACAACCAGTCCCTCAACTCCCGCATAAATAAGAAGATTTGACAAAGTCCAACAGAGTATGAATTTAACCAGATATTCTATTAATTCTACATGAAACTAAAACTTTTAGTGTTGCTTGGTTTGGAAAAAATATAAACAATTGTTATTATTGACACTGATTCATTGAAAAAGGGATGACTTCATGAGTACGAACCTATTTGAAAGGATTTGATGTAGTCCATAGTCCAGCTCTAAAGAGGATGCAAATAATCATTAATTATATTACTCCTTAACATATATAATACACACACTATAACATATTCCTATTCCATATATCCTTATATTCATAATTAGTTTATAATTAATTACTTAATAATTAATAGATTATTGAACATAAATAATTTGATAAATGTCTCACATCCCAAATTAATACAAATTTGTAAAAAATCTCCAGTGAGTTGTGAACATTGAGTTGCTAGTGAACTGGAAAAAGAAAAACATATATTTAAGTCAAGTTAGATCATATTAAGTGTTAACTATTTCAAAAATTAATATATGGTTAACACTAACTCTTTGGAAGAAAGAAATACGGTCTTGATCAATGACTTTCAAAGAAGAAAAAACTAAGATCATGAACACACACACATTACTTGCCCGATTTATATGTACTCATGGTATTTTCTAACCAAAACACTTGAAATATAGAAATAGATTTCTAGCCTAGCATAACAAAAATGAATAATCACAACATAAGTATACACTTTACCTTTTCTTTTGACCTAGGCATCCAGAAGTAAGACAAAGCAACTAGAGGTGGGACTTCTCCTTATTTGAGCAAAATTCAACCAACATAAAAAAAATTATCTAAAGCAAATGAAAAGACATGGTTTGAATCAATGAAGATTAATAAAACAATAAAACAACAAAATGCACAACGTAAAGGAAAACGTAATTTAAATATTTGCAAAGAGTATGTACAGCAAAACTAAAATTTGAATGTCTATATAATAAATGTATTCATTAGATATCAAGACTTGTGATCATCTATCTTATATATTTCACTGTTTATTGAACCTTAATACTTATTTTGAGCTTATACATGAGTACATTTTTCAATCAATAGTAATGCAAATAAAACCTTTAGTTTCTAAGATTTAACATCAAGTACGCTTTTATACAGTGCCTCTTGTATAGTTTGATGCCAATCAAAATGAGGTGTAATTTTGTATTGACAAAGATCATCGGTTCTATAATCAGAAACGTGCCATATTTCAGGCAAACCTATCGTTATCATTATAGTAGTAAAAATATTTGTACCTACAAAATTACCATCGAGCTTGAACAAGAGCGATTTCAGGGTTGTATGCGACGAATGGAATAGTCTTCTTTAAATGATCGGAATCGGGTTGAAAATCGGCATCAAATATAGCAACATAATCACACTCCTGAACATAATCCTTCTTTATTCCCTCATGTAAAGCCCCTGCTTCGTATCCTTTTCTATCATCCCTAACTACATAATCTATGTTTACACCTTTGGTTCTCCATTTGTGGCATTCCAAGCTAACTGATTCCTATATACAATTGATAATTGTTATATATATATATATATATATATATATATATATATTGAGTTTCAACATTCAAAAGTTAATATTTATTTTTTGTTGTGGCTTGTTTAATCAGATACAGACTATTGGAAAGTTCATATTCAAGCCCTCTTAATATGGTTTCTTCACTTGTGTCACTGTGGTAAGAAGTGAGATTGCACTAGAGAATTGATGTTCAATAAGTTCTAGCATACACTACAGAAAATCATTATAGGAAAAGGCACAAAAGAAAAAAGTGTATATTAGCATTAGAGCTAAACAGAGGTAAAAGAGGAAAGGAAACACATTGTCACATTGTAATGAAGTTGTAACAAAACTTTGGAATGAAATACATAGTAGCAAACAAACTAACATGGAATTGTATATTGTACATAATAGGGAGAAAATACAAAGTCAAAAGAAAATTAACATAAATTTAAATCCGTGTAATTAACATAAATGTGGCAATTTGGATATGCAGAAAGGAATAAAAGAAATAGACTTACTTCATTATCCAGAAGCTGCAGATCAAGCGAATAAGGTGCATTCATGCTCTGGCTGACAAAAATCCATAATCAAGCCACCCTAACTCTGATGGTTAACCATTTAGTCCTATATATCAAGTTGGATGGCAATTGAACATTTTGGTCCATTGTACCTGCATGATTGAGACAGACTATAGATCAGTGATATAAAATAACCAACATAATATTATATAACCAAGTAAAGGGGGAAAATAGGATATGGAGAGTTTTTTATGATTATTTTGGAATGAATGATGTCTTGTTTGCAATTCATATTATCTTTCATCCCTGTTCAGAAGCAACAAAATATATACGACTATGCCAGTATAAAGAAAATGGGTAGTAAAAGTTGAGGCAGTTGTTAAAATCTACAATCTCCACTTATGCCACTAAGAGAAAAATTTATTACAAAAGAAAATCGTTCATCGCTGATGAGAATTTCTTTGTTGCATGTCACTTCACAATCTTTTATAACATGATATAATACCCCAACTAAGTACAATTCATACACAAAATTATAGGATATAATGGTAACATATAGCATATGTAAATGCCTTTCACTGTTTGAACATTAAAAGTGTAAACGAATGTATGACCGATCCTAGAGATCCCATGAGAATGTCTCCAGCTCCAGGGTTCGATGATGCTTTTGTAAGATATGAACCTGAACATAAATATTTCAATATTATATTTTTAAAGGATTTTATAGTAGAAAATATTTGCATTATACAAGTATATAATGATAATAATGTTGTAACGACCCGGAATTTTCGAACCCGAAAATTCCAGATAGTTGGGAGAAAAAGGAAAGAGATAGAAGAAGAAACAGAAAAGACACAGATTCTCACATTCGCAGCGGATCAAAATACAATATCAAACAATAACAGATTACAAAAGAATACCTGAATCTGTCAATTATATTTTTACATCAGAGTTACACTCATACATAAACACTGGACATATACAAATCGCATGTCTCAGATAAACAGAAATAATATCACAGCAGAAACACTCCATACGTTCCTGCCATCCAACTCGTCTCCTGAGCTCCAGAACGTCCTTACCTCAAAATCTGTAATACTCGGTCTGACCCGAGCATTACATCAAAGTAACACCCGGGTTAGGCTGGAAACCAGCGTGAGTAAACCCATACAATTTGAAATACTAAGTGCAAACCATAAAGGAAAAACCCGGGGTAACTCATACTTCACTACGAGTTCATTACTTGTTATGCTCAATACTTACTTCACATATCGATCTATAAAGAATCGAACTGGTTTCGGGTATTAACTAATACCCGACTCCTGTCTCTTCGAATCCAATGTCATCTAAACCCAATTATTTAAGTGAAATACAATTCAAACTTCACATACAGGATGTCACTTTTACACAACAATTCATCATCGATAGATAACCACATTATCACTGTTTAACCCAAACATATCATATCACATAGCATCATAAATCACATATCAGAGATATCAAATAATCCAAGTCATACAATATCATTCCATCATTCATAAGCAAGAATAATTTGTCATATCATTCCTAATTAATTTAAAATAAATTAAATTAATTACCTCAATCACTTTTAACCCTGCTCACTTAACATTAATTAATTACAAACCATTAATTAATCATCCCTTAATTATCCTCTTTAATTACATTAAGTAATTAGCCTTTAATAAATATCACAAATTAATTAACCTTCACCCCTTCACATTGATTATATTTATCCTTAATTAATTACTGAAATTAATTATCCTATGATCACTTACATTGATTAATTATCCTTTAATTAATCACACTCATTATCCAACCCTTAATTAATCTCCTTTGGAATAAAAGAATTAAATTTGTTGAATAAAATATGAGTATGATAGATGATTATACAAATTAATGATTTAGAAGTTGTTGATTTAGATAAAATAATAATAATAATGAATTTAGAAATAATTGAGTTTGATTTAACTTAAGTGAAATCAAATGGTTTAAATCAACTAGTTAAATATTAATTAATTTAAATTGAAATTTATATGGTTTAAATTAATTGTTATTTTGTATTTCAAAATCTGTTTTTCTTTCTGGTTGTTTCTATTCTCCTACCTCGTTCCTTTTCGGGGACGAAAAGTTTTGAGTGAGGGAGAGTGTAACGACCCGTAAATTTCAACCGTTTTAATAACGTAATTAGTTGAAATTTTGTGAAATTTTAAACGATAAAATTTTGAAATAAAAATTTTATATTTGGAATACGTCTAGTTAAACATAGCGACTGGTAAATTTTCGTTCGAAAATATGAAAGTTTATTTCGCGCGTAAATTTACTTCAATTTAATCAGTTAAAAAGCAATGAAAATAAAATGTTTTCGGAACCTAAATATTTTTACATAGAAAAATTCTAAACCATCTTCTGAGCAAGACGTCAGTTTGTCGTTTTTCCAAATTCGGACATCTTTGGCTCCGTCGATCTTATTTTTCAGCGTTTTTCTTGCATTTTCCGCTATTAGAAATTTCGAATTTTTTAATTCAATCGTACCACTGATTTCTATATACCGTTTTGATCGTCTCGTCGTGCTGATCTCTACGGTATATTCGATTGTCAAATTCGGAGTTCCGTTGTACGTTGCACTTTGCGTAACGCCTATCACATCGGTAATCGTATTAAGTTTTGTTTGGTCCACTTTGTCCGTTCATTTCCCTGTTCAAACCAATGACCATTTGCATTTCGTATTCCCAGATAATTAATATCAACCTTTTGCAATTCACCTTTCCAAAATCATGACTCTTTGTTTCCTACATTTTTATATTTCATCTACTGTTTTGATTTATAATTTCTGTTCGTTCCATGTTCATTTCATCTCTGTTTATAAAATACAATTGATTTGTAACTTGTTCCTTTTAGATCAACTACAACTACTTTTTGCAATTTTCTTTTGAATGCTACTCACCAACTCGCCTCCATTTTTCACGCATCCCGCACAATTCGGCTACCCACCCCCTTCCACCAAATCCGCCATCACCAAGCACTCAGCAGACCCGAGCGACCCACCAAACGCTCGTTAGTGCCTCATCCATCTTCCCCACCTACAGATCTTCTCACGCCTTCATTTCCCCAACCATCGCGGCCACCCAAAGTCTCCGATGTCCCCAAGCTCCTCCACTTAAAGCTGATGGCCGCATACCTCTCCCACCGCCTATATGTCCACCGCCGAGGCCACAAACAACCCTTCCCTCAAACGGGGCCTAGCAGCCACACGCAAGCCATCCTCTCTATTTATAGCATAGGTAATATTTAAGTTGTAGTCAAGTTTTATATATAGATATTAAGTTGTTTCAGTACGTTAGTTTATATATTGCATATGTCAGTTTCTACAATATATATGTTTTCATTTCAGTTCTATGACTTTATATTTTAAAATATATAATTGATAAAATTTCAGTGTATATAATTGTTGTATGTATTAGCATGCAAGTACACTATATGTATATTTTATACCAGCCTGCATATGTATATTTTACACGAACAGTTGTACATGTTATATGGATTTGGACATTCGAATACTGTATGCATTTGGGAATATATAAATAAGTTTATATATATGTACGTATATCTTTCCCAACCTTTTCGCATAGTAAGTTTATATGCACTTGGTTTGACACATATTCGCTATGTAAGTTTTTTTGTGTATAATAAGTTTAATCTGCATATGTTACGGTGTACATATATATGTAGAGGTTTTGCTTAGTAGTCGAATTCATACTTGTTTCCACTGTAGATGTTAGATAAATTTTCGGAAGGATAATATACTGTTATCAACGGTGATGTTTACATTATATACCTATATATATATATCTACAAATATATAAGGGTGTATATATATATTTTGAAAGGCAGTACATTTTATTCATTAAACATTTGATTTTAACATTGTATATATAAGCATGATGTCGCATATATTGTTTTCAACATGGAAGCTGCACTGTTCTTGTTTACATTTTACAGTTTTATATATATGTAATATACACTTATTTTGAAAGGGGATAGATTTTTGTGTAACCACTGTATATATATATATATATGTAAGTTATAAAGTGTTGCCTATATATATATTCGTTACATTTTATTCACTTCAACCTAACAATGTTTTGTTAATTTTTCTTTATAATATACTAGTGTTATGATGCACAATTGTTTATACAGAGAATATTTTGAAGATATAAAGTCAAGCCTGCACAATTGTTTATACATCTTTAGTTGTTCACATATACATTTTGCTTGCATACATTATGGAGTGTCTACATTTGTATATTGTGGATATATATATATAGGTCTGTAGTGTATATATGTATGGTTTTAAAGTATGTTAAACAATATTTATTTTTAACATGTAGTTAAGTTTGGATATACTTTAGTTAATATATTATTTGAAGTAAGCTGTAAAATAATATATAAGCTCGCTTATACCGTTTATATTCGTCGTTCTAGCTCTGATCTAATCTGTTTCATCAATTCGGGCCAATCAGCTTTGATCGTTGAAATTCGTGCCGATTTTGCTTTGCTTGGATGCAAAATTCAATTTCAGTGTCCGTATCAGTGTGCGTATCCGTGTCACCTTCTGAAATCTCTCTGGCCTCGAAAGGTGAACACTCACTCACGATTAACGTTCTTTTATTTATTAAATCTGATTTCAATTGAAACGACAATTTAAATATGCTGCTGTTTGATATTTACACTGTTATTACCTGTATCAGTTCACCTGTGACATCTGACACCATTATCTGTTATATATGCAATGATAATACAGTTTGGCTGATAATTGATTGATTGTTGATGTTTTAATTAGACGTTAATTGTAAATGTTAAATTGATAACTAGTATGCAATTGAACTTGATATAGGATAATTAAATGTTAAATTTGATTAATTGACATTTGTATAATACGACCCCTTTATCTGTTAAATTTATTGACACGTAGGATTGGTTTAATTACATTTTGAACCACTGAATGTATGTTGTTAAATTGATGATGTATGAAATTGTAATAGATGACAAGTGAAAAACTGTAATGTAAAAATCTTTAATCTACATGAAATGATAGTGTAGATTCTAGAAATGATTATATTAATTCGTACAAATAACAATGTGAATTAATACGGTTATTTCGGGATTATTTGAATTGATTATTGGATTGTTATTGTTTGTTGTTATTGCTTGTTTATTTACTTTGACACCATCCCAGTTATCACACTGCAAGTTCCCTTAGTTATGCTTTGATTTTGAATTGAATTGGAATTGGGTTGAAATGATAAATACCCAAAATTGAACTTTGACCTTGGATAGAAAATTAAATATAAAACCCGATTGGTCAATAATTTGATTTAAAAATAATCAAGATTTTATTTGAATAAGTATTATGGTTTGAATTGAAGTTGAAAATTTAATTTTAATGAAAGGAAAATGTTAATATTTAAAAATATGAAATAAAATATTTAACAATGTAATTGATGTAAAAATGTTGTTTAAATTGAGAAATGATTGAATTAAGTTTGAAATAAATTAATAATTAAGTTTGAAATTAAAATTAAGTTTGAAATTATTAAACTCTGAAATTATTAAATAATTAAGTTTTGAATTATTTAATATTTAAATAAGATTAAATTATTTAATGATTAAATTGAATTGGAAATTCTTAAATAAGAAAATTGAACTTTTGAATAAGTGAATTTTACTTCGTAAATAATTGAAATTGAGTTCTTTATTAATTAAGTTTTGGAAAATTATTCAAGTAAGTAAATAAGTGAAATTGAATTTCTTTAACAAGAAATAAAAATGTGATTTATTGAAATTAATGTAAGACTTGAAATTTAAAGAATTTGATTGATGAATTTAATTTAACTCAATTTGTAGGTTTTGATAAAATGAAGTTAAATTGAATAATTGATTTAATGAATTGGAAATTTAATGGAAATTGTTTTGAATGATAAAGTAACTTAACGAATATTGAATGAAATCGAAAAATGAATTTAAATTGATTTGAATGTTGAATTAAATTAATTTAAATGATTTTTTTCGGAATGAAACTTATATACGAACTTGAATTGATAATTGAATTGTTTTAAATGAAGATGGAAATTAAATTATAAGCTTTTGAAATGGTAACTTGGAAGTTTTGAAACGTAAATATTGGAAATTGGTTTAGAAAGACAAATGAAATGCTGGTTTACGAATTGAAATTGAAATTGATTTGGTTTTTGGAAATATATAAACGACCAATCGGTGTAATAATTACGAAAGTTATTAAAGAGACCGGAATTCGGTTATGGATATACTCTTTATCTAAACCGAAAACCACTTTAATAACTATACGCGGAGTGATGATCCAGAATGAAGTGGTTGGAATGATGTACGTGTTGACTGAAGAAAGAGAACGATGATGGATAGCCTTGACACTTGTGTCAAATTGGAAATGACTAAAACAGGAGCTGTGCCGGGCCAATGGAGGATTAGCTACCTCAAGTGGACACACTTCTTCGAACTACTTATACTTGTTGTCGATTGGTGCACCCTTGATTTTGGGAGTGTTGTTTCACGGTGTTGCGGGCGCTGCGGCGTTGCGTTCTCACCAGTCCGGATCAGGCGAACGGTAGTATCACTACCTTGGGTATAGCCTCATGTGCCTTGTCATACTTGTATTCCATTTATACGCGACCACTACGATTTTGATTTGTACCTTTAGTATATGGATTGCCCTCTGGTGACTTCCGGTTTTGGGGAAACTACGGTCTTGTATATGCTTTTGGGAATATAAATGTGTTAAGGGTGGAATTGGCCATGACTTAACGCTATTTTGATATCTTTTTATATTACTGATAGACATTATCTACTTATCGTACACTACTACATAGTAGATAGTTTAACGGATCCTTAAAGGATGGTTATTCCAAACATCCTTTGAGTTACTTGTATTTTAATTGCTATTTCACTTGAGTTGGATTTATTAATATAAGAATGTTAATCCTGACTCGAGTGTTTTGTATTTTGCTTTACGCTCGGGTCAGACTGAGTAGTTCAGCTTTCGAGACTCACCTTTGGAGTTGGAGCTACGCTTGGAGATCCAGCTATCTATCCAGCTTTCAGATATTCGATGATTCCAGTGATGTATTCTGATTTGTATCTGATGTATCGTGTTACTCTTCCATTGTATCTGGTTTAACTCTGATGTATCGTATTACTCTTCTGTTGTAAACTCTCATGTATTTTATATATTCATATAGTAGCTTCATGAACTACTATCTCTTTTATTTCCGCTGCAATTATTACTCTGTGTCTGTGATCTGTGATTATTTATTTACTGTATATGTTCAGTTTTGCCAAATTTAAATTAACAACGCGGTATTTTGAGCAATTCAACTCCGGCATGAGTGTCTACCTATACACTTATAATGGATGCGAATGGTCCAAAATTCTGGGTCGTTACAGTTGGTATCAGAGCTTTGGTAGCTCAAGGCAAAACTTAACATATAGGGTAAATGTATTTACAGAATCACTCTCATTCGAGTTTCAATCTCTTCCTTTGACTCAATTCCTTTGAATTTTGGAACGTTCCCCTCGGTTCCGAAATTCATTCGTGTCCTTCACTATTCGTCTTCTTTCAATCCAGGAGCACCCCATAACTCCATTCTGAATGATATCTATAATAGATCGGCGGTCTCGCCAATCTTCGAATGATTCATAAAGGAGCAAAACTCCTTTACAATAAGCATTGATTTACCAGAGATTTCTGTATCCTCGGTTTATGATGCTATCTATCTCCTACTATACCTGAATTCTATCTCTCGAGATTGGATGTTGATTTACCTCGGAATTCAGCATCGATCTTATTCTTGAAGTTACGGACGATCCGGTTAAGATTGCCCATGAATTAAATAAGCCTATCCATCTTCTGATTCTGTTAATTGAATCATCTTATCTTTTCTTTCGAACTTGTATTCAAATCAGAATTTCTCTTTGATTTAAGTCCATCAAATTTGAATCCCTATCCTTATTTTGAAAATCCATTCCTGTATCGTCGAGCAAAGAAATGTATTTCTAAATTTATATTAAAAATGTTGTTTTCAAATTTGATAAACAAAATAGTTTTGAATGATTATATTATATATAAATATAAGTTTTCTGAAATTAAATTGTTAATGAATTTGTTGTCTGAAATAATAATATTTGATTTTCATTTATTTTTTGTAAACCATTGACTATTGCATAATATAAATAAATGAATTCATAAACGGTTTATAAATTGATTTGGAATTTGAAATGAATTTAAGTCAGAAATTTGAGAATTTAGTTTCCGGTGATTTCGAACTTTGGTTTTAAAATTTTAAAGTATATATTATTGAAAGTATTTTCGAACAGAAATCGTTTCAAAGAAAATTTAAAAGGTTGAAATCAGTGCTCTTCTCTTTGTCGCTGGAAAATAATTTCGGTGATGGCGGCCGCATCATCGGCGTTCATTTTCGAGTTTCGAAGTGGAGATACTATTCTGTAGCTTTGCAACGGTTTTGTTTTGAAAAAATATTTTGATTTGAATTTCTTTAGTATAATCTGATTTATATATATATACAGGTATCATATTTTAAAAATTTATAATTTGATTTGATATAAATATATTATATATATCTCTAAAATGTTTAAAGTTAATAGGAAATCTAATTCTTAAATTTTGTTAAGAGATGATTTTAATTATAAATAAAACCAAAATTTGGAATAAATATTTAAACTTGAATAATTGAATTTGAAAATTTTATTTGTATATTGTTCAACTACATTCTAATACAACTTACCTAAATCATTCAGAAGTTGAATATGTAACTGGATAATATATAAGATAAATTGAATTTATAAATAAAATTTGAGTGTTTATAATAAATGTTATACACTAAATTTTGATTATAAAGATGTTAATAGAGTTAGATAGAATAATAAGTAAACTCGGTTAATAATGAAATAAATTTGTTTTGAAAGAATTAATAAATTTGTTTTGAAAGAATTAATAAATTGAAATTTGATCAACTTAGGAAAATACCTTGAATTTGAAAGCAATTAGTAAATATAAATTAATTTAAATCGAAACTTTTATGGTTTAAATTAATTTATATGGATTAACTATATGTGATTAGATATATTAAGTGGAATAAAGTTAATAATAATTTGGAATAAAAGAATTAAATTTGTTGAATAAAATATGAGTATGATAGATGATTATACAAATTAATGATTTAGAAGTTGTTGATTTAGATAAAATAATAATAATAATGAATTTAGAAATAATTGAGTTTGATTTAACTTAAGTGAAATCAAATGGTTTAAATCAACTGGTTAAATATTAATTAATTTAAATTGAAATTTATATGGTTTAAATTAATTGTTATTTTGTATTTCAAAATCTGTTTTTCTTTCTGGTTGTTTCTATTCTCCTACCTCGTTCCTTTTCGGGGACGAAAAGTTTTGAGTGAGGGAGAGTGTAACGACCCGTAAATTTCAACCGTTTTAATAACGTAATTAGTTGAAATTTTGTGAAATTTTAAACGATAAAATTTTGAAATAAAAATTTTATATTTGGAATACGTCTAGTTAAACATAGCGACTGGTAAATTTTCGTTCGAAAATATGAAAGTTTATTTCGCGCGTAAATTTACTTCAATTTAATCAGTTAAAAAGCGATGAAAATAAAATGTTTTCGGAACCTAAATATTTTTACATAGAAAAATTCTAAACCATCTTCTGAGTAAGACGTCAGTTTGTCGTTTTTCCAAATTCGGACATCTTTGGCTCCGTCGATCTTATTTTTCAGCGTTTTTCTTGCATTTTCCGCTATTAGAAATTTCGAATTTTTTAATTCAATCGTACCACTGATTTCTATATACCGTTTTGATCGTCTCGTCGTGCTGATCTCTACGGTATATTCGATTTTCAAATTCGGAGTTCCGTTGTACGTTGCACTTTGCGTAACGCCTATCACATCGGTAACCGTATTAAGTTTTGTTTGGTCCACTTTGTCCGTTCATTTCCCTGTTCAAACCAATGACCATTTGCATTTCGTATTCCCAGATAATTAATATCAACCTTTTGCAATTCACCTTTCCAAAATCGTGACTCTTTGTTTCCTACATTTTTATATTTCATCTACTGTTTTGATTTATAATTTCTGTTTGTTCCATGTTCATTTCATCTCTGTTTATAAAATACAATTGATTTGTAACTTGTTCCTTTTAGATCAACTACAACTACTTTTTGCAATTTTCTTTTGAATGCTACTCACCAACTCGCCTCCATTTTTCACGCATCCCGCACAATTCGGCTACCCACCCCCTTCCACCAACACTTGCCAAATCCGCCATCACCAAGCACTCAGCAGACCCGAGCGACCCACCAAACGCTCGTTAGTGCCTCATCCATCTTCCCCACCTACAGATCTTCTCACGCCTTCATTTCCCCAACCATCGCGGCCACCCAAAGTCTCCGATGTCCCAAAGCTCCTCCACTTAAAGCTGATGGCCGCATACCTCTCCCACCGCCTATATGTCCACCGCCGAGGCCACAAACAACCCTTCCCTCAGACGGGGCCTAGCAGCCACACGCAAGCCATCCTCTCTATTTATAGCATAGGTAATATTTAAGTTGTAGTCAAGTTTTATATATAGATTTTAAGTTGTTTCAGTACGTTAGTTTATATATTGCATATGTCAGTTTCTACAATATATATGTTTTCATTTCAGTTCTATGACTTTAGATTTTAAAATATATACTTGATAAAATTTCAGTGTATATAATTGTTGTATGTATTAGCATGCAAGTACACTATATGTATATTTTATACCAGCCTGCATATGTATATTTTACACGAACAGTTGTACATGTTATATGGATTTGGACATTCGAATACTATATGCATTTGGGAATATATAAATAAGTTTATATATATGTACGTATATCTTTCCCAACCTTTTCGCATAGTAAGTTTATATGCACTTGGTTTGACACATATTCGCTATGCAAGTTTTTTTGTGTATAATAAGTTTAATCTGCATATGTTACGGTGTACATATATATGTAGAGGTTTTGCTTAGTAGCCGAATTCATACTTGTTTCCACTGTAGATGTTAGATAAATTTTCGGAAGGATAATATACTGTTATCAACGGTGATGTTTACATTATATACCTATATATATAGATCTACAAATATATAAGGGTGTATATATATATTTTGAAAGGCAGTACATTTTATTCATTAAACATTTGATTTTAACATTGTATATATAAGCATGATGTCGCATATATTGTTTTCAACATGGAAGCTGCACTGTTCTTGTTTACATTTTACAGTTTTATATATATGTAATATACACTTATTTTGAAAGGGGATAGATTTTTGTGTAACCACTGTATATATATATATATATATGTAAGTTATAAAGTGTTGCCTATATATATATATTCGTTACATTTTATTCACTTCAACCTGACAATGTTTTGTTAATTTTTCTTTATAATATACTAGTGTTATGATGCATGCTTTATACAGAGAATATTTTGAAGATATAAAGTCAAGCCCGCACAATTGTTTATACATCTTTAGTTGTTCGCATATACATTTTGCTTGCATACATTATGGAGTGTCTACATTTGTATATTGTGGATATATATATATATAGGTCTGTAGTGTATATATGTATGGTTTTAAAGTATGTTAAACAATATTTATTTTTAAGATGTAGTTAAGTTTGGATATACTTTAGTTTATATATTATTTGAAGTAAGATGTAAAATAATATATAAGCTCGCTTATACCGTTTATATTCGTCGTTCTAGCTCTGATCTAATCTGTTTCATCAATTCGGGCCAATCAGCTTTGATCGTTGAAATTCGTGCCGATTTTGCTTTGCTTGGATGCAAAATTCAATTTCAGTGTCCGTATCAGTGTGCGTATCCGTGTCACCTTCTGAAATCTATCTGGCCTCGAAAGGTGAGCACTCACTCACGATTAACGTTCTTTTATTTATTAAATCTGATTTCAATTGAAACGATAATTTAAATATGCTACTGTTTGATATTTACACTGTTATTACCTGTATCAGTTCACCTGTGACATCTGACACCATTATCTGTTATATATGCAATGATAATACAGTTTGGCTGATAATTGATTGATTGTTGATGTTTTAATTAGACGTTAATTGTAAATGTTAAATTGATAACTAGTATGCAATTGAACTTGATATAGGATAATTAAATGTTAAATTTGATTAACTGACATTTGTATAATACGACCCCTTTATCTGTTAAATTTATTGACACGTAGGATTGGTTTAATTACATTTTGAACCACTGAATGTATGTTGTTAAATTGATGATGTATGAAATTGTAATAGATGACAAGTGAAAAACTGTAATGTAAAAATCTTTAATCTACATGAAATGATAGTGTAGATTCTAGAAATGATTATATTAATTCGTACAAATAACAATGCGAATTAATACGGTTATTTCGGGATTATTTGAATTGATTATTGGATTGTTATTGTTTGTTGTTATTGCTTGTTTATTTACTTTGACACCATCCCAGTTATCACACTGCAAGTTCCCTTTGTTATGCTTTGATTTTGAATTGAATTGGAATTGGGTTGAAATGATAAATACCCAAAATTGAACTTTGACCTTGGATAGAAAATTAAATATAAAACCCGATTGGTCAATAATTTGATTTAAAAATAAACGAAGATTTTATTTGAATAAGTATTATGGTTTGAATTGAAGTTGAAAATTTAATTTTAATGAAAGGAAAATGTTAATATTTAAAAATATGAAATAAAATATTTAACAATGTAATTGATGTAAAAATGTTGTTTAAAATGAGAAATGATTGAATTAAGTTTGAAATAAATTAATAATTAAGTTTGAAATTAAAATTAAGTTTGAAATTATTAAACTCTGAAATTATTGAATAATTAAGTTTTGAATTATTTAATATTTAAATAAGATTAAATTATTTAATGATTAAATTGAATTGGAAATTCTTAAATAAGAAAATTGAACTTTTGAATAAGTGAATTTTACTTCGTAAATAATTGAAATTGAGTTCTTTATTAATTAAGTTTTGGAAAATTATTCAAGTAAGTAAATAAGTGAAATTGAATTTCTTTAACAAGAAATAAAAATGTGATTTATTGAAATTAATGTAAGACTTGAAATTTAAAGAATTTGATTGATGAATTTAATTTAACTCAATTTGTAGGTTTTGATAAAATGAAGTTGAATTGAATAATTGATTTAATGAATTGGAAATTTAATGGAAATTGTTTTGAATGATAAAGTAACTTAACGAATATTGAATGAAATCGAAAAATGAATTTAAATTGATTTGAATGTTGAATTAAATTAATTTAAATGATTTTTTTCGGAATGAAACTTATATACGAACTTGAATTGATAATTGAATTGTTTTAAATGAAGATGGAAATTAAATTATAAGCTTTTGAAATGGTAACTTGGAAGTTTTGAAACGTAAATATTGGAAATTGGTTTAGAAAGACAAATGAAATGCTGGTTTACGAATTGAAATTGAAATTGATTTGGTTTTTGGAAATATATAAACGACCAATCGGTGTAATAATTACGAAAGTTATTAAAGAGACCGGAATTCGGTTATGGATATACTCTCTATCTAAACCGAAAACCACTTTAATAACTATACGCGGAGTGATGATCCAGAATGAAGTGGTTGGAATGATGTACGTGTTGACTGAAGAAAGAGAACGATGATGGATAGCCTTGACACTTGTGTCAAATTGGAAATGACTAAAACAGGAGCTGTGCCAGGCCAATGGAGGATTAGCTACCTCAAGTGGACACACTTCTTCGAACTACTTATACTTGTTGTCGATTGGTGCACCCTTGATTTTGGGAGTGTTGTTTCACGGTGTTGCGGGCGCTGCGGCGTTGCGTTCTCACCAGTCCGGATCAGGCGAACGGTAGTATCACTACCTTGGGTATAGCCTCATGTGCCTTGTCATACTTGTATTCCATTTATACGCGACCACTACGATTTTGATTTGTACCTTTAGTATATGGATTGCCCTCTGGTGACTTCCGGTTTTGGGGAAACTACGGTCTTGTATATGCTTTTGGGAATATAAATGTGTTAAGGGTGGAATGGGCCATGCCTTAACGCTATTTTGATATCTTTTTATATTACTGATAGACATTATCTACTTATCGTACACTACTACATAGTAGATAGTTTAACGGATCCTTAAAGGATGGTTATTCCAAACATCCTTTGAGTTACTTGTATTTTAATTGCTATTTCACTTGAGTTGGATTTATTAATATAAGAATGTTAATCCTGACTCGAGTGTTTTGTATTTTGCTTTACGCTCGGGTCAGACTGAGTAGTTCAGCTTTCGAGACTCACCTTTGGAGTTGGAGCTTCGCTTGGAGATCCAGCTATCTATCCAGCTTTCAGATATTCGATGATTCCAGTGATGTATTCTAATTTGTATCTGATGTATCGTGTTACTCTTCCGTTGTATCTGGTTTAACTCTGATGTATCGTATTACTCTTCTGTTGTAAACTCTCATGTATTTTATATATTCATATAGTAGCTTCATGAACTACTATCTCTTTTATTTCCACTGCAATTATTACTCTGTGTCTGTGATCTGTGATTATTTATTTACTTTATATGTTCAGTTTTGCCAAATTTAAATTAACAACGCGGTATTTTGAGCAATTCAACTCCGGCATGAGTGTCTACCTATACACTTATAATGGATGCGAATGGTCCAAAATTCTAGGTTGTTACAATCTTTTAAATAGTTTGTTAAGTGTGTTGGGCGTTCAAAAACTTATCCTAGCCCTTGTTTATTTTAGTTGTCGTGATAACATTCACTACCGTTCCCTTCTATTAAAAATTCGACCGTTCCCATTTCTTTTCATTTTCGTTCACAAGCCCTAAAACAAACGAGGGCAAAGAGAAATGGCGGCATCGTCTATCTGAAATTAGGGTTTCTCTTCCTTATTTGCTTCAGCGAAATCAGAGATTGAGTTCGGCTACTTTTGGTTTGAGGATTCGATTGCTTTCTTTCTTTCGGGCTTGTTGATATCGTGGTTGGATTCAAGGTTGATTCGAATGTTGTACTTCTGCTAGTAGCTTAGATTAGTGACTAGAATTGAAAGGGGAATTTGGTTGATGGATATTGCGTATAGAGTCGTCGATCGCTCGACTTCATGGTGCCACGGCTGCTTCATTCGCGTCGAGCAAAAGGTGAGTGATATATTCACTCACATCTACTTCGATCTTCTGTTATATATGATTTCTTTGGGGGTTGAATTCATAGATTACCCTATATATCTCTTTGAGTATTTCAGTTTGAATTTCCGAATTTAGTTTCTTAGCTGTTCGATTTTTGAAGGATGATTGTCTGATTTTATGACTTGTTTTGAGTAATACTCACACCTCTAATTTATACACATTGTCTCTGACAGTGTTTTGAAACATTGTTTTCTTTGATTTTTGAATTCTACTTTTGTGGTGATTTTTGGCATCTCTGTATCATATGTTTTGCACTGTTTTTTTCTACTGATTTATAGTTAATACTTTAGTGATTTCCTCGATCTTTGACTTCATGCGAATAACTTGCTTTTCGTGAACCAAGAAGTTGTTGGTCACCTGCTTTTGTATTAATACCCTGGCCTTGTTGTTCAGTAAAAAAGCTGGATTCTTAGTCCTTTAGCCTGCGTGGAAAAAAAAACTTGCAGTCATCATACAGGAATTAAAATAGTTTGCATTGTTTTATAAAAAAATTTGTTAAGCAATACTGTGTAGTATAAGTTTCTCCCTTCAGTTATATATCAATGGAACTTATAAGCATTTCGAAGTTTTGAAAGGTTTAAAATATTGCCAGTTTGTTTTAAAGCAATTAGTGTTTTAGAAAAGTATAAATTATTGTCAAAAAAAATCTCAATGCATTTGTGCAGCCCTTAGTGCATGCGTGAGTAACATGTGCACGTGTAGTGTAAGTTGATGCCCAGATTTGCATTCACTTATACTTGCATGGAAAGTATAGATAGGTCTGGTCACTTTTGCTTTACTCGTGTAGTGTAATGTTGAAAAATGAGAGTTCATGTTGTGCCATACACTTGAATTCAGTTGCATTTGTCTGCTTCAATTTTGTACTACTTACTGTCATTTTCTCTGTTCATTGAAGCTGTGGTCATTTCCACTTGTTCAATAGGATCTAGTTCAATTAGGCTATGTGCAATGACTTGAGTCTTGCATATATGTAGGTTCGAATTTATATTGCCTGCACTTGAAATTTATTGAGCTTGGTCATTACTCTCCCAGTTCTGTCAGTTTCAAGTACATGCCGAGCCTTGGTAAACTTACTAGTGCACTATTTGGTTCACGTTGCATTCACTTGCACACTTGTTCATCATTTAGTTCACGTGTGCATTTGTATTGCCGTCTTCATGTACCTGAATACATGTTGTCACTATGCTTTTGTAGTTCAATTGTGTTATACTACTACCTTTGTTCTCGAAATTGAAGTTTGCACTACCTAGTTCACTGTCACATCCATGTATTGCCTCTCCTGTCCATTGCTTATCTTAGTGGCCTTTCACTTCGGCTGGCATTAGAGTGTGCGGCATGGTTGCTTGCTGATTTATCTTCTTGTGATTGTAATTTTGTTGCATTCCTGCCTGGCATTCACGTGATGCCACCTCGAAGTTTGCACATTGATATGTTGTATTTCTATCCATGTTTGAACTAGACCGGATATTGAATTTTATTGTGATCAGAGCTGCTGCAGTCTCTGTTTTCTGTCGATTGAGTGGAACTGGGGTCGAGACTTGATTTTTATGTCTTAACAATTTCAATTAAATTTGTACCTTGAGTTGAATCCAGTAAATGCTCGGGTTTGACCTTGTGTTTGCGTTGTGATTTTATTTGAACTTCATTTGTGTTGAACCTGATTTTGGGTTTGACCTTGCACTCGTTTGTGAGCTTTTAATTGAGCTTTTGTGTATTTCATCACTGTATTGGCGAGGCAGTACACGCGTGCGTGTACTGCAGCCAACGCAGAATCTGACGTTTTAAATTGGTTGATTTCATTTGATGAGATCGTTTCGTGTTGTCTGTTCAATATCTTGATATTGTATTTGATTTGTTGATTTGATTATTTTGTAGTTATTTAATTATCTATTTGATAATTAAATTATGTGTTTCTGATTATTTATCTAATAATTGGATTTTGTTGTTAAATTGCTATTTAGGCAATTCTGTTGTTCTATGAATTATCTGCATTGATAATCATTTATCTACCTTTGCTGGTAATTTGGATTAGTTGATTTATTGTTTAACATTGTTTAGTGTTATATCTGCCATTACCCGATTCTCTTATCGAGAGTCGGATATACGAGATTTCTGTGACTGTCGTCTATTTGATATTTGATTATTATTGCTTCTGTGCATTAATAACTGAGTTTGAATTAGACTGACCCGTGTATTATTTTCTTTTGAATTTAATACTCGGGTCAGACCCGAGTTATTTCAGGTAGTAGATTTCCTTCTTTGAGTTGCTGTTCGGGATATGAAGACTTTTAACATCTTCTGAAGTTGTCTTTGTCATTTTGTAGAAGTCGTGTCATTGTATAGGATGATATGTATTCATGTATATTAGTTGATAATGTACTTGTATATATAACTTCCAGAATCGACAGTTGTAGTTGTATCATATGTATTGTGTCAACTATATTGTAACTGACATCAGTTATATATATATATATATGAGATTCTGTTATTTGTGTTCCGCATTCTTTTTGTATCTGTGTTGTTTTTATATATATTGTCCTAAACTATTATGAACCGTCGTAGTTTGTTTTGTACTAGAATTGGGTGTGTCGATGGGAGTAAATAAATAATAGAAGAAAAATGAAAAGTATATACCACTCCTATCGAGATAGCCAATGTTAGTGTAAGGCCAACTACGGATGGCCGCTCCTATCCAGCCTTATTCTTCGTAATAATAGACAGTATTTCTTTTAATACTCTTTGTTATTACGAGCATAGAGGTGGGGCGTTACATATACAAATCGCATGTCTCAGATAAACAGAAATAATATCACAGCAGAAACACTCCATACGTTCCTGCCATCTAACTCGTTTCCTGAGCTCCAGAACGTCCATACCTGAAAATCTGTAATACTCGGACTCACCCGAGCATTACATCAAAGTAACACTCGGTTCAGGCTGGAAACCAGCGTGAGTAAACCCATAGAATTTGAAATACTAAGTGCAAACCATAAAGGAAAAACCCGGGGTAACTCATACTTCACTACGAGTTCATTACTTGTTATGCTCAATACTTACTTCACATATCGATCTATAAAGAATCGAAGTGGTTTCGGGTATTAACTAATACCCGACTCCTGTCTCTTCGAATCCAATGTCATCTTAACCCAGTTATTTAAGTGAAATACAATTCAAACTTCACATACAGGATGTCACTTTTACACAACAATTCATCATCGATAGATAACCACATTATCACTGTTTAACCCAAACATATCATATCACATAGCATCACAAATCACATATCACAGATATCAAATAATCCAAGGCATACAATATCATTCCATCATTCATAAGCAAGATTAATGTGTCATACCATTCCTAATTAATTTAAAATAAATTAAATTAATTACCTCAATCACTTTTAACCCTGCTCACTTAACACTAATTAATTACAAACCATTAATTAATCATCCCTTAATTATCCTCTTTAATTACATTAAGTAATTAGCCTTTAATAAATATCACAAATTAATTAACCTTCACCCCTTCACATTGATTATATTTATCCATAATTAATTACTCAAATTAATTATTCTATGATCACTTACATTGATTAATTATCCTTTAATTATCACACTCATTATCCAACCCTTAATTAATCTCCTTAATTAATCAATCCTTAATTACACTTAATAATTAACCCTTAATTACTTCCACTAAGTAATTATTCTTTAATTACTTTCCATCAAGTAATTCCCCTTTAATTAATTACATCCAGTAATTACCCATTAATTACTTATACCAAGTAATTATACTTTATAAATTACATTAAGTAATTATACTTAACCAATTCCCAAAAATGATTATCTTAATTAATCAATCTAATTAATTATCTTAATTAATTATCCCATAATCACTAATTAATGATCTTTAAATTAATTAATTATTAACTATTCACTAATTACTTGTACTAAGTAATTATTCTTTGATTATTAACGTTAATTAATTTATCTCTATTAATTTCATTAAGTGATTAATTATTAATCAATTCCACTAGTTAATTATCTTTAATTACTTCCATCTATATTGATTAAAGATAACTTCTTTTGTCTTAATATATCTCTTAATCACATCATTAAACTTTATTAGAAAAATATTTAGGAATCAATTATAATTGAAAATGTAAAATTTACTTCAAACAAAACCAATTAAAGCCTTTAAATTATCAATTATCATCCTTGAACTTGTTTAAACTTGTTTTTATTTTGCCTTTAAACTTTGAAACTTTTTGACAAAAAAACTAGAGTTCTTGTTTTAAAAAAAATCTGGTACACTTCCTTTCAAAATTTTGAAACCAGATTTCTTAATAAAATCAACCCGAGCAAGCTACATCATTTCCCTGTGCAAAACCCTCAAATCCCCAAGCTACACTCGCGAATCTCTGCACTTCGAGACAACACACAAAATCACTCGAGTTCGACCCGAGACAAATACTTCTTCCCCAACCTTAACTTGCCAGAAACTCAAGGTGCACCGTGCACATGTACAACCGTGCCGACCATCGACGATCTATGCAGCGATCCCCACCAAGTCAACGACGACCCCTCTGATCCATCTGATCCCTTGTTATGACGATTCCACCATCAAATCGGAAACGAACTCCTCCTCCCAAACTGTAACTCAAACCACTCTGACAAATCCCTTCACCGACGACCATCCTGACCACCAGAAAATCCGCCACTTCATCAACGGCTGTGTCTCAACTTCCATCATCGATCCCCCTTACGCGATTGCACCCGATCCTACCACTACGTCGCAAAAATCCCCTTAACCATCGTCGATAAAACGGGTTCGAAACCCTAATTTGCCTTCGCATGATCACCATGGTCATCAGTAAAATCATCGAGCATTTTTCTTGTGCTCGCAACCATTCATGCCTCCACTGACCTCAAACCCGAGACACCTAACCACCATGGTCACCAGAAATTTACCAATTTTCCGATTCCGATCATCATGAGAATCCTCATGATTTCCAAAGTTAAAAATCCTGATTTTTGTATCAAAATTCATTTCTTTACAATTCGAATCCATTCATATATTCAGAAATTGAAATCTAGATATATGATTTTGGACCTATTTTGATTTTTGATTGTTATTTCCTATTTTTGAAATAAATTCATAATATAAATCTTGAATTTATTTTCTTTCATTGATGTTATCTTGTTTCAACCATCTTTTCTTCATAAATCCTAGCACGAATTTGTATAAATTGGTAGATATGAATTTTTTTAGAATAACATTTCAAGCCTGTCAAACACAACAGAGTAAATGTATATGCACAAACATATATCCAGTCATGTGTATGTATAAAAAAAATAGACATGCATGCTTATTTTTATCATCACCAACATTTTTCACATCAACTTCACATAATCTCCACAAAACATCATGAGTTAAACCAGATTCAAGTTTAGGTTCACTCACCTTGACTTTTTTTTGAACAGAGAGCTTGTAAAATGCTTTGAATTTGAAAACTGGAAATTGTACTTTGAATTTTGATCTGCTACTTGATTAAACTGAGTTGAATCTTGAATTGCTTCAGATTGAACTTGAAACTTGAAAGTGTTGTTTGATTTTATTTCTTACTCTGGTTTTGGTTCCCAGATCTTGTTTTTAAATGGCAGTGTTGTATTGTTTTATGTTTGTGAACCAGAGTGTATACGTGGGGTATAAGTAGTGAATAGATATATACGTGGGGAAGAAGTGTGCTGTGCAAGCTAGAGGGAGAGGATATGTACCTGTACGGCCTCTTCTTTTCCATTTTATACAGACTTGACTTTGATAAATCGTTTTGTGTACTTAGATTTTTATGTTTTATGTGCTTGCATTAAATGCTATGTTCCCTCTTTTTTTTACACATATCTTTATGTGAATTTTATATTGTATATATATCCTTTTTGTATGTATAAATATATGTATAGTTATGTATGTTGTTGTTATTATATACATATATATATATACTTGCCTTTCCACTATTTAATATATGCACTTTTGCTTGCATTTATACATATTGTCATTTCCTCGTATATATAAGTGTATATACATATATATGTATATTCACATTTATACACATTCCTATATTTTATTTTATGAGGGCATATATGCATACATACTTATTTTTATATTTTTATATTTGAACATAAAACTTGTCTATATATCTATCCATATATATATATATATATATATATATATATATATATATATATATCTTTGAATACTTTATCTTTAATTTATATGGTGGGGTTTTACATGTACATATGATTTATTTTTCTATAGGATTATAAAATACAATATTCAATATAGTTTTTAATTTAATTTATATATATTCAGATATTTTAATCATTAGAAATTTATTTGTTTGACTAATTAATATTAATATTTCAATAATAAATCAGGTAATTACCCAATTATCATATGTTAAAAATCCGGGTCGTCACAAATGTAAAGTCAGTGATGGAACTAGAACACCACGAAATCCAGACTGAAAAATGCCCATACACAAATGTTGTTGTTGCAGAACAAGTTTCTCGGTCCCAGTTGTCTAATGAGGAGTCAGCTCCCTTTTATGCTTCAGCAAGCCCTTCATTGGCTCCTACTGATCTTCATGTTGACGGTCTTCCAGTTCTTCATCCCCTTCCAATCCTTATGGTTCATCCCCCTAACAAAGTTAATTTTTATATTTTTAGTTAATTTTATTGTGATTATTGTAATTATTTTAATTTTATTGTTACGGTTTGTTAATTCAACCAATCTTAGTTAATTTTATTATTATGATTATTTAACTAAGATTATAAAATTTTATTGAAACTATTATGATTATTGTTGTTATTGTTGTTAGTATTATTATATCCTAAACTTAGTTAATTGTTATGAAACTTAGCTAATTTTTATAAACTTAGTTTATTTATTATTGTTATTACTATTATGATTATTATTGTTGTTAGTGTTATTTATTATAAACTTAATTAAGTTTCATAAACATTAGTAAAATTATTATTATTATATTATAAAATTAGTTAATTTTTATAAACTTGCTTAATTTTATAAAACTTAATTAACGAAGTTAATTTTTATAATTTTAGTTAATTTATTTTGATTTTGACTAAAAAATTAGTTTTTATAAAACTTTGCCGCTGTTGGTGCCGCCGCTGCCGCTGCCGCCACGACTACTACTACTATTATTCTACGCTTAGTTAGTTTTTATAAACTTATAATTATTTTATTACTGTTGTTGTAGTTATATTAACTTAGTTAAATATTATAAAATTAGTTAACTTGGTTAGTAATATATAATGCATTATTATTGTTATAAACTTAGTTAAATTTCATAACCTTTGTTAATATTTTATTATTATTATAAACTTATTTAATTTTTGTAAATCTTACTTAACAAACAAGGATAGTAACAGCTTCCTGAATCAAATTTATTTAAATAGTAGCAATTGATTATACTAGGCGGCTTGTAACGACCCGTAAAATTTAACTGTTTTAATAGCGTAATTAGTTAAATTTTTGTGAAATTTTAAACGATAAAATTTTGAAATATAAATTTGATATTTGGAATGCGTCTAGTTAAACATAGCAACTGGTAAATTTTCGTCCGAAAATACGAAAGTTTATTTCGCGCGTAAATTTCAATTTAATCACTTAAAAAGCGATGAAAATAAAAGGTTTTCGATACCCAAATATTTTTATATAATAAATTTGTAAATCATCTTCTGAGTGAGACGCCATATTTCGTTTCTTCAAATTTGAATCACTTTCGCTTCGTTTATCTTATTTTCGACAGATTTGCAGCATTTTTGTACCGATATGGACTTTTGATAACTCGATCGTACCACTGAGATATGTATACTATTTTGATCGTCTCGTCATGTAGATCTCAACAGTATGTTCATTTGTGTTCTTCGGACACCCGGTACGCGATGAAATCTGTGGAACGGCTCACCGTATCGGTACGCTTCAAGCCTTTATAATTGCTCGTGGCCATTCATTATCCACCGTATAGATCCAATAGCAACTTCATATTGAATCTTCTGAATTTAATATTCCACTTTTGAAATTCTACCTTTTCAGTTTATATTTGTTCGGCACATACTTTTCTCTGGTTCCCAGGCAAATAACATAAATTTATATTAAAACAGGTTCGCCTGCTCTACTGTACAAACTTCCTTTCGTCCCTATTATTTCCAAGACCCTCTATTTTCTTCTTCATCTCGCATCTCTGCTCCTCTACACATCAGCCATGGCCGAGATTTGCCTCACCTTACACCATAGCCGAACCCCTTACCTTATCCCCACCACTATAATCGGCTACATCTCCACCACCAGCAAACCAAGGCCGAACCACCACAGCCCAGAACCATCTCAGGCCGTGCCTGCCGCACCCACATCCATCTCTCCCGTCCCGAGCTCTCCACCACGCTTGCAACCCGATCTCCATCACCTTAATGCCGATCAAACCCATCCGCTCATCCCCCTCTTTCTCTTCTCTCCACCAACTTCGGCCAGCTTGCATATCTACCGAGGTACATCTATACCTATGTATAGTTATATTTAGTTATATATGAAATATGTATATAGTTTGTTAAATTGGTATATGTACATAAATATTTTTACTTTGATTGGTTGAATATATATTTTAGTTTTGCTGACCTCGGCTTATGATGATATGTTTATATAAGTGATTTCCTATAACAGTAAGGTATATACATATATATTGGGTATTAATAATATATTCTACTGGCTGCTTTGTTTCATATCTTACAGTTAAATTTTGCGAATGTATATGAATTTGTATTTGTGTCTATATATGTACCTGTTATATATACATTAGTTTGTAAGCACATGAGTTCTGTTTTGATGTAAAGTATATGAAGTTATAAAATATAAATAGGTTTACATTAGCTTTATAATATTATTTTTGTTAGTATGTATATGTTATAACAATCTAGTTGGTGTACATTTATATATACATATTTTCTTTATATATGGCCTTCGTTTCTGGATATACATATTACTTCAAGTTACTATATAAAGTGTTTTTATATATATATATTATATTATAAAGCTGTTATATTTGTTTTTGTAAAAGAAATTTTCGCACTTGTATATTGTCTGCATCTTTTGGTTGTTGTATGGTCTACACATAGGTTGGAGATATATAATATAGACTTTGCAACCTGCTCTATAAGTTACAGTGTATATATATATATACATACATACATATGTTAGTGTATATATTTGAAAAGAAAAGAAAGATATGTATATGTTTGTTTTATATTATATTGTAGAGACATCAGTACATTATATGTATATGGTATTAGTTATATATGATAGTTCAGGTAAAGCATATTATATGTTAAGTACATGGGTTATAATATGCTGCTTCGTTTGTAAGTAGGGAGGCATTTATTTATTTTTATATAATATAAGTTAATAGAAGTTGTTATATAAGACTGTATATAAAAATTGTTATAAATATTATATAGTTATTTCATATAAGTTGTGTATGTGTTGCTTTATTTTAGTGTGCATCTAGGTCTCCAAAGCTATTTTTCTCAGTGGGTGTCTTGTCTGCATATGTGTTAATACAATACTGATTTAAGATGTAAGTATACATAAGTTTTGTTGTGTGTATATATATATAATAGTTCGCTTATATTTCGTTCGGCATATAAAGTTAGAGTATTAAGTCTGCATCTATATTTTGTTGGCAGTCTACACATATAGTTTCAATGTAAGTGGTTTATATAAAACGTTATGTATACGTTTGTTTGGATATGGATATAAAACAGTTGTTTATATATTTTATAAATTATATATATTAAAAATAAATTGGTTATATTGATTTATAATAAATGTTGATATTTGGATTTTTCTTGAGGGATATATTTATATGTTATTTTAAAATTGAGTTTAAAATTTTTAATTATTGATTTTAAAATATATTATATATATCTGCCATTTATATTAAATTGATTCTGATTTGTTCTCATCGATTCTTGTGTCAGCTATTTGACAATCAAGTTCGTGCCTATATAACTTTGCTTCGGAATTTCGTGTTCGGATTCATAGCTCATTTCATCGTCAAATTTTTCTAGCCTCGAAAGGTGAGCACTCACTCACGATTAACGTTCTTTTATTTATTAAATTTGATTTCAATTGAAACGACAATTGAAATATGCTGCTGTTAGTTAATTACACTGTTATATGCTATTACCTGTATCAGTTCACCTGTAACATCTGACACCATTATCTGTTAATTATTTATGGGATGATAATACAGTTTGGCTGATAATTGATTGATTGTTGATGTTTATATTGGACGTTAAATTGTTAGTGTTAAATGATAAATAGTATGACAAATTAAAATGGATATAGGATAGTTAACGATTTTAAAACTGATTTATATGTTAAATTTGATTAGTTGAATATGACCCATTTTAATTGTTAAATTAATGGACATGTAGAATAGTGATGATTACACTTTGAACCATCGACGTATATTGGATTAATTGTTGTAGTGTAAAATTGAAATTGAATGACAAGTGAAGAACCGTATAAATAATTAGTGGAATAATCTTTAATCTGCATAAAATGATAGTGTAGATTCCAGAGATAATTATATTAATTTACACAAACAACAATGTGAATTAATACGATTATTTTGGGATTATTGGAATTGATTATTGGATTGATATTGATTGTGGTATTGCTTGTTTATTTACTTTGAGACCATCCCAGTTATCACACTGCAAGTTCCCTTTGCTATGCTTTGATTTTTGAATTGAATTGGAATCGGGTTGAAATGATAAATACCCAAATTGAACTTTGACCTAGGATAGAGAATTAAATAAAACCCGATTGGTCAATAATTTGATTTAAAAATAAGCGAAGATTTTATTTGAATAAATAATATGGTTTTGAAATGAAGTTGAAATTTGAATGTTAAAGAAAGGAATATGTTAATATTTGATAATCTGAAACAAAATTTTAACAATGTAATTGATGAAAGAACGTTGTTTAATTTGAGAAATGATTGAATTAAGTTTGAAATGATTTAATAATTAAGTTTGAAATTATAAATAAGTTTGAAATTATTAAACTTTGAAACTATTTAATAATTAAGTTTTGAACTATTTAATAATTTAATAAGATTGAATTATTTAATGATTAAAATTGAATTGAATTCTTTATTAAGTAAAATTGAACTTCTTGAAAAAGGGAAATTTAGTTCTTTATTAATTAAGCTTTGAAATTGTAACTAAGTAAATAAATAAGTGAAATTGAATTTCTTTAACAAGAAATAAAATGTGATTTATTGAAATTAATGTAAGACTTGTAATTTAAAGAATTTATTTGACAAATCTAATTTAATTCCATTTGATGTTTTGTATAATGAAGTTGAACTTAAGTAATTGATTTTATGGATTGGAATTTAAATATAAATTGTTTTGAATGATAAATTAATTTAACGATATTGAATGAAATCGATAAATGAATTTAAAGTGATTTGAATGTTAAATTAAATTGATTTAAATGATTTCGAAATGAAACTTTTGTACGAACTTGAATCAATATTTGATTTGTTGTAAATGAAAATTTAAATTGAATTATAAGATTTGGAAACGGTAAATTGGAAGTTTTGAAACGGAAATTTTGGAAATTAGTTTAGAAAGACAAATGAAGTGTCGATTTACAAATTCTAATTGAAATTGAATTTGATTTGGTTTTGAAATATATAAACGACCAATCGGTGAAATAATTTCGAAGGTTATTAAAGAGACCGGAATCGGTTATGGATATACTCTCTATCTAAAACGAAAACCGCTTTAATAACTACACGCGGAGTGTGATCCAGAATGAAGTGGTTGGAATGATGTACGTGATGACTGAAGAAAGAGAACGATAATGGATAGCCTTGACACTTGTGTCAAATTGGAAATGACTAAAACAGGAGCCGTGTCGGGCCAAATGGAGGTCAGCTACCTCAAGCGAACACACTTCTTCGAACTACTCATTACTTGTTGTCGATTGGTGCACCCTTGATTTTGGGAGTGTTGTTTCGCGGTGTTGCAATCGCTGCGGCGATGCGTTTTCACCAGTCCGGATCAGGCAAACGGTAGTTTCACTACCTTGGGTATTGCCTCATGTGCCTTGTCATACTTGTATCCCTATATGCGACCACTACGATTTGTTTTGTACCTTTAGTATATGGATTTCCCTCTGGTGACTTCCGGTTTTGGGGAAACTACGGTCTTGTATATGCTCTTGGGAATAAAAATGTGTTAAGGGTGGAATGGGCCATGACTTAACACTATTTTGATACTTTATATTACTGATAGAGATTATCTACTTATCGTACACTACTACATAGTAGATAGTTTAACGGATCCTTAAAGGATGGTTATTCCAAACATCCTTTGAGTTACTTGTATTTCAATTGCTATTTCACTTGAGTTGGATTTATTAATATAAGAATGTTAATCCTGACTCGAGTGTCTTGTGTTTTTGCTTTACGCTCGGGTTAGACTGAGTGTACCAGTATTCGAGACTCACCCTTGAAGTTGGAGCTTTGCTTGAAGATCCAGCCATCTATTCTGTTTTTAGTTTTCGATGATTCCAGTGATGTATTCTGATTTGTATCTGATGTATCGTATTACTCTTCCATTGTATCTGGTTTAACTCTGATATAACTTATACATTTATATAGTAGCTTCATGAACTACTATCTCTTTTATTTCCGCTGCATTTATTACTCTGTGTCTGTGATCTGTGATTATATTTATTTATTGTATATGTTCAGTTTTGCCAAATTAAATTAACAACGCGGTATTTTGAGCAATTCAATTCCGGCATGAGTGTCTACCTATGCACTTATAATGGATGCGGATGGTCCAAAATAGCGGGTCGTTACAGTTGGTATCAGAGCTTTGGTAGCTCTAGGCAAAACTAAGCATATAGGGTAAATGTATTTACAGAATCACTCTCATTCGAGTTTCAATCTCTTCCTTTTGACTTGATTCCTTTGAATTTTGGAACGTTCCCTACGGTTCCAAACTTCATTCGTGTCCCTCACTATTCGTCTTCTTTCAATTTTGGAGTATCCCATAACTCTACTTTGAATGATTTTTATAATTAATCGGTGGTCCTGCCAATCTCAAATTGACTTATAAAGGGGTAAAACTCTTTTACAATAGACATCGATTTACCGGAGATTTCTGTATCCTCGGTTTACGATGCTATTTATTCCCTGCTATATCTGAATTCCATCTCTTGAGATCGAGTGTTGATTTACCTCGGAATTCAGCATCGATCTTATTCTTGAAGTTACGGTCGACCCGGTTAAGGTTGCCCGTGATTTATATAAAACTATCCATCTTCCTATTTGTTATTTAAATCATCTTATTTTGTTTCGAACTTATCTTCGAATCAAATTTCTCTTTGATTTGAGTCCATCAAATTTGAAACCCTATCCTTATTTTGAAAATTCATTCCTGTACCGTCGAGCAAAGAAATGTATTTATAAACTAATATGTATAATGTTTTAATATATGCTGTGTTGTTTGAGTTGTTGATGTTGATTTGGGTTTCCGATCGATTCGTCTGATTAACGCTATCGATAGGATTTCCAAAACACTTGAGCAGAGCAAACTGACACAATATTATTTCAAATTTGGTAAATAAGTTTGTATGTATATTATATATATATATAAGTAAAATTTTCTGAAATTTAATAAGTTAATTAAATTGGTTGTTGAAATGATAATAATTAATTATCACTTATTGTTCTATAAATGAATTTTTAAACATGGATTATAAACTGATTTAGAATTTGAAATGAAATTAAATTAAGAATTTGAGAATTTAATTTCCAATGATTTCGAACTATGGTTTTAAAGATTTAAAATGCACAATTATTTAAAAGTATTTTGACTATAATTCATTTCCAAAGAATTTTAAATGTATATTATTGAACGTATTTTCAAATGAAATCGTTTTCAAAGAATTTTAAAATGTTAAAATCAGTGCTCTTCTCTTTGTCGCTGGAAAATAATTTCGGTGATGGCGGCCGCATCATCGACATTCATTTTCGAGTTTCGAAGTGGAGAAACCATTCTGTAGCTTTGCTACGGTTTTGTTTTGAGAAAAAAAAATATTTTGATTTAAATTTCTTCAGTATATTTTGATTTACATATATATAGGTATCTTATTTTTAAAATTTGATTTGATATAATATATTATATATATCTCTAAATTGTTTAAAGTTAATTGGAAATCTAATTCTAAAATTTTCTTAAAGGAAGATTTTAATTATAAATAAAACCAAAATTTGAAATAAATATTTAAACTTGAATAATTGAATATGGAAAATTTTATTTGTATATTGTTCAACTGCATTCTAATACAACTTACCTAAATCATTCAGAAGTTGAATATGTAATTGGATAATATATAATATAAATTGAAATTATAAATAAAATTTGAGTGTTTATAATAAATGTTATACACTAAATTTTGATTATAAAGATGTTAATAGCGTTAGATAGGATAATAAGTAAAACTCAGTTAATAATGAAATAAATTTGTTTTGAAAGAATTAATAAATTTGTTTTGAAAGAATTAATAAATTGAAATTTGATCAACATATGAAAATACCTTGAATTTAAAAGCAATTAGTAGATGTAAATTAATTTAAATCGAAACTTTTATGGTTTAAATTAATTTATATGAGTTAAATATATGTGATTAGATATATTAAGTAGAATAAATTTAACAATAATTTGGAATAAAGAAGAATTTAAATTACTGAAAAAAAAATATGATTATAATAAAAGACTATTCAAATTTATGGTTTTAGAAATTGTAAATTGAAGATAATTGGATAATAAGAAATGAATTTAGAAATAGTTAAGATTGATTTTAGTGAAATCAAATGGATTAAATCAAATTATTGAATATTAATTAATTTAAGTTGAAAATTTATATGGCTTTAAATTAGTTGTTTATTTTGTTTTCAAAACCATTTTTCTTTCTGGTTGTTTCTATTCTCCTACCTCGTTCCTTTTCGGGGACGAAAAGTTTTGAGTGAGGGAGAGTGTAACGACCCGTTAAATTTAACTGTTTTAATAGTGTAATTAGTTAATTTTTTGTGAAATTTTAAATGATAAAATTTTGAAATATGAATTGATATTTGGAATGCGTCTAGTTAAACATAGCAACTGGTAAATTTTCGTTCGAAAATACGAAAGTTTATTTCGCGCGTAAATTTACTTCAATTTAATCAGTTAAAAAGCGATGAAAATAAAAGTTTTTCGAAACCCAAATATTTTTATATAAAAATTTGTAAATCATCTTCTAAGTGAGACGCCATATTTCGTTTCTTCAAATTTGAATCACTTTCGCTTCGTTTATCTTATTTTCGACAGATTTGCAGCATTTTTGTACCGATATGGACTTTTGATAACTCGATCGTACCACTGAGATCCGTATACTATTTTGATCGTCTCGTCATGTAGATCTCAGTATGTTCATTTGTGTATTTCGAAAACCCGGTATGCGATGAAATCTGTGGAACGGCTCACCGTATCGGTACGCTTCAAGCCTTTATAATTGCTCGTGGCCATTCATTATCCACCGTATAGATCCAATAGCAACTTCATATTGAATCTTCTGAATTTAATATTCCACTTTTGAAATTCTACCTTTTCAGTTTATATTTGTTCGGTACATACTTTTATCTGGTTCCCAGGCAAATAACATAAATTTATATTAAAACCGGTTCGCCTGCTCTACTGTACAAACTTCCTTTCGTCCCTATTATTTCCAAGACCCTCTATTTTCTTCTTAATCTCGCATCTCTGCTCCTCTACACATCAGCCATGGCCGAGATTTGCCTCACCTTACACCATAGCCGAACCCCTTACCTTATCCCCACCACCATAATCGGCTACATCTCCACCACCAGCAAACTAAGGCCGAACCACCACAGCCCAGAACCATCTCAGGCCGTGCCTGCCGCACCCACATCTATCCCTCCCATCCCGAGCTCTCCACCACGCTTGCAACCCGATCTCCATCACCTTAATGCCAATCAAACCCATCCGCTCATCCCCCTCTTTCTCTTCTCTCCACCATCTTCGGCCAGCTTGCATATCTACCGAGGTACATCTATACCTATGTATAGTTATATTTAGTTATATATGAAATATTTATATAGTTTGTTAAATTGGTATATGTACATAAATATTTTTACTTTGATTGTTTGAATACATATTTTAGTTTTGCTGACCTCGGCTTATGATGATATGTTTATATAAGTGATTTCCTATAACAGTAAGATATATACATATATATTGGGTGTTAATAATATATTCTACTGGCTGCTTTGTTTCATATCTTACAGTGAAATTTTGCGAATGTATATGAATTTGTATATGTGTCTATATATGTACCTGTTATATATACATTAGTTTGTAAGCACATGAGTTCTGTTTTGATGTAAAGTATATGAAGTTATAAAATATAAATAGGTTTACATTAGCTTTATAATATTATTTTTGTTAGTATGTATATGTTATAACAATCTAGTTGGTGTACATTTATATATACATATTTTCTTTATATATGGCCTTCGTTTCTGGATATACATATTACTTCAAGTTACTATATAAAATGTTTATATATATATATATATTATATTATAAAGCTGTTATATTTGTTTTTGTAAAAGAAATTTTCGCACTTGTATATTGTCTGCATCTTTTGGTTGTTGTATGGTCTACACATAGGTTGGAGATATATAATATAGACATTGCAACCTTCTCTATAAGTTACAGTGTATATATATATATACATACATACATACATATGTTAGTGTATATATTTGAAAAGGAAAGAAAGATATGTATATGTTTGTTTTATATTATATTGTAGAGACATCAGTACATTATATGTATATGGTATTAGTTATATATGATAGTTCAGGTAAAGCATATTATATGTTAAGTACATGGGTTATAATATGTTGCTTCGTTTGTAAGTAGGGAGGCATTTATTTATTTTTATATAATATAAGTTAATAGAAGTTGTTATATAAGACTGTATATAAAAATTGTTATAAATATTATATAGTTATTTCATATAAGTTGTGTACGTGTTGCTTTATTTTAGTGTGCATCTAGGTCTCCAAAGCTATTTTTCTCAGTGGGTGTCTTGTCTGCATATGTGTTAATACAATACTGATTTAAGATGTAAGTATACATAAGTTTTGTTGTGTGTGTATATATATAATAGTTCGCTTATATTTCGTTCGGCATATAAAGTTAGAGTATTAAGTCTGCATCTATATTTTGTTGGCAGTCTACACATATAGTTTCAATGTAAGTGGTTTATATAAAACGTTGTGTATACGTTTGTTTGGATATGGATATAAAACAGTTGTTTATATATTTTATAAATTATATATATTAAAAATAAATTGGTTATATTGATTTATAATAAATGTTGATATTTGGATTTTTCTTGAGGGATATATATATATATATGTTATTTTAAAATTGAGTTTAAAATTTTAATTATTGATTTTAAAATATATTATATATATCTGCCATTTATATTAAATTGATTCTGATTTGTTCTCATCGATTCTTGTGTCAGCTATTTGACCGTCAAGTTCGTGCCTATATAACTTTGCTTCGGAATTTCGTGTTCGGATTCATAGCTCATTTCATTGTCAAATTTTTCTAGCCTCGAAAGGTGAGCACTCACTCACGATTAACGTTATTTTATTTATTAAATTTTATTTCAATTGAAACGACAATTGAAATATGCTGCTGTTAGTTAATTACACTGTTATATGCTATTACCTGTATCAGTTCACCTGTAACATCTGACACCATTATCTGTTAATTATTTATGTGATGATAATACAGTTTGGCTGATAATTGATTGATTGTTGATGTTTATATTGGACGTTAAATTGTTAGTGTTAAATGATAAATAGTATGCCAAATTGAAATGGATATAGGATAGTTAACGATTTTAAATCTGATTTATATGTTAAATTTGATTAGTTGAATATGACCCATTTTAATTGTTAAATTAATGGACATGTAGAATAGTGATGATTACACTTTGAACCATCGACGTATATTGGATTAATTGTTGTAGTGTAAAATTGAAATTGAATGACAAGTGAAGAACCGTATAAATAATTAGTGGAATAATCTTTAATCTGCATAAAATGATAGTGTAGATTCTAGAGATAATTATATTAATTTACACAAACAACAATGTGAATTAATACGATTATTTCGGGATTATTTGAATTGATTATTGGATTGATATTGATTGTGGTATTGCTTGTTTATTTACTTTAACACCATCCCAGTTATCACACTGCAAGTTCCCTTTGCGATGCTTTGATTTTTGAATTGAATTGGAATCGGGTTGAAATGATAAATACCCAAATTGAACTTTGACCTAGGATAGAGAATTAAATAAAACCCGATTGGTCAATAATTTGATTTAAAAATAAGCGAAGATTTTATTTGAATAAATAATATGGTTTTGAAATGAAGTTTAAATTTGAATGTTAATGAAAGGAAAATGTTAATATTTGATAATCTGAAACAAAATTTTAACAATGTAATTGATGAAAGAACGTTGTTTAATTTGAGAAATGATTGAATTAAGTTTGAAATGATTTAATAATTAAGTTTGAAATTATAATTAAGTTTGAAATTATTAAACTTTGAAACTATTTAATAATTAAGTTTTGAACTATTTAATAATTTAATAAGATTGAATTATTTAATGATTAAAATTGAATTGAATTCTTTATTAAGTAAAATTGAACTTCTTGAAAAAGGGAAATTTAGTTCTTTATTAATTAAGCTTTGTAATTGTAACTAAGTAAATAAATAAGTGAAATTGAATTTCTTTAACAAGAAATAAAATGTGATTTATTGAAATTAATGTAAGACTTGTATAAAGAATTTATTTGACAAATCTAATTTAATTCCATTTGATGTTTTGTATAATGAAGTTGAACTTAAGTAATTGATTTTATGGATTGGAATTTAAATATAAATTGTTTTGAATGATAAATTAATTTAACGATATTGAATGAAATCGATAAATGAATTTAAAGTGATTTGAATGTTAAATTAAATTGATTTAAATGATTTCGAAATGAAACTTTTGTACGAACTTGAATCAATATTTGATTTGTTGTAAATGAAAATTTAAATTGAATTATAAGATTTGGAAACGGTAAATTGGAAGTTTTGAAACGGAAATTTTGGAAATTAGTTTAGAAAGACAAATGAAGTGTCGATTTACAAATTCTAATTGAAATTGAATTTGATTTGGTTTTGAAATATATAAACGACCAATCGGTGAAATAATTTCGAAGGTTATTAAAGAGACCGGAATCAGTTATGGATATACTCTCTATCTAAAACGAAAACCACTTTAATAACTACACGCGGAGTGTGATCCAGAATGAAGTGGTTGGAATGATGTACGTGATGACTGAAGAAAGAGAACGATAATGGATAACCTTGACACTTGTGTCAAATTGGAAATGACTAAAACAGGAGCCGTGCCGGGCCAAATGGAGGTCAGCTACCTCAAGCGAACACACTTCTTCGAACTACTCATTACTTGTTGTCGATTGGTGCACCCTTGATTTTGGGAGTGTTGTTTCGTGGTGTTGCATTCGCTGCGGCGATGCGTTCTCACCAGTCCGGATCAGGCAAACGGTAGTTTCACTACCTTGGGTATTGCCTCATGTGCCTTGTCATACTTGTATCCCTATACGCGACCACTACGATTTGTTTTGTACCTTTTGTATATGGATTGCCCTCTGGTGACTTCCGGTTTTGGGGAAACTACGGTCTTGTATATGCTCTTGGGAATAAAAATGTGTTAAGGGTGGAATGAGCCATGACTTAACACTATTTTGATACTTTATATTACTGATAGAGATTATCTACTTATCGTACACTACTACATAGTAGATAGTTTAACGGATCCTTAAAGGATGGTTATTCCAAACATCCTTTGAGTTACTTGTATTTCAATTGCTATTTCACTTGAGTTGGATTTATTAATATAAGAATGTTAATCCTGACTCGAGTGTCTTGTGTTTTTGCTTTACGCTCGGGTCAGACTGAGTGTACCAGTATTCGAGACTCACCCTTGAAGTTGGAGCTTTGCTTGAAGATCCAGCCATCTATTCTGTTTTTAGTTTTCGATGATTCCAGTGATGTATTCTGATTTGTATCTGATGTATCGTATTACTCTTCCGTTGTATCTGGTTTAACTCTGATGTAACTTATACATTTATATAGTAGCTTCATGAACTACTATCTCTTTTATTTCCGCTGCATTTATTACTCTGTGTCTGTGATCTGTGATTATATTTATTTACTGTATATGTTCAGTTTTGCCAAATTTAAATTAACAACGCGGTATTTTGAGCAATTCAATTCCGGCATGAGTGTCTACCTATACACTTATAATGGATGCGGATGGTCCAAAATAGCGGGTCGTTACACGGCTCGTAATAGTAGAAAGTAAAAAATTAAATAACAATACCTCATTTGGTACCGCATCCTATAAATCATCACTTGCAAGAATGAAAAATTCAAGTGATCCTTCAACCACATCCTCTCGCATTAGCAGGATAAAAGTCCTTCACTCACAAAAATTAATCAGTAATAAGTAGTATATGCACTTCAATTGCAAAAATGTGCATAACTAGAATATAACATGATGAAGAAAATACCTTACTTTCAAGCTCAACAACAACATATTGCTCCAAGAGTTTATCAAAAAATACGCCAGAAATAGCAAGCACATATCCTACCTGCCATATGTTGATTTGGGTCTGATCCTACATGCACCGATGATCTACTTTCAATTTAACGAACTAGTTTTGATACCTTAAAATCTTTCTAGTTTTACAGTACTATATAGTTAATTCTATCTGCTATAACAAAATTGAAAGGAAAACCATTATATCCTTGCTTATTTTATGTTGTATATTCAAATTCTTACCTATTTTACACTGTAATTCAAATTTTAGTTCTGCAATAAAATATTTACTAAAAACAGCAAACAATTACATACTTCCACATCTATCACCATTTGCTGAGGCGGCACAATCCTTAAACCAAGCTTAATTTTTCTCCAAACGCATGTTGAGCTAATTCATGATACCAACCGACTTGTTTTCCTAGAACAATTCCTTGCATTTGGACCATTTACCATAGAGTGTATAGTGTTATTATTCATAATACAATTAAACTTGTGACACTAATAATCCTAATGAATAAAATGTCTTTCTAAAATTTCATATAATTGTTTATTTAAACGAAACAAAAAGGAAGAGGGAGGGGATGTTGGTGGTGGTGGGGTGGTTTTCTGACTCTCAAGTTTAAATGCATCCAAACAAATTAAACTAAGTGCACAATCCAAAGTCTAACTTTCTTCCTTTATTGAGAACCCGATCAAAAAATTAGTCATTGTGGATTCAAACACCATACCTGATGTTCTTTTTGTAACGACCCGTATTTTTACGGATCAAAACATTCTAAAATGATTGACCTTTGATTGTATTGTTGTTAGGTCATTTCAGGTTTTAGCAGAATTTTTCTTAAGTCTTAAGTCGTAGCCGACTTAGAAAGTTTGGACGAGTTAAGAAATAGGTCTGGACGGGTTAATGACTAAGTGGTAGGTCGGCGACGACCTAAGGAAGATAGGGTGGCTTAGGTCGAGTGACCGACTTAAGGGAGTAGCCTATCTAAGAAGTTGACCGACTTATAGTATTAACCGACTTAAGGATAGTGGTGAGTTAAGTGTTAAGTCGGCTGACGAGTTAAGATAGTGGTCGACTTAAGACCTGGACGACTTAGTAGTTAGCATATCTGACAAATTATTTGTTGAGTCGTTGCCGAGTTAAGGAAGTGGGGTTGACCGACTTAAGAGGTTAGGGCGACCTAAGGAAGAATAGTAGGCAGCCTAAGTATTCTGGAGTAGAGTTGGGTCGGCAACGACCTAAGGACATGTTGTGAGCGACCTAAGTGTTTGGGTGTTAAGTGTTAGGTCGGCAGGGTAATTGAGTCGGTAGGTAGTTGAGTCGGCAACGTGTGTTGAGTTGTGAGTCGGTAGGACGTCTCTTGTGTTAAGTCGTAACCCAGTTACGAGTTAAGTCGTAGTTGTATTCCTTCGTATGTCTTAAGTCGGCAAGGCACTTAAGTCGGCAACGACCTAAGTTAAGTCGTGCCTATGTGTTAAGTCGCAGTTGCGCTTTGTTGTTGAGTCGTCAACCGACTTAGGACTTGGGTTTTGCGGCAGTATGATGAGTCTGCTTCGTTGGGTTGGTCATATTGTTAAGTCGTAGGTCGGCGAGGCAGTTAAGTCGTTAAGTCGTAGGCGCATGCCATAAGTCGTAACCGACTTAGGAGACAGCTATTTTGTTGCGAGTCATAGGCAGATGAGTTTTTAGGTCGGCAAGGCACTAGGTCGGCAAGGCACTAGGTCGGCATGGTGTTAAGTCGGCACCGACTTAAGGAGATAGCCGAGTTACGACTTAAGGGCAGTTTTCAGCTATAAATAGGAGGGGTTGTTCTCACTTTTTGGGATCCGGATTTTGAAGCGACGAAGTGCTGCCATTTTGAGAGCTCGACTTCTACACTTCTTCACTTCTTTTCTCCACTCTAATCTAGTGCTTCCATCCATCCAAATCGAAGATCAAGATTGAAGATTCAAGAGCTTAGATTGAAGATCTTCATCTTTTCAAGGGAGATTTCTTCATTTGAAGCGGATTTGTGATAGATCTAGCTTCATCCTTCGCTGTCCAGATCTGAAGTGTGTTGATTTGAGGTTGTTTAGGTGATTTGGTGAGTGGTGATTATCTCTCACACGGATCCAAAGGAGTATATCGGATTGTTGGCTCGATTTGGTGTTAAAATAGAGATTTCCATGCATTTTCTTCATCCTATGTGTAGATCCATATAGATCCATTGTTCATGATGATGTTGCATCCATTTTATCATATGTTAACCTATGCAAGTTCATTCATCAAGTTTGTAGAGATATAATCCATGTTTTCATGCTTATTGGACTTTCAACTCTTTAATTACGAAAATGCCATTATTGTTATAATTGTCTACTTAGATCATTTTTGAATGCTTGATTGCTTGGATTGATGTTTGATTTGATTGATTATTATGAACTAGATGATTGATGATTAGATTTAGACCAAAGGTGATTCAAAAGCTAAGGGAAAGGCTCTTGGATTGGAAAAGCTGCTCGTGGCATATGTAGCGGGATGATGAAGCTTTTATGCATAGATTTGACGATGTGATGATGAGATGAGGCTTTGCGAGGATGTAATGAAGTGAGGCAATCATGTGATGAAGACTTGGTCTAATCCAGACGGGATCATTCCAAGCATGTTGATAACTCGGTGATATGATTCGAGTTGAAGATAATGAATGGATATGAGAATAGTCGTCGAGGAGGATGACTAGGAGGCTTGGATAGCATCGTTGTTGAAGGTTCTAGCATGCTCTAAGCAAGAGTACGTTTGGGCAGATTCGATAGTCCCAACGGCCAACTGTTGATGGTCGAGTACTCTGGGCAGATTCGATAGTCCTAGGCACGGGCTGCGACGACGTGCGGGAGTTATGTCTAGAACCGGGGTTTCCATTAGCCCTTGACGGACGGCTGAAAGAATGTGCCGGTCATTCAATTAACGGTGATATCGAAGCAATGATAACAGTGATAGCCAGAGTCATGGATGTTTGGTTGTATCGTCATTCGGACTCAAGAGCGGTATTTTCTGGGTGCTTATCTGATTTAGGCCTTGGTACTTGGAAAACATCGCCCTTGACTCGAGTGATAGTAGCTTTACTTTAAATTGTATGCTCTGCTATGTTTGCTTCTGCTTAGTGTGTGTCTGGGGGCTATCACTGTAGAATGAGGTTGGAGTGGGAGGGTTGTATTCCTATTCCTTTTCCTTTATGCTCTTTTGGTATGTTGTTAGTTAATTTACTGCTCACTAAGACTGTTGTCTGACTCAAGGCTTTATGTTTTAATTCTTATTGCCTTGGGCTGTTCGTCCATTTTGGGACGGGCAGACTAGGTAGCAGGTGACAGGTGCTGTTCTCTTCTCACGATGCTGATATCGAAGACGAGCTAGAGGGTTGCATATTATCTTCTTATATGTACTGGATATTCCGCTGTTTTGTTTTCTCTGAGAGATATGTAGTGAGGCTGGATGTATTGACTATATGAATGCTTGTATTCAACTATTATGGAGTTTTATAAGATGTCATTTTGTTCTGTAAAGCTTCACTATACATATGTTCTATTGTATTTTGTCCATGCGCTGTGAGTAATACGATTGATCCTGTTGTTTTAATCTTACCTTGACAATCGTCCATGGTCGCCTGGCACACTTTACAGCGCACTATCTCTAGATTCGGTGCAGGGGTCATGGGCGGTCGTCACATTTGGTATCAGAGCATTGGTTAATCGATTTTACCCAACGCTCGCTGTCGTAACTACGTATGAGAGACGTAATTGTAATTTGATGGATGATTACTATATATAATATAGTAGTTTAGCAGTAAGTTAGTCATGTATGCAGTTGTTTCTCTAGATGTTCTAATCATTCCTTTTTATAGATATTGAGAATGAGTCGAAGAGGGAGACCAGCTGCTAGGGAAGGCCGTGCTACTGAAGAGACTGCTGATTATGCAGCCATGTTCGAAGCTATGATGACTTCGATCATGAGAATGATACCAGTTCCGGGGGCAGCAGTTGATGTTGGAGTTCAAGTCCAAGCTCCGAAACCAGTGGATTTTGCTAAGTTGTGCAAGGATTATACTGCTCTTGGAGGGAAGGTTTTCTTGGGAACAGAATCTACCATTGAGGTCCAGAGGTGGATAGATGCTTGTAGAAGGATCTTTGGCGATTTGGGAATTGATGATGCAACTAAGAGGAAGTTGGCATCGAGGCAGCTTCAAGGGAGAGCCTCTGATTGGTTGAACTCTATTACCATCACTACTCCGGAAGAAGAGATTACTTGGGAGCAATTCCAAGTCAGATTTGAAGCTAAGTTCATTTCTACAGCCCAGAAGTCTGTTCTGTTCAAGAGGTTTGTGGAGCTCAAGCAAGGTGGAAGATCAGTTCTTGAGTATGTTTCTGAGTTCGAAGCTTTGTCCAAGTATGCCCGGTCGTATATTGAATCTGCTTATCAGAAGAATGAGAAGTTTGTGACCGGCTTGGATAGTTATCTTGGGAGACAGTTGGTGGATCATTTGGACGATTCATTTGAGAAGCTTGTGGAGAAAGCTCTTAGGCATGAGAGTCTGTTTCCTAAGGAAGGATCTGTTGTTGCTGTGACCAAGGGGGAGTCTAAACCACAGCAGGGTGGAAACCAGAAGAGGAAGCAGCAGCAGCAGAAGGGTAAGGATGGCCAGAAGAAGCCGAAATGCGAGGTGACTTGCTACAATTGTCAGCAGAAGGGCCATTTCTCTAAGGATTGTAAGAATCCGAAGGCACCGATGAAGTGTCACAACTGTGACAAGCCGGGGCATTTCAGGAAGAATTGTCCAGAACCAAGGAAGGACAGGCAGATTGTGCAAGCCTATGCTTTAGGAGCTGTTCCGTCGTCTTCAAAAGCTCCTACTGCTGAAGAGAAGGGAAAAAGTGTGGTTGTTCAAGGTACTCTTTTCCTATGTGGTGTTCCAGTTAGAGTTTTGTTTGATACTGGAGCGTCACATTCATTTGTTTGTAATGAACTAGTAGGCCGGTTAGGTTTGGAACCGGATATTGTTGATAGGCCATTGGTTGTGACTAATCCAGTTGGGGGTTCGTCTTGTTTGTGTATGTTATGCCGTGGTCTAGTTGTGTCGAGTCATGGTTGCTCTTTTGTTTGTGATTGTTTTGTTCTGAACTTTGCGGGGTTCGGAATTATCTTGGGTATGGACTGGCTTAGGAAGTATGCGGCTAAGGTTGATTGTGAGAGGCTAGAGGTGGCAGTCGAGAATGTGGAAGGGCGAAAGATTGTGATACGATGTAAGCATGAGGAAGGCGTCTTCATGAGCTTCATGTATTCGCTAGTTGTTCCACGGGATGGACTGTCTTTAGTGCCAATCGCAAATGGATTCGAGGATGTCTTTGACGAAGTCAAAGGGTTGCCGCCGCATAGAGAGATCGAGTTTCGTATAGATCTAGTTGAAGGAGCCAGACCTGTTGTGATGCCTCTTAGGCGGATGGCGCCTAGGGAATAGCAGGAGTTGAGGGTGCAAGTTGATGATCTTTTGCAGAAAGGATTCATTCGGCGTAGTGTGTCCGAGTGGGGTGCACCAGTTGTGTTTGCAACCAAGGCAGATGGGTCATTGAGATTGTGTGTGGATTATCGTGAGCTGAATAAGGTGACTAAGAAGAACAAGTATCCATTGCCGAGAATAGATGACTTGTTTGATCAGCTTCACGAAGCCAAGGTGTTTTCTCAGATGGATTTGGCAACGGGATTTCACCAGTTGAGAGTAGCTAAGGATAGTGTGCCGAAGACTGCTTTTAGGACACCATCCGGTTTCTTTGAGTGGCTGGTAATGCCGTTTGGATTGACTAACGCGCCAGCATATTTTGTGGATCTTATGAATAGAGTGTTCAGAGATCAGTTGAACAAGTTCGTACTTGTGTTCGTGGATGATATTCTGATTTATTCCAGAACGGAAGAAGAGCACAAGACGCACTTGCGTATTGTTTTGGAGATCTTACGGAAACATCGGCTGAAGGCTAAGTTTTCGAAGTGTCACTTCTGGAAGAGTGAAGTGAGGTTCTTAGGCCATGTGATCTCTGGAAATGGAATAGCGGTTGATCCCGCTAAGGTGGCAGCAATCCAGGATTGGGTTAGACCTAAGAATGCATCCGATGTGAGAAGTTTTCTTGGATTAGCAGGATATTATCGACGGTTTATCAAAGACTTCTCCAAGATAGCTGCACCGTTAACAGGATTGATGAAGAAGAACCAAGTGTTCAGTTGGGATGCTAAGTGTGAGCAAGCTTTCGGAATCCTGAAAGAGAGATTGACGAGTGCTCCTGTTTTGACTATTCCTAGTGGGAATGATGAGATGGTGGTTTATACAGACGCATGTGGTACTGGACTTGGAGCAGTGCTGATGCAGGAGAATAAAGTTGTTGCGTATGCCAGTCGACAACTGAAGCCGCATGAAAGGAATTACCCAACTCATGATTTGGAATTAGCGGCGATTGTATTTGCTCTGAAGATGTGGAGGCATTATCTGTTGGGAGTTCGATTCGAGTTGTTTACGGATCATAAGTCGTTGAAGTATCTTTTCTCCCAAAAGGATTTGAATCTTCGGCAGCAACGTTGGCTAGAGTTTTTGGCATCATATGATTTTGGTATAGCTTATACTCCGGGAAAAGGTAACGCAGTGGCAGATGCGTTAAGTCGAAGACATGCAGGATTGGGAGCCATGTTTTCAGAATGGAAGAGTCTCGAGTATTTAGCTGAGTTTGACTTCAGGCCTAGATGCGAATTGGAACCTGAGATGTTGGCAAACTTATCAATAAGACCCACTCTTGTGGAAAGGATTGGTGAGAGCCAAAAGCGAGATGGTAAGCTTGTCAAGATTATCCGTGAATTGGAATCTGGGTTGGATCCAGAAAAGGATAAAGGATTCGAGGTCGATCGAGAGGGTTGGCTTCGGAAGCAAGGACGACTAGTTGTTCCCGATATAGATGAATTGAGGAGTGAAGTTCTGAAGGAAAGTCATCACTCGAAGTTGACAATTCATCCAGGTGGAAACAAGATGTATCGGGATATGAAGAGAACCTACTACTGGGAAGGCATGAAGAAGGATGTTGGAAATTTTATTTCCAAATGTATGAATTGCCAGTTGGTAAAAGCCGAACAGAAAAAGCCAAGTGGATTGCTTCAGCCATTAGAAGTTCCTACATGGAAGTGGGAACAAGTGTCGATGGATTTTATCGATGGATTGCCTAGAACCAGAACGGGAAATGAAGGGATTTGGGTCATTGTGGATCGTTTGACCAAGAGTGCAAGATTCATTCCAGTTCGATTGACTAGGACTGTATCAAAGTTGGCTGAGTTGTATGTTAAGTGGATAGTTCGATTCCATGGTATTCCGAAGAGTATAGTGAGCGATCGAGATCCATTGTTCACTAGTGGATTTTGGAAGAGCTTCCAGGAAGTCTTGGGAACCGAGTTGTGTTTGAGTACAGCTTATCATCCCCAAACAGATGGTCAGACTGAGAGAGTCAACCGAGTTTTGGAAGATCTCCTCAGAGCTTGTGTTTTGGATTTCGGAGGATCATGGGAAGATCACCTTCATTTGGTGGAGTTTGCCTACAACAACAGTTACCAGTCAAGTATTGGTATGGCACCATATGAGGCATTGTATGGAAGACCGTCTAACTCTCCGACATGTTGGTTGGAAACTGGGGAAAAGTTGATGCTTGGGCCAGAGATGATTCGTCAGACTTCAGATTGTATAGAGATCATTCGGCAACGAATGAAGGCAGCCCAAGATCGTCAGAAGAGTTATGCTGATAAACGTCGTAAGGATTTGGAGTTCGACGTAGGTGAGATGGTTTTTGTGAAGATTTCTCCACTGAAGAATGTTATCCGATTCGGGAAGAAAGGAAAATTGACTCCGAGATTTGTTGGACCATTCCCGATCATCGAGCGAATTGGAAAGCTCGCCTACAGATTGGAGTTACCGGAGAAAATGTCGGGTGTGCACAATGTTTTTCATGTATCATATCTACGGAAGTATGTGCACGACTCGAGTACGGTGGTTTCTGCTGATAGCTGTGAAGACTTAGAAGTTGATCCAGTCGATAGAAGACCTCGTAAGCCGCTTCGTGTTGTTGAAACCGACACGAAACAGCTTAGGAGGAAGATAGTTAAGTTGCTCAAGATACAATGGAGTGACAATGATAACGACTGTACGTGGGAGGTGGAAGAGAGGATGAAGGCAGCTCATCCTGAACTCTTCAAGGTATGGCCCTAAGGTGTCGTGTCATCTAACGAAATTGTAACTTGTTCTAAGTCTTAGAATTCTGTACGCTAAGCTAGAATTGGATGCATGGTCTATTGATTGTTATGGATGATAGGCGTACAGAATAGCTATGATTGCCTTGTTTGTTTGGAATTTCGGGGGCGAAATTCCTAAGGGGGAGAGAATGTAACGACCCGTATTTTTACGGATCAAAACATTCTAAAATGATTGACCTTTGATTGTATTGTTGTTAGGTCATTTCAGGTTTTAGCAGAATTTTTCTTAAGTCTTAAGTCGTAGCCGACTTAGGAAGTTTGGACGAGTTAAGAAATAGGTCTGGACGGGTTAATGACTAAGTGGTAGGTCGGCGACGACCTAAGGAAGATAGGGTGGCTTAGGTCGAGTGACCGACTTAAGGGAGTAGCCTATCTAAGAAGTTGACCGACTTATAGTATTAACCGACTTAAGGATAGTGGTGAGTTAAGTGTTAAGTCGGCTGACGAGTTAAGATAGTGGTCGACTTAAGACCTGGACGACTTAGTAGTTAGCATATCTGACAAATTATTTGTTGAGTCGTTGCCGAGTTAAGGAAGTGGGGTTGACCGACTTAAGAGGTTAGGGCGACCTAAGGAAGAATAGTAGGCAGCCTAAGTATTCTGGAGTAGAGTTGGGTCGGCAACGACCTAAGGACATGTTGTGAGCGACCTAAGTGTTTGGGTGTTAAGTGTTAGGTCGGCAGGGTAATTGAGTCGGTAGGTAGTTGAGTCGGCAACGTGTGTTGAGTTGTGAGTCGGCAGGACGTCTCTTGTGTTAAGTCGTAACCCAGTTACGAGTTAAGTCGTAGTTGTATTCCTTCGTATGTCTTAAGTCGGCAAGGCACTTAAGTCGGCAACGACCTAAGTTAAGTCGTGCCTATGTGTTAAGTCGCAGTTGCGCTTTGTTGTTGAGTCGTCAACCGACTTAGGACTTGGGTTTTGCGGCAGTATGATGAGTCTGCTTCGTTGGGTCGGTCATATTGTTAAGTCGTAGGTCGGCGAGGCAGTTAAGTCGTTAAGTCGTAGGCGCATGCCATAAGTCGTAACCGACTTAGGAGACAGCTGTTTTGTTGCGATTCATAGGCAGATGAGTTTTTAGGTCGGCAAGGCACTAGGTCGGCAAGGCACTAGGTCGGCATGGTGTTAAGTCGGCACCGACTTAAGGAGATAGCCGAGTTACGACTTAAGGGCAGTTTTCAGCTATAAATAGGAGGGGTTGTTCTCACTTTTTGGGATCCGGATTTTGAAGCGACGAAGTGCTGCCATTTTGAGAGCTCGACTTCTACACTTCTTCACTTCTTTTCTCCACTCTAATCTAGTGCTTCCATCCATCCAAATCGAAGATCAAGATTGAAGATTCAAGAGCTTAGATTGAAGATCTTCATCTTTTCAAGGGAGATTTCTTCATTTGAAGCGGATTTGTGATAGATCTAGCTTCATCCTTCGCTGTCCAGATCTGAAGTGTGTTGATTTGAGGTTGTTTAGGTGATTTGGTGAGTGGTGATTATATCTCACACGGATCCAAAGGAGTATATCGGATTGTTGGCTCGATTTGGTGTTAAAATAGAGATTTCCATGCATTTTCTTCATCCTATGTGTAGATCCATATAGATCCATTGTTCATGATGATGTTGCATCCATTTTATCATATGTTAACCTATGCAAGTTCATTCATCAAGTTTGTAGAGATATAATCCATGTTTTCATGCTTATTGGACTTTCAACTCTTTAATTACGAAAATGCCATTATTGTTATAATTGTCTACTTAGATCATTTTTGAATGCTTGATTGCTTGGATTGATGTTTGATTTGATTGATTATTATGAACTAGATGATTGATGATTAGATTTAGACCAAAGGTGATTCAAAAGCTAAGGGAAAGGCTCTTGGATTGGAAAAGCTGCTCGTGGCATATGTAGCGGGATGATGAAGCTTTTATGCATAGATTTGACGATGTGATGATGAGATGAGGCTTTGCGAGGATGTAATGAAGTGAGGCAATCATGTGATGAAGACTTGGTCTAATCCAGACGGGATCATTCCAAGCATGTTGATAACTCGGTGATATGATTCGAGTTGAAGATAATGAATGGATATGAGAATAGTCGTCGAGGAGGATGACTAGGAGGCTTGGATAGCATCGTTGTTGAAGGTTCTAGCATGCTCTAAGCAAGAGTACGTTTGGGCAGATTCGATAGTCCCAACGGCCAACTGTTGATGGTCGAGTACTCTGGGCAGATTCGATAGTCCTAGGCACGGGCTGCGACGACGTGCGGGAGTTATGTCTAGAACCGGGGTTTCCATTAGCCCTTGACGGACGGCTGAAAGAATGTGCCGGTCATTCAATTAACGGTGATATCGAAGCAATGATAACAGTGATAGCCAGAGTCATGGATGTTTGGTTGTATCGTCATTCGGACTCAAGAGCGGTATTTTCTGGGTGCTTATCTGATTTAGGCCTTGGTACTTGGAAAACATCGCCCTTGACTCGAGTGATAGTAGCTTTACTTTAAATTGTATGGTCTGCTATGTTTGCTTCTGCTTAGTGTGTGTCTGGGGGCTATCACTGTAGAATGAGGTTGGAGTGGGAGGGTTGTATTCCTATTCCTTTTCCTTTATGCTCTTTTGGTATGTTGTTAGTTAATTTACTGCTCACTAAGACTGTTGTCTGACTCAAGGCTTTATGTTTTAATTCTTATTGCCTTGGGCTGTTCGTCCATTTTGGGACGGGCAGACTAGGTAGCAGGTGACAGGTGCTGTTCTCTTCTCACGATGCTGATATCGAAGACGAGCTAGAGGGTTGCATATTATCTTCTTATATGTACTGGATATTCCGCTGTTTTATTTTCTCTGAGAGATATGTAGTGAGGCTGGATGTATTGACTATATGAATGCTTGTATTCAACTATTATGGAGTTTTATAAGATGTCATTTTGTTCTGTAAAGCTTCACTATACATATGTTCTATTGTATTTTGTCCATGCGCTGTGAGTAATACAATTGATCCTGTTGTTTTAATCTTACCTTGACAATCGTCCATGGTCGCCTGGCACACTTTACAGCGCACTATCTCTAGATTCGGTGCAGGGGTCATGGGCGGTCGTCACACTTTTGGAAAAATTAGGGTGAAATTAGAGTGAAATTTGCACTGATAAAACTAAGCATTACGTAAACTAAAGCAATACACATTAAAGAGGAAACAACTAAATCCAATTCACTAAAAGAAGGTACAGAGCAAACTAAAACAATAATGCCCAAGCAACTAAAATTTTAGGTACACTATTGCTAAGCCTTACCAGTGTACATGTTGTGCACATGCGTGGATTCAAGTAGGAATAGGTCTATGCATTAAGTACCCTTGAGCTGCAGCTTGGTTATAATTTGTCACAAAATGTAATATACATGCAATAACATAGCCCTCTAATAAAAGAAAAACCCTTATGTTTCCATGGACATTTTTTTACATCTAATAGATAAAAGATCCAATCGATTATTTTTTCCTAATATTTCTATCAAGCAACCTACCATTATTACAATATACAAGAAATTTAGCATCAGTTTTCAATGGTTTTTCTTCTTTTCATCTAATTCCATCTATCTAGTTCATTTTTGTTCAATTTTTTTATAGTTTATACATCTAACTGTAAGCCTAAATGAAGACACATCAAATTATATGCATGTATACAAACTGAAGTGTACTAGAAGAGCTGTATATGCATAGTTTGCAATGTAATGAATTGTATATAGGGACATAATTATTATATAAACCTAATTGCTGCCAATAAATATTACACCAAACAAAGCAGCTAAATGAATTGAACTCTATGAAATATTAGCACATGAACAATACAGCCAAAGGCAATTAGATGTATAGTAAAACTCCATGATCATCCCTAAATAAATCAAATTCAAACAAATATTGCTATATAAAAACCATATTATCAACTGAAAGTTCCTTGATATTTACATGTAACAAAACATATGAAAGCCACAGCATAAGTATTTTAAGATCTGAGCTAAAGAACAAGATTAAGATGCTGTCAACAAACAGTAGTTAATATACAAATTCAACATATAAAAGCCATACAATAGGCAAAGACATCTAAAGCATCACTAACAACCAACTAGGATACACTAAAAATAAAAAATAGGATAGTGCTTTGGACCAGTAACATAGACTATGTGACTATTACTAAAAATGGTTTAAGAAAATGTAGTGTATTTTCATTCCTATTATTTTGATTTCTGGACGACAATAGTATATTTTAAACCTGATTCTGAAAACTAGACTGACTAATCTAATAGCATGATTTGAAAACAATCTCAAAAACTATATAGGATAATAAAAATGAGAATACATAACAGAGAATCTCTCAATTTTCAAGTTCAAATTTAAAGTAATGAAAGCACTAGTACTATAGTGAGCTTACACAAGACTCCAACACATTCAGCCTTACACTTTAAAGACTATTGATGAATAAACATAAGCTTAAGGAAAATAAAAGATATTGTAATTCTAGAACTCATGACAACACAATCATATTATGAATGTGATAAATGAATGCTAAACAAACAAATATTGCTTCAAATGAAATGAAGTGTGATAAATAAATGTACTAAAAATACATTGAATGATAAAAATCCTAAACAAATGAAATGAACAGTGATAAACGAATGCCTTCACCTAACTTCACGCAATATAGGATACAAATGTTAACATTGCATAGAAAATAAGATTAAGATAATATTTTGAGTGTAAAACTCACCAAAATACCGAGCGAAGTCATACTTGCCTTCACCTAACTTCAGCCGCCAGCACTCCATTCCACTACCGCTTCATAAAATCGCAACCACACTTTGCCTAAATGTCAATCATCTTTATTACAATCCTTGCCACTGCCCAGTTCGCCTTCAGCTCGTCACCCCTAAATCGAACTCTAGCAACTGCCTCCGCATACGCACGCAACTCAAAAATCTACTCGCATCGCCACCAAGTTTGTTCGCTCCCAGGTTGATGTGGCCTCACGATCGCGTTGGCACTACAAGTGCTGCACCCGTTTTCGGATGCATTAGTTGTCTTGGCCGGGATCATGCGTCCTTTTTTTCGTCAATCGTGTGCGTTCGAATTTTCAAGACAAAACCAAATTAGGGGTAACGGGTTTTTGATTTTGGCTGGTGAGAGAGGAAGCAAGTAGTGATGTGACGACCGCCCATGACCCCTGCACTGAACCTAGAGATAGTGCTCTGTAAAGTGTGCCAGGCGACCATGGACGATTGTCAGGGTAAATTAAAACAACAGAATCTATCGTATTACTCACAGCGCATGGACAAAATACAATAGAACATATATATAGTGAAGCTTCACAGAATAGAATCTCATCAATAAAACTTCATAATAGTTGAATACAGGCATCAGAATAGTCAATACAACAAGCCTCACTACATAACACTCAGAGAAAATACAAACAGCGGAACATCCAGTACATATAATAAGAAGATAATATGCAACCCTCCAGCTCGTCTTCGATATCAACACCGTGGAAAGCAAGAACAGCACCTGTCACCTGCTACCTAGTCTGCCCATCCCAAAAATGGACGAACAGCCCAAGGCAATAAGAGTTAAAACATAAAGCCTTGAGTCAGACAACAGTCTTAGTGAGCGGTAAATTAACTAATCAACATACCAAGAGAGCATAAAGGAAAAGGAATAGGAATACAACCATCCCACTCCACCTCTTTCTACAGTGATAGCCCCCAGACACACACTAAGCAGAAGAAAACATAGCAGAGCATACAATTTAAAGTAAAGAAATTGTCACTCGAGTCAAGGGCAATGTTTTCCAAGCACAAACCCCCAAGGCCTAAACCAAGATCAGATAAGCACCCAGAAAACACTGCTCTTGAGACCGAATGACGATACAACCAAACATCCATGACTCTGGCTATCACTGTTATCATTGCTTCGATATCATCGTTAATTGAATGACCGGCACATTCTTTCAGCCGTCCGTCAAGGGCTAATGGAAACCCCGGTTCTAGACATAACTCTCGCACGTCATCGTGACCCGTGCCTAGGACTATCGAATCTGCCCAGAGTACTTGACTACCAATCAGTAGCCTTCAGGGACTATCGAATCTGCCCAACGTACTCTTGCTTTGAGCATGCTAGAACCTTCAACAACGATGAGATCTCAGCCTTCTAGTCATCCTCCTCGACGACTATTTCCATACTAGCTCAAGCGCCTCTCGAGCAAACCATTATCCTCAACTCGAACCATTTCACCGAGTTATCAACATGCTTGGAATGATCCTGTCTGGATTAGACCAAGGCTATCTCATATCATGCTTCGATTCATCACATCCTCGCAAAGCCTCATCTCAACATCATCATCAAATCTATGCATAAGAGCTTCATCATCTGCTACATATGCCACAAGCAGCTTTCTCGATTCAAGAGCCTTTCTCTTAGCTTTTGAATCATCTTCGGTCTAAATCAAATCATCAATCATCTAATTCATAGCAATCAATAAAATCAAACATTAATCCAAGTAAACAAGCATTCAAATATGATCTAAATAGACAATTATAACAATAATGGCAATTTCGTAATTAAAGAGTCAAAAGTCTAACAAGCATGAAATCATGAGCAATGTCTCTATAATCTTGATGAATGTACTTGCATAAGTTAACATGTAGTAAAATGGAGATCAAATCATCATGGACAATGGATCTATATGGATTACACATATGATTAGGAAAATGCATGGAAATCACTACTTTAACACCAAATCAAGCCAACGATCCGATATAGTCATTTGGATCCATGTGAGAGATAATCACCACTCACCAAATCACCTAAACAACCCAAAAGCAACACACTTCAGATCTGGACAGCGAAGGATCTAACTTGATCTATCACAAATCCGCTTCAAACGATGAAATCTCTCTTCGATGGATGAAGATCTTCAATCTAAGCTCTTCAATCTTCGATTTGATCTTCGATTTGATCTTCGATATGGATGGAAGGAATCAATAGATTAGAGTGGAGAAAAGAAGTGAAGAAGTGTAGAAGTCGAGCTCTCAAAATGGCAGCACTTCGTCGCTTCGAAATCCGGATCCCTAAAAGGGAGAAAAGCCTTCCTATTTATAGTTGAAATCCCCTTAGGTCGCACACTCTTAGGTCGTCCACGACCTAACAAACTCTCCGACCTAACACAACGCAGGCGCGCGACCTATCACCATGCGACTTACGACCTATCGAAACTCACCTGTCTACGACTTACGACTTAGCAGCTCAACTCCTAAGTCGCTCGCGACTTAACAACTCCTAGGTCGCTCACGACCTAACACTCAGGCAAAACCCAGCGACCTAACGCAGATACTTCCTCGCGACCTAACCTCTCAACAGAGTTACGACCTACGACTTAACTAAGACGCGACCTAACTAATCTTAGGTCGTCTACGACCTAACAAACCTGCGACCTTACTAACTTAGCCAGGATACGACTTAACTCCTTAAGTCGTCTAACGACCTAACTACTAAGTCGCTCCACTCCACTAGGTCGTATACTCCTTAGCTCGCATCTCCCTTAGGTCGCTAACATCCTATAAGTCGCTCTAAACTAACACACGACCTAAACCACTATGCGACCTAACTGCTAGGTCGTTAACTCTCTTAGGTCGCTGCCTTTCCTATAGGTCGTTCCAATAATTAGGTCGTTCACTCGACCTATCTTACCTCACGACCTAAGCTTATCACACGACCTATCTCCTATACGACCTATCCCAAACTCCTTAGGTCGCCAGTTTCTATAAGTCGCCTATTCCCTTAAGTCGTCTACGACCTAAGCCTCAACATATGACTTATCTATCATACGACCTAACTCCAAATCCTTAGGTCGCCAACCTCAACTTCCTTAGGTCGCATATCCTTCTTAAGTCAGTCAATTCTCTTAAGTCGCTCTCGATCTAATTCTACTCGACTTAAGCTTCGAACGACTTAAACCCTAGACGACTTAACAACATTACGACCTAATGACAATAGTTCTACGATGTTTCGATCCGTAAAAATATGGGTCGTTACATTCTCTCCCCCTTAGGAATTTCGCCCCCGAAATTCCAAACAAACAAGAGCAAACAAAGGCTATTCTGCATGCCTACCATCCACAGCAATCAACAAACCATGCATCCAATTCTAGCTTAGCATGCAGAATTCTAAAACTTAGAACAAGTTACAATGTCGTTAGATGACACGACATCTTAGGGCCATACCTTGAAGAGTTCAGGATGAGCTGCTTTCATCCTCTCTTCCACCTCCCACGTACAGTCGTTATCATCATCACTCCATTGTATCTTGAGCAACTTAACTACCTTCCTCCTAAGCTGTTTCTTGTCGGTTTCCATAACACGAAGCGGCTTACGAGGTCTCTTATCGACTGGATCAACTTCAAAATCTTCACAGCTATCAGCAGAAACCACTGTATTCGAGTCGTGCACATACTTACGTAGATACGATACATGAAAAACATTGTGCACACCCGACATCTTCTCCGGTAACTCCAATCTGTAAGCGAGCTTTCCAATTCGCTCTATGATCGGGAATGGTCCAACAAATCTCGGAGTCAATTTCCCTTTCTTCCCGAATCGAATAACATTCTTCAGTGGAGAAATCTTTACGAAAACCATATCACCTACGTCGAATTCCAAATCCTTACGATGTTTATCGGCATAACTTTTCTGACGGTCTTGGGCTGCCTTCATTCGTTGCCGAATGATCTCTATGCAATCCGAAGTCTGTCGAATCATCTCTGGCCCAAGTATAAGCTTTTCTCCTGTCTCTAACCAACATGTCGGAGAGTTACACGGTCTTCCATACAATGCCTCATACGGTGCCATACCAATGCTTGACTGGTAACTGTTGTTATACGAAAATTCCACCAAATGAAGATGATCTTCCCATGATCCTCCAAAATCCAAAACACAAGCTCTAAGAAGATCTTCCAAAACTCGGTTGACTCTCTCGGTCTGACCATCTGTTTGAGGGTGATAAGCTGTACTCAAACACAACTCGGTTCCCAAAACTTCCTGGAAGCTCTTCCAAAATCCACTAGTGAACAATGGGTCTCGATCGCTCACTATACTCTTAGGAATACCATGGAATCGAACTATCCACTTAACATACAACTCTGCCAACTTTGATGCAGTCCTAGTCGATCGAACATGAATGAATCTTGCACTCTTAGTCAAACGATCTACAATGACCCAAATCCCTTCATTTCCCGCTCTGGTTCTAGGTAACCCATCGATAAAGTCCATCGATATTTGCTCCCATTTCCATGTAGGAACTTCTAATGGCTGAAGCAATCCACTTGGCTTCTTCTATTAGGCTTTTACCAACTGGCAATTCATGCACTTGGAAATAAAATTTCCAACATCCTTCTTCACACCTTCCCAGTAATAGGTTCTCTTCATATCCCGATACATCTTATTTCCACCTGGATGAATTGTCAGCTTCGAGTGATGACTTTCCTTCAGAACTTCACTCCTCAATTCATCTATATCGGGAACAATTAGTCGTCCTTGCTTCCGAAGCCAACCCTCTCGATCGACCTCGAATCCTTTATCCTTTTCTGGGTCCACTCTAGATTCCAAATCTCGGATAATCTTGACAAGCTTATCGTCTCGCTTTTGGCTCTCGCCAATCCTTTCCACAAGAGTCGGTCTTATCGATAAGTTTGCCAACATCTCAGGTTCCAATTCGCATCTAGGCCTGAAGTCAAATCCAGCTAAATACTCGAGATTCTTCCATTCTGAAAACATGGCTCCCAATCCTGCATGTCTTCGACTTAACGCATCTGCCACTACATTACCTTTTCCCGGATATAAGCTATACCAAAATCATATGATGCCAAAAACTATAGCCAACGTTGCTGCCGAAGATTCAAATCCTTTTGGGAGAAAAGATACTTCAACGACTTATGATCTGTAAACAACTCGAATCGAACTCCCAATAGATAATGTCTCCACATCTTCAGAGCAAATACAATCGCCGCTAACTCCAAATCATGAGTCAGATAATTCCTTTCATGAGGCTTCAGTTGTCGACTTGCATACACAACAACTTTATCCCTCTGCATTAGCACTGCTCCAAGTCCAGTACCACATGCGTCGATGTAAACCACCATCTCGTCATTCCCACTTGGAATAGTCAAAACAGGAGCACTTGTCAATCGCTCTTTCAGGATTCCGAAAGCTTGCTCACACTTGTCTTCCCATCTGAACACTTGGTTCTTTTTCGTCAATCCTATTAATGGTGCAGCCACCTTGGAGAAGTCTTTGATAAACCGTCGATAATATCCTGCTAATCCAAGAAAACTTCTCACATCAGACGCATTCTTAGGTCTAACCCAATCCTGGATTGCTGCCACCTTAGCGGGATCAACCGCTATTCCATTTCCAAAGATAACATGGCCTAAGAACCTCACTTCACTCTTCCAGAAGTGACACTTCGAAAACTTAGTCTTCAGCTGATGTTTCCGTAAGATTTCCAAAACAATACGCAAGTGCATCTTGTGCTCTTCTTCAGTTCTGGAATAAATCAGAATATCATCCACGAACACAAGCACGAACTTGTTCAACTGATCTCTGAACACTCTATTCATAAGATCCACAAAATATGCTGGCGCGTTAGTCAATCCAAACGGCATTACCAGCCACTCAAAGAAACCGGATGATGTCCTAAAAGCAGTCTTCGGCACACTATCCTTAGCCACTCTCAACTGGTGAAATCCCGTTGCCAAATCCATCTGAGAAAACACCTTGGCTTCGTGAAGCTGATCAAACAAGTCATCTATTCTCGGCAATGGATACTTGTTCTTCTTAGTCACCTTATTCAGCTCACGATAATCCACACACAATCTCAATGACCCATCTGCCTTGGTTGCAAACACAACTGGTGTACCCCATTCGGACACACTACGCCGAATGAATCCTTTATGTAAAAGGTCATCAACCTGCACCCTCAACTCATGCTGTTCCCTAGGCGCCATCCGCCTAAGAGGCATCACAACAGGTCTGGCTCCTTCAACTAGATATATACGAAACTCGATCTCTCTATGCGGCGGTAACCCTTTGACCTCGTCAAAGACATCCACAAATCCATTAGCGATTGGCATAGATGACAGTCCATCCCGTGGAACAACCAGCGAATACATGAAGCTCATGAAGATGCCTTCTTCATGCTTACATCGTATCACAATCTTTCGCCCCTCCACATTCTCGACTGTCACCTCCAACCTTTCACAATCAACCTTTGTCGCATACTTCTTAAGCCAGTCCATACCCAAAATAATTCCGAACCCTGCAAAGTTCAGAACAAAACAATCACAAACAAAAGAGCAACCATGACTCGACACAATCAGACCACGGTATAACATACACAAACAAGACGAACCCCCAACTGGATTAGTCACAACCAATGGCCTATCAACAATATCCGGTTCTAAACCCAACCGGCCTACAAGTTCACTACAAACAAACGAATGCGACGCCCCAGTGTCAAACAGAACTCTAACTGGAACACCACATATGGAAAGAGTACCTTGAACCACTACACTCTTTCCTTTTTCTTCAGCGGTAGGAGCTCTCGAAGACGATGGAACAGCTCCCAAAGCATAAGCTTGCACAATCTGCTTGTCCCTTCGCGGTTCTGGACAATTCTTCCTGATATGCCCCGGCTTGTCATAGTTGTGACACTTCATCGGTACCTTCGGATTCTTACAATCCCTAAAGAAATAGCCCTTCTGCTGACAATTGTAGCAGGTCACTTCGCCATTCGGCTTCTTCTGGCCATCCTTACCCTTTTGCTAATGCTGCTTCCTCTTCTTGTTTCCACCCTGCTGGGGTTTAGACTCTTCCCTGGTCACAGCAACAACAGATCCTTCCTTAGGAAACAGGTTCTCGTGCCTCAGAGCTTTCTCTACAAGCTTCTCTAATGAATCATCCAGATGATCCACCAACTGCCTCCCAAGATAACTGTCCAAGCCTGTCACAAACTTTTCATTCTTCTGATATGAAGATTTGATATACGACCGGGCATACTTGGACAAAGCTTCAAACTCATAAACATACTCAAGAACTGGTCTTCCTCCTTGCTTGAGCTCCACGAACTTCTTGAACAGAACAGACTTCTGAGCTGTAGAACTGAACTTAGCTTCAAATCTGGCTTGGAATTGCACCCAAGTAATCTCTTCCTCCGGAGTATCAATAGTGATAGAGTTCCACCAATCAGAAGCTCTCCCCTGAAGCTGTCTTGATGCTAACTTCCTCTTAGTTGCATCTTCAATTCCCAAGTCACCAAAGATCCTTCTACAAGCATCTATCCACCTCTGAACTTCAATGGTTGATTCTGTTCCCAAGAAAACCTTTCCTCCAAGAGCAGTGTAGTCCTTACAAAACTTAGCAAAACCCACCGGTTTTGGAGTTTGAACTTGAACTCCAACATCCACCGATGGCCCCGGAGCTGGCATCCTTCTCATGATCGAAGTCATCATTGCTTCGAACATAGCAGCGTAATCAGCAGCCCCCTCAGTAGCACGGCCTTCCCTAGCAGCTGGTCTCCCTCTTCGACTCATTCTCAATATCTATAAAAAGGAATGGTCAGAACATCTTGAGAAACAACTGCTTAAAGGACTCAAACTCTTCTAATCTATTATATTATATATAGTAATCATCCATCAAAATACAATTACGTCTCTCATACGTAGTTACGTCAGCGAGCGTTGGGTAAAATCGATTAACTAAAGCTCCGATACCAAATGTGACGACCGCCCATGACCCCTGCACTGAACCTAGAGATAGTGCTCTGTAAAGTGTGCCAGGCGACCATGGACGATTGTTAGGGTAAATTAAAACAACAGAATCTATCGTATTACTCACAGCGCATGTACAAAATACAATAGAACATATATATAGTGAAGCTTCACAGAATAGAATCTCATCAATAAAACTTCATAATAGTTGAATACAGGCATCAGAATAGTCAATACAACAAGCCTCACTACATAACACTCAGAGAAAATACAAACAGCGGAACATCCAGTACATATAATAAGAAGATAATATGCAACCCTCCAGCTCGTCTTCGATATCAACACCGTGGAAAGCAAGAACAGCACCTGTCACCTACTACCTAGTCTGCCCGTCCCAAAAATGGACGAACAGCCCAAGGCAATAAGAGTTAAAACATAAAGCCTTGAGTCAGACAACAGTCTTAGTGAGCGGTAAATTAACTAATCAACATACCAAGAGAGCATAAAGGAAAAGGAATAGGAATACAACCGTCCCACTCCACCTCTTTCTACAGTGATAGCCCCCAGACACACACTAAGCAGAAGCAAACATAGCAGAGCATACAATTTAAAGTAAAGAAATTGTCACTCGAGTCAAGGGCAATGTTTTCCAAGCACAAACCCCCAAGGCCTTAACCAAGATCAGATAAGCACCCAGAAAACACTGCTCTTGAGATCGAATGACGATACAACCAAACATCCATGACTCTGGCTATCACTGTTATCATTGCTTCGATATCATCGTTAATTGAATGACCGGCACATTCTTTCAGCCGTCCGTCAAGGGCTAATGGAAACCCTGGTTCTAGACATAACTCCCGCACGTCATCGTGACCCATGCCTAGGACTATCGAATCTGCCCAGAGTACTTGACTACCAATCAGTAGCCTTCAGGGACTATCGAATCTGCCCAACGTACTCTTGCTTTGAGCATGCTAGAACCTTCAACAACGATGAGATCTCAGCATTCTAGTCATCCTCCTCGACGACTATTTCCATACTAGCTCAAGCGCCTCTCGAGCAAACCATTATCCTCAACTCGAACCATTTCACCGAGTTATCAACATGCTTGGAATGATCCCGTCTGGATTAGACCAAGGCTATCTCATATCATGCTTCGCTTCATCACATCCTCGCAAAGCCTCATCTCAACATCATCATCAAATCTATGCATAAGAGCTTCATCATCTGCTACATATGCCACAAGCAGCTTTCTCGATTCAAGAGCCTTTCTCTTAGCTTTTGAATCATCTTCGGTCTAAATCAAATCATCAATCATCTAATTCATAGCAGTCAATCAAATCAAACATTAATTCAAGTAAACAAGCATTCAAATATGATCTAAATAGACAATTATAACAATAATGGCAATTTCGTAATTAAAGAGTCAAAAGTCTAACAAGCATGAAATCATGAGCAATGTCTCTATAATCTTGATGAATGTAATTGCATAAGTTAACATGTAGTAAAATGGAGATCAAATCATCATGGACAATGGATCTATATGGATTACACATATGATTAGGAAAATGCATGGAAATCACTACTTTAACACCAAATCAAGCCAACGATCCGATATAGTCATTTGGATCCATGTGAGAGATAATCACCACTCACCAAATCACCTAAACAACCCAAAAGCAACACACTTCAGATCTGGACAGCGAAGGATCTAACTTGATCTATCACAAATCCGCTTCAAACGATGAAATCTCTCTTCGATGGATGAAGATCTTCAATCTAAGCTCTTCAATCTTCGATTTGATCTTCGATATGGATGGAAGGAATCACTAGATTAGCGTGGAGAAAAGAAGTGAAGAAGTGTAGAATTTGAGCTCTCAAAATGGCAGCACTTCGTCGCTTCGAAATCCGGATCCCAAAAAGAGAGAAAAACCTTCCTATTTATAGCTTATATCCCCTTAGGTCGCACACTCTTAGGTCATCCATGACCTAACAAACTCTCCAACCTAACACAACGCAGGCGCGCGACCTATCACCACGCGACTTACGACCTATCGAAACTCACCTGTCTATGACTTACGACTTAGCAGCTCAACTCCTAAGTCGCTCGCGACTTAACAACTCCTAGGTCGCTCACGACCTAACACTCAGGCAAAACCGAGCGACCTAACACAGATACTTCCTCGTGACCTAACCTCTCAACAGAGTTATGACCTACGACTTAACTAAGACGCGACCTAACTAATCTTAGGTCGTCTACGACCTAACAAACCTGCGACCTTACTAACTTAGCCAGGATACGACTTAACTCCTTAAGTCGTCTAACGACCTAACTACTAAGTCGCTCCACTCCACTAGGTCGTATACTCCTTAGCTCGCATCTCCCTTAGGTCGCTAACATCCTATAAGTCGCTCCAAACTAACACACGACCTAAACCACTATGCGACCTAACTGCTAGGTCGTTAACTCTCTTAGGTCGCTGCCTTTCCTATAGGTCGTTCCAATACTTAGGTCGTTCACTCGACCTATCCTACCTCACGACCTAAGCTTATCACTCGACCTATCTCCTATACGACCTATCCCAAACTCCTTAGGTCGCCAGTTTCTATAAGTCGCCTATTCCCTTAAGTCGTCTACGACCTAAGCCTCAACATATGACTTATCTATCATACGACCTAACTCCAAATCCTTAGGTCGCCAACCTCAACTTCCTTAGGTCGCCTATCCTTCTTAAGTCGGTCAATTCTCTTAAGTCGCTCTCGATCTAATTCTACTCTACTTAAGCTTCGAACGACTTAAACCCTAGACGACTTAACAACATTATGACCTAATCACAATAGTTCTACGATGTTTCGATCCGTAAAAATACGGGTCGTTACAAGTGAGCAAAACAAATAAAATTTAAATCGAAGGAGGATAATAGTCTGGTTTGGGATATGCCAATTTTGTGATTATGGAGAGAGAATAATTTCAAATAGAGGGAAAAAAAGAGGGAAATAATTTATGGGAGAGGGAAGAGCAAAAAAATTAGATGAGGACGCGACAAAAGGAAATAATCGATGGTAGAAAGCGTTACGCAACCAAACAGTGGCTCTAAATAAAAAAAACTAGAATAAACAATAACACAATGAAACAACGCGTTTAAATAGCATTACAAAAGACTGTTTTTCTTGTAGTGCACGGATGAATAGTACTTTGGAAATATTTTGTAACGATCCCGGTTTTAAGTCAAATTTAAATTGGTAATTAATATAATTTTTGGATTTAATTGTGAATTAATTTGAAATTTTCCAGAAATAAATAAAAATATGTATTTTAAATAGAATTTTGATTTGGAATTCAAATTAGGTATCTTGAAAATAAATTGGATTTAAAAAGTAAGAATTTGTTTTCTAATATACATGTATATATATTAATATTTGGAAGACATGATTTTAGATTAATATAAAAAATTTCAAAAGGCTATTCTAAATTTAATTCTTATATAAAATATATGTGATCACTTATTCAATGTATAATTTGATTTCAAATCATGTTTCTTTAATTTGTCTAAATAAAATTAAATAGGAAATGTATGAATTTTATATGAATAAATAAAGTTTGTATATAAAACTTAAATTTATAAAAAGGAAATTTATTGTAAAATATATGTAAAGCTAAATTGAAATCTTATATATATATAAACATAAATACTAAAACTAAAGGGGTTTAAACAAAATTTATGAATTAATTTTAGTGGGGATTAAACACAAAATGTTACATGTGAACATTTGTAAGCTTGAGATTATGTGAATTAACAAATGTAAGGTAAGTAAACACATAGATTTACAAGTGTTAATACAAAAAAATACAAGTGGCAAAATCATTTTTTCTTTTGATATTGAATTACATAAAACATGTAGAAGAGAAAGTAACCAGGCTATCTTCAATTCTCAATCTTCTTTCAAAATGAAAACCAAACCAGAAGCTAAAAACAAATACAAACCTGAAACAAATTCAAAGTCCAGATCAAAATAATTTCCAGATCAACTCAAGTTGCTGCTTCAAACAAAACAAAATCAAGCCTGGAAATCAAAACTAAAACCTGATCAAGCTTTTAAATCTGGAAACCAAGCATTCAAGATTCAACTCAGCAATCAAGCTTCGGTTCAAATTCTTTTCAAAAACAAGTGGATTCAATCAAAGTCAAGTTTTCCAGTTTTTAAATTATAAAGCCTGTTCTCTGCTCCTTTGTTCTTTCAAAACAGGTGAGCAAACCACCACTTTTATTTGAATCTATTGTGAATTTTGGTGCAATGATTAATACTTGAAGCTGTTAGTATAAATGTTAAGATGCCTGTATATCCGTATATAGGCAAATGTTTAGTGTGCATGTTTGTTACAAGCATGCATCTCTTTGTTTAAAAACATTTACAGACTTGGGTTCATAAAGAATTCAAATCCTCTTTCCTCGATCTGTTTTAGGTCATGATATATAAATGAAAATTTGTTGTAAATCTACAACATCAATTTAAAAACTGTTTCGAAAATTTATATTAAGTAATTGATTCGAAAATAGGAAAATACTATAAAAAAATTAAATATAAGTTAAAATTGATAATCACAATTTTGAGTTTGGATTTCACCATCAAATTCGTTGTGAAAAATTATGAATTTTGGTAGCAAATTCAATATTTTTAAGACTGTAATACGAGAGAAATTTTAAGTTGATCTGAATCGGGTATTTTATCAATTCCCGACGATCGACGATGAAGTGATCATCGGGCTTGGAACTGGAGGTGGTCGGAGGTCTAGTGATCATGGGAAAAATAATAATTGAATTTATTAATGGTTGAGGCGGCGATACGACGTTGATTTAGGGTTTAAGTAGCAGTTTTGGTCATCGATGTTTCGTGAGTTCTTACGACATCCACAGTTGATCGTAAGCGACCGGTCCAAGGGGGATTGATGAGGAAGGGGGTGAAGTAGCTCGAGTTGATTGGCGTGGCTCCAGGTGGTCAGAGGTGATGGCGTGAGGGGTTGTTTGGTCGTTGAGTTTAGTTCCAGTGGGTTCTGATGGGTTCGATTTTTGATTTTGTGCTCGATCGAGGAGCCTGGGTGGTCGGGAGGCTCGTGCAGGTCATCGATGACCTGAAGGCGACTATGACGATGGTCGAAGGCGCGGCGATGGCATGTGCACGTACACCTATGCCAGTGTGTATCAGGGGTTGATTCGTTTTGGAGAAGAAGCATTCGTCTCGGGTAGAATCTTGGGGGAAATGTATTTTGGCTCGAGTGGGTTATCGGGTCGAATGCGAGTATATAACAGTTTTTAAATGTTAAGATAAAAACAAGTTTTTGAAAAAAATAAGGTGGCTCGGGAAAATTTGATTTTAGCTCGGGGGATTTAGCTGTTGGGCTCGGGAAAAACAAGTAAATGCTCGGGTTTCTTTAAATTGATAATTTAACAAGTTTTAAAAGTATTAAAGGATTAAGTTTTCAAACAAATTAAAACAAAGTTTTAAATAAATATAAACTAAGTTTCCAAAAGTAAAGTATTAACAAGTTTTTAAGCAAGCTTTCAAGGATTTAAAATTTAAAGTTAAATTGTTTTAAACTTATTTGGTTTATATAATTTTGTATTAAGTCAATTATCTTATTAAATCTTTGATTGTTTTCCAATATGATTAAATGAAGGATTAATTACTTAATGTATTGAAGAATGGTTAATTAAATCGATAATTTATCAAGGTGATTAATTAACTAATGTGATTAATTGATGGTTAATTTATTAATGTGATTAAATTAAAAGCTAATTACTTTGTGTAATTAAATTAAAAGCTAATTACTTTGTGTAATTAAATTAAAAGCTAATTACTTTGTGTGATTAATTTAAAAGCTAATTACTTAGTGTAATTAATAAAGGATAATTAATTAAGGGTTAAATAATTAATTAATAATTAAAGGTTGATTAATTAATAATTAAAGGTTAATTAATTTATTATTAAAGATTAATTAATAAATGATTAAAGGTTAATTAATTAAAATGGTTTGTAATTAATTAATATTAATTAACCAGGATTAGTAATTTATTCATAAGTTATTAATCTGGTTCAAAATTAATTATAATCAGATAATGAATTGATCTTACTTATGGATGATTGAATTGTATTGAATGCCTTAAATTGTTTGATATCCCTAATGTGTGATGTTTTGTGATATGATTTGAGCTGTGATGAATGTAATTTATTTATCTGTGATGAATTCATATTATTTATCTATGAATCTGTGAATGAAGATAAGCGTTATAGGATTATACCGCTTATCAAATATTGCTGTGCCTGAATCTGTGATTATTGATGACATTGTATTGTTGTGTGTAAAACCCCTGGACCACACAAACACACACATAAATATGGATTTAATGGGAAATCGGTTAAGTCACAGATATTTTGAATGTAATATTAATTTTATACAAAATGGTTTTAAAAGTTGAATTTTGAATCCAAATGGTTTTGGAAATGGAATTGGGTTGAATATAAAAAGCTTTTGAAAAGAAAGTTTGAAATTGAAATCTAGTTTGAATATAATATATCTTGTTTAAAGTTTTGAAATTGTTTGGAAATATGGTTTGAAGGGTTTATACAAGCTATATAAAATATATATAGATTTTTAAACCATTTTGAAGTATATTGAATGTATTATTTTGGGAATTTAAATTCAACCCAAGTTTATATTTAAAAAGGATATAACTTGTGCATATTTGATTGGATTTTTTCGAAACGAAAACCTTTGTTTCAAATAATAATGGCTTTCATATAACGAAAGAACTTCCAGTTTTTGAAAAGATTTCAAGTTTGAAATGGAATTGTTTTGAAAGCTATAAATGAATCTTTACTAAAGAGTGGTAAACTTTGTTTTCGAATTGAAGAGGATCTTAAAGGTATATCTTTTGTTTAAAAGATTTGGAATTGAAATAGTTTTGAAAACTATGAATGACTCTTTGTGAAAGATTGGTGAACTTTGTAAAGTGAATCTTTTTGTTTAAAAGATTTAAAATGGTAATTTTTTTAAACCATTTGAAAGAAAAGTTTTGGGTAATAAGTTTTGACTTAACTAAGATCCCAATATCCATATGCTTTTTAAATTAAGCGCTCATTATTCGGTTTAGCCGGGAGAGGACCTTTGTGTCATAAAACCCATTCCGAATAATGATACGACGAAATGGATAGCATTTGAAGATCGGTGGTGAAGACCGGATATTTTCGAAAGCGAAAGGATTACATGTCGAATGTCTCTGCACTGACTGGTCCCGGGTATAGAGATTTGATCACCCTTTGTGATGGGGAGTCCGGACGTGATTAGGGATTATCCGGATATGCAAGGGCTTCTTTTGAAGTGCCTTCGGTTCTATTCGAACCTGGAACAGACTTGTATGGATGTGTGTCTGACGTTACACTTTGAGATGTAAAGATGGTTTCTATCAAATACATTTCTGTTGGTGGCGGAGAATTTATTCTCTTAGCTTAACACCCTTCTCTAAGACGTACGAGCTCAGAGGTTATGTAGTTGGTGGTTACTAGTGATACATTCCCAATTTGGTAATGTGGCATACGAGGTGCTGCTGATTATGTGTTGGTCGAAGCATGGCTTTTGTGAAAAGCGTAGCTTTGTGGACGGGACCTCGTCGAGCCTCACAACCCGGAATGGTCGAAACAGGAAAGATGCGGCAAGGTTATTTGGGGGTAGCGCCCCCTGAGGGTATGTACATTTCCTTCTGGATAGAGGTGGTATCATGGTATGGAGCCCAGATACTTAACTTATGTGGTTACTGCAAATCTATTGCTTTGTGCTTGTTGGTTGCGAGCGCTCGGATAAAGGTTGGCTACGACCGGGGGGTGGCATACTTGTGTAGTAGTTACCTAGTTACAGAGGTACCTCGGCCTTGTGTTGGCAGAGATCCAGTTAGGTTCTAGGGGCGTCCCTCCAGAGGCGTACCCATGTGGCCCAGGAAGTTCCTTAGCTTGACCATTTGTTGGAAATCCAAAGAAACAATACGCGTCATGTACGGTTTTAGTTGTAGAACCTGCCATTTAACATGGCAGCTATAGTAGGCATACTATAATGGTACCTATGCTGGCTAAGATTAATATTATACTTTTGAAATGTTTTCTGTACTATGCACTAATAATAATATGAAAAGGATTTTGTGTAGTAAACATGTTTGACTATCATAAGGAGAAATCTCCTCCAATTGTGCGTTTGCATTGTGTGTGTGGCGGGAGGCCTTATGGTAGTTTCATTTTCCAAAAAGCATAGCGAATTTCTTTTTACTTCTTTTGTTAAAGATAAACTGTTTTTGTTTGCTCATATCAGTCCCATGACTGACCTGGAGTTTATTGTTCCCTTTCTAAACTCTGGATGCCCACAATTTTCCATACGGGCAGCCTAGAGTTAGATTTTCAAATAGTCAGATAGTAGATATAGATTCGGTATCCTTCAACTTTCTGTTTGGAATTCTTTGGAGTCTTTGGATTTTGGCAATCACATTCATGCCGACCTTGCTTAATACAACTTGATGGTGGTTCGAGCTTGAAGTTTGGAGCTTTGGCATTGAAGATATCTTTCTGTTGCTGCTTGGTTATTTCCGTTGTTGTCTTGTATCTCTGATAGTACTGATATTCTATTGTATCGGATATTGTATTCATCATTATATCAATGATATATTCATTTTTTCTTCTGCTGTGTTGTTGTACTTAATGTGTTATAAGCTCCGGCGTATTGGATTTCGACGTTTGAATCTGCGGCATTCAAATACAAGTGAAGTATGGATGTCGATTTTCGAGCGCCAAAATCTGTGTCGTCACAATTTTCTATAAATAGCCCTCAACTTCCTTTCATTTGCTAAAAACCTAGCGGCCATTTCCCAAACCCTCCATCCAACGGCCCACGTTTCTCGACGCAATCGGAGCCAATTTAGCCAAAACGTCCAACATGAAAGTTGTCAAGCTCCTCACAATGAACCCATCGGCATGACCTGATCCTCGATTGGTGGTCCATGGCAGTGGTGGTCGCAGTTCGAAGGGGCATAGTTTTTTGGGTTCACCGCGATCGCGTATGAGCGTGAGGCGACGCTGGGCGTTCTGGCGTGTCGTGGTGGATGCTGGCGAAGGCGGCGGTGGCGTGGTGTCAAATCGTGTTCGACCGAGGTTCGAATGATAAAAAAAGAAATTCGCGTGCGTGCACGAGCCTGGGCGTGAGCAGAGGGAGTTAACATGATGATAGGAGAAAGGTTAGGTTAATTTTATGTTAGTTATATTTTAATTATATCGAATATTATTTAATCTGTAACTTTCTCGTACGAGACCAGATTCTAACGAAACAAGTTGCATTGGATCCGCATCGAAGTCGTCTACGACATGGAGCTAGATTGGAATTTATTTGACAGTGGAATATTTCCAGTTTCAAATAAAGGTAAGTGGTTAAACCCATTCATGAAGTACTAAATTCCTATTGTTAGTTAAACCACTTAGCGAAGTGATAAATTTATGTTGATTGCTATCTGAAAATTTAATTGACTAAAAATTTAATTTATTTAATTTGAGTTGACTGAATTTTGATCGCTATTTAAATTTGACCATAAAATTGACAATAGGAATTGATAGTAAATCTAATAGTTAAATTTGTGACATTTAAACTGATAGTTAAATTGACATTAACTTGATATTTAAATGGACGTTGATAATTGAAATTACATATCACTTTTAAACACCCAACATTGATAGTTATTGATTGTTGTGATATGGATGAATTGGTTGCTTTGGATGTTGATTGATATTGTGATGGATGATATTTTGATTGGTTATATGTTGTGTTGTGATTTTGATATATTCATATTATCACCTCTGCTATTGTCACTATTGATATGTTTGATCACCTGGACAATGAATTTTGATATGGACCCTTGGACATCCTATTTGATATATGAATTATTGGATGCATTGTTGACTGCTTTGGCAGAAATGTGACTGTTGTGATTTTATCATCGTTTGGCGAAAGTTGGAGATTTTCATACATTGAATTTTTTTTAAACTCTGAAAAGTTTTAAAATTTAACCTTTTCAAATTTATATCTTATAAAGAAGTAATTTTGTAAATTGATTTAAATCGAATTTTAGAAAATAAATTGAAATTCATTTATAAAAATTCTAATTCTAATTTTTATAATAATATATAAAGTAACGTGAAGTCTCCTGCAACGGGAATAGTATTTGAACAAATATTGATAAAAGAAACTTGTATTTATTTCGATGATTTCATAATTTGGAAATATTCAAACTTTGAAGTTAGCCGTTTGAAAATATATGAAAATTTTTAAATAAAATTTGAAATTGATAAATTTACTGAAACCCTGAGATAAGATATAAACTGTGAAACCTTTATATGAAATTCAAAGTAAATTTACAACTATATGTCACCTGATTTTGATTTGACTTACATGAGGATTTTTTAGTCCTGACTCGAGTGTTTTGTCTTTTTATTACGCTCGGGTCAGACCGAGATTTTTCAGTTATCGAAGATAGTTATTTTGGAGGACGAAGATGAAGATTTGGTATATCATATCTACTAGTATTTATTCCGCTGCACTATTTCATTCTGTCCATTAAAATGTATAACTCTGATAATATTGTATAACTATGATTTATGTTGTAAATTGAATTTAGTATATATTGTTAAACAACATCATGAACTGTTTATGTGATTATTGAATTTTATTGTTCTGCTGCGAGATTCTGTTGTGGTTTTTCTTCTTTTCTTTTTATTTCTTTAAAATAAACCCATTGATAATATATTTTTTAAACGGTTGAGTTGGACATGTGTGGTTTATTGTCGACTTGAACTATCCAAAAAGGTGGGTTGTCATAGTTGGTATTAGAGCTTTGGTTTAGCGTATACCTAAACCTGTATGGTAAGTTCATTTAGTGTATGTACGTATAAGTGAGAGCGTATTTGTTAGTGATATAAAAATTATTTTGAAATTAATAAATGAAAGGATTTAACCTGGATTATATTTAGAATATAAAATAATGAATTCTATAAACTGATAAAATCGTTCGTGGCTGTTTGATGATGATTGGGTGTTATGTCTTTGCTAGTCGATTGATCAATTGATATAGTTGTGCATATTATCATTTACTGATTAGTTAGTTATGCTCGGCCAGTTTATGAGCATTTGACTTCTGTTGGCTTTTGAATAGTGCATAACCAGTTGTAAGTAATTTACCTTTTCACGCATGGGAAGGGTAGAAATTGTAATCTTATGGGAATGTTGAAACGAACACCTTGTGAATTAAGTTTCACAATGTGACTATAAGGCGTTCAGCGACAATGTTGGGTTAAAATTGATTATTTAGATAAAAGTTATTTATTTTAATCCAAACAAAGAATTACGATTTTTGGAATGAATATTTTAAAATAAGGACTCATACAAATATGATTTATGACTGAAAAGAAATTCAAACTGGAAATTTGAGAGTTTGAATTCTGGGAGTTTTTCAAATTGGTTTTTAAGATTCTAGAAATATATGATAGCATAATTTGAAAGTATTTTTCAAATAGAAATATTTATAAATAATTTCAAAGGGGATTTTCAAAAGATTTAAAAGAAATAAATGTCTGAAACTCACTTCTGTCGTTGAAAAATATATTCTGGTGATGACTGCAGCATCATCGGTGTTCATTTTCGAGTTTCAAAGTGAGTGAGGCCACTTTAGTAGCTTTGCTACTCGATTGTTTAATGAAACTGATTTGATTCAAATCCCTGAAGTATGATTTGATCAAATTATATTTATTTATTTCAAACGATTTAAAATAAACCGGTGTTCAGTTCTCGAGTTTTCTATTGAATAATATTATGAACACAAGTATCCTATGCATTAGGATTGATTGATTGATTGGTTGAGCTTCTTGTTGAGATGATTGATTGCTGATTTCTAATTTTGAACTAGAATTTGATTTTTTTTTCCGACTATTCTGAATAGTCGAACACTTCCAAATTGAGAATTAATTTTCAAAGCTAAGTATTTTGGAAAGTATATAAAGTTTAGTGTTGAAAATTTTAAAATAAAGACTAATAGAAGTTGAACAAGTTTTAAGATGTTAAATATTTGGATAAGTAAATTGTATAAGTTTATTTTGAATTACAAGTATGAAATTTAGTTTTGACATGTTTTAAATGAAAAGAGTTTTAAGAAATGTTTTGAATATAGTAAATGTTTATAAAAACTTATTATCGGCAAATTTTTTTTTTTAAGCGGTTTTTACTTTGTATAAATTTGAAAAATAGTTTTGAAAGGTTTATAATGAAATTTGTTTTAAGAAACGTTTTGAACCTAATAAAGGTTTTGTAAATAAAGATTTTGAAAAGTGTTTGATTTGGAAAGAAATATGATTTTATCAAAAGTTGATATAAATATAAAACTGAAGTTGTGAAAACTACTAATTTGAAATTTGGAAATTTTTTGAATTTGAATGACATGTGATTTGAAAAAAATGATTGTTGAAATCCTATATGAATTTGAATGAACTGGTATTTGAAATTAATTGATTTTTTCGAGAACCATTGACTCTATAATAATATTTGATTTGAAAGTTCTCGACCGTTATTTGAAAATGATTTGTATAAGTATGAGGTTATTTTCGAAAACTATTGATTTTTTAAGATACTCGATTTGAAAAGTGATAATCTTATATATAATGGAATTTATATAAGAATGATATGATATATTCGAGACTATTGATTTTAAACGGTACTCGATTTGAAAAGCGATAATCTTATATATAATGGAATTTATATAAGAATGATATGATATATTTGAGACTATTGATTTTGGAAAGTACTCGATTTGAAAATGAAATCTTATATATAATGGAATTTATATAAGTGTGATATTTGTAGTTATGATTTACAAAGGGTACTATATATAGTATGATATATTTCGAAGTAAAAGATATGGAGAACTACCCTCTGTAAAGAAGTATAGTATGATATGCTTCGAACCTTTATGGACATGGGTGAATCTAGGAGTGGATTCAACCGATAACCCTAATGGACTTGGGTGAATCCAGAAATGGATTTGAACCGATATAGGTTGTCCGGACTTAAACTCATGAGTTCCTTGATTTTTTTTCAAGGTAGATGGTTCTTTAGTTTACCCAATGGACACGCTTTCAATCCTGGGATCTGTTGTTTATGAATCATCCGGGAAGGAAGTGAGACTATTGTGTAAATCATTGAATCAGCAGCGTACCACTGCAGTAGGGGTCGATGGTCCCTTGTTTGCGAAATGGCTCTGGAATTCGGAAGGTAGATGGATCTTCTGGAAGGTTTTGTGTCCATTGCATAAACAATGGAATCAGCAGCGGGCCACTGCTAACCAATTATTATCATTTGACATTGGATTGTTGAGCGGTACTTTCCATATCAGTTTTAAAGGTTTTCCAAGTATTTTCACTGGATGTTGAAATAGATCTACTAAGTACTTAGAGATTTTAGTCCTGCGCCTGATCAACATGTGGCTAAAATCTGTAAGAATGAGGATAAATCTGTTAAGGCATCGAGTTATAAAAGGATTTTGATATAAAACTTGTTACATTTTCTAAATCATTTTTTCCAAAATTGTTTGGAAATGTTTTAAAAGGGTTGTTTATATATAATTTAATGTTTCATGCTAAACATGAATGTTTATAAATATTATCTAAGCAAAATGTTTACATAGTAATTATTATTAGCAATGTTCTACATTATCTAATTTATATCCTAAATATTGTTTAAAGTTAACCATTATTATAATGTTTTGAACTTAATTATTATCATTTATTTAAAATATTTAGAAGTAAATTACTATGATTATAATAATTTTTAGAGATGGAATATTAATGTTTATAAATAATGCTTGAAAAGTATTTCGATATTAAAACTGGAAATTTGTTGTAACGACCCAGTATTTTGGACCATTCGCATCCATTATAAGTGTATAGGTAGACACTCATGCCGGAGTTGAATTGCTCAAAATACTGCGTTGTAAATAAAATTTGGCAAAACTCAGCATATACAGTAAATAAAAACAATTACAGATCACAGACACAGAGTAATATAACAATACTGCAGCGGAAACAAAGGGTAGTAGTTCATGAAGCTACTATATATATATATCAGAGTTAAACAAGATACAACAGAGGTCTCGAATACAATAGATGTCTCAATAAAATAATCAAATACCAGATCTGAATACATCACTGGATCGACGGAATAACTGAAAGCAGGATCGATAGATAGCTGGATCTCCAAGCGAAGCTCCAACTCCAAAGGTGAGTCTCAAATGCTGTATCACTCAGTCTGACCCGAGCGTAAAGCAAAACACAAAACACTCGAGTCAGGATTAACATTCTTATATTAATAAATCCAACTCAAGTGAAATATCAACTGAAATACAAGTAACTTAAAGGATGTTTGGGATAACCATCCTCTAAGGATCCGTTAAACTATTTACTATGTAGTAATATTCGCTATTATAATAGTGTCTAAATAAGTAAAGTATAATCATATCGGAAAATAGCGTTAAGGGGATGGAGAACCTTAACGCGGTCGGATCTTAAAATCATAATCGTAGTAAAGCTCGGTATGGTAGGTGACACGGCATGTGACGCCCCACCTCTATACCCACGCTAGCCAAGAACACTACGGTGTAGTGCTGTCAACTAGCACGGAGAATAAGGCTGTTGAGGAGCGACCATCTATGTAATTGCTTTGTGCGAGCACCGATATGTCAGATAATAAAACATTGCATTTCATCTTTAGAGAAAATCCGACATACCGATACAAACTCAAAGCTACTACACAGTGGCTATAATAGTTTAGAACAATAGATATAAAAATAACACAGATAACATAAATGCGGAATACAGATGGAACGAAAAGTCTCATATATACAATAACTGATATCAGTTACAATACATTTGACACAATACAAATGATACAACTACAATTGTCGACTCAAGAAGTTATATATACAAGTACATTATCGACTAATATACATGAATACATTATCATCTTAAAACAGACACACTGACAACTACAACAAGACGAAGACCACTTCAAATGATATAAAAAGTCTTCATAGCTCTAGCAGCAACCCAAAGCTAAAAATCTACAACCTGTAAATACTCGGTCTGACCCGAGTATTACATTCAAAAGAAAATAATACTCGGATCAGTCTAATTCAAAATCAGTTTAAATAATTGAAATGTCAATTTAAAAATATCAATGCTAATTGGCTGCAGTACACGCTAACGTGTACTGCCTCGCCAATACAGCCTACGAATTACACAACAGGTCGATGAATTAAGAATAAAAGAGATATCGATTAAAATCTGTCAATTCGGTGTGGCTGCAGTGCACGCGTGCACTGCCTCGCCACAACAGAATATAAAGTCACCACAAGGGACAAGGGTAAAACTGCTACGAAAAGGCAGCCACCACTTGTATTTAAGGGCAAGGCTGCATCAGTGAAGTGAAACAGTGTACCCAGTGAAAGAGGCAACAAGTGGAACAAGTTCAACATGTCGCAAAGCAAGGCACAGGGAAATAGCAAACTGAAGGCGAGAGCACCAAAGATATGGCACTACAACACACGAACACATATATATCAGTGAAACCATGAAGCAACAGCATGAATGCATAAAACTGGACAGAGCAACACATACTCGAAGTGAACAGTGGAAGAGTAAGTGCACCACGAAACAGTTCAGCTCAAATGAGCAAGTGCACATGAGAAGACTGCACATGGACAAAATGTTCCAGATGTGCAGCAATGAACTGCACATGGCGGGTGCACATATGATGACCCAGCCAAATGAAGATGTAAGCAAACAGGGGTATGGCTTAATCCAAATGGCAAACACAAGACATCAACAAACATGACAATGATGTGCAGAAGTATGCAGAGAAATGCTACTTAAATGAACACTGAAGCAGTGAAGTACAATAGTCATGTACAGGTCAGGGGTGAATTCGATAGCAATATGTTCAAGTTGATAAACATCTATGAAGTCAGTTATGCAACAGAGCTACAAAGAAAAGTGCAGCTACAACAGTGCAATCAAAAGTATATATATATATACATATATACAGTGACACAAAAACAAGTCAAGTGAAGCAAAATGACAAAAATGCAAATGATACAAGGCATCAATGCAATGTATCAGATTCGAGAACAAGGCAGTGCAGCAGCGAAAGAGCTCACTGCAACAATATTTCTTTGAATGGAGACAGTAAGACCATGAATCAGATGAACATTACAAAGACAGGGACACTTGAAATAAAATGTCAAAGTAAAGGAAGCAACTCAATACCAAAGTGACTCAAGTACATCAAGCATATGAACCACTAAATCAGACATGGAAGCAAATAGCACTGCTCAAGTCAACCCAAAAATATCAGAACACATATACAGGAATGCAACTGTAAAACATGTATATGAGCTCGAAACAAGTGACAGTAGTGTGAAACTAAACCACAAAGAAGTCAGTGCAAATGCAATATCATGCTACAGACCAACTACAGATCAAATGCCAAGTCGAACAACTACAACATCAACATCTACAACAGCAATGTGTGCAACAGGTCGAAGTGCTCAGGAATAAACAAGAAGACAGGACAAGTGCAACTGGAAACAATAAAAGTGCAAGCTACAACTTCAAGTAAAGCCAATACACAACAAAAGTCAGACATGCCTGGGTTTACTTAAAGCCGTGAATGAACAGATTCAGAACCGAGAAACAACATCAAGAACCAAAGGCTCAGTGAACAAAACAAGTTCATAGTGGAATTAACATCACCAAAAATCAAGTCGAGGACAACATTATCACAAGCCACGGTATGCTACAGGGAAATGGAACTGCAGTATCTTATCAAAAAAAACACAAGCCAATGGCAAAGTCAACCAAACAAGTTCAATCAATATCAAGTGCCGAAGCCATTGTCAAGGCAAGGCGAAATTGAATTGTACGAACAAGTCACAGTGAACGAAGTGAAGTGTAAGCATGATCAAACAGTTCAAAATCAAAACAAAACAACATAAATCATACTGTACCAAAATTGCAGATATCTGCAACTATTCAAAGCCGTGGTGGTCACGCTAAGACAGTAATCAAAGTCGAACAATATATACGAAATGAAGAAGCCAGATAAATCTCAAGCAAACAAACGAAGTCGAACAATCGACCAAAAAGGGATCGACAATTTCAAACAAGGATTCAAACTCTATACTAAAGCTTTGAATTAGATGTGATTACTCACCTTGTCGCCGAATTTAGAAGAAGCCGAGCCCACCAGATATCGAGCGAAGCCAGAGCAACCAAGGGAAGACGAACGACGTTAAGCTCTAGTTCCAGTCTCGATGCAAACAGTCGAGATCGCAAGCAAATAAGCTACAGCGAAGCCGAAGCCAGAGTCACAATTAGCCAGAAAATCACAACATCGCCGAAGCTTCAAATTGCCAGTAGGACGAAGAAGGGGAAAGCCCAAATTCATTCAAGCAAGCGTTGAAGAAAAGGCTTCAATTCGCCAGAGTATCGATCGCTATTTCTCAAAGGCTCGGGCCAGAGATACAAGAAAGGGAAACGAGAAGCCCTAATTTCGTGAAAACAAAGACAGCCACCATTTTTCGTTTCTTTGTTTTAGGGTTAACGAATGGAGGAAGGGGTATTTGGGTGTTGAGTGAAATCACGGTTTCAAAACAAAAGAACATGGGCCGAGATTATTATTTAAACCCAAACGACACTTAACGAATCTTTCTAAAGCTCGTTTAACATTTAGAACTGCTTTAAAAATTCCAAATAGCGAATAACAAAATTTTATCACTGAATTTCAATTTGATTAAAATGCCAGAAGCTATTCATTCCCAGATTAAATCGTCAAGAGACGATAAGAAAATGGGTACGGAATGCCGGGTTGTTACACGGCACAACTAGGCAATGCCAGGGTAGATATACCAATTACGGACATGGACTGATGGATACGCATAGCAGCCACTACCGTTCCACCTCGAACAACATTCCCAAATCGGAGGATGGCCATCTAGTCAAATCACAAGTAAGAGTATAATATCGAAGAAATGCGTCCGAGAAGAGGTGCTACCTCACTGGTCCGAGATCGCTCCTGTTTTAGCCACCTTATGCCAACTCACTGGAGTTGGGTCCACGTAATATACCTTAAGAACGTCGCCACCATCCTACTTCATTCTGGAATCTCCACCGCATACACGGTTGTCAAAGTGGTTTTCGGTATCGACAGAGAGTATGTTCATATCCGATCCCGGTCTCTTTGCCAACCAATCGTTATTATAACACCGTGGTCATTTCAAAATAGTTTATACTTCAAACCAAAATCATTATCATTTCAAAACCCAATTTAATACGATATCATTTCACTTCAAATATATCCATTTTCAAAATCATATTACTTTCCAAAGTTATAATGCTTTCGAAATCATAGTCTGGAAATCACAGTATTTTGGAAATCATAACACTTCCTTTTAAACAGTTTAGATATTAAAATTTCGTTATAAAATAAATTAGTTTCCTCAAATTTCACAAATCGATTCAAATTAACTTGAATTTCCAAAAATTTAATTTAATCAAATCCCAAATCATCCGTTTCAACTCGATTCAGCTTCTAAATAAACCATTTCAAATACGTATCTAAACCATAAAATAAGCCATTTCAATTTGAATATATATTTCAAAGCTTTAAATATTCAACATTTCCAAGACATTTGAATACAATTTCAATTTAAAATTTAAATAAAACAAAAGATCTCATTTAAATATTTATACGTTTGAAATATCCATTTAAGTCACCTTTTCAAATTTCAAGTTGTAAATCACTTCTTTACATTTCAAATTCAATACATTTCAAATCAAACTTATTTAAGTATAATTCTTAAATAAAATATAATTTCAATCAATTTCAAATCATTATAAATTCTATATTTCAAAAATATAGATGTTAAATAAATACTTAAACATATTATTTATCAACTTTATTAAATCAACTTTAATGAATCTTTAAAATCAATATTTATCAAAACCATATATATCTTTTCAAAACCAAAGAGATCATTTTCAAAACATTTATATATAGACCAACGGTGCCTGTATATAATTTTCTATCCTATGGTCAAGTGATACGGATATTTATCATTTCAATCCACAATTTAAAATATATATACGGGTATATATCTTTTCAACCCGCAATCCCAAATTCAATTTAATGAAAATCGCTTGGGTTTATCATTTCAACCCATAACGATTTCCTCCTATTCTACAGATCGTTCGGGTATGTATCATTTCAACCCATAGTGATTCTATACTAACAGGGAACTTGCAGAGTGATAACAGATATGAAAATAAAATAACAACAGAAACAGGCATATATCAACAATATATATAATGGTGTCAGATGTCACAGGTGAACAGATACAGTTAATGACATATATATATAACAATGTGAACAACTAACAGCAGCATATTTCAATTGACGTTTCAATTGAAATTAAATCTAATAAATATAAGAACATTAATCGTGAGTGATTGCTCACCTTTCGAGGCTAGAGGAATTTGATAACGAAGTAGATTACGAATCCAAGCGCGAATTCCAAAGCAAAGTGAAATGGGCACGAATTGACGAACAAAACTGATCAATAAGAATAGACGAAATCAAATCAGAATTGGATCGATGAAGATAATTGATATAAGTGAATATGTACATATATAACCATATATAACTATATATATATATATATACACGAAACTCATACTCTTTTAAAATTTCAAACACATATTAAATTTTCTTTATATATATCAAAATCATTGTTTAAATTATAACACATGAACTAAAATCAAACATGTATACCTTATTAAATTTGAAATAAACACACATATATTAAATACTTTGTATATATTATAAATCATATATACTGTATAAACTTTCATACCTATATATGTACATTACATAAAATGCTACAAGCTATAAGAAGAATGATAATAAAACAGAATTGCACACCTACAAATACATAGCTATATTATAATTATATGTTCAGACTAACATCCAAAACTAACAGAAACAATATAAATACCTGAAAACGTCCTTACTGTACCAATATATGATGTAAAATACCTATACCACTAATACTATATATAGTACTAAGAACAGGCGCAGCCCCAAAGCAGTAAAATATCTATAATTCTCTTTTATATATAAAGGCTTCCTATGTAATATGTACTGTTGACCCATATATATACACAAACACACGCTGCATTGCATACAAATAGAGATGTACACCTACATATAAAATACGTCCCTATGAAATGTATATATATAATATATTAAAAATAATTCAACAGAAAATTTATAAACTTATACAGACTTGATACTATAGCAACAGCTCACATGAATCCTATATTAACCCGGACCAGATTTATTGTGTTTTGAAGTTATTTCCAAAAATTTGCTTTTATGATGTTAATATAATCTACATAAATGCCTTCAACATAAATATTTATAAATATATCTTTCCTCTTATATAGACAACAGAAATGTCTACTTTATATTTACAAACATAGTATATATATAAACTGCCTGTGACCACGCATCATAACATAACTATATATATTACAAATATGCAAACCCGTACACTTGTAGATTATATATGAATATAAAATAAAATAAAACTTACTTAACTATAAAATATATATATATACAATACGACAGATCCAGTATCAATTTATATAAAGCATATATACTTTTAACTTTATATATACTAACCGATAGATTTTATATATATACAGCTAATATAAATTTATACGTTAAACCCAAACATAATATATAACATATTATATACTGTAAATATGTATGCAGCTACTTTTACTCAACATTTAGATATATATTTGACAAATAAACTCCAGATATTAACCTTTACATATCAAAGACATGTATAACAGGGAGGGAAACTCACGGTAGCCAAGGAAGGGTGGATGCTTGCGGCATCAAGCTGGTGGTCGGCTCGTTCAAACGTAGGAGAGAGAAGAGAAAGAGGAGGAAGCGAGGCCAGGTGGAAGTGAAGTCGGGCTGCGTGCTAAAAGGAAGGGTACGGTGGGGTCTTGGGTTGGATGAGTGAGAGGCTGGAAAGTAGGAGGCGTGGGGTTGCCTGGGTGGAGGCGCAGATTTGGGTAGCTCACGTGAGGCGATGGGAGGTATGACTGCACGCTAATCGACGTGATGGGAAGACGTCTGGAGAAGTGGGTTTCGAGGCTGGTCTCGGTTGAAGTGTAGGTGGTGAGGCCGGTTGAAAGCTTGCGGTTCTCAAGTGTAGGTGTGGAAAATGGAGATGGTGACTGTCACATTATAAACCTAGATATAATATTTTATATCTTCTCAAAAGAACAATTGAAGACTCAAATGGAAAAGGTAAAGGCAACAAATGAAAGAGAACAAATTGTTGCAAAAGAAAGTAAGGTACTTAAGCCACTTATTATAAATTAAATATTGAACAGTTCAAAAGGAACAAAAGGACAGAAAGAAAAAAAAGGAATGTGGAAAGACCAAATCAACGAAATATATTTAATTTATTTGAGGAGAAACGGTAGGGTAGGAATAGAAATAGGTTGAATTGTTCAGAGGCTTTAATGTAGGAGCACGCTAGGAATTTGAACCGAAGGAAGGAGTAAAGTCAGAAATTTTTGGTACCGTTACAACGAACCGTTTTATTATTTCCGTCGCGTACCGGACCTCAAAATAAAGAAATAAATATACCGCTGAGATCAGCACGACGAGACGATCAAAACGGTATACAAATATTGGTGGTACGATCATCCGATCATAAGTCGATAATCGGTACCGAAAATGCTGCTATTCAGCCAGAATTAAGGTAAACGGAGTAATAGACATCCAAATTTGACGAAACAAAAGATGACGTCTCACTCAGAAGATGATTTACAATTTTTTTATGTAAAAATATTTAGGTTTGGAAAACATTTTATAATCACCAATTTTTAACCGATTAAATTGAAGTAAATTTACGCGCGAAATAAATTTTCATATTTTCGGATGAAAATTTACCAGTTGCTATGTTTAATTAGACGCATTCCAAATATCAAATTTATATTTCAAAATTTTATTGTTTGAAATTTCACACAAATTCAATTAATTAAATAAATAAAACAACTGAAATTTACGGGTCGTTACACTCTCCCCCACTCAAAACTTTTCATCCCCGAAAAGGAAGGAGGTAGGAGAGTAGAAGCAACCAAAAGAAAAATAGATTAAAAGACAAGATAAGACAATTTATTTAAACCATATAATTTCAAATTAACTAATTAACATTTAGCAATTTGATTTAATCCACTGAGTTCACTTAAGTTAAATCAATCTATCTATTCTGAATTCATTATCCTATTGTCTAGTCATCCCCAATTAACAATTTCTAAATCAATCAATTTGTATAATCATTTATTTTCCTCATATTTTATTCAACAAATTTATCCAAATTATTATTAAGCTTATTCCAATAATTTTTTTCATATATGTTAAACCATATAAATTAATTTAAACCATATAAATTACAATTTAAATTAATTTATATTTAATAATTGATTTTTAAATTCAAGGTATTTCCATAAGTTGATCTAATTCCAATTAATTAATTCTTGCAAAACAACTTTTATTTGTCTCATCTATTATTCAATTAAATTATTATTCTATTTCTCTCCACTAACATCTTTATAATAAAATTTAAGTATATAACATTTATTATAACCACTCAAATTCTACTTATAAATTTCTTTATATTGTATATTATCCAATTACAGTTTTAACTTCTGAAAATTTTAGGTAAGTTATGTTGAGATGTAATTGAGTATTATACAAATAAGATTTTACAATTCAGTTATTCCCAGTTAACTATTTATCCAAGAATTTTGACTTCAATTTATAATTGAAATCATCTTTAATCTAAAATTTAAGAATTTAAATCTCCGATTTACTTCAAACAATTTAGAGATATATATAATATATTTATATAAAATTAAATTTTAAAATAAGATACCTATATATATAAATCAAATTATACTGAAGAAATTCAAATCAAAATATATTTTTTTCTCAAAACAAAACCGTAGCAAAGCTACAAAATAGTCTTTCCACTTCGAAACTCGAAAATGAATGTCGATGATGTGGCCGTCATCACCGAAATTATTTTCCAGCGACAACGAGAAGAGCACTAATTTAAACATTTTAAAATTCTTTGAAAACCATTTTATTTGAAAATACTCAAATAATATACTTTTTAAGACTTTAAAATAAAGTTTAAAATCACCACAAATTTAATTCTTAAATTCTCAATTTAAATCCATTTCAATTCCAAATAAATAAAAAAACAATAGTCATTTTGCAATAGTCAATGATTTACAAAACAATAAAATGATAATCAAATATTATCATTTTCAACAACCAAATTATTTAACTTTTAATTCCATAAAATTTTTCTTATATATTTATAATATAATCATACAAATTTATTTCATTTATCAAATTTGAAAATTATATTGTGTCAGTTTGTTCTATTCAAGTGTTTTGGAAATCCTATCGATAGCGTTGATCAGACGAATCGATCGGAAATCCAAACCAACATCAACAACTCAAACAACACACTATAAACATAAACTATTTTATATTAATTTCAAATACACTCCCTCACATGATGATTTCCGAATTGGATTCCAACACATGGATAGAGATCCAAATATAGAGGGACTCTAATCAAAGAGAATTCTAATCTAAAATAGATAGGCTCGAAACGAAGGTTAGATGATTGCATTTCAAACAGGAAGATGGATAAACTTGTATAAATCGCGGGTAACCTTAACTGGGTCAACCGTGACTTCATAGATAAGATCGATGTAGAATTCTGAAACAAATCGACCTTCGATTACCAGAGGTAGAATTCGGGTATAGCATAAGATAGCAGCATCGTAAACCGAGGATACAGAAATCTCCGGTGAATCAATACCGATTGTAAAGGAGTTTCACCCCAGTACAAATTATTCGAGGATTGGCGAGACCGCCGATTTATTATAGAGATCATTCGAAGTGGAGTTATGGGATACTCCAGAATCAAAGACACGAATGGACTTTGGAACCGAAGGGAACGTTCCAAAATTCAAAGGAACAGAGTCAAAGAAGAAGGAATTCAAGCTCGAACGAAAGTGATTCTGTAATTGAATTTACTACATATGCTGAGTTTTGCCTAAAACCAGAGCTCTGATACCACATGTAACGACCCAGTATTTTGGACCATTCGCATCCATTATAAGTGTATAGGTAGACACTCATGCCGGAGTTGAATTGCTCAAAATACTGCGTTGTAAATAAAATTTGGCAAAACTCAGCATATACAGTAAATAAAAACAATTACAGATCACAGACACAGAGTAATATAACAATACTGCAGCGGAAACAAAGGATAGTAGTTCATGAAGCTACTATATATATATCAGAGTTAAAAAAGATACAACAGAGGTCTCGAATACAATAGACGTCTCAATACAATAATCAAATACCAGATCTGAATACATCACTGGATCGACGGAATAACTGAAAGCAGGATCGATAGATAGCTGGATCTCCAAGCGAAGCTCCAACTCCAAAGGTGAGTCTCAAATGCTGTATCACTCAGTCTGACCCAAGCGTAAAGCAAAACACAAAACACTCGAGTCAGGATTAACATTCTTATATTAATAAATCCAACTCAAGTGAAATATCAACTGAAATACAAGTAACTTAAAGGATGTTTGGGATAACCATCCTCTAAGGATCCGTTAAACTATTTACTATGTAGTAATATTCGCTATTATAATAGTGTCTAAATAAGTAAAGTATAATCATATCGGAAAATAGCGTTAAGGGGATGGAGAACCTTAACGCGGTCGGATCTTAAAATCATAATCGTAGTAAAGCTCGGTATGGTAGGTGACACGGCACAACTAGGCAATGCCAGGGTAGATATACCAATTACGCACACGGACTGATGGATACGCATAGCAGCCACTACCGTTCCACCTCGAACAACATTCCCAAATCGGAGGATGGCCATCTAGTCAAATCACAAGTAAGAGTGTAATATCGAAGAAATGCGTCCGAGAAGAGGTGCTACCTCACTGGTCCGAGATCGCTCCTGTTTTAGCCACCTTATGCCAACTCACGGGAGTTGGGTCCACGTAATATACCTTAAGAACGTCGCCACCATCCTACTTCATTCTGGAATCTCCACCGCGTACACGGTTGTCAAAGTGGTTTTCGGTATCGACAGAGAGTATGTCCATATCCGATCCCGGTCTCTTTGCCAACCAATCGTTATTATAACACCGTGGTCATTTCAAAATAGTTTATACTTCAAACCAAAATCATTATCATTTCAAAACCCAATTTAATACGATATCATTTCACTTCAAATATATCCATTTTCAAAATCATATTACTTTCCAAAGTTATAATGCTTTCGAAATCATAGTGTGGAAATCACAGTATTTTGGAAATCATAACACTTCCTTTTAAACAGTTTAGATATTAAAATTTCGTTATAAAATAAATTAGTTTCCTCAAATTTCACAAATCGATTCAAATTAACTTGAATTTCCAAAAATTTAATTTAATCAAATCCCAAATCATCCGTTTCAACTCGATTCAGCTTCTAAATAAACCATTTCAAATTATCAATTTCAAATACGTATCTAAACCATAAAATAAGCCATTTCAATTTGAATATATATTTCAAAGCTTTAAATATTCAACATTTCCAAGACATTTGAATACAATTTCAATTTAAAATTTAAATAAAACATAAGATCTCATTTAAATATTTATACGTTTGAAATATCCATTTAAGTCACCTTTTCAATTTCAAGTTGTAAATCATTTCTTTACATTTCAAATTCAATACATTTCAAATCAAACTTATTTAAGTATAATTCTTAAATAAAATATAATTTCAATCAATTTCAAATCATTATAAATTCTATATTTCAAAAATATAGATGTTAAATAAATACTTAAACATATTATTTATCAACTTTATTAAATCAACTTTAATGAATCTTTAAAATCAATATTTATCAAAACCATATATATCTTTTCAAAACCAAAGAGATCATTTTCAAAACATTTATATATAGACCAACGGTGCCTGTATATATAATTTTCTATCCTATGGTCAAGTGATACAGATATTTATCATTTCAATCCGCAATTTAAAATATATATACGGGTATATATCTTTTCAACCCGCAATCCCAAATTCAATTTAATGAAAATCGCTTGGGTTTATCATTTCAACCCATAACGATTTCCTCCTATTCTACAGATCGTTCGGGTATGTATCATTTCAACCCATAGTGATTCTATACTAACAGGGAACTTGCAGAGTGATAACAGATATGAAAATAAAATAACAACAGAAACAGGCATATATCAACAATATATATAATGGTGTCAGATGTCACAGGTGAACAGATACAGTTAATGACATATATATAACAATGTGAACAACTAACAGCAGCATACTTCAATTGACGTTTCAATTGAAATTAAATCTAATAAATATAAGAACATTAATCGTGAGTGATTGCTCACCTTTCGAGGCTAGAGGAATTTGATAACGAAGTAGATTAAGAATCCAAGCGCGAATTCCAAAGCAAAGTGAAATGGGCACGAATTGACGAACAAAACTGATCAATAAGAATAGACGAAATCAAATCAGAATTGGATCGATGAAGATAATTGATATAAGTGAATATGTACATATATAACCATATATAACTATATATATATATATATATATACACACACGAAACTCATACTCTTTTAAAATTTCAAACACATATTAAATTTTCTTTATATATATCAAAATCATTGTTTAAATTATAACACATGAACTAAAATCAAACATGTATACCTTATTAAATTTGAAATAAACACACATATATTAAATACTTTGTATATATTATAAATCATATATACTGTATAAACTTTCATACCTATATATGTACATTACATAAAATGCTACAAGCTATAAGAAGAATGATAATAAAACAGAATTGCACACCTACAAATACATAGCTATATTATAATTATATGTTCAGACTAACATCCAAAACTAACAGAAACAATATAAATACCTGAAAACGTCCTTACTGTACCAATATATGATGTAAAATACCTATACCACTAATACTATATATAGTACTGAGAACAGGCGCAGCCCCAAAGCAGTAAAATATCTATAATTCTCTTTTATATATAAAGGCTTCCTATGTAATATTTACAGTTGACCCATATATATACACAAACACACACTGCATTGCATACAAATAGAGATGTACAACTACATATAAAATACGTCCCTATGAAATGTATATATATAATATATTAAAAATAATTCAACAGAAAATTTATAAACTTATACAGACTTGATACTATAGCAACAGCTCACATGAATCCTATATTAACCCGGACCAGATTTATTTTATTTTGAAGTTATTTCCAAAAATTTGCTTTTATGATGTTAATATAATCTGCATAAATGCCTTCAACATAAATATTTATAAATATATCTTTCCTCTTATATAGACAACAGAAATGTCTACTTTATATTTACAAACATAGTATATATATAAACTGCCTGTGACCACGCATCATAACATAACTATATATACTACAAATATGCAAACCCGTACACTTGTAGATTATATATGAATATAAAATAAAATAAAACTTACTTAACTATAAAATATATATATACAATACGACAGATCCAGTATCAATTTATATAAAGCATATATACTTTTAACTTTATATATACCTACCGATAGATTTTATATATATACAGCTAATATAAATTTATACGTTAAACCTAAACATAATATATAACATATTATATACTGTAAATATGTATGCAGCTACTTTTACGCAACATTTAGATATATATTTGACAAATAAACTCCAGATATTAACCTTTACATATCAAAGACATGTATAACAGGGAGGGAAACTCACGGTAGCCAAGGAAGGGTGGATGCTTGCGGCATCAAGCTGGTGCTCGGCTCGTTCAAACGCAGGAGAGAGAAGAGAAAGAGGAGGAAGCGAGGCCAGGTGGAAGTGAAGTCGGGCTGCGTGCTAAAAGGAAGGGTACGGTGGGGTCTTGGGTTGGATGAGTGAGAGGCTGGAAAGTAGGAGGCGTGGGGTTGCCTGGGTGGAGGCGCAGATCTGGGTAGCTCACGTGAGGCGATGGGAGGTATGGCTGCACGCTAATCGACGTGATGGGAAGACGTCTGGAGATGTGGGTTTCAAGGCTGGTCTCGGTTGAAGTGTAGGTGGTGAGGCCGGTTGAAAGCTTGCGGTTCTCAAGTGTAGGTGTGGAAAATGGAGATGGTGACTGTCACATTATAAACCTAGATATAATATTTTATATCTTCTCAAAAGAACAATTGAAGACTCAAATGGAAAAGGTACAGGCAACAAACGAAAGAGAACAAATTGTTGCAAAAGAAAGTAAGGTACTGAAGCCACTTATTATAAATTTAATATTGAACAGTTCAAAAGGAACAAAAGGACAGAAAGAAAAAAAAAGGAACGTGGAAAGACCAAAATCAACGAAATATATTTAATTTATTTGAGGAGAAACGGTAGGGTAGGAATAGAAATAGGTTGAATTGTCCAGAGGCTTTAATGTAGGAGCACGCTAGGAATTTGAACCGAAGGAAGGAGTAAAGTCAGAAATTTTTGGTACCGTTACAACGAACCGTTTTATTATTTCCGTCGCGTACCGGACCTCAAAATAAAGAAATAAATATACCGCTGAGATCAGCACGACGAGACGATCAAAACGGTATACAAATATTGGTGGTACGATCATCCGATCAAAAGTCGATAATCGGTACCGAAAATGCTGCTATTCAGCCAGAATTAAGGTAAACGGAGTAATAGACATCCAAATTTGACGAAACGAAAGATGACGTCTCACTCAGAAGATGATTTACAATTTTTCTATGTAAAAATATTTAGGTTTGGAAAACATTTTATAATCACCAATTTTTAACCGATTAAATTGAAGTAAATTTACGCGCGAAATAAATTTTCATATTTTCGGATGAAAATTTACCAGTTGCTATGTTTAATTAGACGCATTCCAAATATCAAATTTATATTTCAAAATTTTATTATTTGAAATTTCACACAAATTCAATTAATTAAATAAATAAAACAACTGAAATTTACGGGTCGTTACATTTGTAAGCAATGGATTTACGAATTTAAATAGCTTCTTTCTAAATATATGTAATGATGTTGATGATTATTTTCAAATAGTTTATACATTTTATAAGGATGTCTATTTTGAATTTTAAATGAAGTTACTTTATATAAAGTAAGAAATTTTACATTAAAATTTGTGAAGTATTGATATATCTAAAGTTAGTGATTTTGCAAATGGATTTCCAAATGAAATCTTTTTAAATGAGATTTATATAAATTTCTTTGAAAGTTTTCAATTTAGAGATATTATAAATAGACTGTATATATAAAAAAATTGTTTTAAAATTCTATAGAACAAATGATTTAGGAAGTTCTATCTATAGTGTAACGACCCGTTTTTCTGTACCCTTTGAATCGACAATAAACCATACATGTCTAACTCAAATTGCACAAAAAGACGGATCATTAAGGGTAGAAAGAAAAAATAGACAGAACAGAATCTCACACGAATGGAATGGTATATAATATTGAACAAATATCTTTACAACGGAAAACTTGTAAATACATATATCAAAGTCTAACCTAATTTCAGCATGGACAGTTATAAACATCTGTCCTTACAATTGCTAACAAACATCAAATAAAACAAATAGAAATGGATAATAGAATATGTCCATACGTAGATGAATATCTCCAGCTCTTCTCTGGAAACTTCAATCGTCTTCGACTAAACCTGAAACTACTCGGATCTGACCCGATTATTGAAAATACCCTGATCAGGCTTGATAAACCAGCGTGAGAAAAACTCAATAATAAATGACAGTGTCATATATCAGCCATTAAATAAAATCCTCTGAAAAGAAAGAGTATCTCATAAGACCACGCCCACACATAAACACGGATGGGTTTTTACCTTATGATAACTAAAACACTTTTATATCAAAACATTTGATATTATTTTTAATGACATCTCTTTGAAAACATTTGCAAATAAACTTATTAATCTTAGCCGAAATTGTTACATTGATTAAATTCCAGCAAAATAGGTTTACAATCAAGTCCGAAGGTTCTTATTGGAGAATGGATTTCCATACAAATGACCAGGTGAAGGGACTACCTTCCGATGGGTACACCTCTAGATGGATGTCCTGAGGAACCATCACAAAGCTCCTCTACCAACACATGACCGGCCTACCTCTATAACTAGGTAGTACCGAATATGTCATCCCCCGGTCGTTACCGACCTTTAACCGAGCGCGCTCTAGCATACAAACCACATTAATTTACATCACGAACGTCATAGCAGGAAGAAATATATCTAGAAGGGAATGATCATACCCTAATTGGGAACGACCAACTTAGCCTTGCTGCATCTAACCCTGTTTTGGTCATTTCCGGTTGATGAGGCTCGAGACTACGATTACCTTTTCACATAGCACATCTTCTTTCACTTTGAATGCCACATTGCCATTCCACATTCACACGACTGATTTCTATAAATGTATAACTTCCTGAACTTGTAAGGCTCGGGAAAGGGTGTTAAGCTAAGAGAAGGTGTCTTCTCCACCACCAAACTGATATACTTTTATAGAGATCACTCATTGTGATTTGGAATGCAAGGTTAGACATTCATCCATACAAGTTCGTTCTGGTACTGAACGAAACCGAAGGCACTTTCCTCGGCCATTGCTAGGCGAGAAGTCCTTGTGGTTTTGAGATTTTTCATAACAAAGAGACCACTGCTACAATATAGTGAATCGGGAGTTTATCCCCAATTAATCAACAAGTAGTCCCTCGTTATTATTCGTCTCAATATCTCTGTCTTCAAACATCTTCATTCTTCAAACACGTAAATTGGTTCGAAGTGGTTTTTGGATAGGAATCACCCAAATCTGACACCGGTTCCTTCGAAATCCAATTATCGATAAAAAGTGTATATGAGTATATATGATTTATTAAGTCTCTTTCACTTTAATTCTTCTCGGATGATTTTGAAATCTCTTCCTTTTGTCTTAGAGTAATTCTAAGTTAATTCATTCTTTTGCTTTGGATAATATTTCAAATTTCCTCACTTAACACTCGATCCAAATTCCTTAACTTTTAGGCAGGTCAAAAACAATGTTATTTAAGACATCGTTTACTGTAAACCCTAAAATCAATCTTAGCAAACATTTTTTAGTAAATAGGATCATAGAAATCATTCTAATTTTACTCAATAATAATTTTCGAATTCAACAAGTGCTGTGGGCGAAATAACGGTGAGATCACCTTTTAAATTCCACGAATAGGACGAGTTCCCTCTTCGGAATTTAACACCAAGTATAAGATGATTATCTCTATGCAATCCAAGTTGTAGTTTATTCAATTTAGAGATTACTTAAATTTTGGATAATACTAATCTTCTTAAATTTTTGGAAAACTTAATATAATCTTTTTAGAGCATTCGGTCTTTCCTTTCGATCTGTTCCACCTCTCGCCTAAGAAATGAAAACATAGGCCAGGTAAGTTCAGGGCACTGGTTGCTCCATCCCTAACCTTAGTTAAACACCTTGTTTTATCTTCCCAGATCTCACAGACGGGACAAATGTACTAGTCGTTTCTGCATACTCAGTTATTAGCTTTATTCTGGAATTGATTTTTAAGATTCCAAATTATCTTTTAAACGCTTAATTTCCTTTTAAAATCATTCATAATTGATTCTAGGAAAAATCGTTACGTTTAAACTCATATTCCAAAAGTTATAGAATTCGCAGCATAAAAGTGCTGCCGAAAGTGCTATATAAGCTTATTTGATTTAAATAACTTTTTAATATTTGAAAATCCATATTTCTCGCTTCAAATCTCTTTTAAACTATTTAAATAGATTTATCAAATGTATCCTATATTTTTCCATAATTAAAAACATCCATTTAAAAAGATTTCCTGTTATAGTCACTTAACTACACTAGCGTGATTTTTTTACAAAATTGATTTGGACATAAAATGAAATTTTGATTTTCTTTCTTCGTTTAGAAGATATGGATATAATAGTCTGGAATTTTCTTATCACGAAGAATTCCGAGCTATATTCCACTCTATACACTCATTTGAACTTTTGGATGCGAAATCGCGAACTACCGTTGCGCGACGCGCTTAGTTTTAACTTATTTTTCAATACTTCAAATAATCTATTCAAATTAAATTTTATTACTTATAAAACCATTACAAATCATTTTAAATCAATATTTTCACTTTTTAAAGTATTTAAAATGTATTTTCACTATTTTCATATTATAATATTATTTTATTCCTATTATTTTAATATTAAATTTTAAATTCCAATTTCAATTCAATTATAATTCTAACTTCAAATTAAACTCAATTAAAACTTAGATTTCAAATATAATTTCAATTCTAATTAAATTTCAACCTTAATCTCACTTTCAATTTTCAAAATCGATTTCAATTTCAATTTAACTTTCCATTTCAAATCCAATTTCACTTCTAATTTCAAATTCTCTTTTATTTAAACTTAATTTCTATTCCACTTAAAAAGTGACTTATTTTTCCAAAGTATATCATATCACCAAAATTGGGTCTTATTTAACAAAGGGATTACTTAATCAAAATGAGCATAATCGAGTTAACATCTATCGCCAACATAATTATGGTCCATACATAAGCTAACATGATAAATAATCACAGCCATAAACACTTGCTACTTATTTAAATATAACACAAACATAACCATACATCCATAACAACATTTTAAAGAGGTATATACTTGCATATGTCATAAGATAATTATTATAGCAAAATCAAAATACGATCTTTTAAAAGAGATGAGAATTTCTCACCTTCAACCAATTTGATTAACTTCCTACAAACATTCATATCAACCCATACTTCACTAAACCACCATCTAAACTCTCTTCTTTCACTTTTTCTAAGCGCTCGGCTACCACCCCACATCCCTTTTTGCTTTTGGCCATAGCCTCCCCCTTCTATATTTCTCACGGCCTCCCCCCTATCAACATCCAAACTCATGGCCTAAAGCAATTTTTAAGAAGAGAAGAGGAAGAAGTAGATTAAGAAGTTGTTTAAGAAGAGGTTAAAGAGTAACAAGTGGATTAGTGCTTAAGCACTCCATTATTTTTAACCCTCCTACCTCTCTTAAAGAGAGAAGCCATTAAAATAGCTTAAAGGAAGAAGAAGAAGAGGATGATTTGTATGAGAATGGAAGAGGTATGCATGGCTATTTATAGGAAAAAGTTTGGAATAAAATATTATTATGTAAAATGACCAAAATACCCTTTATCACTTTTTAAGCAACCTTATTTTTTTTCAACACTTAACATCACATTTCAGATCATGCTTTCTGTCTCTTTCACTTAAAGAGTAAGAAAAGTAAAGTAATAATTATGTTTGGTTTGATTTGACATGTTTTGGGATTTTGTGCTTACTTTTTCTTAATTAAATTCTAGAATTTTTTAAGTATGTTTAGTAAAAATAAACTTGATTAGTGAATTAATTAGTACTTATACTATTTGAATATATGTTCCTATATAAGAAAATAAAGGTGCGACAACGTTGCAGCAATGTTTAATCGACAAAACGTTGATTTTCGACAAAATGTTTTACGGTCGCATTTTGATGTTTTAGTTAAACTATTTATTTATGTAAACCAAATTTAAAAATGAACTTTTTTACTTCTTTAAATAAATTAAAACATGTCTATTCATATTTTAAAATTATATTTAAATAATATCAAAATCTATATTTTTACATTGTATGTAAAACTGACAAAATAAGACAAAATTTGGACATTTTGTAAACCAATTAGAATTATGTTTCACAAACCTTATTAGATATTAATTATCATTACCAAATGATTTTAATATGAATTAAAACAAGTCTATCTGGATTAAAATCCTATATCATTAGGGTTAATATCAAAATATTGAATTTTGGCGTTGCATTGACAAAATGTGACAAATTTTGAATATTTTTGTAAAACAATTACAAACATATTTTTAAACCTTTTAATATACTTCTATTATCTTTATTAGGTGTTTTTAATAAGACTTATCTTTTCAAATAAATATTCAAACCTATTTATTTAAGCATTTATTTATTTTTAACAAAACTTAACTTTTGCTGATTTGTTCTAAAATTCAAATTTATACTTTTTAATTATTAATTATAAGAATAAATAATTTCTCCATTATTATTTATTATATATAACATATTTGTTTAAGTTTTAAGTTCCTTTAAATTTAAAATAAATAAAATATCTCATTTTCGAAGTAGCAAAATTACGGGTCGTTACATTCTCCCCTACTTAAAAGCATTTCGTCCTCGAAATGAAAGTTAGATAAATGAATCTATCTCATACTCGTATCCTCAAACATTTTGACTTATTTATACTGATGATAGAAAAGTGCATATATAAAATGAAGGTTGATACCATAACAACACTAAAACAAATTATACTAAACATATAGAGATTCCTCACACTATCCTGAGTACTTATCACGTACTTAAGGTTATTTATACATACATCAAGTCAGACTTCTATTGTGACGCCCCACCTCTATACCCACGCTAACCAAGAACACTACGATGTAGTGCTGTCAATTAGCACGGAGAATAAGGCTGTGGAGGAGCGACCATCCATGTAACTTTTTTGTGCGAGCACCAATATGTCAAATAGAACAGAATGCATATCTTTTAAATAGGAAATCCGACATACCGATACAAACATAAAGCTATCACACGGTGGCTATATATAACCTTCGGAAACAAACATAGAAATAATTATAACATAAATCAGTCACAGACATCCATATCACAAAGGCGGAAGAAGATATGAATAAATATATAACACATGAAAGTGTACATCAGAGTAGTGGTCGGAAAGATCCACGATAATACAAAAGAATAGCATCACGTGCTATACAAAAGAATAAGTACACAACATAGAGTCTATATCTCAAATGTGTACATCAAAAAAACTACTAATCTATGTAGTTAGCCAAAAGTCAGAATAATCCTAAAGAGAAGTCAAGCAGAAGCACCTATAACATCTCGGTCTGACTCGAGTATTATTTATAAGAAAATAATAAACGGATCAGTCTAACTATAAATATCAGATGACATGATATAGAATAAGGGGTATGGCATAAACATATAATAACCATGATGGCATACTACAATAAGTATGTAAATGATAATCAACAAGGGATTAATCAATATCACAAGAATCTTCTCAAAGATCCAAACACATAAAAAGGTAATGACACACGAATTCACCAATACACAAAAATTGATAAAGCATATCAATGAAAACCACGAAAACTGGTGAAGCACTAAATCCAGAAATCAACACACGAAATCCAGAACAAATCCCAGAAATCAACACACGAAATCTAGAAATCACAAAAAAAGGGGAAGTCCAAGCACACGGACGAGAAGCTATCTCATGGAAGCTATCTGTAACGACCCGTATTTTTAACACTTTAAAAATACGAATTAAAATAAAAATTTTGGATAAAAATCCGAAGGAAATAAAATTTTGTGTTGTTAAATGTGAATTATAAGTTAAAATACAAAACTGAATTCTGAAATAACTTATTTGTAAATTAAATATGGATGTTAACTTGTAGTGAATGTAAATAATGAATTGAATTTGATTGTAAGCCAAATTGGTTATGATTGTAAACAAAGAATAAATAAAATGGTGGATTTAATAATGGAAGTTTATGTTATTGAAACTAATATAAATAAATGTAACTTAATATTACAGTTGATTGAAATCAGATAATAACTGAAACTGTAATTTGATAAAGATGTTAACTTGTAATTGAACGTAAGTAAAGATTTAAATTTGAATGTAACAAGTAATTGAAATGAATTGAATTTGATTTTAAACAACGAAATAAATAAAATGTTACATTTAATATTGAAGTTATAATATTGAAATCAACGTAAATGAATGTAATTTAATATTACTGTGAATTTAAATAAGATGATAACTGTAGAAAATGGAAGTAAATGAATTATAAACCATTGATAATAATGTATAAGTAAATGGTTGATTCAATAATGAAAGTGTAAATCGAAATAAAAGAATTCATTTGGAATTAAATAACTTGAATTTGAATTACAATATAATTGAAGGCTGAATCTAATATAATCTTTTATATTGGATTTATAATGGGATACGGCATTGTAAAAGATTGTTAATTACTGTGAAATTTAAAAATAGGATTTGTGAACAATTGAAATTTGATTTAAAAGTTAATAATTTAAAATTGGGAATTTTATATTGGAATTAAACAGTCGAATAATTTATTTTTCGAATATTGGATTTAATTAGGCAATTAAATCGATAATTTAATAAGTTAAATTTCAGAAATAATTGAAAATCGAGTTGAATATGATTGAAAATGATTTGTAAAATTTTATCTTATCATATTGGAGTTATAAGAATGTTATAGAACTTTTAAAATTAATTTTTGAGTTAATTTGCGAAAATTGAATATTTTAATATTTAATTATCGATTGTAAAATAGCTAATTTTTGAACAGTCTCAGAATTGAACGAAACAAGTTCCATTGGGTCCGTAATAGTTAGTTATTACCGGATTTCAATTTTCGTATCAATTGGAATTACGGTTTGACCGTGGCAGCTCGAAACGCATCGAGTTATTTTTAATTTATAAATCGTCGAGTTAAAAATAGTCATTTTTCAAAAAGTCTCGGATTTCGACGAAACCAGTTTCATCGGATCCGTAATGGGATATTATTGTAAGGTTTCAAATTTCATAATTTTTGGATTTACCGTTTGTCCGGTACGAATTAAAACGCATCGAAATCGGTTTAAATCGGTTTAATTTAAATCGATCGTTTATTGCCATAACTCACACATACGATCGAATTAGGTTCCGAAACCTATTCCATTGTGTCCGGAACGTGGGATAAACTCTAGAAACGCCGGTCACCGCGCGTAAATCGGAGTTCGGAAAATCGAGTGAATAGTGATTTTCGGTAAATTTCTATAAAAGGACCCCTTCACCATTCATTTGCAAAACCCTAGCTCCTCCATCTTCAGCCGCCACCTTCAAATTCAAGGGCTGAAAATTTTCGAAATTTGTTCTCTTAATATCTCTCAATCCGTTCAACAAAATCGAAAAATTCCAAAAGCAAAGTTGTAGATCTCGGCGAGCTCTTCAAATCCATACGGAGATGATCGAAAACGGAGCAACGAATCAACGGGAATTTGCATTCCAAGATCCGCGTTTTTCCTTGATTTGCGCGCCATAGGGGAGGCCGAGCTCCACCTGCTCCTGGCCGAAGGTAGGGGAGAGTGAGGCCTTCGATTTGGCACTTCCCGATCGTTGTCCGGAGGCTTGGTTTGGTCGCGACCTGGGGTTGTTCGAACGTGAGGATGGGTTTGGCGTGCGTGTGTTTCTCGAACGGGAGAGAAGAGGGGGGAAGCACGTGCAGCCTGAGAATGATTTTGGGTTAGAATTTAAGTGTAAATTGAATTTGTAAATTAATGTTTATTTAAATTCGTGTAACTTTAAACTGCTATAACTTGTTCATACGAGGTCCGATCGGAACGAAACTTTTTGCGTTGCGATCGTAATGACGAGAGCTTTGAAATGAAATTGGTTTGGATGGATTTGGAGACGGTGGAAATTTGGGCCAAAATTGGGCGTCGTCCAGTTTTAGTTCCAAACCGGAACGTCTCGGCAACAACAGAAATTCAAGGTGAGTGTTTTATAACGCTCACAACGTACTAAATATCTTTATGCTAGTTAAATTTGACATTATGAAGTGTTACGATTTTATTTGTCGTTGTTTTATAAAATTTAATTGTCAAATAGATTGTCATTTGAATTAACCGTTGAAAATTTAATTGCCAGTTAAATTGAAATTAAAATTGAATTGCGATTGAATCACCTGACATTGATAACTATGAAATTGCCATGAATTGTATTGTCTATTGGATGATGTATTTCGATGGATGTTATTGGTTGATATTTAAATGTTTGGATGTTTACTTGCTTATATATATACTGTTATGCATGCATATGACACTGTGGTTTTGTTTAAGTGATATATATTCATCCCTGACATTTAATTGAAATAACTAATCACTTGGCCATAGGATAGAAAATTATATACGAACACCGGATTGGCTAAATTAATAATTTTTAAAACCGTCGACTTGAATTTATTTAAACGTTTGATTTAAAAGGTATAAATAAAATCAATTTATAGAAATCGAATTAAAAAAAAAAAAAATTGAGTTTGGAATGTTGAAATAAATTTTGGTTAAAAGAAATTGTCAAATCATTGAAGTTGAGACTTTGAAATAAAAATTGGGATATGATTGAATTTCGAAAATTGATTTGTTTTAAAGATTGAACATTTATTTCGAGCGTTGAATATTACTAAGTAAAAGTGATATAAAATGGTATTTTGAAATCGAGCTTGGAATTGAACCATATTTGAAATTTGGATATAAATTTGAATATTGAAGAACAATTTTGTTAAGTGTAATAAATTGATATTTGAAAAATGAAGCTCCTAATCGATATAAATTGAAATTAAATTAATTGAAGGTGAATGTAGAATTGAATTAATTTGAAGTCAAAGTTGACATTGATTTGAATTGAAATCGGAATTGAATTGATTAAATTGAAATGGAAATTGGAATTGATTTGGGTAGGAAATTGGGAAGTTGACCGGTTTGACTTTGAAATTTTTCTTAATGAATATTTTAGTATAAATGATTTAAAATCTATATTCTTTAAATATTGAAATTATTTTGATTTTCAAACTGTTTTGCTATATAAACCATTTTTATATTCAAATTATTTTCGATTAAACTATTTAAATATTTTCTATTAAACTATTTTAACTATTTTAATTATTTAAACTACTTTTAAACTACTTAAAACTATTTTCTAAAATTTTCAAGCTGGTCAATAAGGTGAATTGTTTATATTTAAATCTTGGATTTAAATACGAATTGGGTTAAATGAAGTGGCAACCTAAATTGAAATTCGAAATGATTTTGGAATCGAAATGAGATATTGAGGCAAAAATGATTTTGAAATGAAATCGATTATTTTGAATAAATATAATGATATTTGAAATGGATTTGATTTCTGAAGCGAATATGATATTTTGATATCAATTATGAATCGATTTGAAATGTAAAAGAGCCATCGGTGTAATAATACGTAGTTATTAAAGAGACCGGGATCGGATATGGACATACTCTCTGTCGATACCGAAAACCACTTTAATAACTAGTATGCGTGGAGTGTTGATCCAAAATGAAGTGGATGGTTTGGTGAACGCGTTGACTGAAGAAAGAGAACGATATTGGATGACCCCTGACATGACTAAAACAGGAGCCGCGCCGGGCCATTGAGGTTCGCCACCTCTAGCGGACACACTTCTTCGATACCATATCTATTACATTTGTGATTCGATTTGGGTGCACCCCTTGATTTGGGAGTGTTGTTTCACGGTGTTGGGGTAGCTGCTGGCTATGCTCAACATCAGTCCGGATCACGCAACTACTAGTATCCTAGTTGGTATCGCCTCATGTACCTTGTCATACTGATTATCCTATTCGCGACCACTACGTTATGGTTTGTACCTTGAGTATATGGATTGCCCTCTGGTGACTTCCGGTTTTGGGGAAACTACGGTCTTGTATATGCTCTTGGGAATATAAATGTGTTAAGCGGCGAATGGGCGTTGACTTAACACTATTTTGATACCTTTACTTTACTTTAGACATTATCTATATAGCGTATCTTATTGTATATATAGATAGTTTAACGGATCCTTAAGAGATGGAAAATCCCGTAACATCTCTTGAGTTATTGCACGCACGTTGACACTGGATAGGAGATGTCAAACCCCGTAAACATCTCTGACGCCGTTTACACTCATATTTATTACGATTGATTTAACTTTCATAAGGATATTTTAGTCCTGACTCGAGTGTTTTGTCTTTTCATTACGCTCGGGTCAGCCTGAGCATTTCAGTTTAGGTTGAAGATCATTTCCTTGGAGGACGGAGACGAAGATTTGGTATATTATCTACTACTATTATATTCATTCCATTCCACTGCATTGTTGTATGATATTTGCTGTGTATGTAACTATGATAAATGTTGTATAATAATAATCAAATGTATTCATTTCAAATGTATTCATTTAATTAACAGCTTCATGAACTGTTATTTTATTATCATACTTTAGCCTTCCGCTGTGAGATTCTGTGTTGTTTCAGTTCCTTTATTTCTTTTCTTTTCTTTTCTTATTTACACCAAATTAACAATCCTCCATTTTGAATGGTTTGAGTTGACGTGTGTGTTTGATCATCGACTTAAACTGTACAAAAAGGCGGGTCGTTACAGTTGGTATCAGAGCTTTGGTTTAGATTACCTTGGCTCTTGTGGGGAATAACTCATTGAAATAGAGGTAAACTATATGAATGAGTTGAGTGTATATGAGAGAGCGTATTTGTAATTTTGATATAAAAATGATTTTATATTGTGTTAATTTGTTCCGTTGAGTATTTATGAATTCTGGTTGGTACTTGGGACGCCAAGGCATCGATAGGAATTTCTAAACACTCGAATAGGACAGATTGACATAATATTGTTTTGGATTATATTCTATATATAAAAGACTTATCTTGAAAATTTATAAATGTTGATTGTATTGGTTGTTAGGAGATGATAATATTAGATTATCATCGTTTATTGTTGATTAGTCAATATTTCTAACTATTGACTATTGAATGATTTTAAGAAATGAAACTTGTAAATATGATTGACAATGAATATAAATGGTAAATCAAATAAAATAAAAATGAATTTAAATTAAGATGGAGAATTTAAATTCCGGTGTTTTGAAATTTATTAACAAAAATTTGAAATGTATAATACAAGTATTATATGATAGTATATTCGATTAGAAATGGTTTTCAAAGGATTTTCAAATGAAGTAAGTGTTATACTCCCCTCTTGACACTAGAAAATGATTCCGGTGATGAGTGCACGCATCATCGACTTTATTTTCGAGAGTCTAAGTGGGGGAGATCACTTAATAGTTTTTCTAAACCCTGTTTTGATTAAAATTGAATTTTATTTTGTATTCTCTATAGTATGACTTGATATATATTAATATAAGTATATATTATTTCAAACTTGATTTGAAATGAAACCGGAGTTGAAATTTTTAAGTTCTTTAATATTTAATGACTTTAAACTATTGAAATAAACTAGAAACTGTACTCTTTTGGATTAAATAGAACTTGAATTGAAATTTTCTAAAGTATGTAATGAAAATAAGTATATATATATATTTCAATGCTGATTAAATTTTTTCTAAAAGTATGATTTGAGATATAAAGATATTAGTATATATATATATATATATATTTATTTATTTAAAAAAAAAAGGGTTTAATCGAATCCGGTGTTGAAATTCTTAAGTTCTCTAATAAGGAATGATTTTAATTATTAAACTAAAGTAAATCTTGAATTGTTAGAAACTTATGAATTGAAAAAGGTGAAATTGAATTTAAGTGTTCAAAAAAAAAATTTATTAAAATTGTAGGAGTAACCCTTAATTTGGAAAATAATAAATTGGAAATTTATTTAATAGGTATAACACTCAAATTGAATGAAAAGAAGTTGTATATTGTTTAGCTACATTCTATTTGCATAGCTATAACTTACCAAATACTTAAAAAGTTTAAAATGCTAATAAGGATAAGTAAATGAATAATATACAAGTGTGATTGCAAATAATAAAAATGTGAAGATCTATTGATAGTTGTAAATATAAAGGAAATTTAAGTTGTAAAATGAATTAAATTTAAAATTAATTAAATATAAAATTAGTAAATGGAAACTAATTAAATTTGAATAAAACTAAATGTCAATAAACTTGGAAGTGTATGAAATTAAAATTTTGACTTGGAAATGTATAATTGATTTAGTGTAGATTATGGATGGATGTTAATATTTGATATGCATTGGTTGTTAGATGGATGGTAATTGATTAAATAGAATTCATTAGTGTAAATGGAATTGAATAAAAGGAATAAAAAAAAAATTTAACAATTAAATTCAAATTTGAAGCAAAGTGAAATTAAATATAATTGAATTCAAATTAAATTGAAGCAAATTGACTTGAATTTAAATTATGAATGAAACAAACTTGAATAAATTGGAAACAAATCGAATGTAAACTTATTTCATGGATATATAAGAAAATAAACGACTTTTTGTTTGTGATTGTTTCTTTAGAAAAATTGAAGATTGATGGTTTGTACTTTGAAATAATAAAAGCAAAATTTGAAAAATCCAAAATACTCAAAGAGAGCTGAAATGAAAATAGCCATAACTTTTAAATGGTTGAACGAAATTAGACGATCTTAGACTTTTCAGAAAGCCTGGAAACTGTGCTACATGTTTTGTTTAGAATGTTTTGATAAATACCTTCATCCACTAGGCTTAAAACACCAATATTAGTCGCTGGCCTGTGCGAAGTAGAAATCTGAAGCACCTTAGTATTCTTGCCATAACTTTTTACTGGTGTATCGGATTTTGATGATCTTGCCCTTTATGGAAAGCTTAGAACTTAAGCTAAAACTTTTGTTTTAAATGTCTTGTGTTTTTCTGTCATTTAGAGGGTCAAAAATGTGAGGGAACGTCGCTGACCTGCGCAATTCATTGCCCAGGCTGAGGCGTATCCTTTTAGTAAAACGGCCGTAACTTTTGAACGGATGGTCCGAATTCGATGATTTTGGACATTCCGGAAAGCCTGAAATGAATGCAACAACTGTTGTTTAGATTCCACTTCCAAATTTTATCGTTTAGATGACCAAAATCTGAGATTCGTTTGCTGCCCTGGAATTGGAATTTCAGTTTTGAAGCTAAAACATGTTATATGTATGTTGTTTATGCTAAGTATATCAATCTATCTTTATATGCATGGTTCTAACTTGGTAATTGAGAATTTTAGTAGGTAGCAAAGGGGTTGCGCTTCGCCTGTGGAGCTCGCTTCTGCGCTAAATGCAAAATGTAAGTTAAAATGCTAAAAAACGCTAAATAAAAGGTACGTTCTCGGATTACGGTTTATGTTGTGGTATATTATTGTGTTCCCCATGTTTTGGGATGCCTCATTCTTGTAATGAGATGTATATCATGCAATTATTACCACTGTGAAATTTTTCGGTCCTAGCCGCGCAAAGGAGGTGCTGCCGAAATTTTTCAAAAATCCGGGAGTTAGAAAATTTTGAGATTTTAAAAATCCTATAACTAAATTTTGCAAATAAGTCGAATATTTTGAATGAATTATATCTAAATGATGGTTCCCCTTCTCCGTTCCTTTTCGAGGACGAAAAGTTTTAAGTGGGGGAGAATGTAACGACCCGTATTTTTAACACTTTAAAAATACGAATTAAAATAAAAATTTTGGATAAAAATCCGAAGGAAATAAAATTTTGTGTTGTTAAATGTGAATTATAAGTTAAAATACAAAACTGAATTCTGAAATAACTTATTTGTAAATTAAATATGGATGTTAACTTGTAGTGAATGTAAATAATGAATTGAATTTGATTGTAAGCCAAATTGGTTATGATTGTAAACAAAGAATAAATAAAATGGTGGATTTAATAATGGAAGTTTATGTTATTGAAACTAATATAAATAAATGTAACTTAATATTACAGTTGATTGAAATCAGATAATAACTGAAACTGTAATTTGATAAAGATGTTAACTTGTAATTGAACGTAAGTAAAGATTTAAATTTGAATGTAACAAGTAATTGAAATGAATTGAATTTGATTTTAAACAACGAAATAAATAAAATGTTACATTTAATATTGAAGTTATAATATTGAAATCAACGTAAATGAATGTAATTTAATATTACTGTGAAATTAAATAAGATGATAACTGTAGAAAATGGAAGTAAATGAATTATAAACCATTGATAATAATGTATAAGTAAATGGTTGATTCAATAATGAAAGTGTAAATCGAAATAAAAGAATTCATTTGGAATTAAATAACTTGAATTTGAATTACAATATAATTGAAGGCTGAATCTAATATAATATTTTATATTGGATTTATAATGGGATACGGCATTGTAAAAGATTGTTAATTACTGTGAAATTTAAAAATAGGATTTGTGAACAATTGAAATTTGATTTAAAAGTTAATAATTTAAAATTGGGAATTTTATATTGGAATTAAACAGTCGAATAATTTATTTTTCGAATATTGGATTTAATTAGGCAATTAAATCGATAATTTAATAAGTTAAATTTCAGAAATAATTGAAAATCGAGTTGAATATGATTGAAAATGATTTGTAAAATTTTATCTTATCATATTGGAGTTATAAGAATGTTATAGAACTTTTAAAATTAATTTTTGAGTTAATTTGCGAAAATTGAATATTTTAATATTTAATTATCGATTGTAAAATAGCTAATTTTTGAACAGTCTCAGAATTGAACGAAACAAGTTCCATTGGGTCCGTAATAGTTAGTTATTACCGGATTTCAATTTTCGTATCAATCGGAATTACGGTTTGACCGTGGCAGCTCGAAACGCATCGAGTTATTTTTAATTTATAAATCGTCGAGTTAAAAATAGTCATTTTTCAAAAAGTCTCGGATTTCGACGAAACCAGTTTCATCGGATCCGTAATGGGATATTATTGTAAGGTTTCAAATTTCATAATTTTTGGATTTACCGTTTGTCCGGTACGAATTAAAACGCATCGAAATCGGTTTAAATCGGTTTAATTTAAATCGATCGTTTATTGCCATAACTCACACATACGATCGAATTAGGTTCCGAAACCTATTCCATTGTGTCCGGAACGTGGGATAAACTCTAGAAACGCCGGTCACCGCGCGTAAATCGGAGTTCGGAAAATCGAGTGAATAGTGATTTTCGGTAAATTTCTATAAAAGGACCCCTTCACCATTCATTTGCAAAACCCTAGCTCCTCCATCTTCAGCCGCCACCTTCAAATTCAAGGGCTGAAAATTTTCGAAATTTGTTCTCTTAATATCTCTCAATCCGTTCAACAAAATCGAAAAATTCCAAAAGCAAAGTTGTAGATCTCGGCGAGCTCTTCAAATCCATACGGAGATGATCGAAAACGGAGCAACGAATCAACGGGAATTTGCATTCCAAGATCCGCGTTTTTCCTTGATTTGCGCGCCATAGGGGAGGCCGAGCTCCACCTGCTCCTGGCCGAAGGTAGGGGAGAGTGAGGCCTTCGATTTGGCACTTCCCGATCGTTGTCCGGAGGCTTGGTTTGGTCGCGACCTGGGGTTGTTCGAACGTGAGGATGGGTTTGGCGTGCGTGTGTTTCTCGAACGGGAGAGAAGAGGGGGGAAGCACGTGCAGCCTGAGAATGATTTTGGGTTAGAATTTAAGTGTAAATTAAATTTGTAAATTAATGTTTATTTAAATTCGTGTAACTTTAAACTGCTATAACTTGTTCATACGAGGTCCGATCGGAACGAAACTTTTTGCGTTGCGATCGTAATGACGAGAGCTTTGAAATGAAATTGGTTTGGATGGATTTGGAGACGGTGGAAATTTGGGCCAAAATTGGGCGTCGTCCAGTTTTAGTTCCAAACCGGAACGTCTCGGCAACAACAGAAATTCAAGGTGAGTGTTTTATAACGCTCACAACGTACTAAATATCTTTATGCTAGTTAAATTTGACATTATGAAGTGTTATGATTTTATTTGTTGTTGTTTTATAAAATTTAATTGTCAAATAGATTGTCATTTGAATTAACCGTTGAAAATTTAATTGCCAGTTAAATTGAAATTAAAATTGAATTGCGATTGAATCACCTGACATTGATAACTATGAAATTGCCATGAATTGTATTGTCTATTGGATGATGTATTTCGATGGATGTTATTGGTTGATATTTAAATGTTTGGATGTTTACTTGCTTATATATATACTGTTATGCATGCATATGACACTGTGGTTTTGTTTAAGTGATATATATTCATCCCTGACATTTAATTGAAATAACTAATCACTTGGCCATAGGATAGAAAATTATATACGAACACCGGATTGGCTAAATTAATAATTTTTAAAACCGTCGACTTGAATTTATTTAAACGTTTGATTTAAAAGGTATAAATAAAATCAATTTATAGAAATCGAATTAAAAAAAAAAAAAATGAGTTTGGAATGTTGAAATAAATTTTGGTTAAAAGAAATTGTCAAATCATTGAAGTTGAGACTTTGAAATAAAAATTGGGATATGATTGAATTTCGAAAATTGATTTGTTTTAAAGATTGAACATTTATTTCGAGCGTTGAATATTACTAAGTAAAAGTGATATAAAATGGTATTTTGAAATCGAGCTTGGAATTGAACCATATTTGAAATTTGGATATAAATTTGAATATTGAAGAACAATTTTGTTAAGTGTAATAAATTGATATTTGAAAAATGAAGCTCCTAATCGATATAAATTGAAATTAAATTAATTGAAGGTGAATGTAGAATTGAATTAATTTGAAGTCAAAGTTGACATTGATTTGAATTGAAATCGGAATTGAATTGATTAAATTGAAATGGAAATTGGAATTGATTTGGGTAGGAAATTGGGAAGTTGACCGGTTTGACTTTGAAATTTTTCTTAATGAATATTTTAGTATAAATGATTTAAAATCTATATTCTTTAAATATTGAAATTATTTTGATTTTCAAACTGTTTTGCTATATAAACCATTTTTATATTCAAATTATTTTCGATTAAACTATTTAAATATTTTCTATTAAACTATTTTAACTATTTTAATTATTTAAACTACTTTTAAACTACTTAAAACTATTTTCTAAAATTTTCAAGCTGGTCAATAAGGTGAATTGTTTATATTTAAATCTTGGATTTAAATACGAATTGGGTTAAATGAAGTGGCAACCTAAATTGAAATTCGAAATGATTTTGGAATCGAAATGAGATAATGAGGCAAAAATGATTTTGAAATGAAATCGATTATTTTGAATAAATATAATGATATTTGAAATGGATTTGATTTCTGAAGCGAATATGATATTTTGATATCAATTATGAATCGATTTGAAATGTAAAAGAGCCATCGGTGTAATAATACGTAGTTATTAAAGAGACCGGGATCGGATATGGACATACTCTCTGTCGATACCGAAAACCACTTTAATAACTAGTATGCGTGGAGTGTTGATCCAAAATGAAGTGGATGGTTTGGTAAACGCGTTGACTGAAGAAAGAGAACGATATTGGATGACCCCTGACATGACTAAAACAGGAGCCGCGCCGGGCCATTGAGGTTCGCCACCTCTAGCGGACACACTTCTTCGATACCATATCTATTACATTTGTGATTCGATTTGGGTGCACCCCTTGATTTGGGAGTGTTGTTTCGCGGTGTTGGGGTAGCTGCTGGCTATGCTCAACATCAGTCCGGATCACGCAACTACTAGTATCCTAGTTGGTATCGCCTCATGTACCTTGTCATACTGATTATCCTATTCGCGACCACTACGTTATGGTTTGTACCTTGAGTATATGGATTGCCCTCTGGTGACTTCCGGTTTTGGGGAAACTACGGTCTTGTATATGCTCTTGGGAATATAAATGTGTTAAGCGGCGAATGGGCGTTGACTTAACACTATTTTGATACCTTTACTTTACTTTAGACATTATCTATATAGCGTATCTTATTGTATATATAGATAGTTTAACGGATCCTTGAGAGATGGAAAATCCCGTAACATCTCTTGAGTTATTGCACGCACGTTGACACTGGATAGGAGATGTCAAACCCCGTAAACATCTCTGACGCCGTTTACACTCATATTTATTACGATTGATTTAACTTTCATAAGGATATTTTAGTCCTGACTCGAGTGTTTTGTCTTTTCATTACGCTCGGGTCAGCCTGAGCATTTCAGTTTAGGTTGAAGATCATTTCCTTGGAGGACGGAGACGAAGATTTGGTATATTATCTACTACTATTATATTCATTCCATTCCACTGCATTGTTGTATGATATTTGCTGTGTATGTAACTATGATAAATGTTGTATAATAATAATCAAATGTATTCATTTCAAATGTATTCATTTAATTAACAGCTTCATGAACTGTTATTTTATTATCATACTTTAGCCTTCCGCTGTGAGATTCTGTGTTGTTTCAGTTCCTTTATTTCTTTTCTTTTCTTTTCTTATTTACCCCAAATTAACAATCCTCCATTTTGAATGGTTTGAGTTGATGTGTGTGTTTGATCATCGACTTAAACTGTACAAAAAGGCGGGTCGTTACACTATCCGTTTAATTTTCCGAACACACGGATGACCCGAAGGCCTTTGACACACGAATGGCTCGAAGACCATGGGGTGCTACCCCATATATGTGATGGTGAAACATCACAAAAGCGGGGTCTAGTCTCCCTCACAGACAAAGAGACATCGCTCAATCGCTAGTCTAAATCACAAAAATGATCGTCATGATAATAAGGAAGTGTCGATCACACCAAGCTAGTAAATATAAGAGTTTAGCTTCATGTCCCATAACCACTTGCTTAACTTAAATATTTACGAACAAGCTGTAAATCTTCACTAGAAAATTGTCACAAAAAGGATTCAATCGAATAAGTCCAAGAGCTAACCGACGAAGTGAACGCAAGCGTTTTATACCACTCGTTTTACTAAGTCGTTTAAGTCGATTTCTCATCCGAGTGAAGTAAAGGCTTGTATATACTAATAGATTGGAAAACGGTTTAGGAAAAGAAAGAGCTTTGTAATAAAATAGAGTTGAAATCGTTTTGATGAAAGAGCTTTGATATTTACTACTAGTATTGAAACCTTCATATCTTTAAAGTGACAAGTCACAAAACGATTGTTGAAACAAATCGAATCACATAAATTCACATTCGAAGACGTGAGAAAAATCCAAAGAAATCAATTCCCAAAACCATCAAAGTAGGAAGTTCTGTTGAATGTTTTTCAGATAAGATCCCCTACGGAGGGGGGTCCAGGGGGGAGGCAACCCCCTAGGGTGGGGTGTGGGGGCAACGCCCCTGCTACGGTGTTCGACCTAACTCGGTCTCAATGAACGGCCAGCGACCTAGTGAAGCCAAGCGACTTAAAGAAAACAAGGTCCGCACGACCTAACAGGGGTGAACGACCTAACTCGGTCGACCTAGGCAATGGGACGACCTAGTAGAGGTGAACGACCTAACAAGGTCCAGAGGAAGCGACCTAACAAGGTCCACGACCTAAAGGGGGACGACCCAACGAGGTACGCGACCTAACGGGTCAAAGCCATGTGACCTAACAAAATAACACAGGCCGAACGATCTAAAACTTAAGTCGCGAACGACCTAAAGTCTTACGACCTAACTGGAATTAAGGTCATGCGACCTATGGGGTTATCTCGAGAACGACCTAACTCTGAATGAGGTAGGCAAGGTCGAGCGACTTAAAAGGCTTCGTCCTAAAGGTTCAAAGGTCACGCGACCTAAAAATGATACGACCTAAGGATTGAACGACTTAACCCCTGCCGACCTAGCGACCTAAAGACCATACGATCTAAGACCTAAGGGTCATACGACCTACGACCTAAGGCCAGGAACACGAATATGAAGGCCGTGACTTTTCCACGCGCGCGAGTTAATGATGCCGAGCGACCTAACGTGGACAGAACGACCTAGCAGCAGAAATTTTCCAATAACGCCAAAAATTGAAGTTTTTCGCCAATCCAATCCAAACCAAATGCATATATTCATACAAATGAAATAGAGGATCATTCCCAACAGCCCAATGACACCTATAGGCAAGATGTGAGATCAAAAATCTCACCTTTTCACTAAAATGGATGAAGATGGAGATTGAAAGCAAGGAGAAGCAATCCAAAGCTTGAATCCACTATCTTCTACTTGAATTTGATGTTGAATCTCGGATTTGCAATAGAATTTAAGTTTGGAGTTTTAATTTCCACTTCCCACCACCATTTTTGATGAAGCTTGAATGTTAAAACAAATGGTGAATGAAGTGAGAAAGAGGGTTGGGCTGAACTAAAGAAGGTGCGGTCCAAACCAAAGTCACAAGCGGGAAAAGTGACGAAAATTTCGCTATCTCCGAACATATCGAAGTTTACACTCAAAAAGATTGCAAACGTCATTTTGAACTCAATGGAAGTGGTCTCGAGTCCTAATTTGATCGTATGCAAAAAGTAGCTTTTTGGACTAATATCCGACTAACGATAAAATATTTAAATAAAATATTTAAATATAAAATCGATAAATATGCGGGTTGTTACAGACTCCCCTCCTTAAAGAAATTGCGTCCTCGCAATATATATGAGATGGAAATAAAAAGTAACAACCATAAAAGCATATTAACACAAAAGAAATTGGAAATAAGAAGTTTACCTCAAAGAGCATGAGAAAGTAATTCTGGATGTGTACGCTCGATGAATTCTCTAGTTTCCCAAGAGAAATCTTTAGGATTTGAGGACCATTGAACTTTAACAAGCGGAACATCTTTATTTCAAAGTCGTTTGATCTCCGAAGCAATAATTCGAATAGGATGCTGCTCATAAGTTAAATTAGGTGAAACTTCTATCTCTTCCACAACACCGGGCTCAAGAATGGAATCGGAATCCCGAAGGCACTTCCGTAATTGAGATACGTGGAACACGTCATGCATAGCAGAAAACTGAGCCGGTAATGAAAGGCGATAATCCAAGGAACCAATACGTTCAGTGATAGGAAATGGCCCAATATATCGAGGCGCTAACTTTCCTGATCGACTGAAACGTACAACACCCTTCATTGGTGAAACACGAATAAATACAAGATCACCAACAGAAAATTCTAATTTCCTTCTTCGGTTATCGGCATAGGATTGTTGTCTACTCTGGGCTTCTTTCATCCTATGTCGAATAAGTTCAATCTTTTCTGTGGGATCTCGAATAAAATCTGGTCCTAAAACCAGTTTCTCACCGGCCTCAAGCCAACAAGAAGGAGATCGGCATGGCCTTCCATAGTGTACCTCGAAAGGAGCCATACCAATACTAGATTGGAAGCTGTTATTATAGGAAAACTCAACAAGTGAAATATGATCTTCCCAACTTCCACCAAAGTCAAGAACACAAGCACGAAGAAGATCTTCAAGTGTTTGATTCACACGCTCAGTTTGTCCATCAGACTGGGGGTGATAAGCGGTGCTAAAATTAAGCTTCGTTCCCAAAGCTTTTTGAAGACTCTTCCAGAATCCACTAGTAAACAATGGATCACGATCACTAATAATGGAAGAAGGAACTCCATGCAGTTTAACAATTTCTTTAATAAAGAACTTGGCCAGAAGAGGAACGGTTCGGTTCAACCGAACAGGAATAAAATGGGCAGATTTAGTAAGTCTATCAACAATCACCCATAAGCTATTATGACCCGAACGAGAACGGGGAAGGCCATCAATAAAATCCATGGAAATTTGATCCCACTACCATACTGGAATTCCCAATGGTTGCAATAACCCACCGGGCCTTTGATGTTCATCCTTAACAAGTTGGCAAGTCATGCAACACTTAACAAAGTTAGCGATATCAGATTTCATTCCTTCCCAATAATAAAGTCGCTTCATATCAGCGTACATTTTACTGCTACCGGGATGAATGGAATACTTGGAACGACGAGAATCTTCTAGAATGTCTCTACGAAGATCACTAATATTTGGTACGATAAGTCTACCAAATTTTCGAATGCCGCCACGAGTATCGATATCAAAGTCTTTCAAACCTTCAATATCGGTTTTATCCCTAATATTCTGGCTAAGCAAAGCCAATTCAGGATCTAGCCTTTGAGCTTCAAGAATGCGGTCTAATAGAGAAGGATGAGCCTCAAGGCTACATAAAACAAGAGATGAACATAATTCGGAAACACGATCTCGAATTTCACAAGTGGATAAAAGTTCGAGATCGTTCCATTTAGATATCATCATGGAAACAACCGCTTGTTGTTTTCGACTAAGTGCGTCAGCAACTCGATTCCCCTTTCCGGGAGTATAAAGAATGTCAAGATCATAAGAGGCAAGAAATTCGAGCCAACGCTGTTGACGCAAATTAAGTTCCTTTTGAGAAAATAAATATTTCAAAGACATGATCAGTATAAAGTATAAACTTTTCTCCCAAAAGATAATGTCGCCAAATTCGAAGGGCGAAAACGATAACCGCGAGTTCTAAATCATGTGTGGCATATCTAGTCTCAGCCGGCTTCAATTGCCTAGAAGCATAAGCAATAATACGTTCTTTTTGCATAAGAACGGCACCCAAACCAACACGACTAGCATCGATATAAACGACAAAGTCTTGATTCCCTTCGGGAATAATAAGAATAGGAGCATCAGAAAGGAGTGCTTTTAATTTCTGAAAAGAAGTTTCACATTTGTCCGACCAAATGTATTTAACGCCTTTCTTTGTTAAGCCAGTAAGAGGAACGGAAATTTTAGAAAAATCCTTAATGAAACGACGGTAATAACCCGCCAATCCGAGAAAGTTACGGATTTCAGTCACGCTCTCCGGTCTCTTCCAATTTTGAATCGCTTCAATCTTTGAAGGATCCACTGATATTCCGGATTCGGAAATAATATGATCGAGAAACTTCACACTAGATTGCCAAAAATGGCATTTAGAAAATTTTGCTTTTAGTTGATTGCTCCTAAGAGTTTCCAATACAATTCGAAGATGCTTTTCGTGTTCCTCCTCGGTTTTAGAATACACAAGAATATCATCAATAAAGATGAGAACAAACCGATCGAGGAAATATTTGAAAACTCTATTCATAAGCTCAACGAAATAAGCCGGAGCATTCGTTAAACCGAATGGTATAACTAGCCATTCATAAGATCCATAGCGTGTACGGAATGAAGTCAAAGGAATACTATCCTCTGCAATACGAAGCTGATGGAAACCGGTAGCCAAGTCCAATTGTGAAAAGACTCTAGCACCACTAAGTTGATCAAACAGATCATCAATCCGAGGCAATGGATATTTATTCTTAATAGTAAGATCATTAAGCTTGCGGTAGTCGACGCAAAGCCTAAGTGTACCATCGGACTTACTTACGAAAATAGCTGAAGCTCCCCAAGGCGAGGAACTAGAGCGGATAAGTTGCTTCGTCTCCAACTCGGATAGTTGTTTGCGCATCTCTTCATTCTCCTTATTGGACATGCGATAAGGAGGACGGGTAATAGGTTGAGCTCTAGGTATAAGATTAATTTTGAACTCAATTGCTCGCTTAGGTGGTAATCCTAAAACGGGCTCAAATATGTCGGAAAATTCACGAACGACGCGAATACGAGAAATGACATCCTCCTCCTCATCATTGTCATCATCACGAGGATTTAAAGAATATAAGGATGCAACTAAAGTGGAATCCGAATCTTTAAGAATAATAGAAATCTACTTAACAGATAGTGGATGTCAAAGATAAATAGTCCACTCAGGACATAGGATATGAGCTTCATAACGATTAAGCCAATCCATACCCAAAATCATTCCAAAGCCTAAGTAACGCATGACGTGCAAATCGGCTAGGAAAGAAAAATCACACAAAATAATCTCCACATCTTTACAAAGCAAACTAAGAGTTGCGGATCCACCAACTGGATTCGCAATTCTTAAAGAAGTCATTAAAGCAACAACACTTAAAGAAAAAGTATCGACAAGTTCCTTTGATATAAAAGAATGGGATGCACCCGTATCAAAGAGAACTCTAATAGGTTGATCATGAAACAATATAATGCCATCAAGGACAGAATGAGACATACCTTGACCGCGAGATGTGTTGCCAGGGGCTTGAGCAACGTTTAACTTTCCCTCCTTGCTTGGAAGCTTAGGGCATAGATGCATATAATGATCCGGACTTTTACAGTAGCGACAAGAATGGGGCTTTGAACACTTGTTCGCAAAATGACCCCTAGCACCACAGTTGAAGCATTTCCCATCACTAGGGGAAAGTGTCTTTGCAGTAGGAGTTGCTTGTTTACCCTTTTTGTTGGGATAAGGACCTTTGAACTTATTAGGCCTTTTCTTGTTGTTGAAGTTTGGTTTAGCAGCCACCACTTCAACATCACTGTCCTTATCAGCCTCTTCAAGTCGAAGAGCGATATCAATGAGTTGATCGAAGGAAACTTCTAATTTTAGAAGTAATGGCTTCTTCAGATTCTTGTTTAAGCCATAGACGAATCTTTGGTTCTTCTTCAATGGGGTGTTGATGTATTCAACCCCATACTTAGACAGTGACTCGAAAGATGCGACATAATCTGTCACAGAGGATGTACCTTAAACAAGGTCTATGAAACGACGAGCTAATGTCACTTTCTCTGCTTCTGGTACGAACTTTAATTCGAAGCGTTCCCGGAATTGCTCCCAGGTGAGATCCGCTTCATTAATCTATGAAATAAGGAGTTCATACCAATCCAATGCTCTCTCTTGGAGCATACTGGAGGCCACCCGAACACGGTGAAGATCGACAAGATTCATGCGAGAAAAGATTCTATCGCATGTTCTTAACCAAGCCTGGACCTCGATAATAGTTTCGGAACCTTTGAACGGTTTCCCACCCAAGTTGGTATAATCGTTGCGCAAACGTGCAAATCCAGAATTTGGATGAGTAGGTTCCTGATTAGGACCAGCTGCTTGAGCATTCTTCACTAAATCAAGAAGTTGTTGAGCAGTCATGAAAACTCCATCCTGGGGAGTAACAGTAGACGGTCCAGCTCTGGGACGACCTGGTCTAGACATTCTTCTCTTTAAGAAAGAGAGAAGAAGAAAAAGGTTATTCACCAAATAAATATCAAGCAAATCTTGATAGATGAAACAAGGAATCATAAAGAAAATAGGATGAATCGGTTCGAAGATTCGAACTAAATCCTGAAACACAACTCCTAAGGTGGACTTAGGACGATGATCCTTGTTAAGTTATTCTACATTGTTCCGAAGTTTGGCTCTGATACCAAGCTGTGACGCCCCACCTCTATACCCACGCTAACCAAGAACACTACGATGTAGTGCTGTCAATTAGCACGGAGAATAAGGCTGTGGAGGAGCGACCATCCATGTAACTTCTTTGTGCGAGCACCAATATGTCAGATAGAACAGAATGCATATCTTTTAAATAGGAAATCCGACATACCGATACAAACATAAAGCTATCACACGGTGGCTATATATAACCTTCGGAAACAAACATAGAAATAATCATAACATAAATTAGTCACAGACATCCATATCACAAAGGCGGAAGAAGATATGAATAAATATATAACACATGAAAGTGTACATCAGAGTAGTGGTCGGAAAGATCCACGATAATACAAAAGAATAGCATCACGTGCTATACAAAAGAATAAGTACACAACATAGAGTCTATATCTCAAATGTGTACATCAAAAAAACTACTAATCTATGTAGTTAGCCAAAAGTCAGAATAATCCTGAAGAGAAGTCAAGCAGAAGCACCTGTAACATCTCGGTCTGACCCGAGTATTATTTATAAGAAAATAATAAACGGATCAGTCTAACTATAAATATCAGATGACATGATATAGAATAAGGGGTATGGCATAAACATATAATAACCATGATGGCATACTACTATAAGTATGTAAATGATAATCAACAAGGGATTAATCAATATCACAAGAATCTTCTCAAAGATCCAAACACATAAAAAGGTAATGACACACGAATTCACCAATACACAAAAATTGATAAAGCATATCAATGAAAACCATGAAAACCGGTGAAGCACTAAATCCAGAAATCAACACACGAAATCCAGAACAAATCCTAGAAATCAACACACGAAATCCAGAAATCACAAAAAAAGGGGAAGTCCAAGCACACGGACGAGAAGCTATCTCATGGAAGCTATCCATTTAATTTTCCGAACACACGGATGACCCAAAGGCCTTTGACACACGAATGGCTTGAAGACCATGGGGTGCTACCCCATATATGTGATGGTGAAACATCAAAAAAGCGGGGTCTAGTCTCCCTCACAGACAAAGAGACATCGCTCAATCGCTAGTCTAAATCACAAAAATGATCGTCATGATCATAAGGAAGTGTCGATCACACCAAGCTAGTAAATATAAGAGTTTAGCTTCATGTCCCATAACCACTTGCTTAACTTAAATATTTACGAACAAGCTGTAAATCTTCACTAGAAAATTGTCACAAAAAGGGTTCAATCGAACAAGTCCAAGAGCTAAACGACGAAGTGAACGCAAGCATTTCATACCACTCGTTTTACTAAGTCGTTTAAGTCGATTTCTCATCCGAGTGAAGTAAAGGCTTGTATATACTAATAGATTGGAAAACGGTTTAGGAAAAGAAAGAGCTTTGTAATAAAATAGAGTTGAAATCGTTTTGATGAAAGAGCTTTGATATTTACTACTAGTATTGAAACCTTCATATCTTTAAAGTGACAAGTCACAAAACGATTGTTGAAACAAATCGAATCACATAAATTCACATTCGAAGACGTGAGAAAAATCCAAAGAAATCAATTCCCAAAACCATCAAAGTAGGAAGTTCTGTTGAATGTTTTTCAGATAAGATCCCCTACAGATGGGGGTCCAGGGGGGTGGCAACCCCCTAGGTGGGGGTGCGGGGGCAACGCCCCTGCTACGGTGTTCGACCTAACTCGGTCTCAATGAACGGCCAGCGACCAAGTGAAGCCAAGCGACTTAAAGAAAACAAGGTCCGAACGACCTAACAGGGGTGAACGACCTAACTCGGTCGACCTAGGCGATGGGATGACCTAGTAGAGGTGAACGACCTAACAAGGTCCAGAGGAAGCGACCTAGCAAGGTCCATGACCTAAAAGGGGACGACCCAACGAGGTACGCGACCTAACGGGTCAAAGCCATGTGACCTAACAAAATAACACAGGCCGAACGATCTAAAACTTAAGTCGCGAACGACCTAAAGTCTTACGACCTAACTGGAATTAAGGTCATGCGACCTATCGGGTTATCTCGAGAATGACCTAACTCTGGACGAGGTAGGCAAGGGCGAGCGACTTAAAAGGCTTCGTCCTAAAGGTTCAAAGGTCATGCGACCTAAAAATGATACGACCTAAGGATCGAACGACTTAAGGGTCATACGACCTAAACCCCTGCCGACCTAGCGACCTAAAGACCATACGATCTACGACCTAAGGGTCATACGACCTACGACCTAAGGCCAGGAACGCGAATATGAAGGCCGTGACTTTTCCACGCGCGCGAGCTAATGATGCCGAGCGACCTAACGTGGACAGAACGACCTAGCAGCAGAAATTTTCCAATAACGCTAAAAATTGAAGTTTTTCGCCAATCCAATCCAAACCAAATGCATATATTCATACAAATGAAATAGGGGATCATTCCCAATAGCCCAATGACACCTATAGGCAAGATGTGAGATCAAAAATCTCACCTTTTCACTAAAATGGATGAAGATGGAGATTGAAAGCAAGGAGAAGATCTCCAAAGCTTGAATCCACTATCTTCTACTTGAATTTGATGTTGAATCTCGGATTTGCAATAGAATTTAAGTTTGGAGTTTTAATTTCCACTTCCCACCACCATTCTTGATGAAGCTTGAATGTTTAAATAAATGGTGAATGAAGTGAGAAAGAGGGTTGGGCTGAACTAAAGAAGGTGCAGTCCAAACCAAAGTCACAAGCGGGAAAAGTGACGAAAATTTCGCTATCTCCGAACATATCGAAGTTTACACTCAAAAAGATCGCAAACATCATTTTGAACTCAATGGAAGTGGTCTCGAGTCCTAATTTAACCGTATGCAAAAAGTAGCTTTTTGGACTAACATCCGACTAACGATGAAATATTTAAATAAAATATTTAAATATAAAATCGACAAATATGCGGGTTGTTACATCTATCATACCCATCCTAGTGTGTACTGCACACTTAAGATAATATATACTACAACCAAACAAGACTATACATCCAAAAACAACCACACTGCTACTATATCAACATAAATGAATGCATCTGCATAACCCATCCCCTGACCTGAGCATGTACTACACCCGAGGTGTGTGTGTGTATAGACACACACACACACATACCAAAACATAAGTCTAACCCCTATATCTTAATGCCTACCATTTAAGATAACTATCCAACTACTATGTAGACAGACCCAAAACATCATACTATATGTGATATTTGCTTCGATCTATTATTTGAATCCACAACTTTACTTCCGAAGTAGTATCGATCCCTCGTTTTTTAGCGCGGACTTTGATCAGGCTTCTTGATCACAAACCCTTGTTTTCCTTTCTTAGCTCTCAACTATGATAGAAAACTTGAGTACATAACCATAAACCCTCATCAATGTTCGCCGTTAAGAATCGAATGATAAATCCTTTCTCGGATTGGTATAAACATCTCAAAGTTCTGTACTCAAATCTTAGATCAAAAACTTATGTGCCGAAATGATCTACGTTTAACTTATGTACTTATTCACATTCATTTTTTGTAACGACCCCGAATTTTATTTAAATTTAAATTGATAATTAAATTAATTTTTGAATTAAATTTGTGAAAATAATCAATACTTAAGCTATGACTAAAAATAAAAGCATAGTCAACAAGCAAAACAAATAAATTTTATTCATGTACATGAGGATAGCTTGCAAATGAAGATCATTTTGAAGTTATCACTTCTATTGATATTGTTCCGCTGCTGATGTTATCTTTTCTTTTCCGCTGCTATTTGTTGTATCATATCTCTGATGTATATTGATATTCATTGTATCACTCTGTTGTACCAGATATTGTATATCAACGTATTATTCTTTTCTTCCGCTGTGTTATTTACTTAATTGTGTTATAGCTCCGGCGAATCGGATTTGAACGGTCGAATCTGCGGCATTCTAGTACAATGTGAAGTACGGATGTTGATTTTCGAGCGGGCAAAACCCGGTACGTTACATGTGGTATCAGAGCTAAGGTTGAACTTTAGCTCAGGAGTATAACACGTTAAGTAGCTCATTAGAGATAGAGTGAAGTAAACTCTAGAATGAGTAATCCTTAAGATATCCGTCTGAAAGCCTCAGTAAATTCTCTTACTATTCAGCGATAGTGAGTATGAGTGCAAGAAGAGGATGAGATAGGGGACACAGGGAAATACGACTGTAAATGGTCAATATTCTGTAACAACAAGGAAGCGATCTTTTCTCTATCAATCTCTTTTGTTCAGCATCTCTTCTCTATTCTTCGATAACTTCTGGTCGATCCAGAAAGAAGATTCGATATACTAAAATGGGACATAAACTCTGGATGGACCAAAATTGTTTGTTTGGATGTATTGGTTGTTATGGTTGATAGGTATACTTTAGTTTTAAACTAAAATTCTGAAATTGTATTCATATATCTATCCATTCTCTTGGGTCCCAGTACATTCTATGGATGGTTAGTTATCCTTCGAACTAACCAATGCCACTGCATATTTCGTAGATCTGGGTAACCCGAGTATCCTCTGAAGTGTTAAATAGATTTGTTCTTGTATCTGTTATCGATATTCTGATTTGGTAAGCCAAATGCAGAATAACTGTTCAGTTTGAGTTGATGAAATATTCTTCATCTATCTTTGTATCTCCTTGGTAATTTCGAGGACGAAATTCTTTTAAGGGGGGAAGTCTGTAACGACCCCGAATTTTATTTAAATTTAAATTGATAATTAAATTAATTTTTGAATTAAATTTGTGAAAATAATCAATACTTAAGCTATGACTAAAAATAAAAGCATAGTCAACAAGCAAAACAAATAAATTTTATTCATGTACATGAGGATAGCTTGCAAATGAAGATCATTTTGAAGTTATCACTTCTATTGATATTGTTCCGCTGCTGATGTTATCTTTGCTTTTCCGCTGCTATTTGTTGTATCATATCTCTGATGTATATTGATATTCATTGTATCACTCTATTGTACCAGATATTGTATATCAACGTATTATTCTTTTCTTCCGCTGTGTTATTTACTTAATTGTGTTATAGCTCCGGCGAATCGGATTTGAATGGTCGAATCTGCGGCATTCTAGTACAATGTGAAGTACGGATGTTGATTTTCGAGCGGGCAAAACCCGGTACGTTACATGTCGAATCATAAATTTAAGATATTTGATTTTAAGCCAAAATCAGATCATTCCTGTATTCTTTGTCATTGAAGATATTTTCTAAATATAAAACTCTGTAACTATTTTCAAAATTCATCTTACCCTAAGCTAATCAAATTTCATTTATAAATCGTACCCAAATGCTAGAAGTTTGTGAAGATATAAATTTTTTAAATCAAATGGGAACCTGGGAATAACAGAGATCTTATATTACACAGTGACTGCGTTCAGGCATTTAATTTATTTCAAGCATGCAGTCAAAAAACAAACATTCTTGTAAATATTATACTACATCACAACAATATTCAACTCAAGCATAGACCAGATTTAAAACTGTTTTAAATGCAAGGTTTACTCACAAACAAAAATCAACAGATTCGGGTAGGAGATTGCTCACCTTGAAAATGGCAGAGAAGAAAGAACAGAGTTTCTGTTTTGAGACAGGTTTGAATTCTTGCTAGCTGAAGCCCTCTTCTTTAATCTCTGGTTTTATTTAATTGTGGTGTTGTTTTTAACTTGAAGTTTTGTTTTAGTTTGAGACGATATTACTTTAGTTTATTCTAAGCTTCTAGGAACGAAACTGAAATGAAGAAAAGAATATGTGGAGATGAACTATACAGGGTGATATATATTTTTATTTGGTTTGTACAAGTGATATATTTTATGTTGGGTTTGTACAAGTGATCAGTGATATTTTCTTTCTTTGTTGGCCGAGACAATATGTTTTTGGTGGCTGCAGCTTTGTTGTATTGGGAAGATGAAAGCATTTATTACTTTGTACAATCCTTTACTTTTATAAGTGTTGTTTCTTTTGTTTAACCTGACTATGTTTGCTTAGTCTTCATATATATTTATTTTTACTTGCCTTCCTATACAAGCTTACATACTTTTGTTTTGCTGCTAAAGATGGAAATATAAATGTACTTTATGTCTTCAGCTGTGGCTTGCATTTGTATTCATTTTAAAGGCATATTTTATTTGCCTAGATAACCTTTCATTTGTTTAAGCTGAGATAAAAGTTGTTGAAGTGATATTTTTATTTTACTGATATATTTATTTCTATTTTTAAACCATTTATTTACAATTTAAACACAAATCAATTATATATTATATTATTTCAAATTTAGTCAGATATGTTCAAATACAGATATATATTCTCATATATACAATAATTTAAATTTTTAAACGATTTATACAAATATACTTGGCTATCGGGGAAACTCGCATCACCTTATCGATTTATTTCACAAATTTTATTCAAAAATTAATAAATTATCATTTTAAATATTTATAAATTCGGGGTCGTTACAGACTTCCCCCCTTAAAAGAATTTCTTTTTTTACCAAAACTTGAGTTTGAACAGGGAACAGATAGTGTCGCAGGTGAACAGACTTGCAAACTCATCCACACAGATATACATATACACATCAATGTTTTAAAATATATTCACAGACATATTATACTTCAAAGATAAGCAGGCAATATAATCATATACTTAACAATTTAAAATGGTGATGTTACTCACCTTTGCTTGAGAATGACAGAGCACTTTTTTATTTGAAAAGCTTTGAACTTTAAAAACTGAGAAGTTGTTTGCTTTAATCTCCCTTTATATCATCTTGCTTGACTCTCTGGTTTTGATGAATTCATATTGTTTTGTTTGAGTTGTAGCTTTGGGTGATATTTACTTTAGTTTCTTTGTCTTTTTTTTTCAGTTTATGAACTAGCTCCAGATAATCTGTAACGACCCCGAATTTTATTTGAATTTAAATTGATAATTAAATTAATTTTTGAATTAAATTTGTGAAAATAATCAATACTTAAGCTATGACTAAAAATAAAAGCATAGTCAACAAGCAAAACAAATAAATTTTATTCATGTACATGAGGATAGCTTGCAAATGAAGATCATTTTGAAGTTATCACTTCTATTGATATTGTTCCGCTGCTGATGTTATCTTTTCTTTTCCGCTGCTATTTGTTGTATCATATCTCTGATGTATATTGATATTCATTGTATCACTCTGTTGTACCAGATATTGTATATCAACGTATTATTCTTTTCTTCCGCTGTGTTATTTACTTAATTGTGTTATAGCTCCGGCGAATCGGATTTGAACGGTCGAATCTGCGGCATTCTAGTACAATGTGAAGTACGGATGTTGATTTTCGAGCGGGCAAAACCCGGTACGTTACATTTTTACCTAATACATTTTTTCAAAATTCCTATTAATCCAAGTTTATTTCACAACCATTTACTTTCTTCTAAATCCATTATTTCTTAAGCATACAAATATGACTTAAACTTGTATAATATACCTTTACTTCCTAAGAGTAAATATACATATCCCCAAACTTCAAACTGTTATGACTTAAATTAGGGAGTTTAACAGATGTGGAATTCTACTATTATCTCAAATTAATAAGTTATAAAACTTAATCCTTAGTTTTATTTACCTAAGTTCTTAATTTAGCTAATATCATTTATCTTATCCATATATTAATAAGACAACTTTACTAAGTGTACATCTTTTTCTTACTAATTCTATGATTATTTACTTAACTTATTTACCTATCCATTTTTTAAATCGAATTTCTTAACCTTAAATCCATCAAATACCTTATAGTCAAATTGTAACGACCCAGAATTTCTGTCATTTGAAATTCAAATATTTAATTGATTTTTAAATATTAACAAGTAAAATTTGTAAGTCGAATTAATTATTTTTCGAATATCTAGATTTAATTTTTTGATTAAATCGATAATTTAATATTTAAAATTCCAGAAATAATTGGAAATTGGGTTTAATGTGTATAAAAATGATGTATAAAGTTATATTAAATCATATTGGAGTTAGAATGATTTTTGTAAACTTTTAAAATTGAATTAAAAGTTAATTTGTGAAAATTGAATATTTTAATATTTAATTGACGAGTAAAAATAGCCATTTTCAAACAGTCTCGGATTTCGACGAAATTAGTTTCATTGGATCCGTAATGTTAAATTATTATATGGTTTCAAATTTTGTGTCAATCTGACTTATGGTTTGTCCGGGACAAGCTAAAACGCATAGAAATCGTTTTTATCGATTTAATTTTAAATTGATCGTTTATTTCCGTAACTCACACATATGACCGAATTAGCTCCCGAAACACGTTCCATTGTGTTCGGAATGCGGGTAAAACCATAGAAACGTGGGGCAGCATGTCTCATTCGGAGTTCGTTCGAAAATTTTGTGAATTGGTGAATTTAATAATAATATAATTAGATTATACATATATATATATATACGTTCTTTGGCCGGGAACCCTAGCTTCTTCTTCAGGCCGCCACTTCAACATTCAATGGCCGGTGTGCTCTCCACTTCTTCCTCGATTTTCCTCCCATCCACTCACCAATTTCAAAAATCTTCAACTAGAGAATCGTAGAGCTCTCCGAGGTCGCCATATCCAACGGTCGTGATTGAAATCAGCGTGGTGGATCGCCTGGATTTTTGGGCCGTTAGTCACGCGTTCGAGCATGTTTCCAGGGACGATGGCGAGGCCGAGCTTGGCCGCGTTCTGGCCATGGGTGCGTGGTGACTTGCCCTTCGAAGCGGCGTTGTCTGATCAGTGGATCAATGGGCGGAGGAGCATCGATTTTTCGATCAAGTCAGGCGGCGAGTGGGTTCTAAACCCTGGGAGCATCGCGTGGTGGAAGAAAAGGCTTAGGCGGCTTCGATTTTTTTGAACGTATCTAACGGCTGAAATAACTTTTTGGTATAAATTTAAAGAAAAGTAAATTAATTAATGTAATTATTATTCAAGTGTTTAAAAATTCATAATTCTTGCATATGTTATTAGAATTCGACGATTTTGGTGGCGACGGAATAGCAGCGACGCGATCTATGCGCTGCAGCAGATCCGAAGATGATTGGAGCTCATGAAAATTTTAGATTAAATCGAAGGCGTTCGATTTAATTTGGAATTGGAACGCTCGGTGTTTAAACTCAAGGTGAGAACTCCTCACTCAATCGAATTTGTTTCGATATAAATTTAAATAGTTAAATTTAAAATTGCATGATTGTGATGATTGGATGATGATTGTTATTGCACTACGCCATAAATGACCTTCTGCAACATTTTTGCAAGGTGTTGCCAGCTAAAATGTTGCGATAGCTATAGAATTTTGCTCCTACTGCAACGTTGTATTTTTGGTGTTACCTTAGCCATAGAAATGTGTTGCTCTAGCTAAACAAGTGTAACACGATGCAACATTTTTATATAGTGTTGCCATAGATGTTATCAGATTAAAAAATTAAAAAAAAAATTACACCTCAGCGATCCACACCACCATTTAAAACAAAATCTCAACCGTCGATTCACACCATCGATCCACACCTTACCAATTTCCATTTCCCGTTTTACTTTTCACTCATCCGCTTTCGTTTCTCACACCCAATTTTCCAATCCCTAATTTTTATTCCTCCAACTTTAAAAAAAATGACGCCGCTCCTCCTTGTTTCTTCGATCTGGAGAATAACTGGCTTTGATTTTATCCCTTGTCGGCCATATCAATTTCCGTTATTTTCTTTCGCCTCGCGTCAGTTTTCCTCACTACTTCCGGATTTGCGATTTTGTTCAGGTTTTTGGCGATTCTGGTGATTCGAGGTAAGGCTGTGGGATTGCGATGGTTCAAGGAGTTGCTGATTTGGTCGCAATTTCGTGGTTGGGGCCTGATGTCAGAGTGGCAGGGGGTAGTCGAATTAGTTTCGGTGAAAACTAGGGCACGCGATTCCAGTTTCTTTGATGCTCTGATTGATCGAATCTAGTGTGAGAAACGTTCCTGGTAGCTTGCTCCTTCGTTCTCCTTGATTGATTGCTCGAATTGCTTTGACTTCGTCGTCGGGTGCGATGTGATATTATTTGGTATGTTTTCTGCCTTCTGGTTTACTTGAATATTCTTGATTTTGGTTACACTCGCACGCTTTTGCCGATGATGAATTGGGATTTATTTATAGGCTTTATTCCTATAATCTCGTGTTTAATCTTTATGTTGGACTTTGAGAATTCTGGTATGTTGGATTGCAATGATGAATACAAACATATGTGTGTTGAGCTTTGTTGGTTTTGCTTAGTCTGGACTGAACTGGTACCATGCTAACCTTGTTCTTTAACATTAGCTGATGCTCCAAGTCCTCTGTATATCATGTTACTGCCTAGGTTTCTCTTGTACATGCCTGATGCATTCACTGTTTTTGCTTGATGGGCTGCCTATGTGTACTGTTGTGTTTCTTGCACTGGCTTGTCTATATTTTGCTGAACCTGGTTCTTGTTTGTTTTGTTGGTTGCTTGGCCCTGAGTTGAATCCAGTCGATGACTCGGGTTTGACCTTGTGCCGTGTCCGTTTTTTTGGCTTGTCTACATATCTGGCTGCACTTGAGTATGAACTTGCACTTGAGTAGTTGCACTTGAGTAGTTTCTTGTACCAAGCCTTATGATGCATGTATGTTCATCCATGTACATGCATTTCTTGGTCATGTTATGTTGCTTGCTGTGTTGAGTACTACTTTGTGCACTTGGCTTCTCCTTTGTGCATTTTTGCTTGAACTGTTGCTTGCTGTCTTCCATACTGTCTTGTATCCATGTGTTGCATTCATGTTTGGCTTATGCACTTATGAAAAGAAACAACCCAAATACCTGAGGCAAATAATATAACAAAAATATTTTCATTTTCTGTTCGAGTTAAATATTATTTTCCAGATTACTGCTTTTGAATTATATGTGACAGGTATTAAAGACTGGACAGCTGGATATAAGCTTGAAGACAGAGTCAAATCAAATGTGCATGAGCTGAAGACATGTTTCAAAGAAGGCTCGATCTTCCAAAATCGGATGAATCGGGCGGTGCCCACTTGTTCGACCTAGCCGGGACTGCGGTGCCCCGGACCCCCGCCGGCGCTGCGCCCGGACCCGCTTCTCGGCTCGCCTTCGGCTCGGCACTAGGCTCGCCTTCGGCTCGGCATATATTTGTCAGTGTCGGTGTTTGTATAAATTGAAACTGCACATGTAATGAGTGAACTGAGTGATGTAGTGAGGAATATCTGTATATGTGAATATCAGTGTTATATATCATTGAATTGTAAAATAGTGGAGTCAGGAATTTGTACTATTTCAAATGTTGAAATAAAATATTTATTTAAATAAATTACTGTTTAAATATCAAATTCTGTGCAATAGCATTTTATTAAATAAATATTTATTTTTATTAAAAAATCAAATATGCTCTATATTGTGGGCCCCACAAATTCAAAAAGTTCATATCTATAGCAACATTTTGGAATGTTGCTACAGATACCTATGGGTGTTGCCATAGACCCAAATAGGGTTCTATTGCAACAATATTACTTATGTTGCCTTAGATAGTCAAAATGTTGCCTTTGAGGTCTAAGGCAACGGCAAAAATTGCATCACCCTAAAAGTGTTGCCATAGACCTATGGCAACATTTTTCGGGCCTGAGCCAACATTTTTTTTGTGTTGCAGTAGGCCATTTATGGCGTAGTGTTGGTTGTATTGAAATAGACCCTATTCGCCGCATAATAGCGGAGGTTATTATATTAAACCCATATACCGCGATATTCCACCCCGAAGTGGAATTGGTATAATATATGTATTTGGAGTTGATTTCCCGCATTATATAGTGGATGAGACCCTATTGCGCCGCATAATAGCGGATATTATTTTATAAATCCCATATACTGCGATATTCCACCTTGAAGTGGAATTGGTATTGTGCTAACATCTATGGATGCAGGGAAACAGGTTGGAGGGATCCAACTGGATTCCTCAAATTGTATGAACTTGTTTCATATGTTGTGTGTTGATTATTTATAATCTCCGTGTGATTATCTTTGTGATTGAAATTGTTGAAGGCTACGGTTTAGCCGGATATATTTTTGGTATCGTTGGATACCAGAAATAAATAAAATTGGATTTTTAAAATTTCAAATTTTGGGAAAAAGGGCTTAGTAAAGGGATTTTTAATAATATTATTTATAAGTTGAAGAATTTATTTAAAAATTTGGATTTTTAAAATAGATTTGAAGAGATAAAGAAATTTATTTTAAAAAGGAAATAATTTGGAAATTCCTTGAAAATTTGATTTGGTGTTTTGAAATAAATTTGAAAATCAATTTGAAACTAATTGATTATTAATTTACCATAACTAGTAAAATTTATTTATAGAAATTTATCTGATTTAAATTAATCAGATGATTAAATTGATCCTATCTATGGATGTTTGGAATTTTTTTTGGATGTTGAATTGTTTGATATCTCAAATCTGTGATACTTTGTGATTTATCCTGATTTGTGTTGTGATCTATAATTTATTATTCTGTGATAGGCATATATCTGCGATTTGTGTATGAAAGATAAGCATTGTAATTTATACCGCTTATCAAATGTATTATTGTATTCTGATCTGTGATGGTTGAATGTTATTGCACTATTGTGTTAAACCCTTGGACTACACCATATACACACAAATATGGATTTCACGTGGAAATCGGTTGTCACAGATTTTTTGTAACGACCTCGAATTTTATATAAATTTAAAATGATAATTAATTAATTTTTGAATAAAAAATTGTGAAATTAATGGATAAATGGATGCGAGTTTCCCCGAATTAAAATAAATTCTGTATAAATTATTTAAATTTAAAATATTGTATATATATGTATATATGTGAATATATATATTTGGGCATATATGAGTGAATTTGAAATTATATATATATATATATATTTGATTTGAATTTAAATCGTAAATAAATGGTTTAAAAAATGAAATTATATAAGATATAAAAGTATAAAGTAAATACATTGGATAAAAATCTAATAACAAACTAAATTTAGAAATTCACATATATTACAAAATGAATATAAAAATAATTAGTATTAAATTTAGAAATAAATGATTGAGGTAGAAATAAATATAAAAATACATAAGATAAATTATAGAAAATATATATAGTAAAACACATTAGTTAAATTAAACAATATATTCATTTATATTACAAAGTGATAAAGCAAAACAAAAGAAAATTTAAAATAAAATACATTCAAGAAAAAACAAATAAAAAAATTATATTCATGAACAATTGGAAAAAAATAGAGGAATAAATCCATATATAAACAAACATATACATTAAAAAGAAATACAAATATATAAGGAATAGAAGCTTGTAAAGGTAGCCATCAATCATCTCATATATGTACAGCCGAGAGGAAGGGAAATAAAATGGTACAAGGATAATTAATGCAGCCCCCAAACAAGTATACTTCAGCCTCTAAATCAAGAAAAATGACTGATCTTTGTACAAAATATTATATCACTTTGTACAACACATTATATCACTCTGTAACACTTCCTTCCAGCTGAAAAAAAAACAATATTTATCACCCTTACCATATCACTTCTCATTTTAGTTTTCGTTCACCATTTAGAAACTGAAGTAAGAATCATTTTAAACAAACATCCACTTTAAACAATCAAAACAATTTTTCAACCTGAGATCAAGAAGGACTTCCAGTATCATATTCAAACCAGATTTCAACTTTCAGATTCAAAAAGGCCTCAACTTTTCAAACTTCAAAACTTCTGGAAAACAAAATGTTCAAGGTGAGTAAACATAATTTTTAAAAGCTTTGAGTTTAATTAAAAACAGTTCAAGATGCTTTGATGATCTGGATGTATATGCTTCAGTTTGAATATGATTTTGTGATGCTCTGTGTTTCTCTGTAATTGATGCAGGGTGTATATTTGTTTTTCAAAACTTTAATCTATCTACTGCTAATCATTGTTAAGTTTATTTTTTTTATCAGACAAGAAATTTAAACTTTAAATTTAAATTTTAAAAGTTGTTTTAAATCCTGTTTGTAAAATATACCCTGTAACTTTGTTTTACAAGTAAGTAAGTAGAGATTTGATAAAATCGATTGTTGTAAAATATTAATTCAAGACCGGAAATGGTCGAAACAGGAATGATGCGACAAGGTTATGAGGGTCGCGCCCTTTAGGGTATGTCATTTCCTTCTGGAAAAGGGTGGTATCATGGTATGGAGCCCAGATACTTACTCATGTGGACACACTTTATTTATTACTATGTGATATTGGTTATCGAGCGCTCGGATAAAGGTCCCAAAGGACCGGGGGGTGGCATATTCGTGAAGTGGTTACCTAGTGATAGAGGTAACCCGGCCTTGTGTTGGCAGAGAGCTAGTTAGTTCTCTGGACGTCCATCCAGAGGCGTACCCATGTGGCATAGGAAGTTCCTTAGCCTAATCATTTGTTGGAAATCCAAAGAAACAATACGAGCCTTGTACGTTTTTAGTTGTATTGCCTGCTATGGAATGTGGCGGTAACTTGTTATTGAACATAGTAGCTATAGTAGGCATAAGTGCGGAATGCCTATGCTGGCTAAGTTTAATATTATACTTTCGAAATGATTTGTACACTATGCACTAGTAATAATATCAATAGAGTTTTTCTTGCATAGTAAGCATATTTGACTATCATAAGGAGAAATCTCCTCCAATTCTGCGTTTGCATTATGTGTGTGGCGGGAGGCCTTATGGTAGTTTCATTTTCCAAAAGCATTGAGAAATTCAATTTTACTTTGTTTTAAAGATAAACTGTTTTTGATACTCACACCAGTCCCACGACTGACTCGGAGTTTATTATTCCCTTCCTAAACTCTGGGTGCCCACAAATTTTCCACACGGGCAGTCTAGAGTTGGGTTTTTCAGATAGTCAGGTTTAGTAGATTATCTGGAGCTAGTTTAGTTCTTGGTGTTCATGGACTGACGTTGCTTATCTTGGTGGTTCGAGCTGATGTTGGAGTTATTGGACTCAGCCTCTCTGACTGATCATTTGGAGTTATCACTTTTGTTATTTCCGTTGTATCATTATTTATCTCTGATATTGTTGTATCGTATTGATATCATTGTTGTATATCACACTGGATGTTGTATTCATTGGAGTTGTATATGATATCATTTATTTCTTTCTTCCGCTGTGTTGTTATACTTAATGGTGTTATAAGCTCCGGTGAACCAGATTCGGCGTTTGAATCTACGGCATTTTGAGTACAAGTGAAGTACGGGTGTCGATTTTCGAAGGCCGAGTTCAGGGTCGTCACATTTGGTATCAGAGCTGAGGGTAAAACTTTAGCTCATGAGTATAACACATTAAGTAGCTCATTAGAGATAGGGTGAAGTATACCCTAGAATGAGTAATCTTTAAGATATCTGTCTGTATGCCTCAGTAAATTCTCTTACTATTCACTGATAGTGAGTATGAGTGCAAGAAGAGAATGAGATATGGGATAGGGGAATACGACTATAAATGGTCAATACCCTGCAACAATGGAAACAAATTTTCTCTATCAATCTCTTTTGTTCGTCATCTTTCCTTAATTCTTCGATAGTTTCTGGTAGATCCAGGAAGAAATTCAATATATTTGTATGGGACATAAACTCCGAATGGACCAAAATTGTTTGTTTAGATGAATTGATTGTTTTGATTGCTATGGTTAATAGGTATACTTTAGTTCTAAACTGAAAGTTTTGAAATTGTACCCAAAAATAGACAGATATAAGAATCCAATTTGGGTCCTAATATATATTCTACGAATGGTTAGTTATCCTTTCGAACTAACCGATGCCACTGCATATTTCGTAGATCTGGATAACCCGAGTATTTTGTGAAGTGTTAAACAGATTCGTTCTTGTATCTGTTATCGATATTCTGATTTGTTAAGCCAAATGCAGAATAGATATTCAGTTGATTTGATGAAATAATTTTCATCTATCTTTGTGTCTCCCTGTGCAATTTCGAGGACGAAATTCTTTTATTGGGGGAAGGTTGTAACGACCCCGAATTTTATATAAATTTAAAATGATAATTAATTAATTTTTGAATAAAAAATTGTGAAATTAATGGATAAATGGATGCGAGTTTCCCCGAATTAAAATAAATTCTGTATAAATCATTTAAATTTAAAATATTGTATATATATGTATATATGTAAATATAAATATATTTGGGCATATATGAGTGAATTTGGAATTATATATATATATTTGATTTGAATTTAAATCGTAAATAAATGGTTTAAAAAATGAAATTATATAAGATATAAAAGTATAAAGTAAATACATTGGATAAAAATCAAATAACAAACTAAATTTAGAAATTCACCAATATTACAAAATGAATATAAAAATAATTAGAATTAAATTTTGAAATAAATGATTGAGGTAGAAATAAATATAAAAATACATAAGATAAATTATAGAAAATATATATAGTAAAACACATTAGTTAAATTAAACAATATATTCATTTATATTACAAAGTGATAAAACAAAACAAAAGAAAATTTAAAATAAAATACATTCAAGAACAAACAAATAAAAAAAATTATATTCTTGAACACTTGGAAAAAAATAGAGGAATAAAACCATATATAAACAAACATATACATTCAAAAGAAATACAAATATATAAGGAATAGAAGCTTGTAAAGGTAGCCATCAATCATCTCATATATGTACAGCCGAGAGGAAGGGAAATAAAATGGTACAAGGAAAATTAATGCAGCCCCCAAACAAGTATACTTCAGCCTCTAAACCAAGAAAAATCACTGATCTTTGTACAAAATATTATATCACTTTGTAGAACACATTATATCACTCTGTAACACTTCCTTCCAGCTGAAAAAAAAAACAATATTTATCACCCTTACCATATCACTTCTCATTTTAGTTTTCGTTCACCATTTAGAAACTGAAGTAAGAATCATTTTAAACAAACATCCACTTTAAACAATCAAAACAATTTTTTCAACCTGAGATCAAGAAAGACTTCCAGTATCATATTCAAACCAGATTTCAACTTTCAGATTCAAGAAGGCCTCAACTTTTCAAACTTCAAAACTTTTGGAAAACAAAATGTTCAAGGTGAGTAAACATAATTTTTAAAAGCTTTGAGTTTAATTAAAAACAGTTCAAGATGCTTTGATGATCTGGTTGTATATGCTTCAGTTTGAATATGATTTTGTGATGCTCTATGTTTCTCTGTAATTGATGCAGGGTGTATATTTGTTTTTCAAAACTTTAATCTATCTACTGCTAATCATTGTTACGTTTATTATTTTTTATCAAACAAGAAATTTAAACTTTAAATTTAGATTTTAAAAGTTGTTTTAAATCCTGTTTGTAAAATATACCCTGTAACTTTGTTTTACAGGTAAGTAAGTAGAGATTTGATAAAATCGATTATTGTAAAATATTAATTCAAGATTATATATTGAATTCATACTGCAAGTCATGATTTTTAAAACAAAATTTAAGATTTTTAGATTAGTATTTTTTTGAGCAGTTTGAATTTAAAAAAAATTGCATTTTTTCAAATTTCAGACACTTTAATCAATTTAAAAAGTTGAAATTTGGTATGAAGATAGGATGGACATCAGTGATCTCAAGAAAAATGTGCAATAATTTTTCTATTGCGTGAAATTAGGATACGAGATCATATTAGGGTTTTAGTTGGAGTTTTTAGTCATGTCTGTTATGTGTCGAGTTCGTCATCAACACGCGATCGAGTTGCACGAATTTCTGGTGGAAGGTTGCTTGGTGGGTTGTCGTGGTGTGGCCGAAGTTCGAGCACCTCCGGTGGTCTAGGCGGTGAGTTCAAGGCGTTGCCAGGTTTTGTGGGAAAGTCGCTCTCGAGTTTCCACGTTTGGATTCGAATACTCGATTTCGTTTTCGAGGCGATGACGTGGTTCAGGTGGTCGGAAGTGGATCTGGGGTTGATCGTTGACTTGTTCGACGCTGCAGTGTCGATCGGAGTTCGCCAGAGGCGATGTGCACGTGCACGAATTTTGGGGGTGTCAGCCTGGGTATTTGTTTGGGAAGAACGAGAATTTTCTCGTGTGTTTACTCGAGTAATTCGAGTGTTCACTCGAAGCAAGGAAGTGGGGTTTCGGGTCATATTTTGTTCCAGGTTTTCAAACCTGAACCCTGTTTTCTGTTTTGAAAACTTGAAATTAAAATTTAAATTTGAAAACAAGGGTTTTAAAACTGAGTTTAAACCAAAACTGTAAATGAAGATTCCAGTTTGAAATAGAATTCAGTTTTGAAGATAAATAAAGTTTTAAATTCAATTTGTTTATTTAAAATAAAAGAAATTAAAGGTATGGAGAATTTGAATTTAAAATAGAATTGAATTTGTAAATGGGAATTTAAACAAGTTGAAATTTTAAAAAGTTTAAACCTGGATTTCATTTTAAATCTGATTTCAAGATTTTGAAATTTAATTAAGTTTTATAACTTAAGTGTTTAAAATAAGTTTAAAAAAAATGAAATTTAAAAGAAAATTTGAAACAATGTTTCAAACATATTGTGAATAATAATTAAATTATAAATATGAATGAACTTTACTTTAAGTAATGAAGATTTAACAATTTATAATTTCATTAGAGAATGAGTTCTTAATGGTTAATCAAATTATAATCAATAATGATTAATATAAGAAATTTCTTTAAAAGGTGATTAAAGAAATTTAATAGTTAATGAGGTCATTAACCAAGATTTTATTTGAATAATTAATTAATGTGATAAATTTTAACAATAAATTAGATTAATTAATTTAATAATAATCAATTGTGGAACTATTAAGTAAAATTACTTAATGATAGTAATTGTGGAATTAATTATTCAGTATAATTAATTGAGTTAATTGAATTTGTTCAAGTTAATTTCTTAAGTAAATTCAGAATAATCAATTGATAATTTTGAAAATTATAATTACTTAGAGAAGTAATTAATAGATAATTACTGAATGTAATTAATTGAATGATAATTTGAAATTTGAATAAATTATTTGTTAATAAATTAAAGAATTAATTAATAATTGTGATTAATTAAGATTAATTTAATAATTAAAGATTAATTGATTCATTAATTAAGAATGATAGTTAATAATTAAGGGTTAACTAATAAATTTGAAAGGAAGATTTATTTCAAATAATTTGTAATTAAATTATGATAATTAACCCAGATTAATAGTTGAAACATCTGATTTAAATTAAGCGGTTGATTAATAAATTCACTTATGAATGTTTGGACTTGACTGAAAAATTGAATTGTTTGATATTCTGATCTGTGATGCTTTGTGATATATTCTGATTGGTGTGTGATCTGTACTGTAGTTCATTTATCTGGGATGAATGTAAATTATTATCTGTAACTTATATATCTGTGATTTGTGATCTGTGAATAAAAGAGAAGCGTTATATTTATACCGCTTATCAACTATATTTCTGTATTCTGATCTGCAATGATTGAATGATGTTGCACTACTGTGTGAAACCCATGGACTACACCATACACACACAAATATGGATTTCATGTGGAAATCAGTTAAGTCGTAGATTTTTGACAATTTTAAAGATTGAATTCTTGAATCCACATAGTTTTGGAAATTGGAATTGAGAGCTTTGCAAATGAATTTCAAATGTAAAAGTTATTTTAAATAACTTAATAAAACTTGATATTTTAATAATTTTGTTTGAATTTGAATTCAATATTTAGAATTGAATTCAATGATTTAGGAAACTAATTGTTTCTAACTGATAAAAGCTCTCATATAAGAAATGAATTTCCAATTTGAATTAAAGGAATTTCAAGTTTGAATTGAAAGTGGTTTTCCAAGTTACGAATAAATCTTTGGAAATGATTTTTGAAAGCTATATGTTAAATCTTTGTTTTAAAGATTTAATGAGTTAATCCAATTGAAATGGAAATTGATTTGGAAAATCTATGAATAGTTCTTTGTGAAATTAGGTGAACTTTGTGAATTGAATCTTTTTGTTTAAAAGATTAAAAAATTGGTAATGTGTTTAAACCATTTGAAAAAGAAAGTTTGGGTTTAAGTTGTGACTTAACTGAAATTCCAATATCCATATGTTTTAAATATAGCGCTCATTATTCGGTTTAGCCGGGAGAGGACCTTTGTGTCATATAACCCATTCCGAATAATGATACATCGTATATGGATCGCATTGAAGACCGGTGGTGTAGACCGGGTATTTGCGAGAACGATAGGATAACCTATCGATTGTCTCTGCACTGAGTCGCGCCGGTATAGAGATTTCCTAAGTGATGGGAAGTCCGATCGGGATTGTGAATACCCGGATTGCAAGGGCTTCTTTGGAAGTGCCTTCGGTCCTGTTCGAACCCAGAACAGACTTGTATGGTTACATGTCTGACATTACACTTTGAGATATAAAGCTGATTTCTTTCAAATACATTTCTGTTGGTGGCGGAGAATTTATTCTCTTAGCTAAACACCCTTCTGTGAGACGTACGAGCTCAGAGGTTATGTAGTTGAAGGTTATCAGCGATATACTTCCAATTTGGTAATGTGGCATGCTGAGTGTTGCTGTGTGTTGATCATTTGTGATCAAAGCATGGCTTTCGTGTAAAGCGTAGCTTTGTGGACGAGACCTCATCGAGCCTCACAGACCGGAAATGGTCGAAACAGGAATGATGCGGCAAGGTTATGAGGGTCGCGCCCTTTAGGTTATGTCATTTCCTTCTGGAAAAGGGTGGTATCATGGTATGGAGCCCAGATACTTACTCATGTGGACACACTTTATTTATTACTGTGTGATATTGGTTATCGAGCGCTCGGATAAAGGTCCCAAAGGACCGGGGGGTGGCATATTTGTGAAGTAGTTACCTAGTGACAGAGGTAACCCGGCCTTGTGTTGGCAGAGAGCTAGTTAGTTCTCGAGACATCCATCCAGAGGCGTACACATGTGGCATAGGAAGTTCCTTAGCCTGACCATTTGTTGGAAATCCAAAGAAACAATACGAGCCTTGTACGGTTTTAGTTGTATTACCTGCTATGGAATGTGGCGGTAACCTGCTATTGAACATAGTAGCTATAGTAGGCATAAGTGCGGAATGCCTATGCTGGCTAAGATTAATATTATACTTTCGAAATGATTTGTACACTATGCACTAGTAATAATATCAACAGAGTTTTTCTTGCGTAGTAAGCATATTTGACTATCATAATGAGAAATCTCCTCCAATTCTGCGTTTGCATTGTGTGTCTGGCGGGAGGCCTTATGGTAGTTTCATTTTCCAAAAGCATTGTGAAATTCAATTTTACTTTGTTTTAAAGATAAACTGTTTTTATTACTCACACCTGTCCCACGACTGACTCGGAGTTTATTGTTCCCTTCCTAAACTCTGGGTGCCCACAAATTTTCCACAGGGGCAGTCTAGAGTTGGGTTTTTCAGATAGTCAGGTTTAGTAGATTATCTGGAGCTAGTTCAGTTCTTGGTGTTCATGGACTGACGTTGCTTATCTTGGTGGTTCGAGCTGATGTTGGAGTTATTGGACTCAGCCTCTCTGACTGATCATTTGGTGTTATCACTTCTGTTATTTCCGCTGTATCATTATTTATCTCTGATATTGTTGTATCATATTAATATCATTGTTGTATATCACACTGGATATCGTATTCATTGGAGTTGTATATGATATCATTTATTTCTTTCTTCCACTGTGTTGTTATACTTAATGGTGTTATAAGCTCCGGTGAACTAGATTCGGCGTTTGAATCTACGGCATTTTGAGTACAAGTGAAGTACGGGTGCCGATTTTCGAAGGCCGAGTTCAGGGTCATCACGTTTTTATCAATTTTGGAAATTGAATTCTTGAATCCAAAGTAGTTTTGGAATTGGAATTGAAAGTTTTTGGAAATGAGTTTCATAAATAAGAGTTATTTTAAATAACTTAATAAAATTGAAATTCGAATAATTTGATTTGAATTTGAATTCAATATTTGAAGTTGAATTCAATGACTTGGAAATTTTGGTCAAAAGATTATACAAGTTATAAAAAGGGTGTTTATATGAATTTAAACCATTTTTAAAGGTGTTGTTTTGGAAATATGAGTTAACCCAAAGACCGTAACTGGTATAAATGAAATCAGATTTTTCCGAAACGAAAACTATTTGTTTTCAAATAATAAGAGCTTTCATATTAGGAATGAATTTACAATTTGTGCAAAAAAAAGATTTCTATTTGAAATTAAATTGTTTTGAAAGCTATGAATCGAATTTTGATTCAAAGATTGGATGAGTTAATCCAATTTAAATGGAAATTGATTTAAAATCTATGAATAGATCTTTGCGAAACTGGGTGAACTTTGTGAAGTAAATCTTTTTGTTTAAAGATTTGAAATGGTAATTTGTTTAAACCATTTGAAAGAAAAGTTTCTGTAATAAGTTGTGACTTAATTAAAATCCCAATATCCATATGTTTTAAAATATTGTGCTCACTATTCGGATTAGCCGGGAGAGGACCTTTGTGTCATATGACCCATTCTGAATCAGTGATACGACGTGAATGGATTTCATTTGAAGACCGGTGATGAAGACCGGGTATTTGTGAGAACGATAGGATGACCTATCGATTGTCTCTGCACCGGGTTGCTCCGGTATAGAGATTCCCTATGTGATGGGAAGTTCGATCGAGATTGTGAATACCCGGATTGCAAGGGCTTCTTCGGAAGTGCCTTCAGTTCTGTTTGAACCCGAAACAGACTTGTATGGTTACATGTCTGACATTACACTTTGAGATATAAAGCTGATTTCTTTCAAATACATTTCTGTTGGTGGCGGAGAATTTATTCTCTTAACTTAACACCCTTCTCTGAGACGTACGAGCTCAGAGGTTATGTAGTTGAAGGTTGTCAGCGATATATTCCCAATTTGGTAATGTGACATGTTGAGTGCTGCTGTGTGTTGATCATTGGTTGATCATTTGTTGAAGCATGGCTTCTGTGAGAAGCGTAGCTTTGTGGAAGAGACTTCGTCAAACCTCATACCCCGGAAATGGTCAAAACAGGAATGATGCGGCAAGGTTTTGAGGGTCGCTCCCTTTAGGGTATGTCATTTCCTTCTCGAAAAGGGTGGTATCAGGTATGGAGCCCTGGTATTTAACCTATGTGGTTACTCCAATCTCATTTACTGTGTGATTGTTGTTTTGTTGAGGCGCCTCGGATAAAGGTCCCAAAGGACCGGGGGGTGGCATATTCGTGTAGTAGTTACCTAGTGTAAGAGGTAACCTGGCCTTGTGTTGGCAGAGAGCTAGTTAGTTCTCGGGACGTCCATCCAGAGGCGTACCCATGTGGCAGTAGGAAGTTCCTTAGCCTGACCATTTATTGGAAATCCAATCAAACAATACGAGCCCTGTACGGTTTTAGTTGAATAACCTGCAATGGAATGTGGCGGTAACCTGCTATTGAACATGGTAGCTATAGTAGGCATAAGTGCGGAATGCCTGTGCTGGCTAAGATTTATATTATACTTTCAAAAGAATTTCCACTATGCACTGATAATAATATTAAAAAGGATTTGCATAGTAAGCATGTTTAACTATCATAAGGAGAAATCTCCTCCAATTCTGCGTTTGCATTGTGTGTGTGGCAGGAGGCTTTATGGTAGTTTCATTTTTCAAAAGCATTGCGGATTTCTTTTATTTCTTTGTGAAAATAACTGTTTTTAGTTCTCACACCAGTCCCATGACTGACTCAGAGTTTATTGTTCCTTTTCTAAACTCTGGGTGCCCATAATTTTTCACACAGGCAACCTAGAGTTAGATTTTCAGGTCATTCTGGATTCAGGAGATGTTGTGGAGCTCAAGTGGCGAGCTGGATGCCGAGACGTATCACTTGTATATGATATTATTTATTCCGCTGTGTATTCTGTATGAGGACAAGTTTATATAACTATCCATTGATGTATTGTGTTGAATATTGACTCTGATGTGATGTAATGTATAAACTGTAACGACCCGGTATTTTCAACCATTCGCATCCATTATAAGTGTATAGGTAGACACTCATGCCGGAATTGAATTGCTCAAAATACCGCGTTGTAAATAAAATTTGGCAAATCTCAGAATATACAGTAAATAAATATAATCACAGATCACAGACACAGAGTAAAATAATGCAGCGGAAGTAAAAGAAATAGTAGTTCATGAAGCTACTATGTAAATATATCAAAGTTTCATAAGATACAACATAAGAAATAAAGTACAACAGAAGTCTCAATACAATAACCAAGTACATGCTGAATAGAACAACGGAATCGAAGTTGATAGAACAAGACTAGCAGATAATCTCCAGCGATTCAAATCTCCATAACGTGGAAATCCAAATCTGTGAATACTCAGGCTGACCCGAGCGTAAAGCAAAACACAAAACACTCGAGTCAGGACAATATATACTTATATAATGTAAACCAACTCAAGTGAACTGTTATAAAGGTACAAGTAACTTAGAAGATGCTTGGGACCGCCCATCCTCTAAGGATCCATTAAAATATCTACTATGTAGTAATATTCGCTATTATAATAATGTCTAATAAGTAAAGTATAATCATATAGAAAATAACGTTAAGGGGATGGAGAACCTTAACGCGGTCGGATCTTAAAATCATAATCGTAGTAAAGCTCGATATGGTAGGTGACACGGCACAACTAGGCAATGCCAGGGTAGATATACCAATTACGCATCCGGACTAGTGGTGACGCATAGCAGCCACTACCGCCCACCTCGAACAACACTCCCAATCAAGGGTGGCCACCAAATCAATCACAAGTAATAGAATGGTATCGAAGAAGTGTGTCCGATCAGAGGTGCTACCTCATTGGTCCGTCAATCGCTCCTGTTTTAGCCACCTTATGCCAACTCATGGGAGTTGGGTCCACGTATATACCTTAGGATCGTCGCCACCATCCTACTTCATTCTGGAATCTCCACCGCGTACATGGTTGTCAAAGTGGTTTTCGGTATCGACAGAGAGTATGTCCATATCCGATCCCGGTCTCTTTGCCAACCAATCGTTATTATAACCCGTGGTTATAACTTTTAAAAACAATACTTTACTTCAAAATAAAATATCATTTCAAACCATATCTTTATCAAAACAAAGATTTATCATTTCCAAATCATTTCAATATTCCAAAATATCGTATCCTTTCAAACTTCTTTTCAAATCATTTCAATATATCAAAATATCATACCTTCCAAAACTTAAATTTCAAATCATCTCAATATCAAAATATCATATCTTTGATAGTTATACTTCGAAACCAAAAATCATTTTTATTTCAAAACTATACCCATTTCAAAACAATATCATTTCCATTTCAAACATATATTCACCTTTCAAATAGTCTATACTTTCAAAGTTATAATTCTTTTGAAACTAAAACATTTGAAATCATTATACTTTAAAAATCACAACATTTCGAAAACATATATTTGAAATCATCTTTTAATTCTACAAATTTACAAATTTATTAAATTAAACCCAAATTCCAAATTTTAATTTTTATTTCAAACCATCATTTTCATCTCAAATTCAGTTTACTAACAAACCATTTCAAATCTTATAAATTTCAAATATAGGTTTAATTCACAAAATACAATATTCAATCTTTAGTATATTTCAAAGCTTAAATATCCCACATTTCATAAATTCAAAATCATGTATATACATTTCAAAATATTAAAATATTATTCAAAACATCATTCATTTATATTTCATTTAAATACCATTTGAATCCATTCTTTTTATTAAATTTAAATACCATTTTAAACTCACATAAAAATCAAATTCTTCCATTTAAAACAATTTAAATGTCTCTTCATTATCTTTAGCATTTTTAACATTTTATTTCCAAAATTATATCATTTTCCAAAGATTATTTTTCATTAAAATTTATTAAAACAACAAAATATAGTTTCCGTAGCACTTACAAAATGCTATGTAAAGTTATAGTTTAAAATAGTTCATTTAACAAAACGACAGCACTTAAATGCTGTAATATATTTCCATTAAAATTAAAATAAACTTAAATGTTAAGTTTAACCACTACAGCACTTACAAAGTGCTATAATAGCCTTTATTCCAAATTAACTCTTTAGTTCATTTAAACAACTACAGCAATTACAAAATGCTGTAATATCTTTTACATACATTTCAAAAATGCTGTCAAATCAAATTTAGAGCTTAATTACCATTTCACAAATTTAACTAAATTTCCAATTTTATTTAATTAACTTAAACCTTTAATTAAAACCAAATTTCACATTTCCTAGTCAAGTTATATTTTAAAAGATCACTTTTAAACATTCATTTATTTAACCACTTAAATTCATAGAAAAATCAATTATACTTTAATAAATCACTTAAATTCAAATTTAATCAAATTATCATATTTACCATTTCCAAATAAAATTTAATATCCATTTTATTTATATAACTTAAATATCATTTTTAACCAAATTTCCAAATTTCCACTTAAATTATATTTCAAAAATCCAGTTACACCATTCATTAATTTCATTTTTAACACATAGAAAAATCATAATTTCTTTAATTCAAAATATTTCAAAATCATTTTAAATAAAATTTCCTAAATTTATATTTTTAAAATACTTAAAAATATCCAAAACACTTTATAAAATAACCACGGGCCTGTATATAGTTTTCTAGCCTAGGTCAAGTGATACGGATATGTATCATTTCAATCCGCAGTTTAAAAAGAAAAATCCGGGTTCTATCATTTCAAACCCGCAATCCCAAGTTAAAAATAAATTAAATAAAAACCATTCAGGCCTATCATTTCAGCCCATAATGATTTTTCCCTATTCTAAAGTCCGTTCGGGTATGTATCATTTCAACCCATAGTGATTATAGTCTACAGGGAACTTGCAGTGTGATAAACAGATATAAATAACAAAATAACATTAAATAACAGTAACGGATGATATAACAGGTGTATAAACATCATATGATCATAACATAGTCAAGTATAACATGATAATATATTTTTACAGATTCACAGGGTGTCAATTTACTAGTTATATAGGTACATATTGTCTGGTGAGAATAACTCACCTGTTAAAGCTGGAGATTAGCGATCAAAACACACAGAATAGATTCCAGAAAGCACAACAAGCACGATATAGCATGACTCTTGATTTGCATAAATGGAGAGCCTTGATATTTATCTTGTAAACAACCCAAAACAAGACAATATAACATGTGACGACCCGGCTTTCCACTCCCGGAAAATCGCGTCGACAGAAAGAAAGAAAGGGGTGAGAAATAGAAAAGAGAAGAAGAGAAAAGAAAACAACAACAGATACTCACAGCGGAAACGAAACGAAATATAATATATCACATAAATATTACATAGTATCATATACATCATCTATCAGAGTTACACAGATTACACATCACATACTAGACAGTTATAAACATCTGTCTAGTTATTACATCTCAACACAATACAGATCAATACAAAGATCAACACAGCGGAAAACTACTATCTATATCTACAACGCCGAAGCCTCCTGCTCCATTTCTCCTCCAGATTACTCGTCAAAGCTAAACCTGAATCCCTTGGCTACTCGTAAAAATTTGAGTACCCAAGAGTTTATAAAACAGAAATAAACAACTTGGGTCAGACATGGGTCTGGTGTGAGTAACAGGTTAAACTTGTTTAACTTCAAAACCTTTTGAAAGAAAAGGTATCACGTAAGACTCCCCACCAATAAATATGGGTAAGTTTTTACCTTACGCTAACCAAAACATTTGATAGGAAATTCGGTTGTATTATAATAGGTCTAGGGTTTTCAAATAAATATGAAATAGCTGGAATGCTTACATCTCACGTTCCAACATAGTTGGGCACAACTAAAACGTACGTCACTTATTGGAGTTTGGATTCCATCAATGGCAGGGCTACCGGGGTACCGCCCGTCACAGTACGTGGCCTAGATCACCGTACCGAGGATCACTCCCAATCCCCTGCAACACAAGGTCGGAACATCCCTTACTGGATAATTCCCGCACAAGATACCCCACGGTTGTCATGACCAACCGCACACACTAAGTCGAAAATAGAAAGGGACATCTAGACAGAGGTCATCTTGTCCTACTTGGGTGCTACCCACTAACCTTGCTGCACCTCCCCTGTTTTAGCCATTCCCGGTTTGTGAGGCTTGAGGTCACGATTACCTTAGAAAAGAACACATCTATCTTAGAATGCTCATCGTCCACCTGACGATGTGCTGAAAGCATTCAATCCATACAAGTTCGTTCCGGGTTCGAACGAAACCGAAGGCATTATCTCGTTACACTCGTATTGGAATCACCCTCAGAGTTAACGACAATAACCCTTGCACTCTGAATCTTCATCTTCACTTGATTCACGACCTATCGTTAATTTGGATCGATGTGGTATTCGGGTCTCCAGACCTGGAAATCCGGTATACGGAACCCGATCCCGGTCTCATCGAAATCCAAAACGTATCTTTTAAGGCCAAGTTGTTTTAAAGGTTAAAACAATTTAATTCAATTATCTTTATACACTTAGAAAGAAAATTCACAATAGATAATCAACATTATCAATATCATCAGATAATCCATATTATCACAATTCAACTAAACATCCATATCACATAGCATATATCTCATCAGAGATATCAATCAAATGCAAAGCATTCAGTATTATCATCCATCTATAAGTAATGATCTATATCATCTCTAATTAATTTAAAGTTAATTAAATTAATTACTTTTATTTTATAAATCCTTCTTACTTAAACATTAATTAATTACAAATTAATTAATTATCCTCTAATTACCTTTTTCAATTAATCATCTTTGATTAATTATCTTTTAATTACCTTCAAGTAATTTATCTTTAATTAATTACTCAAATTAATTAACCTTAACCACTTATAGTAATTAACCTTTAATTACTTCATTAATTAATTAACTATAATTAATTAAATTAATCACTATAATTAATTATATTAAACCTTAATTAATTACATTAATTAATCACTTCATTTATTAATTATACTTAATTAATCAATCTTAATTACATCATTAATTATATTAATTAATGATCCTTAATTACAAATTAATTATTAATTACTTAAATTAAATTAAACAACATTTATTAATCACCTTGATTAATCTTCAATCAGTAATTAACTACCCTTAATTACTTCCATTTACTAAATTAATTCTCCTTAATTAATTTCTTAATTAATCCCTTGATTAATTATTCAAAGTAATTAAACTTAAATTACTTCCATTAATAAAATCATTATTCACTTAATTACTTCCAGTAATTATTTATTACTAACTTCCCTAAATAATATACCTTAATAATTACAATTTAGTAATTATTATCAAATCATCTCTTGATTATTCTAAATTAATTAAACCTAATTAATTAACTTAACTAATCAAATTAACTTCAATTAATTACAATAATAATTAATTCTTAATTACTTCCATTAAGTAATTTATTTAAATCAAATTCTATAATGATTATCTTTAAATTAATTAATCTAATTAACTATTAAAATTAATTACATTAATTAATTATTAAATAATCCATAGTTAATGACCTTCATTAACTATTAACAACTCTATAATTACTTTTCTTAAGTAATTAACTTAGATTAAGTATTTATTAATTTTAAATTAATAAATCTTTATAACCAATTAATTAATCTTTAAATTATTTAATTAATTAAGTGTTAACCATAACTTAATTAATATTTAATTATTCATCTAATTAATTCTTAACCATTTATTAATACTCTAATTTATAATCCTTAATTATAAATTAATTATTCCTAATTAATTAATCTTAATTATTAATTAATTTGTTTAAACCTTTAAGTATCTATTAATTAATCCAAATGATTAATTAATCAAATAAATAAATTATTCATTAAATTCCTTATAAATTTAATGAATATAAACTTCTAATTTTCTTAAGATAAAACTTTGTTTTATTAATAATCAAGTTATTCATTTACAAAGTATTCTAAATCTTTAATAATAAATTAATTAATTCAAAACATTAGTTTATTAAATTTATTAAACCATTTTTAATTACCTTTAAGTTTAATGATTTCAACTTTAAGATAAAACATTTTTCTTATCCATAGATAAATTATCATTCTTACCTACATTTGAAAATATCCATTTCAAATTTACACCTAAATTTCATTTTAAATTTGAGACTTAAAATGAATAACAATTTGTATTTATCAAAGTTTAAATCTAATTCAAAAACTTTTACATGTTAAAGAAATCTTATATCTTTTAAAAATTCAACTTCCTGTTTTTAAATGTTTCTTTACAGTCTTTAAATTTAGATTTAAATTTAAACAGACAGCCTGTTTGAAAAACCTGGTAACACACAAAAATACTCGAGACTCCCTTAAATCACTTCGAGTCAAAACTTAAAAACTTCGAGTCGCACTCAAAAAAACTCGAGCAACACAGGAACCTTTCTCTGCTAACAGACTTCACCAGACATTTCGATCGCGTGCACGTGCACACCCACTGCCAGAGCTTCGATCATCGATGACATCTCCACCACTTCGACGATCAACCACCAACCCAGCTACGATCATCGAATCTTTAAATCATTTCGCGAAATCGAAATTGAGTTCAATTTCAAAAACCTGGAACAAAAGGACCAACCATCACCAAAACCTGGCAAATCCCTCGTCTTCGCATTTCCAACCACCAGAACTTCTGGAATTCCGACCATGCACTCGTCATCGACCAAGCCTCCCTCTCTTAAAACCCCTTTACACTCGATCGACCAAAGAGATCGGGGTGATCATTTTATCAAGACTAAGTAAAACTAGGGTTTAAAACTTTAATCCCAAATCAATTCTTTCCCACGGCATTAAAAATTCTCCTGACAATTTTTACATCATCCCTGATCATTCCTCTGCCATTACCCAAAACCCCGACTACCACAAATCAAAAGATCACCAGAATTTCCCAAAATCCCCTATTTAGTTCAATACAGAACTGCACTCATTTTACTAAACTAAAAATTTTAATTTCAATGCTAAAAATCATATTATAGTCTAAGTTTTCCATTTATAAACCTGGAATTACAAATTACAAAGTTTAAATTTCCACTTTTAAATCACCTTACTGATATTATGGTTACAGAGACACTCAGACCCAAAGGTTTGTCTTAAATTAAACTTTTTAACATTTATATGTGATAAATCAAACCAATCTTGTTTGTAAATTAAGTTATTACAAAAACTAGATCCAATGGTAAGAGATTTAAAAAGAAATTCTCGAGTCTGGCAACAAACAGAACAGAATTCAAATATAACAGACATGCACACATAACTACTCATCCATGTATACATAGAAACTCAGATATAAAATCATATATCAATACATAGATATGCAGAACCATTTATAAATATTCACATGCAACCATCTTTCATAACTTAAATCCTAAGAATAAAATGTTACTCACCTGTTTTGATGAACAGAGGTAGTTTAAATTTTTGAAAAGCTTTTGAACTGAAAACTTGAAACTGAGAGTTTGAATGCTTTTTCTTTTTGCTTTAAAACTTGAATTGCTGGACTTTATATTTGCTTTAAATCTACATGCATGCTTGCTCCAGGTTGAAGAAATGAAGGCAGATAGACTTGAGGTGGTTCCAGATTGCAAAATGAATGCAGACAGTTTTCTTAAGTTGATTCCAGATTGAAAAATGCATACTGGCCTTGAATGTTGAAAAGAATTACAGGGGTCTTTGATTTTTGATTACAGGTTGGCTTTCAAAACAGAGAAGATATGTTTGATGATCTCAGTTTTGAATTTGAAACTGGTCTACAAGTTTTGATCAGAGGATGACAGATTGAAGAAGAATTTTGCAGGCTTTTGATGTTGAAAAATAAATTTCAAGTTGGTGATATAGGATACAAGGTTTATTTCTGAGAATTTGATTTTTGAGTTCGATCTCTGGTTTGAGGCTTTTAGATTTCTAATTTCAGTTTTTAGAAGAGAAGAAAAGTTTGAATTAAAATGAAATTGCCAAGTTTCCTCTTATCTATTTTGAATAAATGTTTTCAAAAATAAACAAGACAATGCCACTTGTAAATTTAAGTTGTTAAAATGATTCCAAGTGTTTTGCATGTTCTTAATAGCCTTACACATGTTAAAATGAGTCATTAGATAAAGACACATGTCTTTTAAGTATTTATCTTATTTCTATTTATTTTAAAGTAATTAAAAAGCCTTTTTGTTATTTATAAAATACTTATCTATATATATATATAAATCATTTTAAAGAAACAAAACCAATTATATTTATAATTAAAAGTTATACAAATATTATAATATCCAAACAATTTAAATATTTATTCTCTTGAATTTCAAGGCTTAAATTCAAATTCAATTAAATTAAATTCTAAGATTCAATTTAAAAAGTCAAGTTATATATATATACATATATAACTATTTATTCAATTAAATAACAATTTCATATTCTTTAAAATCCATTCATAAAAATAATACATTATACTTATTATCTGAAATTAACATATTTGATATTTAAATAATTTATATAAGATATTATATTATCAAGTGATATTTAAAAAGAAATAAAACAAACCTTTTTCTTAACTCTTATATAATTTTAAACTTAAGTAAAAATATCTTAAGCAATTAAAGTATTTTAAAACTATAAATTTACTAATTTAAATAACTTTGAAAAGTCATATTAAATTAAATCTAAATTCCCAATTTACCCAAAGCTTCTATTTACAATATATATAAATAAATATATATATTCAAATAGAAAATATCTTATTAACTTTTAAAAGATAAAATCACCAATTAATACTAATTTAATCAGATTATTAAATTAAATTCAAATCTTATTATCAAAGATCATCAATATCAATTTAATTATTTAACAGATTATTAAATTGATATTGTTAAAATTTCCGGGATATTACATTCCTTCCCCCTTAAAATAATTTCGTCCCCGAAATTTAAACAAAGGTAATTTAATAATCTTATTAAAGATTTTAAATTTTAAAACACAAGCATATACTATCATCCATATGCTAACTACCATAGCAACCAATTCATCCAATCAATCAAATCTAATTATCCAGACAAAATTCTAGATAGAATTCCTCGAGTTTCCCCAAGTATATATATATACCGGGATACTCGCTCTACAACAATCTAAACTACTAAGATATAGATCTCCTACTCATCTAGATCTACAGAACTAAACAGAATATCAGACTACAGACGAGTCTGACTCAACAACTAAACCTTCCAGAACTGCTGATTCTAAAACCAGAGATAGATCAACTACGTACTCCCTCAGAGATACGTAAAACACAATGAATCTCAGTCATCCAAACTGACCATTCAATTCTGAAGACCAAATACTTATCCAAATCAGAACACAGAAGAGATCCAAACATAACTTTACTTCACAACATCAGTAGATTCCAAACTTACTTCTCTTATCCAGAGATATACTCCAAACTGCTTTCGCTGCTCAATTCTGATCTGAGATAGAACACAAGCACAGACTGGACAACTCATTCCAGAAATAAGGTTCACTGATCCATAAATAAAACTCAGATACTTCATCAAAACTTGAGTTGCTGCACCAAACTCTATCTCTAGGAAAACATCCTTCAACTAGACTGAACCACTGGTATCACTCATGGAATCCAGTCGATAAGAAAACTCAACCTTCAGATGCGGACAACTCCTGACTTCTCTGAAGACACTCAGAAAAACTCTGATAACCCAAGAGAACCCTCAAACTATCGCAAGTCACTTTTGCGATCAACCCAGCCTATTTCCAAAGAAAACTGTTCCTCTTAACAAATTAGAACAGCCCATACTTAACTATCCAATCCATCGAAGAAATGGATGCACCCTGCTGCTTCTGAATTTCACCTCCAGAAAAACTACTCAGCCTGACAACTTCCTGCCATCACAGAATACTCCGAGCTGCACTGCTGATACTGATGCCAAGGACTTTCTATCCAAAGATCTTTGAGAAACTCGAACTCCAAACTAAACAGAAACACCATGCTGAACTCAGCCACAACACTGAAACAGACACAGTTCCTTAAACTCGTTCCAAAGAAAACATCTTCGGGAACATCCATCGTCACTGCATCTCATCACACAGCTACTATTACCTGAGGTATCAAGATACCATCACTTGCTTCTGTTCAACCGATAGATCCAAACTCTACTCATCCAACTTTACAGATAAACTCCGAACCTTAACAGGTTTCCTTCAAAGATTCGATGAAATCCTTCATCACAGCAAAACTTACTCGAGACAGTATTGGGTCTACAGTCTCGATAAATACACTTCCAACCTTAATTCCAACCATTGGTAGTCGTGTTTCATACACTACTACCCTATCTACCTTTATATCTTATATTGGAGAACCTGTACGGGTAACCCAACAATATAGGTAGAATATATATATATATAGTTATATAAAAATTACAAATACGCTCTCTCACGATAGATACCACTCCAGAGCTAGGTATTCACTCAACCAATAGCTCTGATATTCACTTAACCAAAAGCTTAGGCATTCGCTCAACCTAAGCTCTGATACCACGTGTGACGACCCGGCTTTCCACTCCCGGAAAATCGCGTCGACAGAAAGAAAGAAAGGGGTGAGAAATAGAAAAGAGAAGAAGAGAAAAGAAAACAACAACAGATACTCACAGCGGAAACGAAACGAAATATAATATATCACATAAATATTACATAGTATCATATACATCATCTATCAGAGTTACACAGATTACACATCACATACTAGACAGTTATAAACATCTGTCTAGTTATTACATCTCAACACAATACAGATCAATACAAAGATCAACATAGCGGAAAACTACTATCTATATCTACAACGCCGAAGCCTCCTGCTCCATTTCTCCTCCAGATTACTCGTCAAAGCTAAACCTGAATTCCTTGGCTACTCGTAAAAATTTGAGTACCCAAGAGTTTATAAAACAGAAATAAACAACTTGGGTCAGACATGGGTCTGGTGTGAGTAACAGGTTAAACTTGTTTAACTTCAAAACCTTTTGAAAGAAAAGGTATCACGTAAGACTCCCCACCAATAAATATGGGTAAGTTTTTACCTTACGCTAACCAAAACATTTGATAGGAAATTCGGTTGTATTATAATAGGTCTAGGGTTTTCAAATAAATATGAAATAGCTGGAATGCTTACATCTCACGTTCCAACATAGTTGGGCACAACTAAAACGTACGTCACTTATTGGAGTTTGGATTCCATCAATGGCAGGGCTACCGGGGTACCGCCCGTCACAGTACGTGGCCTAGATCACCGTACCGAGGATCACTCCCAATCCCCTGCAACACAAGGTCGGAACATCCCTTACTGGATAATTCCCGCACAAGATACCCCACGGTTGTCATGACCAACCGCACACACTAAGTCGAAAATAGAAAGGGACATCTAGACAGAGGTCATCTTGTCCTACTTGGGTGCTACCCACTAACCTTGCTGCACCTCCCCTGTTTTAGCCATTCCCGGTTTGTGAGGCTTGAGGTCACGATTACCTTAGAAAAGAACACATCTATCTTAGAATGCTCATCGTCCACCTGACGATGTGCTGAAAGCATTCAATCCATACAAGTTCGTTCCGGGTTCGAACGAAACCGAAGGCATTATCTCGTTACACTCGTATTGGAATCACCCTCAGAGTTAACGACAATAACCCTTGCACTCTGAATCTTCATCTTCACTTGATTCACGACCTATCGTTAATTTGGATCGATGTGGTATTCGGGTCTCCAGACCTGGAAATCCGGTATACGGAACCCGATCCCGGTCTCATCGAAATCCAAAACGTATCTTTTAAGGCCAAGTTGTTTTAAAGGTTAAAACAATTTAATTCAATTATCTTTATACACTTAGAAAGAAAATTCACAATAGATAATCAACATTATCAATATCATCAGATAATCCATATTATCACAATTCAACTAAACATCCATATCACATAGCATATATCTCATCAGAGATATCAATCAAATGCAAAGCATTCAGTATTATCATCCATCTATAAGTAATGATCTATATCATCTCTAATTAATTTAAAGTTAATTAAATTAATTACTTTTATTTTATAAATCCTTCTTACTTAAACATTAATTAATTACAAATTAATTAATTATCCTCTAATTACCTTTTTCAATTAATCATCTTTGATTAATTATCTTTTAATTACCTTCAAGTAATTTATCTTTAATTAATTACTCAAATTAATTAACCTTAACCACTTATAGTAATTAACCTTTAATTACTTCATTAATTAATTAACTATAATTAATTAAATTAATCACTATAATTAATTATATTAAACCTTAATTAATTACATTAATTAATCACTTCATTTATTAATTATACTTAATTAATCAATCTTAATTACATCATTAATTATATTAATTAATGATCCTTAATTACAAATTAATTATTAATTACTTAAATTAAATTAAACAACATTTATTAATCACCTTGATTAATCTTCAATCAGTAATTAACTACCCTTAATTACTTCCATTTACTAAATTAATTCTCCTTAATTAATTTCTTAATTAATCCCTTGATTAATTATTCAAAGTAATTAAACTTAAATTACTTCCATTAATAAAATCATTATTCACTTAATTACTTCCAGTAATTATTTATTACTAACTTCCCTAAATAATATACCTTAATAATTACAATTTAGTAATTATTATCAAATCATCTCTTGATTATTCTAAATTAATTAAACCTAATTAATTAACTTAACTAATCAAATTAACTTCAATTAATTACAATAATAATTAATTCTTAATTACTTCCATTAAGTAATTTATTTAAATCAAATTCTATAATGATTATCTTTAAATTAATTAATCTAATTAACTATTAAAATTAATTACATTAATTAATTATTAAATAATCCATAGTTAATGACCTTCATTAACTATTAACAACTCTATAATTACTTTTCTTAAGTAATTAACTTCGATTAAGTATTTATTAATTTTAAATTAATAAATCTTTATAACCAATTAATTAATCTTTAAATTATTTAATTAATTAAGTGTTAACCATAACTTAATTAATATTTAATTATTCATCTAATTAATTCTTAACCATTTATTAATACTCTAATTTATAATCCTTAATTATAAATTAATTATTCCTAATTAATTAATCTTAATTATTAATTAATTTGTTTAAACCTTTAAGTATCTATTAATTAATCCAAATGATTAATTAATCAAATAAATAAATTATTCATTAAATTCCTTATAAATTTAATGAATATAAACTTCTAATTTTCTTAAGATAAAACTTTGTTTTATTAATAATCAAGTTATTCATTTACAAAGTATTCTAAATCTTTAATAATAAATTAATTAATTCAAAACATTAGTTTATTAAATTTATTAAACCATTTTTAATTACCTTTAAGTTTAATGATTTCAACTTTAAGATAAAACATTTTTCTTATCCATAGATAAATTATCATTCTTACCTACATTTGAAAATATCCATTTCAAATTTACACCTAAATTTCATTTTAAATTTGAGACTTAAAATGAATAACAATTTGTCTTTATCAAAGTTTAAATCTAATTCAAAAACTTTTACATGTTAAAGAAATCTTATATCTTTTAAAAATTCAACTTCCTGTTTTTAAATGTTTCTTTACAGTCTTTAAATTTAGATTTAAATTTAAACAGACAGCCTGTTTGAAAAACCTGGTAACACACAAAAATACTCGAGACTCCCTTAAATCACTTCGAGTCAAAACTTAAAAACTTCGAGTCGCACTCAAAAAAACTCGAGCAACACAGGAACCTTTCTCTGCTAACAGACTTCACCAGACATTTCGATCGCGTGCACGTGCACACCCACTGCCAGAGCTTCGATCATCGATGACATCTCCACCACTTCGACGATCAACCACCAACCCAGCTACGATCATCGAATCTTTAAATCATTTCGCGAAATCGAAATTGAGTTCAATTTCAAAAACCTGGAACAAAAGGACCAACCATCACCAAAACCTGGCAAATCCCTCGTCTTCGCATTTCCAACCACCAGAACTTCTGGAATTCCGACCATGCACTCGTCATCGACCAAGCCTCCCTCTCTTAAAACCCCTTTACACTCGATCGACCAAAGAGATCGGGGTGATCATTTTATCAAGACTAAGTAAAACTAGGGTTTAAAACTTTAATCCCAAATCAATTCTTTCCCACGGCATTAAAAATTCTCCTGACAATTTTTACATCATCCCTGATCATTCCTCTGCCATTACCCAAAACCCCGACTACCACAAATCAAAAGATCACCAGAATTTCCCAAAATCCCCTATTTAGTTCAATACAGAACTGCACTCATTTTACTAAACTAAAAATTTTAATTTCAATGCTAAAAATCATATTATAGTCTAAGTTTTCCATTTATAAACCTGGAATTACAAATTACAAAGTTTAAATTTCCACTTTTAAATCACCTTACTGATATTATGGTTACAGAGACACTCAGACCCAAAGGTTTGTCTTAAATTAAACTTTTTAACATTTATATGTGATAAATCAAACCAATCTTGTTTGTAAATTAAGTTATTACAAAAACTAGATCCAATGGTAAGAGATTTAAAAAGAAATTCTCGAGTCTGGCAACAAACAGAACAGAATTCAAATATAACAGACATGCACACATAACTACTCATCCATGTATACATAGAAACTCAGATATAAAATCATATATCAATACATAGATATGCAGAACCATTTATAAATATTCACATGCAACCATCTTTCATAACTTAAATCCTAAGAATAAAATGTTACTCACCTGTTTTGATGAACAGAGGTAGTTTAAATTTTTGAAAAGCTTTTGAACTGAAAACTTGAAACTGAGAGTTTGAATGCTTTTTCTTTTTGCTTTAAAACTTGAATTGCTGGACTTTATATTTGCTTTAAATCTACATGCATGCTTGCTCCAGGTTGAAGAAATGAAGGCAGATAGACTTGAGGTGGTTCCAGATTGCAAAATGAATGCAGACAGTTTTCTTAAGTTGATTCCAGATTGAAAAATGCATACTGGCCTTGAATGTTGAAAAGAATTACAGGGGTCTTTGATTTTTGATTACAGGTTGGCTTTCAAAACAGAGAAGATATGTTTGATGATCTCAGTTTTGAATTTGAAACTGGTCTACAAGTTTTGATCAGAGGATGACAGATTGAAGAAGAATTTTGCAGGCTTTTGATGTTGAAAAATAAATTTCAAGTTGGTGATATAGGATACAAGGTTTATTTCTGAGAATTTGATTTTTGAGTTCGATCTCTGGTTTGAGGCTTTTAGATTTCTAATTTCAGTTTTTAGAAGAGAAGAAAAGTTTGAATTAAAATGAAATTGCCAAGTTTCCTCTTATCTATTTTGAATAAATGTTTTCAAAAATAAACAAGACAATGCCACTTGTAAATTTAAGTTGTTAAAATGATTCCAAGTGTTTTGCATGTTCTTAATAGCCTTACACATGTTAAAATGAGTCATTAGATAAAGACACATGTCTTTTAAGTATTTATCTTATTTCTATTTATTTTAAAGTAATTAAAAAGCCTTTTTGTTATTTATAAAATACTTATCTATATATATATATAAATCATTTTAAAGAAACAAAACCAATTATATTTATAATTAAAAGTTATACAAATATTATAATATCCAAACAATTTAAATATTTATTCTCTTGAATTTCAAGGCTTAAATTCAAATTCAATTAAATTAAATTCTAAGATTCAATTTAAAAAGTCAAGTTATATATATATACATATATAACTATTTATTCAATTAAATAACAATTTCATATTCTTTAAAATCCATTCATAAAAATAATACATTATACTTATTATCTGAAATTAACATATTTGATATTTAAATAATTTATATAAGATATTATATTATCAAGTGATATTTAAAAAGAAATAAAACAAACCTTTTTCTTAACTCTTATATAATTTTAAACTTAAGTAAAAATATCTTAAGCAATTAAAGTATTTTAAAACTATAAATTTACTAATTTAAATAACTTTGAAAAGTCATATTAAATTAAATCTAAATTCCCAATTTACCCAAAGCTTCTATTTACAATATATATAAATAAATATATATATTCAAATAGAAAATATCTTATTAACTTTTAAAAGATAAAATCACCAATTAATACTAATTTAATCAGATTATTAAATTAAATTCAAATCTTATTATCAAAGATCATCAATATCAATTTAATTATTTAACAGATTATTAAATTGATATTGTTAAAATTTCCGGGATATTACATAACATATGAATATTCAGCACAGAATTATATAGAAACAAGTTGAAATACAAGGCAATAAAGACAAGACCTTGTCTTTACCATTCGAATGCTCGACCAAGGTGGATCATGGGCTCAGCCAATGATGTGTTAAGCTCAGGTTTGGCACCATATAGGTCAGGTTTGGGTCAGGTAATGGCATCAAAACAAGTGGAGATGAAGGTGTAGTGGTGCTAACATGAAGCATACCAAAGACAGTGCAAAAGAGGCAAGTTGTTTAACTTTTTGGCTCGGCTTAGGTCAATTGGAGCTCGGCCATAGGGGGTTCCAGATCTGGTCAGTGGTCATGTGGCAGCCAGAAGTGATGTAGATGATGGTGGTGGTGGCTAAGGAGTGGCCAAAGGCAACTATGAAGGTAATAGTGGAGTATAGGCTAGGCTAGCCTTGTTTTGGTGAAGTTTGGCAAAGCTTTGCAATGTTTTTGTGGTGATGGTTTCAATTGGATGGCAAGGCTTGTCATGGTCAGAGGAGGGGGAGATGTTTGCTGCTGTAGATGGTGGAGGAGATGGTGGAGCCGATGGTGGAGGTGGTAGGCCGAGAATCATATGTGAAGTCAAGGCAAATTTAAGCAGAAAACAAGGCAAATTCAAGGAAGGAAGGTAGAAAAGAATAAAGAGAAGCCATTAACTTGGAAATTTTTTTCTCAAATGAGAAATAGCCGTGAGTTGAAGAGGATGAAAAGTATTTTCACGTGAAAGGCAATGGGAAATGTACGGCTATCAAGGAGAAAATGAAAAGCCAAGGAAATGAAAAGGCGGAAGAGGAAAAGACTTAGGAGTTTCAATAGTTTAAAACCTTTCATATTTCTTTATTTTAATTATATAACTTTATATTTCTGGAAATAATAATAATCCCAGATAAAATTTCGAAATTTTATCAAAATATAATAATTTATATAAATATTTATCAATTATATAAAGTTAAATTAAGAAAATAGCTAAAATAGTAAACTAGTCTAGAAAATTTGGAATTGAATAGAATAAATTTTTAGAAAATTCACATGAGCTTGTAATATATTTTTAAACATAAATAATAACATAAAATAAAAATATATTCACAAAATAAACATTTAAAATTTAATTTACATATATAATTTCTAATGAAGAAAATAGCAGAGAATAGGAAAACAGCCTTTAAAAATAGGAAATCATCATAGTAAATTTTGAAAAAAATTCTATTATTATTTTTGAAAATATTTAGAGATGAAAATATACACAAATTAACATATTGACACATATAAAAAAATATAACAAAGAAAAAGTAATTTATACAATTTAAAATAGACAAAATTGTTAAATAAACAGTTTATACTCACAATTGAAATGTACATAACTTTTACATTTTAACTCCGTTTTCAATGAAACAAAAAGCAATATTCATGTTATTAAATCTATTTTCATAATAAAAGATAAAATTTAAAATTTCAAATATTTAGAATTTAAATTTAAAAGTCAAAGTTTGACTATTGACCAAAATTCACATTGTCTGGAAATATTAATTTAGTCATATTTGGAATTCTAATCCATATCAAAATCAAAGTTTATATTTAAAATAACAAAATTTATTCTTTTTCATAAATAAAGCTTTTTAAATCTGGAAATATCAATTTAAAAAAAATTGTAAAATACAGGGTTGTTACACTCTCCCCCACTCAAAGCTTTTCGTCCCCGAAAAGGAACGAGGTACGGGAAAGCACAGAAAAAGATAGAATGACATAGAATTAAGACAAGATGATAAGAATATTGGAATTACACCTGATAACTATTGTTATAGGTAAGTTTAACAAGATGGAGGTGATCAAATAAAGAATATAAGCACGAAAAAGATCCTCTAGAGTCTGAATCTCCCTTTTCACTTGACCGACGGTCTATGAATGGAAAAACAGTGCTCAGGGTTATAATGAGTACCAAAAATTTTCAAAGATTACAGAAAGATTTCTAAACAGACTGGTATAAGCAATAGCCTTCCCATTCTGTAACAAGATAAGAGAAATTAGGACAAACAAAAGATAGTTTGAAAAAAAACAAAATAAGATAATAGATTTGTAACCATAATGTTTTGAAATCATAACAATTTAGAGATGTTATCATTTGGAAATCATACTACTAAAAATCATAACACTTTGGAAATGTTATTCTTAAAAAAAAACATAACACTTAGAAAATCATAACACTTTAAAAAAAATAAACTTCATTTAAACCATTTTAATTCAAGGTCAAATAATATTCATTTTAAAGTTGTAACATTTCTAAGTTCATTCAATTATAAAAACTTCCAAAACATTGTATTTTCAAAACAGCAACACTTATAAAATGCTACAGTAGATATATTAATATTTCAAATCAGTTTTATTATAGAATATTCATTTGGATATCATTTAACTTATGACTTATTTAAACAAACTTTTATGAATGGAATATCCAAATTAAACTATACTTCGTTTATTAAGTCAAAAGCTCACTATTTTACTTAGCTCTTAATTTAACACATAACATAACACTTTATTTAAAATACCCATTTGAAAACCAAATTCTCAATTATCAAGTTTTAGTGATGTTAAAAACATTTTAACTATTTAAATCATAATTATTCATTTTTTTCAGACATATCTATTTCATAAATAAAATATTTATATAGCAAATATAAAAATCAAATTTCTTTACACATTTATTCATTTAGACATCAATTAAACTATGAATTCAAGTTAAATAAACTTTATTACAAAATGTCTAATTCAAATGTATTTTATTTTATCTATTCAAAGATACATTATTTATTATACAACATATTCATTTTAGGAAATAACCTTTATTAAAATTCCTAGGTTAGACTTAAGGTTCCATAGTAAATCAAATTTGATTATTAAGTTATTTAAATAAAATCTCTTTAAATTCCTTTTTCACTATTTGCCTCTATTAATCTTTTATAACTAAAATTTAAGTGTATAACATGTATTATAACCACTCAAATTTTATTTATAAAAATCCTTTCTATATTGTATATTATCCAATTTCATATTCAACTTCTGTGTAATTTAGGTAAGTTATATTGGAATAAAATTGTGTGTTATACAAATAAAACTTTCCAATTCAATTATCTCAAGTTTGAATCATTTATCCAAATTTTTGATTTTTCTCTTATAACTGAAATTATTCTTTAAAATAAAATTTAAGAATTAAACTTCTGATTCCTTTCAAACCATTTAGAGATAAATAAATATATGTACATAATATGTCAAACCAAATTTAATTTATATATCTATATATATTATAAATCAAGTCATATTTTTAGAAATTCATATTAATTAAATTCCCCAAAACAAAGCTGTAGCAAGACTACAGAACAGTCTCTTCACTTCGAAACTCGAAAATGAACGTCGATGATGCTGCAGTCATCACCGAAATTATTTTTCAGCGACAAAGAGAAGAGCACAAAATTTTAAACTTTAAAATTCTTTGGAAACAAATTTCTATTCAAAAATACTTTAAATAATATATCCTTTTAAAGCTTTAAACACAAGGTTTGAAACCATCAGAAATTAAATTCTCAAATTCTTGATTTAAATTCATTTCAGTTCCCAAATCAAATTTATAAACAACTATTTATAAATTCATTTATGGAATGATAAATCAAGTATTATCATTTCAAATAATCAATTTAAATCAATTTATTAAGTTCCATAAATTTACATATATAACAAAATTTATTCCATTAACCAAATTTAAAAATAATATTGTGTCAGTTTATTTTGTCAAAGCGTTTTAGAAATCCTATCGATAGCGTTGATCAGACGAATTGATCGGAAACCCAAATCAACATCAACAACCCAAACAACAAAACATATAAAACAAAACATAGATTTACAAGTACAATTCAAAATGTTTGGAGATAGTTTAGAAACAAAAGACAAGATGGTTAAACAGAATAGAGAGATGGGTAAGCTTAGATAAATCGTGGAAAACCTTAACCGGGTCAACCGTGACTTAATGGATAAGATCAAATGTGGATTTTCTAGGGTAAATCTACCTTCGATCTCAAGAGATAGAGTTTGGAATAATAAAAGATATTAGCATCTAAACCAAGGATAAATATAAATCTCTGGTGAATCAATGCTGATTGGATTTTCACCCTTTTTCAAGAAAATTAGAATATTGGCGAGACCGCCAATTCACTATAAAGATCATTGGAAGTGGAGTCATGGGATACTCCAGAATCAAAAGATGATGAATAGTGAGGGACACGAATGAATTTCGGAACCGCAGGGAACGTTCCAAAATTCAAAGGAAATCGAATCAAAAGGAAGAGATTCAAACTCAAACGAAAGTGATTCTGTAAATAAATTTACCATACATTCTAAGTTTTGCCTCAAAGCCAAAGCTCTGATACCAACTGTAACGACCCGGTATTTTCAACCATTCGCATCCATTATAAGTGTATAGGTAGACACTCATGCCGGAATTGAATTGCTCAAAATACCGCGTTGTAAATAAAATTTGGCAAATCTCAGAATATACAGTAAATAAATATAATCACAGATCACAGACACAGAGTAAAATAATGCAGCGGAAGTAAAAGAAATAGTAGTTCATGAAGCTACTATGTAAATATATCAAAGTTTCATAAGATACAACATAAGAAATAAAGTACAACAGAAGTCTCAATACAATAACCAAGTACATGCTGAATAGAACAACGGAATCGAAGTTGATAGAACAAGACTAGCAGATAATCTCCAGCGATTCAAATCTCCATAACGTGGAAATCCAAATCTGTGAATACTCAGGCTGACCCGAGCGTAAAGCAAAACACAAAACACTCGAGTCAGGACAATATATACTTATATAATGTAAACCAACTCAAGTGAACTGTAATAAAGGTACAAGTAACTTAGAAGATGCTTGGGACCGCCCATCCTCTAAGGATCCATTAAAATATCTACTATGTAGTAATATTCGCTATTATAATAATGTCTAATAAGTAAAGTATAATCATATAGAAAATAACGTTAAGGGGATGGAGAACCTTAACGCGGTCGGATCTTAAAATCATAATCGTAGTAAAGCTCGATATGGTAGGTGACACGGCACAACTAGGCAATGCCAGGGTAGATATACCAATTACGCATCCGGACTAGTGGTGACGCATAGCAGCCACTACCGCCCACCTCGAACAACACTCCCAATCAAGGGTGGCCACCAAATCAATCACAAGTAATAGAATGGTATCGAAGAAGTGTGTCCGATCAGAGGTGCTACCTCATTGGTCCGTCAATCGCTCCTTTTTTAGCCACCTTATGCCAACTCATGGGAGTTGGGTCCACGTATATACCTTAGGATCGTCGCCACCATCCTACTTCATTCTGGAATCTCCACCGCGTACATGGTTGTCAAAGTGGTTTTCGGTATCGACAGAGAGTATGTCCATATCCGATCCCGGTCTCTTTGCCAACCAATCGTTATTATAACCCGTGGTTATAACTTTTAAAAACAATACTTTACTTCAAAATAAAATATCATTTCAAACCATATCTTTATCAAAACAAAGATTTATCATTTCCAAATCATTTCAATATTCCAAAATATCATATCCTTTCAAACTTCTTTTCAAATCATTTCAATATATCAAAATATCATACCTTCCAAAACTTAAATTTCAAATCATCTCAATATCAAAATATCATATCTTTGATAGTTATACTTCGAAACCAAAAATCATTTTTATTTCAAAACTATACCCATTTCAAAACAATATCATTTCCATTTCAAACATATATTCACCTTTCAAATAGTCTATACTTTCAAAGTTATAATTCTTTTGAAACTAAAACATTTGAAATCATTATACTTTAAAAATCACAACATTTCGAAAACATATATTTGAAATCATCTTTTAATTCTACAAATTTACAAATTTATTAAATTAAACCCAAATTCCAAATTTTAATTTTTATTTCAAACCATCATTTTCAACTCAAATTCAGTTTACTAACAAACCATTTCAAATCTTATAAATTTCAAATATAGGTTTAATTCACAAAATACAATATTCAATCTTTAGTATATTTCAAAGCTTAAATATCCCACATTTCATAAATTCAAAATCATGTATATACATTTCAAAATATTAAAATATTATTCAAAACATCATTCATTTATATTTCATTTAAATACCATTTGAATCCATTCTTTTTATTAAATTTAAATACCATTTTAAACTCACATAAAAATCAAATTCTTCCATTTAAAACAATTTAAATGTCTCTTCATTATCTTTAGCATTTTTAACATTTTATTTCCAAAATTATATCATTTTCCAAAGATTATTTTTCATTAAAATTTATTAAAACAACAAAATATAGTTTCCGTAGCACTTACAAAATGCTATGTAAAGTTATAGTTTAAAATAGTTCATTTAACAAAACGACAGCACTTAAATGCTGTAATATATTTCCATTAAAATTAAAATAAACTTAAATGTTAAGTTTAACCACTACAGCACTTACAAAGTGCTATAATAGCCTTTATTCCAAATTAACTCTTTAGTTCATTTAAACAACTACATCAATTACAAAATGCTGTAATATCTTTTACATACATTTCCAAAATGCTGTCAAATCAAATTTAGAGCTTAATTACCATTTCACAAATTTAACTAAATTTCCAATTTTATTTAATTAACTTAAACCTTTAATTAAAACCAAATTTCACATTTCCTAGTCAAGTTATATTTTAAAAGATCACTTTTAAACATTCATTTATTTAACCACTTAAATTCATAGAAAAATCAATTATACTTTAATAAATCACTTAAATTCAAATTTAATCAAATTATCATATTTACCATTTCCAAATAAAATTTAATATCCATTTTATTTATATAACTTAAATATCATTTTTAACCAAATTTCCAAATTTCCACTTAAATTATATTTCAAAAATCCAGTTACACCATTCATTAATTTCATTTTTAACACATAGAAAAATCATAATTTCTTTAATTCAAAATATTTCAAAATCATTTTAAATAAAATTTCCTAAATTTATATTTTTAAAATACTTAAAAATATCCAAAACACTTTATAAAATAACCACGGGCCTGTATATAGTTTTCTAGCCTAGGTCAAGTGATACGGATATGTATCATTTCAATCCGCAGTTTAAAAAGAAAAATCCGGGTTCTATCATTTCAAACCCGCAATCCCAAGTTAAAAATAAATTAAATAAAAACCATTCAGGCCTATCATTTCAGCCCATAATGATTTTTCCCTATTCTAAAGTCCGTTCGGGTATGTATCATTTCAACCCATAGTGATTATAGTCTACAGGGAACTTGCAGTGTGATAAACAGATATAAATAACAAAATAACATTAAATAACAGTAACGGATGATATAACAGGTGTATAAACATCATATGATCATAACATAGTCAAGTATAACATGATAATATATTTTTACAGATTCACAGGGTGTCAATTTACTAGTTATATAGGTACATATTGTCTGGTGAGAATAACTCACCTGTTAAAGCTGGAGATTAGCGATCAAAACACACAGAATAGATTCCAGAAAGCACAACAAGCACGATATAGCATGACTCTTGATTTGAATAAATGGAGAGCCTTGATATTTATCTTGTAAACAACCCAAAACAAGACAATATAACATATGAATATTCAGCACAGAATTATATAGAAACAAGTTGAAATACAAGGCAATAAAGACAAGACCTTGTCTTTACCATTCGAATGCTCGACCAAGGTGGATCATGGGCTCAGCCAATGATGTGTTAAGCTCAGGTTTGGCACCATATAGGTCAGGTTTGGGTCAGGTAATGGCATCAAAACAAGTGGAGATGAAGGTGTAGTGGTGCTAACATGAAGCATACCAAAGACAGTGCAAAAGAGGCAAGTTGTTTAACTTTTTGGCTCGGCTTAGGTCAATTGGAGCTCGGCCATAGGGGGTTCCAGATCTGGTCAGTGGTCATGTGGCAGCCAGAAGTGATGTAGATGATGGTGGTGGTGGCTAAGGAGTGGCCAAAGGCAACTATGAAGGTAATAGTGGAGTATAGGCTAGGCTAGCCTTGTTTTGGTGAAGTTTGGCAAAGCTTTGCAATGTTTTTGTGGTGATGGTTTCAATTGGATGGCAAGGCTTGTCATGGTCAGAGGAGGGGGAGATGTTTGCTGCTGTAGATGGTGGAGGAGATGGTGGAGCCGATGGTGGAGGTGGTAGGCCGAGAATCATATGTGAAGTCAAGGCAAATTTAAGCAGAAAACAAGGCAAATTCAAGAAAGGAAGGTAGAAAAGAATAAAGAGAAGCCATTAACTTGGAAATTTTTTTCTCAAATGAGAAATAGCCGTGAGTTGAAGAGGATGAGAAGTATTTTCACGTGAAAGGCAATGGGAAATGTACGGCTATCAAGGAGAAAATGAAAAGCCAAGGAAATGAAAAGGCGGAAGAGGAAAAGACTTAGGAGTTTCAATAGTTTAAAACCTTTCATATTTCTTTATTTTAATTATATAACTTTATATTTCTGGAAATAATAATAATCCCAGATAAAATTTCGAAATTTTATCAAAATATAATAATTTATATAAATATTTATCAATTATATAAAGTTAAATTAAGAAAATAGCTAAAATAGTAAACTAGTCTAGAAAATTTGGAATTGAATAGAATAAATTTTTAGAAAATTCACATGAGCTTGTAATATATTTTTAAACATAAATAATAACATAAAATAAAAATATATTCACAAAATAAACATTTAAAATTTAATTTACATATATAATTTCTAATGAAGAAAATAGCAGAGAATAGGAAAACAGCCTTTAAAAATAGGAAATCATCATAGTAAATTTTGAAAAAATTCTATTATTATTTTTGAAAATATTTAGAGATGAAAATATACACAAATTAACATATTGACACATATAAAAAAAATATAACAAAGAAAAAGTAATTTATACAATTTAAAATAGACAAAATTGTTAAATAAACAGTTTATACTCACAATTGAAATGTACATAACTTTTACATTTTAACTCCGTTTTCAATGAAACAAAAAGCAATATTCATGTTATTAAATCTATTTTCATAACAAAAGATAAAATTTATAATTTCAAATATTTAGAATATAAATTTAAAAGTCAAAGTTTGACTATTGACCAAAATTCACATTGTCTGGAAATATTAATTTAGTCATATTTGGAATTCTAATCCATATCAAAATCAAAGTTTATATTTAAAATAACAAAATTTATTCTTTTTCATAAATAAAGCTTTTTAAATCTGGAAATATCAATTTAAAAAAAATTGTAAAATACAGGGTTGTTACATAAACTGATATAGTTCTTGATTTAAAGATTATTTATTGATCTATTATATGTTGTTCCGCTGCGAATGTGAGATTCTGTTATTGTTTCTGTTTCTTTTTCTTTCTTTTTCTTCTATCTTCTTCTACCTCTTCTTTTTAAACCCTCAGGGTTCGGTTTTCCGGCATTTGATTGTTCGGCAGTTGACACAGTGGATGTATTAATGTCGATTTTCGGAAGTCGAAGAATCGGGTCTTGACAATGTGGTATCAGAGCAATTGGTTAAGCGACAACCTTGGCTCTGTTGGGTGTTACTCATTAGAGATAGAGTCAGTAATACTCTAGAATGAGTGTGAGTGTAATAATAGATATGAGCGCGTATTTGTTAGTGAATATAAAATGGTTTTATGTTGTGGTGATTGGTTTATTGAGTGGTATATGAACCTTCGTCGGCACAGTCTGCAAAACTGTATCGAAGGGGTTTCTAAACACTTGAATAGAACAATTTGACACAATATTGTTTTCAAAGGAGGGCCAATGAAATAATTTCATCCAAAATATTTTTGATATAAAATGAAGTATTTTCTAAAATTATTATATAACTTGGATGTTTGGGTACTAATATTATAGTTAAATGAGATTATGAAACTTGAAATAACTTATATAACCAAGAACAGATATTAGATTTTAATTTTGGAATTAAAATTAAAGATGAGAAGTTAAAAGTGAGAATTTAACTTGGATTAAGATTGAAATTTGAAGTTTAATTAATGATTTGGGAAAAAATGAATAAGTAAAAATTTATGAATGTGATTTATAAATAAAAGGAAAATTCTGAAAGAATATTAAGCATTGAATTCACTACTGTCACTGGGAAATAATAAGGGTGATGACTGCAGCATCATCAGTATCATTTTTGAGTTTCTGTGTGATTGATTTGCTATCATATTAAATTGAAAATTTTAAGTTTTGTTGTGATAAACAAATTTGAAATTAAAATCCAAGTTGTAATTGATAAATATAAGTAAAATGAATTTGAACTTATAGTATGAAATAATAAATCTAGCCTTGGTAAAGTTAAAGAATTTGAGTTAACCTAATAAAATATGTGATTTGAAATTTAACTAAAGGAAGTTAAATAAATTAAATCAAATTTGAACTAGATTGGATAAGTTAATGAATAGAAAGAAAAATATAAGCTTAAGTGGTAAGTGATTATATAATATGATTTGGAAGTTGAATAATAAGTTGTATAACTTATAAAATGAGAAAAGGTAAGTAAAACCCATTGTTAAAATGGTTAAACGATTTGTTAAGAAAAACAAAATCTGAATTGGATTTATAAATGGAAATTTAAGTTAAGTTAAACAAATGATGTTTAAAAGGAATATAACTTAAGTTGTATAGTGAAAGAAAATGTAAGTGGAAATTTGAAATGGAATATAACTTAAGTGGTGTTAAATGAAGTTGATTTTGGTATCGAAGTAAATTAATAAAGTGAATTTATTAAATGAATGTGAACTTGAGTTATGTAATGAAATTCAACTTGAAATGTTAAATGAATTAGCAATTCAATTGAACTAATGAATTAAATATTAATCAATCGAATGTAAATGAATTGATATGCAATAATGGATGTAAGTGTAAATTCATTTAAGGCTAATTGAATGTTAAACCAAATTGAAGTTAGACAAAGTGAATATGAATGGTTGAATGTAAATTTAATAATTTGGTTATGTTGGATATACATTGATTGCTAGATTGTTGTTAGTTGATTGTATATAAACTCATTAAGTGTTAATGAAATTAAATTGCATATGAGTTCGTTTCGATTAAACAATGAATTGAATGTAAGGATTTGAGATGAAACTATTCGGATTTAATGGAATGGTATGTAATTTGGTTGCAAACAAATTGAAACTAGTGTTAAAACCTTGAATATGTGCTTATGAATGAATATCACATGTATTGCTTATGAAAAACAATGCGTTCGCTATTGAAAACAAGTGGAATGTTAATAATTTCCTATATATGTCACTTATGCATTTAAATTGAGTAAGTACAGGTACAAGAGGGTTGTTTGGCAGGATTTGGTTGCATTAATAAGCTAATAAATAACTGCTTTGCTTAAAAATGCTAAAAAGGTACGCCTATGCAATAAAAATAGGAAATATGAACTGTTTTTCTGTTTTTCCGACCGTGTGGGTCGATGTATATATATTTATATCTATTTTGATTTTGCAAAAGCTCCTCCGTACAAAGGAGACTCTACCAAAATTTTCCGTACATTTTGGGAGTTAGAAAAATTTGAAATTTTTTTGGAAAATCTTTGTTAACGAAAAGTCAACTTCCAAATTGAAATGAAAATATAGGAATTGAACAAGAAAATGAAAACCATTGTTTTGGTTGAAGTTAAAGGTTTTGGAAAAGGTAAATATAAAAAAAAAATTACTAAGTGGATTTTTGGAAAAATTAATGGATTTCAAGACTTCTTCTTACTTTGCAATTTTGAGGACGAAATTCTTTTAAGGGGTGAAGATTGTAACGACCCAGAATTTTTGTCATTTGAAATTCAAATATTTAATTGATTTTTAAATATTAACAAGTAAAATTTGTAAGTCGAATAAATTATTTTTCGAATATCTAGATTTAATTGTTTAATTAAATCGATAATTTAATATTTGAAATTCCAAAAATAATTGGAAATTGGGTTTAATGGGTATAAAAATGATGTATAAAGTTATATTAAATCATATTGGAGTTAGAATGATGTTTGTAAACTTTTAAAATTGAATTAAAAGTTAATTTGTGAAAATTGAATATTTTAATATTTAATTGACGAGTAAAAATAGCCATTTTTCAAACAGTCTCGGATTTTGACGAAACCAGTTTCATCGGATCCATAATGTTAAATTATCGTATGGTTTCAAATTTCGTGTCAATCTGACTTACGGTTTGTCCGGGACAAGCTAAAACGCATAGAAATCGTTTTTATCGATTTAATTTTAAATTGATCGTTTAAATCCGTAACTCACACATATGACCGAATTAGCTCCCGAAACACGTTCCATTGTGTTTGGAATGTGGATAAAACCATAGAAACGCCTGGCGGTATGTCTCATTCGGAGTTCGTTCGAAAATTTTGTGAATTGGTGAATTTAATAATAATATAATTAGATTATACGTATATATATACGTTCTTTGGCCGGGAACCCTAGCTTCTTCTTCAGGCCGCCACTTCAACATTCAATGGCCGGTGTGCTCTCCACCTCTTCCTCGATTTTCCTCCCATCCACTCACCAATTTCAAAAATCTTCAACTAGAGAATCGTAGAGCTCTCCGAGGTCGCCATATCCAACGGTCGTGATTGAAATCAGCGTGGTGGATCGCCTCGATTTTTGGGCCGTTAGTCACGCATTCGAGCATGTTTCCAGGGACGACGGCGAGGCCGAGCTTGGCCGCGTTCTGGCCATGGGTGCGTGGTGACTTGCCCTTCGAAGCGGCGTTGTCTGATTAGTGGATCAATGGGCGGAGGAGCATCGATTTTTCGATCAAGTCAGGCGGCGAGTGGGTTCTAAACCCTGGGAGCATCGCGTGATGGAAGAAAAGGCTTAGGCGGCTTCGATTTTTTTGAAAGTATCTAACGGCTAAAATAAATTTTTGGTATAAATTTAAAGAAAAGTAAATTAATTAATGTAATTATTATTCAAGTGTTTAAAAATTCATAACTCTTGCATATGTTATCAGAATTCGACGATTTTAGTGGCGACGGAATCGCAGCGATGCGATCTACGCGGTGTAGCTGATCCGGAGACGATTGGAGCTCGTGAAAATTTTAGATTAAATCGAAGGCGTTCGATTTAATTTGGAATTGGAACGCTCGATGTTTAAACTCAAGGTGAGAACTCCTCACTCAATCGAATTTGTTTCGATTTAAATTTAAATAGTTAAATTTCAAATTGCTTGATTGTGATGATTGGATGATGATTGTTATTGGTTGTATTGAAATAGACCCTATTCGCCGCATAATAGCGGAGGTTATTATATTAAACCCATATACCACGATATTCCACCCCGAAGTGGAATTGGTATTATATATGTATTTGGAGTTGATTTCCCGCATTATATAGCGGATGAGACCCTATTGCGCCGCATAATAGTGGATAGTATTTTATAAATCCCATATACCGCGATATTCCACCTTGAAGTGGAATTGGTATTGTGCTAACATCTGTGGATGCAAGGAAACAGGTTGGAGGGATCCAACTGGATTCCTCAAATTGTATGAATTTGTTTCATATGTTGTGTGTTGATTATTTATAATCTCCATGTGATTATCTTTGTGATTGAAATTGTTGAAGGCTACGGTTTAGCCGGATATATTTTTGGTATCGTTGGATACCAGAAATAAATAAAATTGGATTTTTAAAATTTCAAATTTTGGGAAAAAGGGCTTAGTAAAGGGATTTTTAATAATATTATTTATAAGTTGAAGAATTTATTTAAAAATTTGGATTTTTAAAATAGATTTGAAAAGATAAAGAAATGTATTTTAAAAAGGAAATAATTTGGAAATTCGTTGAAAATTTGATTTGGTGTTTTGAGATAAATTTGAAAATCAATTTGAAATTAATTGATTATTAATTTACCATAACTAGTAAAATTTATTTATAGAAATTTATTCGATTTAAATTAATCAGATGATTAAATTGATCCTATCTATGGATGTTTGGATTTTTTTTTGATGTTGAATTGTTTGATATCTCAAATATGTGATACTTTGTGATTTATCCTTATTTGTGTTGTGATCTATAATTTATTATTCTGTGATAGGCATATATCTGCGATTTGTGTATGAAAGATAAGCGTTGTAATTTATACTGCTTATCAAATGTATTATTGTATTCTGATCTGTGATGGTTGAATGTTGTTGCACTATTGTGTTAAACCCCTGGACTACACCATATACACACAAATATATTTCACGTGGAAATTTTTTAAGTCACAGATTTTTATCAATTTTGGAAATTGAATTCTTGAATCCAAAATAGTTTTGGAATTGGAATTGAAAGTTTTTGGAAATGAGTTTCATAAATAAGAGTTATTTTAAATAACTTAATAAAATTGAAATTCGAATAATTTGATTTGAATTCAATATTTGAAGTTGAATTCAATGACTTGGAAATTTTGGTCAAAAGATTATACAAGTTATAAAAAGGGTGTTTATATGAATTTAAACCATTTTTAAAGGTGTTGTTTTGGAAATTTGAGTTAACCCAAAGACCGTAACTGGTATAAATGAAATCAGATTTTCCCGAAACGAAAACTATTTGTTTTCAAATAATAAGAGCTTTCATATTAGGAATGAATTTCCAATTTGTGCAAAAAAAAAGATTTCTATTTGAAATTAAATTGTTTTGAAAGCTATGAATCGAATTTTGATTCAAAGATTGGATGAGTTAATCCAATTTAAATGGAAATTGATTTAAAATCTATGAATAGATCTTTGTGAAACTGGGTGAACTTTATGAAGTAAATCTTTTTGTTTAAAGATTTGAAATGGTAATTTGTTTAAACCATTTGAAAGAAAAGTTTGGGTAATAAGTTGTGACTTAATTAAAATCCCAATATCCATATGTTTTAAAATATTGTGCTCACTATTTGGATTAGCCGGGAGAGGACCTTTGTGTCATATGACCCATTCTGAATCAGTGATACGACATGAATAGATTTCATTTGAAGACCGGGTATTTATGAGAACGATAGGATGACCTATCGATTGTCTCTGCACTGGGTTGCTTCGGTATAGAGATTCCCTATGTGATGGGAAGTTCGATCGGGATTGTGAATACCCGGATTGCAAGGGCTTCTTCGGAAGTGCCTTCGGTTCTGTTTGAACCCGAAACAGACTTGTATGGTTACATGTCTGACATTACACTTCGAGATATAAAGCTGATTTCTTTCAAATACATTTCTGTTGGTGGCGGAGAATTTATTCTCTTAGCTTAACACCCTTCTTTGAGATGTATGAGCTCAGAGGTTATGTAGTTGAAGGTTGTCAGCGATATATTCCCAATTTGGTAATGTGGCATGCTGAGTGCTGCTGTGTGTTGATCATTGGTTGATCATTTGTGTAACGACCCGCTATTTTGGAGCATTCACATCCATTATAAGTGTATAGGTAGACACTCATGCCGGAATTGAATTGCTCAAAATACCGCGTTGTTAATTTAAATTGGCAAAACTGAACATATACAGTAAATAAATAATCACAGATCACAGACACAGAGTAATAAGTGCAGCGGAAAATAAAGAGATAGTAGTTCATGAAGCTACTATATAAATGTATAAGATACATCATAGTTTACAACAGAAGAGTAATACAATACATCAGAGTTAAACCAGATACAACGAAAGAGTAATATGGTACATCAGATACAAATCAGAATACATCACTGGAATCATCGAATACTGAAAGCAGAATAGATGGCTAGATCTTCAAGCAAAGCTCCAACTCCAAAGGTGAGTCTCGAATACTGGCACACTCAGTCTGACCCGAGCGTAAAGCAAAAACACAAGACACTCGAGTCAGGATTAACATTCTTATATTAATAAATCCAACTCAAGTGAAATAGCAATTGAAATACAAGTAACTCAAAGGATGTTTGGAATAACCATCCTTTAAGGATCCGTTAAACTATCTACTATGTAGTAGTGTACGATAAGTAGATAATGTCTATCAGTAATAATAAGATATCAAAATAGTGTTAAGTCATGGCCCATTCCACCCTTAACACATTTTTATTCCCAAAAGCATATACAAGACCGTAGTTTCCCCAAAACCGGAAGTCACCAGAGGGAAATCCATATACTAAAGGTACAAAACAAATTCGTAGTGGTCGCGAATAGGGAATACAAGTATGACAAGGCACATGAGGCAATACCCAAGATAGTGATACTACCGTTCGCCTGATCCGGACTGGTGAGAATGCAACGCCGCAGCGCCCGCAACACCGTGAAACAACACTCCCAAAATAAAGGGTGCACCAATCGACAACAAGTAATGAGTAGTTTGAAGAAGTGTGTCCACTTGAGGTAGCTAATCCTCCATTGGCCCGGCACGGCTCCTGTTTTAGTCATTTCCAATTTGACACAAGTGTCAAGGCTATCCATTATCGTTCTCTTTCTTCAGTCATCACGTACATCATTCCAACCACTTCATTCTGGATCATCACTCCGCGTATAGTTATTAAAGTGTTTTCGGTTTAGATAGAGAGTATATCCATTACCGATCCCGGTCTCTTTAATAACCTTCGACATTATTTCACCGATTGGTCGTTTATTTATTTCAAAACCAAATCAACTACAATTTCAATTAGAATTTGTAAACCAACATTTCCTTTCTCTTTCCAAATCAATTTCCATAATTTACGTTTCAAAACTTCCAAATTCATACTTTCAAGATCTTATAATTCAATTTCGATTTCTATTTAAAACAATTCAAATATAGATTCAAGTTCGTAAATAAGTTTCATTCCCAAAATCATTTAAATTAACTTAATTTAACATTCAAATCAATTTAAATTCATTTATCGATTTCATTATATATTCGTTAAGTAAATTTGCCATTCAAAACAATTTCTATTAAATTTCCAATTCATTAAATCCATTATTTAAATTCAACTTCCTTACAATTTTGAATTAAATTAAATCCATCAAACCAAATTCTTTAAATTTCAAGTCTTACATTAATTTCAATAAATCACATTTTTATTTCTTGTTAAAGAAATTCAATTTCACTTATTTACTTACTTAAATAATTTTTCAAAACTTAATTAATAAAGAAACTCGATTTCAATTATTTACGAAGTAAAATTCACTTATTAAAAAATTCAATTTCACTTATTAAAGAATTCGATTCAATTTAATCATTAAACAATTCAATCTTATTTAATTATTAAATAATTCAAAACTTAATTATTAAATAATTTCAAAGTTTAATAATTTCAAACTTAATTATAATTTCAAACTTGATTATTAAATCATTTCAAACTTAATTCAATCATTTCTCAAATTAAACAACATTCTTCCATCAATTACATTGTTAACATTTTGTTTCAGATTTTTAAATATTAACAATTTCCTTCCATTAAAAATTCAAATTTCAACTTCATTTCAAAACCATATTATTTATTCAAATAAAATCTTCGCTTATTTTTTTTTATCAAATTATTTACCTATCGGGTTTTATTAAATTTCCTATCCTAGGTCAAAGTTCATTTGGGTATTTATCATTTCAACCCGATTCCAATTCAATTCAAAATCAAAACATAACAAAGGGAACTTGCAGTGTGATAACTGGGATGGTGTCAAAGTAAATAAACAAGCAATAACAACAAACAATAACAATCCAATAATCAATTCAAATCATCCTGAAATAACCGTATTAATTCGCATTGTTATTTGTACGAATTAATATAATTATTTCTAGAATCTACACTATCATTTCATGTAGATTAAAGATTATTACATTACGGTTCTTCACTTGTCATCTATTTACAATTTCATACATCATCAATTTAACAACATACATTCAGTGGTTCAAAGTGTAATTAAACAAATCCTACGTGTCAATAAATTTAATAGTTAAAGGGGTCATATTATACAAATGTCATTTAATCAAATTTAACATTTAACTATCCTATACCAATTTCAATTGCATACTATTTATCATTTTAACATTAACAATTTAACGTCCAATATAAACATCAACAATCAATCAATTATCAGCCAAACTGTATTATCATCGCATAAATAATTAACAGATAATGGTGTCAGATGTCACAGGTGAACTGATATAGGTAATAACATATATAACAGTGTAATTAACTAACAGCAATATATTTCAATTGTCGTTTCAATTGAAATCAAATTTAATAAATAAAAGAATGTAAATCGTGAGTGATTGCTCACCTTTCGTGGCTAGAGAATGATGGAAAACAACTACGACAAAGAACAATGCAACAAATGTTGGCACGAATCAGGCACGACAAGTCAATTAGCTGCAATAAGCACAAAAGTAGATTTAGCTTGAGAATTCGATGAAAAACAAATATATATACATATGCAATATATATATAAATTTGTTTCATAATTTTTTTTTAAAATCAATTACATGTACAATACATAATTTTCGACGAAAATTACAAAAGTGCCAAAATATAACTTTTGTCGTGAATGGGTACATGTGTTAAATATATAAGGTATGTGTGTAGCACACATTATTACTGTCAACAATTTTGAACATATGTATGCAGTACATAAATAAGCTGCACACATATATATCAAACAAAAATATACGTATCCATGCTTTTGTCAATAGTACATATGCAACAGCAACTTGAAAGAAAAGAAAAAAAATGAGCTCACATATACACCATTTAGAACAGAGGTCAACACATCAAACAGTAAAGTACATATACTTGTATTCGAACAATAGTGAATATATAAATATGTGGACAAGAGAGGAGCAATTATATTACCGCAATGCAAATTATCACTGCGCTTGCTCGAGCCTAACTTCGAGTCAGAGCAGGAAATGCTCGAGTTTGGATTCGGGATTTCAAAGTAGTTGCTCCGGGTTTGGAGAAGGCGATCACGGTGAATGATATGGAATTTGGGTGTGGGCGTTTGGGTTAACTTCGGGTCTGACACGGGGAAGGCCGCACGTGATGACGACTGAGGGAAGGCTTCGGCAAAGGAGGAAAGGACTTGGGCGATACTTCGTGTTGATAACCGGGATCATGAGGGGTGGGGGCGATAGTCTGGGCGGAGAGCGGTTTGAATGGTAGGTGTTTGGTGTTTCGCTTCAGGAACGGTGAGGTGATTACTCGGTCCAGCTTTGGTCAAGGAAGGGAAGGCACGGGTTAGGTCAAGAGATGGCGATGTGGGCTGAAAGTGGTCACAACATGGGTCGCTTGGGGTCTGAAGGAGGGTGGCACAGGTCTTGCTCTGGGTTTTGGGTGGTGGCACTTCGGGTTTGAAGAGGGAAAGCATGGCAGTTTGGTGTAGGTCCATGGGGAGAGCATGGGCTCGAAAGGGGCAGGCTCGGCGGAAAAAACGAAGGGGAAGACGAAAGTACAGAGGGGAAGAAGAGAAAATTTTTGTACGTACCTTTTTTTTCCTTTTTGAATGAGCAGTTGAAGAGGGGAGAGATGGGGAAATAGGATTCGAATTTGTCTTAGAACAAAATGAAAGGAGAGAGAAGGCAGAGAGGAAATGTAGCTTATGAAAACAGGGAAATGAATGGACAAATCAAGTACAGAATGAACAGTTGGAAATGAATAGGCTTGAACGAATTAAAGTCTGATTTCTGGGAATTTTAAAAGGTTGTTGATTTACACGATGAAAAATAAAAGGCACCGGAAACCCAAAGTCTCTAGAAACGTACCGATACGGTCCGACGTTACGCAAAGTGCAATGTACACCGGACTCCGAATTTGACAATCGAATATACCGTAGAGATCAGCACGAGGAGACGATCAAAATGGTATACGGATTTCAGTGGTACGATTGAATTTAAAAAAATTTGAATTTTTCTACTGGCGGAAAACGCAGAAAAATAAGATCGACGGAGCCAAAGATGTCCGAATTTGAAAAAACGACAAACTGACATCTTGCTCAGAAGATGGTTTAGAATTTTTTCTATGTAAAAATATTTAGGTTTCGGAAACATTTTATTTTTCGCTTCTTTTTAACTGATTAAATTGAAGTGAATTTACGCGCGAAATAAACTTTCGTATTTTCGGCCGAAAATTTATCAGTTGTTATGTTTAATTAGACGCATTCCAAATATCAAATTTATATTTCAAAATTTTATCGTTTAAAATTTCCTAAAATTTCAATTAATAACGTTATTAAAACCGGTTAAATTTACGGGTCGTTACATTCTCCCCCACTCAAAACTTTTCGTCCCCGAAAAGGAACAAGGTAGGAGAATAGAAACAACCAGAAAGAAAAACGGATTTGAAATACAAAATAACAATTAATTTAAACCATATAAATTCAAATTAATTGATATTCAATAATTGATTTAATCCATTTGATTTCACTAAAATCAATCTCAACTATTTCTAAATTCATTATCTTATTATCCAATTATCTTAAATTTACAATTTTTTTTTTAAAACCATAAATTTGAATAGTCTTTTATTATAATCATATTTCTTCAACCATTTTAAATACTTCTTTATTCCAAATTACTGTTAAATTTATTCTACTTAATATATCTACTCACATATACTTAACCCATATAAATTAATTTAAAACATAAAAGTTTCGATTTAAATTAATTTACATCTATTAATTTCTTTTAAATTCAAGGTATTTTCATCTGTTGATCAAGTTTCAGTTTATTAGTTCTTTCAAAACAAATTTATTAATTCTTTCAAAACAAATTTATTTCATTATTAACTGAGTTTACTTATTATCCTATCTAACTCTATTAACATCTTTATAATCAAAATTTTGTGTATAACATTTATTATAAACACTCAAATTTTATTTATAAATTCAATTTATCTTATATATTATCCAATTACATATTCAACTTCTGAATGATTTAGGTAAATTGTATTAGAATGCAGTTGAACAATATACAAATAATTTTTTTTTCCAATTCAATTATTCGAGTTTAAATATTTATTCCAAATTTTGGTTTTATTTGTAATTAAAATCATCCTTTAACAAAATTTAAGAATTAGATTTCCGATTAACTTTAAACAATTTAGAGATATATATATAATATATTTATATCAAATCAAAATAAATTTTAAAATAAGATATCCTTATATATATATAAATCAAATTGTACTGAAGAAATTCAAATCAAAATATTTTTCAAAACAAAACCGTAGCAAAGCTACAGAATAGTATCTCCTCTTCGAAACTCGAAAATGAATGTCGATGATGCGGCCGCCATTACCGAAATTATTTTCCAACGACAAAGAGAAGAACACTAATTTCAACATTTTAAAATTCTTTGAAAACGATTTATATTCGAAAATATTTTCAATCACATATACTTTAAAATTTTAAAACCAAAGTTCGAAATCACCGGAAACTAAATTCTCAAATTTCTGAATTAAATTCATTTCAAATTCCAAATCAATTTATAAACAAGTTTATAAATTCATTTATTTATATTATGCAATAATCAATGGTTTACAAAACAATAAATGAAAATCAAATATTATTATTTCTAAAAACAAATTCATTAACAATTTATTTCAGAAAACTCATATTTATATATCATACAAAACTTTTATTTTATTTATCAAATTTGAAAACGATATTGTGTCAGTTTGCTCTGCTTAAGTGTTTTGGAAATCCTATCGATAGCGTTGATCAGACGAATCGATCGAAAACCCAAATCAACATCAACAACTCAAACAACACAATATAAAACATTTTAAAATTTATTTACAAATACACTTCATCGCTCGACGATACAAGAATAGATTTCGAAGCAAAGATAGAGATTCAAATTTTGATGGACTCAAATCAAAGAGAATTTTGATTCGAAGATAGGTTTACAACAAGAGATAAGATAATTCAATTAACAGAATCAGGAGATGGATAAGCTTATTTAATTCACGGGCAACCTTAACCGAATCGACCGTGACTTAAAGAATAAGATCGATGTAGAATTTCGAGGCAAATCTACATTTGATCTTAAGAAATAAAATTCAGGTATAGCGGGAGATGGATAGCATCGTAAACCGAGGATACAGAAATCTCCGGTGAATCGATGCCTATTATAAAGGAGTTTTGCTCCTTTACGAATCATTCGAAGATTGGCGAGACCGCCGATCTATTATAGATAACATTCAGAATGGAGTTATAGGGTGCTCCATGATTGAAAGAAGACGAATAGTGAAGGACACGAATGAATTTCGAAACCGAGGGGAACGTTTTAAAATTCAAAGGAATCGAGTCAAAAGGAAGAGATTCAACTCGAATGAAAGTGATTCTGTAAATACATTTACCCTATATGTTAAGTTTTGCCTAGAGCTACCAAAGCTCTGATACCAACTGTAACGACCGGCTATTTTGGACCATTCGCATCCATTATAAGTGTATAGGTAGACACTCATGCCGGAATTGAATTGCTCAAAATACCGCATTGTTAATTTAAATTGGCAAAACTGAACATATACAGTAAATAAATAATCACAGATCACAGACACAAAGTAATAAGTGCAGCGGAAAATAAAGAGATAGTAGTTCATGAAGCTACTATATAAATGTATAAGATACATCAGAGTTTACAACAGAAGAGTAATACAATACATCAGAGTTAAACCAGATACAACGGAAGAGTAATATGGTACATCAGATACAAATCAGAATACATCACTGGAATCATCGAATACTGAAAGCAGAATAGATGGCTGGATCTTCAAGCAAAGCTCCAACTCCAAAGGTGAGTCTCGAATACTGGCACACTCAGTCTGACCCGAGCGTAAAGCAAAAACACAAGACACTCGAGTCAGGATTAACATTCTTATATTAATAAATCCAACTCAAGTGAAATAGCAATTGAAATACAAGTAACTCAAAGGATGTTTGGAATAACCATCATTTAAGGATCCGTTAAACTATCTACTATGTAGTAGTGTACGATAAGTAGATAATGTCTATCAGTAATAATAAGATATCAAAATAGTGTTAAGTCATGGCCCATTCCACCCTTAACACATTTTTATTCCCAAAAGCATATACAAGAGCGTAGTTTCCCCAAAACCGGAAGTCACCAGAGGGCAATCCATATACTAAAGGTACAAAACAAATTCATAGTGGTCGCGAATAGGGAATACAAGTATGACAAGGCACATGAGGCAATACCCAAGATAGTGATACTACCGTTCGCCTGATCCAGACTGGTGAGAACGCAACGTCGCAGCGCCCGCAACACCGTGAAACAACACTCCCAAAATCAAGGGTGCACCAATCGACAACAAGTAATGAGTAGTTCGAAGAAGTGTGTCCACTTGAGGTAGCTAATCCTCCATTGGCCCGGCACGGCTCCTGTTTTAGTCATTTCCAATTTGACACAAGTGTCAAGGCTATCCATTATCGTTCTCTTTCTTCAGTCATCACATACATCATTCCAACCACTTCATTCTGGATCATCACTCCGCGTATAGTTATTAATGTGGTTTTCGGTTTAGATAGAGAGTATATCCATTACCGATCCCGGTCTCTTTAATAACCTTCGACATTATTTCACCGATTGGTCGTTTATTTATTTCAAAACCAAATCAACTACAATTTCAATTAGAATTTGTAAACCAACATTTCCTTTCTCTTTCCAAATCAATTTCCATAATTTACGTTTCAAAACTTCCAAATTCATACTTTTAAGATCTTATAATTCAATTTCAATTTCTATTTAAAACAATTCAAATATAGATTCAAGTTCGTAAATAAGTTTCATTCCCAAAATCATTTAAATTAACTTAATTTAACATTCAAATCAATTTAAATTCATTTATCGATTTCATTATATATTCGTTAAGTAAATTTGCCATTCAAAACAATTTCTATTAAATTTCCAATTCATTAAATCCATTATTTAAATTCAACTTCCTTACAATTTTGAATTAAATTAAATTCATCAAACCAAATTCTTTAAATTTCAAGTCTTACATTAATTTCAATAAATCACATTTTTATTTCTTGTTAAAGAAATTCAATTTCACTTATTTACTTACTTAAATAATTTTTCAAAACTTAATTAATAAAGAAACTCGATTTCAATTATTTACGAAGTAAAATTCACTTATTCAAAAATTCAATTTCACTTATTAAAGAATTCGATTCAATTTAATCATTAAATAATTCAATCTTATTTAATTATTAAATAATTCAAAACTTAATTATTAAATAATTTCAAAGTTTAATAATTTCAAACTTAATTATAATTTCAAACTTGATTATTAAATCATTTCAAACTTAATTCAATCATTTCTCAAATTAAACAACATTCTTCCATCAATTACATTGTTAACATTTTGTTTCAGATTTTTAAATATTAACAATTTCCTTCCATTAAAAATTCAAATTTCAACTTCATTTCAAAACCATATTATTTATTCAAATAAAATCTTCGCTTATTTCTTTTTTATCAAATTATTTACCAATCGGGTTTTATTAAATTTCCTATCCTAGGTCAAAGTTCATTTGGGTATTTATCATTTCAACCCGATTCCAATTCAATTCAAAATCAAAACATAACAAAGGGAACTTGCACTGTGATAACTAGGATGGTTTCAAAGTAAATAAACAAGCAATAACAATCCAATAATCAATTCAAATAATCCCGAAATAACCGTATTAATTCGCATTGTTATTTGTACGAATTAATATAATTATTTCTAGAATCTACACTATCATTTCATGTAGATTAAAGATTATTACATTACGGTTCTTCACTTTTCATCTATTTACAATTTCATACATCATCAATTTAACAACATACATTCAGTGGTTCAAAGTGTAATTAAACAAATCCTACGTGTCAATAAATTTAACAGTTAAAGGGGTCATATTATACAAATGTCATTTAATCAAATTTAACATTTAACTATCCTATACCAATTTCAATTGCATACTATTTATCATTTTAACATTAACAATTTAACGTCCAATATGAACATCAACAATCAATCAATTATCAGCCAAACTGTATTATCATCGCATAAATAATTAACAGATAATGGTGTCAGATGTCATAGGTGAACTGATACATGTAATAACATATATAACAGTGTAATTAACTAACAGCAATATATTTCAATTGTCGGTTCAATTGAAATCAAATTTAATAATTAAAAGAATGTAAATCGTGAGTGATTGCTCACCTTTCGTGGCTAGAGAACGATGGAAAACAACTACGACAAAGAACAATGCAACAAACGTTGGCACGAATCAGGCACGACAAGTCAATTAGCTGCAATAAGCACAAAAGTAGATTTAGCTTGAGAATTCGATGAAAAACAAATATATATACATATGCAATATATATATAAATTTGTTTCATAATTTTTTTTAAAAAAAAATCAATTACATGTACAATACATAATTTTCGACGAAAATTACAAAAGTGCCAAAATATAACTTTTGTCGTGAATGGGTACATGTGTTAAATATATAAGGTATGTGTGTAACACACATTATTACTGTCAACAATTTTGAACATATGTATGCAGTACATAAATAAGCTGCACACATATATATCAAACAAAAATATACGTATCCATGCTTTTGTCAATAGTACATATGCAACAGCAACTTGAAAGAAAAGAAAAAAAATGAGCTCACATATACACCATTTAGAACAGAGGTCAACACATCAAACAGTAAAGTACATATACTTGTATTCGAACAATAGTGAATATATAAATATGTGGACAAGAGAGGAGCAATTATATTACCGCAATGCAAATTATCACTGCGCTTGCTCGAGCCTAACTTCGAGTCAGAGCAGGAAATGCTCGAGTTTGGCTTCGGGATTTCAAAGTAGTTGCTCCGGGTTTGGAGAAGGCGATCACGGTGAAGGATCTGGAATTTGGGTGTGGGCGTTTGGGTTAACTTCGGGTCTGACACGGGGAAGGCCGCACGTGATGACGACTGAGGGAAGGCTTCGGCAAAGGAGGAAAGGACTTGGGCGATACTTCGTGTTGATAACCGGGATCATGAGGGGTGGGGGCGATAGTCAGGGCGGAGAGCGGTTTGAATGGTAGGTGTTTGGTGGTTCGCTTCAGGAACGGTGAGGTGATTGCTCGGTCCAGCTTTGGTCAAAGAAGGGAAGGTACGGGTTAGGTCAAGAGATGGCGATGTGGGCTGAAAGTGGTCACAACATGGGTCGCTTGGGGTCTGAAGGAGGGTGGCACAGGTCTTGCTCTGGGTTTTGGGTGGTGGCACTTCGGGTTTGAAGAGGGAAAGCATGGCAGTTTGGTGTAGGTCCATGGGGAGAGCATGGGCTCGAAAGGGGCAGGCTCGGCGGACAAAATGAAGGGGAAGACGAAAGTACAGAGGGGAAGAAGAGAAAAAATTTTGAACGTACCTTTTTTTTCCTTTTTGAATGAGCAGTGGAAGAGGGGAGAGATGGGGAAATAGGATTCGAATTTGTCTCAGAACAAAATGAAAGGAGAGAGAAGGCAGAGAGGAAATGTAGCTTATGAAAACAGGGAAATGAATGGACAAATCAAGTTCAGAATGAACAGTTGGAAATGAATAGGCTTGAACGAATTAAAGTCTAATTTCTGGGAATTTTAAAAGGTTGTTGATTTACACGATGAAAAATAAAAGGCACCGGAAACCCAAAGTCTCTAGAAACGTACCGATACGGTCCGACGTTACGCAAAGTGCAATGTACACCGGACTCCGAATTTGACAATCGAATATACCGTAGAGATCAGCACGAGGAGACGATCAAAATGGTATATGGATTTCAGTGGTACGATTGAATTTAAAAAAATTCGAATTTTTCTACTGGCGGAAAACGCAAGAAAAACGCTGAAAAATATGATCGACGGAGCCAAAGATGTCCGAATTTGAAAAAACGACAAACTGACATCTTGCTCAGAAGATGGTTTAGAATTTTTTCTATGTAAGAATATTTAGGTTTCGGAAACATTTTATTTTTCGCTTCTTTTTAACTGATTAAATTGAAGTGAATTTACGCGCGAAATAAACTTTCGTATTTTCGGCCGAAAATTTACCAGTTGTTATGTTTAATTAGACGCATTCCAAATATCAAATTTATATTTCAAAATTTTATCGTTTAAAATTTCCTAAAATTTCAATTAATAACGTTATGAAAACCGGTTAAATTTACGGGTCGTTACAATTTGTTGATCAAAGCATGGCTTCTTTGAGAAGCGTAGCTTTGTGGACGAGACTTCGTCAGACCTCACACCCCGGAAATGGTCAAAACAGGAATGATGCGGCAAGGTTATGAGGGTCGCTCCCTTTAGGGTATGTCATTTCCTTCTGGAAAAAGGTGGTATCAGGTATGAAGCCCTGGTATTTAACCTATGTGGTTACTCCAATCTCATTTACTGTGTGATTGTTGTTTTGTTGAGGCGCCTCGGATAAAGGTCCCAAAGGACTAGGGGGTGGCATATTCATGTAGTAGTTACCTAGTGTAAGAGGTAACCCGGCCTTGTGTTGGCAGAGAGCTAGTTAGTTCTCGGGACGTCCATCCAAAGGCGTACCCATGTGGCAGTAGGAAGGTCCTTAGCCTGACCATTTGTTGGAAATCCAATCAAACAATACGAGCCCTGTACGGTTTTAGTTGTATAACCTGCCATGGAATGTGGCGGTAACCTGCTATTGAACATGGTAGCTATAGTAGGCATAAGTGCGGAATGCCTATGCTGGCTAAGATTTATATTATACTTTCGAAAGATTTTCCACTATGCACTGATAATAATATTAAAAAGGATTTGCGTAGTAAGCATGTTTAATATCATAAGTAGAAATCTCCTCCAATTCTGCGTTTGCATTTTGTGTGTGGCGGGAGGCCTTATGGTAGTTTCATTTTTCAAAAGCATTGCGGATTTCTTTTATTTCTTTGTGAAAATAACTGTTTTTAGTTCTCACACCAGTCCCATGACTAACTCGGAGTTTATTGTTCCTTTTCTAAACTCTGGGTGCCCATAATTTTCCACACGGGCAGCCTAGAGTTAGGTTTTCAGGTCATTCTGGATTCAGAAGATGTTGTGGAGCTCAAGTGGCAAGCTGGATGCCGAGACGTATCACTTGTATATGATATTATTTATTCCGCTGTGTATTCTGTATGAGGACAAGTTTATATAACTGTCCATTGATGTATTGTGTTGAATATTGACTCTGATGTGATGTAATGTATAAACTGATATAGTTCTTGATTTAAAGATTATTTATTGATCTATTATATGTTGTTCCGCTGTGAATGTGAGATTCTGCTATTGTTTCTGTTTCTTTTTCTTTCTTTTTCTTCTGTCTTCTTTTACCTCTTCTTTTTAAACCCTCAGGGTTCTGTTTTCCGGCATTTGATTGTTCGGCAGTTGATACAATGGACGTATTAATGTCGATTTTTGAAAGTCGAAGAATCGGGTCTTGACACAAATTGTGAAACTTAATTCACATGGTATTTGGTACTTAAACATTTTCATCCAACAATCAACTTACTAACCACATTATTCAAAACTTCCCCTTTTTTAAGTTTTTTCTAACCTATCCACTTCCAATATTACTTCGTTTTGAATTACAAATGTTACCCTAAATGTATCGCTAATTCAAAGTTTTATATGAGGATGATATTTCTTATATCTCTTATTCATAAATTTCACTTTGATTCTAACCTAATCAAAGTGTCTAAATTTCAAATTATCTTATCTCCTTTATAAGTTATAGAACTTATCTCTTTATATTATATTTACCCAAAGTCTCAGTTTAAGCTTATCTTTGATAAGAATTTTTTCTAAGTGTGCATTGTCTTTTTTACTTCCTCTAATTACAACTTCTAGCTTTAATATTATCATCAAATATCTTATAGTTAAATCGTGAATTTTACTTCACAAGGTATTTGTATTTAGCTTTTAAATCCATCAATTTTGATGATCATTAAATCATTATTCCTTAATAACCAAATGTCTAGGGGTATATGATTAAAGTTCTAAATTCTAGCTTTCAACTAATTGATTCTTATCTTATAGTTAAATCGTGCAATTGTAATCACAAGATATTCATATTTTACTAAGCTAAATTGCAAACAATCCTTAATTTCTAACCCAAAATAATAATATCCCCTTTAATATTTAAAATATAAACCCAGGGTAAAATTATTTCATTTACCAACTTTTTTAAAACAAAACCATTTTTATAAAATTAACAAATACGCGCTCGTATATATAATACTATCATAACTCATTCTAGGGTGTTACTAACCCTATCTCTAATGAGTTACTCATCCTAGGATATTACTAATCCTATCTCTGATGAGTCTTTACCCATAACAAAGCCAAGGTTCTCGCTTAACCTTCAGCTCTGATACCAAATGTAACGAACGGGTTTTCTGTACCCACCCCGGTAGGCTTTTCAACCACCCGCTACCCTTTTGCTTTTCAACATAGGGGCACTCCTGCTTTTCAACATGGAGGTGACTACGTGTGGTACATTAGATCTGCTTTTACGACAAGCCTCTCGACTATCAACCAACCCTTTCACACTAGGGAAATGTAGGGGTAAGAGTCTAAGCTTCGTCACTGTTCACAAAGCGAGAACCCCCTATCATGTTGAACATAATTAAGCAAATCTGATCCCGGTTCCTTCGAAATCCAATTATCGATAAAAAATGAATATAAGTATACAGGATTTATGTAACGACCCTGAATTTCGAACAAATTAAATTGTAAATATTTAATTTATTTTAAATATTCGAACGATGATTTAATTTGAATCCCCGATTGAACTTTGAATTTGCCGATTAAATTATAAAATTTAATCTATTGAAACTGGATAAAAATTTAAATCTTCAATTTAAAGTTGAAGAAAAATATTTCAAGAGCTTTTAAAATTCGTATTGATATCACTGAAGATAACAGAAGCTTCAGAATCTAATTTCGAATTGATTTGTTCAGTTTAAAATTTTTATTGTTCGAATCGATATTTAAAAACAGCCGTCCGAGGCACAGTCTCGGAATTCTACGAAACCAGTTCCATTGGGTCCGAAATATCGAATTATTATCGGATTCCAAATTTCGTATTTTTCGGAGTTCGTATGTGAGGATACGACACGAAAATGCATTGAAGTTTTTATCGAGATTTAAATTTAAATTTTAAATTTTAAATTTACGGTCAAAATCATCACCACGTTCTCCTCCCTAAAATCGCGCCTGTAATCACGAGACAAAACGTGCAACCCCTCTTCTCTCTTCCTTTATCTGTTCGTCCCGGTCCAAATAAAATTCAAAACGAAAACCCCTCATCAAAATCGCGTGCCCCCCCTCTCAAAAATCGAAACCGACTTCGATAGATTCAAATGAAAACAAATGGCGGCTACCATCATCGCGCGAGAGGGAGAGCCTCGCCGTGGCTCAGATGATGTCGCGAGTTAGTCAACAATCGAGGCAGGTGGTTCAGCGATTCGAATCGCGATTGAAGGGAGCGAGTTTGTGGGCATTCTCTTGTGTGAATCGCGACTGGCGGCGACTCGATGGTTAGAGACTGGGGGAAGTCGACTCGATGGATGGCGACATGGTGGTTCGATCGATCTGGCAATCGAAGGCGCGCGTATGTATGGATGGAGGTCGGGGTGAGTTCGTGGCAGCTGATGTGGGTTGCGACCTGGCGGCATCGATTCGCGTTCGAAGGCAGGTAGATAGCGACTACGGTGTTGGTGACGTGGTCGTGCTCGCGAGTGAATCTAGGGTTTCGGCAAGACGTGGGTCTCGAGCCTGGTATCGTGATTAGGTATAAATATTAACTTCAAAACTTTATTTTAAAATAGATGTTAAATATATTACTGCAGAAAAAAAAATGTAATATATATATAAAAATTTAATTTGTTGCTGTAAATTTTATAAGACAGTTTGCAAATTTGGATACAGTAAAGTAATTGTACTAAATAGGGATTAGTTTACAATCTAGACTATTAGTTTAAGATAAAAATATATAAGACTGGTTAAATAAATAAGAATTTTTAAATGTTGAAGGATTTGTATAAATTAGATTTTTATAAAGTTTACTTACCTTATTTTATAGATAATTAGATGCAATTCAAAGTGAAAGGAAATAATATACATACACATCAATTTCCAATTACCAGTTATTTTTGAATATATGGGAATTAATGTGTTAAATTAGCTTACTTAATTACTTTAGCTTTTAAGGAATTTTTAAAAAAGGAGGAATTAATTTAGATTTAAATTTGTGAGTTAATTAAAATTATGAATGGTAAATAATTGATTGTTCAATTAGTTCAAATATTAATAAAATTATATAATTGTCATACAAGGTCTATAAATCGAGAAAACAAGTCGAGATGGAAATGGATAGCAAATTAAAAGCTAAGGTGAGATCTTCTCACTCAGATTTAATTTTGAATTGCAGTTGTTGATTTGGTTGATTTGTTTGGATGTGATATTAGATATAGTAGGATATATCTATTATATATAGCAGTATATACATATTGGCATATGTATATATTGGATTGATGATTTCCCGCCTCGTATAGCGGATGAGACCTTATTGCGCCGTTAGTAAGCGGATTTATAAAAACCTATATACCGCGATAATTCCGTACTGGAGCGGAATTGGTATTGTGCTGACGTCTTTGGATGCAGGGAAACAGGTTGGAGGGATCCAACTGGATTCCTCACCGTATTGATTATTTACAGATATTTTGATATATTCTGTTATCATATTGATATATGATATTGACTGTTGTGATGGACTGATTGGTGTTGTGGCATCATCGGATTCAGTTTTGAAATGTAAAAATAACGACTTTTAATTTAAAAGGGTTTTTTAAAGTGATTTGTAGAAAAATACGTTTTATTGAAATTTTTGAATTGGTTTATTTTAAATAAATAAATGTTAAAATTTTAATGTTAGTAAAATTTTGATTTTTGTGAAATACGACAAAAATGTATTTTTGAAATAAACAATTGATAAGAATTATGAAATAGTTTACATTGGAATTGTTGAAGTATTTTAAACAATTCATATAAAAAGATTTATAAAAATTGATATTTTTATAAATTAAAAATATTGGAATTTTGAAATGAGTTTTATTAAGTGTTAAAGTCAAATGAAAATGGATTCCATAAGTGGATAGAAATTTATAGATTTATAAATTGTGAAGTTATTAAATGAATAGATTTTGTAAAACAAAAAGATTTATAAGCAATTATCTTATAAATCGGATTTTGACATTTAGATGAGAAATGAATAGATGTGGTAAATGAATGAATTATAAGTTCTTAACTTATAATATAGACTTCCGGTATATAATGGAGTTATATAAGTTGAATTGGATAATTTAGAAATCGAAGTTTATGAATAGAAAATGGGATTTATAAACATTGTTTTATAAATTCAAAATCAATAGAATTTGATAAATTAAATATAGAAGATTTTTAAAGAAGATATATTCGCGATTTTGGATAGCGAATTTTTATTTAAATAAAACGTGTAGAAAAGATTGAAATGTAATTATTGAAGTATATTCACGATTTTGGATAGTGAATATATTGTTAAGTAAAATGGATTTATTTTTGAAGAAGTGATATTAAAAATGAAGTTAAACATTTTAAAGATGTTTTAAAATGTATTATAAATCGAAAGCAGAGATTTCCGCAGTTCTTGTTGAAATAGACGTTTTCGAGAAATTTAAGGAAATGGTGGACTATAACACTGTTGTTATAGTAAATGATTTCCGAAAGGAAATGTTTTGATGTAGTATTGGGATTTATATATCTATCTAAATTCCGAATCCCTATACTAGTGATTTTGAGTCGTCGTAACGATGTTTTACGTAACCTTCGTTTTGACTCAAATAAATGTGTTTAAAGAATGATTTCCTTAAAGAATGAGATATATACTTAATTTTGATTTAAGTATATCGAATATTTTCTAAGTGTTGAAAATAAATGATTTGTGAATTACTTATTTTTAAATAAGTATGGAATTGCTTTTCCAATATGAAATGAACTGTTTTGAGATTTTATCTTCAAAGATAAAATGAAATGTGGAAATTGATTTGAAATTGTTTTCAAACGGTTAAGTGTGGAAATTTTATATCTAGTAAAAGATATTTTTGAAGATGAAATAATTTGGAAAATTATTTGGAATCTGATGATGTTGCGCATCTTTATTGATAGTTAAATAACCGACTATCAATAATTACCTTTAGATAGGTATTTGTTGTGAATTGGATGAAATTGAATGCCACACTTATTTTTGAATAATCGCTCACTATTCGGGTTAGCCGGGAAAGGACCATGGGGTCGTATAACCCATTCCGAATATGTGATACGTCGTTATGAATTGCATTCGAAGACCGGTGTTGAAGACCGGATATTTTTGAAAACGGAAGGATTACCGTCGAGTTACTCTACATCGACTGATCTTCGATTTAGAGGTTTTATCACCCTTAGTGACGGGAAGTCCTGACGTGATTGAAAATTATCCGGAAATGCAAGGGCTTCGTGAGAAGTGCCTTCGGTTCTGTTCGATCGTGGAACAGACTCGTATGGATTGTGTGTCTGACGTTACAATTTGAGATATAAAGCTGATTTCTTTCAAATACATTTCTGTTGGTGGCGGAGAATTTATTCTCTTAGCTTAACACCCTTCTCTGAGACGTACGAGCTCAGAGGTTATGTAGTTGAAATTTATCAGCGATATATCCCAGTTTGGTAACGTGGCATACTGAGTGTTGCTGTGAAATGATCAGTGTTTGGTCATTTGTGATATGATCATTTGTTTGATCTTATATCTTTGTGATCATAGGTTGATCATTTTGTTTGACCCGAAGCAGGGCTTTTTGAGAAAGCGTAGCTTTGTGGACGAGACTTCGTCGAGCCTCACACCCCGGAAATGGTCGAAACAGGACGAATGCGGCAAGGTTCTAGGGAGTAGCGCCCCTTAGTGTATGTCATTCCTTCTGGATAAAGGTGGTATCATGGTATGGAGCCCAGATACTTAACCTCTGTGGTTACTGCATTATTATTTTCTATGTGGTTTGTTGGAAATCGGGGATCCTCGGGAAGATCGGTGACGATCGGGGGATGGCATACGCGTGTCAGTAGTTACCTACTTTTGCAGAGGTAACCCGGCCTTGTGTTGGCAGAGATCTAACCGTAATGTTAGGTTATTTCTCGGGTCGTCTATTCCAGGGACGTACCCATCGTGGATAGGAAGTTCCTTAGCCTGACCATTTGTTGGAAATCCAAAGAAACAATACGAGCCTTTACGATTTCAATTGTATAACCTGTCTCCTCAGGAGGCAGCTATAGCAGGCATAATATAATGGTACCTATGCTGGCTAAGATTTATATTCTACTTTCGAAATGTTTTCTACACTATGCACTAATAATAATATCAAAAAGAATTTGATTTTTGCGTAGTAAGCATCTTTGACTATCATAAGAAGAAATCTCCTCCAAGTCTGCGTTTGCATTGTGTGTGTGGTGGGAGGTCTTATGGTAGTTTCATTTTCCAAAAGCATTGCGAATTGACTTAAAAAAATTTTTTGCTGTTGTTTATTCTAAAGATAAACTGTTTTACGATCTCACACCAGTCTTGCTATATTACAGCATGATAGGGGGTTCTCGCTTCGCGGTTAGGTGGCGAACGGGAGACTCTTACCCCTACATGTCCCTGAGAGGGATGGGTTGGTTAGGCAGAGGCCGTGACAGTCGAGAGGCTGGCCGTAAAAGCAAGTTTGGGGTATCAGTGTAAGCCACGGTGGGGCTGGGATGGTTGAAAAGCCTACCGGTTGTGACCGCTTCCCAAAATTTACGGGATGTTACATTTGGTATCAGAGCATATGGTTAAGCGACAACCCTGCTCTGTTGGGTGTTACTCATTAGAGATAGAGCCAGCAGTACTCTAGAATGAGTTGAGTGTAATAATAGATATGAGCGCGTATTTGTTATTGAATATAAAAATTTGTTTTATATTGTGATGATTGGTTTATTGAGTGGTATATGAACCTTCGTCGGCACAGTCTTGCAAAACTGTATCGAAGGGGTTTCTAAACACTCGAATAGAACAATTCGGCACAGTATTGTTTTGAATAGGGTAAATAAAATAATTTTACCCAAAGCTATTTTTGTATAGAAAAGAAATGATTTTCTGTAAATTATTATAGTATATGGTTGCCTGGATGTTAGAAGTGATAATATTAATCTATTATCATTGAAATTAAATGAGAAATTGGAATTATAAACTCCAAAGTTAAGAGATAAAATTCACATACGAATGAAATTCGAGAATGTAAACTATAAATGTGAATTGTAATTTGAAATGGAATTCCAGTGAGGTTTTCAGAAATGTTTTGAAAGGAGTTTGAAAATTTTGAAGATTTGGAAAGTTTAAATCATTTTTTGATTTGAAAACAGATTTCGAAGGTTTTGAAAAGTATTTTAGAGAGATAAAAGCTCTAAACTCTTTTCGGTCGCTGGAAAATAATTCCGATGATGACCATGGCATCACCGGTGTTCATTTTCGGGTTTCCAAAGGAGGAATTGCTGCCAAATTGTTTAAATCGAAGTTTTCTTAAGAATTTGGATTTTTGTTTTAGAAAATTCAAAAGATAATTCGAATTGTTTTCAAATGATTTTGAAATGTTGGTAAGATTCTGGAATACCATATGAAAATATCTATGAATATTATGAAGTTGAATTAGATAAATTGAGACTTGAATTGTGAACTAAATAAAAGAATGATTCGAATTTGCAGATAAATTCAAGTAAGTAGAAATAAATTTCTGAATGAACGGAATTTACAATTGCAAGTAAATGAAATTAAAGATGAATGTTAAACTCTGTTTTGAATTTGTTAGCAATTGTAATTCAAGCTGAATATTGGAAATTGGAATTTGTAACGAATTAGTAATTGGAACTAATTTAAGATAGTACAGTTGTAAATGTCAGATAATTGATAAAATTCAATATTTCAGAATTGAAAGTGAATTGAATCAAAATTTAGTTGAAATGGCAAACTAAATACAAATGAATGGGAAATGTAAAATTGAATGAGAATAGCTATATAACTTCAATAGTGAAGTAAAAATATATAAGTAGTTTATATTGAAAATTTGTAATTGAATTTGCAAAATGATTGAATGCTGTAACTAGATATAATGGCTAGTAGATATACAGGTGTAAAGGAATTGGGATTTTAATTTAGAAGAGAATTCGAATTGCTCGACAAAAGGTAAGTATTTAAATTTCAATATGAGTTTTTAATGATTTCTGGTCTAGCCGCTTGGCTTTTTCTTTTTCTTTTTGAAATCTGAGAGTCCGTAGGGACGTTTTGTAGTCGTACCGTATTAGCCGCGCAAAGGAGACGCTGGCGAAATTTTTCGAAAATTTCGAGTGTTAGAAAATTTTTGAGAAATTTTGAAAGTTTAAAATTTGAATTTAAACTCGATATTGAATTCAGAAGTTAATAATGTTGTTTGGAACTTAGAATTTAAGTTGGAAAATTTAGTTGAATGATAACGAACCTTTAGTAGGAAGATTTGTTTTGATAAAATCGATAAAACTATTGGATTGTGAAAAATAGTAGACGAGTTAAGGACATTTTTTCCTAACTTGTAATTTCGAGGACGAAATTCTTTTAAGGGGGGAAGTCTGTAACGACCCTGAATTTCGAACAAATTAAATTGTAAATATTTAATTTATTTTAAATATTCGAACGATGATTTAATTTGAATCCCCGATTGAACTTTGAATTTGCCGATTAAATTATAAAATTTAATCTATTGAAACTGGATAAAAATTTAAATCTTCAATTTAAAGTTGAAGAAAAATATTTCAAGAGCTTTTAAAATTCGTATTGATATCACTGAAGATAACAGAAGCTTCAGAATCTAATTTCGAATTGATTTGTTCAGTTTAAAATTTTTATTGTTCGAATCGATATTTAAAAACAGCCGTCCGAGGCACAGTCTCGGAATTCTACGAAACCAGTTCCATTGGGTCCGAAATATCGAATTATTATCGGATTCCAAATTTCGTATTTTTCGGAGTTCGTATGTGAGGATACGACACGAAAATGCATTGAAGTTTTTATCGAGATTTAAATTTAAATTTTAAATTTTAAATTTACGGTCAAAATCATCACCACGTTCTCCTCCCTAAAATCGCGCCTGTAATCACGAGACAAAACGTGCAACCCCTCTTCTCTCTTCCTTTATCTGTTCGTCCCGGTCCAAATAAAATTCAAAACGAAAACCCCTCATCAAAATCGCGTGCCCCCCCTCTCAAAAATCGAAACCGACTTCGATAGATTCAAATGAAAACAAATGGCGGCTACCATCATCGCGCGAGAGGGAGAGCCTCGCCGTGGCTCAGATGATGTCGCGAGTTAGTCAACAATCGAGGCAGGTGGTTCAGCGATTCGAATCGCGATTGAAGGGAGCGAGTTTGTGGGCATTCTCTTGTGTGAATCGCGACTGGCGGCGACTCGATGGTTAGAGACTGGGGGAAGTCGACTCGATGGATGGCGACATGGTGGTTCGATCGATCTAGCAATCGAAGGCGCGCGTATGTCTGGATGGAGGTCGGGGTGAGTTCGTGGCAGCTGATGTGGGTTGCGACCTGGCGGCATCGATTCGCGTTCGAAGGCAGGTAGATAGCGACTACGGTGTTGGTGACGTGGTCGTGCTCGCGAGTGAATCTAGGGTTTCGGCAAGACGTGGGTCTCGAGCCTGGTATCGTGATTAGGTATAAATATTAACTTCAAAACTTTATTTTAAAATAGATGTTAAATATATTACTGCAGAAAAAAAAATGTAATATATATATAAAAATTTAATTTGTTGCTGTAAATTTTATAAGACAGTTTGCAAATTTGGATACAGTAAAGTAATTGTACTAAATAGGGATTAGTTTACACTCTAGACTATTAGTTTAAGATAAAAATATATAAGACTGGTTAAATAAATAAGAATTTTTAAATGTTGAAGGATTTGTATAAATTAGATTTTTATAAAGTTTACTTACCTTATTTTATAGATAATTAGATGCAATTCAAAGTGAAAGGAAATAATATACATACACATCAATTTCCAATTACCAGTTATTTTTGAATATATGGGAATTAATGTGTTAAATTAGCTTACTTAATTACTTTAGCTTTTAAGGAATTTTTAAAAAAGGAGGAATTAATTTAGATTTAAATTTGTGAGTTAATTAAAATTATGAATGGTAAATAATTGATTGTTCAATTAGTTCAAATATTAATAAAATTATATAATTGTCATACAAGGTCTATAAATCGAGAAAACAAGTCGAGATGGAAATGGATAGCAAATTAAAAGCTAAGGTGAGATCTTCTCACTCAGATTTAATTTTGAATTGCAGTTGTTGATTTGGTTGATTTGTTTGGATGTGATATTAGATATAGTAGGATATATCTATTATATATAGCAGTATATACATATTGGCATATGTATATATTGGATTGATGATTTCCCGCCTCGTATAGCGGATGAGACCTTATTGCGCCGTTAGTAAGCGGATTTATAAAAACCTATATACCGCGATAATTCCGTACTGGAGCGGAATTGGTATTGTGCTGACGTCTTTGGATGCAGGGAAACAGGTTGGAGGGATCCAACTGGATTCCTCACCGTATTGATTATTTACAGATATTTTGATATATTCTGTTATCATATTGATATATGATATTGACTGTTGTGATGGACTGATTGGTGTTGTGGCATCATCGGATTCAGTTTTGAAATGTAAAAATAACGACTTTTAATTTAAAAGGGTTTTTTAAAGTGATTTGTAGAAAAATACGTTTTATTGAAATTTTTGAATTGGTTTATTTTAAATAAATAAATGTTAAAATTTTAATGTTAGTAAAATTTTGATTTTTGTGAAATACGACAAAAATGTATTTTTGAAATAAACAATTGATAAGAATTATGAAATAGTTTACATTGGAATTGTTGAAGTATTTTAAACAATTCATATAAAAAGATTTATAAAAATTGATATTTTTATAAATTAAAAATATTGGAATTTTGAAATGAGTTTTATTAAGTGTTAAAGTCAAATGAAAATGGATTCCATAAGTGGATAGAAATTTATAGATTTATAAATTGTGAAGTTATTAAATGAATAGATTTTGTAAAACAAAAAGATTTATAAGCAATTATCTTATAAATCGGATTTTGACATTTAGATGAGAAATGAATAGATGTGGTAAATGAATGAATTATAAGTTCTTAACTTATAATATAGACTTCCGGTATATAATGGAGTTATATAAGTTGAATTGGATAATTTAGAAATCGAAGTTTATGAATAGAAAATGGGATTTATAAACATTGTTTTATAAATTCAAAATCAATAGAATTTGATAAATTAAATATAGAAGATTTTTAAAGAAGATATATTCGCGATTTTGGATAGCGAATTTTTATTTAAATAAAACGTGTAGAAAAGATTGAAATGTAATTATTGAAGTATATTCACGATTTTGGATAGTGAATATATTGTTAAGTAAAATGGATTTATTTTTGAAGAAGTGATATTAAAAATGAAGTTAAACATTTTAAAGATGTTTTAAAATGTATTATAAATCGAAAGCAGAGATTTCCGCAGTTCTTGTTGAAATAGACGTTTTCGAGAAATTTAAGGAAATGGTGGACTATAACACTGTTGTTATAGTAAATGATTTCCGAAAGGAAATGTTTTGATGTAGTATTGGGATTTATATATCTATCTAAATTCCGAATCCCTATACTAGTGATTTTGAGTCGTCGTAACGATGTTTTACGTAACCTTCGTTTTGACTCAAATAAATGTGTTTAAAGAATGATTTCCTTAAAGAATGAGATATATACTTAATTTTGATTTAAGTATATCGAATATTTTCTAAGTGTTGAAAATAAATGATTTGTGAATTACTTATTTTTAAATAAGTATGGAATTGCTTTTCCAATATGAAATGAACTGTTTTGAGATTTTATCTTCAAAGATAAAATGAAATGTGGAAATTGATTTGAAATTGTTTTCAAACGGTTAAGTGTGGAAATTTTATATCTAGTAAAAGATATTTTTGAAGATGAAATAATTTGGAAAATTATTTGGAATCTGATGATGTTGCGCATCTTTATTGATAGTTAAATAACCGACTATCAATAATTACCTTTAGATAGGTATTTGTTGTGAATTGGATGAAATTGAATGCCACACTTATTTTTGAATAATCGCTCACTATTCGGGTTAGCCGGGAAAGGACCATGGGGTCGTATAACCCATTCCGAATATGTGATACGTCGTTATGAATTGCATTCGAAGACCGGTGTTGAAGACCGGATATTTTTAAAAACGGAAGGATTACCGTCGAGTTACTCTACATCGACTGATCTTCGATTTAGAGGTTTTATCACCCTTAGTGACGGGAAGTCCTGACGTGATTGAAAATTATCCGGAAATGCAAGGGCTTCGTGAGAAGTGCCTTCGGTTCTGTTCGATCGCGGAACAGACTCGTATGGATTGTGTGTCTGACGTTACAATTTGAGATATAAAGCTGATTTCTTTCAAATACATTTCTGTTGGTGGCGGAGAATTTATTCTCTTAGCTTAACACCCTTCTCTGAGACGTACGAGCTCAGAGGTTATGTAGTTGAAATTTATCAGCGATATATCCCAGTTTGGTAACGTGGCATACTGAGTGTTGCTGTGAAATGATCAGTGTTTGGTCATTTGTGATATGATCATTTGTTTGATCTTATATCTTTGTGATCATAGGTTGATCATTTTGTTTGACCCGAAGCAGGGCTTTTTGAGAAAGCGTAGCTTTGTGGACGAGACTTCGTCGAGCCTCACACCCCGGAAATGGTCGAAACAGGACGAATGCGGCAAGGTTCTAGGGAGTAGCGCCCCTTAGTGTATGTCATTCCTTCTGGATAAAGGTGGTATCATGGTATGGAGCCCAGATACTTAACCTCTGTGGTTACTGCATTATTATTTTCTATGTGGTTTGTTGGAAATCGGGGATCCTCGGGAAGATCGGTGACGATCGGGGGATGGCATACGCGTGTCAGTAGTTACCTACTTTTGCAGAGGTAACCCGGCCTTGTGTTGGAAGAGATCTAACCGTAATGTTAGGTTATTTCTCGGGTCGTCTATTCCAGGGACGTACCCATCGTGGATAGGAAGTTCCTTAGCCTGACCATTTGTTGGAAATCCAAAGAAACAATACGAGCCTTTACGATTTCAATTGTATAACCTGTCTCCTCAGGAGGCAGCTATAGCAGGCATAATATAATGGTACCTATGCTGGCTAAGATTTATATTCTACTTTCGAAATGTTTTCTACACTATGCACTAATAATAATATCAAAAAGAATTTGATTTTTGCGTAGTAAGCATCTTTGACTATCATAAGAAGAAATCTCCTCCAAGTCTGCGTTTGCATTGTGTGTGTGGTGGGAGGTCTTATGGTAGTTTCATTTTCCAAAAGCATTGCGAATTGACTTAAAAAAATTTTTTGCTGTTGTTTATTCTAAAGATAAACTGTTTTACGATCTCACACCAGTCACCATGACTGACTCGGAGTTTATTGTTCCCTTCTAAACTCTGGGTGCCCACCAATTTCCACACGGGCAGCCTAGAGTTATATTATCAGGATATTCTGGATATTCTGGAGCTTGGAGATAAGCTGGATGACGAGACGTAGTATTTGTATCTGATAGTATTTATTCCGCTGTGTATTCTGTATGAGGACAAGTTATATAACTGTCCATTGTTGTATATTGACTCTGATGATTGATGTATATATAAACTGATATAGTTCTTTGTTTTAAAAGACTAGTGTTATCTATTATATATTGTTCCGCTGCGATGTGTAAGATTCTGATATTGTCTCTGTTTTCTGTTCTGTTGTTCTTCCGTGTTGTTGTTCTTTTTCTTTCTCTTCTTCCTTCTATTCTTTTCTTCTTCTTCTGCCTTTTTCTTCTTTCTTAAACCCTCACTATTGGAGTTTCCGACACTCGATTGCTCGACAGTCGATAAAGTGAGTATCGATGTTGAATTTTCGAAAGTCGAAAATTTCAGGATGTGACAATTTATTAAGTTTCTTTTCACTTTAATTCTTCTCGGATGATTTTGAAATCTCTTCCTTTTGTCTTAGAGTAATTCTAAGTTAATTCATTCTTTTGCTTGGGAAAATATTTCAAATTTCCTCACTTAACACTCGATCCAAATTCCTTAACTTTTAGGCGGGTCAAAAACAATGTTATTTAATACATCGTTTATTGTAAACCTTAAAATCGATCTTAGCAAACATTTTGAGTAAATAGGATCATAGAAATCATTCTAATTTTACTAAATATTATTTTCCGAATTCAACAAGTGCCATGGGCGAAATAACGGTGAGATCACCTTTTAAAGTCCACGAATAGGACGAGTTCCCTCTTCGGAATTTAACGCCAAGTATAAGAAGATTATCTCTATGCAATCCAAGTTGTAGTTTATTCAATTTGAAGATTGCTTAAATTTTGGATAATACTAATCTTCTTAAATTTTTGGAAAACTTAATATAATCATTTTAGATCTATTCCACCCCACGCCTAAGAAAAGAAAACATAGGCCAGGTAAGTTCAGGGCACCGGTTGCTTCATCCCTAACATTAGTTAAACACCTTGTTTTATCTTCTCAGATCTCACAAGCGGGACAAATGTACTAGTCATTTCCGCATACTCAGTTATTAGCTTTATTCTGGAATTAATTTTTAAGATTCCAAATTATCTTTTAAACGCTTAATTTTTCTCTTAAAAGCATTCATAATTGATTCTGGGAGAAATCGTTACATTTAAACTCATATTCCAAAAGTTATAGAATTCGCAGCATAAAAGTGCTACCGAAAGTGCTATATAAGCTTATTTGATTTAAATAACTTTTTAATATTTGAAAATCCATGTTTTCCACATCAAATCTCTTCTAAACTATTTAAATAGATTTATCAAATTTATTTCATATTTTTCCATAATTAAAAACATCCATTTAAAAAGATTTCCTATTATGGTCACTTAACTGCACTAGCGCGATTTTTTTACAAAATTGATTTGGACATATTTCAAAATCTACTTAATGAAATTTTGATTTTCTTTCTTCATTAAGAAGATATGGATATAATAGTCCAGAATTTTTTTATCTCGAAGAATTCCGAGCTATATTTCACTCTATACACTCATTTGAACTTTTCGGCGTGAAATCGCGAACTACCGTTGCGCGACGCGTCTAGTTTTAACTTATTTTTCAATACTTGAAATAATCTATTCAAATTAAATTTTATTACTTATAAAACCATTACAAATCATTTTAAATCAATATTTTCACTTTTTAAAGTATTTAAAATGTATTTTCACTATTTTCATATTATAATATTATTTTATTCCTATTATTTTAATATTAAATTTTAAATTTCAATTTCATTTCAATTTTAATTCTAACTTCAAATTAAAGTCAATTAAAACTTAGATTTCAAATCTAATTTCAATTCTAATTTAAATTTCAACCTTAATCTCACTTTCAATTTTCAAAATCGATTTCAATTTCACTATTCATCTCAAGTTCAACAATTTAACTTTATATTTCAAATCCAATTTCACTTCTAATTTCAAATTCTCTTTTATTTTAACTTAATTTCCATTCTATTTAAAAAGAGACTTATTTTTCCAAAGTATATCATATCACCAAAATTGTGTAATGACCCGTAATTTTCGATAATTAAAATTAGTTAATTTAATAAGGTTTTGTGATTTAATGTTGGAAGAAAAAAATATGTGATTTAATAGTAAGAATATAACTGGAATGATATGTAATAGTATTAATTAAGGTAATTGATAACTGCTTTAAATGTAATTCCAATTAATTAAAATGATTAAAAATTTATAATTAGTTATAGATTATAAATTAATTATAATAATATGCGTATTAATTGGTAATTGGATTAAAAGAGTAATTGATAATTTAAATGTTGTATTAATAAATGAAATAGTATGTAATAAATTGTAATTGAATAAAATTAGTAGTGTATAAATAATTATAACATTTGTTGTAAACAATCAAGTTATAAATGTGATCAAATTAAGCTATAGGTTGGTACCTATTTGTGTAATTTGTTGAAATCAAATTGGAAATAAATTGCAATAAATGTAATTAAATATTGCGTTAATGGAAATTGAAATGAAATTGGAGAATATTATCGTAATAAGATACAAACCAAGGTTAACTATGTCCATATAGTAATTTTTGATTAAATAAAAAGATTGAAATCTAATTAAACCAATTTATTGGAATTAAAATATAATTAATTGGAATTTAATGTAATTAAATATTATGGTTAATGTAAAAAAAGGCATCAATTGTAGAAAATGAGGGTAACAAGAAAGAAACCTATGTTAATAATTTCATAAGGTATTGGTTGATTTAATAGTAGGAGTGTAAATCAAAATAAAAGAATAAAAATGAATAAGTTTAGTAAAGGAATAAACATATGTTTATTTATTTGAAATGTTTGGTAGCTGAAAGATTGACTGTAGAGATGTGAAACTATTATTTAGTAAGAAATGTGTAATTACCGTTTGTATCCAATAGTGTATAAATATGTTTAAATTACTATTAGATAGGAAATAATTGTTCTACTTCTCAATACATTCATTTAGTCCATTTTGAAACATAATCAACTGAACTTAATGTAATTGAAAATTTTCAATTAATAGGAAAGAGAATACTAAATTGTAAATTAATAGGTGTAATTAAAAGTAGCTTATGTTTTGTGAAAATATAAGGAAAGTTTGATTTAATGAAAAGAACATTTACATCAAATAAAATGAATGTTTCATTTGTGAATGTAGGTTTACTTTCACTAAAATAAAGAATAGAATGATTAATTTTAAAGGAAGAAATATATGTTTATTGAACTGTGTTTTAGCTCACAGATTGATTACAAGAATAGGAAAATAATCTATTTCAAAGTTATTTATTACTCTTGTGTATAAGCAACAAATTTATAAACGTGTTTAAATAAGCAATTGTTCTATTTTTCATCCATTTTAGTTGTCTGTTTTGAAATTTAACTTTATAAGTAATTGTAATTAATGTAATTCAAATATTTAAATTAAAAGGAAAGAAAACATTGATTGCAATTAATAGATTTAATAAAAGAAACACACGTTTTGTGTTAAACAAAGGGTGTTTTAATGGAAATAAAAGATCATTTTGGGAAAACCAAATTGAACATTCATTTTTAAGGTAAGTATAAAAAATTTATTATGCGTAGATAAAAACCTAAATGCGTACAAATTTGAATATTATTCGAGTTAATGAAGTTAACTTGGTTACGTTTCAAAAAAATTGTATTTCAAAGGGTTGTGCGATGTACATGGTCCTTTCATTTCTTTTGTTATTAATTGTTGCATGAACGTTTTAAAATAGTTACTTTATTATTAATACTTGATCCGTTCATTTCCCCTTCTATTTAATACCCGAGCCTAGACTTTTAGGTTGTATTTAATTCTTGCGTCCTCATTTTCACGTATACAAAGTTTTACTTTTATTTGGTTTGCAAACTTTTTCATTCCTACGTACATTTTCTTATGTATTATTAATGCCTGAAGCTTTCAAAATAAAACGTGACATTTATTTTGTCCCTCCACCTTCATTTCCTAATTATAAATAACCTGCAGCTTATTTCTTCATTTGCGTTTTGTTTCTCCTAACACCTCATATTCAAAAACTCTTATTCTTGCAAATCCAAAAGCTTTCTTTTATGAAACATGATTTTTTTTCATTTTTCCGTAGACGTCCTGTCCTCATCTTAGTTGTTCTTCAATCTTTTCCTTATATCTCTTCCTGAGAGAAACGTAAGTATTAAAATTTGTTTATTTTTTTATGCGTACTAATTATTAATTTAATAATATTTCTTATAACATGAATATCTTTTGCATATAAACTTTGATTCACGTGCGATTTCTTCTGTTGGATTCATATTTAAATTCCGAACAACATGAAACTAATTTAGTTGAATTTGTAGACTGTTGAGTTTTTGCGCTTCTGTATGGATTTTTATGGGCTAAAATCAAAGGTGAGTGTTTTAACACACTTATAATTACTAAACTATCTTATGTTAGTCAAATTAAATTTATGATGTGATTTGAAATTTATTGATTGATGTTTGGTATGTTTAAATTGTCATTGTAGTTAAATTTGACTTTTATTGCATTTGAATTTAATTGTCAATTTAATGCCTGTTAATGATATTCAGTTATTTATTGATGTTTATTGGTTGATTTGGATGATGATTGTGATGTATGTTTGATTGTTGATATTGGATGAATGGATGTTGTATTTTTATATGTTATAACACTGCAAGTTCCTTATGGGTTGAAATGATGCATACCCGAATAAACTATAGATTAGGGAAAAATTGTTATGGGTTGAAATGATAGACTCGAGCGATTTTATGGATTTTCATTTAATTTAGAATTGCAGTTTGAAATGTTATATGACCGTAAAATTTTAAATTGCGGGTTGAAATGATAAATATCCGTATCACTTGACCATAGGGTAGAAAATTATATACGGACACCGGATTGGTTAAATCAAATGACTTTTAATTCTTTAAATTTTGAATTCAGTTAACTGGTATTTTGAAATAGAAATTGATTTATATAAACTGAATTATTTTCGAAAGTCCAAGCGTCAATGTTGAAATTAGAATTGATTTAATGAATTGTTCAAAGGATTTAAATTAGAATTTCAAAGTTGAAGTGTCAAATATAAATAAATTTGTCGGAATTGAGTCATTGGAATGTTTGTTTATAACTTTGAAATCTATTTAAATAAATTTAAATTATTTTAATTAAATTAACTATTTTAATAAATTTAAACTATTTTAATTTATTTTAATCTACTATAACCTATTTCCAATTTAATCTATTTTACCAATTTTAAACTAATTAAATTTATTTAATCTATTTTAAATCTATTTAATATAATTTAAATCTATTTAATCTATTTTAAATTTATTTATTCCATTTAAAAATTCTATTTAAGACAATTTAAATCCATTTAATCTATTTTAAAAGTATATAAATCATTTTAAATCTAATTAAATCAAAGTTCAATCTATTTTAAACTATTTTTAAAACTATTAAAACTATTTATGACTACCTAAACTATTTTCTAAAATTTCAAACTGTGTAAAGAGAAAGTATTTACATTTAAATCCTTGATGATAATACAACTTAAGTTGGGTTTTAAAATTGATACCTTTTTGTGAAATGACATATTTGAGTAAATATGATGATTTTGGAATGAGGATTTAATTAACCTATCTTATCGATAATTTCATAAATGAATATGATATTTTGATATTAATTATGAATTGACTTTTGAAATGTAAAAGAACCATCCGGTGTGAAATAAGCGGTTGGTTGTTAAAGAGACCGGGATCAGATATTGTCATACTCTTTGTCAATACCGAAAACCACTTTAACAACTGTGTACATGGTGGAGATTCCAGAAATGAAGTAGGATGGTTTAGCGCACGATTCTATATGAGGTATTTATGTGACCTTGACTCCCATGAGTCAGCTTGATGTGGCTAAAACAGGAGCTACGCCGGGCCAAGTGAGGTCATTCCTCCTATCAGACACATTTCTTCGATACCATTCTATTACTTTATGATTGATTTGGTGGACACCCCTTGATTTTGATTTGGGAGTGTGTTCTGAGGTAGGCGGTAGTAGCTGCTATGCTTTACCACCAGTCCGGATCCACAATTGGTATATCTACCCTGGGCATTGCCTCACGTGCCTTGTCGCATGCCTTATCACGCTTTCTATGAGTTTGGTTTGTACCATACCTATGGAGTGCCCTCTGATAGTCCTCCAGTTTATAGAGGAATTACGGTACTGTATAGACTATGGGAATATATAAAAATGTGTTAAGGGGGATATGGGTAATGCCTTAACACTATTTTAATACTTTACTTTACTGTAGACACTATTATAATAGCGTATTTTACTACATATTAGATAGTTTAACGGATCCTAAGGATATGGGAATCCCGAACATCTCTTAAGTTATTGCACTCACATTAGATACTGGATAGGAGATGTCAAACCTCATAAACATCTCTAACGCTGTTACACTCATATTTATTTACTATTGATTTAACTTACATAAGATCTTTTAGTTCTGACTCGAGTGTTTTGTATTTTCAATCCGCTCGGGTCAGCCTGAGCTTTTATTTTATCGAAGACTGCTTTCTGGAGGATGAAGATGAAGATTTTGTATGACTATTATGTATTATATTTACTCCACTGCATCATGTTGTTCCGCTGCATTTATTTATTATTTGTCCCTGTTTTATGTAACTCCGATCTGTATTATAAAGGTTTAATCAATGTTATTTGTAAATAGCTTCATGAACTGTTTATTTGATTATTATATTTTGTCATTCCGCTGCGAGATTCGGTATTTGTTTTTCTTTCTTTGCTTTTTCTTATTTACCCCATAACAATCTGCCCTTTTGAATGGTCTGAGTCCGACGCGTGTGTCTGCTTAAAACGTCCAAAAGGTAGGTCGTTACAGTTGTTATCAGAGCTTTGATTTAGCGATAACCTTAGCTTTGTGGGGTCTGACTCATATTAAATAGGGTAGTAATACTCTAGAATGAGTCGTTGAGTGTATATATATGAGAGAGCCATTTGTTAGTGTTATAAAAGGTTTTTATATTGTGTTAATTTGTTTTGTTTAGTATTTATAAATTTCGGTAGGTACATAGGACGCTATGACATCAATAGGGATTTCTAAACACTTAATAGGGCAGACCGACACAATATTTGTTTTGAAATATAGGTAAATGAAATAATTTTGCCTATTATATATTTTTGTATATAAAATAATAAATTTTATAAATTATATAGTTGGATGTAATATGTTGTTTGTTAGGTAGAGAAATTTTATAAATATTGATTGAAAAATAGGATTTATAAATAAAGTAAATATAAATTGGAAGTTTAGAACTGAAGTTCCGGGATTTTTGAAAATTTCTTTCGAAAGATTTTGGAATATAATATTAGTAGTATTTAGAAGTATTTTCTGATATAAATATTTCAAGATAGTTTTAAAAAAAATGTTTTAAGAGAAATTTTTCAAAGGAAATAAGTTCTGTACTCCCCTCTCTTTCGCTGGAAAATAATTTCGGTGATGAGTGCACGCATCATCGACGTTCATTTTCGAGTTTCAAAGTGGGAAGGCTGTTGTAGTAGTTTTACTGCACATCCGTTTTGATAAACGAATCATAATTTTAATTTCTAAAGGTTGATTTGATATATATATATATAAGTTATGAGTACATATATTATTTTAAAAGGGAATGAAATGGAACCCGGTTGTTTAGTTCTTAAGTTTCTGTAAATTAGAAATTGAAATTATTGTAAAGCATGGAATCTTGACTATATTAATAACTGGAAAGTTCTAAAATGAAAATAAGAAATTTGATGTTAAAATGATTAATGAAATAGATTAAAAAGTTGGAAATTTGTAACTTACAGGTTTAAGAATAATAAAATTTTAGAAGATGTAATTATTAAACATTTTGTTTACTAAAGTGAATAAGATAAACTTGTGTAACATTCAATTGCATTCTTAGAACAATATATAACTTACCAAAATATTAAAAGTTGAAATGTTAATAGAAATATGTAATAGAATATTATACAAGTAAAGCTTAACTATAATGAATGAGTTCAATAGAATTTTTCTATAAATAAGGATTCTGATGTTATCAATTGTTATAAACTTAAGTTAATAATTTGAAATGCTAGCAATTATAATTAATAGAAAAGTGAATACTGTAATTAAATGATTATAAACTTAGGTAATGCTTGAAGCCAATCATAATTAGAGTAAATAGTAAAAGTGGATACTATATGTGAAAGAAATAAAAGTGAAAGGTGAAAATCTTTTATAGGTATGAGTTGTTTCATAAATGAATATTTATATAAAAAGGGAAATCAAACTAAATAATAAATGTGAAGTAAACTGAAATAAAATATATATAATGCTTCAATAATGAATTCATTTATGATCCAAACAATTGAAATGGATATAACTTATGTAAGTAAAGAATGTAAATTAATGAAATAAGCCTTATATGAATGAATGAGAATTAAAATTTTGTAAGTAATGAATGTGAATTAAAGAAAAATCATTATATGGAAAAAAAGGAAAAAGAAAAAAATGAACAATAAATGATGTGAAAAAAAGATTAATAGAATAAACATAAAATATGTGTTGAATTCTTTATTTGTTTTGGCTTATGGATGTTGGGAAGTGATACTTTAAATTGTTTAAAATGTATAAATAATCTATTAAGTTATCTAAGACTGTTGAGTGTATGGTATACTTAGTAGTTTATTTATCATTTTATACGATTAAAAGTTCTAAACCCAAACAAACCATTTGTTTTGGTTGCTATGGATGTATGATTGATTACATTGATTTCATGTGATGATTGTATGCTTTTGGTTGCAAGTGATTGTTGTTATGTGATATTAGTTTGTTTTGTTATTAATTGAGACAACTTAAATATTTCACTTTTATATAATTATTAACCTCTTTGGATTATACAAGTGAAATACAGGTTTACAGAAGCATTAGCTACAGCTTTTGGTTTCATAAATTAAACGTTGTTTGCCCAACAAATAGGTACGTTTCAGATTACGGTTTTCTAGCGATATTATATTGTTTTTCCCGTGGTTTGGGATATTTTATTTTGAAAAATATGATATATATTGTTATTATTGATATTATTATTTCTCCCAGACCTCTCCGTACAAAAGGGACTCTGCCGAAATTTTCTGTGGATTTTGGACATAGAAAATTTTGTGAAATGTTTTCCAAACTTTTGTTAACTTGAACATAAAAGGATTTAATTATTTTAAATTTATATATTTTATTTAAATTATTTAACTATGTAAATTGATTGTTTATAAATTTAATATTTTGAATAAGATATATTAATTTCTTAATTGCTTCTTTCCCTTTTCGAGGACGAAAAGTTTTGAGTGGGGGAGAGTGTAACGACCCGTGTAACATCCCAATATTTTCAACCGTTCGCATCCACACATGTCGGACTTGAATTGCTCAAAATATCATATTGTTAATTATATTTGGCAAAACTCAGCATATACAGTAAATAAAATAATCACAGACACAGAGTAATATAACAATAAGCAGCATAAACAAAAGAATAGCAGTTCATGAAGCTACTATATATATAACAGAGTTAACAAGATACAACAGAAGTCTCGAATACATAGAAGTCACAATACAATAGTTAAATAACAAAATCTGAATATATATCACTGAAGTCAACTGAATAACTGAAAGCTGAATAGATGGTTGGATCTCCAAGTGAAGCTCCAACTCCAAAGATGAGTCTCAAATGCTGTGACACTCAGTCTGACCCAAGCGTAAAGCAAAACACAAAACACTCGAGTCAGAATTAACATTCTTATATCAATAAAACCAACTCAAGTGAAATATCAACTGAAATACAAGTAACTTAAAGGATGTTTGGGATAACCATCCTCTAAGGATCCGTGGAACTATCTACTATGTAGTAATATACGCTATTATAATAATGTCTATAGTAAAGTAAACTATTAAAATAGCATTAAGGCATTACCCATAACCCCCTTAACACATTTTATATATTCTCATAGTCTATACAGTACCGTAACTTCCCGTAAACTGGGCTTATCAGAGGGCACTCTATAGGTATTGTAACAACCTGCATATTTTACGATGGTGTATTTAAATGTTTTATTTAAATATAGCGTCGTTAGTTGGATTTAGGTCCGAAATGTCACTTTCTACAAACGGTTGAATTAGAACTCGGGACCACTTCCATTGAGTCCAAAATGGCGTTTGTGACTTTTTTGAGTATAAGCTTCGATATGTTTGGAGTAAGTTGAATTTTGCTATTTCTGTTGGGCTTTTTGGGTTTGGGTTTCACCCAACTCATTCTATTACCTAACTCAGCCCCATCTTCACCCATTCACTTATTTCTTTTTGCAAACTCTCAAGCTCAACTGAAATAGGGGAAGAGAAAGGGAAATAGAAACTCCAAGCCCTAATTTTCATTTGCAAATCCAAGTTTTAGCTCCAAACTATTGGAAAAGCTTTGGTAAGCATCTCCTTCACCTTCTCCATCTATCTCTCTCTCCAATTTCAGAAAATTCCTAAACCCTAATTTAGGAAATACTTGTTTTGATCTTAGATTGGAGCTTGTAGAGTAGAAGTGAAGAGTGATTGATCTTTTCTTTGCGTTTGAGCTTCTCTCCTTGTTTTTGAGTTAAAAGGTGAGTTTTTGAACTCACATCTACTTCTATAGATATCATTGTTGTTAGGTATGAATTCCTAACACTTATCTATGTCCTTTTGCTTTTGATTTGAATTGAATTGGTGAATATTCCAATTTTTGTGTTTTGGTCCAATTTTATGAAAATCCTCTTGTGGATGTTTGGACTTTGATGTTTAGGGTGTATCGAAGAGCCTATAAGGCCGGGTTGTCGTTTGGCGTAAATCCTTGGTCGTCATTGCTCGATCGATCGCTCCCGAATTGTTTTGGCCACTTTGGCCTAGGAAAATTGTTGCCCAAACCAGGTCTTCAGACGTCTGAAATGCAAGTTCAGACGTCTGGTTTTAAACCTGGATCAAAAGTTTTTACGACGGAAATTTATAAAAATGGCAGAAAACAGAGTCAGACGTCTGAAACACCCTTTCAGACGTCTGAACCACCCTGTCAGACGTCTGAAGCCACCCTCCAAACGTCTGGATGGTTTCTGAATTTCCAAAACCTAAATCCAGACATCTGGATTGACCCTCAGACGTCTGGGATTGCCTATTTTTGCCTATCTGCCTATTTTTGAGTGAATTTCCATTTGTTTATCGATTCTTGTCGATCCAATTAGTTGTTATCGCATTTTTGACTTTGATGATTCTTTTAGATTTCGTACATGGGTTTTTATAAAGTGATCTTTTTAAATGGTATTAAAAGCTCGTTTCTCCAACTTATAATTTCTATATAAAACACACAATTTTGCACTTCGAGCGAAGAGGGAGGAGAATTAAATGATTAAATAAAACGCATGCTATGAACACGTGTGTTTATCTTTTCAGTTAATTCCTAATCTATTCGTTTGACCGTTTTGACCTTTGGGTCTGGTTTACCGATGAGCTAAGGTGAACTTTGTACTGCTTTAAGTGTGAAATTGACTAATGGTTAGTAAACCGTTTAGTGCGAACGTGGGGTATGGGACTCACGTTAACATTTTATGGGTTCCTTTCTGAGAGTTGTGACACATTCCGCCGGACAGTGGTGTCCAGTACCGCCACTACGGTTTGTTGCCTTCGGGCGTTGCCTTTTGGCGTTTCCTTCGGGCGTATGGATCCTTGTTATACAGTACTGAGCTCGAGCATCTTTTGTTTCTTTGACAATTATTTTTCCCAGTGTATCGCCTTTCGGTATAGGTTCTTTGAACCACACGATATATAGCGATTACCTTGTGGAAACTTGTGTTACCTTTATTGGTATTTGTTATTTGCCTTTTGGCTTGTTTTGGGATATGTATGTCCTTGGTTTATTTGAGTTGCCTATGATATGAGGCTTGTTATGATTCATCTTATGTTAGATGATTTGGTTATCTCCTTTGGAGATTATTGTGGTACTTTATGATCTTGTATGTTCATTATCATTTAGTTTATCTAACTGATTTTTTTAGCTAGACTGACCCGTGTATTTTATACTCGGGTCAGACCGAGATGTTTCAGGTTAGGTACATTGGACTTAGCCTATTTTGCTTCCGCATGGACTATTCCGCTAGCTCCTTTTTTTTATAGCTTTTTGTGTAGTCCTTTTTGGCTGTAACTCTGATATGTATTCTTTTGAGTCACCTGTATATTGTGGTTTGCTTTACCACTTGACATGTATCATTTTGTAAAATCTATGATGTAATTGTATATGTGAAAATGTATGTGATGATTTACTGTTCTATTGTGTGTATTACATTTGAGTTGTATTTCATTCTAATAGATCCTTCAGCCACCTATGGCTTTATATTAAGTATTTATTGGATATGTCGATCCATTTGAGAAAGAAAGAGAAATGTATGACAATTGTCGGCGTATTCAATAGATAATTAAGACAGGGCTATAGATGGTCGCTCCTATCCAGCTCTATTCTCCGTATTAGCAGACGGTGTTACTTAGTAATACTCTTTGCTAATGTGGGTCTCGGAGTGGGGCGTCATAGCTTGGTATCAGAGCTGAGTTCGGAACAAAATATGATAAACATAGAACAGAGACACATATTACGGTACATCAAAGTGTATTAAGAATGTTACGAATCTTTGAATCATCGTGCCTTTATTCTTTTCGTGCCTTTAGGGTAGATAGAATTTTGGGAATACGTCTAGGAATGCATTTTATTCCGTAGTATTCCATATTTGAATTAATGATATCTACCTTGTGAATAATCTTTATCTTATCTTGGCTTTCAGCTAATGGCCGGAAGAGGCAGAGGACGACGCTCGGATGCTGGGCAATCCAGCGGCTCGCATCCGGATGTCGTTTACATGTCTACCGATCAATTCTTGGAATTGTTTAGGAGCACTCAGCCTCCAGCTCCTATTCGAGCATCTCCTCCACGCAAGTCTGCCTTTGCACGCCTGTGCAATGATTTTTCTCATCTTCGAGGAAAGCCATTCAAAGGCTCCGAGTCCGTTCTTGAGGTCCAAGCTTGGATTCGCACATGCGAACGTATCTTCTCTCGCATGGATCTTTCTGACCATGATCGAGTTCTTGTAACTTCTTTGATGAGGATGATATATCTCGTATTCCTATTGCTTGTGACTTCTTTGATGTTTTTGAGCCGGTTTCGAGTTTGCCACCCAAGTGGGCGATCGAGTTCCGCATTGATCTCATTCCAGGCACGCAGTCAGTTGGGCATCCTCCCACGAGGATGTCTACAAAAGAAAATGAGGAACTCAAGAAGCAACTTTTAGAGCTTGAGTCCAAACAGTTGATTCGGTCCAGTTTTTCACCGTGGGGTACTGTGGTCGTCATCGTTAAGAAGTCCGATGGAACTCTTAGGCTCTGCATCGAATATCGCAAGCTTAACGAGTTGACCATCAAGAATAGGTATCCTTTGTCGAGGATCGATGATATGTTCGATCTATTGAGTGGCGCTAAGGTCTTCTCTCAGCTCGACCTTGCCACTGGTTTTCATCAGCTCCGAGTCGCGGAAGATAGCATACCTCTTACAGCTTTCCGCACTCAATATGGTTCTTTTGAGTGGCTCGTTATGCCATTCGGTTTGACGAACGCCCCTGCTTTCTTGGTTGATCTTATGAATCGAGTATTCCGGGAATATCTCGATAAGTTCGTCCTTGTGTTCATTGACGACATTCTTGTTTATTCTAAGTCTGAAGCCGAGCATGCTAATCACTTGAGAATTGTCTTGAGTACTCTTCGTCACCATCAGCTTAAAGCCAAATTCTCCCAGTGCCATTTTTTGGAGAATAAGGTTAAGTTCTTAGGCCATATTGTATCTTCCGACGGCATTTCTGTCGATCCCTCAAAGATCGAAGCTATCCAGAATTGGAAGAGACCTGAGAATGTTCATGAGATTCGTAGTTTCCTTGGATGGGCGGGTTATTACCGTCGGTTCATTAAGGATTTTTCCCGTGTTGTGCTTCCTCTCACCAGCGTTACTCGGAAAGGCATTCGTTATATTTGGTCCGACAAGTGTTGTGACGCCCCACTCCGAGACCCACATTAGCAAAGAGTATTACTAAGTAACACCGTCTGCTAATACGGAGAATAGAGCTGGATAGGAGCGACCATCTATAACCTTGTCTTAATTATCTATTGAATACGCCAACAATGCCACTTTTACTTAAATGGATCGACATATCCAATAAATACTTAATACAAAGCCATAGGTGGTTGAGGATCTATCAGAATAAAATACACATCACAGAACAGTAGATCATCACATATATTTTCACATATACAGATACATCACCGAGTTTACAAGATGATACATGTCAAGTGGTAAAGAAAACCACAATATACAGATGAGTCAATAGAGTACATATCGGAGTTATAGACAAAAAAGGACTACACAAAAAGCTATGACAAAAAGGAGCTAGCGGAATAGTCCATGCGGAAGCAGAAGAGGCTAAGTCCAAAGTACCTAACCTGAAACATCTCGGTCTGACCCGAGTATAAAATACACGGGTCAGTCTAGCTAAACAAATCAGTTAGATATACTAATGATAATGAACATACAAAATCATAAAGTACCACTAATATCTCCAAAAGAGATAACCAAATCATCTAACATAAGATGAATCATTACAAGCCTCATATCATAGGCAATTCAAATAAATAAAGGACATACATATCCCAAAACACGCCAAAAGGCAAATAACAATTACCAACAAAGGTAACACAAGTTTCCACAAGGTAATTGCTATATATCGTGTGGTTCAAAGAACCTACCCCGAAAGTTGATACACTAGGGAAATATAATTGTCAAAGAAACAAAAGATGCTCGAGCTCAGTACAAGGATCCATACGCCCAAAGGCAACGCCCGAAGGCAACAAACCGTAGTGGCGGTACTGGACACCACTGTCCGGCAAAATGTGTCACAACTCTCAGAAAGGAACCCGGAAAATGTTAACGTGAGTCCCATACCCCACGTTCACTCAAAGCAGTACAAAGTTCACCTCATCTCATCGGTAAACCAGACCCAAAGGTCAAAACGGTCAAACGAATAGATTAGGAATTAACTGAAAAGATGAACGCACGTGTTCATAGCACGCGTTTTATCTAATCATTTAATTCTCCTCCCTTTTCTCTCGGAGTGCAAAAATGTGTGTGTGTTTTGAATAGAAATTATAAATTGGAGAAACGAGCTTTTAATACAATTTGAAAAGATCATTTTATATAAAACCCGTGTATGAAATCAAAAAGGAATTATCAAAGTCAAAAAGGCAATAATAACTAATTGGAATCGACACGAATCGATTAAAATTGGAAACCAAGAAAAATAGGCAAAATAGGCAAAAACAAGCAGGTAAGTCGACTGACTGTAGAGGGCCAGTCGACTGAACCAGAAACCAGAAAGTTTCATTTCCTGCAGTCAGTCGACTGACTGCAGAGGGCCAGTCGACTGATTGCAGGAAACAGAGGCTCTCTGTTTCTGCAGACAGCCCCAGAATCACCTATTTGCTACAGCCAGTCGACTGACTGCATAGGGTCAGTCGAATGACTGGCACTAGGGCTGTTTTTCAGCCTATTAAATGAAGAGCAATTCATCCTATTTTCGATCGGACGAGCGATGGGCTCTAGGGGTTTATGCCAATCGACAACCCAACCCTATTGGCTCTTCAATACACCTCCAAAATCATGATCAAACATCAAAGCTATGATTTTTAGAGTTTTTGACTTCAAAACACCAAATATTGAAATGTTCACTAAATCAATTCAAACCAAAAGCAAATGAACATGAATAAGCGTTAGGAATTCATACCTAACATCAATGATATCAAGAGAAGTAGATGTGAGTTCAAAACTCACATTTTTAACTCAAAACAAAGATGAGGAGCACAACACAAGGAAAAGATCAACCACTCTTCACTTCAACTCCACAAGCTTCAATCTAAGATCAAAACAAGTATTTCCTAAATTAGGGTTTAGGAATTTTTTGAAATTGAAGGGGATATGAGATGGAGAAGATGAAGATGGAGCTTACCTAAGCTTTTCCAAGAATTTGGAGCAAGAATTTGGAGCAAGAATTTGTAGTTTGCAATTGAATATAGGGTTTGGAATTTCTAATTCTTTTTCTTTTCCCCCATTTTCAGCTGAACTAAACTGTTTGGAGAGTGAATGGGTGAAGAGTTAAAGAGTTAGAGTATATGATGAGTTGGTGAAACCCAAACCCAAAAGCCCAATAGAAAATAGCAAAATTCAACTCACTCCAAACATATCCAAGCTTATACTCAAAAACGTCGCAAACGCCATTTTGGACTCAATGGAAGTGGTCCCGAGTCCTAATTCGACCGTTTGCAAAAAGTAGCCTTTCGGAGTTAAATCCGATTAGCAACGTTATATTTAAATAAAATATTTAAATATAAAATCGTAAAATATGCGGGTTGTTACAGATCTCCCCTCCTTAACAAAATTGCGTCCACGCAATTCCTAGAGAAGAATTTGCAACAACTACATACTTACATCCAAAAAGAAAAGAAAATAAGCTTGAGATAAAGAGATATTCTCACCATTGCTAAGCAAAGATAGAAAACCCGGATAGGATCGCTCGATAAACTCTCTGGTTTCCCAAGTACAATCATTGGGATTAGCGGACCATTGAACTTTAATGAGCGGCATGTCCTTGTTTCGAAGGTGTCTCACCTCCGTGGCAAGTACGCGAATAGGCTGCTGTACAATAGATAAATCTGGTGAGATCTCAAGCCCTTGCAAATCAGGAGAGTCGATAACAGAATCCAATTCTCGAAGACACTTCCGAAGCTGAGAGACATGAAACACATCGTGAACTCCGGATAGATGAGCTGGGAGTGAAACTCTATAAGCCACAGGGCCAATACGTTCAATAATAAGAAATGGTCCTACAAAACGAGGAGCCAATTTCCCTGTCACACTGAAGCGCATAACCCCTTTCAAAGGAGAAATACGAATAAAGACAAGATCACCAACCGAGAACTCGAGAGGCTTCCTACGGTTATCCACGTAGGATTTCTGGCGGCTCTGTGCCTCTTTCATTCTCTGACGAATAAGGACAATCTTCTCAGAAGAATCATGAACAAAATCTGGGCCAAGAATAAGCTTCTCCCCAGATTCCAACCAACAAGAAGGTGATCGACATGGCCTTCCGTATAAGGCTTTGAAAGGAGCCATATCGATACTGGACTGAAAACTATTGTTGTAGGAGAACTCTACAAGGGGTAGATGATCCTCCCAACTACCTCCGAAATCAAGAATACAAATACGGAGAAGATCTTCGCAGATACGATTCACCCATTCAGTCTGTCCATCAGACTGTGGATGATAAGCTGTGCTGAAATTAAGCTTTGTTCCCAAAGCTTGCTGAAGACACTGCCAGAAATGACTGGTAAATAAAGGATCACGGTCACTCACAATCGAACTAGGAACACCGTGAAGTCTCACGATTTCCTTGATAAATAACTTAGCCAAAAGAGAAGCAGTCCTATTAGGTTTAATAGGAATAAAATTAGCTGATTTGGTGAGGCGATCCACAATAACCCAAATACTAGAATGGCCCGATCTCGTACGAGGTAGGCCATCAATGAAATCCATCGAAATCTGATCCCATTTCCACAATGGAATCTCTAGAGGCTGAAGGAGACCAGAGGGGCGCTGATGTTTGGCTTTAATACGTTGACAAGTCATGCAATTACTCACATAATTCGCTACATCGCGCTTCATGCCTTCCCAATAATAAAGGCGATGCATATCGGCATACATCTTACCACTGCCAGGATGAATAGTATACTTAGACCGATGACAGTCATCAAGAATGTCATGCCTAAGTGCAGAATCAGAAGGCACAACAAAATGGTTCTTCTTGCGAAGACACCCATGAAGATCAATGCTGAAATCCCGCAACGCCTCATCACGTTGTTCAGTCTCACAAAGTTGAATAAGATGCACAAGATCAGGATCACACCGCTGAGCTTCGACAATACGATCCAATAGAGAGGGTCGAGCTTCCAAACTGAATAATACTATCGGTGAATCAGAAGATGGAGCTCGATCACAAATATCATACAAAGATAGAGTCTCAAGAATATCCCATTCGGCAAGCATCAAAGAAACAATAGCCGAATGTCTGCGACTAAGCGCATCAGCAACACGATTACCCTTACCAGGGGTATACAGGATATCAAAGTCATAGGAGGCAAGAAACTCGAGCCAACGTTGTTGCCTCATATTGAGTTCCTTCTGAGTGAACAAATATTTCAAGGATTTATGATCGGTATAGAGAATGAAGCGCTCGCCTAATAAATAGTGTCGCCAAATCTTCAAGGCGAAGACGATGGCGGCTAACTCAAGATCATGAGTGGCATAGCGAACTTCATTTGGACGGAGTTGCCTAGAAGCGTAAGCAACTACCCGATCCTTCTGCATAAGCATGGCACCGAGACCACTACCATAAGCATCGGTGTAGACAACAAGATCATGATTCCGCTTAGGAACCACAAGAATAGGAGCATTAGTGAGAAGTTCCTTTAATGTCTGAAAGGAAGCTTCACACCTATCGGACCAAATGTAACGAATGCCTTTCCGAGTAAGGCTGGTGAGAGGAAGCACAACATGGGAAAAATCCTTAATGAATCGACGGTAATAACCCGCCAATCCAAGGAAACTACGAATCTCATGAACATTCTCAGGCCTCTTCCAATTCTGGATAGCTTTGATCTTTGAGGGATCGACAGAGATGCCGTCGGAAGATACAACATGGCCTAAGAACTTAACCTTATTCTCCCAAAAATAGCACTTAGAGAATTTGGCTTTAAGCTGATGGTGACGAAGAGTACTGAAGACAATTCTCAAGTGATTAGCATGCTCGGCTTCAGACTTAGAATAAACAAGAATGTCGTCAATGAACACAAGGACGAACTTATCGAGATATTCCCGGAATACTCGATTCATAAGATCAACAAAGAAAGCAGGAGCGTTCGTCAAACCGAACGGCATAACGAGCCACTCGAAAGAACTATATCGAGTGCGGAAAGCTGTAAGAGGTATGTTATCTTCCACGACTCGGAGCTGATGAAAACCAGTGGCAAGGTCGAACTGAGAGAAGACCTTAGCGCCACTCAATAGATCGAACATATCATGGATCCTCGGCAAAGGATATCTATTCTTGATGGTCAATTCGTTAAGCTTGCGATATTCGATGCAGAGCCTAAGAGTTCCATCGGACTTCTTCACGAAGACGACCGTGGTACCCCACGGTGAGAAACTGGACTGAATCAACTGTTTGGACTCAAGCTCTTAAAGCTGCTTCTTGAGTTCCTCATTTTCTTTGGTAGACATCCTCGTGGGAGGACGCCCAACTGGCTGCGAGCCTGGAATGAGATCAATGCGTAACTCGATCGCCCGCTTGGGTGGCAAACCCGAAACCGACTCAAAAACATAAGAGAAGTCACAAACAATAGGAATACGAGATATATCATCATCATCTCGTGAGTCAAGAGAATATAAAGCCATTTCAGAATTATCCACATTCCGAAGAACAAGTGATAGCTGAGTAGACGAATCTGGATGTCGAAGATATAAAATTCTTTCAGAACAAATAATCCTGGCATCGTATCTCACTAGCCGGTCCATACCCAAAATCATATCAAATCCCAGATAGGAAATAACTACAGATTCGCACGAAAAGAAAAGCCATATAAAACAATCTCAACATCATCACAAAGCATGCTAAGGGTTGCGGATCCCCCAATAGGATTCACAATCCTCAACGAAGTAACCATACAAGAAACATCCAAAGACAAATCATCGACGAGCCTTTTCTGTACGAAAGAATGCGAAGCTACCGTATCGAAAAGAACTCGAATACTACGGCCATAAAATAAAATAGAACCTTCAAAAATAGATGGAGATATACCTCCGGGCTGAGAAGAACCTCCAGAAGCCTTAGCAACATAAAGCTTGCCAGACTTAGCACTAGCAGGAGCAGTATGGCAAGTGGAAACACGGTGACCTTCCTTCTTGCAATAATGACAGAAGAGAGGCTTAGGACAAGCTCGAATCATATGATCAGGAGAACCATAATTGAAACACTTCTGAATGGAAGGTGTTCCAGCAGATTGAGAGTTAGAACCAGACTCAACAGGCTTTTTCTTCTTGGAAGGAAGAAATCCCTACTTATGAAATGGAAACTTCTTCTTATTGGGGTTCTTGCGAACCTCAACATCATCACCACTATCACACTCCTTCTCGATGGCCTCGAGATGAAGTGCCAAATCAACCAACTCCTCAAAAGAAAGCTTATTAAAGAGTTCTTAAGATATTTCTTAAGACCAAAGACAAACTTCATATTCTTCTTATAAGAAGTGCTAATGAATTTAACACCATACTTAGATAAGGCCTCGAAAGATGCAACATATTTAGAAATGGAAGACTTCCCTTGCTTCAACTCAAGGAAGCGTCGGGCTAATAAAACTTTCTCAGATTTAGGAATGAATTTGATTTCGAATCGCTCTCGGAACTGAGTCCAAGAAAGAACAGACTCATCAAGTTCGGCTATAAGAAGCTCGTACCAATCAAGGGCATGCTCTTGCAATAAGCTAGAAGTTATAAGAACTCGATCATGGTCAGAAAGATCCATGCAAGAGAAGATACGTTCGCATGTGCGAATCCAAGCTTGAACCTCAAGAACGGACTCGGAGCCTTTGAATGGCTTTCCACCAAGATGAGAGAAATCACTGCACAGGCGTGCAAAGGCAGACTTGCGTGGAGGAGATGCACGAATAGGAGCTGGAGGCTGAGTGCTCCTAAATAACTCCAAGAATTGATTGGCAGACATATAAACGCCATCCGGATGCGAGCCGCTGGATGGCCCAGCATCCGAGCGTCGTCCTCTGCCTCTTCCGGCCATTAACTGAAAGATAAGAGAAGAAAACGATTATTCACAAGGTAGATATCATTAATTCAATAAGGAATACTACGGAATAAAATGCATTCCTAGACGTATTCCCAAAATTCTATCTACCCCAAAGGCACAGAAAGAATAAAGCCACGATGATTCAAAGATTCGTAACATTCGTATTACCCTTTGATGTACCATAATATGTGTCTCTGTTCTATGTTTATCATATTTTGTCCTGAACTCAGCTCTGATACCAAACTGTGATGCCCCACTCCGAGACCCACATTAGCAAAGAGTATTACTAAGTAACACCGTCTGCTAATACGGAGAATAGAGCTGGATAGGAGCGACCATCTATAGCCTTGTCTTAATTATCTATTGAATATGCCAACAATGCCACTTTTATTTAAATGGATCAACATATCCAATAAATACTTAATACAAAGCCATAGGTGGCTGAGGATCTATCAGAATAAAATACACTTCACAGAACAGTAGATCATCACATACATTTTCACATATACATATACATCACCGAGTTTACAAGATGATACATGTCAAGTGGTAAAGCAAACCACAATATACAGACGAGTCAATAGAGTACATATCGGAGACACAGACAATAAAGGACTACACAAAAAGCTATGACAAAAAGGAGCTAGCGGAATAGTCCATGCGGAAGAAAAAGAGGCTGAGTCCAAAGTACCTAACCTGAAACATCTCGGTCTGACCCGAGTATAAAATACACGGGTCAGTCTAGCTAAACAAATCAGTTAGATATACTAATGATAATGAACATACAAAATCATAAAGTACCACTAATATCTCCAAAAGTGATAACCAAATCATCTAACATAAGATGAATCATAACAAGCCTCATATCATAGGCAATTCAAATAAACAAAGGACATACATATCCCAAAACATGCCAAAAGGCAAATAACAATTACCAACAAAGGTAACACAAGTTTCCACAAGGTAATCGCTATATATCGTGTGGTTCAAAGAACCTACCTCGAAAGGCGATACACTAGGGAAATATAATTGTCAAAGAAACAAAAGATGCTTGAGATCAGTAGAAGGATCCATACGTACGAAGGTAATGCCCGAAGGCAACGCCAAAAGGCAACGCCCGAAGGCAACAAACCGTAGTGGCGGTACTGGACACCACTGCCCGGCGAAATGTGTCACAACTCTCAGAAAGGAACCAGGAAAATGTTAACGTGAGTCCCATACCCCATGTTCGCACTAAACGGTTTACTAACCGCTAGTCAATTTCACACTCAAAGCAGTACAAAGTTCACCTCATCTCATCGGTAAACAAGACCCAAAGGTCAAAACGGTCAAACGAATAGATTAGGAATTAACTGAAAAGATGAACGCATGTATTCATAGCACGCGTTTTATCTAATCATTTAATTCTCCTACCTCTTCGCTCGGAGTGCAAAATTGTGTGTGTGTTTTAAATAGAAATTATAAATTGGAGAAATGAGCTTTTAATACAATTTGAAAATATCATTTATATGAAACCCGTGTATGAAATCAAAAGGGAATTATCAAAGTCAAAAAGGCAATAACAACTAATTGGAATCAACATGAATCGATTAAAATTGGAAACCAAGAAAAATAGGCAAAATAGGCAAAAACAAGCAGGTCAGTCGACTGACTGCAGAGGGCCAGTCGACTGAACCAAAAACCAGAAAGTTTCATTTCCTGCAGTCATTCGACTAACTGCAGAGGGCCAGTCGACTGACTGCAGGAAACAAAGGCTCTGTGTTTCTGCAGATAGCCCCAGAACCACCTATTTGCTACAGCTAGTCGACTGACTACAGAGGGTCAGTCGACTGACTAGCACTGGGGCTATTTTTCAGCCTATCAAATGAAGAGCAATTCATCCCATTTTCGATCGGACGAGCGATGGGCTCTAGGGGTTTATGCCAATCGACAACCCAGCCCTATTGGCTCTTCAATACACCTCCAAAATCATGATCAAACATCAAAGCTATGATTTTAGAGTTTTTGACTTCAAAACACCAAAAATTGAAATGTTCACCAAATCAATTCAAACCAAAAGCAAATGAACATGAATAAGTGTTAGGAATTCATACCTAACATCAATGATATCAAGGGAAGTAGATGTGAGTTCAAAACTCACCTTTTTAACTCAAAAACAAAGATGAGGAGCACAACACAAGGAAAAGATCAACCACTCTTCACTTCAACTCCACAAGCTTCAATCTAAGATCAAAACAAGTATTTCCTAAATTAGGGTTTAGGAATTTTCTAAAATTGAAGGGTAAATGAGATGGAGAAGATGAAGATGGAGCTTACCTAAGCTTTTCCAAGAATTTGGAGGAAGAATTTGGAGCAAGAATTTGTAGTTTGCAATTGAATCTAGGGTTTGGAATTTCTAATTCTTTTTCTTTTCCCCCATTTTCAGCTGAACTAAAGTGTTTGGAGAGTGAATGGGTGAAGAGTTAAAGAGTTAGAGTATATGATGAGTTGGTGAAACCCAAACCCAAAAGCCCAATAGAAAATAGCAAAATTCAACTCACTCCAAACATATCCAAGCTTATACTCAAAAACGTCGCAAACGCCATTTTGGACTCAATGGAAGTGGTCCCGAGTTCTAATTCGACCGTTTGCAAAAAGTAGCCTTTCGGAGTTAAATCCGATTAACGACGTTATATTTAAATAAAATATTTAAATATAAAATCGTAAAATATGCGGTTTGTTACAAGTGTGAAGCTTCCTTTCTGACATTAAAGGAACTTCTCACTAATGCTCCTATTCTTGTGGTTCCCGAGGGGAATCATGATCTTGTTGTCTACACCGATGCTTGTGGTAGTGGTCTCGGTGCCGTGCTTATGCAGAAGGATCGGGTAGTTGCTTACGCTTCTAGGCAACTGCGTCCGAATGAAGTTCGCTATGCCACTCATGATCTTGAGTTAGCCGCCATTGTCTTCGTCTTGAAGATTTGGCGACACTATTTATTAGGCGAGCGCTTTATTCTCTATACCGATCATAAATCCTTGAAGTATTTGTTCACTCAGAAGGAACTCAATATGAGCCAACAGCGTTGGCTCGAGTTTCTTGCCTCCTATGACTTTGATATCCTATATACCCCTGGTAAGGGTAATCGTGTTGCTGATGCGCTTTGTCGCAGACATTCGGCTGTCGTTTCTATGATGCTTGCCGAATGGGATATTCTTGAGACTCTATCTTTTTGTGATATTCGTGATCGAGCTCCATCCTCTGATTCTCCGATAGTATTATTTAGTTTGGAAGCTCGACCCTCTCTATTGGATCGTATTGCCGAAGCTCAGCGGCATGATCCTGATCTTGTGCATCTTATTCAGCTTTGTGGAATGGAACCCCGTGATGAGGCATTGCGAGATTTCAGCATTGATCTTCATGGGTGTCTTCGTAAGAAGAACCGTCTTGTTGTGCCTTCTGATTCTGCACTTAGGCATGACATTCTTGATGGCTATCATCGTTCTAAGTATACTATTCATCCTGGTAGTAGTAAGATGTATGCTGATATGTATCACCTTTATTATTGGGAAGGCATGAAGCGTGATGTAGCGAGTTATGTGAGTAACTGCATGACTTGTCAACGTATTAAAGCCGAACATCAGCGCCCTTCTGGTCTTCTTCATCCTCTAGAGATTCCATTGTGGAAATGGGATCAGATTTTGATGGATTTCATTGATGGCCTACCTCGTACGAGATCGGGCCATTCTAGTATTTGGGTTATTGTGGATCGCCTCACCAAGTCAACTCATTTTGCTCCTATTAAATCTAATAAGACTGCTTCTCTTTTGGCTAAGTTATATATCGAGGAAATCGTGAGACTTCACGGTGTTCCTAGTTCGATTGTTTGTGACCGTGACCCTTTATTCACAAGTCATTTCTGGAAGAGTCTTTAGTAAGCTTTGGGAATAAAGCTTAATTTCAGCACAACTTATCATCCATAGTCTGATGGACAGACTGAACGGGTGAATCGTATCTTAGAGAATCTCCTCCGTATTTGTGTTCTTGATTTCAGAGGTAGTTGGGAGGATCATCTACCCTTTGTAGAGTTCTCCTACAATAATATTTTTCAGTCCAGTATCGGTATGGTTCCTTTCGAAGCCTTATACGGAAGGCCATGTCGATCACCTTCTTGTTGGTTGGAATCTGGGGAGAAGCTTATCCTTGGCCCGGATTTTGTTCATGATTCTTCTGAGAAGATTGTTCTTATTCGACAGATAATGAAAGAGGCGTAGAGCCGCTAGAAATCCTACGTGGATAACCGTAGGAAGCCTCTCGAGTTCTCGGCTGATGATCTCGTCTTTATTCGTGTCTCTCCTTTGAAAGGGGTTATGCGTTTCTGTATGACAGGGAAATTGGCTCCTCGCTTTGTAGGACCATTTCCTATTACCGAACGTATTGACCCTGTGGCTTATAGAGTTTCACTTCCTGCTCATCTATCTGGAGTTCACAACGTGTTTCACGTCTCTCAACTTCAGAAGTGTCTTCGAGAATCGGATTCTGTTATCGACTCTCCTGATTTGCAAGGGCTTGAGATCTCACCAGACTTATCTATTGTACAGCAGCCTATTCGCGTACTTGCCTCGGAGATGAGACACTTTCGAAACAAGGACGTGCCGCTCATTAAAGTTCAATGGTCCGCTAATCCCAATGACTGTACTTGGGAAACCAGAGAATTTATCGAGTGATCCTATCCGGGTTTTCTATCTTTGCTTAGCAATGGTGAGAATATCTTTTTATCTCAAGCTTACTTTTCTTTTCTTTTTGGGTGATGTGTATGTAGTTGTTACCAATTTCTTCTCTAGGAATTGCACGGACGCAATTTTGTTAAGGAGGGGAGATCTGTAACAACCCGCATATTTTACGATGGTGTATTTAAATGTTTTATTTAAATATAGCGTCGTTAGTCGGATTTAGGTCTGAAATGTCACTTTATGCAAACCGTCGAATTAGGACTCGGGACCACTTACATTGAGTCCCAAATGGCGTTTGCGACTTTTTTGAGTATAAGCTTCGATATGTTTGGAGTAAGTTGAATTTTGCTATTTCTGTTGGGCTTTTGGGTTTGGGTTTCACCCAACTCATTCTATTACCCTAACTCAACCCCCTCTTCATCCATTCACTTATTTCTTTTTGCAAACTCCCAAGCTCAACTGAAATGGGGGAAGAGAAAGGGAAATAGAAACTCCAAGCCCTAGTTTTCATTTGCAAATCCAAGTTTTAGCTCCAAACTCTTGGAAAAGCTTTGGTAAGCATCTCCTTCACCTTCTCCATCTATCTCTCTCCAATTTCAGAAAATTCCTAAACCATAAGTTAGGAAATACTTGTTTTGATCTTAGATTGGAGCTTGTAGAGTAGAAGTGAAGAGTGATTGATCTTTTCTTTGCGTTTGAGCTTCTCATCCTTGTTTTTGAGTTAAAAGGTGAGTTTTTGAACTCACATCCACTTCTATAGATATCATTGTTGTTAGGTATGAATTCCTAACACTTATCTATGTCCTTTTGCTTTTGATTTGAATTGAATTGGTGAATATTCCAATTTTTGTGTTTTGGTCCAATTTTATGAAAATCCTCTTGTGGATGTTTGGACTTTGTTATTTAGGGTGTATCGAAGAGCCTATAAGGCCGGGTTGTCATTTGGCGTAAATCCTTGGTCGTCATTGCTCGATCGATCGCTCCCGAATTGTTTTGGCCACTTTCGCCTAGGAAAATTGTTGCCCAGACCAGGTCTTCAGACGTCTAAAATGCAAGTTCAAACGTCTGGTTTTAAACCTGGATCAAAAGTTTTTACGGCGGAAATTTATAAAAATGGCAGAAAATAGAGTCAGACGTCTGAACCACCCTGTCAGACGTCTGAAGCCACCCTCCAGACGTCTGGATGGTTTCTGAATTTCCAAAACCTAAATCCAGAGGTCTGGATTGACCGCCAGATGTCTGGGATTGCCTATTTTTGCTTATTTGCCTATTTTTGAGTGAATTTCCATTTTTTTATCGATTCTTGTCGATCCAATTAGTTGTTATCGCATTTTTGACTTGGATGATTCTTTTAGATTTCGTACACGGGTTTTTATAAAGTGATCTTTTTAAATGGTATTAAAAGCTCGTTTCTCCAACTTATAATTTCTATATAAAACACACAATTTTGCACTTCGAGCGAAGAGGGAGGAGAATTAAATGATTAAATAAAATGCATGCTATGAACATGTGTGTTTATCTTTTCAGTTAATTCCTAATCTATTCGTTTGACCGTTTTTACCTTTGGGTCTGGTTTACCGATAAGATGAGGTGAACTTTGTACTGCTTTAAGTGTGAAATTGACTAACGGTTAGTAAACCGTTTAGTGCGAACGTGGGGTATGGGACTCACGTTAACATTTTCCGGGTTCCTTTCTAAGAGTTGTGACACATTCCGCTGGACAGTGGTGTCCAGTACCGCCACTACGGTTTGTTGCCTTCGGGCGTTGCCTTTTGGCGTTGCCTTCGGGCGTTGCCTTCGGGCGTTGCCTTCGGGCGTTGCCTTCGGGCGTTGCCTTCGGGCGTTGCCTTCAGGCGTTGCCTTTGGGCGTATGGATCCTTGTTATAAAGTACTGAGCTCGAGCATCTTTTGTTTCTTTGACAATTATTTTTCCCAGTGTATCGCCTTTCGGTATAGGTTCTTTGAACCACACGATATATAGCGATTACCTTGTGGAAACTTGTGTTACCTTTATTGGTATTTGTTATTTGCCTTTTGGCTTGTTTTGGGATATGTATGTCCTTGGTTTATTTGAGTTGCCTATGATATGAGGCTTGTTATAATTCATCTTATGTTAGATTATTTGGATATCTCCTTTGGATATTATTGTGGTAATTTATGATCTTGTATGTTCATTATCATTTAGTTTATCTAACTGATTTGTTTAGCTAGATTGACCCATGTATTTTATACTCGGGTCAGACCGAGATGTTTCAGGTTAGGTACAGTGGACTTAGCCTATTTTGCTTCCGCATGGACTATTCTGCTATCTCCTTTTTGTTATAGCTTTTTGTGTAGTCCTTTTTGGCTGTAACTCTGATATGTATTCTTTTGACTCGCCTGCATATATTGTGGTTTGCTTTACCACTTGACATGTATCATTTTGTAAACTCTATGATGTAATTGTATATGTGAAAATGTATGTGATGATTTACTGTTCTATGATTTGTATTACATGTGAGTTGTTATATTTCGTTCTGATAGATCCTTCAGCCACCTATGGCTTTGTATTAAGTATTTATTGGATATGTCGATCCACTTGAGAAAGAAAGAGAAATGTACGACAATTGTCGACGTATTCAATAGATAATTAAGACAGGGCTATAGATGGTCGCTCCTATCCAGCTCTATTCTCCGTATTAGCAGACGGTGTTACTTAGTAATACTCTTTGCTAATGTGGGTCTCGGAGTGGGGCGTCACAGGTATGGTACAAAACGAACTCGTAATGGTCTCGATAAGGTAGGTGACACGGCACAACTAGGAAATGCCAGGGTATATATACCAATTACACATCCGGGCTGGTGGTAACGCGTAGCAGACACTACCACCCACCTCGAGCAACACTCCCAAATCAAAGGTGTGCACTAAATCAATCACAAAGTAATAGAATGGCAATCGAAGAAGTGTGTCCGATCGGAGGAGCTACCTCACTTGGCCCGTCAATTGTTCCTGTTTTAGCCACCTTATGCCAACTCACGGGAGTCGGGTCCATGTATATACCTCATATAGGATCGTCGCCACCATCCTACTTCATTCTGGAATCTCCACTGCGTACACGGTTGTTAAAGTGGTTTTCGGTATTGGCAGAGAGTATGACAATATCCGATCCCAGTCTCTTTAACAACCAACGTTATTATAACACCGCGGTCATTTCAAAATAGTTTACATTTCAAAACCAAGATATCATTTCCATTTCAAAAACCATATCAATACGATATCATTTCCATTTCAAAACCAAATCAATACGATATCATTTTTCACTTCAAATATATTTATTTCCAAAATCACAGTACTTTCAAAGTTATAACACTTTCGAAACCAAAACACTTTAAATCATAACACTTTGAAGTCATACACTTTGGAAATCGCAACACTTTGAAATCATAACACTTTCTTTTAAACAGTTTAGATATTAATAATAGTATATATAACAAAATAGTTTATAAAATAAAATAGTTTATATAAAATAGTTATAAGTTAAAATAGTTTATATTAAAATAATTAGTATATTAAAATAGTTTATATTAAAAATAGTTTATATAATAAAATATTTTATATAAGAATAGTTTATAAAGTAAAATATATATCTAGTTTTAAATATAATTTAAAAATGCTTTATATAGTAAAATAGCTTCCTCAAATTTCACAAATCGATTCAAATCAACTCAAATTTAAAATTCAACTTTAAATTCAATCCCAATTCATCAATTTCAATTCAATTCAATTTCTCAATAAACCAATTCAAATTATATTGATTTCAAATACAGATTTGAACCACAAAATAAACCATTTCAATTTCAATATATTTCAAAGTTTTAAATATTCAACATTTCAAAACTAAATAATTTCAAATATATATATATATATATATATATATATCAAATTCACTTTACTATTATTTAGTTTTGAAATATTTATTTAATCATTCCAATGACATTTAAATAAATTACATATTTCCTTCAATTTATTTAAACTTGAAATATTCATTAAATCACCTTAAACCAAAATCGAGTTATAAAATCATATCCTTAAAAAATCTCAAATTCAATCAGTTTCAAATCGATTTAATTAAATAAAATTCTTAATTAAATAGAATTTCAAACAAATTCAAATTTATCTTTCCAACCTTAACTTATAAAATCATTATAATTTTAAATAAATACTGAAACATATTATATATTAATTAAATCAAACTTTATTAAATTTAAAGCTTATTATTAAATCTATTTTATATTAAAACTTGTTTATACATATTTAAAAATAGTAAAATTATAAGTAAATTCTTAAAATTTATAATTTCAAACTAACTTATAGTTTTAAAATTCTCAAAACATAAAATTTAATAATCAAGAATTTAAACTTATAAAATACATTTATATATAATATCCTAAAATCAATATTTATTAAACCTTATATTTCTTTCCAAAACCATAGAAATCATTTTCAAAATATTTATATATAGACCAATGGTGTCCGTATATAATTTTCTATCCTATGGTCAAGTGATACGGATATTTATCATTTCAACCCGCAATTTAAATATATACGGGTATATATCATTTCAACCCACAATCCCAAATTCAATTCAATGAAAATCGCTTGGGTTTATCATTTCAATCCATAACGATTTTCTCCTATTCTACAGATCGTTCGGGTATGTATCATTTCAACCCATAGGGAATTCTATACTAACAGAGAACTTGCAGAGTGATAACAGATATGATAATAGTATAACTAGCATATATCATCAATATAAATAACAGTTAATGGTGTCAGATGTCACAGGTGAACAGATATAGATAATAGCATATGTATAGCAATGTAAATAACTAACAGCAACATATTTCAATTGTCATTTCAACTGAAATCAAATTTAATAGATATAAGAACGTTAATCGTGAGTGATTACTCACCTTTCGAGGCTAGAGGGGTTTGACAACAGAACAAGCTACGAATTCGAAAGCAAATCAAGATTGGCATGAATTTGACAGACAAAGCTGATAAATTGGTATCGATGAGAACAAATCAAATCAGCTCGATATAACTAAAACGAAAATGTAAAATATATCGTTATCTATTTTCTCAAAAAAATCAATATAAAATTTAAGACACATATTACAGTAAAATCTTTATGTATATACATTTTTCAGATCCATTATTTATCAAATCACCTATAAGAATAAAGCCTTTACATCAATTTAAAAATCAAAACTTATATAATATTAGAGAAATAAGCCTGTCTGCAAATTTTGATAGCTAACTTGTACATATGCTATAACCATAATGTATACTTATATATAGCTAATATATCTACAAAACCCATATATAGACTGACACATATATTTAAGATATATATATATATATATACATATCTTATCTTTCAAATCAACACTTATATATATATACTTATTTTAAAATCATCCTACCTATATTTTATATTCAAAATCTATACTGACCATATAGATCTATACGGCCGCATTACAAAGTTATGACAACAAATTCAAAATAAGGACAAATATAGAACCAGCCTGTATAACTTAAGTAAATAGATTAACAAAATATATAAATAACTAATATATATATATATGGCAGGCTAATTTATGTGCAGACCCTAAAAAATGTAACCAGATAGACATATGAAGACCTATATATTATATTTTAAACATTTAAAACCAACCGATGCTCTCTTTATTTTTATTCTATTTTATACATACTGAACAAATATCAAAGCTTAGCTGTTATACAAAATAAATTCTATTCCTTTAAAGAGCATATAACTAAGAAGAACTAAACAAAGTTTATACTAGATTTGTAGATGAAAAGTAAACCAATATATATATCATATTGTAAAATAGATTTGAACATACATACATTTGCTAACATATAAAATAAACTATAAAATATACATATGCAAGCACTTATATAAATAAACTTATACCTGCACATAAAAGAGTGATAGAAAGGGCTTGAGTCAAAGATATTGCAAACTGGTGTTCGACAAATGAAGCAAGGCGGAAGAGTCGAGACGTACGACCAAGGAAGGTGAAGAGGAAGGGAGGCGCGGGCGGTCAGGACGTATGAGCTGGGTTCAAGGGAGGTGCAGTTGTTGTTCGGCTATGATGGAGGAAGGCCGATCATGGTGGTGGAGATAAGTTCGGCCAGTGGAAATTTGTAAGGAGGAGGTGATAGCCGATCATGTGGTAGAGGCTCGGTCTGGCTTTGGTGAGGAGGTGTTCGGCCTGGAGTTGGTGATGATGATAAGGGTTTCGGCCATGGTTTAGCAGTGGTCAAGAAGTGGTCGCCGCAATGGTTTGAATGGTGATGATGAGGAGGAGCAGCAAGAATTTGATGATGGCCGAACAATATGAGGAAGAAAGTAGAAAATGTAAAGAGAGGAAGAAGAAAAATTAAAACTTACTGTGTAAAACTTTTGTGCAGAAGAAGGGAAAAAAAAGTAAGGAGATAAGGAAGAAATGGGAAGAGGAAAATGCAAAGAATAGTAAAAAAAATTTGAACGAGAATGAGGAATGAGAAGTGGAGTCAGGCAAATAAAAGATTACGCATAAAAATATGAACGTGATATGAGAAACCAAGAGTTTTAGAACGCATAAAAATGAACGAGCATAAAATGTACGTGCATTGAAATGGATGGCTTCTCATTTCCCTTAACATCAATTCACGTGACCCTTAGAATGCCAAGCCCATTGAAATAAACAAGCTAAATACAACATTGTTGATGGCTGTGAAATGATTTCATGTGGATAACTGAAAAGACAAAAGAAACCAAAAGTCTCGTATGCGAAATCGGTACGACTGATCGGTTCACTGATTTCGTCATGTTCCGAACTCCAAAACAAACGAATGAATATACCGCAGAGATCAGCACGACGAGACGATCAAAACGGTATACAAATATCAGTGGTACGATCATCCTATCAAAAGTCGATAATCGGTACCGGAAATGCTGCTGAAATGCCAAAAATAAGATAAATGGAGCAATAGCAGTCAAAATTTGGAGAAACGAAATATGACGTCTCACTCAGAATAGGATTTAAAAATTTATTGCATAAAATATTCAAGTTTGGAAAATATTTTATTATCATCAATTTTTAACTGATTTGAATTTGAATCAAATTATACAATAAAATAAACTTCAATATTATCTGATGAAAATTTACCATTTGCTATGTTTAAATAGACGTATTCCAAATATTAAATTTTTATTTCAAAATTTTATTATTTAAAATTTCACAAAATTTCAGTTAATTGCTTAAATAAAACCATTAAAATTTACGGGTCGTTACACTCTCCCCCACTCAAAACTTTTCGTGCTCGAAAAGGAACGAGGTAGGAGAATAGAAACAACCAGAAAGAAAAATAGATTGAAACACAAAAATAAACAATTAATTTAAACCATATAAATTTCAATTTAAATTAATTATTATTCAATAATTTGGTTAAATCCATTTTATTAAATAAATAAATAGTCATTCAATTTCAAATTTGTTAGTTCAAACAGTTAGTTCAAATCATATAAATTTCATTTAGTTTTTAAATTGATTTCCATTCACTAATTTCAAGTTTTAAATATTTATTCAAAATTTGTCTTCATTTATAATTGAAATCATCCTTTAAGAAAATTTAAGAATTAAATTCCCAATTCACTTCAAACCATTGAGAGATAAATATATATATATATATACTATATATATCAAATCTATAATCATATACCTATATATATTATAAATCAATTCATACTTTAGAAATTCAAATCAATTTAATTTCCAAAACAAAAATGTAGCAAAGCTACAGAATGGTCTCTCCACTTCGAAACTCGAAAATGAATGTCGATGATGCGGCCGCCATCACCGAAATTATTTTCCAGCGATAAAAGAGGAGAGCACTGATTTAAACATTTAAAATTCTTTGGAAACGATTTCTATTTGAAAATACTTTCAATAATATATATTTTAAAATTTTCAAAACCAGTTTGGAATTACCGGAAATTAAATTCTCAAATTCTAAATTTAAATTCAATTAAATTTCCAAAACAGTTTCTAAACCATGTTTTTATAATTCCATTTATTTGTATTATGTGACAATAGTCAATGATTTTACAAAGCAATAAATGAAAATCAAATATTATCATTTATAACAACCAATTTATTTAACTTTTAATTCAAGAAAATTTTACTTATATATATAGTATAATCATACAAAATTATTTCATTTACCGAATTTGAAAACAATAATATGTCAGTTTGCTCTGTTCAAGTGTTTTGCAATTTCTATCGATAACGTTGATCAAACGGATCGATCAAAACCCCAAATCAACATAACAACTCAAATAACACAACATATAAAACATTTTTATATTAATTAAAATACCCTCCCTTACCCGATGATACAAGAATGGTTTTCAAAACAAGGATAGAGATTCAAATTCCAAGGGGCCCAAATCAAAATAGAAATCTAACTAGAAGATAAGCTCGAAACGAAGATAAGATGATTAAGTAACTGAATAGGAAGATGGATATACTAATATTAATCGCGGGTAACCTTAACCGGGTCAACCGTGACTTCACGAATAAGATCGATGTAGAATTCTAATACAAATCGACATCCGATCACAAGAGAATTTACCCTGGTCGTCTACTAGAGAACATTAGGGTATAACAAGAGATAGCAGCATTGTAAACTAAAGATACATAAATCTCCGGTGAATCAATGCCTATTGTAAAGAAGTTTCACCCCTTTATAAGTCATATAGTGGATCTATGGGATACTCCAGAATCAAGAGAACACGAATAGGGAGAGACAAAAATGGATTTTGGAACCGAGGGAACGTACCAAAATTCAAAGAAACCCGAGTCAAAGAGGAAGAGATCCAAGCTCGAACGAAAGTGATTTTATAATTAAATTTACTCTATATGCTAAGTTTTGCCTAAAACCTAGCTCTGATGCCAACTGTAACATCCCGATATTTTCAACCGTTCGCATCCACACATGTCGAACTTGAATTGCTCAAAATATCAGATTGTTAATTATATTTGACAAAACTCAGCATATATAGTAAATAAAATAATCACAGAATAACAGACATAGAGTAATATAACAATAAGCAGCGGAAACAAAAGAATAGCAGTTCATGAAGCTACTATATATATAATAGAGTTAACAAGATACAACAGAAGTCTCGAATACATAGAAGTCACAATACAATAGTTAAATAACAAAATTTGAATATATATCACTGAAGTCAACTGAATAACTGAAAGCTGAATAGATGGTTGGATCTCCAAGCGAAGATCCAACTCCAAAGGTCAGTCTCAAATGATGTGACACTCAGTCTGACCCGAGTGTAAAGCAAAACACAAAACACTCAAGTCAAAATTAACATTCTTATATCAATAAATCCAACTCAAGTGAAATATCAACTGAAATACAAGTAACTTAAAGGATGTTTGGGATGACCATCCTCTAAGGATCCGTGGAACTATCTACTATGTAGTAATATACGCTATTATAATAATGCCTATAGTAAAGTAAACTATTAAAATAGCATTAAGGCGTTACCCATATCCCCCTTAATACATTTTATATATTCCCATAGTCTATACAGTACCGTAACTTCCCGTAAACTGGGCTTATCAGAGGGCACTCCATAGGTATGGTACAAAACAAACTCGTAATGGTCTCGATAAGGTAGGTAACACGGCACAACTAGGCAATGCCAGGGTAGATATACCAATTACACATCCGGGCTGGTGGTAACGCTTAGCAGCCACTACTGCCCACCTCGAGCCACACTCCCAAATCAAAGGTGCGCACCAAATCAATCACAAAGTAATAGAATGGCAATCGAAGAAGTGTGTCCGATCGGAGGAGCTACCTCACTTGGCCCGTCAATTGCTCTTGTTTTAGCTACCTTGTGCCAACTCACGGGAGTCGGGTCCACGTATATACCTCATATAGGATCGTCGCCATCATCCTACTTCATTCTGGAATCTCCACCGCGTACACGGTTGTTAAAGTGGTTTTCGGTATTGGCAGAGAGTTTGACAATATCTCATCCCGGTCACTTTAACCACCAACGTCATTATAACACCGCGGTCATTTCAAAATAGTTTACACTTCAAAACCAAGATATCATTTCCATTTCAAAACAAATCAATACGATATCATTTTTCACTTCAAATATATTCATTTCCAAAATCACAGTACTTTCAAAGTTATAACACTTTCGAAACCAAAACACTTGAAATCATAACACTTTGAAATCATAACACTTTGAAATCATAACACTTTGGAAATCATAACACCTTGAAATCATAAAACTTTGGAAATCATAACACATTGAAATCATAACACTTTCTTTTAAACAGTTTAGATATTAATAATAGTATATATAATAAAATAGTTTATAAAATAAAATAGTTTATATAAAATCGTTATAAGTTAAAATAGTTTATATTAAAATAATTGGTATATTAAAATAGTTTATATTAAAAATAGTTTATATAATAAAATAGTTTATGTAAGAATAGTTTATAAAGTAAAATATATATCTAGTTTTAAATATAATTTAAAAATGCTTTATATAGTAAAATAGCTTCCTCAAATTTCACAAATCGATTCAAATCAACTCGAATTCAAAATTCAACTTTAAATTCAATCCCAAATCATCAATTTCAATTCAATTCAATATCTCAATAAACCAATTCAAATTATATCGATTTCAAATACAGATTTGAACCACAAAATAAACCATTTCAATTTCAATATATTTCAAAGTTTTAAATATTCAACATTTCAAAACTAAATAATTTCAAATATATATATATATATATCAAATTCACTTTACTATTATTTAGTTTTGAAATATTTATTTAATCATTCCAATGACATTTAAATAAACTACATATTTCCTTCAATTTATTTAAACTTGAAATATTCATTAAATCACCTTAAACCAAAATCGAGTTATAAAATCATATCCTTAAAAAATCTCAAATTCAATCAGTTTCAAATCGATTTAATTAAATAAAATTCTTAATTAAATAGAATTTCAAACAAATTCAAATTTATCTTTCCAACCTTAACTTATAAAATCATTATAATTTTAAATAAATACTGAAACATATTATATATTAATTAAATCAAACTTTATTAAATTTAAAGCTTATTATTAAATCTATTTTATATTAAAACTTGTTTATACATATTTAAAAATAGTAAAATTATAAGTAAATTCTTAAAATTTATAATTTCAAACTAACTTATAGTTTTAAAATTCTCAAAACATAAAATTTAATAATCAAGAATTTAAACTTATAAAATACATTTATATATAATATCCTAAAATCAATATTTATTAAACCTTATATTTCTTACCAAAACCATAGAAATCATTTTCAAAATATTTATATATAGACCAACGGTGTCCGTATATAATTTTCTATCCTATGGTCAAGTGATACAGATATTTATCATTTCAAACCGCAATTTAAATATATACGGGTATATATCATTTCAACCCGCAATCCCAAATTCAATTCAATGAAAATCGCTTGGGTTTATCATTCCAACCCATAACGATTTTTTCCTATTCTACAGATCAATCGGGTATGTATCATTTCAACCCATAAGGAATTCTATACTCACAGGGAACTTGCAGAGTGATAAAAGATATGATAATAGTATAACTGGCATACATCATCAATATAAATAATAGATAATGGTGTCAGATGTCATAGGTGAACAGATACATATAATAGCATACATATAGCAATGTAAATAACTAACAGCAACATATTTCAATTGTCATTTCAATTGAAATCAAATTTAATAGATATAAGAACGTTAATCATGAGTGATTGCTCACCTTTCGAGGCTAGAGTGGTTTGACAACAGCACAAGCTACGAATTCGAAAGCAAAGCAAGATTGGCACAAATTTGATGGACAAAGCTGATAAATAGGAATCGATGAGAACAAATCAAATCAGCTCGATATAACTAAAACGAAAATGTAAAATATATCGTTATCTATTTTCTCAAAAAAATCAATATAAAATTTAAGACATATTATAGTAAAATCTTTATGTATATACATTTTTCAGATCCATTATTTATCAAATCACCTATAAGAATAAAGCCTTTACATCAATTTAAAAATAAAAACTTATATAATAATAGAGAAAAGCCTGTCTGCAAATTTTGAAAGCTAACTTGTACATATGCTGTAACCATAATGTATACTTATATATAGCTAATATATCTACAAAACCCGTGTATAGACTGACACATATATTTAAGATATATATACGCATATCTTATCTTTCAAATCAACACTTATATATATATACTTATTTTAAAATCATCCTACCTATATTTTATATTCAAAATCTACACTGACCATATAGATCTATACGGCCGCATTACAAAGTTATGACAACAAATTCAAAATAAGGACAAATATAGAACCAACCTGTATAACTTAAGTAAATAGATTAACATAGTATATATATAACTAATATATATATATATGGCAGGCTACTTTATGTGCAGACCCTAAAAAATGTAACCAGATAGACATATGCAGACCTATATATATTATATTTTAAACATTTAAAACCAACCCATACTCTTTATTTTAATTCTATTTTATACATACTGAACAAATATCAAAGCTTAGCTGTTATACAAAATAAATCGTATTCCTTTAAAGAGCATATAATTGAAAAGAACTAAACAAAGTTTATACTAGATTTGCAGTTGAAAAGTAAACCAATATATATATATCATACTGTAAAATAGATTTGAACATACATACATTTGCTAACATATAAAATAAACTATAAAATATACATATGCAAGCACTTATATAAATAAACTTATACCTGCACATAAAAGATTGAAAGAAAGGGCTTGAGTCAGAGATATTGCAAACTGGTGTACGACAAATGAAGCAAGGTGGAAGAGCCGAGACGTACGGCCAAGGAAGGTGAAGAGGAAGGGAGGCGCGGGCGGTCGGGACGTGTGAGCTGGGTTCAAGGGAGGTGCAGTTGCTATTCGGCTATGATGGAGGAAGGCCTATCATGGTGGTGGAGATAAGTTCGGCCAGTGGAAATTTGTGAGGAGGAGGTGGTGGCCGATCATGTGGTGGAGGCTCGGTCTGGCTTTTGTGAGGAGGTGTTCGACCTGGAGATGGTGATGATGATAAGGGTTTCGTCCATGGTTTAGCAGTGGTCGCGGCAATGGTTTGAATGGTGATGATGAGGAGGAGCGGCAAGAATTTGATGGTGGTCGAACAATATGAGGAAGAAAGTAGAAAATGTAAAGAGTGGAAGAAGAAAAATTAAAACTTACTGTGTAAATCTTTTGTGCGGAAGAAAGGAAAAAAAAGTGAGGAGATAAGGAAGAAATGGGAAGAGGAAAATGTAAAGAACAGTAAAAAAAATTTGAACAATAATGAGGAATGAGAAGTGGAGTCAGGCAAATAAAAGATTATGCATAAAAATATGAATGTGAAATGAGAAACCAAGAGTTTTAGAACGCATAAAAATGAACGGGCACAAAATGTACGTGCATTGAAATGGATGGCTTCTCATTTCCCTTAACATCAATTCACGTGACCCTTAGAATGCCAAGACCATTGAAATAAACAAGCTAAATACAACATTGTTGATGACTGTGAAATTATTTCACGTGAATAACTAAAAAGACAAAAGAAACCAAAAGTCTTGGATGCGAAATCGGTACGACTGATCGGTTCACCGATTTCGTCGTGTTCCGAACTCCAAAACACACGAATGAACATACCGCAGAGATCAGCACGACGAGACGATCAAACGGTATACAGATATCAGCGGTATGATCATTCTATCAAAAGTCGATAATCGGTACCGGAAATGCTGCTAAAATGCCAGAAATAAGATAAACGGAGCAATAGCAGTCAAAATTTGGAGAAACGAAATATGACATCTCACTTAGAATAGGATTTACAAATTTATTGCATAAAAATATTCAGGTTTGGAAAATATTTTATTATCATCAATTTTTAACTGATTTGAATTTGAATCAAATTATACAATAAAATAAACTTCAATATTATCTGATGAAAATTTACCATTTGCTATGTTTAAATAGAAGTATTCCAAATATTAAATTTTTATTTCAAAATTTTATTATTTAAAATTTCACAAAATTTCAGTTAATTACTTAAATAAAACCATTAAAATTTAAGGATCGTTACAACCCGTAATTTTCGATAATTAAAATTAGTTAATTTAATAAGGTTTTGTGATTTAATGTTGGAAGAAAATAATTTGTGATTTAATAGTAAGAATATAATTGGAATGAAATGTAATAGTATTAATTTAAGGCAATTGATAACTCCTTTAAATGTAATTCCAATTAATTAAAATGATTAAAAAGTTATAATTAGTTATAGATTGTAAATTAATTGTAATAATGTGAGTATTAATTGGTAATTGGATTAAAAGAGTAATTGATAATTTAAATGTTGTATTAACAAATGAAATAGTATGTAATAAATTGTAATTGAATAAAATTAGTAGTGTATAAATAATTATAACATTTGTCATAAACAATCAACTTATAAATGTGATTAAATTAAGCTAAAGGTGACAATTGTTATTTGTTACCTATTTGTTTAATTTGTTGAAATCAAATTGGAAATAAATTGCAATAAATGTAATTTAATATTACGTTAATGGAAATTAAGATGAAATTGGAGAATATTAACGTAATAAGATACAAACCAAGGTTAACTATGTCCATAGAGTAATTTTTGATTAAATAAAAAGATTGAAATCTAATTAAACCAATTTATTGGAATTAGAATATAATTAATTGGAATTTAATGTAATTAAATATTGTGGTTAATGTAAGAAAAGGCGTCAATTGTAGAAAATGAGGGTAATAAGAAAGAAACCTATGTTAATAATTTCATAAGGTATTGGTTGATTTAATAGTAGGAGTGTAAATCAAAATAAAAGAATAAAAATGAATAAGTTTAGTAAAGGAATAAACATATGTTTATTTATTTGAAATGTTTGGTAGCTGAAAGATTGACTGTAAAGATGAGAAACTATTATTTAGTAAGAAATGTGTAATTACCGTTTGTATCCAATAGTGTATAAATATGTCTAAATTACTTTTAGATATGAAATAATTGTTCTCCTTCTCATTAGATTCATTTAGTCCATTTTGAAACTTAATCAACTGAAATTAATGTAATCGAAAATTTTCAATTAATAGGAGAGAGAATACTAAATTGTAAATTAATAGGTGTAATTAAAGTAGCTTATGTTTTGTGAAAATATAAGGAAAGTTTGATTTAATGAAAAGATCATTTACATCAAATAAAGTGAATGTTTCATTTGTGAATGTAGGTTTAATTTCATTAAAATAAGAATAGAATGACTGATTTTAAAGGAAGAAATATATGTTTATTGAACTGTGTTTTAGCTTACAGATTGATTACAAGAATAGGAAAATAATCTATTTCAAAGTTATTTATTACTCTTGTGTATAAACAACAAATTTATAAACATGTTTAAATAAGCAATTGTTCTATTTTTCATCCATTTTAGTTGTCTGTTTTGAAATTTAACTTTGTAAGTAATTGCAATTAATGTAATTTAAATATTTCAATTAAAAGGAAAAAATGTTGATTCAATTAATAGATTTAATAAAAGAAACGCACGTTTTGTGTTATACAAAGGGTGTTTTAAGGGAAATAAAAGATCATTTTGGGAAAACCAAATTGAACATTCATTTTTAAGGTAAGTATAAATTTTTTATTATGCGTAGATAAAAACCTAAATGCGTACAAATTTCAATATTATTTGAGTTAATGAAGTTAACTTGGTTACGTTTCAAAAAAATTGAATTTCAAAGGGTTGTGCGATGTACATGGTCCCTTCATTTCTTTTGTTATTAATTGTTGCATTAACGTTTTAAAATAGTTACCTTATTATTATTACTTGATCCGTCATTTCTCCTTCTATTTAATACCCGAGCCTAGACTTTTAGGTTGTATTTAATTCTTGCGACTTCATTTTCACATATACAAATTTTTACTTATATTTGGTTTGCAAACTTTTCTATTTCTACGTACATTTTCTTATGCATTATTAATGCCTGGAGCTTTCAAAATAAAACGTGACATTTATTTTGTCCCTCCACCATCATTTCCTAATTATAAATAACGTACAGCTTATTTCTTCATTTGCGTTTTGTTTCTCCTGACACCTCACATTCAAAAGCTCTTATTCTTGCAAATCCAAAAGCTTTCTTTTATGAAACATGATTTTTTTTTCATTTTTTCGTACACGTCCTGTCCTCATCTTAGTTGTTCTTCAATCTTTTCCTTAAGCCTCATCTTGAGAGAAACGTAAGTATTAAAATTTGTTTTTTTATGCGTACTACTTATTATTTTAATAATAGTTCTTATAACATGAATATCTTTTGCATATAAACTTTGATTCATGCGCGATTTCTTCTGTTGGATTCATATTTAAATTCCGGACAACATGAAATTAATTTAGTTGAATTTGGAGACTGTTGATTTTTTGCGCTTCTGTTTGGATTTTTATGGGCTAAAATCAAAGGTGAGAGTTTTAACCCACTCACAATTACTAAACTATCTTATGTTAGTTAAATTAAATTTATGATGTGATTTGAAATTTATTGATTGATGTTTGGTGTGTTTAAATTGTCATTGTAGTTAAATTTGACTTTTATTGCATTTGAATTTAATTGTCAATTTAATGACCGTTAATGATAATCAGTTATTTGTTGATGTTTGTTTGTTGATTTGGATGATGATTGTGATGTATGTTTGATTGTTGATATTGGATTAATGGATGTTGTATTTTTATATGTTATAACACTGCAAGTTCCTTATGGGTTGAAATGATACATACCAAAATGATATATAGATTAGGGAAAAATCGTTATGGGTTGAAATGATAGACTCGAGCTATTTTATTGATTTTTATTTAATTCGGAATTGCGGTTTGAAATGATATATGACCGTAAAATTTTAAATTGCGGGTTGAAATGATAAATATCTGTATCACTTGACCATAGGGTAGAAAATTATATACGGACACCGGATTGGTTAAATCAAATGACTTTTAATTCTTTAAATTTTGAATTCAGTTAACTGGTATTTTGAAATAGAAATTGATTTATATAAACTGAATTAATTTCGAAAGTCCAAGCGTAAATGTTGAAATTGAAATTGATTTAATGAATTGTTCAAAGGATTTAAATTACAATTTCAAAGTTGAAGTGTCAAATATAAATAAATTTGTCGGAATTGAGTCATTGGATTTGGGTATAACTTTGAAATTTATTTAAACTAATTTAAATTATTTTAATTAAATTAACTATTTTAATCACTTTAAACTATTTTAATTTATTTTAATCTATTATAACCTATTTAATCCAATTTAATCTGTTTTACCAATTTTAAACTAATTAAATTTATTTAATCTATTTTAAATCTATTTAATATAATTTAAATCTATTTAATCAATTTTAAATTTATTTAATCTATATAAAAAATCTATTTAAGACAATTTAAATCCATTTAATCTATTTTAAATTTATATAAATCATTTTAAATCTAATTAAATCAAAGTTAAATATATTTAAACTATTTTTACCATTTAAACTATTTTTACTATTTAAACTATTTTTACCATTTAAACTATTTTACTATTTAAACTACTTCAATCTATTTTAAACTACTTTTAAAACTATTAAAACTATTTATGACTACCTAAACTATTTTCTAAAATTTCAAACTGTGTAAAGAGAAAGTATTTACATTTAAATCCTTGATGATAATACAACCTAAGTTGGGCTTTGAAATTTATACCTTTTTGTGAAATGACATATTTGAGTAAATATGATGATTTTGGAATGAGGATTTAATTAACCTATCTTATCGATAATTTCATAAGCGAATATGGTATTTTGATATTAATTATGAATTGCCTTTTGAAATGTAAAAGAACCATCCAGTGTGAAATAAGCAGTTGGTTGTTAAAGAGACCGGGATCGGATATTGTCATACTCTCTACCAATATCGAAAACCACTTTAACAACTGTGTACGTGGTGGAGATTGCAGAAATGAAGTAGGATGGTTTGGCGAACGATTCTATATGAGGTATTTACGTGACCTCGACTCCCGTGAGTCAGCTTGATGTGGCTAAAACAGGAGCTACGCCGGGCCAAGTGAGGTCATTCCTCCTATCAAACACATTTCTTCGATACCATTCTATTACTTTATGATTGATTTGGTGGCCACCCTTTGATTTTGATTTGGGAGTGTGTTCCGAGGTGGGCGGTAGTAGCTGTTATGCGTTACCACCCGTCCGGATCCGCAATTGGTATATCTACCCTGGGCATTGCCTCACGTGCCTTGTCGCATGCCTTATCGCGCCTTCTACGAGTACCCTCTGATAGCCTTCCAGTTTACGGAGGAATTGCGGTACTATATAGACTATGGGAATATATAAGGTTGTGTTAAGGGGGATATGGGTAACGCCTTAACGCTATTTTAATACTTTACTGTAGACACTATTATAATAGCGTATTTTACTACATAGTAGATAGTTTAACGGATCCTTAGGAAATGGGAATCCTAAACATCTCTTAAGTTATTGCACTGACATTAGACACTGGATAGGAGATGTCAAACCTCATAAACATCTCTGACGACGTTACACTCATATTTATTTATTGTTGATTTAACTTACATAAGATCTTTTTGTTCTGACTCGGGTGTTTTGTATTTTCAATTCGCTCGGGTCAGCCTGAGCTTTCAGTTTATCGAAGACTGCTTTCTAGAGGATGATGACAAAGATTTTGTACGACTATTATGTATTATATTTACTCCACTACATCATGTTGTTCCGCTGCATTTATTTATTATTTATCCTTTTTTATGTAACTCTGATCTGTATTATAAAGGTTTAATCAATGTTATTTGTAAACAGCTTCATGAACTGTTTATTTGATTATTATATTTTATCATTCCGCTGCCAGATTCTGTATTTGTTTTTCTTTCTCTGCTTTTTCTTATTTACCCCATAACAATCTGCCCTTTTGAATGGTTTGAGTCCGACGTGTGTGTCTGCTTAAAACATCCAAAAAGGTAGGTCGTTACAAATTGGGTCTTATTTAACAAAGGGATTACTTAATCAAAATGAGCATAATCGAGTTAACATCTATAACCAACATAATTATGGTCCATACATAAGCTAACATGATAAATAATCACAACCGTAAACACTTGCTACTTATTCAAACATAACACAAACATAACCAAACATCCATAACAACATTTTAAAGGAGTGTATACTTGCATACGTCATAAGATAATTATTATAGAAAAATTAAAATACGATCTTTTAAAAGAGATGAGAATTTCCCACCTTCAACCAATTGGATTAACTTCCTACCAACATTCATATCAACCCATACTTCACTAAACCACCATCTAAACTCTCTTCATTCACTTTTTCTAAGCACTTGGCCACCACCCCACATCCCTTCTTACTTTTGTCCATAGCCTCCTCCTTTCATATTGCTCATGGCCTCCACCCTATCAACACCCAAACTCATGGCCTAAGGCTATTTTAAAGAAGAGAAGAGGAAGAAGTGGATTAAGAAGTTGTTTACGAAAAGGTTAGAGAGTAACAAGTGGATTAGTGGTTAAGCACTCCACTATTTTTAACCCTACTACCTCTCTTAAAGAGAGAAACCATTAAAATAGCTTAAAGGAAAAAGAAGAAGAGAATGATTTGTATGAGATTGGAAGAGGTATGCATGGCTATTTATAGGAAAAAGTTTGGAATAAAATATTATTATGTAAAATGACCAAAATACCCTTTACTCATTTTTTAAGTAACCTTATTTTTTTCAACACTTAACATCACATTTCAAATCATGCTTTATGTCACTTTCACTTGAGTAAGAAAGTGTAACGACCCGGGTTTTTGACGACTGATAATTGGGTAATTAACTTGTTTAAATTATGGGAATATAATTAGACAAAACAAATGAATTTCTGATATCTAAAATATCTGGATATACAAGTTAATTTTAAAGCCATATTATATATTGATTTATAGAATTTTGGAAAAAAAATATGATGAATCTTTTAGAAAATAAATTATATATATAGTACACTCCACTATTTAAACTAAGGTAAAACATCCAGAAATATATAAATAGATCTATACAAGCCTTATGGCATTTGATAGTAAATATAACTATACAAATAATATATATATATGTGTGTATATGTATATATACTCATACGAAGAAAAATATAGGAAAGTTTGTAAAGGTATGAATAAATATATATATGTAATATCAAAATGTACATAAGAAATGTATATGAAAGATATATGAAAACATCAAAGTATGTATACATATTATAACAACAATGCTTGTGGAAAAGAAAAAATAAATATAGTACATCTAAATATATATAATAAAAGGGTAATCACGAAAATGTAAAAATGAATATGGTGTAAATGATGAAAAACATATGTTTGAGGATAGGAATAAAAGTATATAAGTAACTTATATTGTTGTATGTAATATAAAGTAAAACATATAGGATTAACCATGGTAAAATATATATGAATATTTGTATGTATGTAAGGCAATAAGACAAAGTATAATGTGTATACATATGTAGGAGATATGTATATACATATGAATGGATATGCATGTAAACCTAAAGGGGGACACACACATTAAATACTCATCCTCTCAAGCACATAAAACATCTAATCTTATTTTTATAAATCACTTTCATTTCACAAAAATCATATTAGGTCAAAGAAATTCTCTGACCAAAGAAAAGAATATATAAAATCAAAGAAAATAGAACAAGCTTACTGTATACAATAGACTGCAGCCTACTCTCTCTCATATATACCTCCATTTGTTCCACATTGTTTCATCCAAACAAAACCAAGTTAAAAACAGAAACTATTACTTCCATTCTACAACTTAAAGCAAACAGAACCACTAAACAGAGAAGATCGAAATCAAGCCCAAGCTAGCAGCTTTTCAAACATCATATTGTTCTCTGCCTTCAAAAGAAATAAAATAATGTGTAAACTTCTTTACAAAAGTCTAATCTTCCCTATAACATGATTATGTAAAGATTAAATAGTAGTAATGGCCTTGAATATGTGCTGCATATAAGAAAATGTGTGTATGCCTGGGTATGAAAGCATGTAAATGCCTGTATACATGTCTTGCCTCTGACTTCTTGTTTCTACCCTGTTCGACCACTTCAAAAATCCAATTCTCTTCATCTAGGTAGTTTTAGTTCATGAAGTCTGAAAGATTTTTGTTTGCATTAGGGTGTACTAAAATTTAAAAATAATTTTATGAGATATTAGCTAGTAGAAAACACTATGAAGAGGTTGAACAGGTAAGTTAACAATTTTTGCAAGGAATTGATCGTTTTAATGCATGTGTTTATTTACGTAGATGTAATCGGTTTCGAAAATAATAATTTTTAGTGGTATTTTCGTGATTTTTAAGTATATATGGAATGGATATCGAGTGATGGTCGGAGTTGGGTCATGGGTTGATTTTAGGCAATCAAGAGGGTTATTGGCTTTGGGACTTTGGTCGAAGGAAGGCGAGGGGATGGTGGTCGAGGGAAAAATGGTGTTGTAATTTTATGACGAACGAGGCGTCGGGAAGGAGGCGAGATAGAGTTTTAGGATTGTTTTGGTCGAGGTGGGTTTCCGCTCGATTGTGACGTCGTGGAGGCATCGAGGTGGCTCGAAAGAGGGGAAAAGGGAGCTGGGAGTCAGGCGTAGCTTCAGGTGGAACGGAGTGGTCTCTGGTGGTCGACGGCGGTGGCGCGATGTGGATTTGGATGTGGGTTTTTCTATAAGGTGATGGCGTTTGCTTTTTTTGTTTTCGGGGGTTTCGAGGAGTTCTAGGTTGCCGAGAGTGGCAAGGGTGGCGAAGGTGGTTTGGGGAAGGTGCCGGCGGTGATGGTCGTACTTCCGGTCACATGTGCACGTGCACACGGTGTTGGGATATCATGTAGTAGAAGTTGATTTTAGGAAGTAAGGATAAGGTAATAGAAGGAAAGGTAAAGAGAAAGAAAGAGTAGTAGGGAAGGGTTTCTGGGTTTGGAGCTTTGGGCTTATGTGCCGAGTTTGAAAAAAAATATATAAAAGTTTTTAAATGAAAAGAAAATGGTTTCAAAGTAATTAGTTTATGGTTATATAAATTAAGTAATTTAAAACCTTAAGTTAACTTAAACCTTAGGATTAGTAATGGCTAGGATAAATAAAATAATTTAGCTTAAATTATTTAAGTTAAGGTAATTATATATATGATAATTATTTATTAATTACTAAGGTTTATTCAATAAAATAAATAGTTGTAATTAGTTAATAGTTAATGATAAAATAAAATGATCTAAACCTTTAAATTATTAAAAGTCTTAAGTTAATTATACTTGTTAATTATTAATTAGTTCCAGATATTTAATTAGAATAAAATAAAATGGTTTGTAATTAGTTTAATAATAATTAAACATGTTTTGAAAATAATTAATAAATTCTGTTTTAAAGTAAATTAACGATTTGTGTGACTTGTTAATCTAGTCTATGAATAGGTTAAATTGGATTAAGTACATTGGATTGCTTTGTTTCTCTAGTATGTTGTTTCCAATTATTCTGTGATATGAAATAACCTGATATGAACAGTTAAATATAGAATGTGGGACATTTTATTTGAATAGATATTGTGATGGAATTTTTATGTGAATATTGACATTCTGAAAATTGAATTGTTTTGTTAAAAACAACTTGGTTTAAAAGATGGCGGTTGGATTCGAGGAGACCGGGATCAGATATCTACGTTATCCGGAACCACTTTGATTTAATAACTACTACAATCTTTACGGGTTGATTTGTAGAATCAAATAGGCCGAAATTGAATAAATTAAGTAAATCCGACTATTTTGAATAAGTAACTCAACTTAAATATTATTTTAATAATGGATTTAGCAACAAGCGTTGGTTATAACAAGATAAGAACTCGTAATGTTAGACGAGTTACCTTGGTTTTCAAAGAAACTTTATAACTTAAGTATTTCATATTAGATGGGTTTACTCACGCTAGTTTCCAGCCTGACTCGGTTGTTACTTTATTGTAATGCTCAGGTCAGACCGAGTACAGAATTTCAGGTTAGGACGCTTTGGAGCTCAGGAGACGAGCTAGATGGCAAAGACGTATTGAGGATATTTCGCTGTGTATATAGGCTATTCTATCCGGTAGTTGAGGACAAGTTATTATAACTGTCCAGATTTATTGTACTCTGATGTCTTGTATATGTACATTGACAGTTACCGCTTTTCTTGTATAAAATGCTGTTATTTATATATCTTATATTTTGTTCCGCTGCGATTGTGAGATTCTGGGCTATTGTTTTCTGTTCTTATTCTTCCTCTTTTTCTACTTAACCCTAACAGTCTGGGATTTCTGGCACTCGACTGCTCAGCACTCTATACAGTGAACGTATTAGTGTCGATTTTCGGGGTTGAAAATCTCTCGGCCATTACTGTCACGTACAGGAATTTTCGACTTTCGAAAATTCGACATCGATACTCACTTTATCGACTGCCGAGCAATCGAGTGCCGGAAACTCCAATAGTGAGGGTTTTAAATAGGAGAAAAGGGTAGAAGAAGAAGAAAGCAGAAGAAGAAAGAACAACATCAGGAACAGAAAACAATATCAGAATCTCACATATCGCAGCGGAACAATATACAATAGATAATTACTAGTCTTTTAAAACAAAGAACTATATCATTTTATACATACATCAATCATCAGAGTCAATATACAACAATGGACAGTTTTATAAGCTTGTCCTCATACAGAATACACAGCGGAATAAATAATATCAGATACAAATACTACGTCTCGCCATCCAGCTTGCTTCCAAAGCTCCAGAATATCCAGAATATCCTGATAATATAACTCTAGACTGCCCGTGTGGAAATTGGTGGGCACCCAGAGTTTAGAAGGGAATAATAAACTCCGAGTCAGTCATGGTGACTGGTGTGAGATCGTAAAACAGTTATTTTTCACAAAGAAAATAAAACAAATTCGCAATGCTTTTGGAAAATGAAACTACCATAAGACCTCCCGCCACACACACAATGCAAACGCAGAATTGGAGGAGATTTCTTCTTATGATAGTCAAAGATGCTTACTACGCAAAAAATCAAATTCTTTTTGATATTATTATTAGTGCATAGTGTAGAAAACATTTCGAAAGTAGAATATAAATCTTAGCCAGCATAGGTACCATTATAGTATGCTTGCTATAGCTACCATATTAAATGGTAGGTTCTACAACTAAAACCGTACAAGGCTCGTATTGTTTCTTTGGATTTCCAACAAATGGTCAGGCTAAGGAACTTCCTATCCACGATGGGTACGTCCCTGGAATAGACGACCCGAGAAATAACCTAACATTACGGTTAGATCTCTGCCAACACAAGGCCGGGTTACCTCTACAAAAGTAGGTAACTACTGACACGCGTATGCCATCCCCCGATCGTCACCGATCTTCCCGAGGATCCCCGATTCGCAACAACCACAAAGTAATAAATTTGCAGCAACCACAGAGGTTAAGTATCTGGGCTCCATACCATGATACCACCTTTATCCAGAAGGAATGACATACACTAAGGGGCGCTACTCCCTAGAACCTTGCCGCATTCTTCCTGTTTTGACCATTTCCGGGGTGTGAGGCTCGACGAAGTCTCGTCCACAAAGCTACGCTTTCTACAAAGCCCTGCTTCGGGTCAAACAAAATGATCAACCTATGATCACAAAGATATAAGATCAAACAAATGATCATATCACAAATGATCAAACACTAATTATTTCACAGCAACACTTAGTATGCCACGTTACCAAATTGGGATATATCGCTGATAAATTTCAACTACATAACCTCTAAGCTCGTACGTCTCAGAGAAGGGTGTTAAGCTAAGAGAATAAATTCTCCTCCACCTACAGAAATGTATTTGAAAGAAATCAGCTTTATATCTCAAATTGTAACGTCAGACATACAATCCATACAAGTCTGTTCCGGGAACGAACAGAACCGAAGGCACTTCTCACGAAGCCCTTGCATATCCGGATAAATTTCTAATCACGTCCGGACTTCCCGTCACTAAGGGTGATAAAACCTCTAAATCGGAGATCAGCCGATGTAGAGTAACTCGACGGTAATCCTTCCGTTTTCAAAAATATCCGGTCTTCAACACCGGTCTTCAAATGCGATTCATAACGACGTATCACATATTCGGAATGGGTTATACGACCCCATGGTCCTTTCCCGGCTAACCCGAATAGTGAGCGATTATTCAAAAATAAGTGTGGCATTCAAATTCATCCAATTCACAACAAATACCTATCTAAAGGTAATTATTGATAGTCGGTTATTTAACTATCAATAAAGATGTGCAACATCATCAGATTCCAAATTATTTTCCCAAATTATTTTATCTTCCAAAATATCTTTACAAGATATAAAATTTCCACACTTAACCGTTTGAAAACAAATTTCAAATCAATTGCCACATTTCATTTTATCTTTGAAGATAAAATCTCAAAACAGTTCATTTCATATTGGAAAAGCATTTCCATACTTATTTAAAAATAAGTATTTCACAAATCTATTTATTTTCAACATTTGAAAATATTCGATATACTTAAATCAAAATTAAGTATACATTTCATTCTTTAAGGAAATCATTCTCTTAAGCACATTTATTTGAGTCAAAACGAATGTTACGTAAAACATCGTTACGACGACTCAAAATCACTAGTATAGGGATTCGAAATTTAAGATAGATATGTAAATCCCAATACTATATCAAAACATTTCCTTTCGGAAATCATTTACTATAACAACAGTGTTATAGTCCATCATTTCCTTATTCCTCGAAAACGTCTATTTCAACAATAAATGTTGAAATCTATGATTTCGATTCATAATACATTTTAAAACATTTTAAAATGTTTAACTTCATTTTTAATATCACTTTTTCAAAAATAAATCCATTTTACTTAACAATATATTCACTGTCCCAAAATCGTGAATATACTAACCAAATTTCAGTCTTTTCTATACATTTATTTCAATAGAGATTCGCTACCCAAAATCACGAATATATCTTCTTTAAAAATCTTCTATATTTAATTTATCAAATTCAATCTATTTCTAATTTATAAACACGTTTATAAATTCTATTTCTATTTTAATAACAACCTCGACTTATAAATCTTCTTTTAATTAACTTCTATATTTTACTTATCAAAATAAGTGATTTCAGATTTATAAACAACTTTCATAAATTCCAATTCTATTTATAAAAAACTTCAATACCAAATCAATTTCAATATTGATTTCTAAATTTATTTTCCATCCCAACTCATTTTATATTGACTTTCCAAATTCGTTTCAATTTGCCAATTAAATTTATAGTTGGACTTCCAACTTATTTCCTTGTTAAATAAATTCCTCTTAAAGAAAATAAATCTCTTTATCTTTTACAAACTATTTAGAAATCCAAATTTTAATTAAATTCTTCAATTTAAAATCACTATTATACGAAATTCATTTATTTAACATTTTCACTTGATTCTGGAATTAATTCAATAAGATTTCAAAAATCAGCCTTTATTCTTTTAAATTCTTTTCTTCAAATTTATTAAATTTCTAAAATTAAATTTACTTAAAAATTTCTACTTGAATTACAAAAATTCAATTTCATTTAGTTTTGGAACCCAATGATATCAAACATCCATTCAGCTAAATTTTAGCTTTCAAGCAAATTCCAGACATCAATATGATCAATAACATCAATATAGTTATTCACAGATTCATATCACAGTAGAAATAAATTCAATCAATGTGAGGGGTCCAATGGATCCCTCCAACCTGTTTCCCTGCATCCAAAGACGTCAGCACAATACCAATTCCACTTCGAGGTGGAATATCGCGGTATATAGGTTTTATAAAAATCCGCTTACTAACGGCGCAATAGGGTCTCATCCGCTATACGAGGCGGGAAATCATCAATCCAATATATACATATGCCAATATGTATATATTGCTATATATATAGATATATCCTATCATATCTAATATCGCATCCAATAGCAATCAATAACTGCAAAAATTCCACATTCAATTTGAGTGAGAAAATCTCACCTTAGCTTTTATTTTTGCCATCCATTTTCCATTTTGACCATTGCTTCATGATTTTTAACCTTGTATAAAACAATTTATACAATGTATAAATATTTGAATCAATTGACAATAAATTATCTTCTGTAAATTTATTTAAACCAAAGATTTAATTTTATCGAATGATTTATTTTAAACAGATGTTCTATTAACTATACTATCTCAATATAAATCATTCAAACTTCTGTTTTCTAGATCTTGTCTACAAGTATTCTCTTTCTGCTTGTATATAAATTTAAATTCAAAAAATAGGTTATACCTTACTGTAATTTATATATTGTAATATATAATTCAATTTCCTTATTGTAAAAAAAAATCTAATACAGGTTTTATATTTTTTTTTCTTACTGCTAAAAAAAATCTCATTTCCTGCAAATATATATAAACATTTATTCGATTAAATTTAAATAAAAGAAAAAGAAAAAGAAAACGCTACCTTACTGTACAGATCGAACTCACACCCACGGCTCGATTCGCAACCCCACTGTCGCGCCACCGTGCTTGCGATGCTCCCTAGCCCTTCAATCGATCGTCGTTCCCACCATCACTGCCGAGCTCCAACTCGAGTCAATGCGAGCCACCGCGAAGCTCACGAACCACATTTTCCTCAAGAAAAGTCGAACTGCTCCCTCCCTCATCTTCGTCGATGCCGAGTACTCGCGTGCGTCGCCTCTGGCCACCCAACTCCACGAGCCGCCACCACCAAAATCGAACCACCTCTCAAGCTCGAAATCACCCCTCACGACTTCGCGATACGCTGCCGAAGTTCAATCTCGCGGCCATTTTTCTATAAAAAAATTTCGATTTCCAATTGGAACGAGAGGAGAAAAGATGTAATAATTTTTTTTATTATTCTAAAGAGGGATGAATTGATTTTTTGAATAGGAGGGCTCGTGATTTTTATCTTGAACGAGCGGCCATTATTTCTTTTTTCTCAGATGAACGAGATAATTTTTTTGTTTTGTTTTGAATCTGAGTTGATCGGTGATTTAAAAATAGAAGGAGGGAGACAGAAGACATGGGTTGCGTGATCTTTTCGTGATGCTCGGCGTGTTTAAAGGCGTGGATGAAGGAGATGTTGTGCTGCTGTTGACCAAAATTTTAAATTTAAATTTAATTTGAATTTGATTAAATTCCAATGCGTTTAGGTGTCGTGTGCTCACAGAACAACTCCGAACGCTACGAAATTTGAAACCCGATAATAATACAATATTACGGACCCAATGGAACTGGTTTCGTCGAATTCCGAGACTGTTTGAAAAATGACTATTGTTAAATATCGATTCTAACAATTAAATTCAAAACTGAGCAAAACAGTTTAAATTTCAATTCTGAAGCTGCTGTTATCTTCAGTGTTATCAATATCAATTTTACAAGCGTTTGAAATATTTTTAATCGGCCTAAATTTGAAGATTCAAATTTTTATTCAACTTCCAATCGATTAAATTTTATAATTAAATCGCCAAATTCAAATTTAAATCGGGGATTCAAATTTAAATCATCGTTCAAATATTTAAAATTAATTAAATATTCTCAATTTAATTTGTTCAAAATTCTGGGTCGTTACAAATTTCCCCCCTTAAAAGAATTTCGTCCTCGAAATTACAAGTTAGGAAAAGTGGTCCTTAACTCGTCTATCATTTTTCACAATCAATAGTTTTATCAAATTTTCAAAACAAATCTCTCTACTAAAGATTCGTTATTTATTCAACTAAATTTCTAAACCTTAATTATAAGTTTTAAACATCATTGTTTCCTTAACAATTCAAATTCGAGTTTAAATTCAAATTTAAACTTTCAAAATTTTCTCAAAAATTTTCTAACACTCGAAATTTTCGAAAAATTTCGCCAGCGTCTCCTTTGCGCGGCTAATATGGCACGACTACAAAATGTCCCTACGGACTCTCAGATTTCAAAAAGAAAAAGAAAAAGCCAAGCGACTAGACAAGAAATCATCAAAAACTCATATTATAATTCAAATACTTACCTTTTTCGAGCAATTCAAATTATCCTTGAAATCAAAATCCCAATTCCTTTCATATACCTGTATATCCTACTAGCCATAATATCTAGTTACAACATTCAAATCATTTTGCAAATCCTATTACAAAATTTTCAATATAAACTGCTTATACATTTTTACTTCACTGTTGAAGTTACATATCTATTATCATTCAATTTTACATTTCAAATTTCATTTGGATTCAATTCAGAATTCCAATCTAATTTGGATTCAATTCAACTTCTGAATATCGAATTTCATTTTCTTGCACTTGCAATTGCAAATTTATTCACAATTTCATTCATTTACAATTTGAATCTCATTTCTATCAAATTTCAAATATTTCTACAAGTCTTTGACTTACTTACATTTTGATTTATACAATCATTTATACATTCACATTCACAATTCCATTTCATTAAGGAATTTTATTTTCAATTATCTTCTTGGAATTCTATTTTCATTTATAAATTCATTTACAATTTATATTCACCATTTTATTCATATATGAATTCATCTCTTTATATTTCGATTCACATTTATAAATTTCATTAAGGAATTTTTATTAAACTTTAAACTTTACAAGTTATCAACTTCATAATATTTCATAAATATTTTTATATAGTATTCCAGATTCTTACCAACATTTCAAAAATCATTTTGAAAACAATTCAAATTATCCTTTTGAATTTCAAAACAAAACCCAAATTTTCCAAACAACTTCCATTTAAAAACAATTTAGCAGCAATTCCTCTTTTGGAAACCCGAAAATGAACACCGGTGATGTCGCGATCATCATTGGAATTATTTTCCAGCGACCGAAAAGAGTTTAGAGCTTTCCACTCTCTAAAACAATTTTCCACAATATCAAATCCTTTGAAAAATCATTTTCAAACCAAAAAGGAATTAAACTTTCCAAATTTCCAAATTTTTCACATTCCTTTCAAAACATTTCCAAAAACTTCTCTGGAATTCCGTTTTAAATTACAATTCACATTTGTAATTTACATCCTTTAAATTCATTTGTATATGAATTTATTTCTTAACTTTGGAGTTATGATTTCTATTTCTTACTTAATTCCAATGGGAATAATTTAATATTATTACTTCTAGCAACCATGCAACCATATACTGTAATAATTTACAGAAAATTATTTCTTTTATATACAAAAATAGTTTTGGGTAAAATTATTTCATTCACCCTATTTATAACAATACTGTGCCGAATTGTTCTATTCGAGTGTTTAGAAACCCCTTCGATACAGTTTTGCAGACTGTGCCGACGAAGGTTCATATACCACTCAATAAACCAATCATCACAATACAAAACAATTTTTATATTAACTAACAAATACGCGCTCATATCTATTATTACACTCAACTCATTCTAGAGTACTACTGACTCTATCTCTAATGAGTAACACCCAACAGAGAAGGGTTGTCGCTTAACCATATGCTCTGATACCACGCTGTCACGTACAGGAATTTTCGACTTTCGAAAATTCGACATCGATACTCACTTTATCGACTGCCGAGCAATCGAGTGCCGGAAACTCCAATAGTGAGGGTTTTAAATAGGAGAAAACGGTAGAAGAAGAAGAAAGCAGAAGAAGAAAGAACAACATCAGGAACAGAAAACAATATCAGAATCTCACATATCGCAGCGGAACAATATACAATAGATAATTACTAGTCTTTTAAAACAAAGAACTATATCATTTTATACATACATCAATCATCAGAGTCAATATACAACAATGGACAGTTTTATAAGCTTGTCCTCATACAGAATACACAGCAGAATAAATAATATCAGATACAAATACTACGTCTCGCCATCCAGCTTGCTTCCAAAGCTCCAGAATATCCAGAATATCCTGATAATATAACTCTAGACTGCCCGTGTGGAAATTGGTGGGCACCCAGAGTTTAGAAGGGAACAATAAACTCCGAGTCAGTCATGGTGACTGGTGTGAGATCGTAAAACAGTTATTTTTCACAAAGAAAATAAAACAAATTCGCAATGCTTTTGGAAAATGAAACTACCATAAGACCTCCCGCTACACACACAATGCAAACGCAGAATTGGAGGAGATTTCTTCTTATGATAGTCAAAGATGCTTACTATGCAAAAAATCAAATTCTTTTTGATATTATTATTAGTGCATAGTGTAGAAAACATTTCGAAAGTAGAATATAAATCTTAGCCAGCATAGGTACCATTATAGTATGCTTGCTATAGCTACCATATTAAATGGCAGGTTCTACAACTAAAACCGTACAAGGCTCGTATTGTTTCTTTGGATTTCCAACAAATGGTCAGGCTAAGGAACTTCCTATCCACGATGGGTACGTCCCTGGAATAGACGACCCGAGAAATAACCTAACATTACGGTTAGATCTCTGCCAACACAAGGCCGGGTTACCTCTGCAAAAGTAGGTAACTACTGACATGCGTATGCCATCCCCCGATCGTCACCGATCTTCCCGAGGATCCCCGATTCGCAACAACCACAAAGTAATAAATTTGCAGCAACCACAGAGGTTAAGTATCTGGGCTCCATACCATGATACCACCTTTATCCAGAAGGAATGACATACACTAAGGGGCGCTACTCCCTAGAACCTTGCCGCATTCTTCCTGTTTTGACCATTTCCGGGGTGTGAGGCTCGACGAAGTCTCGTCCACAAAGCTGCGCTTTCTACAAAGCCCTGCTTCGGGTCAAACAAAATGATCAACCTATGATCACAAAGATATAAGATCAAACAAATGATCATAGCACAAATGATCAAACACTGATCATTTCACAGCAACACTTAGTATGCCACGTTACCAAATTGGGATATATCGCTGATAAATTTCAACTACATAACCTCTGAGCTCGTACATCTCAGAGAAGGGTGTTAAGCTAAGAGAATAAATTCTCCGCCACCAACAGAAATGTATTTGAAAGAAATCAGCTTTATATCTCAAATTGTAACGTCAGACATACAATCCATACAAGTCTGTTCCGGGATCGAACAGAACCGAAGGCACTTCTCACGAAGCCCTTGCATATCCGGATAAATTTCTAATCACGTCCGGACTTCCCGTCACTAAGGGTGATAAAACCTCTAAATCGGAGATCAGCCGATGTAGAGTAACTCGACGGTAATCCTTCCGTTTTCAAAAATATCCGGTCCTCAACATCGGTCTTCAAATGCGATTCATAACGACGTATCACATATTCGGAATGGGTTATACGACCCCATGGTCCTTTCCCGGCTAACCCGAATAGTGAGCGATTATTCAAAAATAAGTGTGGCATTCAAATTCATCCAATTCACAACAAATACCTATCTAAAGGTAATTATTGATAGTCGGTTATTTAACTATCAATAAAGATGTGCAACATCATCAGATTCCAAATTATTTTCCCAAATTATTTTATCTTCCAAAATATCTTTACAAGATATAAAATTTCCACACTTAACCGTTTGAAAACAAATTTCAAATCAATTGCCACATTTCATTTTATCTTTGAAGATAAAATCTCAAAACAGTTCATTTCATATTGGAAAAGCATTTCCATACTTATTTAAAAATAAGTATTTCACAAATCTATTTATTTTCAACATTTGAAAATATTCGATATACTTAAATCAAAATTAAGTATACATTTCATTCTTTAAGGAAATCATTCTCTTAAGCACATTTATTTGAGTCAAAACGAATGTTACGTAAAACATCGTTACGACGACTCAAAATCACTAGTATAGGGATTCGAAATTTAAGATAGATATGTAAATCCCAATACTATATCAAAACATTTCCTTTCGGAAATCATTTACTATAACAACAGTGTTATAGTCCATCATTTCCTTATTCCTCGAAAACGTCTATTTCAACAATAAATGTTGAAATCTATGATTTCGATTCATAATACATTTTAAAACATTTTAAAATGTTTAACTTCATTTTTAATATCACTTTTTCAAAAATAAATCCATTTTACTTAACAATATATTCACTGTCCCAAAATCGTGAATATACTAACCAAATTTCAGTCTTTTCTATACATTTATTTCAATAGAGATTCGCTACCCAAAATCGCGAATATATCTTCTTTAAAAATCTTCTATATTTAATTTATCAAATTCAATCTATTTCGAATTTATAAACACGTTTATAAATTCTATTTCTATTTTAATAACAACCTCGACTTATAAATCTTCTTTTAATTAACTTCTATATTTTACTTATCAAAATAAGTGATTTCAGATTTATAAACAACTTTCATAAATTCCAATTCTATTTATAAAAAACTTCAATACCAAATCAATTTCAATATTTATTTCTAAATTTATTTTCCATCCCAACTCATTTTATATTGACTTTCCAAATTCGTTTCAATTTGCCAATTAAATTTATAGTTGGACTTCCAACTTATTTCCTTGTTAAATAAATTCCTCTTAAAGAAAATAAATCTCTTTATCTTTTACAAACTATTTAGAAATCCAAATTTTAATTAAATTCTTCAATTTAAAATCACTATTATACGAAATTCATTTATTTAACATTTTCACTTGATTCTGGAATTAATTCAATAAGATTTCAAAAATCAGCCTTTATTCTTTTAAATTCTTTTCTTCAAATTTATTAAATTTCTAAAATTAAATTTACTTAAAAATTTCTACTTGAATTACAAAAATTCAATTTCATTTAGTTTTGGAACCCAATGATATCAAACATCCATTCAGCTAAATTTTAGCTTTCAAGCAAATTCCAGACATCAATATGATCAATAACATCAATATAGTTATTCACAGATTCATATCACAGTAGAAATAAATTCAATCAATGTGAGGGGTCCAATGGATCCCTCCAACCTGTTTCCCTGCATCCAAAGACGTCAGCACAATACCAATTCCACTTCGAGGTGGAATATCGCAGTATATAGGTTTTATAAAAATCCGCTTACTAACGGCGCAATAGGGTCTCATCCGCTATACGAGGCGGGAAATCATCAATCCATTATATACATATGCCAATATGTATATATTGCTATATATATAGATATATCCTATCATATCTAATATCGCATCCAATAGCAATCAATAACTGCAAAAATTCCACATTCAATTTGAGTGAGAAAATCTCACCTTAGCTTTTATTTTTGCCATCCATTTTCCATTTTGACCATTGCTTCATGATTTTTAACCTTGTATAAAACAATTTATACAATGTATAAATATTTGAATCAATTGACAATAAATTATCTTCTGTAAATTTATTTAAACCAAAGATTTAATTTTATCGAATGATTTATTTTAAACAGATGTTCTATTAACTATACTATCTCAATATAAATCATTCAAACTTCTGTTTTCTAGATCTTGTCTACAAGTATTCTCTTTCTGCTTGTATATAAATTTAAATTCAAAAAATAGGTTATACCTTACTGTAATTTATATATTGTAATATATAATTCAATTTCCTTATTGTAAAAAAAAATCTAATACAGGTTTTATATTTTATATATTTTTTTCTTACTGCTAAAAAAAATCTCATTTCCTGCAAATATATATAAACATTTATTCGATTAAATTTAAATAAAAGAAAAAGAAAAATAAAACGCTACCTTACTGTACAGATCGAACTCACACCCACGGCTCGATTCGCAACCCCACTGTCGCGCCACCGTGCTTGCGATGCTCCCCAGCCCTTCAATCGATCGTCGTTCCCACCATCACTGCCGAGCTCCAACTCGAGTCAATGCGAGCCACCGCGAAGCTCACGAACCACATTTTCCTCAAGAAAAGTCGAACTGCTCCCTCCCTCATCTTCGTCGATGCCGAGTACTCGCGTGCGTCGCCTCTGGCCACCCAACTCCACGAGCCGCCACCACCAAAATCGAACCACCTCTCAAGCTCGAAGTCACCCCTCACGACTTCGCGATACGCTGCCGAAGTTCAATCTCGCGGCCATTTTTCTAAAAAAAATTTCGATTTCCAATTGGAACGAGAGGAGAAAAGATGTAATAAATTTTTTTTTTATTCTGAAGAGGGATGAATTGATTTTTTGAATAGGAGGGCTCGTGATTTTTATCTTGAACGAGCGGCCATTATTTCGTTTTTCTCAGATGAACGAGATAATTTTTTTGTTTTGTTTTGAATCTGAGTTGATCGGTGATTTAAAAATAGAAGGAGGGAGACAGAAGACATGGGTTGCGTGATCTTTTCGTGATGCTCGGCGTGTTTAAAGGCGTGGATGAAGGAGATGTCGTGCTGCTGTTGACCAAAATTTTAAATTTAAATTTAATTTGAATTTGATTAAATTCCAATGCGTTTAGGTGTCGTGTGCTCACAGAACAACTCCGAACGCTACGAAATTTGAAACCCGATAATAATACAATATTACGGACCCAATGGAACTGGTTTCGTCGAATTCCGAGACTGTTTGAAAAATGACTATTGTTAAATATCGATTCTAACAATTAAATTCAAAACTGAGCAAAACAGTTTAAATTTCAATTCTGAAGCTGCTGTTATCTTCAGTGTTATCAATATCAATTTTACAAGCGTTTGAAATATTTTTAATCGGCCTAAATTTGAACATATATACCTCCATTTGTTCCACATTGTTTCATTCGAACAAAACCAAGTTAAAAACCGAAACTATTACTTCCATTTTACAACTTAAAGCAAACAAAACCACTAAACAGAGAAGATCGAAATCAAGCCCAAGCTAGCAGCTTTTCAAACAGCATATTGTTCTCTACCTTCAAAAGAAATACAATAGTTAGTAAACTTCTTTTCAAAAGTCTAATCTTCCCTATAACATGATTATGTAAAGATTAAATAGTAGTAATGGCCTTGAATATGTGCTGCATAGAAGAAAATATGTGTATGCCTGGGTATGAAAGCATGTAAATGCCTGTATACATGTCTTGCCTCTGACTTCTTGTTTCTACCATGTTCGACCACTTCAAAAATCCAATTCTCTTCATCTAGGTAGTTTTAGTTCATGAAGTCTGAAAGATTTTTGTTTGCACTAGGGTGTACTAAAATTTAAAAATAATTTTATGAGATATTAGCTAGTAGAAAACACTGTGAAGAGGTTGAACAGGTAAGTCAACAATTTTTGAAAGGAATCGATCGTTTTAATGCATGTGTTCATTTACGTAGATGGAATCGGTTTTGAAAATAATAATTTTTGTGGTATTTTCGTGATTTTTAAGTATATATGGAATGGGATATTGGGTGATGGTCAGTGTTATTTCATGGGTTGATTCCGGCGATCAAGAGGGATATTGGCTTTGGGACTTTGGTCGAAGGAAGGCGAGGGGATGGTGGTCGCGAGAAAAATGATGTTGTAATTTTATGGTGAACGAGGCGTCGGGCCGGAGGTGAGATAGGGTTTTAGGAGTGTTTTGGTCGAGGTGGGTTTCCGCTCGATTGTGACATCGTGGAGGCATAAACGTGGCTCGGAAGAGGGGGAAAAGGGAGCTGGGAGTCAGGCGCAGCTTCAGGTGGAATGGCGTGGTCTCTGGTGGTCGGCGGCGGCGGCACGAGGTGGATTTGGATGTGGGTTTTTCTATCAGGTGATGGCGTTTGCTCATCTTTTTGTTTTCGGGGGTTTCGAGGAACTCTAGGTAGCCGAGAGTGGTGAGGGTGGTGAAGGTGGTTTGGGGAAGGTGCCGGCGGTGATGGTCGTGCCTCCGGTCGCGTGTGCATGTGCACATGGTGTTGGGATATCAGGCAGTAGCAGTTGATTTTAGGAAGTAAGGATAAGGTAATAGAAGGAAAGGTAAAGAGAAAGAAAGAGTAGTAGGGAAGGGTTTCTTGGTTTGGAGCTTTGGGCTTATGGGCCGATATTGAAAAAAAAATATAAAAGTTTCTAAATGAAAAGAAAATGGTTTCAAAGTAATTAGTTTATGGTTATATATATTAAGTAATTTAAAACCTTAAGTTAACTTAAACCTTAGGATTAGTAATGGCTAGGATAAATAAAATAATTTAACTTAAATTAATTAAGTTAAGGTAATTATATATATGTTAATTGTTTATTAATTACTAAGGTTTATTAAAGAAAATAAATAGTTGTAATTAGTTAATAATTAATGATAAAATAAAATGATCTAAACCTTTAAATTATTAAAAGTCTTAAGTTAATTATACTTGTTAATTATTAATTAGTTCCAGATATTTAATTAGAATAAAATAAAATGGTTTGTAATTAGTTTAATAATAATTAATAAATTTTGTTTTAAAGTAAATTAACGATTTGTGTGACTTGTTAATCTAGTCTATGAATAGTTTAAATTGGATTAAGTACATTGGATTGCTTTGTTTCTCTAGTATGTTGTTTCCAGTTATTCTGTAATATGAAATAACCTGATATGAACAGTTAAATATAGAATGTGGGACGTTTTGTTTGAATAGATATTGTGATGGAATTTTTATGTGAATATTAACATTCTGAAAATTGAATTGTTTTGTTAAAAACAACTTGGCTTAAAAGATGGCGGTTGGATTCGAGGAGACCGGGATCAGATATCTGCATTATCCGGAACCACTTCGATTTAATAACTACTACAATCTTTACGGGTTGATTTGTAGAATCAAATAGGCTGGAATTGAATAAATTAAGTAAATCCGACTATTTTGAATAAGTAAATCCACTTAGATATTATTTTAATAATGGATTTAGCAACAAGCGTTGGTTATAACAAGATAAGAACTTGTAATGTTGGACGAGTTACCCTGGTTTTCAATGAAACTTTATAACTTAAGTATTTCATATTAGATGGGTTTACTCACGCTGGTTTCCAGCCTGACTCGGGTGTTACTTTGTTGTAATGCTCGGGTCAAACCGATTATTACAAATTTTCAGGTTAGGACGCTTTGGAGCTCAGGAGACGAGCTGGATGGCAGAGACGTATTGAGGATATTCCGCTGTGTATATAGGCTATTCTATCCAGTAGTTGAGGAAAAGTTATTATAACTGTTCAGATTTATTGTACTCTGATATCTTGTATATGTACGTTGACAGTTACAGCTTTTCTTGTATAAAATGCGGTTATTTATATATATTATATTTTGTTCCGCTACGATTGTGAAATTCTGTGCTGTTGTTTTCTGTTCTTATTCTTCCTCATTTTCTTCTTAACCCTAACAGTCTATGATTTCCGGCACTCGACTGCTCGGCACTCTATACAGTGAACGTATTAGTGTCGATTTTCGGGGTCGAAAATCTCCCGGCCGTTATAGAAAGTAAAGTATTAAGTATGTTTGGTTTGATTTGATATGTTTTGGAATTTTGTGCTTACTTTTTCTTAAGGAAATTCTAGAATTTTCTAAGTATGTTTAATAAAAGTAAACTTGATTAGTGAATTAATTAATACTTATACTTTTGAATATATGTTCCTATATAATAAAATAAAGGTTGACAACGTTGCGACAACATTTAATTGACAAAACGTTGATTTTCGACAAAATGTTTTACGGTCACATTTTGACGTTTCAGTTAAACTATTTATTTATGTAAACCAAATTTAAAAATGAAATTTTTTACTTCTTTAAATAAATTAAAACATGTCTATTCATATTTTAAAATTATATTTAAATAATATCAAAATCTCTATTTTTACATTGTATGTAAAACTGACAAAATGCGACAAAATTTGAACATTTTGTAAACCAATTAAAATTATGTTTCACAAACCTTATTAGATTATAATTATCATTACTAAATGATTTTAATATGAATTAAAACAAGTCTATCAAGGTTAAAATCCTATATCGTTAGGGTTAATATCAAAATATTGAATTTTGGCGTTGCATTGACAAAATGTGACGAATTTTGAATATTTTTATAGAACGATTACAAACATATTTTTAAACCTTTTAATATACTTCTATTATCTTTATTAGGTGTTTTTAATAAGACTTATCTTTTCAAATAAATATTCAAACCTATTTATTTAAGCATTTATTTATTTTTAACAAAACTTAACTTTTCCTGATTTGTTCCGAAATTCAAATTTATACTTTTTAATTATTAATTATAAGAATAAATAATTTCTCCATTATTATTTATTATATATAACATATTTATTTAAGTTTTAAATTCTTTTAAATTTAAAATAAAAAAATATCTCATTTTCGAAGTAGCAAAATTACGGGTCGTTACATATAGTATAATATGTTTGAAAAAAAACAAAAACAAACAAGTTGAATATTTATTTTGGAAAAAAGTATTAAATTTTATATACACTTGATTTGAAAATTTATATGAAATCTAGGGGTTTTGCACTATTTCGATTTTACATAAACCTAAGCACATGTTTCCATGATTTGAAAAAAAAATTATTTTTAAAATAAGTATTTTATAAATTGATTATGAAGATATGAAATTTTATACTTTGATTTCAAGTAGAGATTTAATGTAAAATGTAAGTATATTATTTATTTCAGTTTAATAATCTTTAAGTTTATACTTGTTCTAAATAATGTGTAACGACCCACTCCGAGACCCACATTAGCAAAGAGTATTAGAAGGTAACACCGTCTGCTAATGCGGAGAATAGAGCTGGTTAGGAGCGACCATCTATAGCCTCATCTTAATTATCTATTGAATACGCCGACAATTGCCACTTCTTACTCAAGTGGATCGACATCTCCAACAAATAGTTAATACAAAGCCATAGGTGGCTGTAGGATCTATCAGAATAAAATATAACAACTCAAATGTAATACACATCACAGAACAGTAGATCATCACATAAATTTTCACATATACAGATACATCATAGAGTTTACAAAATGATACATGTCAAGTGGTAAAGCAAACCACAATATACAGGCGAGTTAATGGAGTACATATCAGAGTTACGGACAAAAAGGACTATACAAAAAGCTATAACAAAAGGGAGCTAGCGGAATAGTCCTTGCGGAAGCAAATTAGGCTAAGTCCAATGTACCTAACCTGAAACATCTCGGTCTGACCCGAGTATAAAATACACGGGTCAGCTAACTAAACAAATCAGTTAGATAAACTCAATGATAATGAACATACAAGATCATAAAGTACCACAAATATCTCCAAAAGAGATAACCAAATCATCTAACATAAGATGAGTCAAAACAAGCCTCATATCATACGCATCTCAAATAAAAAAAGGATATCATATCCCAAAACAAGCCAAAAGGCAAATAACAAATACCAATAAAGGTACACAAGTTTCCATAAGGTAATCGCTACATATCGTGTGGTTCAAAGAACCTACACCGAAGAGAGATACACTAGGGAAATATAATTGCCAAAGAAACAAAAGATGCTCGAGCTCAGTACTGTATAACAAGGATCCACAAACCCGAAGGCACAAACACAATACCACTCGAGCAGTGACGATGGACCAACTCCAAAAGTGATACTATAGGGCAACAAACCCGAAGGCACACACCCGAAGGCAACATACCCGAAGGCAACATACCCGAAGGCAACAAACCCCGAAGGCTTAAGCCCGAAGGCAACAAACCCCGAAGGCAACAAACCGTAGTGGTGCAGGTCCGAAGGCCCAGTACTGGACACCACTAACTGCCAGAATGTGTCACAACTCTTAGAAAGGAACCCGAAAAATGTTAACGTGAGTCCCATACCACACGTTCGCACTAAACGGTTTACTAACCGTTAGTCAATTTCACACTCAAAGCAGTACAAAGTTCACCTCATCTCATCGGTAAACCAGACCCAAAGGTCAAGACGGTCAAACGAATAGATTAGGAATTAACTGAAAAGATAAACGCATGTGTTCATTGCACGCGTTTTATTTAATCATTTAATTCTCCTCCCTCTTCGCTCGAAGTGCAAAGTTGTGTGTGTGTTTTGGATAGAAATTATAAATTAGAGAAACGAGACCATTTGAAAAGATCATTTAATAAAACCCGTGTACGAAATCAAAAAGGAATTATCAAAGTCAAATTTGCAATAACAACTAATTGGATCAACACGAATCGATTAAACAATGGAAATTCAATCAAAAATAGGCAAATAGGCAAAAATAGGCAATTCCAGACGTCTAGGGGTCAATCCAGACGTCTGGATTTAGGTTCTGGAAACTCAGAAACCATCCAGACATCTGGAGGGTGGCTTCAGACGTCTGAAAGGGTGGTTCAGACGTTTGAAAGGGTGGTTCAGACGTCTGACAAGGTGTTTCAGACGTCTGACTCTGTTTTCTGCCAATTTTATAAATATCTGCCGAATAAACTTTTGCTCCAGGTTTAAAACCAGACGTCTGAGCTTGCATTTCAGACGTTTGAAGACCTGGTCTGGGCAACAATTTGCCTAGGCCATGATGGCCAAAACGATTCGGGAGCGATCGATCGAGCAATGACGACCAAGGATTTACGCCAAACGACAACCCGGCCTTATAGGCTCTTCGATACACCCTAAACATCAAAGTCTAAACATCCACAAGAGGATTTTCATAAAATTGGACCAAAACACAACAATTGGAATATTCACCAATTCAATTCAAATCAAAAGCAAACGGACATAGATAAGTGTTAGGAATTCATACCTAACAACAATGATATCTATAGAAGTAGATGTGAGTTCAAAAACTCACCTTTTTAACTCAAAAACAAATGATAAGAAGCTCAAACACAAGGAGAAGATCAACCACTCTTCACTTCAACTCTACAAGCTTCAATCTAAGATCAAAACAAGTATTTCCTAAATTAGGGTTTAGGAATTTTCTGAAATTGAAGAGGAGAAGAGATGGAGAAGATGAAGATGGAGCTTACCTTAGCTTCTCTTTGAATTTGGAGCAAGAATTGAGTTTGCAAAAGGAAACTAGGGTTTTGAATTTTAATTTCCCATTCTCCTCCCCATTTTCAGTTGAGCTTGAGAAAAAGAAATGAAAATGAGAATGAATGGATGAAGAGAGGGGCTGAGTTAGGTTATAGAGTGAGTTGGGTGAAACCCAAACCCAAAAGCCCACTTAGAAAATAGCGAAATTCAACTTACTCCAAACATATCGAAGCTTATACTCAAAAAAAGTCGCAAATACCATTTTGGACTCAATGGAAGTGGTCTCGACTCCCAATTCGACTCTTTGCAAAAAGTGACATTTTGGACTTTAATCCGACTAACGATGCTATATTTAAATAAAATATTTAAATATACAATCGTAAAATATGCGGGTTGTTACAGACTCCCCTCCTTAAAGAAATTGCATCCTCGCAATACTTAAGAAGAAAATAAAGAGTAACAACCATAAAAGCATATTGACACAAAAGAAAATGTGAAATAAGAGGTCCACCATAAAGTGCACGAAAGAGTAAGTCCGGGTGTGTTTGCTCGATGAATTCTCAAGATTCCCAAGAGCAAACCTTAGGATTTGAGGGCCATTGAACTTTCACAAGAAGAACATATTTATTTCAAAGGGGTTTAACCTCCGAAGTAATGATACGAATAGAATGTTGCTCATAAGTCAAATTTGGTGAAACCTCAATTTCTTCAATTACACCCGGCTCAAGAACAGAATCGGAATCCCTAAGGTATTTCCGTAGATGAGAGACGTGGAAAACGTCAAGAATAGCAAAAGAATTGAGCCGGTACGAAAAGAGGTGATAAGCCACGGAAACAATGCCTTCGGTGATGGGAAATGGACCAACATATCGAGGTGCTAACTTTCCCGATCGACTGCAACGCACAACACCCCTAAGAGGTGAAACACAAATGAACACCAAAACCAATACGACTAGTATCGGTACAAACAATAAAGGCTTGGTTCCCTTCGGGAACCGCAAGAATAAAAGCATCGGAAAAGAGTTCCTTTAATCGATTCTCTTTCCCGAAAAGCTAAGACTTCCAAAATTATAATGAACTTTTTACAAGAATTTACTGTGTTTGACTGTCTCATCATAGCCTTTAGGCGATTCCTATCGATAACGTTGATCAAGCGCATCAACCAGAATTCTTAAAGCACTCAATGGGCAAAACAACACAAAATCATCTTATATATGATAAACATGTCTCTTAAAAATTTTACAAATATTCTTTGCTCGTTTTAAGAACAAAACCCAATCATACTTATAAATATCTTATTAAAAAGATTTGCAAATTTTAATTTGTTATTTTCATCCATAATCAATAAATATAAGGATAAACTAATCGAGATATTCGTAGAATACTCGATTCACAAAATGGATGAAATAAGGTAGAAGGTTCGTCATACCGAATGACATAACGAACCAAACACAAAATCACAACGAGTACGGAATGCGGTAAGAGGATGCTACCTTCCGCAACTCATAGCTGATGAAAACCGGTGGCAAGGCCGAGCTGAAAAGACCTTAGCAGCATTCAATAAATTGCTTAGGTGATAATCCTAAGACAAGCTCAAATATTCCCGAAAATTCACAAACTACTTGAATGAGAGAAATAACACTTTCCTCATCCAGTGGGTTTAAAGAATAGAATGATATCACCTAATTTTGAAATCCAAATCATTAAGAACAAAAGAAATCTGCTTAATAGATTGAAGATGTCGAAGATGAATAGTCCACATTGGACATAGGATATGGCCTTCATAATAATTAAGCCAATCCTTTCCCAAAAATTAATTTCGAAGCCTAAATAACGCATAATATGCAAATCGGCTCGAAAAGAATAATCACAAAAATAATCTAGACATTTTTACAAAGCAAACTGAGTGTTGCGGTTCCACCAACTAGATTCGCAATTCTCAGTGAAGTCATCAAACCCATAATATTTAAAGACAAAGAATCAACACGTTCTTTTGATATAAAAGAGTGGGACGCACCCGTATCAAAAGAAACCAAATAGGAAGATCACGAAATAAAATAATGCCATCCAGGATAGGAGGAGAATTACCTCTGGGCTGAGAGGAACCTCCAGAAGCCTTAGCAACATAAAGCTTGCCAGACTTGGCATTAGCAGGAACATTAGGGCACGAGGAGACATGATGACCTTCCTTCTTGTAATAACGGCATAAGAGAGGCTTAGGACAAGCTCGAATCATATGATTAGGAGAACCACAATTGAAACACTTCTGAATGGAAGGTGTTCCAGCAGATTGAGCGTTAGAACCGGATTCAACAGGCTTTTCCTTCTTGGAAGGGAAAAATTACCGCTCATGAAATGGAAACTTCTTCTTATTGGGGTTCTTGCGAACCTCAATATTATCACCACTATCACACTCCTTCTCGATGGCTTCGAGATGAAGTGCTGAGTCAACCAACTCCTCAAAAGAAAGCTTAAGCTGAAGCATTAAAGATTTCTTAAGATATTTCTTAAGACCAGAGACAAACTTCAGATTCTTCTTATAAGAGGTGCTAATGAATTCAAGACCATACTTAGATAAGGCCTCGAATGACGCAACATACTCAGAGACGGAGGACTTCCCTTATTTCAACTCAAGGAAGGACGGGCTAATAAAACTTTCTCAGATTCAGGAACGAATTTGAGTTCGAATTGTTCCCGAAACTGAGTCCAAGAAAGAACAGACTCATCAAGTTCAACTACAAGAAGCTCGTACCAATCAAGAGCACACTCTTGCAATAAGCTAGAAATTACAAGAACTCGATCATGGTCAGAAAGATCCATACGAGAAAAGATACACTCACATGTGCGAATCCAAGCTTGGACCTCAAGAACGGACTCGGAGCCTTTGAATGGTTTTCCACCAAGATGAGAAAAATCACTGCACAAGCGTGCAAAGGCAGACTTGCATGGAGGAGATGCACGAATAGGAGCTGGAGGCTGAGTGCTCCTAAATAACTCCAAGAACTGATCGGTAGACATATAAACGGTGTTCGGATGCGAGCCACTGGATTGCCCAGCATCCGAGCGTCGTCCTCTGCCTCTTCCAGCCATTAGCTGAAAGATAAGATAAGATAAAGATTATTCACAAGGTAGATATCATTAATTCAAATATGGAATACTACGGAAAAATGCATTCCTAGATGTATTCCCAAAAATTCTATCTACCCCAAAGGCACGGAAGGAATAAAAGCACGATGATTCAAAGATTCATAACATTCGTACTATCCTTTGATGTACCGTAATATGTGTCTCTGTTCTATGTTTATCATATTTTGTTCTGAACCTGGCTCTGATACCAAGCTGTAACGCCCCACTCCGAGACCCACATTAGCAAAGAGTATTAGAAGGTAACACCGTCTGCTAATGCGGAGAATAGAGCTGGTTAGGAGCGACCATCTATAGCCTCGTCTTAATTATCTATTGAATATGCCGACAATTGCCACTTCTTACTCAAGTGGATCGACATCTCCAACAAATAGTTAATACAAAGCCATAGGTGGCTGTAGGATCTATCAGAATAAAATATAACAACTCAAATGTAATACACATCACAGAACAGTAGATCATCACATACATTTTCACATATACAGATACATCACAGAGTTTACAAAATGATACATGTCAAGTGGTAAAGCAAACCACAATATACAGGCGAGTTAATGGAGTACATATCAGAGTTACGGACAAAAAGGACTACACAAAAAGCTATAACAAAAAGAAGCTAGCGGAATAGTCCATGCGGAAGCAAATTAGGCTAAGTCCAATGTACCTAACCTGAAACATCTCGGTCTGACCCGAGTATAAAATACACGGGTCAGTCTGACTAAACAAATCAGATAGATAAACTCAATGATAATGAACATACAATATCATAAAGTACCACAAATATCTCCAAAAGAGTTAACCAAATCATCTAACATAAGATGAGTCAAAACAAGCTTCATATCATATAGGCATCTCAAATAAACAGAGGATATTATATCCCAAAACAAGCCAAAAGGCAAATAACAAATACCAATAAAGGTACACAAGTTTCCATAAGGTAATCGCTACATATCGTGTGTTCAAAGAACCTACACCGAAGAGTGATACAATAGGGAAATATAATTGTCAAAGAAACAAAAGATGCTCGAGCTCAGTACTGTATAACAAGGATCCACAAACCCGAAGGCACAAACCCAATACCACTCGAGCAGTGACGATGGACCAACTCCAAAAGTGATACTATAGGGCAACAAACCTAAAGGCACAAACCCGAAGGCAACATACCCGAAGGCAACATACCCGAAGGCAACAAACCGCGAAGGCTTAAGCCCGAAGGCAACAAACCCCGAAGGCAACAAACCGTAGTGGTGAAGGTCCGAAGGCCCAGTACTGGACACCACTAACTGGCGGAATGTGTCACAACTCTCAGAAAGGAACCCGAAAAATGTTAACGTGAGTCTCATACCACACGTTCGCACTAAACGGTTTACTAATCGTTAGTCAATTTCACACTCAAAGCCGTACAAAGTTCACCTCATCTCATCGGTAAACCAGACCCAAAGGTCAAGATGGTCAAACGAATAGATTAGGAATTAACTGAAAAGATAAACGCACGTGTTCATTTCACGCGTTTTATTTAATCATTTAATTCTCCTCCCTCTTCGCTCGAAGTGCAAAGTTGTGTGTGTGTTTTGGATAGAAATTATAAATTGGAGAAACGAGACAATTTGAAAAGATCATTTTATAAAACCCGTGTACGAAATCAAAAATGAATTATCAAAGTCAAATTTGAAATAACAACTAATTGGATCAACAAGAATCGATTAAACAATGGAAATTCAATCAAAAATAGGCAAATAGGCAATTCCAGACGTCTGGGGTCAATCCAGACGTCTGGATTTAGGTTCTGGAAACTCAGAAACCATCCAGACGTTTGGAGGGTGGCTTCAGACGTCTGAAAGGGTGGTTCAGACGTCTGAAAGGGTGGTTCAAACGTCTGACAAGGTGGTTCAGACATCTGACAAGGTGTTTCAGACGTCTGACTCTGTTTTCTGCCATTTTTATAAATCTCTGTCGAATAAACTTTTGCTCCAGGTTTAAAACCAGACGTCTGAGCTTGCATTTTAGACATCTGAAGACCTGGTCTGGGCAACAATTTGCCTAGGCCATGATGGCCAAAACGATTCGGGAGCGATCGATCGAGCAATGACGACCAAGGATTTACGCCAAACGACAACCCGGCCTTATAGGCTCTTCGATACACCCTAAACATCAAAGTCCAAACATCCACAATAGGATTTTCATAAAATTGGACCAAAACACAACAATTGGAATATTCACCAATTCAATTCAAATCAAAAGCAAACGGACATAGATAAGTGTTAGGAATTCATACCTAACAACAATGATATCTATAGAAGTAGATGTGAGTTCAAAAACTGACCTTTTTAACTCAAAAACAAATGATAAGAAGCTCAAACACAAGGAGAAGATCAACCACTCTTCACTTCAACTCTACAAGCTTCAATCTAAGATCAAAACAAGTATTTCCTAAATTAGGGTTTAGAAATTTTCTGAAATTGAAGAGGAGAAGAGATGGAGAAGATGAAGATGGAGCTTACCTTAGCTTCTCTTTGAATTTGGAGCAAGAATTGAGTTTGCAAAAGGAAACTAGGGTTTTGAATTTTAATTTCCCATTCCCCTCCCCATTTTCAGTTGAGCTTGAGAAAAAGAAATGAAAATGAGAATAAATGGATGAAGAGAGGGGCTGAGTTAGGTTATAGAGTGAGTTGGGTGAAACCCAAACCCAAAAGCCCACTTAGAAAATAGCAAAATTCAACTTACTCCAAACATATCGAAGCTTATACTCAAAAAAGTCGCAAACGCCATTTTGGACTCAATGGAAGTGGTCTCGAGTCCCAATTCGACTCTTTGCAAAAAGTGAAATTTCGGACTTTAATCAGACTAACGATGCTATATTTAAATAAAATATTTAAATATACAATCGTAAAATATGCGGGTTGTTACATAATGCGTTTAACAATAAAACTATTGGATATTTGGAACCCTATTTTAAAGTTTGTTAAATGATTTGATATGAATTTATAATAGTATTTCAAGCTTTTCGAAAATCTTTGCATAATACTATAGGGATATTTAAATGTATCTTATATTTTACTAAGCAAATAAGTTTAAAATGTTTTAGTTGAATTTTAGGATATACAAAAAATACTTCTTCTGCTTCAAAGACGAGTACCGAAGCTTAAATTTCTATTGTAAATTGACATAGTTATGAAATAATTGGATGAATATTATTTGATGAATGGTTTCCTTTGTTGCAAATCATTATTATAACTATTTTGGTTACATATGATTATTATGCCATGTATTAGTGTTTATGCTTACGGTTTAGATTAAGAATTCATGTTATAGTTCTATCAAACTCATGCATGCTTTCTATATCTTTCTGTAAGCAACTAATATTCAAAATGAATTGAGATAGGTACATATGAAGCCATTTAGACGTATATGCAATTTGACACGCTTTTGCTCGCTTTAATATGAGCAAACTCGCTCATATTAACGATGATAAGGTACATATCTCAGATTACATACCATACTTTTATATTTTTCCCTACGAGATGCCTCATCATTGAGATGAGATGTATTGAGATGAGATGTATTGTGATATATATGTGTATTGTAAATTTTTCCGATCGAGCCGTGCAAAGGAGACGCTGCCGAAATTTTCCGTATATTCGGGTGTTAGAAAAATTTTGAGACTTTAAAATTTTATAACTTATTTTACAAATAAGCCGAAATCAGAGTTTTGTAAGTTGATTATTTTAAGTAAATATATCTAATGTTAGATTCCTTACTTAATCCCTTTTCGAGGACGAAAAGTTTTGAGTGGGGGAGATTGTAACAAGCTGTATTTTTAACAATTTAATAATATTTAATTTTAAATGATTATTGAATAAAAATGGTTGAAAATAATAATTTTTCTTTTATTTATGTTATTTATTTAATATGAACTTGAAAGAAATTTTGGAAATAACCAATTTCAATGACTTAGGAAGTAACATGTATTGGAATGCAATTCAATGTATGCATATGTATGTAAAATAGCAGGAATTGAATAATGAATATTGAATTATTTAGTTCGAATAAATATTTGATTTTACAACTAAAATTCATTTGAAATCTAATATTGGAATTCATCGTAATTGAATTATTCAAGGGATTTGATTTATAAAGTGTAATCTTTGTATTTAGTGTAAGAATTTTTGTTGTTCTAGGATCGAACATTTTATTTTTAAGTGAATTTGTTTATGAATTTAAATGTAAGAGCATTGGTTGTATAAAGTTTGAACAAACATTTTAATTCACAAAAATGGATTAAGATAAAATTTGAATTTGAAATATTAAATTCATTTTAAATATAGAAAAGTTAATTTCATAAGTTAAATAACTTATATTTCAAATATAATGATTTATTTGATAATTAAATTGTTAAATTTAATTTTTGAAATTGTTTAAATAACTAAATCTTGAATTTAATATGAATGATTTCAAAAGTTGATTTAAATTTTATTTAAACCAGAATGAAGATTGTTAACTTTTAAATTTGAATTTAAAAGTGATTAAACTGATTTTCGAAATTTATCGTTTTAATTAACGTGTAAAAATACTCTTTTTGGGACTGTCTCGGATTTCGACGAAACAAGTTTCATCGGCTCTATAATAGTGAATTATTATGGGATTTCAAGTTTCGTAGCGATCCGACTTATCGTTTAGTCATGCGAGCTTGAAACCCCTAGATATTAATTAAGGAATTTTGAATTAAAATAATTTTATTTTGAAAAGCTATCTTCTGTATATGATTGGCTCTCGATACATATTGCATTGTGTTTGGAATAGGGGTATAACATATAGAACGCCAGGCGGCACGCTTCGTTTAGAGTTCGAAAATTTCACGAATGAATTGTACTTTGTAAAATTTTCTATAAATAGGCCTCAACTTCCATTCATTTGCTAAAACCCTAATATTAAAAAACCTAACCGCCATTTCCCAAACTCTCCATCCAACGGCCCACCTTTCTCAATGCAATCAGAGCCAATTTAGCCGAAATGTCCAAAATGAAAGTTGTCAAGCTCCTCACCACGAACCCATCCGCATGGCCTGATCGTCGATTGGTGGTCCACGATAGTGGCGGTCGCAGTGAGAAGGGGCACAGTTTTTGTTTGGGTTCACTACGATCGCGCGCGATCGCGAGGTGGCGCTGGGCGTTTTGGCGTGGCACGGTGGTTGTTGGCGATGGCAGCGGAGTGGTGGCGAATCATGTTCGATCGAGGTTCGAATGATAAAAAAAGAAATTCGCGTGCATGCGCGAGCCTGGGCATGAGCAGAGGGTGTTAGCGTGATGATGGGTGAAAGGTTAGATTAATTTTATGTTAATTATTATGTTAATTATATTTTAATTATATCGAATATTATTTAATCCGTAACTTTCTCGTACGAGGTCATATTCCAGTGAAACAAGTTGCGTTGGATTCGTATCAAAGTCGTCTACGACATGGAGCTGGTTGGAATTTATTTGACTCTAGAATATTTTCAGTTCAAATAAAGGTGAGTGGTTAAACCCATTCACAAAGTACTAAATTCCTACTGTTAGTTAAACCAATTAGCGAAGTGATAAATTTATGTTGATTGCAATCTGAAAATTTAATTGACTAAAAATTTAATTTATTGAATTTGAATTGACTAAATTTAGATTGACATTTAAATTTGACCGTTAAATTGATAATTAAATTTATTAGCTAAATTTGATAGTAAAATTAACAATAGGAATTGATAGTAAATCTGATAGTTAAATTTGTGACATTAGTGTGACATTTAAACTAATAGTTAAATTGTCATTTAACTTGATATTTAAATGGATGTAACAAACCAAAAATTTGAGCTATAATAATTAATTAACGAATCAATTAAATAATAAAATAATTTTGTGAAATTATTGGAATCGAGCTACGGGAGTTGCACCATTATGTCCGTGGCGATTTTCTAATCAATTTCCATATATAACTTGTCGAAATTCGAGTCAGTATGGAGAATATATGAGAGAAATAAGAAATCGAAAATAAAATGAAAAAAATAATAATAAATAAGGGGTCAGGTCGACCCAAACGTAGGTCAGGTTGACCCTAGGGTCGACCCCCAAAGGCCATAGGTCGACCTATAGGTCGACCCCCATAAGAGTTTGGTCGACCCACTTAATTATTGAACGTCGTTTCGTTCGTACATGTCATATTTTGATTTTTCTTCAATCCTGTGCGTTCGTGCTTCCATCCGATGGTTTCTAGCGAGCCTATGATGTGGTTGCACCAGATATAATCTTCAAATCTAACGGCGTGAGATCCCTAAGCTACACTATAAATAAGACCCTAGTATCCTTTGGGAGGGTAGATCTTAGGATTTGACCTATATATGGTAGGACTGAATGTAAACATGTTACTAGAACATGTTATGTATGATGGACGCTAGTGGTTGCAAGTGTTTGCTAGTGGATGCTAATAGATGCATATATATACACTAGGCACTATTATCTCTTAGGGATAGGCCTAACTAGGTCACTAAAATATATGCATATGGATGTGTGTGCATTTGCATTTTTATTTTATTTCCATGGTTGATATAAATGGATGATTATCATATGATTGTTGCATTTGGATGATGATTGTAGCACACATATAGAACTATCCGTTATCATTAGGGAATTTTCATTCAATTGGATACATGGCACAGACATGATTTCATTAAAGGAGGTCGACTGAATCGGTAGACCATTTAATCTTTTGCATTAGTTAAGGACATTGACACTGCACTATTGCATATAACATAAATTGCATTAGAAAGCTTAAGGACAATGGATGTAATGGATGATGGTTGAATATGTGGTTGTAGAATTTTGATGAAAATATTTATTTCATTCTTCTGTCCTTGGAGATTTCGGAGACGAAATCCTTTAAGGAAGGGAGAATGTAACAACCCAAAAATTTAAGCTATAATAATTAATTAACGAATTAATTAAATAAGTTTGTGAAATCGTCAAAATCGAGCTACGGAAGTTGCACCATTGTGTCCATGGTGATTTTCTGATCAATTTCCATATATAACTTGTCGAAATCTGAGTCAGTATGGAGAAGATATGAGAGAAATAAGAAATCAAAAATAAAATGAAAGAAAATAAATAAATAAATAAATAAATAAGTGGTTAGGTCGACCCAAACCTAGGCCAGGTCGACCCCCAAAGACAATAGGTTGACCTGTAGGTCGACCCCTATAGGAGTTTGGTCGACCCGCTTAATTCTTGAACGTTGTTTCGTTTGTACACATCATATTTTGATTTTTCTTCAATCCCGTGTGTTCGTGCTTCCATTTGATGGTTCCTAGCGAGCCTATGACATGGTTGCACTTGATTTAATCTTCAAATTCAACGGCCTGAGATCCTTAAGCTACACTATAAATAAGACCCTAGACCTAGCTATTTTTCTCATTCAGATTCTCTCCCAATTGGGTTCATTGCCTAAGACTGGACCCTAAAAAGAATTTTTTTGGGAGGAGATCTTTTTAATAAAAATATTCTATGCCCTAGAAGTAGATCCGGAAATGCCAAGGAATAGAGCTAAGGACCACAGGTGAGTGTTTTGTAATTATTTTAGATTTTTAAGTAATTAAAAATAATAGGGTTCTCAATAGTTGTAGTTTTTCTGCAATTTTGAGACAGTTTTTATATAAGTTATTTACAATTAGTTTTTGAAGTTCTTTTCAGTCTATTTTATTCAACTATTTTTTATTCATTTATTTACAGTTATTTACAGTTATTTGTATTTATTCACATCTGTTTTACGTTAGAATTTAGCCTGTAAGTGTTAGTTTCTTTTTATTCCTTTTTACGGGAATAAAATATAAGAATATTAAAAAGAGGAGAATTCGCTAATATGGATTAAATAGAAATAAACACTGAATTTACAGAAATTAGATGTAAAATAAGAAAGAACTGTAATAAAAAGAAGATAGACTGAAATAGGCAAATTTGAGACATTTGCAAGCATGTTTATAACTAGTGGTTATAACTAAAAAGATAGAATAGAAGAGTAACAATTATAACATTGGTTATAATTAAGGAGAAAGAACGGAAAAGGCTTATTTTAAAACTTAGATTAAGTTAATAAGCAAATATAGCAGAAATAACAGAAGGGGCTTATTTTAAAACTTACACAAAGTTAATAAGCAAACATAGAAGAAGGGCCCGTACCAACAGTGTAACGACCCGGAATTTTGGTCGTTAGATTTTGAACATTTAATTCATTTTAAATGTTGAATGTGGGTTATAAATTGATTTTGAAATACGAAGATTTTGATTTAATCAATAAATGAGTTATAATATCAAATATGGCAATTTGATCGAATTTGGATAATAATAATTTAATATTTGATATTGGGATAATTTGTGAATCTGGGTGTATATAGATACGGAAATGATTTCTAAAAATTTATTTAAAGTCTATTTGTAACGACCCGGCTTTCTATGCCCAGAAAGTCGGATCATTATGAAGAAAGAAAGGGGTAGAAAATAGAAAAGAAGAGAAGAAAGAAAGAAACAACAACAACGATCTCACAGCGGAACGAATAAATTATATTAATAACATAAACTATTACATAGTATACAACACTTTACAGAGTTACACAGCATATACATCACTTACTAGACAGTTATAAACATCTGTCTAGACATTACAACTCAAATACAAGACAAGACACTATCACAGATATCAACACAGCGGAATACTATATCTACGAACGCCGAAGCCTCCTGCTCCATTGCTCCTCCAGAATATTCGTCAAAGCTAAACCTGAATCCCTTGGCTACTCGTAAAAATTTGAGTACCCAAGAGTTTATAAAACAGAAATAAACACTTGGGTCAGACATGGGTCTGGTGTGAGTAAACGGGTTAAAATTGTTTAACTTCAAAACCTTTTGAAAACAAAGGTATCACGTAAGACTCCCCACCAATAAATATGGGTAAGTTTTTACCTTACGCTAACCAAAACATTTGATAGGAAATTCGATTGTATTATAATAGGGTCTAGGGTTTTCAAGTAAAATACAGAAATAGCTGAAATGCTTACATCTCACATTCCAACATAGTTGGGCACAACTAATACGTACGGCACTTATTGGAGTTTGGATTCCATACAATGGCAGGGCTACCGGGGTACCGCCCGTCACAGTACGTGGCCTAGATCACCGTACCGAGGATCACTCCCAATCCCCTGCAACACAAGGTCGGAACATCCCTTACTGGATAATTCCCGCACAAGATACCTCACGGTTGGGATCAGCAACCGCACCACTAAGTCGAAAATAGAAAGGGACATCTAGACAGAGGTAACCTTGTCCTACTTGGGTGCTACCCACTAACCTTGCTGCACCTCCCCTGTTTTAGCCATTCCCGGTTTGTGAGGCTTGAGGTCACGATTACCTTTAAATAGAACACATCTATCTTAGAATGCTCATCGTCCACCTGACGATGTGCTGAAAGCATTCAATCCATACAAGTTCGTTCCGGGTTCGAACGAAACCGAAGGCATTATCTCGTTACACTCGTTTTGGAATCACCCTCAGAGTTAACGACAATAACCCTTGCACTCTGAATCTTCATCTTCACTTGATTCACGACCTATCGTTAATTTGGATCGATGTGGTATTCGGGTCTCCAGACCTGGAAATCCGGTATACGGAAACCCGATCCCGGTCTCATCGAAATCCAAAGCGTATCTTTTAAGGCCAAGTTGTTTTAAAGGTTAAAACAATTTAATTCATTATCTTTATTCACATAGAAAGATAATTCACAATAGATAATCAACATTATCAGATAATCCATTTCAATATCACAATGCAACCAATGCATCCATATCACATAACATTATTCATCTCATAGCTGAGATTACAAACCATACATGGCAACCAATATCAATCATTCATACATAAGCAATGATCTAATGATCATACTATCTATAATTAATTTAAAATGAATTAAATTAATTACTTAATCTCTAATTAATTTAAAATAAATTAAATTAATTACTTCATCATTATAATCCTGCTTAACTTAACCATCAATTGATTACAAATCAATTTAAATAATTCACCATCTCAATATTCATTTCAATTAATCATTTCAGATTAATAATTCCTAATTACAATAAGTAATTTGCTTATAAATTAATTACACGAGTTAATTATATTAAACTCTTTGCAATTAATTAACTTGTAATTACTTAATTACTTAATTAACTAATATTAATTACATTAAACCTTTAATGATTAATTACTTCATTTATTAATTAATCCTTAATTAAATCAATTCTAAGTTACATCATTAATTAATTAATTAATGATTTCTAATTAAAATTTTATTTATCTTTCTATTTAAATTAATTACCTTAAGTAATTAATCTAAAATTAAACACATATATATTAATCACCATTGATTAATAACAATCCAGTAATTAACTACCTATAATTACTCATTCCATAAATTAATTATTCTTAATTAATTATCTCCATTAATCCCTTGATTGATTATAAAGTAATTAAATCTAAATTACTACCATCATTAAACATCTTTAATTACATTCAGTAATTATCAACTAATTACTTCCCTAAGTAATTGAAATTCCATTAATTACATTAAGTAATTATTCATCAAACCATCAAGTGTTTAAATTAATTAAACTAAATTAATTAATCTAAACTAATCACATTAACCAAATTAAATCCATAGGTAATTAATTTATTAATTACTTCCATTAAGTAATTAAACTTAAACAATTTCAAAATGATTATTATTAATTAATTAATCTAATTAATTATTTAAAATTAATCACATTAATTAATTGTTAAATAGTCTTAAGCTAATGACCTTCATTAACTATCCTTAATTACTTAATTAAGAAATTAACTTATATTAATTATTTTTAATTACAAACTAATTAATATTTAATTACCAATTAATTAATTTCTAATTATTAACTAATTAAGTGTTAATTGCAAATTAATTAATTCCTTTATCACTTGATTAATAATTATTTATCGTTAATTAAAATTTAATTAACAATTTCTAATTACAGATTAATTAACCTTAATTAATTAATTAATTTCAAACCTTAATTAATCAATTTTAAAAAAAAATTATTAATTACTTAATTAATCCACATTATTAATTAAATAATAAATGAACACAAATCATTAAGATTTTATTTATCTTTAAGATAAACATTCCTTATTTAATTAATTATTTAAAAAAAATTTGTTTTTAAATTTACTTCAAATTCCATTTAACTTCATTTTAAACTTAAGATGCAAATTTATCTTAGACAAGATTTTAAAGCAATTCAAAACTTATCTAATATGTTAAAAGAAACATCTACTTTATAAAATAAGTTTTAAAAGAATTTAAATTACAATTTAATTTAAATTCAAATCAATTTACTTAACATTCCAGGTTATTTTAAATACAAATTCAATTTAAAATTACTTTTAAATTTCAAACTGAAATACAGCTTGAACCTTTACCACAGATTTAAACTTAAATCCTTGAAAGCTTTATTTACATTTTACATCTTCCTTTTTTTAAAAATTCAACTTGTATTTTAAACTTTACTTTAAAATTAAAAAAAAAACAGTAACAGGTTTTCTGTTTTATTTGAATCCAAACCAGAATTTTTACAATTCAAATTATTTCAAAACCCATAATTTAAACTAATTGAATTCATATTTAAATTTAGGTTTTAAACTCAGTTCAGATTTTAGTTTACATTTAAACTTATTACTTCTACCTTTAATTTAAAAAAAAAACTGTAAACAGGTTCTGTTTTTGTTTTGAAAAACTTGAAACAATACAACACTCGATCCTCTCTATTTTACTTCGAGTCAAAACAGACTAGCTTCGAGTCACCCTCCAATTTACCCAAGACCATCTCGAGAAACCAAATCCTGCAACCCACTAATCATCACTAACATGCACACCACCTCTCTGTGCACCCATACATCAACTCCGGCCACCTCTGACCATCACCAATGGCCATCTCCCATCGGCCAGTAACCCCACAACTCCCTTCAACATCAAATCCTTTAGAATTCAACTCGAATTCGAATTCGAGTTTAAAAATCAAAACCTGGAACATCAATCCCCCTTTCCAATCCCTAACCTGTCAACGGCGATTCCTCCCATCTCCGGCCACCATCACCTTTGAAACTCCAGTGACGACTTCAACAACCCATCCTCTTCCAAAAACCAAAACCCCAAGTCACTCGATCAATTACATTTGTCGAATTGATCACTTCTTCTAGCCACAGTAAAACTAGGGTTTAAAAATGCAAATCACAATCTCTTCTTCCAAAATGAAATGCACCTCAATCTGATAATTTTCTTAGCTTCTCTGATCACCCATCTACCTCCAGAAGAAATTACAACCCATACAAACCTATATATCATCAGAACTTTCCCAGTTTCCATTTCCAGTTCAAACATAAACTGCCCTTAAACCCCATTACTAAAAATCGTGAATTTAGTTTTAGAATTCATACTTTGGTTCAAGGGTTTCACTGATGTTACTGAATTCATGAATTTTTGAAGTTGGAATTTTCCTCTTATATTAATTTATGCTCTGTTATTTAATTTCCAGGCAATACAAAAATTTATTTAACCTATAAAAATGTTTAAACTTATATCTTAACTTAGACTAGAAAATGATATAATGGATTTTGATTAGAACTTAGGCCTGGCAACAAAAGTCTGAGAGAACCCAGATATACAGCAGCATGCACACAGATATATTCACAAATATATTCACACATATATATATTCAGATAAAAGAACAACCATGCAACCCATAATACAACACTTTCTATACAGATTTATCACAGGCATTGATATAATTATAGATTAAAAACTATTTTTAAAGAAAAGATTTACTCACCAGTTTAAAGAAAACAGAGAACAGTGTACAGGCTTTTAAGCTAAAATCTGGAATTTGAAAAGGAACTTGAATTGCTTCTTGGATTCGAAAACTTGAATTGTTATCATCCTTATTAAACTGAAATGCTGAAGAATGCTTTTACTTGAAAACATAGATGAACTGCTTTGTTTCCAGGAAGAAAATGTTTGCAGGCTTTTGATTTTCATCTCAGGTTTGAAGAAAGTTACAGGCTTGAACAGATTGAAGAAAAATGAACTATAGGTTTTGGTTTGCATTTTGATTTGAGGATTTGTTTACAGGTTGATGAAAAACTTTGCAAACCTGATTTGGAAATGTATTACAGGGATTTGAGGAAGTGTTTGCAGGTTTAGTTGATTTCTGGTTTGAGGGAGTGATTCCAGGTTATTGAATTTGATTTTTGTTTGAGAAGTATTGAATTCAGATTTGATTTTGAGAAATAAGTTTTCAGCTGAATTTTCTTTGTTTAGAAATTAAATGAGAGAAAAGAAAAAGAAAATTGAAGATGTGTGCTTATATAACTTAATTTATGAATTATCAAAAATCAAAGAAAAATAAAATACAAAATGACATTTGTCATCTTCCTATATTAACATGTTGACACATGTGCTTAGATGGTTTTACTAATTTACACATATAATTTTACATGCAAAAATGAATTTTATAAATGGATAAAGTTTTAATTAACAAATTTCTAATAACTATATACTTATTCAAATTTAAATCAAAGAAAATCAATCAGCTTATATATATACATATATAACTACACATTAAATTTTTGAAAATAACAAATTCTATTTCCTTTAAAATCTATTTATTTTTATATATAAAACAAAACATTATTAATATTGTTTGAAAATAACACATTTATCAATTTTAAATATTTATAAAAGAAGATTGTTAAACCAATTTAAATCTTATTGATCAAAGATTATTAAATCAATTTAATTTTTAAACAGATTATTAAATTGATATTGCCCAAAATTCCCGGGATATCACATTCCTCCCCCCTTAAAATAATTTCGTCCCCGAAATTAAAAACAAAGGTAATTTAATAATCTATTTAAGATTTTTAATTTTAAGTCACAATCATATATTATCAACCATAGCAACCAATCATCCAAACAAACAATTCTAACTATCCAGACAAAATTCTGGATAGAATTTCCTCGAGTTTCCCCAAGTATATATATATACCGGGATACTCGCTCTACAAACAATCTAAACAACTAAGCTATAGATCTCCTACTCATCTAGATCTACAGAACTAAACAGAATATCAGACTACAGACGAGTCTGACTCAACTACCAAACTTCCCAAAACTGCAGATTCTAAAACCAGAGATAGATCAAATACGTATTCCCTCAGAGATACGTAAAACATAATGAATTCCAGTTATCCAAACTGACAATTCAACCAAGTAGACCAATTACTTATCCAAATCAGAACACAGACGAGATCCAAACATACTCTACTTCACAATTATCCGTAGATTCCAAACTTACTCCTCCTATCCAGAGATACACTCCAAACTGCTTTCGCTGCTCAACTCTGATATGAGGTAGGACACAAGCACAGACTGGACAACTCACTTCTAGAAATAAGGTTCACTGATCCATAAAGAAAACTCAGATACTCCAGCAAAACTTGAGCTGCTTTACCAAACTCTATCTCTAGGAAACATCCTTCCACTAGACTGAACCACCGGTATCACTCCTGGAATCCAGTCGATAAGAAAACTCAACCTTCAGATGCGGACAAACTTCTGACTTCTCTGAAGACATCCAGAAAAACTCTGACAACCCAAGAGAACACTCAGACAATCGCAAGTCACTTTTGCGATCAACCCAACCTAATTCCAAACAGACTGTTCTCTCTTTACCAATCAGAACATCTTACACTTATTTATCCAATCCATCGAAGAAATGGATCCTCTTTGCTGCTTCTGAACTTCACTTCCAGAAAAACTGCTCAGCTAGAAAATTTCCTGCCAACGCGCAGAATACTCCGAGTTGCACTACTGCCACATATGCCAAAGATTCCCAAATCAAAGCTCTTCGAGAAACTCGAACTCCAAACCAAAGCAGAAACACCATGCTGAACTCAGCGACAACACCGAAACAGACACACTTCCTTAATCTTGTTCCAAAGAAAACATCTTCAGGAACATCCATAGTCACTGCATCTCATCATACAGCTACTATTACCTGAGGTATCAAGGTACCATCACTCACTTCTGCCTCAACCGACAGATCCAACTTTACTCATCCAACTCCAAAGATAAACTCCGAACCATTACAGTTTCCTTCGGAGATCGATGAAATCCTTCACCACAGCAAAGCTTACTCGAGACGGTATTGGGTTTACAGTCTCGATATATACTTCCAACCTCAAACATTCAAACTCCAACTATTGGTAATTGTGTTACACACACTACCACCTTATCTACCTTTATAACTTATATTGGAAACCCGAACAGGTAACTCAATAAATAGGTAGAAATACATAAATATATATATTTAAAATGATATATTTTTTTTATATAGAAATTATTTCTGGGTAAAATTATTTCATTTACCTCTTTAAAACAATATTGTGTCCGTTGGCCTGGTTCAAGTGTTTAGAGATCCCTATCAATAACGTTAGCTACTCGTATTGACCAGAATCCATATACCACTCAACCGATCAATTAACACAATATAAAACCATTTTTATATAACTAACAATTACGCGCTCTCAAGATAGACACCACTTCAGAGCCTAGGTATTCACTCAACCTACTGCTCTGATATTCACTTAACCAAAAGCTTAGGCATTCGCTCAACCTATGCTCTGATACCATATGTAACGACCCGGCTTTCTATGCCCAGAAAGTCGGATCATTATGAAGAAAGAAAGGGGTAGAAAATAGAAAAGAAGAGAAGAAAGAAAGAAACAACAACAACGATCTCACAGCGGAACGAATAAATTATATTAATAACATAAACTATTACATAGTATACAACACTTTACAGAGTTACACAGCATATACATCACTTACTAGACAGTTATAAACATCTGTCTAGACATTACAACTCAAATACAAGACAAGACACTATCACAGATATCAACACAGCGGAATACTATATCTACGAACGCCGAAGCCTCCTGCTCCATTGCTCCTCCAGAATATTCGTCAAAGCTAAACCTGAATCCCTTGGCTACTCGTAAAAATTTGAGTACCCAAGAGTTTATAAAACAGAAATAAACACTTGGGTCAGACATGGGTCTGGTGTGAGTAAACGGGTTAAAATTGTTTAACTTCAAAACCTTTTGAAAACAAAGGTATCACGTAAGACTCCCCACCAATAAATATGGGTAAGTTTTTACCTTACGCTAACCAAAACATTTGATAGGAAATTCGATTGTATTATAATAGGGTCTAGGGTTTTCAAGTAAAATACAGAAATAGCTGAAATGCTTACATCTCACATTCCAACATAGTTGGGCACAACTAATACGTACGGCACTTATTGGAGTTTGGATTCCATACAATGGCAGGGCTACCGGGGTACCGCCCGTCACAGTACGTGGCCTAGATCACCGTACCGAGGATCACTCCCAATCCCCTGCAACACAAGGTCGGAACATCCCTTACTGGATAATTCCCGCACAAGATACCTCACGGTTGGGATCAGCAACCGCACCACTAAGTCGAAAATAGAAAGGGACATCTAGACAGAGGTAACCTTGTCCTACTTGGGTGCTACCCACTAACCTTGCTGCACCTCCCCTGTTTTAGCCATTCCCGGTTTGTGAGGCTTGAGGTCACGATTACCTTTAAATAGAACACATCTATCTTAGAATGCTCATCGTCCACCTGACGATGTGCTGAAAGCATTCAATCCATACAAGTTCGTTCCGGGTTCGAACGAAACCGAAGGCATTATCTCGTTACACTCGTTTTGGAATCACCCTCAGAGTTAACGACAATAACCCTTGCACTCTGAATCTTCATCTTCACTTGATTCACGACCTATCGTTAATTTGGATCGATGTGGTATTCGGGTCTCCAGACCTGGAAATCCGGTATACGGAAACCCGATCCCGGTCTCATCGAAATCCAAAGCGTATCTTTTAAGGCCAAGTTGTTTTAAAGGTTAAAACAATTTAATTCATTATCTTTATTCACATAGAAAGATAATTCACAATAGATAATCAACATTATCAGATAATCCATTTCAATATCACAATGCAACCAATGCATCCATATCACATAACATTATTCATCTCATAGCTGAGATTACAAACCATACATGGCAACCAATATCAATCATTCATACATAAGCAATGATCTAATGATCATACTATCTATAATTAATTTAAAATGAATTAAATTAATTACTTAATCTCTAATTAATTTAAAATAAATTAAATTAATTACTTCATCATTATAATCCTGCTTAACTTAACCATCAATTGATTACAAATCAATTTAAATAATTCACCATCTCAATATTCATTTCAATTAATCATTTCAGATTAATAATTCCTAATTACAATAAGTAATTTGCTTATAAATTAATTACACGAGTTAATTATATTAAACTCTTTGCAATTAATTAACTTGTAATTACTTAATTACTTAATTAACTAATATTAATTACATTAAACCTTTAATGATTAATTACTTCATTTATTAATTAATCCTTAATTAAATCAATTCTAAGTTACATCATTAATTAATTAATTAATGATTTCTAATTAAAATTTTATTTATCTTTCTATTTAAATTAATTACCTTAAGTAATTAATCTAAAATTAAACACATATATATTAATCACCATTGATTAATAACAATCCAGTAATTAACTACCTATAATTACTCATTCCATAAATTAATTATTCTTAATTAATTATCTCCATTAATCCCTTGATTGATTATAAAGTAATTAAATCTAAATTACTACCATCATTAAACATCTTTAATTACATTCAGTAATTATCAACTAATTACTTCCCTAAGTAATTGAAATTCCATTAATTACATTAAGTAATTATTCATCAAACCATCAAGTGTTTAAATTAATTAAACTAAATTAATTAATCTAAACTAATCACATTAACCAAATTAAATCCATAGGTAATTAATTTATTAATTACTTCCATTAAGTAATTAAACTTAAACAATTTCAAAATGATTATTATTAATTAATTAATCTAATTAATTATTTAAAATTAATCACATTAATTAATTGTTAAATAGTCTTAAGCTAATGACCTTCATTAACTATCCTTAATTACTTAATTAAGAAATTAACTTATATTAATTATTTTTAATTACAAACTAATTAATATTTAATTACCAATTAATTAATTTCTAATTATTAACTAATTAAGTGTTAATTGCAAATTAATTAATTCCTTTATCACTTGATTAATAATTATTTATCGTTAATTAAAATTTAATTAACAATTTCTAATTACAGATTAATTAACCTTAATTAATTAATTTCAAACCTTAATTAATCAATTTTAAAAAAAATTATTAATTACTTAATTAATCCACATTATTAATTAAATAATAAATGAACACAAATCATTAAGATTTTATTTATCTTTAAGATAAACATTCCTTATTTAATTAATTATTTAAAAAAAATTTGTTTTTAAATTTACTTCAAATTCCATTTAACTTCATTTTAAACTTAAGATGCAAATTTATCTTAGACAAGATTTTAAAGCAATTCAAAACTTATCTAATATGTTAAAAGAAACATCTACTTTATAAAATAAGTTTTAAAAGAATTTAAATTACAATTTAATTTAAATTCAAATCAATTTACTTAACATTCCAAGTTATTTTAAATACAAATTCAATTTAAAATTACTTTTAAATTTCAAACTGAAATACAGCTTGAACCTTTACCACAGATTTAAACTTAAATCCTTGAAAGCTTTATTTACATTTTACATCTTCCTTTTTTTAAAAATTCAACTTGTATTTTAAACTTTACTTTAAAATTAAAAAAAAACAGTAACAGGTTTTCTGTTTTATTTGAATCCAAACCAGAATTTTTACAATTCAAATTATTTCAAAACCCATAATTTAAACTAATTGAATTCATATTTAAATTTAGGTTTTAAACTCAGTTCAGATTTTAGTTTACATTTAAACTTATTACTTCTACCTTTAATTTAAAAAAAAAACTGTAAACAGGTTCTGTTTTTGTTTTGAAAAACTTGAAACAATACAACACTCGATCCTCTCTATTTTACTTCGAGTCAAAACAGACTAGCTTCGAGTCACCCTCCAATTTACCCAAGACCATCTCGAGAAACCAAATCCTGCAACCCACTAATCATCACTAACATGCACACCACCTCTCTGTGCACCCATACATCAACTCCGGCCACCTCTGACCATCACCAATGGCCATCTCCCATCGGCCAGTAACCCCACAACTCCCTTCAACATCAGATCCTTCAGAATTCAACTCGAATTCGAATTCGAGTTTAAAAATCAAAACCTGGAACATCAATCCCCCTTTCCAATCCCTAACCTGTCAACGGCGATTCCTCCCATCTCCGGCCACCATCACCTTTGAAACTCCAGTGACGACTTCAACAACCCATCCTCTTCCAAAAACCAAAACCCCAAGTCACTCGATCAATTACATTTGTCGAATTGATCACTTCTTCTAGCCACAGTAAAACTAGGGTTTAAAAATGCAAATCACAATCTCTTCTTCCAATGAAATGCACCTCAATTTGATAATTTTCTTAGCTTCTCTGATCACCCATCTACCTCCAGAAGAAATTACAACCCATACAAACCTATATATCATCAGAACTTTCCCAGTTTCCATTTCCAGTTCAAACATAAACTGCCCTTAAACCCCATTACTAAAAATCGTGAATTTAGTTTTAGAATTCATACTTTGGTTCAAGGGTTTCACTGATGTTACTAAATTCATGAATTTTTGAAGTTGGAATTTTCCTCTTATATTAATTTATGCTCTGTTATTTAATTTCCAGGCAATACAAAAATTTATTTAACCTATAAAAATGTTTAAACTTATATCTTAACTTAGACTAGAAAATGATATAATGGATTTTGATTAGAACTTAGGCCTGGCAACAAAAGTCTGAGAGAACCCAGATATACAGCAGCATGCACACAGATATATTCACAAATATATTCACACATATATATATTCAGATAAAAGAACAACCATGCAACCCATAATACAACACTTTCTATACAGATTTATCACAGGCATTGATATAATTATAGATTAAAAACTGTTTTTAAAGAAAAGATTTACTCACCAGTTTAAAGAAAACAGAGAACAGTGTACAGGCTTTTAAGCTAAAATCTGGAATTTGAAAAGGAACTTGAATTGCTTCTTGGATTCGAAAACTTGAATTGTTATCATCCTTATTAAACTGAAATGCTGAAGAATGCTTTTACTTGAAAACATAGATGAACTGCTTTGTTTCCAGGAAGAAAATGTTTGCAGGCTTTTGATTTTCATCTCAGGTTTGAAGAAAGTTACAGGCTTGAACAGATTGAAGAAAAATGAACTATAGGTTTTGGTTTGCATTTTGATTTGAGGATTTGTTTACAGGTTGATGAAAAACTTTGCAAACCTGATTTGGAAATGTATTACAGGGATTTGAGGAAGTGTTTGCAGGTTTAGTTGATTTCTGGTTTGAGGGAGTGATTCCAGGTTATTGAATTTGATTTTTGTTTGAGAAGTATTGAATTCAGATTTGATTTTGAGAAATAAGTTTTCAGCTGAATTTTCTTTGTTTAGAAATTAAATGAGAGAAAAGAAAAAGAAAAATGAAGATGTGTGCTTATATAACTTAATTTATGAATTATCAAAAATCAAAGAAAAATAAAATACAAAATGACATTTGTCATCTTCCTATATTAACATGTTGACACATGTGCTTAGATGGTTTTACTAATTTACACATATAATTTTACATGCAAAAATGAATTTTATAAATGGATAAAGTTTTAATTAACAAATTTCTAATAACTATATACTTATTCAAATTTAAATCAAAGAAAATCAATCAGCTTATATATATACATATATAACTACACATTAAATTTTTGAAAATAACAAATTCTATTTCCTTTAAAATCTATTTATTTTTATATATAAAACAAAACATTATTAATATTGTTTGAAAATAACACATTTATCAATTTTAAATAATTTATAAAAGAAATTATCTCCTTATTAAGAAATATTTGAAAAGAAATAAAACAACCCTTTTTGTAAATCTTATTTAAATTTAAAACTTAAGTTATAATATAATTTAAACCATTATACATTTACCTTAAGTATTTTAAAAACTATATAGTTAACTATTTGAATAATCTTTGAAAATCTTTAAATTAAATTTAATCAAAATTCCCAAATTACCAAAAATATATTAGAACTTGAAAATTATGTTTTATTTGTTAAATTCAATCTAAAGCTTTTCTATTTACAATATATACAATTATATATATCTTATAAATAGAAAATAATTTAATTAGCTTTTAAAAGATAAATATTTATTAATTAAATATTTATAAAAGAAGATTGTTAAACCAATTTAAATCTTATTGATCAAAGATTATTAAATCAATTTAATTTTTAAACAGATTATTAAATTGATATTGCCCAAAATTCCCGGGATATCACACTATTTGGATTTAAATAATTATGTTGGACTTGTGAATGGGATTTTATAGTCGATAAGTTAAAACTGGAATTTTCACTACGCCATAAATGGCCTTCTGCAACACAAAAAAAATGTTGGGTCGGGCCCAAAAAATGTTGCCATAGGTCTATGGCAACACTTTTCGGGTGATGCAATTTTTGCCGTTGCCTTAGACCTCAAAGGCAACATTTCGACTATCTAAGGCAACATAAGTAATATTGTTGCAATAGAACCCTATTTGGGTCTATAGCAACACCCGTAGGTATCTGTAGCAACATTCCAAAAATGTTGCTATAGATATTAACTTTCTGAAGTTGTGAGGCCCACAATGTAGAGCATATTTGATTTTTTAATAGAAATAAATATTTATTTAATAAAATGCTATTGCACAGAATTTGATATTCAAACAGTATTTTATTTAAATAAATATTTTATTTCAACATTTGAAATAGTACAAATTCCTGACTCCACTATTTTACAATTCAATGATATGTAACACCGATATTCACATATACCGATATTCCTCACTACATCACTCAGTTCACTCATTACATATGCAGTTTCAATTTATACAGACACCGACACTGACAAATATATGACGAGCCGAGTGCCGAGCCGAAGGCGAGCCGAGTAGTGGGTCAGGGCGCAGCGCGTACCTGTATTCTATAGCACTGCTGTCAGGATTGCATCTAACCACCACGACCAAGCCATCATCAAAGATTTTACCACCCAATCCTCGGAAACAATATTCAAGCAACTCATGTGATGCAACCGCTTTACAAGTTGCTCCTTTAAGCGCTTTCCAAGTTACCCACCTATTTACACCAGCTCATCTTCTGGAACTTTTTTCATATTCACCAAATGTTTAGAAAAAAAGTATATGAATAAGTGCATATGTGCAATACAGAATATCAATGATAGGTTTAAAGAAGGCATAAAAACATACTAATGAAAAAGGTCAAAGCCTATCCAGTACATCGATTCCCTAGCAAGCTAGCTATGTAAGAACCTGGAAGTTTTTCTCTTCTTTTTCTTGGATATTAACCACCTTTTGAAATATGCATTCAAAGGACCATGAAGGAGATATAAATTCAATACTCCTTTGTACTAACATATTCCAGCTAAGGAATTTTTTTACTGTAATAACAATTGTACTAATAGCAGTAGCCAGTAGGTTTCCCTACATGGTATACTTCTAAACTGAAATTATACATTGTAAACGGAGCACAATGGTATTCACAACACATAACATTAATATCTTTCTGATTTCTTATAGGATCGAGAACACAATGGTGGAAGAAAATAATTTGTGATAACGGAAGTAAATTACCATTTGTCAGAACTCTATGAGCGATGGATCAAAAGACTTCTCTTTCAACACCTCCCTATTGACAATATCAAGATCATCTGAAGCTTCAATATCATATTCAGGTCCTCTCAAACCTCCTCTCTAAAATCAGAAACTAGAAAACAATCAACAACATGACTAACCTTATCCGAAAACAGTATCAAATCACCAGAACTACCGTTGAAATTACTATCCTTCAATTCAGAATTTGGAGAGCAATCCTTAACCCAACCATAGGGCGTAGGCGGCGCGGCGTCGCGATGAAGGGGGGACGAGGGCAGTTCGGGTTTTGGGAGAAATTAAGGCGCTAGAAGGGTTTTCAGGTAAAGTAGGCTAAAGGAGAAAGGTAGAGGGGTTGGTGGCGAGCAAGTCTTCTGTTGGAGGTGAGAGCTGATGGCGACGACAGCAGTGGCAAAAGGGGTTTGAACGGAAAACTTTGTTTGGCTTCGGGTTTTGGTGTCGTGACGGGGCTCTGGTTGGAGCTAGATGGTCGCGATGGGTCAGGGGGTAGCTGGGGGTGGGGTGACAATTTGGTGGTGGAGGCGAATGAGGAAGCAGAAGAAGAGGAGGGTGACAATTTGGTGGCGGAGGCGAATGGGAGGAAGCGAATTGAAATGAAAACCAAAAGGGGATCTACTCTGAACTAGTTCAGGCGGGAAAACGAAATTTTAGGGAAAATTGCAATGGTGATCCATTTTAACAACTAGATTAAATATAGATCGTTGGATCGTATTCACGCAGATTGCTAATTTTATTAATTTTTTGATTTGAATACATTTATAGCAACACTATATAAAAATGTTGCATCGTGTTACACTTGTTTAGCTAGAGCAACACATTTTTAGGGCTAAGGTAACACCAAAAATACAACGTTGTAGTAGGACCAAAATTTTATAGCTGTCGCAACATTTTAGCTGGCAACACTTTGCAAAAATATTACAGAAGGTCATCTATGGCGTAGTGTTTTATATTAATTCAATATTGGAATTTACAATATACCAATAATATAAATAATCAGATTTTGATTTGAAATGAATCAGGATGATTTCTAACGTGAATATAAATTCTATATGAATTATAATTAAGTTAGTAAAGTTTTGAAAGTGAAGTTTTAAATGATTTCGACAATTTCGAAAATCGCTCGATTTAATCGACAAGTTAAAATAGCTTTTCGGGGCACAGTCTCGGAATTCGACGAAACTAGTTCCATTGGATCTGTAATAGTTAATTATTATTGGATTTCAAATTTTGTAGCGTTTGGAGTTACCGTTTGTTCGTACGGGTGAGAAGCGCGTTGAAATAAAAAAATCGAAAATTTAATATTTTAAGTTGATTCAAAAAGCTATCTTCCGCATATGATCAAATCAGCCTCCGATACACATTCCATTGTGTTCGGAATGCGGGTAAAACATTATAAACGCCTGTCGGCATGTTTCAATTGGAATTCGTTGAAAAGTAAAGTAATTTATGAAAATATTATTATTTTAATATATATCAACCTATATATATTCACGTTCAGAAACCCTAGACCTATGTCTCGAGCCGCCGGCTAACCATTAATGGCCGAAAAACAATTCCTTTCTCCCTTGTTTTTCTCGAGATCCATGCAGTATTAGCTAAAATGTTCAACTGGAAGATCGGAGAGTTCGTCGAGAGCTTCAGATCCAACGGTGGATCGCAACTATGGTCGTCGATCGGAGGTGGAAATCGGCCCCATTCTCTGGAAGTTCGAGCGCGTTTTCCCAAGGCAGGTGATGACCGAGCACGATGATGATTTGGCCGATGATGGAGTTCGAGACGCTCTTCGTTGTGGTAGTTTTCGATCATCTCCTAGAGCTACGATTTGGTCATGGAAATTGAGGGATCTTTGGCGGCCGATGGGTAGCGTTAAACCCTAGAGACGAGTGGATAAGATGAAGGCTACGGCCTTGATCTGCTATCAAATTTTGAACGGCCGATCTATATTTCGGTATAAATAAAATAAATTAATTTGTTTTAAATTATATTCAACCTTTAAAAATCTATAGCTTTTGCATGCTTTATCAGAATTCGACGTAACTGGCGACACCAGAATCGCAGCAACGCGATCTACGCGCTGTAGAAGGTCCGGAGATGTTTGGAGCAAGTGGAAATTTTAGATTAAATCGAACGAGCTCGATTTAATTTAAAATTTAAACGCTCATCGAACTTAAGGTGAGTTAATCTCACTCACATCTGGAATGCTAGTTTATTTAAATAGTGGATATTTAAATGGCTGATTGATTGGTTGAATGTGATAATTATTATAAGATTGGATCGATATTATTTGTTGTTCTAACATTTGTGGATGTAGGGAAACAGGTTGGAGGGATCCAACTGGATTCCTCACAATATAGAAATTCTATTCATAATCTGTGATTTATTTCATTGATATCCTGTGATAGATTGATTTGGAATTTTGTTATGCTGTGATTATAATCTGGTATTTTAAAATAACAGTAAAATGAATTGGGATTAAAGGGAAATTAAAAGAATTTTGAAATAATGAGAATTTATAAACTGGGTTTATAAATGAAGTGGAATATTTGTCGGAGGATGAATTTAAAGGTATAGATTTCCGGTGGGAATTTCTATAAGAAGTGCAAATTGTTTTAAAAGAAATAGTGAGATTATAAAGGATGGGAAGCGTATTTCCCTGGAAAACTAAGTATCTTTTCAAAGAAAAGCTTTCAAAGTATAAACAAAAAGTTTAAAAATGTGTTTCGGAATGTTTTAGATAAATTATTATTTTTAATTGTTTTAGAATTTTAAAGTAAACCTATCCAAATTAATTTTAGTAGTAATTCTTTTAAAAGGTTAAATTGATACTATGTTTTATAAAAAGAAAATTTGCTAATATTTATACTGTGTATAAAACTTTTATTTTAAATAGTTTTGAGGCTTAAATTTTACTTGGGAATTTATTATAAAATTTATTAACTATTATTTTGAGTAAAGTGACTTAAGCAGTTTTACTTTTAAATGTTTTAAGTATATATTTTTGAGAAAAGTGATTTAGATCAAAAAAATCTAAGTTTAAGAAACTTGGCGGTTTCAGATGAAATGAAATATTTGGTTTATTGATTGTTTATTTGATAGTTAAATAACCGACTATCAAATCTGGACCCAAATATGACTTTGGAAATTCTAGGAGGAGTACGTGAATTATATGGTATAGTTACCGTTCGAGGTGCTATACTGTACGTGTAAACTCGTTCGTTCTTCTAGGACGTTGGTAAGGAAACCTGTCCACTAACGGTTAGGAGGTGATCTCCGATCTTATTTTCGTCTATTTATTTCCTAAAGAACCATGTTTGAGTTTACCGAGAAATAGCGAACGTTGTTTCGAAGAGACCGGGATCGGATTTGTGATCCGAAAACCACTTCGATCCAACGAATACGTTTTCGTGTGGAAAACAAGAGTGGAGTCGAAGATGGAGCAGAGAAGTGCAAGGGCTAATCGCTACTAATCCTGAGGGTGATTCCAAAATGGATGTAGTAGGAGTAGTGCCTTCGGTTCCGTTCGAACCCGGAACGGACTTGTATGGATGAATGCTTTCGGAACATCGTCAGGTGGACGGTGGGCATCCTAAGAGATGTGTTCTAAAAAGGTAACTCTTAGCCTCAAGCCTCATACACCGGGAATGACTGAAAATCAGGGGTTATGCAGCAAGGCTAAGTGGGTAGCGCCTATTAGGGTGAGGTCATCCCTGTCTAGATGTCCCTTCTTATTTCGGCTTAGTGTGCAGTTGCTGATCCCAACCGCGGGGTGATCTTACTCGGGCTATCCAATAAGGGGTAGTCCGGTCTTGTGTTGCAGGGGATTTAGGGTGGATCCTCGGTACGCTGATCTAGACCAGGTACTATGACAGGCGGTACCCCAGTGCCTAGTCATTAGTTGGAAATCCATTCTCCCTACGCGCCTTTTACGATTTTTGTTTGTAGAACCCACTTTGTGGCTAGTATGCTGGAATTTAATCATGTAACAATTTCAGCTATTTTGAATAAGTATTTATATCTAGACACTATTATAATATTAGAGGATTTTGATAAGAAATGTTTTGGCTATCGTAAGGTAAAAACCCGACATGTTTATTTGTGGTGTGGTCTTACGAGATGCTTTTGATTTCAAAGGATTTTTGAAACTTTAAGAATCAGTTTGGATGTATTTTTCTCACGCTGGTATTCCAGACTGACTCGGGAGTTATTTAACTATAATGCTCAGGTGAGACCGAGTATTATAGATTACAGGAAAGGATACTGAGGAGCTCAGAAGACTAGCTGGATGGCGAGACGTATCACTCGTACTTGATGTATATTCCGCTATGTTGTGTGTACTGTGTATTCTGTTTGTGGGACAAGTTAATATAACTGTCCAGTATTTGATTCTGATTTTGTTGTACTCTGATAGTGTAATTATAAAACAGATATAGTTTCTTTTGTGTAAAGGATCAGTTATTAACTATTATATATTATTCCGCTGCGATGTAAGATTCTGATGTGTTGTTTCCTTTTCTTCTACCTCCTTCTTCTTTAACCCTAATGGTTCGTATTTCCGTTCACTTTGAGTCTATATGTTGGAGAATAGTGTCGATTCAAGGGGTACGGGTTTGCGGGCTTTTACAGTGGTATCAAAGCTTAGGTTAGCGATAACCTAGGCTTTGGTGGGGGAAATTACTCATTAGAAATAGAGTCAGAAGTACTCTAAAATGAGTTTGAGAGTAATAATAGATATGAGAGCGTATTTGTTAGTGAATATAAAAATTGTTTTTATATTGTGTTGACTTATCGGCTGAGTGTTTATGAATTCTGGTCGAAACGGGAAGTACAACCGGAATCGATAGGGTTTTCTAAACTCTTAAACAAGATAAACCAACATAGTATTGTTTTTAAAGAGGGTAAATGAAATAATTTTACCCAAAATTATATTTTGATATAAAAGGAATAATTTTCTAAAATTATTATATATATTTGGATGTTTGGATTGTTAAGATTTTAATAAAATAAGAATTTGAAATGGTTTGTAACCAAATAGAATTCTATAAGCATGACTTTTCCAATAGAAGTATAACTAAAATTTGATTTAAACCAGAATTTAAATCCCGGAAATTTTGAAAGGGTTTGAAATGAATTTAAACAAAAAGTTTGGGAATTTAAAATCTTGGGAATGTTTGAAATGTTTTCCAAAGTGTTTGAAGGTAATGATGGAGTATTATTTTGGGAAATATTTTTGAATGGAAATTGTTTTGAAATGAATTTGTGGAAGTAAGGAAGCACTGAACTCACTTCAGTCGTTGAGAAATAATCCTGATGATGATGGCCACATCATCAGAATTCATTTTCGAGTTTCTAAAGTGATGGATTGCTTCCGTGGTGATTGGTTATGATATTTGTTTGGACTTGTTGGGTATACAAGTTGTTTTAGAAATTTCAAAAGGGAAATTGTTTTGGTAAAACCAAGTGTTTTGGAATCCGAAGATTTGATTTGATGTACCTAGAGGGTATGTGTTGATTATTATTTCAAATTGGTTTTGAAATTAAACCGGGCAATTGAATTCTGGGAATTCTATTTATAATAAAAATGTGAAAGTTAAAATGAATCAACTATTGAACTTATAAGAGAAGTTGATATTAATAAGAAAGAAGAATGGAATTTTAATCCTGAAGTTAAATTTTAATTTGAGTATATGGGGGTGAATAAAACATATTTGAATTTAACTCAGGATAAGATAAATAAATTGAAATTGGAATTGAATTAAATTGGATATAAAGATGAAATGGAAAATGATTTTATAATTGTGGATTATAATTGTGCAATGAAAATTTATACCCTTAAACTATCTACTGTTATATATATATATAATTGGGAATTGGGATTATAAGATGAATGTGGACCCAAATGAGCAATATAATTAAGTAAATAAGTTGGGAAACTTATGAATAAAAAAATGAATTATAATTCATAAGTGGGAAATGGTTGAATGGTATGGTGAATTCAAAATTTAAATTGAATGAAGGAATAAAATTGGATCGAATTGGATTTAATTTAAATTAAAAGAAATTGAGTTGAATTTGGATTAAATTGAAATCAAAATTTCAGTTGTGTTATAAATAATATTGAATGAAATCTAAATCCTTATTTAAATCAGTAAGGAAATGATATGAATTTAAGTTGGCCGAATAAAATTTGGTTGAACTTGAATTAAAATTGGAAAAGAATTGAATTGAAAGAAAATTTAATTTAGTTGAAATGATATTGAATAATTAAATTTTCACTCAACTGAATTCAAAAGGAATTGTATGAAGATGAATTTAGCGTAAGCTAAATTAAATAAAGAGAAGTTGAAGATGAATCTAGGGTAAACTAAATTAAATGGAATTTGTATTGGAATGGATAAAATCTTGGTAGCTTGTTAAAAATTTGAAAAGTAAAGTAAAACCCAGTTCTGGTATTGAATAATTGGAATGGTCATGTTATTAATAAATTCAGAAATGAATTGAGAAGGTGAATAAAATTAAATGAATTTCAAGTAAACTAGTTGAATTAAAATTTGTAATGGATTGGAATTTGATTGGATGAGAATCAAATTAAAATGAAAATAGAATTGATGTAAGAAGAAATGGAGTTATTGTGGAGTTGAAATATGTAACGACCCGTATTTCTCACGGATCGAAAAGTTCGTCAAATCTGGAATTTTTGCATTTTTAAGTCATTTCAGATTTTTAGGCAAATTTGTCTAAGTCCTAGGTCGTGAACGACCTAAGAGCTAAGTCGTGACCGAGTTAAGGGATTTGGCGAGTTAGTGTTAGGTCGTGGGTTAGTTGGAGCGACCTATAAAAATTATGCAACCTAGGATTTGGTTAAGTATTAGGTCGGCAGGGCGAGTTAACGACCTAAAGAACTGACCGACTTAAGGATATGGCGACTTAAGGGTAGGCAGACCTAGTGGAGTTAGCGACCTAGTGGTTACCGGGTTAGCATGGTTAGGTCGGCAACGACCTAGGAGAGCTGGGGTAGCAAGTTACCGACTTAGTAAAGTGAGCGACCTATGGGATTGACCGACCTAAGAAATAAGCTGGTTAATGACTTAGTAGTTAAGTCGTTGGACGACCTAAGGGGTTGAGTATTAAGTGTTAGGTCGTAACACTGTTAGGTCGCGTGGGTTGTTAAGTTGTTAGGTCGCAAGGTTTTATAAGTCGTAGGTCGTAGAGAGGCAGTGTGTTAGGTCGCTGGGTTTCGTCTAAGTGTTAGGTCGTAAGTCATATAAGTGTTAAGTCGTGCATAGTTAAGTCGCGCAGTGTTAAGTCGAATGGTGCTAAGTTGTTAAGTCGTCCAGGCGACTTAGGAGGGAACGCGCGTATGTTAGGTCGTGAGGCGCGAATAAGTTAGGTCGCGCGCATGTTAAGTCGTAGGCTTGGTCTGTTAGGTCGGAGGCTCTGTTAAGTCGTGGGGGTTTTTAGGTCGTAGGTCGGCATAGTGTTAAGTCGGCAGCGACTTAAGGAGATAGCCGAGTTACGACTTAAGGGCAGTTTTCAGCTATAAATAGGAGGGGTTGTTCTCACTTTTTGGGATCCGGATTTTGAAGCGACGAAGTGCTGCCATTTTGAGAGCTCGACTTCTACACTTCTTCACTTCTTTTCTCCACTCTAATCTAGTGCTTACATCCATCCAAATCGAAGATCAAGATTGAAGATTCAAGAGCTTAGATTGAAGATCTTCATCTTTTCAAGAGAGATTTCTTCGTTTGAAGTGAGATCTTGTCGGATCTAGCTTAGTCCTTCGCTGTCCAGATCTGAAGTGTGTTGATTTGAGGTTGTTTAGGTGATTTGGTGAGTGGTGATTATCTCTCACACGGATCCAAAGGAGTATGTCGGATTGTTGGCTCGATTTGGTGTTAAAATAGTGATTTCCATGCATTTTCTTCATCCTATGTATAGATCCATGTAGATCCATTGTTCATGATGATGTTACATCCATTTTATCATATGTTAACCTATGCAAGTTCATTCATCAAGTTTGTAGAGATATAATCCATGTTTTCATGCTTATTGGACTTTCAACTCTTTAATTACGAAAATGCCATTGTTGTTATAATTGTCTACTTAGATCATTTTTGAATGCTTGATTGCTTGGATTGATGTTTGATTTGATTGATTATTATGAACTAGATGGTTGATGATTAGATTTAGACCGAAGACGATTCAAAAGCTAAGGGAAAGGCTCTTGAATTGGAAAAGCTGCTCGTGGCATATGTAGCGGGATGATGAAGCTCTTATGCATAGATTTGATGATATGTTGAGATGGGGCTTTGCGAGGATGTAATGAAGCGAGGCAATCATATGATGAAGACTTGGTCTAATCCAGACGGGATCATTCCAAGCATGTTGATAACTCGGTGATATGATTCGAGTTGAGGATAATGAATGGATATGAGAATAGTCGTCGAGGAGGATGACTAGGAGGCTTGGATAGCATCGTTGTTGAAGGTTCTAGCATGCTCTAAGCAAGGGTACGTTTGGGCAGATTCGATAGTCCCAACGGCCAACTGTTGATGGTCGAGTACTCTGGGCAGATTCGATAGTCCTAGGCACGGGCTGCGACGACGTGCGGGAGTTATGTCTAGAACGGGGGTTTTCATTAGCCCTTGACGGACGGCTGAAAGAATGTGCCGGTCATTCAATTAACGGTGATATCGAAGCAATGATAACAGTGATAGCCAGAGTCATGGATGTTTGGTTGTATCGTCATTCGGACTCAAGAGCGGTATTTTCTGGGTGCTTATCTGATTTAGGCCTTGGTACTTGGAAAACATCGCCCTTGACTCGAGTGATAGTAGCTTTACTTTAAATTGTATGCTCTGCTATGTTTGCTTCTGCTTAGTGTGTGTCTGGGGGCTATCACTGTAGAATGAGGTTGGAGTGGGAGGGTTGTATTCCTATTCCTTTTCCTTTATGCTCTTTTGGTATGTTGTTGGTTAATTTACTGCTCACTAAGACTGTTGTCTGACTCAAGGCTTTATGTTTTAATTCTTATTGCCTTGGGCTGTTCGTCCATTTTTGGGACGGGCAGACTAGGTAGCAGGTGACAGGTGCTGTTCTCTTCTCACGATGCTGCTATCGAAGACGAGCTAGAGGGTTGCATATTATCTTCTTATATGTACTGGATATTCCGTTGTTTTGTATTCTCTGAGAGATTTGTAGTGAGGCTGGATGTATTGAATATGTGGATGCTTGTATTCAACTATTATGGAGTTTTATATGATGTCATTTTGTTCTGTAGAGCTTCACTATACATATGTTCTATTGTATTTTGTCCATGCGCTGTGAGTAATACGATAGATTCTTTTTGTTTTAAATCTTACCTTGACAATCGTCCATGGTCGCCTGGCACACTTTACAGCGCTTTATCTTTAGATTCGGTGCAGGGGTCATGGGCGGTCGTCACATTTGGTATCAGAGCATTGGTTAATCGATTTTACCCAACGCTCGCTGTCGTAACTACGTATGAGAGACGTAATTGTAATTTGATGGATGATTACTATATATAATATAGTAGTTTAGCAGTAAGTTAGTCCTTTATGCAGTTGTTTCTCTAGATGTTCTAATCATTCCTTTTTATAGATATTGAGAATGAGTCGAAGAGGGAGACCAGCTGCTAGGGAAGGTCGTGCTACTGAAGAGACTGCTGATTATGCAGCCATGTTCGAAGCTATGATGACTTCGATCATGAGGAGGATACCAGTTCCGGGAGCGGCAGTTGATGTTGGCGTTCAAGCTCAAGCTCTAAAACCGGTGGATTTTGCTAAGTTGTGTAAGGACTACACTGCTCTTGGGGGAAAGGTTTTCTTGGGAACAGAATCAACTATCGAAGTCCAAAGATGGATAGATGCTTGTAGAAGGATCTTTGGTGATTTGGGAATTGATGATGCAACTAAGAGGAAGTTGGCATCAAGGCAGCTTCAAGGGAGAGCCTCTGATTGGTGGAACTCTATTACCATCACTACTCCGGAAGAAGAGATTACTTGGGAGCAATTCCAAGTCAGATTTGAAGCTAAGTTCATTTCTACAGCTCAGAAGTCTGTTCTGTTCAAGAAGTTTGTGGAGCTCAAGCAAGGTGGAAGATAAGTTCTTGAGTATGTTTCTGAGTTCGAAGCTTTGTCCAAGTATGCTCGGTCATATATTGAATCTGCTTATCAGAAGAATGAGAAGTTTGTGACGGGCTTGGATAGTTATCTTGGGAGACAGTTGGTGGATCATTTGGACGATTCATTTGAGAAGCTTGTGGAGAAAGCTCTTAGGCATGAGAGTCTGTTTCCTAAGGAAGGACCTGTTGTTGCTGTTACCAAGGGAGAATCTAAACCACAGCAGGGTGGAAACCAGAAGAGGAAGCAGCAGCAGCAGAAGGGTAAGGATGGCCAGAAGAAGCCGAAAGGCGAGGTGACTTGCTACAATTGTCAGCAGAAGGGCCATTTCTCTAAGGATTGTAAGAATCCGAAGGCACCGATGAAGTGTCACAACTGTGACAAGCCGGGACATTTCAGGAAGAATTGTCCAGAACCAAGGAAGGACAGGCAGATTGTGCAAGCCTATGCTTTAGGAGCTGTTCCGTCGTCTTCGAAAGCTCCTACTGCTGGAGATAAGGGAAAGAGTGTGGTTGTTCAAGGTACTCTTTTCCTATGTGGTGTTCCAGTTAGAGTTTTGTTTGATACTGGGGCGTCACATTCGTTTGTTTGTAGTGAACTCGTAGACCGGTTAGGTTTGGAACCGGATATTGTTGATAGGCCATTGGTTGTGACTAATCCAGTTGGGGGTTCGTCTTGTTTGTGTATGTTATGCCGTGGTCTAGTTGTGTCGAGTCATGGTTGCTCTTTTGTTTGTGATTGCTTTGTTCTGAACTTTGCGGGGTTCGGAATTATTTTGGGTATGGACTGGCTTAGGAAGTATGCGGCTAAGGTTGATTGTGAGAGGCTAGAGGTGACAGTCGAGAATGTGGAAGGGCGAAAGACTGTGATACGATGTAAGCATGAGGAAGGCGTCTTCATGAGCTTCATGTATTCGCTAGTTGTTCCACGGGATGGACTGTCTTTAGTGCCAATCGCAAATGGATTCGAGGATGTCTTTGACGAAGTCAAAGGGTTGCCGCCGCATAGAGAGATCGAGTTTCGTATAGATCTAGTTGAAGGAGCCAGACCTGTTGTGATGCCTCTTAGGCGGATGGCGCCTAGGGAACAGCAAGAGTTGAGGGTGCAAGTTAATGATCTTTTGCAGAAAGGATTCATTCGGCGTAGTGTGTCCGAGTGGGGTGCACCAGTTGTGTTTGCAACCAAGGCAGATGGGTCGTTGAGATTGTGCGTCGATTATCGTGAGCTGAATAAGGTGACTAAGAAGAACAAGTATCCATTGCCGAGAATAGATGACTTGTTTGATCAGCTTCACGAAGCCAAGGTGTTTTCTCAGATGGATTTGGCAACGGGATTTCACCAGTTGAGAGTGGCTAAGCATAGTGTGCCGAAGACTGCTTTTAGGACACCATCCGGTTTCTTTGAGTGGCTGGTAATGCCGTTTGGATTGACTAACGCGCCAGCATATTTTGTGGATCTTATGAATAGAGTGTTCAGAGATCAGTTGAACAAGTTCGTACTTGTGTTCGTGGATGATATTCTGATTTATTCCAGAACTGAAGAAGAGCACAAGACGCACTTGCGTATTGTTTTGGAGATCTTACGGAAACATCAGCTGAAGGCTAAGTTTTCGAAGTGTCACTTCTGGAAGAGTGAAGTGAGGTTCTTAGGCCATGTGATTTCTGGAAATGGAATAGCGGTTGATCCCGCTAAGGTGGTAGCAATCCAGGATTGGGTTAGACCTAAGAATGCATCTGATGTGAGAAGTTTTCTTGGATTAGCAGGATATTATCGACGGTTTATCAAAGACTTCTCCAAGATAGCTGCACCGTTAACAGGATTGACGAAGAAGAACCAAGTGTTCAGTTGGAATGCTAAGTGTGAGCAAGCCTTCGGAATCCTGAAAGAGAGATTGACGAGTGCTCCTGTTTTGACTATTCCAAGTGGGAATGATGAGATGGTGGTTTACACCGACGCATGTGGTACTGGACTTGGAGCAGTGCTGATGCAGAAGGATAAAGTTGTTGCGTATGCCAGTCGACAACTGAAGCCGCATGAAAAGAATTACCCAACTCATGATTTGGAGTTAGCGGCGATTGTATGTGCTCTGAAGATGTGGAGACATTATCTATTGGGAGTTCGATTCGAGTTGTTTACGGATCATAAGTCGCTGAAGTATCTTTTCTCCCAAAAGGATTTGAATCTTCGGCAGCAACGTTGGCTAGAGTTTTTGGCATCATATGATTTTGGTATAGCTTATACTCCGGGAAAAGGTAACGCAGTGGCAGATGCGTTAAGTCGAAGACATGCAGGATTGGGAGCCATGTTTTCTGAATGGAAGAGTCTCGAGTATTTAGCTGGATTTGACTTCAGGCCTAGATGCGAATTGGAACCTGAGATGTTGGCAAACTTATCAATAAGACCCACTCTTGTGGAAAGGATTGGTGAGAGCCAAAAGCGAGATGATAAGCTTGTCAATATTATCCGTGAATTGGAATCTGGGTTGGATCTAGAAAAGGATAAAGGATTCGAGGTCGATCGAGAGGGTTGGCTTCGGAAGCAAGGACGACTAGTTGTTCCCGATATAGATGAATTGAGGAGTGAAGTTCTGAAGGAAAGTCATCACTCGAAGTTGACAATTCATCCAGGAGGAAACAAGATGTATCGGGATATGAAGAGAACCTACTACTGGGAAGGCATGAAGAAGGATGTTGGAAATTTTATTTCCAAATGCATGAACTGCCAGTTGGTAAAGGCTGAACAGAAGAAGCCAAGCGGATTGCTTCAGCCATTAGAAGTTCCTACATGGAAGTGGGAACAAGTTTCGATGGATTTTATCGATGGATTGCCTAGAACCAGAACGGGAAATGAAGGGATTTGGGTCATTGTGGATCGTTTGACCAAGAGTGCAAGATTCATTCCAGTTCGATCGACTAGGACTGCATCAAAGTTGGCTGAGTTGTATGTTAAGTGGATAGTTCGATTCCATGGTATTCCGAAGAGTATAGTGAGCGATCGAGATCCATTGTTCACTAGTGGATTTTGGAAGAGCTTCCAGGAAGTCTTGGGAACCGAGTTGTGTTTGAGTACAGCTTATCATCCCCAAACAGATGGTCAGACTGAGAGAGTCAACCGAGTTTTGGAAGATCTCCTCAGAGCTTGTGTTTTGGATTTCGGAGGATCATGGGAAGATCACCTTCATTTGGTGGAGTTTGCCTACAACAACAGTTACCAGTCAAGTATTGGTATGGCACCATATGAGGCATTGTATGGAAGACCGTGTAACTCTCCGACATGTTGGTTGGAAACTGGGGAAAAGTTGATGCTTGGGCCAGAGATGATTCGTCAGACTTCAGATTTTATAGAGATCATTCGGCAACGAATGAAGGCAGCCCAAGATCGTCAGAAGAGTTATGCTGATAAACGTCGTAAGGATTTGGAGTTCGACGTAGGTGAAATGGTTTTTGTGAAGATTTCTCCACTGAAGAATGTCATCCGATTCGGGAAGAAAGGAAAATTGACTCCGAGATTTGTTGGACCATTCCCGATCATCGAGCGAATTGGAAAGCTCGCCTACAGATTGGAGTTACCAGAGAAGATGTCGAGTGTGCACAATGTTTTTCATGTATCATATCTACGGAAGTATGTGCACGACTCGAGTACGGTGGTTTCTGCTGATAGCTGTGAAGACTTAGAAGTTGATCCAGTCGATAGAAGACCTCGTAAGCCGCTTCGTGTTGTTGAAACCGACACGAAACAGCTTAGGAGAAAGGTAGTTAAGTTGCTCAAGATACAATGGAGTGAAGATGATAACGACTGTACGTGGGAGGTGGAAGAGAGGATGAAGGCAGCTCATCCTGAACTCTTCAAGGTATGGCCCTAAAGTGTCGTCTCATCTCACGATATTGTAACTTGTTCTAAGTCTTAGAATTATGTACGCTAAGCTAGAATTGGATGCATGGTTTGTTGATTGCTATGAATGGTAGGCATACAGAATAGTCTTTGATTGCTTTGTTTGCTTGGAATTTCGGGGGCGAAATTCCTAAGGGGGAGAGAATGTAACGACCCGTATTTCTCACGGATCGAAAAGTTCGTCAAATCTGGAATTTTTGCATTTTTAAGTCATTTCAGATTTTTAGGCAAATTTGTCTAAGTCCTAGGTCGTGAACGACCTAAGAGCTAAGTCGTGACCGAGTTAAGGGGTTCGGCGAGTTAGTGTTAGGTCGTGGGTTAGTTGGAGCGACCTATAAAAATTATGCAACCTAGGATTTGGTTAAGTATTAGGTCGGCAGGGCGAGTTAACGACCTAAAGAACTGACCGACTTAAGGATATGGCGACTTAAGGGTAGGCAGACCTAGTGGAGTTAGCGACCTAGTGGTTACCGGGTTAGCATGGTTAGGTCGGCAACGACCTAGGAGAGCTGGGGTAGCAAGTTACCGACTTAGTAAAGTGAGCGACCTATGGGATTGACCGACCTAAGAAATAAGCTGGTTAACGACTTAGTAGTTAAGTCGTTGGACGACCTAAGGGGTTGAGTATTAAGTGTTAGGTCGTAACACTGTTAGGTCGCGTGGGTTGTTAAGTTGTTAGGTCGCAAGGTTTTATAAGTCGTAGGTCGTAGAGAGGCAGTGTGTTAGGTCGCTGGGTTTCGTCTAAGTGTTAGGTCGTAAGTCATATAAGTGTTAAGTCGTGCATAGTTAAGTCGCGCAGTGTTAAGTCGAATGGTGCTAAGTTGTTAAGTCGTCCAGGCGACTTAGGAGGGAACGCGCGTATGTTAGGTCGTGAGGCGCGAATAAGTTAGGTCGCGCGCATGTTAAGTCGTAGGCTTGGTCTGTTAGGTCGGAGGCTCTGTTAAGTCGTGGGGGTTTTTAGGTCGTAGGTCGGCATAGTGTTAAGTCGGCAGCGACTTAAGGAGATAGCCGAGTTACGACTTAAGGGCAGTTTTCAGCTATAAATAGGAGGGGTTGTTCTCACTTTTTGGGATCCGGATTTTGAAGCGACGAAGTGCTGCCATTTTGAGAGCTCGACTTCTACACTTCTTCACTTCTTTTCTCCACTCTAATCTAGTGCTTACATCCATCCAAATCGAAGATCAAGATTGAAGATTCAAGAGCTTAGATTGAAGATCTTCATCTTTTCAAGAGAGATTTCTTCGTTTGAAGTGAGATCTTGTCGGATCTAGCTTAGTCCTTCGCTGTCCAGATCTGAAGTGTGTTGATTTGAGGTTGTTTAGGTGATTTGGTGAGTGGTGATTATCTCTCACACGGATCCAAAGGAGTATGTCGGATTGTTGGCTCGATTTGGTGTTAAAATAGTGATTTCCATGCATTTTCTTCATCCTATGTATAGATCCATGTAGATCCATTGTTCATGATGATGTTACATCCATTTTATCATATGTTAACCTATGCAAGTTCATTCATCAAGTTTGTAGAGATATAATCCATGTTTTCATGCTTATTGGACTTTCAACTCTTTAATTACGAAAATGCCATTGTTGTTATAATTGTCTACTTAGATCATTTTTGAATGCTTGATTGCTTGGATTGATGTTTGATTTGATTGATTATTATGAACTAGATGGTTGATGATTAGATTTAGACCGAAGACGATTTAAAAGCTAAGGGAAAGGCTCTTGAATTGGAAAAGCTGCTCGTGGCATATGTAGCGGGATGATGAAGCTCTTATGCATAGATTTGATGATATGTTGAGATGGGGCTTTGCGAGGATGTAATGAAGCGAGGCAATCATATGATGAAGACTTGGTCTAATCCAGACGGGATCATTCCAAGCATGTTGATAACTCGGTGATATGATTCGAGTTGAGGATAATGAATGGATATGAGAATAGTCGTCGAGGAGGATGACTAGGAGGCTTGGATAGCATCGTTGTTGAAGGTTCTAGCATGCTCTAAGCAAGGGTACGTTTGGGCAGATTCGATAGTCCCAACGGCCAACTGTTGATGGTCGAGTACTCTGGGCAGATTCGATAGTCCTAGGCACGGGCTGCGACGACGTGCGGGAGTTATGTCTAGAACCGGGGTTTTCATTAGCCCTTGACGGACGGCTGGAAGAATGTGCCGGTCATTCAATTAACGGTGATATCGAAGCAATGATAACAGTGATAGCCAGAGTCATGGATGTTTGGTTGTATCGTCATTCGGACTCAAGAGCGGTATTTTCTGGGTGCTTATCTGATTTAGGCCTTGGTACTTGGAAAACATCGCCCTTGACTCGAGTGATAGTAGCTTTACTTTAAATTGTATGCTCTGCTATGTTTGCTTCTGCTTAGTGTGTGTCTGGGGGCTATCACTGTAGAATGAGGTTGGAGTGGGAGGGTTGTATTCCTATTCCTTTTCCTTTATGCTCTTTTGGTATGTTGTTGGTTAATTTACTGCTCACTAAGACTGTTGTCTGACTCAAGGCTTTATGTTTTAATTCTTATTGCCTTGGGCTGTTCGTCCATTTTTGGGACGGGCAGACTAGGTAGCAGGTGACAGGTGCTGTTCTCTTCTCACGATGCTGATATCGAAGACGAGCTAGAGGGTTGCATATTATCTTCTTATATGTACTGGATATTCCGCTGTTTTGTATTCTCTGAGAGATTTGTAGTGAGGCTGGATGTATTGAATATGTGGATGCTTGTATTCAACTATTATGGAGTTTTATATGATGTCATTTTGTTCTGTAGAGCTTCACTATACATATGTTCTATTGTATTTTGTCCATGCGCTGTGAGTAATACGATAGATTCTTTTTGTTTTAAATCTTACCTTGACAATCGTCCATGGTCGCCTGGCACACTTTACAGCGCTTTATCTTTAGATTCGGTGCAGGGGTCATGGGCGGTCGTCACAAAATAACTTAAGTAAATTATGAAATGTTTATTGTTGAGTTGTATGGAATGGTTTTGAATGAAACCGGTTTGGATAAGGAAATTGAAATGTAAGAGTAAGGATTTAATCTAATATTGAAATGAAGTAAGAATGTTTGGGTTGTGAATAATTCTGAATGGAGTAAAATTAATATAGTCTGAGTTGGAATTAATTTAAAATGGTTATAAGTTTAAGTAGTTGTTATTTGTATAAATAACATTAGAATTGGCATAATAATTTGTTATTGGACATAAAAGAAAACAAGTGAATTTAAAATAAGTAAATAAAGTTAGTTTTTGAATATATTGGAATGGGTTGGAATCTAATTAATTGGATTTGTATATAAATGCAAGTGGATCATTAAAGAAATGCAAATATATCAAATTGCAAATAAAATTTGATTGTGAATCAATGTGGAATTGAATTGAAGTAAATTGATAAAAGTAAAGCATATGTTATCATATTGAAGTGAAAATGAATTGGTTGTGGTAAATATGAATTGTATGTAGTAAACTTGAATGTAAATCATTTGAGTGAATCAAAAATGAAGTTGGATTTGTGAGGAATTTAAATAGTGTTGAAACCTTGTGGTTGCTTATAAAGATGGTCTACTTGTAGAATTATGAAATTTGTTGTTTGGTTATGTAATTGATGTGTTTGGTTTAGATTAATGAATAGAAGGTTGTTAAAATTTCATATTATTGAAAACTCATGTGTTTGTTTGAGTAAGTACAGGTACAAGAGGCAATCGGATAGAGTTTGGAGCGCATAAATGCATAATAATTAGCCGCTCGCTTATAAACGCCATGTGAGGTACGCCTACGCAATAAAAAATGAGAAATGATAATATATTGTTATATATTTTGTTTTCCGACCGTGTGGGTCGATGTATATATATTTATCATATTTGTGATATTGTAAAACGCTCTCCGTACAAAGGAGACGTTGTCAAAAAAATTCAGAAATTTAAGGAGTTAGAAAATTTTTGAAAATTTTGGTTAACTAGAAAGTTGATTTTTGGGAACGATGTTGGAAATCGAAGTTTTTGAATTAGATATGAAAGCTAATGGTTTTGGATTAAACTAAAGGGTTTTCAGAAATGAATGTAGGGCTTTAATTAAGTGGGTTTTGGGTAAGTTAATGGGTTTGGAAGCATTTTCCTACCTTAGCAAATTTCGGGGACGAAATTTTTATAAGGGGGGAGGAATGTAACAACCCGGAATTTTGGTCGTTAGATTTTGAACATTTAATTCATTTTAAATGTTGAATGTGGGTTATAAATTTATTTTGAAATACGAAGATTTTGATTTAATCAATAAAATGAGTTATAATTTCAAATATGGCAATTTGATCGGATTTGGATAATAATAATTTAATATTGGGATAATTTGTGAATCTGGGTGTATATAGATATGGAAATGATTTCTAAAAATTTATTTAAAGTCTATTTGGATTTAAATAATTATGTTGGACTTGTGAATGGGATTTTATAGTCGATAAGTTAAAACTGGATTTTTTATATTAATTCAATATTGGAATTTAATATATAGTAATAATATAAATAATAAGATTTTGATTTAAAATGAATCAGGATGATTTCTAACGTGAATATTAATTCTATATGAATTATAATTAAGTTAGTAAAGTTTTCAAAGTGAAGTTTTAAATGATTTCGACAATTTCGAAAATCGCTCGATTTAATCGAAAAGTTAAAATAGCTTTTCAGGGCACATTCTCGGAATTCGACGAAAACAGTTCCATTGGATACGTAATAGTTAATTATTATTTGATTTCAAATTTTGTAGAGTTTGGAGTTACCGTTTGTTCGTACGGGTGAGAAGCGCGTTGAAATAAAAAATCGAAAATTTAATATTTTAAATTGATTCAAAAAGCTATCTTCCGCATATGATCAAATCAGCCTCCGATACACATTCCATTGTGTTCGGAATGCGGGTAAAACACTATAAACGCCTGTCGGCATGTTTCAATTGGAATTCGTTGAAAAGTAAAGTAATTTGTGAAAATATTATTATTTTAATATATATCAACCTATATATATATTCATGTTCTGAAACACTAGACCTATGTCTCGAGCCGCCGGCTAACCATCAATGGCCGAAAAACAATTCTTTTCTCCCTCGTTTTTCTCGAGATCCATGCAGTATTAGCTAAAATGTTCAACTGGAAGATCGAAGAGTTCGTGGAGAGCTTCAGATCCAACGGTGGATCGCAACTATGGTCGTCGATCGGAGGTGGAAATCGGCCCCGTTCTCTGGAAGTTCGAGCGCGTTTTCCCAAGACAGGTGATGACCGAGCGCGATGATGCTCTGGCCAATGATGGAGTTCGAGATGCTCTTCGTTGTGGTAGTTTTCGATCATCTCCTAGAGCTACGATTTGGTCGTGGAAATTGAGGGATCTTTGGCGGCCGATGGGTTGCGTTAAACCCTAGAGACGAGTGGAGAAGATGAAGGCTACGGCCTTGATCTGCTATCAAATTTTGAACGGCCGATCTGTATTTCGGTATAAATAAAATAAATGAATTTGTTTTAAATTATATTCAACCTTTAAAAATCTATAACTTTTGCATGCATTATCAGAATTCGACGAAACTGGCGACGCCGGAATTGCAGCAACGCGATCTACGCGCTGCAGCAGGTCCGGAGATGTTTGGAGCAAGTGGAAATTATAGATTAAATCGAACGAGCTCGATTTAATTTAAAACTTAAACGCTCATCGAACTCAAGGTGAGTTAATCTCACTCACATCTGGAATGCTAGTTTGTTTAAATAGTGGATATTTAAATGGTTGATTGATTAGTTGAATGTGATAATTATTATCAGATTGGATTGATATTATTTGTTGTGCTAACATTTGTGGATGCAGGGAAACAGGTTGGAGGGATCCAACTGGATTCCTCACAATATAGAAATTCTATTCATAATCTGTGATTTATTTCATTGATATCCTGTGATAGATTGATTTGGAATTTTGTTATGCTGTGATTATAATTTTAAAATATCAGTAAAATGAATTGGGATTAAAGGGAAATGAAAAGAATTTTGAAGTAATGAGAATTTTTAAACTGGGTTTATAAATGAAGTGGAATATTTATCAGAGGATGAATTTAAAGGTATAGATTTCCGGTGGGAATTTCTATAAGAAGTGCAAATTGTTTTAAAAGAAATAGTGAGATTATAAAGGATGGGAAGCGTATTTCCCTGGAAAACTAAGTATGTTTTCAAAGAAAAGCTTTCAAAGTATAAACTAGAAGTTTAAAAATGTATTTTGGAATGTTTTAGATAAATTATTATTTTTAATTGTTTTAGAATTTTAAAGTAAACCTATCCAAATTAATTTTAGTAGTAATTCTTTTAAAAGGTTAAATTGACACTATGTTTTAAAAAGAAAATTTGCTAATATTTATACCGTGTGTAAAACTTTTATTTTAAATAGTTTTGAGGCTTAAATTTTACTTGGGAATTTATTATAAAATTTATTAACTATTATTTTGAGTAAAGTGACTTAAGCAGATTTACTTTTAAATGTTTTAACTATATATTTTTGAGAAAAGTGATTTAGATCATAAAAATCTAAGTTTTAAGAAACTTGGCGGTTTCAGATGAAATGAAATATTTGGTGATTGATTTTTAATTTGATAGTTAAATAACCGACTATCAAATCTGGACCCAAATATGACTTTGGAAATTCTAGGAGGAGTATGGGAATTATATGGTACAGTTACCGTTCGAGGTGCTATACTATACGTATAAACTCGTTCGTTCTTCTAGGACGTTGGTAAGGAAACCCGTCCACTAACGGTTAGGAGGTGATCTCCGATCTTATTTTCGTCTATTTATTTCCTAAAGAACCGGGTTTGAGTTTACCGGGAAATAGCGAACGTTGTTTCGAAGAGACCGGGATAATATTTGTGATTCGAAAACCACTTCGATCTAACGAGTACGTTTTCGTGTGGAAAACAAGAGTGGAGTCGAAGATGGAGCAGAGAAGTGCAAGGGCTAATCGCTACTAATCCTGAGGGTGATTCCAAAATGGATGTAGTAGGAGTAGTGCCTTCGGTTCCGTTCGAACCCGGAACGGACTTGTATGGATGAATGCTTTCGGAACATCGTCAGGTGAACAGTGGGCATCCTAAGAGATGTGTTCTAAAAAGGTAACGCTTAGCCTCAAGCCTCATCAACCAGGAATGACTGAAAATCAGGGGTTATGCAGCAAGGCTAAGTGGGTAGCGCCCATTAGGGTGAGGTCATCCCTGTCTAGATGTCCCTTCTTATTTCGGCTTAGTGTGCGGTTGCTGATCCCAACCGTGGGGTGATCTTACTCGGGCTATCCAGTAAGGGGTAGTTCGGTCTTGTGTTGCAGGGGATTTAGGGTGGATCCTCGGTACGCTGATCTAGACTAGGTACTGTGACAGGTGGTACCCCAGTGCCTAATCATTAGTTGGAAATCTATTCTCCCTACGCGCCTTTTACGGTTTTTTTGTAGAACCCACTTTGTGGCTAGTATGCTGGAATTTAATCATGTAATAATTTTAGCTATTTTGAATAAGTATTTGTATCTAGACACTATTATAATATCAAAGGATTTTGATAAGAAATGTTTTGGCTATCGTAAGGTAAAAACCCGACATGTTTATTTGTGGCATGGTCTTACGAGATGCTTTTGATTTCAAAGGATTTTTGAAACTTTAAGAATCAGTTTGGATGTATTTTTCTCATGTTGGTATTCCAGACTGACTTGGGTGTTATTTAACTATAATGCTCGGGTCAGACCGAGTATTATAGATTACAGGAAAGGATACGGAGGAGCTCAGAAGACGAGCTGGATGGCGAGACGTATCACTCGTACTTGATGTATATTCCGCTGTGTTGTGTGTACTGTGTATTTTGTTTGTGGGACAAGTTAATATAACTGTCCAGTATTTGATTTTGATTTTGTTGTACTCTGATAATGTAATTATAAAACAGATATAGTTTCTTTTGTGTAAAGGATCAGTTATTAACTATTATATATTATTCCACCGTGATGTAAGATTCTGATGTGTTGTTTCCTTTTCTTCTACCTCCTTCTTCTTTAACCCTAATGGTTCGTATTTCCGTTCACTTTGAGTCGATATGTTGGAGAATAGTGTCGATTCAAGGGGTACGGGTTTGCGGGCTGTTACAAACAGCATTCCCTTTCCGTCAGGAACTGATGGTCTCGCAATAGTTAGGTGAGGCTTGGACACACTTATGCTAATTAGGGTACATAAGTGGCTAATAGATAGAAGCTCAAATATGGGGATTTGGGCAAGTGGTGCAAACAAGAATTTGTTTGTTAGGAAAAGTACCGGCAGCATTCCCTTTTAGACTAGGACTGATGGTCTCACAACACTTAGGTGAGGCTGGGCAGCATTCCCTTTCAGACTAGGACTGATGGTCTCACAACAGTTAGGTGAGGCTGGGCACGCTTATGCTGATTAGGGTAAATAAGAGGTAAAAATAGGGGGCGACGGTAAGTGTGTACCGGCGATGACCGAGCGTGCGATATCTGTAACGACCCGCTATTTCGTGTCATTCACATCTACACATGTCGGACTTGAATTCCTCAAAATGTCAAATTGTTAATTTATATTTGGCAAAACTCAGCATATACAGTAAATAAATAAATCACAGAATCACAGACACAGAATAATATAACAACAAGTAGCGGAATAGATAAATAGTAGTTCATGAAGCTACTATAAAACAACAGAGTTTGAAGTAAAATACAACATAATATCTCAAATACAATGTAGTCTCGAATACAACAGATGACCAGTCTGAACAAAACCACTGGATAGCCGAGTGCTAAATAGATATAGAAGGATCTCCAAGTGAAGCTCCAACTCCAAAGTTAAGTCTCGAATGTTGTGACACTTAGTCTGACCCGAGCGTAAAGCAAAACACAAAACACTCGAGTCAGGATTAACACTCTTATATCAATAAATCCAACTCAAGTGAAATATCAACTGAAATACAAGTAACTTAAAGGATGTTTGGGATACCCATCTTCTAAGGATCCATGGAACTATCTACTATGTAGTAGTATACGCTATTATAATAATGTCTAAAGTAAAGTAAACTATTAAAATAGCGTTAAGGCTTTACCCATATCCCCCTTAACACATTTTTATAATGTCGTAGTCTATACAGATACTGTAAACTCCACCCGCGGGTGGGCTATCAGGGAGCACTCCATAGGTACGACACAAAACAAACTCGTAGAAGGCGCGATAGGGCATGTGACACGACACTCGAGGCAATGCCAGGGTAGATATAACATTTGCACTCTCGGACTGGTGGTAACACATAGCAGCTACTACCGCCCACCTCGTGACACACTCCGAAATCAAAGGGTGCACCCAATCACAACACAAAAGCAATAGAATGGTATTAGAGAAATGTGTCCGATAGGAGGAATGACCTCACTTGGCCCGGTATAGCTCCTGTTTTAGCCACATCAAGCTGACTCATGGGAGTCAGGGCTACGTAAATACCATATAGAATCATCGCTAAACCATCCTACTTCATTCTGGAATCTCCACCACGTACATAGTTGTTAAAGTGGTTTTCGGTATTGGCAGAGAGTATGACAATATCCGATCCCGGTCTCTTTAACAACCAAACATTATTATAACACCGTGGTCATTTCATTTCAAACAGTTTATAATTCATATCAAAATATCATATCATTTCAAAAACATTTCGATTCGATATCAGTATTCACTTTAAATAATATGCATTTCCAGAATTGTAGCACTTTCAAAATATAACACTTTCAAAATCATAGCACTTTTTAAATCGTAACACTTTGAAATCATAACACTTTTAAAATCATAACACTTCCAACTTAACAGTTTAAATATTTAAAACAGTATATATATTAAAATAGTTATAAATTAAAATAGTTTATGTAAAATAAAATAATTAGTATGTTAAATTAATTATAAAAAAATAGTTTATATTAAAATAATATATATATATATATAGTTTTTCGATTCGAATTAACTCAAATTCTAAAATCCCATTTAAATCAAATCTTAGTTCTTACATCTCAATTCAAATCTCAATAAACCATTTTATATCAATTTCAAATATAGATTTGAACTACGAAAATACCATTTCGATTTCAATAGATTTCAAAGTTTAAATATTCAAACATTTTCAAAACTAAATTTGATAATTTCGTTTATATCTCAGTTTAACTTCATTATTATTTAGTTTTGAAATATTCACGTAATAAAATCTAATATCATTTAAATAAACCTCAAATTACAAAGAAACTAAATATTTCCTTCAATTATTTAAACTTGAAATATTCATTTAATCACTTTAAATCAAAAATCAAGTTACAAAACCATATCTTAAAATCTCAAATTCAATAAGTTTTAAATCGATTTTATTAAATAATCCTTAAAAGAACACTATTTCAAAATCAAATTAAATTTATCTTCCCAACCTTAATTTATTATAAAATCTATTTTTTTTTAAATATAAATTACTTAAACATATTATATATTAAATAAATCAATCCTTATTAAAACTATGGAAATCATTTCAAAATATATATATATATATATCACTACAAGAAAAATACCATTTTACAACGCAGATTATGCAACGGTTAGCCAAAGTGTTGTAAAAATGGTAGAGCTTTCACAACATTTTTAAAAACGTTCTCTGTACTAATGTTGTAAAACAAAAATTATCTACAACGTTTGTCTAGATTGTTGTAGAAAACTATTTTTGGCAACGATTTTTTTACATTGTATTAAATTTGTTTTCTCACAACATATATGTATTGTCGTTGAAATTCATAAATCAAACAATGTTTTTTGAACGTTATAATTTTATAGTATTCAACAATATTTATCAAACATTGTAAACCCAATGGTAAACAACAACATATGACCATTGTGTGTTCTTTTTTTTACAACATTCACATAATGTTACGACATTTCTTATTTAGGACAATATTTTTTTTAACATTGTTCATAATATTATGTTTGACAACTGTCGATAATTATGGTTAATTCTCGTATTTCAACAATATTCTACTAACATTGTCATAAGTATATTTTATAACTTCAATATTATATTGTTAAAGTTCGTAGTAAATTCAATATTTTACTAACATTATCATAAATATATTTTATAATTCAATATGATATTGTTAAAGTTCGTAGTAAAGGCAACGAATTATAAATATTGTAAAACCAGCATGTTCAACAACTTCAACTTGACGTTGTAATGTCTTGTGACATAAAACATTTTGCATTTTATATGTGTGTGATAATGTAAAGTACATCACATTTAATATAGTTTATTGGATAATTTAATATATTATTGATGATATTCTTTTTTACTTATTTGAATAGATTATCATGCATTTCCGTGTTTCAACGATATTTATAAATATCATCCATCCAAATCATAAATTTTATAAGCTTTCTTGCAATATGCGTTTTTAATAGATAAGAAATATAGTTTCTAAATCATAATTTTTTTAAACATGGTTCTGAGTGCATCGAACCCACGCAATTTTAGTTGCATCAAAACGGTGCAGTTTAAAGGACAATAAAGCGATGTAGTTCAACTTCACCTAAACGATGTTGTTTTAACTACTTTGATTTATAGTAATTTCAAATTACCGTAAACATTAAGATAACTTTTATGAAGCTGATTTTATTTATTGCCGAAGTACATAACACAAACTAGAATACAAGTGTTGAATTATAGGAAACTTCCCTCCCCTTGATAGAATTTAATTGTGAATTTCAGTTTTCAAACTACTTTTTCCTTTTTTGGTTAGATTCAATGATGTTCTTTTAGAAAAATGAAGTATGGTCAATATAGCTAACGGTGAGCAAATGGTTGGTTCGGTTTAAACAATTGCAGAGTTTTCAAAATCTAAATCGAGAAATAAAAAAAGAAATTCGAACCAAATCAATTCTTTTAGAATGGATTAAAAATCAAATCTAAATAAACCAGTTCGGTTCGGTTGGTTAACCATTAAAATAAATTACTTGTTAACACGAAAAAGAAAAAGATAAAATATTGAGTAATATTTTTCATTATCATTCTTTTTTAATACTGAAATTTTATAAACTATATCATATCATAATAGATAATAATATAAGCAACATGTGTCATGTAATCTAAGAAACGAAACATAAATTTATTGGTAATTTAATTTGATATTCAATATTATATTGGTTAATTCGGTTAATCTAGTTTGGAATTTTCAAACCGAAAATCGAACCAATAACTAATCTTTTTAAATTCTCAATTTTTTTTAACTCTTGATCGAAACCAAGGAGTTTTTTTGGAATCAAACCGTTTCATGAATTTCAATTTGATTTTAGTGGTTGATTTTGTTTAAACCGAATTCTATTAATCTCTACTTACAACGCGTGTTTAATTTCCATTTAGTATTTGTTGATGATTGAATTGAGATCGTTTGATTATTGTTTAATTACTATTGATTGTACTTCGACGCTCATTGATGTTCATTTGATAAATCTAAACCCTAGAAATTTCATAACAATTTGTCCCTGTTTAATAATATCATAGTAAGAGCTAACACATCTAAAAGCGCGTGTATATGCATGTGTGTCATACATACATGTTGTGTTTACACACAAACTTTTTTAACATCAATAAATAATTAAGTAAATAATCAACTTTCACAAAGTGTTAATAGGTTATAAAAACACTTAATAAAACCTTGCAAAACCGATCAAAATCTACAGCTTCAAAACCTTTGTACTACAAAACTTCCAAGTATAAAAGCAATAAAACAGTTTCCTCCAACTTGCTAACATAAATAACTTAAAAGAGTACAAGAGTATTTGCAAACAATTCTAACAACATTATGATACAGAATAAATTTGCAGCAGTTACTTCTTACTATTCAGTTGATCACTCGTTTTACAGTTAATTTTAAGAAGTCCAAATTGAAATTATATAAAGTCATAAACTGCTCTACAGTTAAAAATGAATGCAAAAGGTATTACAGCAAAAAAATCACTATAAAAATGTCATACAATATACTCTGACCACTTTCATTTATCTGACTGTAAATTGATCTTATCACTTGAATGTTTTTGGTTTGGTCTGTCTTGTTGGTAGGCTACTTGTGCTTTTCTTCAAAACTACAATTACACAGAAAGTTACAGTTCTTTTTGAATAAAAAATGACAAGGTTCCAGATTTAACAAAGATATTGAGACATGTTCATAAAATATGTTGTACTGCAAACTCTGAACTGTAGTGTTTTAATCAATTATAAGGGAGTTCACCAGCTCCATCTTTTCCTTTTTTTTTGCTTCATGCAGCACCCAACTCAACTCTAGACACCTTTTCTGCAAACTTCAATACACTTAATGTTTCAGAGTATTACTCCACACCTGGATTAATTGAAATGACAGTGTTTTTGGATGTCCACATAATATAACTGAATGTAAATAATGAAACAGAGAGAAGAAATTTATGAAAGGTCCAAGGTTGATTATTTTAAAATGAGAAAGAAGGCTAATTATTTTGCTGAAAAATGACCATAAATATTCTAGGAAGTGAAAAAAAAGCAAGATAGCATCTGGATATTTTTGGGGCCAAAAAACATATTTAACTGAAGAAAGTTAAAACTGTTTTGTTGTCTGTAGACAAAAATTAACATTGGATCAACTTAGAAACAACACGTTACCCAAACAGCTTTGAAGAAACTGCATCAATTTGCTATTTCTATATTGTACATGGTTGCGCTTTTGTGCTAAAGCAAATATAATACCCCCTTTTACTCTGGAATAATAGTATTGTATCAATAAATCAAGTATGTCACTGATCAAAACACAAATAATCTGAAATATGATAAACATTCTAAACCTTGAGAGCAAACATGGCATTTGCAATATAAATTTGTAATGTCACTCTTTGATCCTTATGTTTTCCTAGTTTGATCGACCCCTGCAACTACTACTGTATATTATATCACATATAAATAGTAATCTCATTGTTGTTTGTAATTCCTACCTGAACAACGAGCACTCCACACATGCTTGTGAACCCGAGCGTTCCAACTGCAGGAACTTGTGTAGCTTTACAGATTTCAATATAAGAGTTGTTCAGCTGTATTATTAAAAATCAATAAGTAAATAAATTCATTACCAGCTGCATATGCCACACCCCTCCAAACCCACCACAATCCTTATGCACGTGTTCAAGGAAAACAGTGAGCAATTGCAAATTTAACAGGGCTTTAGGAAAAATGTATTGCTCTACTTATATTTGATTCAACTGTGCAATTCAATAATGTATTTCTCCTGTATAACTTTATCAACTGCTAATATACTACTTTCAACCTACTAAATGAATTCATAATATACAATATTAAGATAGGTTAAACCACAAAGGACGCTAATTTGAGACTTTCAACGAAAGTATTAGATATAGGAAATACATACACCATATCAGCTAACACTTTCATATAATAACATAAACCAATACATTGAAGAAAAACCAATGTTAATATTATTTTCAGTCCATATACTTGACAACCTGAATATTTAGGTAAAAATGATAAGTTTTATAACCTGAATATTTGCTAACCCCCTTTTTCATTATAATTAGTTTTTCCCCTGATGATGGTTTTTCTCATCTTCGACTTGTTGATAAGTTGCGCTTCTTTGATTCTGTCCCCTTTTACTATGGACCGACCCTCTTACTTCCAGCAAGATCTATTAGATGAAGACAACCTTGTGAAGTTTATCCAGTTTTTAAATCCAAGCATTTGACTCAAAAACAGGTGTTAAAGCTTGGTGTTTTCTTTATATATTTGGCTCAAGCTAGCATCCTCTTACAACAATTATCGACATATATATTGGTATACCAGACCCAACAAAAGGAAGCACATTTCTAAAGTTGCATGCATAACAGAACAAAACTGACCTGTGAGATCGACTACTTTCATTCACATCCGTAGAACTCGTTTCTCTGTTTGAAATCCCAAATTGCATTTATCTACGACATCTGATGATGAATTAACTGGAAGCATACTAGCATCAGGTGCAGCAAGCCCGTGAAGTTGCATACTATTTAAAATCCCAAGTGGTCGCAAGTTAACGATATTAAGTTTCAACTTTCAAGAGAACTGGTATCCCTACTTCTATCCGGTACTTGTTCAGAACCATCAGCTTCTTTATCAACAATTTGTTTTAGTGCCATTGCAATTAAATCAAATAGATCCTGAGTGAAAACAGAAGAAAACATACATTAGAAATCAACTTCAGAATAAGATCAAAGTTAGTAGACAGAGAATCAACCTCACTGGTTTTATGTTTTGTGGAATTGGCTGCCTTTCAACATCATGTCTTATATTCATAGACCTCCTACCGACTAACTGAACCCGTGATGCTTGAAAGTAACTACCACCAACATCAAGAGCATAGTGATATAAAGATTGTACTAACAAACCTTAGGGCTGCTGCCATAGCAAGATAATGGCTATTAGCTAACCTTCTTTCAAGAAATATGAAATGAAATATCAGTTTGTATCCTTTAGATGATATTTCATCTAGCCAAAGCATTGAGATATATACATGTATCATTTGAAGAAATTTAAATAGATTTAGAGTGCATACCTTCTCAAAAGTTTATGGACACTGACCATTTTGTTTCTATCAAAGTGATTAACAGCCAAAATCACTGGTTCAGTCCAATGCAACAGCACAGCTAAAATATACTAGAGTATATCCATTTGACTGTGAATCTGTGAGTAAAGAATTAGAACTACTAAAACGGAAATGATACTGGGACGAACGAATCATTAATTGCATTCTTTGCAAAATAAAATAATACCAGAAATGATACTCAATCAATTCTTCTAAAAATGGCAAAACCAATCGTTAAAAAAATAATTCTATTTCTTTTAAGATAAAGGATATTCATTAATTATGTATTCAGATAGTAAACATAGTATGTATGTATGCAATATATGGAAAAATATATGAAAACGATTAATATTGATATAAACAAATCATTAAAATCATTCTTTTGAAAATAAAGGATACCGTTAATGGTAATCAATTTTCATTTCTTCTGAAAGTGGCAGCACCAAGGTTGGAACAATTTTCTATTTCCTTAATTTTTTGATAAAAGAGAATTATCAAAATTAAGGGCAATCAATCCTTGGAATAATTTTTATCCATGTTACAAGAAATTTTATAAAAAACTGATGACCAATAAAATATCTCAACAAATCATAGCAATTGAAAGTCTTCTCATTCATTCATTGAATATATATATATATATATATATATATATATATATATATATATATATAACTTGCAAACCACCAAGGTTGGAAATTTTTTGTTTCTTTTGATAAAAGATAATTATCCATTTGGTATTCAAATGGTAAAGTATGCATGCAATAGATGAAACCATATATGCAAGGAGTGACTGAATCATTCTAAACTACTTTGCACTTCTACTGATTTAGATTATAAGACTATACTGACCCAACCATTTAACTGGACTCGGCTAAAAATTTCCAGAATCCATCTACAAATAGCTGAATATATGTAAAGAAAATATGCATACTATTATTTAGAGTTTCCTTTTCTATAATCATAATTGTGATGAAAGCTAACAAGCTATTAAATTTTCACTGGCTTGTAACAAGTATGCTAATTTTAGTTTGATATCTTCCACTTGTGATTTTTTATCAAATATAATATGCACACGCAGGGACGGAGCTAGGATTTAAGTATGACCCGGGCTATAAAAATCACTTTATGATATGAACACAATAATCATTTTGACAACTAACACTAATGAGATTATGGCTATGATTCACTAAACAATATTGAAATTCAAGTGCTTGAACAGAAGAAGAATATGGCAAATAGAATAACAAATACAGGTGGGTTAAATAACTTAATGCATAGCGTTGTTTATTTTGCAAAATACTGACCTGGGCTATAGCCCAGGTAGTCTTAGCCTTGCATCCGTCCTTGTGCACACGATACAAAAAATATAGTGAAGGATTTTTTTCAATTGTATGTAACTGGATTACGAGTTGCACAACGAATATGAAAATTTTAGTGCAAATTTGAAATATGTCTATAAATAAAAAAACGGTGTTTATTGCAAAAAATGTTAAAATAGAAAGATCACCATCTATTACATCAGAACCTGTCGCTGATATAATGATACAAACAATACAATGGTCTCGACAAAACAACAGAAAGCACACTTATCTATCCGCACCTTCACCCAGCATTGCATAACAACCACAGATCAACATCAACGGCCGAGATCATGTTCAGCTATTAAATTGAGATTACCAGTTCTACACGGACTTGAATATTAGGCTCATCTACCTTGTATTTAAATATACTTCCACTGTATTTCTTTTTTGTATTCCAGTATTATCAATAAAAGATACAAAGTATCATTTCTTCTTTTATGGTATCAGAGCTTTTAAAGCCAAACGCCAAAATTCAAAAATCATAATCAAAGAAATTCAAAGATTTCAAAAATTTAAGTTGTGATTGGGTCCTCTCAGAGTAATATCATCATCGAGGAGGCGTATCTCGTTTTAGATCACATCAAGATCTATTACACCTGTTCCATATCCGCTTCTTGCCATCCGAAAAGGAGAAATCAGTATTTCTCTTCACTTTTCTCCTCTGGTTGCAAGATCCTTCACTGCTGTTCATGTATATTACTGTATCTTGATGAAACAGTAATATACACCTATCACAAGCATTCTGAATTTCCATCTTTTCTTGTTTCTTGGATGCTATTCTCAGATAGCCACGCCAATATTCCCGCCAACTATTCTTCTTCACCAAGAAACCGACATTTCAAGATCATTGAATCACCATGGCAATTGATGAAGAAGAAGTAACATCAGCCAATTCAGGCAACCAGTCCAAGAACTCCCAAAACTCAGATCTGATCTTGATCAAACCTAAAAGTCAAGTTATCACAACACCATTAGATGAAGACAACTATATCTTATGGAAATATCAAATCGAAATAGCTTTAAAAGGATACGACTTACATGACTATGTTTCTGGAACCAAGACCATACCACCAATCATGATAACTGACAAAGAAGGGAAGACTGTTAGCAATCCAGATTACAAACATTACCAAAAACAGGACAATCTCTTATCATCATTGCTACTATCCTCAATTAGTCAAAGCTTACTGTCACAAATGGTTGGATGCAACAGCTCTTATGAGATATGGTCAGCAATCGAACGCATTTTCAGTTCATAATCAGCAGCAAGGTCATGCAATATAGAAGAGAATTACAAAATGCCAAGAAAAATGATGTGCCAATGAGAGAATATCTTGCCAAAATCAAAAATCTATGTGACAAATTAAAAGGGGTTGGTCATAATGTATCCATCAGTGAACAGATTCTAGTGATAACCAATGGATTGGATCAAGACTATGAATCTTTAGTAACATACATAGCAACACAACCAACTCTGCCTGATATTGAATTCGTCCATACAGCTCTACTGGCTCATGAGGGAAGAATTCAACAAAGGAAATCAATGCAAGAAGAATATAATGTCAATTATGCAGTTGCATCAAGAAACAGAAATCAGAAAAATACATCAAATCAACCCAGGCAAGAAAATCAAAGTCACAGAGGAGGCAATGTTCAAAGAGGCAGAGGTAGAGGAAGGAGTGGATACAATAATAGAGTTAAATTCCAGATTTGTGAAAAACTTGAGCATATGGCAAACAAATGTTATTTCAGATATAAGGAAGATTTCAATGCAGGACAAACATCTCAAACCAACAAGCAACCAAATGCTAACATGATTCAGACTGGGAACCTATCCAGAAACAATGGAGATAATACAACTGAAGATGCAACCAAAACAGAAGATTATAGCAGTGAAGAATGGTTTCCAGATTCTAGTGCCACAAACCACATTACAAATAATCTACAGAATTTAAATCTGGGCAACAAAGGATACACAGGTAATCAAACTGTTCTTATGGGAAATGGTGAGGCTGCAAATATAACACATGTTGGTACTGGCTATATAAAAGGTACATGGTTACTTTATTTAAACGATTTATTAAGAGTACCAAGTATCAAGAAAAACCTTATTAGTGTTTCACAATTTTCCAGTAAAAATAAGGTGTATTTTGAGTTTCACCCAAAATCATGTCTTGTTAGAGATTCATTAAATAAAAACATATTATTACAGGGTAAGCTGGAAAATAGTCTATACAAATTCGGCAATACTCAAAACAATGATGCAGCTAACAAGAGAATTTGGTCAGATAATGTTAGCACAAGGAATGATAGTAATGTAAAATTGTTTCATGAATGGCATTGTAAACTTGGCCATCTTAGTTATGATGTAGTTAAACTCATTTTAATGCAAAACAATATTTCTGTTCCAAATAAGTCTGAATTATTTCTGTGTGATCATTGTCAAATGGGCAAAATGCATAAATTGCCTTTTTCAATTTCTGAAACTATATATGAAAATCCCCTTGAGTTAATTACTGCAGATCTATGGGGACCAGCACCACTTACTTCAACACAAGGGCACAGGTATTATCTATCACTTGTAGATGCACACACAAGATATACTTGGATTTATTTTCTCAAGGCTAAATCAGACACTAGCCATGCTATAACATAGTTTATTACAAACATTGAGAAACAAACTAACAAATGTGTTAAGATAATACAAACAGATGGTGGGGGAGAGTTTATGCCATTAAAAGAATTTTTTAGCAAAAAGGGAATTCTTCACAAAACTACCTACCCCCACACATCTGAACAGAATGGTTTAGTTGAGAGGAAGCACAGACATATTGTTGAGACAGGTTTAACACTTTTGTCTCAAGCATCACTACTGTAATATCCCGGAAATTTTAACAATATCAATTTAATAATCTGTTAAATAATTAAATTGGTATTGATGATCTTTGATAATAAAATTTGAATTTAATTTAGTAATCTGATTAAATGAGTAATTAATTGGTGATTTTATCTTTTAAAAGTTAATAAGATATTTTCTATTTGAATATATATATTTATTTGTATATATTGTAAATAGAAGCTTTGGGTAAATTGGGAATTTAAATTTAATTTAATATGACTTTTCAAGGTTATTTAAATAAGTAACTTTATAATTTTAAATATACTTTAGGTAAATATTTTAATTGCTTAAGATATTTTTACTTAAGTTAAAATATATAAGAGTTAACAAAAATGGTTTATTTTGTTTCTTTTTAAAATATCACTTGATAATATAATCTCTTATATAAATTATTTAATATCAAATATGTTAATTTCAAATAATAAGTATAATGTATTATTTTTATTAATATGAATGGATTTTATAGAATATGGAATTTTTATTTAATTGAATGAATAGTTATATATGTATATATATAACTTAACTTTTAAATTGAATCTTAGGATTTAATTTAAATTGAATTTGAAATTAAGTTTTGAAATTCAAAGAAATAAATATTTAAATTGTTTTGGATGTTAGAATATTTGTATAAACTTTTATCTATAAATATAATTGGTTTTTCTTTAAAATGACTTATATATATATAGATAAGTATTTTATAAATAAGAAAAAGGTTTTTTATTTACTTTTAAAACTAAATAAATATAAGATAAATACTTAAAAGACATGTGTCTTTATCTAATGACTCATTATAACATGTGTTAGGCAATGGATTAAACAATGTGACAAGTGTCTTAATTATTTTCATTTTCTTTTATTTTTATAAAATCATAAATTTAGTCATATACACATATGCATTTCTTTACTTCATCCTTTCTATTTTTCTTCTCAAAACAAGATAAACTCAAACCTTTCCTCTAGAACAAATCTGGAAATATTCAGTAATCAATATCTCTCAAAACCTTTCTCAAACAAAATATGTTCATATGCAAATCTGAAATCAGAGAACCAAACTCCTCAAACCAAATATATATCAATCCCTATAATCTCAAATCAAAACAAAGCCACTGCATTTTTCTCCAATCTGTAATCAAATTTCCAAATCAAAAGATCAACCTGCAACAATCTCATTTTTCAAATCTCAAGTCTGTCTGCATTTTTCAAAACCTGGAAACATCTCAAAGCTGTCTGCATTCAATCATCAACCTGGAAGCCAACATGCATGTGTTCAAATCCAATAAGTAAAGCCCAGCAAACTCAAGTTTTAAAATCAAATTCAAGAAGCATTCAAGTCTAAGGTTTCAAAAGCTAAAAACTGTCTCTGTTCAATGCAAATCTGGTGAGTAACTTTTAAACTTAAAATAAAATTATAACTTGTTGCTTGTGAAAATCCTTATAAATTGTTGATGCTTGTATGTTAACAATTTTGTGACATTCAGTTTAAAATTTGAATTATATGATGTGATATAAGTATGCATGTCATAACAGGATGTTCTTCTCTGTTTGGATACAGGAGTTTAAAATTTAAAACTAAATCTGAATTCTTTTTACCTGATCCTTATTTAACTTGGACATCAAATAAAATTAGTTAGGCTTGAACTTAATCTAAGACTTAAAAATAGATGCAAATATTCTAAGTTTAAAAATATGCTGTTATCTGGAAATTCAGTAGCAAGCTATAATAATTAGATAAAACCAAATACTGAATTGAATTGATTCAAGTTGATATCTTGAATCTTCTCTGGAAATTAGGATTTTTAAAACAGAGATCAAGATTTTAAGCTTTAGAATGATTGTGTAATTTGAGTTTGTCTGAATTTGGATGTTTGAGCAACTGGGAATGGCCAGAAGGACTAGGGTGGTCGGAGCTTTGCCTGGAGGTGAAGGAGGGTGTAGTGGTGCCAGGAAAAATGTGAAGAAGGGTGTCTGATCGACGTGGCGATTGCGGCGAGGTGTTTTGGGTTTCAAGACCTAATTTTGTCAGGTCTGGTAACTAGGGCAGCGTGGAATCTAGAGTTGATCGAGTTGGTCGGGGATTTGGCAGATGGAAACTTGGTCGTAGACGAAGGCATGGCCAGAGAATTAGATTCTCTGATGGTCGAAATCGCGAGCACGAGCGGTGTTGCCAGGTTGGTCAGTGGTGATGGTTTCTTGTTCCAGGTAGGATGAATGCTCGAATTTGAATTCGAGTAGGAATCGAAGATAGGTTGATCGTTTTCTAGTATGAGGATGAACGTGGATTGGTGGAGATACTCGTCGATGACCGGAGTTGCCGTAGGTGACCGTGCACGTGCACGAGATCGGAAAGGTATCTGGGTGAAGTCTGTTTACTGGAGAAGACGAATGCAAGTCTCGGGTTTGCTCGTGGGAGTCTCGGGAATTTTGATGTGCGACTCGAAGTTGTTGGAGCTGGAAGGTTGGACTCAGTGACAAGGAAAGACTCGAGACTTTTGAGTGTTTTTGCGAGGGAGACTCGGGGAAACTAGGGTGGGAACTCGAAGCAGATTAGGTAGGACTCGAGTACCTTTTAGTTGACAGGTTTAAAAAAAAACTGTCTGTTTCTAAAGCTTTAAACTGGTTTTAAATTTATAAAGAAGATTGTAAACAAGAATTTAAGTCAAGTTTAACTATGTAGATTCAAGTTGGTTTTGAATCTTAAAGATTTGAAATAAATAAGTTATAAATTTATATATTTTAAATAGGTTTTAAATGGTAGTTAGATTTAATTAAATGTTTAAAAACAAAAGGGAAATTGGTTTAAACTCTTCTTAAATTTCTTTTATAAGAGATAAGATTTTTAATAAGAAAAGTTTTTATATTTGTTTAAAACTTAGTTAAAATAAATTGGTATTCATTTTAAATACAACATTTAAAATGAAATTTAAAAGTAGATTTGAAATGGATGTTTCAAATATGAATGATAAATGATAACTTGTTTATCAATAAAAATAATGGTGTATCTTAAAGTAATTAGAGATTTGTGTTCATTAAATTTATTAGGAAATTTAATGGATAATTAATTTAATTGATTAATTAATCATTTGGATTAATTAAATAGGTAATTAATGGTTTAAACTAATTAATTAGTGATTAAGATTAATTAGTTTATAATTAAGTATTATGAATTAAAGTATTAATTAATGGTTAAGAATTAATTAATAAAGTAATTAAATATTAATTAAGTAGGGTTAACACTTAATTGATTAAATAATTAAAGTTTAATTAATTGGTTATTAAGATTTATTAATTTGGAATTAATAATAATTAATCTAAGTTAATTACTTAAGAAAAGTAATTAAAGAGTTGTTAATAGTAATGGAGGTCATTAACTATGGATTATTAAATAATTAATTAATAGGATTAATTTTAATAGTTAATTAGATTAATTAATTTTAAGAATAACCAATTATAGAATTTGTTTAAATATAATTACTTATTGGAAGTAATTAAGAGTTAATTACTTATTGTAATTAATTGAAGTTAATTTGATTTGTTAAATTAATTAATTAAGTTTAATTAATTTAGAATAATCAAGAGATGATTTGATAATAATTACTTAAGAAAGATTGTTTAGGGAGGTAAATAATAAGATAATTACTGGAAGTAATTAGTTGAATAAATGATGTTATTAATAGAAGTAATTTGAGTTAATTACTTTAAATAATTAATCAAGAGATTAGTTAAGGAATTAATTAAGAAGTAATTAATTTAGTTAGTGAAAGTAATTAAGGGTAGTTAATTACTGATTGAAGATTAATCAAGGTGATTAATAAATGTTGTTTAATAAAAGATTAATTACTTAATGTAATTAATTTAATTTAGTAATTAATAATTAAGTGGTAATTAAGGATCATTAATTAATATAATTAATGATGTAATTAAGATTGATTAATTAAGTATAATTAATAATTGAAGTGATTAATTAATGTAATTAATTAAGGATTAATGTAATTAATTATAGTGATTAATTTAATTAATTATAGTTAATTAATTAATGAAGTAATTAAAGGTTAATTACTATAAGTGGTTAAGGTTAATTAATTTTGAGTAATTAATTAAAGATAAATTACTTGAAGGTAATTAAAAGATAATTAATCAAAGATGATTAATCGAAAAAGGTAATTAGAGGATAATTAATTAATTTGTAATTAATTAATGTTTAAGTAAGAAGGATTTATAAAATAAAAGTAATTAATTTAATTAACTTTAAATTAATTAGAGATGATATAGATCATTACTTATGGATGGATGATAATACTGAATGCTTTGCATTTGATTGATATCTCTGATGAGATATATGCTATGTGATATGGATGTTTAGTTGAATTGTGATAATGGATTATCTGATGATATTGATAATGTTGATTATCTATTGTGAATTATCTTTCTAAGTGTATAAAGATAATTGAATTAAATTGTTTTAACTTTAAAACAACTTGGCCTTAAAAGATACGTCTTTGGATTTCGATGAGACCGGGATCGGGTTTCCGTATACCGGATTTCCAGGTCTGGAGACCCGAATACCACATCGATCCAAATTAACGATAGGTCGTGAATCAAGTGAAGGTGAAGATTCAGAGTGCAAGGGTTATTGTCGTTAACTCTGAGGGTGATTCCAAAACGAGTGTAACGAGATAATGCCTTCGGTTTCGTTCGAACCCGGAACGAACTTGTATGGATTGAATGCTTTCAGCACATCGTCAGGTGGACGATGAGCATTCTAAGATAGATGTGTTCTTTTCTAAGGTAATCGTGACCTCAAGCCTCACAAACCGGGAATGGCTAAAACAGGGGAGGTGCAGCAAGGTTAGTGGGTAGCACCCAAGTAGGACAAGATGACCTCTGTCTAGATGTCCCTTTCTATTTTCGACTTAGTGTGTGCGGTTGGTCATGACAACCGTGGGGTATCTTGTGCGGGAATTATCCAGTAAGGGATGTTCCGACCTTGTGTTGCAGGGGATTGGGAGTGATCCTCGGTACGGTGATCTAGGCCACGTACTGTGACGGGCGGTACCCCGGTAGCCCTGCCATTGATGGAATCCAAACTCCAATAAGTGCCGTACGTTTTAGTTGTGCCCAACTATGTTGGAACGTGAGATGTAAGCATTCCAGCTATTTCATATTTATTTGAAAACCCTAGACCTATTATAATACAATCGAATTTCCTATCAAATGTTTTGGTTAGCGTAAGGTAAAAACTTACCCATATTTATTGGTGGGGAGTCTTACGTGATACCTTTTCTTTCAAAAGGTTTTGAAGTTAAACAAGTTTAACCTGTTACTCACACCAGACCCATGTCTGACCCAAGTTGTTTATTTCTGTTTTATAAACTCTTGGGTACTCAAATTTTTACGAGTAGCCAAGGGATTCAGGTTTAGCTTTGACGAGTAATCTGGAGGAGCAATGGAGCAGGAGGCTTCGGCGTTGTAGATATAGATAGTAGTTTTCCGCTGTGTTGATCTTTGTATTGATCTGTATTGTGTTAAGATGTAATAACTAGACAGATGTTTATAACTGTCTAGTATGAGATGTGTAATCTGTGTAACTCTGATAGATGATGTATATGATACTATGTAATATTTATGTGATATATTATATTTCGTTTCGTTTCCGCTGTGAGTATCTGTTGTTGTTTTCTTTTCTCTTCTTCTCTTTTCTATTTCTCACCCCTTTCTTTCTTACTGTCGATGCGATTTTCCGGGAGTGGAAAGTCGGGTCGTCACACGTGGTATCAGAGCTTAGGTTGAGCGAATGCCTAAGCTTTTGGTTAAGTGAATATCAGAGCTATTGGTTGAGTGAATACCTAGCTCTGGAGTGGTATCTATCGTGAGAGAGCGTATTTGTAATTTTTATATAACTATATATATATTCTACCTATATTGTTGGGTTACCCGTACAGGTTTTCCAATATAAGATATAAAGGTAGATAGGGTGGTGGTGTGCGTGTAACACAACTACCAATGGTTGGAATTAAGGTTGGAAGAGTATTTGTCGAGACTGTAGACCTAATACCGTCTCGAGTGAGCTTTGGGTGGTATAAGGATTTCATCAAATCTCTGAAGGAAACCTGTTAAGATTCGGAGTTTATTTGTAAAGTTGGATGAGTAGAGTTTGGATCTATCGGTTGAACAGAAGCAAGTGATGGTATCTTGATACCTCAGGTAATAGTAGCTGTGTGATGAGATGCAGTGACGATGGATGTTCCCGAAGATGTTTTCTTTGGAACGAGTTTAAGGAACTGTGTCTGTTTCAGTGTTATGGCTGAGTTCAGCATGGTGTTTCTGTTTGGTTTGGAATTCGAGTTTCTCAAAGATCTTTGGATAGAAAGTCCTTGGCATCAGTATCAGCAGTGCAGCTCGGAGTATTCTGTGATGGCAGGAAGTTGTCAGGCTGAGTAGTTTTTCTGGAGGTGAAATTCAGAAGCAGCAGGGTGCATCCATTTCTTCGATGGATTGGATAGTTAAGTATGGGCTGTTCTGATTTGTTAAGAGGAACAGTTTTCTTTGGGAGTAGGCTGGGTTGATCGCAAAAGTGACTTGCGATAGTTTGAGGGTTCTCTTGGGTTATCAGAGTTTTTCTGAGTGTCTTCAGAGAAGTCAGGAGTTGTCCGCATCTGAAGGTTGAGTTTTCTTATCGACTGGATTCCATGAGTGATACCAGTGGTTCAGTCTAGTTGAAGGATGTTTTCCTAGAGATAGAGTTTGGTGCAGCAACTCAAGTTTTGATGAAGTATCTGAGTTTTATTTATGGATCAGTGAACCTTATTTCTGGAATGAGTTGTCCAGTCTGTGCTTGTGTTCTACCTCAGATCAGAATTGAGCAGCGAAAGCAGTTTGGAGTATATCTCTGGATAGAAGAAGTAAGTTTGGAATCTACTGATGTTGTGAAGTAAAGTTATGTTTGGATCTCTTCTGTGTTCTGATTTGGATAAGTATTGGGTTTTCAGGATTGAATTGTCAGTTTGGATAATTGGAATTCATTGAGTTTTATGTATCTCTGAGAGGTACGTATAAGATCTATCTCTGGTTTTAGAATCAGCAGTTCTGGAAGATTTAGTTGTTGAGTCAGACTCGTCTGTAGTCTGATATTCTGTTTAGTTCTGTAGATCTAGATAAGTAGGAGATCTATAGCTTAGTAGTTTAGATTGTTGTAGAGCGAGTATCCCGGTATATATATACTTGGGGAAACTCGAGGAATTCTATCTAGAATTTTGTCTGGATAGTTAGATTTGATTGATTGGATGAATTGGTTGCTATGGTTGTTAGCATATGGATGATAGTATATGCTTGTGTTTTAAAATTTAAAATCTTTAATAAGATTATTAAATTACCTTTGTTTAAATTTCGGGGACGAAATTATTTTAAGGGGGAAGGAATGTAATATCCCGGAAATTTTAACAATATCAATTTAATAATCTGTTAAATAATTAAATTGGTATTGATGATCTTTGATAATAAAATTTGAATTTAATTTAGTAATCTGATTAAATGAGTAATTAATTGGTGATTTTATCTTTTAAAAGTTAATAAGATATTTTCTATTTGAATATATATATTTATTTGTATATATTGTAAATAGAAGCTTTGGGTAAATTGGGAATTTAAATTTAATTTAATATGACTTTTCAAGGTTATTTAAATAAGTAACTTTATAATTTTAAATATACTTTAGGTAAATATTTTAATTGCTTAAGATATTTTTACTTAAGTTAAAATATATAAGAGTTAACAAAAATGGTTTGTTTTGTTTCTTTTTAAAATATCACTTGATAATATAATCTCTTATATAAATTATTTAATATCAAATATGTTAATTTCAAATAATAAGTATAATGTATTATTTTTATTAATATGAATGGATTTTATAGAATATGGAATTTTTATTTAATTGAATGAATAGTTATATATGTATATATATAACTTAACTTTTAAATTGAATCTTAGGATTTAATTTAAATTGAATTTGAAATTAAGTTTTGAAATTCAAAGAAATAAATATTTAAATTGTTTTGGATGTTAGAATATTTGTATAAACTTTTATCTATAAATATAATTGGTTTTTCTTTAAAATGACTTATATATATATAGATAAGTATTTTATAAATAAGAAAAAGGTTTTTTATTTACTTTTAAAACTAAATAAATATAAGATAAATACTTAAAAGACATGTGTCTTTATCTAATGACTCATTATAACATGTGTTAGGCAATGGATTAAACAATGTGACAAGTGTCTTAATTATTTTCATTTTCTTTTATTTTTATAAAATCATAAATTTAGTCATATACACATATGCATTTCTTTACTTCATCCTTTCTATTTTTCTTCTCAAAACAAGATAAACTCAAACCTTTCCTCTAGAACAAATCTGGAAATATTCAGTAATCAATATCTCTCAAAACCTTTCTCAAACAAAATATGTTCATATGCAAATCTGAAATCAGAGAACCAAACTCCTCAAACCAAATATATATCAATCCCTATAATCTCAAATCAAAACAAAGCCACTGCATTTTTCTCCAATCTGTAATCAAATTTCCAAATCAAAAGATCAACCTGCAACAATCTCATTTTTCAAATCTCAAGTCTGTCTGCATTTTTCAAAACCTGGAAACATCTCAAAGCTGTCTGCATTCAATCATCAACCTGGAAGCCAACATGCATGTGTTCAAATCCAATAAGTAAAGCCCAGCAAACTCAAGTTTTAAAATCAAATTCAAGAAGCATTCAAGTCTAAGGTTTCAAAAGCTAAAAACTGTCTCTGTTCAATGCAAATCTGGTGAGTAACTTTTAAACTTAAAATAAAATTATAACTTGTTGCTTGTGAAAATCCTTATAAATTGTTGATGCTTGTATGTTAACAATTTTGTGACATTCAGTTTAAAATTTGAATTATATGATGTGATATAAGTATGCATGTCATAACAGGATGTTCTTCTCTGTTTGGATACAGGAGTTTAAAATTTAAAACTAAATCTGAATTCTTTTTACCTGATCCTTATTTAACTTGGACATCAAATAAAATTAGTTAGGCTTGAACTTAATCTAAGACTTAAAAATAGATGCAAATATTCTAAGTTTAAAAATATGCTGTTATCTGGAAATTCAGTAGCAAGCTATAATAATTAGATAAAACCAAATACTGAATTGAATTGATTCAAGTTGATATCTTGAATCTTCTCTGGAAATTAGGATTTTTAAAACAGAGATCAAGATTTTAAGCTTTAGAATGATTGTGTAATTTGAGTTTGTCTGAATTTGGATGTTTGAGCAACTGGGAATGGCCAGAAGGACTAGGGTGGTCGGAGCTTTGCCTGGAGGTGAAGGAGGGTGTAGTGGTGCCAGGAAAAATGTGAAGAAGGGTGTCTGATCGACGTGGCGATTGCGGCGAGGTGTTTTGGGTTTCAAGACCTAATTTTGTCAGGTCTGGTAACTAGGGCAGCGTGGAATCTAGAGTTGATCGAGTTGGTCGGGGATTTGGCAGATGGAAACTTGGTCGTAGACGAAGGCATGGCCAGAGAATTAGATTCTCTGATGGTCGAAATCGCGAGCACGAGCGGTGTTGCCAGGTTGGTCAGTGGTGATGGTTTCTTGTTCCAGGTAGGATGAATGCTCGAATTTGAATTCGAGTAGGAATCGAAGATAGGTTGATCGTTTTCTAGTATGAGGATGAACGTGGATTGGTGGAGATACTCGTCGATGACCGGAGTTGCCGTAGGTGACCGTGCACGTGCACGAGATCGGAAAGGTATCTGGGTGAAGTCTGTTTACTGGAGAAGACGAATGCAAGTCTCGGGTTTGCTCGTGGGAGTCTCGGGAATTTTGATGTGCGACTCGAAGTTGTTGGAGCTGGAAGGTTGGACTCAGTGACAAGGAAAGACTCGAGACTTTTGAGTGTTTTTGCGAGGGAGACTCGGGGAAACTAGGGTGGGAACTCGAAGCAGATTAGGTAGGACTCGAGTACCTTTTAGTTGACAGGTTTAAAAAAAAACTGTCTGTTTCTAAAGCTTTAAACTGGTTTTAAATTTATAAAGAAGATTGTAAACAAGAATTTAAGTCAAGTTTAACTATGTAGATTCAAGTTGGTTTTGAATCTTAAAGATTTGAAATAAATAAGTTATAAATTTATATATTTTAAATAGGTTTTAAATGGTAGTTAGATTTAATTAAATGTTTAAAAACAAAAGGGAAATTGGTTTAAACTCTTCTTAAATTTCTTTTATAAGAGATAAGATTTTTAATAAGAAAAGTTTTTATATTTGTTTAAAACTTAGTTAAAATAAATTGGTATTCATTTTAAATACAACATTTAAAATGAAATTTAAAAGTAGATTTGAAATGGATGTTTCAAATATGAATGATAAATGATAACTTGTTTATCAATAAAAATAATGGTGTATCTTAAAGTAATTAGAGATTTGTGTTCATTAAATTTATTAGGAAATTTAATGGATAATTAATTTAATTGATTAATTAATCATTTGGATTAATTAAATAGGTAATTAATGGTTTAAACTAATTAATTAGTGATTAAGATTAATTAGTTTATAATTAAGTATTATGAATTAAAGTATTAATTAATGGTTAAGAATTAATTAATAAAGTAATTAAATATTAATTAAGTAGGGTTAACACTTAATTGATTAAATAATTAAAGTTTAATTAATTGGTTATTAAGATTTATTAATTTGGAATTAATAATAATTAATCTAAGTTAATTACTTAAGAAAAGTAATTAAAGAGTTGTTAATAGTAATGGAGGTCATTAACTATGGATTATTAAATAATTAATTAATAGGATTAATTTTAATAGTTAATTAGATTAATTAATTTTAAGAATAACCAATTATAGAATTTGTTTAAATATAATTACTTATTGGAAGTAATTAAGAGTTAATTACTTATTGTAATTAATTGAAGTTAATTTGATTTGTTAAATTAATTAATTAAGTTTAATTAATTTAGAATAATCAAGAGATGATTTGATAATAATTACTTAAGAAAGATTGTTTAGGGAGGTAAATAATAAGATAATTACTGGAAGTAATTAGTTGAATAAATGATGTTATTAATAGAAGTAATTTGAGTTAATTACTTTAAATAATTAATCAAGAGATTAGTTAAGGAATTAATTAAGAAGTAATTAATTTAGTTAGTGAAAGTAATTAAGGGTAGTTAATTACTGATTGAAGATTAATCAAGGTGATTAATAAATGTTGTTTAATAAAAGATTAATTACTTAATGTAATTAATTTAATTTAGTAATTAATAATTAAGTGGTAATTAAGGATCATTAATTAATATAATTAATGATGTAATTAAGATTGATTAATTAAGTATAATTAATAATTGAAGTGATTAATTAATGTAATTAATTAAGGATTAATGTAATTAATTATAGTGATTAATTTAATTAATTATAGTTAATTAATTAATGAAGTAATTAAAGGTTAATTACTATAAGTGGTTAAGGTTAATTAATTTTGAGTAATTAATTAAAGATAAATTACTTGAAGGTAATTAAAAGATAATTAATCAAAGATGATTAATCGAAAAAGGTAATTAGAGGATAATTAATTAATTTGTAATTAATTAATGTTTAAGTAAGAAGGATTTATAAAATAAAAGTAATTAATTTAATTAACTTTAAATTAATTAGAGATGATATAGATCATTACTTATGGATGGATGATAATACTGAATGCTTTGCATTTGATTGATATCTCTGATGAGATATATGCTATGTGATATGGATGTTTAGTTGAATTGTGATAATGGATTATCTGATGATATTGATAATGTTGATTATCTATTGTGAATTATCTTTCTAAGTGTATAAAGATAATTGAATTAAATTGTTTTAACTTTAAAACAACTTGGCCTTAAAAGATACGTCTTTGGATTTCGATGAGACCGGGATCGGGTTTCCGTATACCGGATTTCCAGGTCTGGAGACCCGAATACCACATCGATCCAAATTAACGATAGGTCGTGAATCAAGTGAAGGTGAAGATTCAGAGTGCAAGGGTTATTGTCGTTAACTCTGAGGGTGATTCCAAAACGAGTGTAACGAGATAATGCCTTCGGTTTCGTTCGAACCCGGAACGAACTTGTATGGATTGAATGCTTTCAGCACATCGTCAGGTGGACGATGAGCATTCTAAGATAGATGTGTTCTTTTCTAAGGTAATCGTGACCTCAAGCCTCACAAACCGGGAATGGCTAAAACAGGGGAGGTGCAGCAAGGTTAGTGGGTAGCACCCAAGTAGGACAAGATGACCTCTGTCTAGATGTCCCTTTCTATTTTCGACTTAGTGTGTGCGGTTGGTCATGACAACCGTGGGGTATCTTGTGCGGGAATTATCCAGTAAGGGATGTTCCGACCTTGTGTTGCAGGGGATTGGGAGTGATCCTCGGTACGGTGATCTAGGCCACGTACTGTGACGGGCGGTACCCCGGTAGCCCTGCCATTGATGGAATCCAAACTCCAATAAGTGCCGTACGTTTTAGTTGTGCCCAACTATGTTGGAACGTGAGATGTAAGCATTCCAGCTATTTCATATTTATTTGAAAACCCTAGACCTATTATAATACAATCGAATTTCCTATCAAATGTTTTGGTTAGCGTAAGGTAAAAACTTACCCATATTTATTGGTGGGGAGTCTTACGTGATACCTTTTCTTTCAAAAGGTTTTGAAGTTAAACAAGTTTAACCTGTTACTCACACCAGACCCATGTCTGACCCAAGTTGTTTATTTCTGTTTTATAAACTCTTGGGTACTCAAATTTTTACGAGTAGCCAAGGGATTCAGGTTTAGCTTTGACGAGTAATCTGGAGGAGCAATGGAGCAGGAGGCTTCGGCGTTGTAGATATAGATAGTAGTTTTCCGCTGTGTTGATCTTTGTATTGATCTGTATTGTGTTAAGATGTAATAACTAGACAGATGTTTATAACTGTCTAGTATGAGATGTGTAATCTGTGTAACTCTGATAGATGATGTATATGATACTATGTAATATTTATGTGATATATTATATTTCGTTTCGTTTCCGCTGTGAGTATCTGTTGTTGTTTTCTTTTCTCTTCTTCTCTTTTCTATTTCTCACCCCTTTCTTTCTTACTGTCGATGCGATTTTCCGGGAGTGGAAAGTCGGGTCGTCACAACTACCTTTGAAATACTGGAGTGAGGCTTTTGCCACTGCAGTATATCTTATTAATAGGATGCCAACAAAAGTATTAAACAATGTATGTCCATATGAAAAACTTTTTAAAGTTAAACCAAAATATGATCATTTCAAAATTTTTGGGTGTTTGTGTTATCCCTATCTCACACTATACAATAAACATAAACTGAGCCTAAGATCAAGTCCATGCACTTTTTTAGGGTATGCACACAATCAAAAAGGATATAAGTGCATGGACAATCAAGGCAATATATTTATATTTCAAGGCATGTGGTATTTAATCAAAATATGTTTCCATTTGCAGATAAAAGAAAGCAGAATCATGAGATCAATAATGAGAAAACATATAATTTTCACATCCCAGAATTATCAGAATGCACTCAAGGAAACAATCAAGCCATGCAAAATGTTGATAAAGATGCATCCATGTCTAACAGCAAATCAGGACACAATTCAGATAATGGGAATGATAACAGCTGCTCCCCAATAAGTTTGAATGATGATCAGAGTACTAGCATGTTGAACAGTGATCATGATCAAAGTGAAAATATGTCTGATGACAACCAAGCAACAGATGCAACCGCAAACATCAATGATAATCAATTGGAAAAATCTCATAGTCAACATGCAAAGGAAGGACATCCCATGATTACCAGATCTAAAAGTGGTATTTTTAAACCTAAACTATACATAGCTTAAATAAATGAGGTGGAGCCAAATTCTTATGATCAGGCCAGCAAACACGAAAAATGGAGAAAGGAAATGAATGAAGAATTAAATGCATTAGTCAAAAATAAAACTTGGACACTAGTGCAACCACCAAGCAACAAAAATATTGTGGGATGCAGATGGACTTATAAAATCAAAAGAGATGCAGATGGTAATGTATTAAAGTATAAAGCCAGCTTGGTGGAAAAAAGGTATTCACAGCAGTTTGGTTTTGATTTCACTGAGACTTTTTTCCCAGTAATCAAACCAACCACTATAAGAATCATGTTGACCTTAGCTCTTCACAAAAATTGGAGAATAAGACAGCTGGATGTCCATAATGCTTTTCTAAATGGTGAATTATGTGAAGATGTTTACATGCAACAACCAGAAGGATACAATCATCATACAAATAAAGGTTATGTTTGCAAGCTACACAAAGCCATATATGGGTTAAAGCAAGCATCTAGAGCATGGTATGAGAAGCTTAAAAGCACACTGACACACTTGGGTTTTAATGCTACTAAATCAGACAATTCACTCTACATGAAAAAGGATAAGCATATAAGCACGTATATACTTGTATATGTTGATGACATACTCATTACAGGAGATGATCAACAAGAAATCAACCACATCATTCAACTACTGGACAAACACTTTGCAAACAAAGACATGGGTGAATTAAAATATTTTCTGGGAATAGATATTCAGAGAAAAACCGACAATGAATTCTTTTTGTCACAAAAGCAATATATCAGTGATATTCTGGTCAGACATAACATGGACAAGGCAAAACCACTACCCACTCCTATGACAAGCAGCAGACAATTATCTAAAAATAAGGGTGAACCTATTGATAATGTCAAGCAATACAGAAGTGTCGTTGTAGCACTTCAGTACGCCACAATTACTAGACAAGACATATGCTTTAGTGTCAATAGGGTATGTCAGTACATGCAGAACCCTCTAAACGGACATTGGAGTGCAGTCAAGCGTATTCTCAGATATCTCAAAGGAACCAATGCATATGGCTTGTGTTTAAAAGCTAGTAAGGATATAAATATACATGCTTACAGTGATTCTGACTGGGCAAACGACATTGATGATCGAAAATCCATTTCTGGATATTGTGTCTATTTGGGACCAAATCCAATTTCTTGGTGCACAAAGAAACAAGCCACTATTTCCAGAAGCAGCACTGAAGTAGAATACAGGTGCATAGCAAGTACAGCTGCTTAAATCACCTGGATCGAAGCCCTAATTTCAGAATTAGGGTTCAAATCAACTCGCAAGCCCATCATTTGGTGTGACAATCTCGGCGCCATCTCTCTTTCCATGAATCCTGTTCAGCATGCTCGCACGAAACACATGGAGATCGACCTCCACTTTGTTCGTGAAAAGACAGGAAGCGGCAAGCTTGCCATCAACCATGTTCCAACCTACTATCAAAGAGCGGACTTTCTGACCAAAGATTTATCAGCCAGAAATTTCAATCGATTTCGCGAAGAACTCAAAATTTTCTCAGCCGACATGGAGAACAAAAAGGATGTAAAACCCTAGTTTTGTTTGAGGCGGCGTATAATGATACAAACAATACAATGGTCTCGACAAAACAACAGAAAGCACACTTATCTATCCGCACCTTCACCCAGCATTGCATAACAACCACAGATCAACATCAACGGCCGAGATCATGTTCGGCTATTAAATTGAGATTACCAGTTCTACATGGGCTTGAATATTAGGCCCATCTACCTTGTATTTAAATATACTTCCACTGTATTTCTTTTTTGTATTCCAGTATTATCAATAAAAGATACAAAGTATCATTTCTTCTTTTAACTGATCAGTTTGAATTTTTGAATTCCTCCTTTTGTATAGTGTGTGAAGAGTTATGATATATTTTATCAAATATCTGTTTGTAGGACAAAGAACAACACTATGAGTATGTTTAACCAAATTAAAAAGATTAATTTTATGCAGAGAAAAGAAAAGGTGATAGGAGTGAATGAAACTAACACAGTTTCATTACTTTGCAGATACAAAAAAAGAAAAAAAAAAGAAGAGGAGGAGGAGATAGAAGATTAATTTCTTTCAGCATGACTCATTTCTAGTACATGGTTTCTATATATAGCAATTACAATCCATATTGTCCAATCATTTGTAACCGAATTCAGGACATGTGGTCCATACAACTTTTCATTTTCTAGGCTGTAATTAGTCATTTATATTAATAAAAAGAAAAGAAGAAAAGTTGCTGTGACCGCGTTGCTTTTTGCTTGTATTTTATTCTTTTGCTGCATGCAAGCTTGCTGCCAAAATAACTGTCCATGTGCTCTTATTAATTTGTGTTGATGGTGGCCTTAGCTCTGATATCTTGCTGGTTTATGAATGATGTGCCAGGGTCTAACTGCATGTGTATCATTGCTCCCCGCTCCAAAAGCGACCTTGTCCTCAAGGTTGAGGTGGGGAAAACTCTGTAGAATTTGTTCATAATCTTCCCATGTGGCGTCTGCGAGATCAAGGCCTTGCCATTCAATGAGTACCTGGTGTGTGGTGGGGTTCAAGTAGCAGTGTGCAAGGATTTTGGCCGGTTGATAGGTGGGGTGACCATCATGAACAAGTGGGGGAAGTGGGTTGGCTGTGGTGGATTGCGGGTTAGGGCAGTATTTGAGGAGGGATATGTGAAAGACGAGATGAATTTTGGAGTCATGTGGGAGACGGAGTTTGTAGGCAACAACGCCGATTCTTTCAATGATTTTATAAGGGCCGAAGAATTTTTTTGCTAACTTGTGGTGTGTTTTGCCAAGTGTTATTTGCCTATATGGTTGTAGTCGAACGAAGACCCATGTACCGATGTCGAATTCCTTGTCCGTGCGATGTTGGTTGGCATGATTCTTCATTCTTGTTTGAGCTTTCTCTAAGTTCAGTTTGATTTGTTGTAGTAAGGAGGTGCGGTCGATGAGCCATTCATCAAGTTCGTGTATATTAGTATTTCCTTCACAATAATCCACAAGTACCGGAGGGGGTCTTCCATAGACAACTTGAACTGGGAAAGTGCCAAGAGAGGAGTGGCAGTTAGTGTTGTACCACCATTCGGGCCATGGTAGAAACTTAACCCATTGATTGGGGGTGTCGCCAACTACCGCTCGCAAATAAGTTTCAAGGCAACGGTTCACAACTTCGGTTTGACCGTCCGTTTGCGGGTGGTAGGCACTACTCATTTTCAACTCCGTGCCATGTAAGCGACAAAGTTCTTTCCAAAAGTGGCTAATGAAGACTCGGTCTCTATCGGAGATTATGGAGCGAGGGAATCCATGTAAACGGACATAATCTTGTATAAAATAAGGGGCGAGTTGGGCTGCGGAATGGGAAGTGGGTAAAGCGATGAAGTGAGCATACTTGGATAAGCGGTCAACGATGACCCAAATGGAGGTTTTGCCGGCGGAGGGTGGTAGGTGTGTGATGAAGTCCATGGAGATGTCTTCCCAAATGCGAGAAGGGATTGGTAATGGCTATAAGAGGCCTTTGGGTGGTATATTCTCGGGTTTGGATTATAGGCATATGGAACATTGAGTCACAAAAGTTTTCACAGAAGTAGGTAAATGTGGCCAGTAAAAATTGGAAAATATTCTAGCAGTAGTAGCTTTAATACCTGAGTGTCCACCTAGCTTGGAACCATGGAATAGAATTATGATTTGCTGATGAAGGTTTGGAGATGCCGGAACAAAAATTCTGCCTTTGTAGAAGAGTAGTCCATCGCGAGCCTGAAGGTGAGGTGATCCGGCGGAGGCTTGTTGCAGTAGCTATTGGGCTTGAGAATAAGTTGCCGTAGCTATCTTGATTTGTTCGGTAAGGAGAAATCGTGGTGTAAGGATGGTATGGAATAGGGTTGGATATGGGGAGGGGGATAGCGACGAGCTTGGAAAAATGAACGGATTTAGGTGTGGTGGCATCAGAGAATTCGGAGCAGGGGAAAGATGGACGGTGGTTGCCGCGAGTTGAACGGATGCTGATTTGTGGGTGGGTGCAGCCGGTGGCGGTTGTTGTGAGGACGAAATGTGACGGGTTTGTGGTTTCTGTGGAGAGGGTTTCGGAGGTGATGGCGGTGGAATAGGTGTGGGTGGGGTGTTGGTCTGTAATGGTGAGGAGGAATTAGGGATTTGTTCAATTGTGGGTAGAGGAGGATTGTGTTTGGAGGAAGGAAGAGTTAGGGAGGTTTTTATATTATGCAGCGATGAGATAGGAGTTTGGGCTTCTGAAGACCAGCGAGAAAGTGCATCTGCTACTGTGTTGGAGGACCCTGGCTGATAAAGTATTGTGAAATCAAATCCAAGTAATTTGGTCAACCAACGTTGTTGTTCCGAGGTTTGTATGGTTTGGGTCATTAGTTGGCATAAACTTTGGTGGTTGGTAATGATTATAAAGTGGTGACCGAGAAGATAGTGACGCCAACGTTTGACGGTGAAAGTAATGGCGTACATTTCCCGACTATAGGTGGAAGCTCGTTGGAGAAGATTAGGGAGGGTTTTGCTAAAATAGAAAATTGAATGTTTATTTTGGGATAGAACGGCACCAATGGCGGTAATGGAGGCATCAGTATGAATAGTGAATGTTTGGGTGAAGTTGGGTAATGCTAGAATTGGTGTGTTGGTAACGGCATGTTTAAGGGTAGTGAAAGCATCGGTTGCGGAGGTGGTCCAATTAATAGCGTCTTTTTTAAGTAGATCGGTAAGTGGGTTGGCAATTTTGGCCTAGTGTTGGATGAACTTGCGGTAGTATCCCATGAGGCCCAAAAATCCACGAAGCTCCGTCGTATTTTTTGGTGTGGGCCAATCAACCATAGCTTGAATCTTTCTTGGGTCTACTTGCACTCCTTTTCCGGAAATTATGTGGCCTAGATACTCGATTTCAGTGAGGGCGAAAGCACATTTGGATAGGTTGACGAAGAATTTGTGTTGTGTTAAAATTTGAAGAGTGGTTTGTAGGTGAGAGATGTGGGAGGTTAAGGTGGGGCTATAAACAAGGATATCATTAAAGAATACCAAGATGAAAGAGCGGAGGTGAGGACGAAAAATGTTGTTCATGGTTGCTTGAAAAGTCGATGGGGCATTCGTTAGGCCAAAAGGCATTACAACGAACTCATAATGACCTTCGTGGGTTCGAAATGCCGTTTTAGGAATATCGGGTGGGTGCACTCTCACTTGGAAAGTAACCACTTTTTAAGTCCAATTTTGTGAAGTATGTAGCGCCATAAAGTTCATCCAAAAGCTCATCGATTGTTGGGATGGGAAATCGATCTTTAATTGTGATGGCGTTTAAGGCCCTGTAATCGACGTAAAAACGCCATGTACCGTCTTTCTTTTTAACAAGGAGGACCGGGGAGGAAAATGGACTAATGGAGGGTTGGATGAGTTTAGTGTGTAGCATTTCGCGGATTTGTTTCTCGATTTCGGTTTTTTGGTAATGAGGATAGCGATATGGTCGAACATTAACGGGGGGTTGATTTGGTTGTAAATTAATGTGGTGGTCAAGAGAACGGTGAGGAGGTAATTCGGTAGGTTCATGAAAAATAGAAGTGTGTTGGTCGAGTAGTTTTTGAATAGGAGGAATAATTTTTGTGGTTGAATTTGGATTGACTAGAGTGGATGGATCGAGTTGTAAGTGAAAATAGTAGGCAATGGAATTTGTGGAGTGTAGTCGTTTTAATTGATGGAGGGCAATTTCATTGGGGTTAGAGATATTCGAAAGGCCGGATAGGGTGACGAATTTCTGGTTATAAGTGAAGCTCAAAGTAAGTGTTTTATGGTCAGTGGTAATTGGGCCCAAAGTTTCCAACCACTAGATACCCAACACAATATCAGCACCTGTAAATTCTAATAGATGGAGATTTGCCACAAACTCAATATCTTGAACCTTAAATTGAACATTTTTACATAGCCCTTTGCTATGCAATTTAGCCCCATTTCCCACTATCACACAAAATTGCATGTTTTTATCAACTTCGAGATGCAAGAAAGCTGCAACGCGAGGGTGAATGTAATTGTGAGTAGATCCCGTATCGATTAGGGCTTGTAGTTCGTGACCTGCGATGGTCGCAGAGAGGCTCAAAGCACGAGGATTGGCGGCGCCAATCATCGAGTGGAGGCTGATGTCGGAGGAGTTGGTGGAGAGAACGATGATGGGTTCATCAGGGTATAGAGGGTCCGTGAGGTCAGAAGGGTTAGGGCTTTGAATTTTGATGGGTTCTAACGGTTCTGGGTCAGTGTCGGGGGGAAGGAGCAGGGCTCGTGGGCTTGGCAGTGGTGACCGGGCCCATAGCGGCGGTCGCAGTAGAAGCATAGGCCTTGTGCCTTTCGTTGGTTCATTTCCGTGGTGGTAAGTCTACGAATGGGATAGTTTTTGGGATTGGTTTGGTTGTTTTGTGGATTAGTTTGGTTATTTTGGAGGGTATTTGTTGGAATGGAAGGAATAGGCAGTGAGCGAGATGGGTTTGGTTTATAGAAGGTAGAGCGGTTGTCGGTGAGTTTTGTTTGGATGAGTTTTGCTAAGTCAATGGCTTGGGAGAGTGATGTTGGTTGGAGGATTTGGAGTTCATTTTTAATGGGTAGTTTCAAGCTGGAGAGAAAACAATAAAGAAGTGAGTCAGTGGAGAGGGATGTAATGCGGTTGCTTAATGTTTCGAAGGTTGCTTGATACTCTTCAACGGACCCGGTTTGGCAGAGTTTAAATAAGGAAGATTGAGGGTCAATGAAGGAAGAAGGACCAAACCTTTGTTCTATTGATTTTGTGAGAGCCGCCCAAGAAGTGAGTTGATTGTTTCGGTACATCCATTGGAACCACGTCAAAGCTTGTCCCGCCATGTAAAAACTTGAGAGTTCGACCCGTTGTTCATCCGGTGTAGCATGATAGGTGAAGAATCGCTCCGCTTGAAAAATCCAATCTAACGGATTAGACCCATCAAAACGAGATCGCTCACATTTTGGGGTTCGAATGGCTATTGGATTAAGGAGGAAAGTTGAATGGGGTTGAGTGCTTAGGAGTGGTGGTGGGCGAGAAGGGAAAACTTAAGGTTGAGGAGTGGTTTGTGATTGAGGTGGAGGGGATGGAGGAGTTGTTTGTGATTGGGTCGGTGTGGAGGAGACTTTGAGTGTGAGGTCTTGAATCATTTGTGTGAGGGTGTTCATGGAGGTTTGGAGGGTGGTCATTTCTGAGCGCATGGATTCCATGGAGGTAGAATGAGTGGTGGAGTCTTCGCGAAGTTGGGAGATAGCCTCATCGATTAGGCGATTACGATCTTGATTGGATTGGACCATAGTGGAAGGAGGAAAGAACAATCAATGGAAGCACCAAATTGATATGAGTGAATGAAACTAACTGTTGGGTAAATTTCTCACCCAGGAGATCTCAAGACCATGAAGAGCTAGGCTTCATTCGGCATCCTCACCACATCCGAACCAGCCACCACCGAACGAAAGACACTCACCTCTACCGAATCAAGCTTCATCCCCTTGCCATGCCGACTCCAAAACCATGTCACACCGAACCAAGCTTCCTACCGATCCATACTTCCCACCGAACCATCTCCAGTCACCGAACCAGGGTAAACCGGACCAAGCTACATCGACTACCACCGGACCAAGAACCAGGGTAAACCGGACCAAGCACCATCGACTACCACCGGACCATGAACCAGGGTAAACCGGACCAAGCTACATCGACTACCACCGGACCAAGAACCAGGGTAAACCGGACCAAGCTACATCAACTACCACCGGACCAAGAACCAGGGTAAACCGGACCAAGCTACATCGACTACCACCGGACCAAGAACCAGGGTAAACCGGACCAAGCTACATCGACTACCACCGGACCAAAACGATGCAGAACCAGATTTGCCGGGCCAGATTGTATCAGCCCGGGCCCATCAACAGCTGTATACATCCAAGACCCCTACCCCCAGCCTCACTCAATAAATAGAGGGGCAGGGGTACAACAATGGGGACAAGTTTGAGAGCTCAAGCACGGAGAGAACTTTCAAACAACTTTCTTTTACTTGTATAAAAGCTTTGTACTTGTAATCAAAACAAGAAAAAAGAAATAACATATAAAGTGGACGTAGGCACATTCTGGCTGAACCACTATAAATTTGCATGTCTTTTTACAGTTTAGCCCCTGCTTTTCATATATTTGCATAAATCACCCAAATCACTAAGAACAACATAAGATCTACTAAATCATACAACTTTGAGGTGTTTGTCCATTTTTTATGCAAACATTTTTGGTGCTTTCATTGAGAAATAGAAGCTCGAAGCTTCAGCTTCATCCGCTTAACAAGTTTTCCTAACAGCATCGTCCGCCACTAGGAAAACATGCCTCCCAAACAGAGAAAAGATGTTAACAAAGGAAAAAACATCGCATCCAGCAGTCTTCCAGATCCAGCTGTCACGAATCAAGTAAATCGTCCTCCTCCAGCAACAGTAACAAATGAAGAACAGGCTAACCCAACTACTCCCGCCACAGAACAGCCTGCAGCAATTACTAGAGCAGATCTGGACAGAGTTGTGGTTGAAGTAACTAACCGCTTCACGTCCCAGCAGGAAGCCTTGGTGGACCATCTCATGTCACGCTTAAGGGACGCTGAAGAATCCAACCGCAACACTGAATCATGGGGCGAGTCCCAGTCTGGAGGATCTCAGAGACAACAAAGATCTTCCTTCTTCGAAGGAGCTAACGGCAGAAGTAGCCGTGGTAGGAGCCGAGACCGAGCACAGCCCGAAGTTAGGCCTGAGGAAACGTTTGGTACCGAACCCAACGGGGAAGGTACCGGGCGAAGGTCAACTGTAGCTGAGCCTGTCATGCTGCCTAACCACAGAAACGCCAGTGAACGGGGCCGAGCTAGAGTCCAGCCCGAAGTTGGACCCAAGGAAGTGCTTAGATCAGAACCCAACAGGGGGAGATCAAGGCAAGGGCCAACTGTAGCTGACCCAAGCATGCTCCCAGAAGATCAAAGGCAGCCACTGGAAAATATGAGGAATGATAGACGATACCATCCCTACAGGTCATCTGGACGGAATCAATCCCACAGAACAGAACCAAACTCATTTCTATCTGCTCCAAGTTCTGATGAAAGGATGGCACGCTTATTCAGAGAGTGTGTCCAACGGGAGCAAAGAGATCGAGGGATAGGCGCTAGGGTAACCAGCCCTTTCGCCCGCAATATCGAAATTGCTATCACCCCCCGAGAATGGAAGATGCCAACAATGGAACCCTACAAAGGAACCTCCGATCCCGTTGTACACTTACAGAGGTACACGCAGCATATGCTCATGAGTGGAGCGACAGAGGGAGTACTGTGCAAATGCTTTCCGCTCTTCTTAGCAGATCTTGCTACCTCCTGGTTCTGTCATCTACCCCAAGGATCCATCAGCTCGTGGTAAATGTTGAAAGAAAAATTTATCAGTCAGTTCCGCATTCATGTGGAGCAACCTAAGGACGCTTATTCCTTATCCAGCGTCAAACAGAAACCTGGAGAAAAGCTACAGCAATACCTAACCAGATTCAATGCCGCAGCAGCCGCAGTCCAAGATGCCGATGAGAAGCTTATCCTAATGTCCCTCTGCAGTGGTGTGCATCCGGACACTAAATTTGCTAGAAGGTTGACAAAAGAAAAACCAGCTACTTTACCCGATTTCTTCCATGAAGTCGGGAAATACATGAGGCTTGAGGATGCTGCCGTTGAGGGGCAGTCAGGACAGCAAAATAAGACAACCTATGGCAACGCCCCTGCTGTGGCAAGGGACGTTCGAAGAAATGATTCCAGAGACAATGCTGGGGGCAAGAAGGGAGAAAAGCGCCTATATCGGCCAGGACCAAGATTCGACACTTACACTCCTTTGAACGAGACCGTCGAAAATATCTTCCTTGCCACCCAAGGCGAAGTTAGATACAAACGCCCACCATACAAGAAGGAATCAGATAACGTGCAGAAGTCTGGAAAGTTCTGCCGCTTCACAAATCTCACGGGCATGATACCAACGAATGCCATCATCTCCGAGATCTGATTGAGGAACACATCAGAAGAAAGAAGCTGGAACGTTATGTAAAAGGTCTGGACAGGACCCCAGCTCCTGCCAATGAAAACCCAAGGCTACCCTCACCAGGGGCCGACAGAGGAAACCGCAACGCTAGTAGCTCTAGTCAAGAGAAGAATTATATCTATACCTTGTTGTGTCATCTCACGCTCTAAGCGCTGCCTTGGTAAGGGAAGACAACCGCACGCAACGACCAGTTTACTTCGTCAGCAAAAGGTTTACTGGGGCAGAAGTCAGATATCCTAAACTTGAGAAGTTAGCATACTGTTTACTAATCACATCACGGAAATTGCGTCACTACTTCCAGTCCCATTCCATCAAAGTTCTGACCGATCAACCGCTGAGGCAGGTACTCCATCGTCCCAACACTTCTGGGCGATTACTTAAATGGTGCATTGAACTGAGTCAGTATGATATCACCTATCACCCTCGCACCGCCATCAAGGGACAGGCCATGGCTGATTTCATTGCAGAGTTCCTTACCAACGAAGATCAGGAGCAATTGGAAATAACAGAAGATATCAAGTGGAATCTCTTTGTGGATGGTGCATCAAACGAACAAGGCTCGGGGGCAGGTGTGGTAATAATCACTCCCAGGGGAAACAAACTGCACTATGCTATAAGGTTGGAGTTCGCTGCCACCAACAACGATGCAGAATATGAAGCAGTGATAGCTGGGCTAGAAATTGCCATAGAAATCGGGGCCAATTCTTTGTGTCTTCACAGCGATTCTCAACTTATTGTTAATCAAATACTAGGAGAATTCCAAGCTCGAGAAGAACGACTCATAGCATATCTAAAGAAGACCAAGTTACTTCTCAGCCGATTGGACCACTACTTAGTCAAACATATCCCTCGGGAGGAGAACCGAGAGGCCGACGAATTAGCAAAGCAAGCAAGTGTGAGAGACATCACCATCTTCGGGGCAGTAACCATCTCAAAGCAACTGGCCCCAAGTTTTGAGCAAGTAAATCTGATAGCTGCAACCGAAGAAGCAACCTGGATGACTCCTATCCGAGACTACCTACAGAGTGGCACTCTACCCAACGGGCGTAACGAAGTCAAGAAAATCTTGAGGAAAGCATCCCGCTACACAATACAAGAAGACATCCTCTATCGGCGCGGATTCTCTAACCCGTTATTAAGGTGTGTCGCCGGGAGAGAAGCCAAGGAAATCTTATCCAACATCCATCAGGGGAGCTGCGGAGATCACACCGGAGGGCAAACATTAGCAAAAAAGATACTCCGATACGGATATTTCTGGCCCACCTTAAGCAAGGACGCCTTAGATTTCGTCAAGAAGTGTGACAGATGCCAGAAATTTGCTAAGATTCCACGGCTAACAACAACTGAGATTACTCAAATGACCAGCCCTTGGCCCTTCGCAATATGGGGAATTGACTTAATCGGCGAGCTACCGATGGGCCGAAGCGGGGCCAAATATGCTATAGTGGCAGTTGATTATTTCACCAAACGGGTGGAAGCGGAACCTCTGAATAAAGTATCTTACGCAAAAGTTATTAACTTCTTAATCAAAAATGTTCTATGCAGGTACGGAGTCCCACTCAAAATCATATCAGACAATGGACTTCAGTTTGACAGCGAGGAATTCGCCAACTGGTGCCAAGAACACGGAATTCATAAAAGCTTCTCACCCGTAGCATATCCCCAGGCAAACGGACAAGTCGAAGTAGTCAACAAAATTCTGAAAACTCTGATAAAAAAGAAGCTCGAAAAGTCAAAGGGCGCTTGGGTGGATGAACTCCCTACGGCACTGTGGGCCTACCGCACATCCTTCAGAACATCAACGGGGCACACTCCTTTCTCTTTGGCATACGGATCAGAGGCTATGCTCCCAGTTGAAACCATTGTGCCTTCCCACCGTAGGATCCACTATAACCCGGAAGAGAATGAAGAGCTCCTCCACATGTCTTTGGATCTAGTTGAGGAGAGAAGAAATGATGCAGTCCTTAAAACAGCAGCCCACAAGCAGAAAGTGGCAGCGCAATACAACTCCAAAGTCAAGCATCGTACCTTACAAAAAGGGGATCTTGTCCTCAAGCGAATCTTCCCTCGCCCCGGAGCACTAGACCCAATCTGGGATGGACCATATGTAATTCATAAAGATCTCCACAACGGAGCCTATATTTTGTCAACAGTGGACAGAGAGGTGTTCCAGAGGGCATGGAACATCCAGCACCTCCGTCGATACTTTTCTTAACTTGTACTGCCCATATGAAGTGAATTAACAAAGAGAATCAGTGGACGTAGGCCTTTTCATGCCGAACCACTTTAAAAAACTTTGTCTCTTTTTTAACTTGTTCCTTTATATCTTGGCTACTTGTTAACTTTATCCTTTTCTGTTGAACAAAATCCTATGCGTATAGCATCTCCACTCAAAGCACTCCACGGCGCAACTTCACCTGGGCAAAACCTAACAGGTACTATGCGAATCTATGCCCTCGCCAATGAGACACTTTTGCTCCAGCATCCCTCTGCTGCGGGTTAACTCATTGCTCGCGACGGCCCTTAAAGCCAACTGTAATGAGCCGATTATAAGCCACCGAGAAGGCCGACTATAGCCGAGGCAGCTCATTACGGCGTTAGGCTCGCCGGCAACTGTGAACCAACTATAAGCCCCAACATAAGGTGTGGCCAGCCAGGGGCAGTTCACAGTTGACGATCGGCACCCACGCTAGCCGGCCACAGTGAATCGAATAATACCCATGATTACGGGCCATAATGGCCTGGGTAGTCACTGTGCGCGATCTCGGCTCCGATGTGTCTTAAGTGCGGCTGTGGTAAAAAAGAATTAACTCCCCGCGGAGGCGTAAGATGGGTGACAAATGTCTCCAAGACCCACAGCTAGGGAAAGTGACTACAAAACCCGTTTGCCACGAACTTAAGCACATCGAAGGCCTTCCACGATTGGAAGTTTTACTATTTCACATTTTACTTAAAAAGCTTTCCTCCTATCCTCTATATCAATCCATAAAGTACAGGATACAGAGTAGGAGATACTCGCCAATGGATGCAGTGATTCACAATCGGATGGCAGGGCATTCAACTGCTTTCCATGCTCGGTCATACAAGATATTCGAAACTGCCATCTACAAACAGAACATGAAAGGCGGTATTTTCTTCCTTTATGTACAAATGCATGACTATAATTTGTCCACACCACACACTAACATTGCAAGTCATGGAATTATGTCTTAAACCAGAACCCGACATCAAACACAATTTAATTACAAGAATATACATAGCTATATTTCTCATACGACATGCCAAAATAACAGCAAACATTCAAAAGACGACAAAATCAACTTAAGTTAAAGAATTACACGTCAGAAATAAGACTATTTATTACAAGTGGCAAAATATTACAACCTAAAGGCTACTTTACTATTTTTCGACTAACATATACAACACTGTCAAATCCACAAAAAGAGTTTTTCCAGGTATAATCAAGGGGCCGGCTGCAGTGGAGCTTTATCCTTGTCCTGTTGACCCCCTGTCCAGTCAGAAAAAGGATTCATTAGCAATAAGCAACCAAGTTGATGGAGAAACTAAAAAGGGAGACTTACCAGTGCCTGCTTCCTGACTATCCTGATCGTCATCCTCTACCTGCACGCCTACCTCCTCAGCGGCAAGCAACCACATACCTTCCTTCACCGCCACCTTCTCCTCCTTGGCAAACTGAGCAGTGACCGCATCCATGCTGAAGACCACGCCACCATCTTTATCCGCATCAGCCTTAGCCTCCTCCAAAGCCCGAAGATAGATCTTAGCCATGACCCTAGGATAATCATCCATCCAAGATAGGTTGCCCTACTTCCAAGTTCAGAAGTACATGTCCTGAAGCATTTCATCCATCATCCCCTCATTCTCCTCAAACTCCCTCATCCGGGCCTCGGAAGCCAACAACCTTTCAACAGCAGCTTCTCTCTCCAAACGGTATCTCGAGCAGTCAGCCTAAAGGGATTTCCGCATCGCCTCCATCTCCTCCTTCAGCCTAACCTGGGCGAGCTCTGTGGCTTCAAGCTTCCCCGACAGCTCCTCTACCCGCTCAAGATCCACCCTCCGAACCTCATCCACTGTCGAGATGGCCATATTTATCTGCTCCTTGCAGGCGGCCTCCATCTTCCGTAGTTCCGCCTTACTAGCCTCCTCCATAGCCTTCCTCAATCGCCCGGAGGCAGCCTCATGCTGAGAAATCTGAATGGCCTGGTCAGCGAGCTGTTTGGCCTGGTCCGAAACCATCAATCTTAGTCGGATGTTGGCACTCCCAATCTCCTCTCCAGCCTTAACCAGCCGAGCATGATGCCCCATCAGCTTCCTAGTCTCCTCCGCCACCCGATCAATACTAGCCTTGGCCTCGTCTCCCATGGTAACTATCCGAGTGGTAAGTAGATCAAGATCTAAGGACTTAGCCTCATCAAGCACCCGTACCATGGGATTGCGGGGAAGAAGGTGCTCACCAGTAACTTCGTCAAAGGTAATGTCGTGGGAACTTGGATCCAGATCAGGATGACCCGCAAATGGATTACGAGCCAAGTTAGGACGGTCGACATGAGTAACAGAAGGGTTTCCGGACGGGTGCGGAGAAGGTGCAAACTCGCTGTCCTCCTCCGTGATATCATGAAGAGGCTGAGCCGGGAGCTGAGGACCGGGCGAAGGTTCGGATAAAGGACGACTCCTCTTTCTCTGCTGAATACCCTCTTCGGTAACCCCGAGAAGAGGACGGTAGCCGACTACATCCCCGGAGCGGTGGGTCGAAGGCTTCGGCTTGACAGAAGTTTTGGAAAGCTTGTACTGTTCAAGCCTGTGCCGAAGATCTGAGGCCTTGGCCGTTTTACCTGCTCCTGATATGAAGAAAAAGTGTCACAAGCATATATTGATCTATAATTCGAGAAAACACGGCAAATTAAAAGGTAATAAGAAAGGAAACACATCTGTGGTTGTAAAAACCCTGGGGAGGAGTAGGATACTGCAATAAGTCCTGGATTTCATTCCAGGATGGGAGCGGGTCATAAAATATTCCTAAGTCCCTATCATAAATGGAGCCCGTAGGAATCAAAAGTTCACCTTGAGTCGTCGGAGCCACCTTGGCTGGGATAGTCTGAGGAGGCTCGCTTGCGCCAGTTCCAGCCTTGTCCGTTTTTCCAGTTTTCTCTACCAAAGCCGGATCTTCGTCCAGCCCCTCGAAAGCCTGGTGGAACGCATCATCCGTCCACTCCTGAATCTCACCCGCTTGCCCAGGAAGCAAGGCCCCGATGCCATCGCCATCTTTATCACCTTCCCGACCATCTCCACCCTCACCTCTTTCCTCCTCTATGTCTTCCTCCTCCTGGGTAAGTGGACAATTGCTGGGGGAGGGACCGTCCGACTTCTTGAGTTTCTTACCTCCGACGGCTGGAGGTTTTGTGAAAGGCTTCCTCTTGCTACTCTCTGCCGTAACACCTCCCTTAGTCTGAACAGCCATCCTCTCCTCCACCGTTTCCCTCAGCTTGACTACTGACTGCTGTGGAAGGATTAAGTTATACTCCAGAAGGGTCGCATTTCTGATCAGGAAGGCAGATGATCTATATTTCCCGAGAATAGCTTCTATCTCAGCCGCCGTCTGAACCAGGCGGTCAGTCTCCACAATCACAAAGCCACCTGTCGCTAGCAAAAATGAGAAAGTATGAGAAGAAGCATCGCAATCGGAATGGAAATTAGAAGTAAAAGCATCAACTTACATCCAGAAGTAAAGCACCGAATTGAGACGGAGTCGTCCCTGACAAAGAACCACTCCTTCTTGAACATGCTGAATTTAGAATACAGATCCAAGACCGGCTTGAAGGTCACGGCTGACTCCAAGCTAATGTATGGGGACCCCTTCTTATAGCCCCTCAGATTATATAGATACCGGATCTCCCGGTTGGAAGGGGCACGACCATACTTCCTCTGGAAAATGACGAAGAGGCTCACCAATATAGCATAGGAGTTGGGTTGAAGCTGGAATGGGGCCACCTTTAGATATGTGAGGAAGCTGGCTATCCAAGCGTTAAGAGGAGGAATGGCACCACACATACAGTGGTATCTGCTATAGGCGAAGTACCCTTCAGGAGGATCATATGGCATAACTTCTCTCCCTGGCAATAACAAGTGCGCCCTATCAATTCCAAAAGATCGGGAAATGACATCAAGCTGCTCCTCCTTGAGGGTGCTAGGAAAACAATCGGGCGGGGAGTTCAGAATTTCCTGAGGGCCGTACCCGTCCACTAGTGATCTCGGGGTTGGTCCGTGACGTTCTGGATTCGGCTGAGCTGGGGGCACGGCAGAGGAACCTCCTTCGCACCCGGATTTCTTCTTGTCTGATCGAGTTTCCGCTATGCGAGACATTATCTGCAACATAGAAAAGCGTGCTGTTAGAACGGAGGATGTAAACAAATAAACATCAGTAGCCCATTCGGTAATATGTAGTATAAGCTATCATTCGGTGGTAAAGCAACTCACATGATTCGGCAACACGTGATTCGGCTACAAGTGATTCGGCACGAGTTGATTCGACTGCAAGTGATTCGGCTACGCGTGATTCGGCTACAAGTGATTCGGCACGAGTTGATTCGGCTGCAAGTGATTCGGCTACAAGCGATGATCGGTGAAGAAATACAATGGCCTAAGCCTCCCATTTATAGGAGGAGATTGAATCACCGAATCACCTGGTTCGGTTCTGGAGCCGGATGTGATTGTTCAAACTCAAACAAAGCAGGACATGCGCACGCGCACGTCCTACTTTGGGGGGCAAATGTTGGGTAAATTTCTCACCTAGGAGATCTCAAGACCATGAAGAGCTAGGCTTCATTCGGCATCCTCACCACATCCGAACCAGCCACCACCGAACGAAAGACACTCACCTTTACCGAATCAAGCTTCATCCCCTTGCCATGCCGACTCCAAAACCATGTCACACCGAACCAAGCTTCCTACCGATCCATACTTCCCACCGAACCATCTCCAGTCACCGAACCAGGGTAAACCGGACCAAGCTACATCGACTACCACCGGACCAAGAACCAGGGTAAACCGGACCAAGCACCATCGACTACCACCGGACCAAGAACCAGGGTAAACCGGACCAAGCTACATCGACTACCACCGGACCAAGAACCAGGGTAAACCGGACCAAGCTACATCGACTACCACCGGACCAAGAACCAGGGTAAACCGGACCAAGCTACATCGACTACCACTGGACCAAGACGATGCAGAACTAGATTTGCCGGGCCAGATTGTATCAGCCCGGGCCCATCAACAGCTGTATACATCCAAGACCCCTACCCCCAGCCTCACTCTATAAATAGAGGGGCAGGGGTACAGCAATGGGGACAAGTTTGAGAGCTCAAGCACGGAGAGAACTTTCAAACAACTTTCTTTTACTTGTATAAAAGCTTTGTACTTGTAATCAAAACAAGAAAAGAGAAATAACATATAAAGTGGACGTAGGCACATTCTGGCTGAACCACTATAAATTTGCGTGTCTTTTTATAGTTTAGCCCCTACTTTTCATATATTTGCATAAATCACCCAAATCACTAAGAACAACATAAGATCTACTAAATCATACAACTTTGAGGTGTTTGTCCATTTTTTGTGCAAACACTAACACAGTTTCATTACTTGCAGATACAAAAAAAAGAAGAGGAGGAGGAGATAGAAGATTAATTTCTTTCAGCATAACTCATTTCTAGTACATAGTTTCTATATATAGCAATTACAACCCATATTGTCAAATCATTTGTAACCGAATTCAGGACACGTGGTCCATACAACTTGTCATTTTCTAGGCTGTAATTAGTCATTTATATTAATAAAAAGAAAAGAAGAAAAGTTGCTGTGACCGCATTGCTTTTTGCTTGTATTTTAGTCTTTTGCTGCATGCATGCTTGCTGCCAAAATAACTGCCCATGTGCTCTTATTAATTTGTATTGATGGTGGCCTTAGCTCTGATATCTTGCTGGTTTATGAATGATGCGCTGGGGTCTAGCTGCATGCGTATCAAAAGGCCTAAAACAAAATAAGGTGGACTTTCCCCAACTGATCTCATAATGCGAAATTTAATCACACAGCCTTTTCTCTGCTCTTTCTTTAAAACTACTGGTAGAATTTGCCGAAGTACATTGCAATGGGAAAAAAATATATCAAATCAATCAATATTAGTCACTATAAGTTTCACAATTTGAGAACCAAGATTAAATATTTCAAAACAAAACAAGAGCAAAGAATACAACTTAGCCAAATATCATATAAAAATGGTTAAATCATATATTACCTCATTGGCAAGTTTTTTGAATAAATGCATTCATCAACTTTATTGGCACTAAATGGTTGTTTATTTTCCAAAATGAATGGCATGATTTGCACTCTTCACAATTAGTTGATCATTTTGTATTTATGTTAAAGCTCTCAAAACCTATAATTTAGAATGAGTAAATTTTCACTAACATTGTATTATGACAAGTTTCACAAGGTAAAGAAAACCGCATGCACTGGTTATTGTAAAATATAGTAAAAATGACGCAAGTTGAAAGAAATTACCTTCTCCATGATGTCACTTTCTACCATCTTTTAATATTTTGCGCTTATATCAAGTGACAAATGCATAAGAATCCCAACACAATTCCTGTATGATGTGTAAACATTTGAATACGCAAACAATGGGAATTGATGCTAATAAATAACACCTTTATGAGAAGAATTAACTAAAGTAGACAATCCATGAACAAATAATTGAAAGAACCCAGAACAAAATTATGAAAATAGTTGGTTGAACATCTAAAGCTTCAGAACATTACAAACATTCTAAAGTGCAAAAATTTCTCAAGGACTTGAATATTAGATATAGCAACCATTGAACGGTTTAATTGCTAACGGTTATCAAATATGAACACGCAACTCATTAACAGTCTGCATCATATAACAGAACTACATTGAAGTCTATGATACTTAACATAAAATATTTCCTATTACAGTGTGGTAAACTTCAAAACAAAAAACACTAGAACTCAAAATCTAGTCCCTTAAACCCATATAAATTTGAAGTGCAAAAATACAACAATATATACATAAAACTGTTTAGAAGATTGAGTTGAATTTTAAAAAAATTTATTCTGAACAATTGAAATACGAATAAGAAAACTATTTTACTTTCCTAACTCAAACTCTGAGGAAATCGTGATGGAAAACAACTAATTATCAACATAGGAATTGAATCGAATAAAAGAATTTTGCTAAACTTTGAAACTAACTATCAAAATTCACGACAATTCTCTCAAAGATTAACCATAAACCTTCAAGTAAAGCATAAAAATCAATCGTAAACCTTATAAAGTAAACATCGACAAATTACAATCAGAAATTAACATCAAGACTAACCCATTAACCTTAATAAAGAAGAAATTACAATCGGATTTACCAAATTTGCGCCTGGAGTTGGACGAGAGATCAAGCAGACCTTGTTAACGTTTGCATTTGCAGGGTTTATTTTGGGGAAGCGAACTTTATATCAGGAATAGAGAGAATATCATTAAGTGGCCGAATTAAGTGTCGTTTATGCATCCACTACGCGCCAAAATCTACTGCTTTAATTGTAATGGAGAGATGCCTTCCGCGAAGTTTTTGATTTTTGGCTGAAACATTTACCGCGAAATATAAAAATTCGTTAACCCCATAAAACGAACATGCTTGAAAAAAAATCCTGAATATTAATATATCTATATTATTCGAAGTGATATACATATATAATTATGGAATTATACTAAACAATAGTTGATTAAATATTCAAACTGTCCAATTTCAAATTTTGAATCATCGATTTTCTAATTTAAAATTTTCAACTTTTGAAATTTCAATTTTGTTTTGTAAAGTTCTAAGTTCAAGATTTTTAAATTTTGAATTTTTAAATTCATCGATTATAATTAAAATCTGAATTTTTAAATTTTCAAAATTTGAATTATCTCAATTTTAGATTTTAATATTTAAATTTTCTAGATTTCGATTTCATGTTTTCAATTTCAAAATTTGAATATTTTAGTCTAAAACTGAAGTTTCAAATTTTTAAACTTTCAAATTTCACATATTAAATTATCAAATTTTCAAGATTAAAATTTTGAATTTTCAAAATATGCGTTTTCAAATTTTAAACTTTAAAATTTCAATTAAAATTCAAAAGTTGAAATTTTCAATTTAGAATTTTCAAATGCTAAAATTTGAAATTCTGAATTTTTAAAATTAAAAATTGTCATAATTTGAATCTTCGATTTTTCAAGTTTCAAAATTTAAGAATTAGTGTTTCCAAGTTTTTAAGTTCAAACTTTATAAAATTTGGCTTTTAGCTTCACAATTTAAAATTTCAAAATTTGAATTTCAAATTTCAAGTTTATAATTTTGAAAATTTTAATTTTCAAATTTCACGTAACCCTTGGTGCCCTCCAATAGTCGTGAGTAATTCACCGTCTATTATGTGTAGTGTGTTACGTACACTACTCTCGAGTGATGTTTCGATACTATTTTCTGGATACATCTTGAGTATGAACGTTTAAGAAGTAAGTATTTATATATTAATTCAATGTTGCAAACACATTCGTAACTGTTATCGATAAAATAATATTCCTAAGGACTTTTTTCTTGTATATTCTTATCTGGTATTTGAAGCAAGCGATGTTTCGTTGGATCTGAACTACGAAATGATGGAGGAATGGATCAAGAAGCTTGGTTTGTATCAAAATTGAAGAATTGAAAGTTTTGGTTAAGCATGAAACATATCGATCGGTACCAAATGATCCAGCGAGAGCTTTGGGGTCCATTTTGCTTTTATGTGACTCTGTGTCGAAGGTTGAAATAAAATGCAGGTGCAAATGATTTAACAATGATAGGTACCAACTAGTCCTCTTTGACTTTTGCATACTTGAAGTTCTAAAAGCTTGTGTACTACGTTAAAGAAAGAAAGAGGGAAATTCAACCTATCGATGATGATTGTTGAAAGAATTTTATATAAAAGCAGAACATTTCTACGTATGGAAGAGGCGAAGTCGGAAGAAGAATTAAGAACTAGTGGGCAGTCTATATGACGCAGCGGAAATAACGGATGACAATGAAATGAAGATTTCATGTCAAACTAATCGATGAAACGATTAGATGAAGCAATATGAATCGATGAATTGAAAATACCAAACGCCCGAATCTGTTGATCTCGCGAGATACCGGACTTTAGCTATCTTCGACACGTTGATCGCGCACGATGCCGTGAGAGAAGATCTATGATTCTTCGACGTCGATCTAGCGCACTAGATTCCGTGAATCGGCTTCAACAATCGTTGATTCGAGCGCACTCGAATATCCGAAGGTGGAGATAGGAGATAACACTCAACTACCAATTTTAATGGTGGCACAAGAGCACACAAAAGAAATTTTACTCAAATTCAACCACCTCTTACAATGACATCACATCCCTATTTATAGGGTTTACAACACAACACAAATGACTTAAGAAAATTACAACACAAAACAGTACACGACTTAACAAAACAGCAAACGACATAAGAAATGTGCACACAACAGCTTGAGCGACTTAACTGGTTCGCGACCTAAGAAAACATACGCGACTTAACTGATTCGCGACCTACAAAAACCCACGCGACCTAAGAAATCAAGCATCTTCGCAACTTAAGAAAACCCACGCGACATATCTCTTCCGCTCTGCTCCGTTACAAATTTCAGCGACCTAAAGAAAGCTTCGCGACCTATAATTCATCAGCGACCTAAAGAGGAATTCGCGACCTGGGTTGAATCTTCTCGCGCTTCACTTCTTCAACGGCCGGTGGAGTTAGGTCGCTCGCGATTCGATTTAGGGTAGTGGAGTTAGGTCGCTCGCGATAGGCGGATTTAGGTCGCTCGCGACTTAGGGTAGTGGAGTTAGGTCGCTCGCGATTTAGGGCTTGCTCGTGGCATCGGTTGGAGGAATAGCTCGCTCCTTCTTCCTCGCGAATGGTGGAGCGACTTATGGTGGAGCGACCTAAGGTAAGTCGCTCATCTTGATTTCGCGCTGCATCATCCTCCCCTAGTTGAAAAGAATTCGTCCCGAATTCACACGTTTTCCTTCTTTGAGATGCTGTATTCCATTCATTATCTGGTCTGATGCGGCTCTGGTGATAACCACTCTTGAGATTGATTTTGTCTTGACCCTTTGAAGATGCGGCTCGACATAAGGAACACATTGCGTAAAACAGACGTGGCATTAGGCAGGCGGCATAAGGAAGTGATCTGAGGGAGATGACATATGAAAAAGTGTGGAATGAACTAAGCACTAGGTGCCAGATCCAATTCATGTAGCACAGAACTTCATAAGAATAGTGTCGTATCATATTGCATGTGCCAATAGGAATATGTGATATAGAACCAAAACGTGTCGAAAATGTGAAATGATATAAGGAAGTTTAAAATCACGGAACGACTTAGGAAATCACGACCAAAAAAGTATGAGGACTCATGCTCAGATTCTCGTCTTTCCTTATCTCGTTCAGGTGTGTCATCATTTAGAATCTTCCCTTGATGTGTTGCATCAATTTCCCCTGACTGAATTGAATTCCCACTCGCTTCTCCTTCAACATGTGTATTTTCATGATACGATTCCAAGCAATTGACGTTTATAACGTCAGCAGTGCGGTCATGATCAGGCAATTCCAAATGACAATCATTATCTTCATCCTGTCTTTTCAACTCTTCCCGTTCTTTCAGATTTTGAAGATCATACGATCCCTATAGTAGAATAGCATCTGGTACTAGTTCAGTGTGATGTTGAATGTCCTGTAGTGATGGTAACCCTTCGGTTAATTCCTCAGGATATTCGTCTTCAGATTCATCGAATTCTGATCCAACTTCCTCAAAAACATCAAGATCTTTACTTGTTCCTTGCTCGGTCAATACAAACAATTCATTGCAATTTTTCACCTTTTCGACAGACCCTTCCAAAAATACAATACTAGTTTCTTCAGACAGTTCCTCAGAAATCTCATCCTCCAACTCTTCAAAGACTTCAACCTTTTCAGGTGTCTCAAAATCAGAGCTTTCCCCAGATTCAATCAACATTGATAATTCATCATTATCTTTCATTTTATTGACGAGCTCTTTCAAAGATAATAAACTATCTGATTCTGCCTTCTCTTTTGTTTCACTTTGTTCGGGCTTCTCGGAGACTATGGAATTAACACTTAGCTGGCTCTCGTCCATAAGCTCAGGTGTTAAACAAGAATCTTCCATCATCAAGTTATTTTCCTCAACTCCGAACACAATTTCTTCTTCCATACTACCGACATCAATCTTTGGCGGTGAAGAGTAATCAACTTCTACATCCACATATTTTGACGTTGAATAAAATTCCATCAACAAATTACATTCATCGTTTTCTAACTCGATCTCTTCATCTTTGCTGTCTAACTTTGGTGGTAATTCTTCGAATGGTTCCGTAGGACTGATCTCTTCAAATTCTTCTAACATTGGTTTAACCTCCTCGGGAGTTTTAAGCTCTTCACTTGCCTCATACCTAACCAACGATTCAGCACTACCTTCTGCTTCTTCAACACCTTCGCTGAAAGATAATGGGCTAGTCGGTTCCTCTTCATTTTCCGGCTCGCTTTCAGTAGAACCATCCACATCCTCGTTTTCACATTCTTCTATAACTAAGGCTTTCATCTTGGGCTCCGTACATTCATTACTTCTAAGGCCAGACTCCTGATAATGATAGTGCTTAATTCGGTCATCAACATTTGTCTTCGTGATTTCATGTACAACTGGTTTGTTGACTCTCTTAGAAACATTTATACTGCAATTAACGCCTTTATTCTGATTGCTGGGGTTTGTAACCACACCCTTTCCTCGACTCCCTTGACTCAACTTCTGCAACTGTTGGTTCACACGAGTTTGATAATTGTAGGGTAAGAAATTTGCCTTCATCATCCTTTTCATCTTATCCCACGTGACAACTTTGGATTTCCTCATTCTCTCTCTGGTTGATTTAGTTTGTTGCCACCAATCCATAGCTCTTCCTTTCAATCTGGTAGCAACTAACTTAACTTGAAGATCCTCAGACACGTTGTTGAGTTTAAAAATCTTTTCAACCGTTGATAACCAATCCAAGAATTCCTCTGCTTGTAGACCACCTTGAAATTCTGGAATCTCCATATCCTTCCTTGATTCTCGTGTATGACCATTCTCTTCAACATTCCTATATCGATGCCCTTGACCTGGATATCGAAAGTGAACACTATCACCATAACTATCTTCTTCAAACTTAGATGAGCTTCGATGTCGATTCTGAACATTGACTCTTCTATGACCATACACGTCCTCTCTACTTCTTCTTTCCTCTACTCGACATCTTTCATAATCACAATATGGCTCATGCTCGTAACCACGATAAGCTCTTCTTTCTCCATTCTGATAATCACGATTGTCTCGAACTCCACGATCTCGATTTATCGACAAAGATGATTCTCTTCTTTCTCTATCATAACGTGGCGACACTCTCCTTTGATTTCGATTCATGTCAGACTTCATTCTCTCCACTCTCTCGAAACCCTTATTGAAACTTTCATCGATACGTTGTTCCATTTGTTCAGGATCTTCACTCCCATACAAATGTGCAACGTTATGATGACGGGTAACACTTCTCGGAGGCATGATCAAATCTTCAACAGATCCAAACACCAACTTCACTTTAATCCAAAAATTCTTGAATCAGACTTCCCCACTTGTTTGAAATCTCACGAACACCCCAAATAAACAAACAGCTTAATTCGGACTCCAAAACTTCAAATCTCAAAGTTGACGCCCAACGAACTTGGATAAGTTCGTCTCCTAGCTCATGACTTGAACAAAATCTCGCACAAACTTGAACAAGCTCGCTTCTAGCTCCAACACTTGGCTCTACTCTTCTCCTTGGCTCGGCTGAAATTGAACAAACACTTCTCCTTGGTCCAACAGGCTCGTCTTAGCTATGATTGGCTAAGTCTTGCTCTGATACCAAATGACGCAGCGGAAATAACGGATGACAACGAAATGAAGATTTTGTGTCAAACTAATCGATGAAACGATTAGATGAAGCAATATGAATCGATGAATTAAAAATACCAAACGCCCGAATCCGTTGATCTCGCGAGATACCGGACTTTAGCTATCTTCGACACGTTGATCGCACACGATGCCGTGAGAGAAGATCTACGATTCTTCGACGTTGATCTAGCGCACTAGATTCCGTGAATCGGCTTCAACAATCGTTGATTCGAGCGCACTCGAATATCCGAAGGTGGAGATAGGAGATAACACTCAACTACCAATTTTAATGGTGGCACAAGAGCACACAAAAGAAATTTTATTCAAATTCAACCACCTCTTACAATGACATCACATCCCTATTTATAGCGTTTACAACACAACACAAATGACTTAAGAAAATTACAACACAAAACAGTACACGACTTAACAAAACAGCAAACGACATAAGAAATGTACACACAACAGCTTGAGCGACTTAACTGGTTCGCGACCTAAGAAAACATACGCGACTTAACCGATTCGCGACCTACAAAAACCCACGCGACCTAAGAAATCAAGCATCTTCGCAACTTAAGAAAACCCACGCGACATATCTCTTCCGCTCTGCTCCGTTACAAATTTCAGCGACCTAAAGAAAGCTTCGCGACCTATAATTCATCAGCAACCTAAAAGAGGAATTCGCGACCTGGGTTGAATCTTCTCACGCTTCACTTCTTCAACGACCGGTGGAGTTAGGTCGCTCGCGATTCGATTTAGGGTAGTGGAGTTAGGTCGCTCGCGACTTAGGGTAGTGGAGTTAGGTCGCTCGCGATTTAGGGCTTGCTCGTGGCATCGGCTGGAGGAATAGCTCGCTCCTTCTTCCTCGCGAATGGTGGAGCGACCTAAGGTAAGTCGCTCATCTTGATTTCGCGCTGCATCAATATACCAAGCCTGCATAGTAATATGGCTGTCAAGAAGGATGGTGACAATTGAAACAATAGTTCTATAAATGGGAATAAGTGGGAGGAAAACAAAATTAGGGCAGGAGGCAAGACCCCAAGAAATGATTGCGGCTCTTCCAAGAAGAGAAATATATGAAGTTGAATGACCATGTGGAAAATATTTAATTGGAAACTCAAGGTATAGTTAAGTATAGGAGGTCTATCCTGAAAGAGGCAATAGATGAAGAGAAGCGCAAACACTTGATAACGCTCTCATTCATTACAAACACAAATATTTCAAATATCAACCATATCATTGCAGTATTATTCGAAAACTACTTAATAACATGGTATAGTGGGTTATCTAACATGTTCTATGGTCATCCAATCAGGTTTAACTATCACAAATCTAAGTACTACTACATTGGACCGACACTAAAAATTATATTTTTCACTATGTAATCATTGTATAGCATAATTGTACTAAAAGGAATATGGATTTCAAACCATGAAAATTTCAAACTTCATGAAACATTGCGTTTTATAATCTTCTCCTCTTACGCAAAACAATAATCCATTTAAATTCTTTAGTTTATAATAGATGCACCTCAAAATTAGAGTAATGTGCTTGAAGAGTAAATGTTACTGCTAATCACCGGGGTTAAAAGTGAGAATGAAAAATAAAGTTGTTAAAGGCACATGACACCAAATATAGAGTGGTTCAACGAGCTTGCCTAAGTTCTCTTACTATATATCTCTCTTAATTACAAGAATTATAAGAGAATAAAAAATAAATAAAGCACTTAAGATTAATAAAGTTGGTAATCTTAGGAGCTTGCGGTGTAAAGAGTTCTGCATTGTGTATAGTACTCGGAATTCTTATATATTCCAAGCCTTGTGCAATGATATTGCATGTGATCTTTATAGTAGCTGAAATGGATGGTAGATGGCGAGAGCTTGAGATTGTGCTGTAATATTGGCCGTTGATCTGGTTGAATGGACAGATGAACTAATGTGTTTGATGTGCCATTCATTGAAGCGGACTGAAGAGGTGTCGGCCGTCAACTTAAGCGACATCGAGTGAATGTGCTGACTTGAAGTTATGCTGGAAGTAGGCCAACATAGGAAGGCTGGTTATCATCGAGCCATGTTTGATTGGATCCGGCGGGGCCGGGCTTAGATCTGATCTTATGAGCAGGTTGTGAAGGCCGCCTAGAGATAAGGCAACTACCCCCACCCTGATGCCTTGTCAAGTATAAGGGTTGGTTTGAGATCAACGTGGGACTGAGCCGACTTATGTGGGCCGGTCGTAGAACAGTGGGTTGGCTTTGATTGGGTCAGACTACTTTAATCGATCCGGCAATTACTTGCGTGAAAATTGAGCAACAAATGCATTTTCATTTAGTATTCTAAAGACTTCTATTAGTGATATTGATATAGTTATGTTATTTTTTTTACATGTTACCAAATTAACCTATAAAATTATTAAATATTTAATTTGACAATGTAATTAGATATTTAATTTGACAATGTAACAAAATTTTGGTTAATTTGATTTAAATGGTAACAAAATAAGATTACTTTATGGGTCGATTATCAATGAATTTAATTCTTAAAGGAACCTATTCATGATTAGATTTAGTTGGTTTATTTCGTCTGAACGAATGTTTTGTCACCCCAGTGGGACACTCAATGAATTAAAAAAATGATTAAAAAATAAATAATCCCTAAAAATCCAAATTACTAGGTCCTTAGTGGAAAAATTCAACCGAATCTAGTCACTGCCTTTAAAAAGTTTTCGTTCGTGCATTGTCCGCTTAACTGAAAAAGATGTAGTCTTAAACTCTTCCAATTAGCCGCACTTCCATCTCATCCACCATGAATTTCGCTATGGACGCCTCTTCTATGCGATTTGACATCTAATTTTCTATAGTTTCAACATCCGCTAGAGTTGACTTCCAATTTCTTATAATTTCAAAATCTTCTGGAGTTGAAAACACTATAATACAGAGCGCCAAAGCAAGGCAATTCTCTTAAAATCAAATGTATAGCTAATTATTTCGAAAAGCAAGAATTCATTTGGTTATTTGAATTGAATATGCTCAAATAAGCTAGTATGACTATTTGTAATTGTTTTTTTATATACAAGCTTATAAGGTTAAAAATTAACAAATCATACACTAATGTTTTTATATAAATATCATAGTATCAGGTTCTATGTTGTTAAACTTGCAAGGCACAAATTTTAGAAAACATTTTCATTTGGTTTTGATTCATAAATATTGGAAAACCATAACTATTTGACAAGGAATCTCTTTAATGTTAAGGTTTATCAACTCCAAATTGATATTTTAATTTTCGTGTGATTTTGGTCGATCTTTGGGATATCCACCTTCACAATGTATTATATCCCAGATTTCAATAATCCAACACTAGAAGAAAAGGCTGAGATAATGATGTAGATTTTTCGATGAAAAAATCTATGGCTGATTTGCGATGGATCTGGCTCGATCTGTGATGTTTTTTAACATGAAAAAAGTTGTTGCTCTAAATCAGATGTTTTGGGAGTGATGCTTGATATGATAGATGTTGCGGTGTTTATGACGTTTGAATTTGAATTTTATGAATTAACGTTTGATTTTGAAAATCAATCGAACATAATAACTGATATTGATTTCGAAACACCAATGGAGATTGATTACCCGTCGATGTTGATTTATGAAACGATTGAATGCGGTTCTTCCAACTAGAGAGATGGGGCGACAAACCATAAGGTGCGAGTCCCCTTGTCAAAGAGCAACCATATTGGACTTGTACATGATAGTAAATCCCCTCATCGGAGAGTGAGCGAATGGACTTGCACGGTCGTCGGGTCCCCTCTTCGGACAGCAAGCGGATTTGACTCGGCATGAACTAACGATCCAGAGAGATCGAAGATTAAACTAACGATCCGGAGAGATCAAAGGTTAAACTAAAGACCCGAAGAGATCGAAAGCTAACCTGGATATTGATGATGTGATCTGGAGAAATAGAAAACTATACTTTGGATTTGAATGCCACTTGACTTTGAAACGATTTGATAGCGATTATTAAATCACGTGATTGCCTCGATTTAGTCGGACTTGTTTATGATGATATGCCAAGCGATTTCAGATGATTTATAGACGATGCTCCGATTGGTGGAAATTCACAACCCTGATTGATAACTATGATAACTAAATAAATAATGAAAGTCATCGCTTTGATTCGGTTAGACGTTCTCATAATGGGTAACTAGGCGATACTAGATGACTTATAAATAACATTTCGACAGGTGGGAATGAACTTGCACAATTATTGACTCTTGATCACTTGATACATTATCTAACCATGATAATGGAATCCCGGACAAATATTGGACGATTTTGATTTATGGTACGATATTTGATATGATAATTCCAGAAGAACACGGAATAACGACGTCTTGTGATCGATACTTAAACAAGGACTCGAGTCCTTGGCTATAATGGTCAGGAAAGGCCTTTGATTTACATGTGAATCCGAAAGAACCAGACTATTCACCACGTTTTCATCAGTTAGTAGTCAGAAACTCAACTACTGATGATTTGCCAACTCTTATTGAGCAAAGCACACCTTCCATTCACAAGGCGTGTTTTAGAGGACAAGTGTTACAGCCGAATTTTCCGCAATTTACGAACGAACTAAAATGATTGAATTAGATGAGCAAAAAATGAAGAACGAACTTGAAAGCTTGGGAAACATCACACCAAGACAAGACAGTGGAAATAACTAGAAGTGAATGAAAAAGTTGACTTAAGTCTTCACGACTTAGCCCCCCATGGTTTGAACCCGAGCCATGACTTGGAGAAGGTGGACAAAAACCCGGGTTGGACTTGGTGCAAGTGATGAAAATCTCGAAGTAGATGATAGGAAGCACGAAGCATAACAATCCAGGGCATAACTTGAAGCAAGGCCTGGAGTAAACGAAGCGATGGCTTGGAGTGGAACACCAAGCCAGGTCAGCACCGACCCGTACCTCATGGTTCGGCACAGAACCATAGTGGTTGGGTCGGGGGTCAGTCGAGCGACTTGTGTGGAAGAACGTGCACGACATGACGAAAGCGTAGAGCAATTTCTATCAATAGAGGTGAAAAATAATTAGGAAAGGACTTTTCGATTCTCTTCAATTTTGAACTTCTAACAACGACGAGTTGTAGAAACATAACTCTGAAAAATATCAGAGCTGGATTCCTACCGAGTTGCGAAAAAAGCTTGGTAAAACAAAGAATAATCAACAGAAATCGACTAAGTGGACGTAAGCCGAAGTATTCGCCGCCGAACCACTATAAAAATCTTATGTTTTTTTCTTACTTTTGTCTTTTTTCTTCTCTAATTTTCATATTTAACATCTCATTGGATATTTGTGCCACTTTTGACGTAAACTGTATCTATCACAAATATTTAAACCGTGGCTAAAATTTGCGTTAAAATAATGAAAAATTGACTATCACATAAACGACCGGTTTGGACTAACAATGCTAACTATTTTAAAATGGACTTTAAATTAAAAATAATTATAACAATTTTAAAGTTTAAACTAAACTATAATTATTAACTTTTAAAATTAAGTCGTAGTTAATAACTTTTACTATTAAAAATAAAATTAGATTAACAAAATTAAAAATTAAATTAAATCGGTTAGTAATAGTTTTAACTTTTAAATGAAAAATAATTATTTTATATACAACCATTTCTATTGAATTAAATTTACATGTAAATATCATAATTTTTAAAATTAAATTATAACACTTATAAAATTAAAATTAAATTAGTTTGTAAAATAAAACATTAAAACGAAAAGTCGTATGCCGTAGGCAGCCACCTACGCAAGCCCATCGCCCGTTAGTATGAATTCCCAAGCAAAAATTAAATTACATCCCTCGCATTTCTAGTTCTAAAATATTTCTCACTACAAAACATTTTCCCCCAAAATATAAACCCTACGTCTAAACCGTACCTGCCTTCGCTTTCATGCTGCTGCTGGAACTGTTCGTTCTGGATCGAAGCCTGTCAACGCAGCTTCTCCCTCCGGTCACCCTTCACTACGGGTAGTTTTTGTCGATTATTTGCTTATTAGATTAACGAATTTTTTTGACATCGCTACTCTCTATTTTCTATTCGTATCTTGATTTTCATGTTGTTGCTTTAGTCTGCCATGCCTGCAAGTAAATGTTTGTCGTGGTTTAGATTTGCTTTATGATTGAATCATCATGGTATACATCAATGTCATTTACAATTTGAATGGTATACTCAAATCAAATACTTTAATATTTTTACTTTACCATGAAATTGATAATATTTCACGCAGTTGGAGCTTAAATATATTAAATTGGAACTTATTAAATCCATGTATACATTAATTAGTTTTGGCCATTTATTTTGCATATTATACACTGCAAGCATGATAAATTAATAATTGACATAAGTCGACCGAATGAAATAAAAAGTATACCCAAAAGAAACGGCTTAAAAGTTGAAAGCTGAAGGACCCATAACACTAACGTATGTTAAAAGTCATAACCAAATATAAGCTGTCTGGAACGGGATATTATTTTTTGTTGTGCACCATTGTGGGTTGCGTATGATATTATCTTCTCTTTTTATCAAGCATATATATGATATTTTTAGTGAACCTTCTAAGTCTGATCACGTTAAAAAGTCAAACTGTCTATGTGAATGATTTGTGCTTTCAGCCACAACTTACTAAACATGATTACGATCCTCTTTAAATGTACATGTTGCATTAGTTTGTAGGTGAAAATTTTAAAACTAGTTTGTAGAAGTCAACCAGTAAACTAGTCATACATAATCACTTAGGTGTAATGACATGATCACATAAACCTAGTACACTCATTACTTTAAGCAGGAAAAGATGTTGATTGGCCTTATATACAAGCTACTTTCCTTAGTTGCTATACCAATACACATAAAGCTCATGCTCTGTACGTTATTAGTTAATCTTTTAGTGCATTCACACATAAATCTAAGGAACACGTATATATACTAATAATACAATATCTTACACCATAGGAAATTATTCAAGAAGGATTGGAACATTGGTCAATAACTTCAAACCTGAGATTAGGATTACTATAGACATTGGAGAAGATTTCTATTAGTTTTTGTGGTATGTCTATGGTGTCAGATGTTTTGTACTCACCATGTTTCAATGCGGGTCTTTGTAATTAATTTTATATATATATATACTTTAGAAGCTTTTTCTACACAGAAATAACAAAATAACCAATGATCCATTTTATTTTTTTCTGTTTCTATGACCACTGGTGAATTAATTAGCTTACTTTAATGTATTAATTTTTTTAGAAGGTGAAATATATTGTAATTAAGAAGATGTTGTGTTGAACGCTGACCATATTAGTAAATTATATATGTTAATTTATTGCGCTTGCATTTGATTTGATTTAAGTTATTCTCAAAATTGCACGTAACTTATTCTGCTTGGAACTTATGCAATAAAGCAGTAATGAAAACTGGCATTTTTTAAGCTTGACATGTAGTTCTATGGTTGATTTTATACTTAACTAATAAAGTAGTAATAGAAAATGGCATTTTTTAAGCCTGACATGTTGGTTGAATTATATCAATCGAACTAATATACTAATAAAGGATAGCGTGTCTGATATTTGTATTAGCAAATAATATGGTAAAACCTTTATTTGTTGTTTATAAATTTAAATTTGAAAACACTTGAAGGTATTTGACGCGCTTTATGTTTTATTGACATTTGTTTTAATAATACTATTATTAGAAGTTGTATGATAGTAATAGAATAAACGAATTGTGTAAATCCATTCGCATAGAATGGTATAAAAGTTACATTGCATTGTGTATTAGCAGTCGATGTGCCGGACAACTTTCTACATCTTTTTAAGAGAAGATTACTAAAGCAATGAGTATAGATTTATTATAAGTTTGACAGGTGTGCTAAATTAATAACATACTGATAAAAAATGATTAGTGATGAGTTTATTGCAGGTCACCTATTAAAAGACTTGCATTCAGATTATTAGCTGGAATTAGCATAAATGGGTAATGAAAGTTAAAAGAGGGTAATTTTGTGGTTTCTTATTAATGACATTAGTTCAATTTATTAATAGTTGAGATAAATGAAGATTTTGAGAATCATATGCATTTCTGGGTAGATTATTCAAAATTAATATTTATGGGTGAATAGGTAGAAAATGCGGATGGTTATTAGTAACATCCACTGCATATTTAATTTTTTTTTACATTGTTTCCTTAAGAAGATGGTTTTATATTAGCTAATCTACACCAATTTTAGAACCAATTCTATAATGATCCTTTTATTTTAGCTTCACAAGCTAGATAAGTTTTCTACTCAAGAGATTCTGATGCCTCTAACTAGTATGTTGAATTGAAACCACCGTCTAGAGGTTTTCTTGAATTAGAAATGTGAAACGAAGATACCTATATAAGTTGTCAACCTTTACATATATCACAACTTGATGAAGCTTTAGAAGGTTATCATGGCAATGAAAGAAAGGGTCATGAAGGCATACTGGTGTAGATTCTCTTATTTCCATTCTTTAGGTAATGGTCTGTCATTCAACCGCTTATCAGGTCAACTACTTAAAAATATTTGTTGTATAAAATCCCTTTTCACGGTGCAAATCAAATTCATAAAACTGAATAAATGTAACGACCCGCTATTTTGGACCATTCGCATCCGCACATGTCGGACTTGAATAATTCAAAATACCGAATTGTTAATTTAAATTGGCAAAACTGAACATATACAGTAAATAAAATAATCACAGATCACAGACACAGTGTAACAACCCGTATTTTTACGGATCGAAACATCGTAAAACAGTTGACATTTGGTCGCATTGTTGATAAGTCATCCAGAGTCTAAGTCTTAGGTCGTATGAAAGCTTGGAGCGACCTAAGGAAGTTGGCGAGTTAAGGGGTAGACGACTTAGTGAAGTGGAGCGACCTAAGGATTAGAACGACCTAAGGGGTTAGGTCGTGTGATAATTAGGTCATTTAGAAGATAGGTCGTATGGTGGCTTAGGTCGTGGGGTAGGTTAGGTCGGTTGGAGCGACCTATAGGATGTTAGCGACCTAAGGTTTTGAGCGACTTAAGGGTTTGTAGCGATCTATAGAATTAGGCGACCTAAGGAAGTTTAGCGACCTATAGGAGTTAGCGACCTATAGGAGTTAGCGACCTATAAAATTAGGCGACCTATAGGAGTTAGCGACCTATAGGAGTTAGCGACCTATAGGAGTTAGCGACCTAAGGAACATGCGACCTAAGAGTTAGAGGTATAGGAAACTGGGTAAGTTAGCGACCTAAGAAGGATAGGTCGGCAACGACCTAAGGAAGGAGTAGTTAGGTCGTATGACCTGTGTATAATTAGGTCGCTAGGCCATTAGTCAGTTAGGTCGCGTGTGTGTTAGGTCGCGTGAGTGTTAGGTCGCGTAAGGGCTTAGCAGTTAGGTCGCTGATGCGCTATGTTGTTAGGTCGAAGAAGTGCTTAAGCGTTAGGTCGCGTGGATGCGCGTCTGTTAGGTCGTAGAAGAGCATCTGGTTAGGTCGTAGGTCGCGAAGAAGCGCATCTGGTTAGGTCGTAGAGGCTTGGGGTTGTTAGGTCGTAGGTCGTGGACGACCTAACACCGAGTGAGCGACCTAAGGGGGATTTCAGCCTATAAATAGGAGGGTTCTTCTTCATTTTTGGGATCCGGATTTTGAAGCGACGAAGTGCTGCCATTTTGAGAGTTCGACTTCTACACTTCTTCACTTCTTTTCTCCACTCTAATCTAGTGATTCCTTCCATCCAAATCGAAGATCAAATTGAAGATCCAAGAGCTTAGATTGAAGATCTACATCCTTTGAAGAGAGATTTCATCGTTTGAAGCGGATTTGTGATAGATCAAGTTAGATCCTTCGCTGTCCAGATCTGAAGTGTGTTGCTTTTGGGTTGTTTAGGTGATTTGGTGAGTGGTGATTATCTCTCACACGGATCCAAAGGAGTATATCGGATCGTTGGCTTGATTTTGTGCTAAAGTAGTGATTTCCATGCATTTTCCTAATCCTAAGTATAGATCCATTGTTCATAATGATTTGGCATCCATTTTACTACATGTTAACCTATGCAAGTTCATTCATCAAGATTATAGAGATATTGCTCATGTTTTCATGCTTATTAGACTTTTGACTCTTTAATTACGAAATTGCCATTATTGTTATAATTGTCTATTTAGATCATATTTGAATGCTTGTTTACTTGGATTAATGTTTGATTTGATTGATTGCTATGTATTAGATGATTGATGATTTGATTTAGACCGAAGATGATTCAAAAGCTAAGGGAAAGGCTCTTGAATTGGAAAAGCTGCTCGTGGCATATGTAGCAGATGATGAAGCTCATATGGATAGATTTGATGATGATGTTGAGATGAAGCTTTGCTATGATGATGATGAGGCGAAGTATGATATGAGATAGCCTTGGTCTAATCCAGACGGGATCATTCCAAGCAGATTGATAACTCGGTGATATGGTTCGGGTTTGAGGATAATGGTTTGCCCGAGAGGCGCTTGAGCTAGTATGGAAATAGTCGTCGAGGAGGATGACTAGAAGGCTGAGATCTCATCGTTGTTGAAGGTTCTAGCATGCTCAAAGCAAGAGTACGTTGGGCAGATTCGATAGTCCCTGAAGGCTACTGATTGGTAGTCAAGTACTCTGGGCAGATTCGATAGTCCTAGGCACGGGTTACGATGACGTGCGGAGTTATGTCTAGAACCGGGGTTTCCATTAGCCCTTGACGGACGGATGAAATAAAGAGCCGGTCATTCAATTAACGATGATATCGAAGCAATGATAACAGTGATAGCCAGAGTCATGGATGTTTGGTTGTATCGTCATTCGGTCTCAAGAGCGGTATTTTCTAGGTGCTTATCTGATCTTGGTTTAGGCCTTGGGGGTTTGTACATGGAAAACATCGCCCTTGACTCGAGTGATAATTGCTTAACTTTAAATTGTATGCTCTGCTATGTTTGCTTCTACTTAGTGTGTGTCTGGGGGCTATCACTGTAGAAAGAGGTGGAGTGGGAGGGTTGTATTCCTATTCCTTTTCCTTTATGCTCTTTTGGTATGTTGTTAGTTAATTTACCGCTCACTAAGACTGTTGTCTGACTCAAGGCTTTATGTTTTAACTCTTATTGCCTTGGACTGTTCGTCCATTTTGGGACGGGCAGACTAGGTAGCAGGTGACAGGTGCTGTTCTTGCTTTCCACGGTGCTGATGTCGAAGACGAGCTGGAGGATTGCATATTATCTTCTTACTATATGTACTGGATGTTCCGCTGCTTGTATATTCTCTGAGTGTTATGTAGTGAGGCTTGATGTATTGACTGTTCAGATGTTTGTATTCAACTATTATGAAGTTTTATTGATGAGATTCTATTCTGTGAAGCTTCACTATATATATATTCTATTGTATTTTGTCCATGCGCTGTGAGTAATACGATAGATTCTGTTGTTTAAATTTACCCTGGCAATCGTCCATGGTCGCCTGGCACACTTTACAGCGCACTATCTCTAGGTTCGGTGCAGGGGTCATGGGCGGTCGTCATATTTGGTATCGGAGCTTTGGTTAATCGATTTTACCCAACTGTAACGCCCCACTCTGAGACCCACTGTAATAAAGAGTATTACGGGAGTAATATTGTCTGTTAAAGCGGAGAATAGAGTATAGTGGAAGCGACCATTTGTAATCAAGCTATAACTATCTACTGAATATGTCGAAAGGGTGGTATCTATTTTTTTTTCAAGTGGTTCGACATATTCAATAAATATTTATAACGAAATTACAATGGCTAAAGATCTATCAGCATAAGCATAGTAATAAAATGATAAAACATCACAGAACAGAATCACATAACAGATATAAAATCCCAGAACAATACATCATCAATACAGATCCAAATACTATAAGTGGGTACAAAGCCACTGCTCACACATGTGAGTCAAAAATATGTACATATCAAAGTCTGAATAATAATAACAGAGTAGCGGAATAGTGGACAAATAAAAGCACTAGCTATCAGCATAGCAGATAATGTCCAAGCTAAAGCACAGAAGCTAAGTCCAGAGACCTAACCTGAAACAACTCGGTCTGACCCGAGTGAAAACACTCGGGTCAGGCTAGCTAAACAATCAGTAATAACTGAGATATATAATAATGCGGTACATAAATAAAACCGTACTTATCCAAAGAGAAGTATATTATGACGATCCCCAATCATCAATAACAATAATAATCTCCAAAGAGAAATCAACACCAAAGTGTAGAATAAATAAAATCGCCTCATATCAATGGCGTAGCCAAAGCTATAAAAAGAAGCCCATTGGCAAATATCCCAAGAGTGACCAGAGTCTATAATCAATGCCCAAGCAAAGATCGATGCTCCAAAGAGCAATAGGGATATACTGAAAAGTCAATGAAATCAAACATTGAAAAACAGTGTCCAGAGACACTGTGAATCCACAAGGTAGTCGCACTTACATCGTATGGTTCCATAGAACCAACACCGAATGGAGGTACTCGAATGGATATAAAAATCATCAAATAATACCAATATTGCACGTGCACTGACCAGAGTCGTTGTTGCCAAGTACTGTAGAGTTGTGATCGATCACTCGCACAGATGCGGAACGCGCGAGACGGCAAGATCCTTCCCAGAAGGATAAAGGCCTAGAGGCACATGCCGAAAAATAAACTGCTCCAAAGAGCAGGTGTCCAGAGACGGTTGCCCAGAGGCGTGGTGACCCAGAGGTCCAGTACTGGCCGCCCAGAGGCTAATGTGTCACTAACTTCTTGGAGAGGAACCCGTAAAGTGTTAACAATGAGTCCCATACCCCACGTTCGCACTAAACGGTTTACTAACCAATAGAAAGCTCACACTCCAAACCATAAAAATTCCACCTCGTATCATCGGTAAACTAGACCCAAAGGTCAAAACGATCAATCGAATAGGTTGGGGATTAACCGGAAAGAAAATACACACGGATCCATAAGCCGGAGATTTCCTAACCGTTTAAGTACCTTTCCACTTCGCTCGACGTGCTAAAAAGTGAGTGTGAGGTTTTTATTATAGAAAATAATAGTGCGAAACGGATTTATAATTGATTTTTGAAATCACTTTAAAACGGCTTTTGAAAACTCTCCTATTATGGAGTAATTAATTTAATAATTAAAAATAATATTATATAATAATTTCGAAAGCCATTTAGGAGTGCAAAATCTTTTGAAAATGATTCATAAAACCCATGTACGAAATCTAGAGACAAATCTCAAAGAAATCAATAAAACCAGAAAATCACTGAAAAATATTCTAAGTGTTTGTAAACATTCAAAAACAGTTGCGAACCCAAGTTCGGCAATTTATTTGGACCAGCAAACAGTGTCCAAATGTCATGAAAATTTGCAGGCATGTAGTCCAACATCCCTATTTCAAACTGAAAAAAGAATCGGGAAATTCCGACTTGAAACGAAGAAATGGCGTCGTCTCAAAGTCGGACAAAAATCATAAAACTTTACTGTGTCAAAACAGTGTAAAGGTCCCACTTCGACGACATGGTCGAAGGGTCACATGAACTCAGATCTTGATGAAAATTTGCAGGAGCGTAGTAAAGTACTCCTACTTTGATATGCAACAAGAATCGTTTGGTTTCGACTTGAAATGAAGAAACGACAATGTTTCAAAGTTGGTCCGACGATAACTGAAAATGATCACTATTGTAAAACAGTTTCTGGGTGCTACTTCGGCAATAGAAACGAAGTATCTAATGCATCCAGATCTAAACCAAACTTTGCATGGTTAAAGATCTCGATCAAAAACGATGAAATCCGACAAAGGACGAGCCCTGGATGGCGTCGCAAAGTCGGGGTTCTACGCTGAAAACAACGGGAGAAAAGTGACTAAGGCCTATAGCTATGCACTAACTGGCCAGAGATGAAAAACCATAATTTTGGCATAGTAAACTTCAAATTCTGGCAAAATGAATAAAATAAAAGTTGTAGCTTAGTTTCTAAGCTTTCCGGAATGACTAAGATCGTCAAATTCCGACTAGAGATGAAAATTCTATGACTAAAACAATTCTCAGATCTTAATTTTATATCACTGTCGTTGTGCTCTCGGGACAGTGGTAAGAATGCACAGTTTTGACTAAATTAACTTCGAAATTTCATGAAACTCAAAACATGAAAGTTTTAGCTCTAAATCTAAGCTTTCCAGAACATCTAAAATTATTAGATTTGGATAACAAACGAGTAACTTATGGCCAAATCAATTTCAGGTTTTTATTTTATCAACCCTGTAGTTTGTTGTCAGGTCAGCGACAAACAAGCATGATTTCGACCATTCAAACCTCAAAATTAGGCAAAGCACAAAACATAAAAGTTATAGGGTACAGAATAAGCTTTCCAGAATTTCAAGAAAATCTTAATTCCGATTTAAGATGAATGAGATATGCCTAATTTACTAACAGCAATAAACTAATTATAATTTCAGCTAGCATATATTACAAGTACCTTATGTGCACACCCCAAAATGAAAGCAAAGATGATCAAAGAGCTATGATTCACATGTTACATAATAAAACATGTGTTACTAACTGATTACCAAAATCAAATGATGATTAAACACATATTAGAAGAGGTTTTTAGCAATATACCTCTCTTGAAAGCAACAAAGACTATTATAGCATCAACCCAAGTTAGCAAAAGATGATTAGGAGGCTATAAGATCAAAAAAACACATAAAACATGTGTTACCAAATACATTTCAGAAATGAGAAAGATATAAAAATGGATTTGAGGTAGGTATTTGCATTACCTTTGCATAGAATGACTTGCATAAGCTAAAACTAGAAGGAGATGAAGATAGAGGCCATTTTTGTTATGAAAGCTTTAGGAAATGATTAGGGTTTTGATTAGGGTTGAATGAATGAGGTTATGAGAGTATGAGATAATTTATAGAGGAGGTTTAGGGTGGGTTATTGGGTTAGGTTTTGTAACCCAATAAGAAGAGAGTTATTTACATGTTTCCAAAAATTAGTCTAAGTGTTCATATATGTTTATAAAACTCATTTTTTCTTATCCAAACCCATTTTAAAATCTCTCATAAATTATTTAACTTTCCAAAAATAACATTTTAACCTCATTTTAAAATCCATTTTTTCCATTTAATTAAAATAGCCTTTTTCAAATAAATTTTGTTATTCCAAATCCTTTTATGCTTCATTAAAATAAATAAAAATCCTAACTTTTATTTATTAATTGGTAATGCAAATCCCGGGTTGTTACAGACTCCCCCCCTTAAGAAAATTGCGTCCCCGCAATTCCTTAAGATAGATGTCGTCTATAACGTCAAATCCACAAAAGAAGTGATAGAGATAAAATAGAGAATTCTCACCCGTAGAAGAAGATGGGAGAAAGCCAGGATAAGAGCGTTCGATAGATTCTCTGGTCTCCCAAGTGCAGTCCTTAGGATTCGGTGACCATTGAATCTTCACGAGTGGAACCTCTTTGTTGCGAAGGCATCTAACCTCCGAATCAAGCACACGAAGAGGTTGCTGCTCCAAAGATAAATCAGGTGAGATCTCTAAATCAGGCACAGCATGCGGCTCAATGATAGAATTAGGATCGCAGACACACATTCGAAGCTGGGAAACATGGAACACGTCATGCATTCCGGAAAAATGAGCAGGTAGAGCCACACGATAAGCAACAGGGCCGATGCGTTCCGTGATAGGAAATGGTCCAACATAGCGAGGAGCCAATTTCCTTGTAGAGCTGAAACGCACAACCCCCTTCATGGGAGAAATCCGACTGAAGACAAAATCACCAATGGAGAACTCAAAAGGCTTCCTACGGTTGTCCGCGTAGGATTTTTGGCGGTCCTGTGCCTCTCTCATTCTCTGACGAATAAGAATAATCTTCTTAGAAGATTCCCGAACTGAATCTGGACCAAGAAGGAACTTCTCGCCAGATTCTAACCAACACGAAGGAGAACGACATGGCCTTCCGTAAAGAGCCTCGAAAGGAGCCATGCCAATACTAGACTGAAAGCTGTTGCTGTAGGAGAACTCTACCAGCGGTAAGTGATCCTCCCAACTACCACTGAAATCCAGAATACAACATCGCAAAAGATCTTCTAAAACACGATTCACCCTCTCCGTCTGACCGTCGGTCTGAGGATGATAAGCAGTCGAGAGATTCAGCTTTGAGCCCAAAGCTGACTGTAGGCACTTCCAGAAGTGACTAGTAAAGATAGTGTCTCGATCATAGACGATAGAGCTAGAAATGCCATGAAGTCGAACGACTTCCTTCACATATAACTTGGCAAGCTAAGGAGCAGTCCGAGTGGACTTAATAGGAATGAAATGAGCTGATTTGGTCAAGCGAACGACGATGACCCAAATAGAAGTATGGCCTGACCTCGATCGAGGTAGACCGTCAATAAAATCCATGGATATCTGATCCCATTTCCACAATGGAATCTCTAGCGGCTGAAGAAGACCGGATGGACGCTGGTGCTCAGCTTTGATCTGTTGACAAGTCATGCAATGGCTTACATAACTTGCAACATCACTCTTCATGCCTTCCCAGTAATATACCCGACACATATCGGCATACATCTTGCTCGAACCGGGATGGATGGTGTACTTAGTGCGATGACAGTCGTCCAGAATGTCACACCTAAGTGATAAATCAGATGGTACCAGAATACGGTTCTTTCTGCGAAGACACCGATGAGAATCAATAGAATAATCCAATAATGTCTCATCACTGGATCCCGACTCAAGGAGATGAATATAATGCAATAATTCTGGATCCTGCCGCTGAGCATGGGCAATGCGATCCAATAAGATAGGACGAGCTTCCAAGCTGAATAATAAGATCTGAGAATCAGAAGACAGAGCTCGATCTCTAATATCACACAAAGATAGGGTCTCAAGAATATCCCACTCGGCAATCATCATAGAGACTACTGCCGAGTGTTTGCGACTGAGTGCATCAGCCACACGATTACCCTTGCCAGGGGTATACAGAATATCTAAGTCATATGAGGCGAGAAACTCAAGCCATTGCTGCTGCCTCATATTGAGATCCTTCTGACTGAATAAATATTTTAGCGACTTGTGATCGGTGTAAAGAATGAAGCGTTCGCCTAATAGAAATGACGCCACGTCTTCAAGGCAAAGACGATAGCAGCTAACTCAAGATCATGAGTAGGATAGCGAACCTCATTCGGACGTAGCTACCTAGAAGCGTAAGCAACTACCCGATCCTTCTGCATAAGCACAGCACCGAGGCCGCTACCGCAAGCGTTGGTGTAAACAACAAGATCCTGGTTACTCTCAGGAACCACAAGGATAGGAGCATGAGTGAGAAGTTCCTTCAGTCGCTGAAAGGAAGCTTCACACTTATCAGACCAAATAAAGCGAACACCCTTACGAGTCAACGTCGTAAAGGGAAGTGCAACTCGAGAGAAATCCTTGATAAACCGACGGTAATAACCCGCTAGTCCAAGGAAGCTGCGAATATATCGGGAAAATCCCGAACAACAGGAATATGAGATATGTCCACATCCTCATCTCGTGAATCAAGAGCAAATAAAGAAATATTAGAAATTCCAACACCCTGAAGAGCAATAGCTAACGGAGCAGACGAGTCAGGGTGGCGAAGAAATAATATCCGCTCCGAACAAATGATTTTGGCGTCGTACTGAGCGAGCCAATCCATGCTATGTATAGATAATAAATTAAGGAATACTACAGAATATAACGGATTCCTATACATATTCCTAACTTATCTATCAATATACATAAGGAAGGGATTTGATTTAATTCGGATCTAATTAAGATGTATTACTCTAAGTGTATCTGTTCTGTTTTTATTATGCTTATTCCTGAAACCAGGCTCTGATACCAAGCTATAACGCCCCACTCTGAGACCCACTGTAACAAAGAGTATTACGGGAGTAATACTGTCTGTTAAAGCGGAGAATAGAGTATAGTGGAAGCGACCATTTGTAATCAAGCTATAACTATCTACTGAATATGTCGAAAGGGTGGTATCTATTTTTTTTTCAAGTGGTTCGACATATTCAATAAATATTTATAATGAAATTACAATGGCTAAAGATCTATCAGCATAAGCATAGTAATAAAATGATAAAACATCACAGAACAATCACATAACAGATATAAAATCCCAGAACAATACATCATCAATACAGATCCAAATACTATAAGTGGGTATAAAGCCACTGCTCACACATGTGAGTCAAAAATATGTACATATCAAAGTCTGAATAATAATAACAGAGTAGCGGAATAGTGGACAAATAAAAGCACTAGCTATCAGCATAGCAGATAATGTCCAAGCGGAAGCACAGAAGCTAAGTCCAGAGACCTAACCTGAAACAACTCGGACTGACCCGAGTGAAAACACTCGGGTCAGGCTAGCTAAACAATCAGTAATAACTGAGATATATAATAATGCGGTACATAAATAAAACCGTACTTATCCAAAGAGAAGTATATTATGACGATCCCCAATCATCAATAACAATAAAAATCTCCAAAGAGAAATCAACACCAAAGTGTAGAATAAATAAAATCGCCTCATATCATCGGCGTAGCCAAAACTATAAAAAGATGCCCATAGGCAAATATCCCAAGAGTGACCAGAGTCTATAATCAATGCCCAAGCAAAGATCGATGCTCCAAAGAGCAATAGGGATATACTGAAAAGTCAATGAAATCAAACATTGAAAAACAGTGTCCAGAGACACTGTGAATCCACAAGGTAGTCGCACTTACATCGTATGGTTCCATAGAACCAACACCGAATGGCGGTACTCGAATGGATATAAAAATCATCAAATAATACCAATATTGCATGTGCACCGACCAGAGTCGTTGTTGCCAAGTACTGTAAAGTTGTGATCGATCACTCGCACAAATGCGGAACGCGCGAGACGGCAAGATCCTTCCCAGAAGGATAAAGGCCCAGAGGCACATGCCGAAAAATAAACTGCTCCAAAAAGCAGGTGTCCAGAGACGGTTGCCCAGAGGCGTGGTGACCCAGAGGACCAGTACTGGCCGCCCAGAGGCTAATGTGTCACTAACTTCTTGGAGAGGAACCCGTAAAGTGTTAACAATGAGTCCCATACCCCACGTTCGCACTAAACGGTTTACTAACCAATAGCAAGCTCACACTCCAAACCATAGAAATTCCACCTCGTATCATCGGTAAACTAGACCCAAAGGTCAAAACGATCAATCGAATAGGTTGGGGATTAACCGGAAAGAAAATACACACGGATCCATAAGCCGGAGATTTCCTAACCGTTTAAGCACCTTTCCACTTCGCTCGACGTGCTAAAAAGTGAGTGTGAGGTTTTTATTATAGAAAATAATAGTGCGAAACGGATTTATAATTGATTTTTGAAATCACTTTAAAACGGCTTTTGAAAACTCTCCTATTATGGAGTAATTAATTTAATAATTAAAAATAATATTATATAATAATTTCGAAAGCCATTTAGGAGTGCAAAATCTTTTGAAAATGATTCATAAAACCCGTGTACGAAATCTAGAGACAAATCTCAAAGAAATCAATAAAACCAGAAAATCACTGAAAAATATTCTAAGTGTTTGTAAACATTCAAAAACAGTTGCGAACCCAAGTTCGGCAATTTATTTGGACCAGCAAACGGTGTCCAAATGTCATGAAAATTTGCAGGCATTTAGTCCAACATCCCTACTTCAAACCGAAAAAAGAATCGGGAAATTCCGACTTGAAACGAAGAAACGGCGTCGTCTCAAAGTCGGACAAAAATCATAAAACTTTACTGTGTCAAAACAGTGTAAAGGTCCCACTTCGACGACATGGTCGAAGGGTCAGATGAACTCAGATCTTGATGAAAATTTGCAGGAGCGTAGTAAAGTACTCCTACTTTGATATGCAACAAGAATCGTTTCGTTTCGACTTGAATGAAGAAACGACAATGTTTCAAAGTTGGTCCGACGATAACTGAAAATGATCACTATTGTAAAACAGTTTCTGGGTGCTACTTCTGCAATAGAAACGAAGTATCTAATGCACCCAGATCTAAACCAAACTTTGCATGGTTAAAGATCTCGATCTCATCTTTTTAACGAGATAAAAAACGATGAAATCCGACAAAGGACGAACCCGGGATGGCGTCGCAAAGTCGGGGTTCTACACTGAAAACAACGGGAGAAAAGAGACTAAGGCCTATAGCTATGCACTAACTGGCCAGAGATGAAAAACCACAATTTTGGCATAGTAAACATCAAATTCTGGCAAAATGAATAAAATGAAAGTTGTAGCTTAGTTTCTAAGCTTTCTGGAATGACAAAGATCGTCAAATTCCGACTAGAGATGAAAATTCTATGACTAAAACAATTCTCAGATCTAAATTTTATATCACTGTCGTTGTGCTCTCGGGACAGTGGTAAGAATGCACAGTTTTGACTAAATTAACTTCAAAATTTCATGAAACTCAAAACATGAAAGTTTTAGCTCTAAATCTAATCTTTCCATAACATCCAAAGTTATTAGATTTGGATAAGAAACGAGTAACTTATGGCCAAATCAATTTTAGGTTTTTATTTTATCAACCCTGTTGTTTGTTGTCAGGTCAGCGACAAACAAGCATGATTTCGACCATTCAAACCTCAAAATTAGGCAAAACACAAAACATAAAAGTTATAGGGTACAGAATAAGCTTTCCATAATTTCAGGAAAATCTTAATTCCGATTTAAGATGAATGAGATATGCCTAATTTACTAACAGCAATAAACTAATTATAATTTCAGCTAGCATATATTACAAGTACCTTATGTGCACACCCCAAAATGAAAGCAAAGATGATCAAAGAGCTATGATTCACATGTTACATAATAAAACATGTGTTACTAACTGATTACCAAAATCAAATGATGATTAAACACATATTAGAAGAGGTTTTTAGCAACATACCTCTCTTGAAAGCAACAAAGACTATTATAGCATCAACCCAAGTTAGCAAAAAATGATTAGGAGGCTATAAGATCAAAAAAACACATAAAACATGTGTTACCAAATACATTTTAGAAATGAGAAAGATATAAAAATGGATTTGAGGTAGGTATTTGCATTACCTTTGCATAGAATGACTTGCATAAGCTAAAACTAGAAGGAGATGAAGATAGAGGCCATTTTTGTTATGAAAGCTTTAGGAAATGATTAGGGTTTTGATTAGGGTTGAATGAATGAGGTTATGAGAGTATGAGATAATTTATAGAGGAGGTTTAGGGTGGGTTATTGGGTTAGGTTTTGTAACCCAATAAGAAGAGAGTTATTTACATGTTTCCAAAAATTAGTCTAAGTGTTCATATATGTTTATAAAACTCTTTTTTTCTTATCCAAACCCATTTTAAAATCTCTCATAAATTATTTAACTTTCCAAAAATAACATTTTAACCTCATTTTAAAATCCCATATTTTCCATTTAATTACAATAGCCTTTTTCAAATAAATTTTGTTATTCCGAATCCTTTTATGCTTCATTAAAATAAATAAAAATCCTAACTTTTATTTATTAATTGGTAATGCAAATCCCGGGTTGTTACAGACTCCCCCCCTTAAGAAAATTGTGTCCCCGCAATTCCTTAAGATAGATGTCGTCTATAACGTCAAATCCACAAAAGAAGTGATAGAGATAAAATAGAGAATTCTCACCCGCAGAAGAAGATGGGAGAAAGCCAGGATAAGAGCGTTCGATAGATTCTCTGGTCTCCCAAGTGCAGTCCTTAGGATTCGGTGACCATTGAATCTTCACGAGTGGAACATCTTTGTTGCGAAGGCGTCTAACCTCCGAATCAAGCACACGAAGAGGTTGCTGCTCCAAAGATAAATCAGGTGAGATCTCTAAATCAGGCACAGCATGCGGCTCAATGATAGAATTAGGATCGCGGACACACATTCGAAGCTGGGAAACATGGAACACGTCATGCATTCCGGAAAAATGAGCAGGTAGAGCCACACGATAAGCAACGGGGCCGATGCGTTCCGTGATAGGAAATGGTCCAACATAGCGAGGAGCCAATTTCCTTGTAGAGCTGAAACGCACAACCCCCTTCATGGGAGAAATCCGACTGAAGACAAAATCACCAATGGAGAACTCAAAAGGCTTCCTACGGTTGTCCGCGTAGGATTTTTGGCGTTCCTGTGCCTCTCTCATTCTCTGACGAATAAGAATAATCTTCTTAGAAGATTCCCGAACTGAATCTGGACCAAGAAGGAACTTCTCGCCAGATTCTAACCAACACGAAGGAGAACGACATGGCCTTCCGTAAAGAGCCTCGAAAGGAGCCATGCCAATACTAGACTGAAAGCTGTTGCTGTAGGAGAACTCTACCAGCGGTAAGTGATCCTCCCAACTACCACCGAAATCCAGAATACAACAGCGCAAAAGATCTTCTAAAACACGATTCACCCTCTCCGTCTGACCGTCGGTCTGAGGATGATAAGCAGTCGAGAGATTCAGCTTTGAGCCCAAAGCTGACTGTAGGCACTTCCAGAAGTGACTAGTAAAGATAGTGTCTCGATCATAGACGATAGAGCTAGAAATGCCATGAAGTCGAACGACTTCCTTCACATATAACTTGGCAAGCTAAGGAGCAGTCCGAGTGGACTTAATAGGAATGAAATGAGCTGATTTGGTCAAGCGAACGACGATGACCCAAATAGAAGTATGGCCTGACCTCGATCGAGGTAGACCGTCAATAAAATCCATGGATATCTGATCCCATTTCCACAATGGAATCTCTAGCGGCTGAAGAAGACCGGATGGACGCTGGTGCTCAGCTTTGATCTGTTGACAAGTCATGCAATGGCTTACATAACTTGCAACATCACTCTTCATGCCTTCCCAGTAATATACCCGACACATATCGGCATACATCTTGCTCGAACCGGGATGGATGGTGTACTTAGTGCGATGACAGTCGTCCAGAATGTCACACCTAAGTGATAAATCAGATGGTACCAGAATACGGTTCTTTCTGCGAAGACACCGATGAGAATCAATAGAATAATCCAATAATGTCTCATCACTGGATCCCGACTCAAGGAGATGAATATAATGCAATAATTCTGGATCCTGCCGCTGAGCATGGGCAATGCGATCCAATAAGATAGGACGAGCTTCCAAGCTGAATAATAAGATCTGAGAATCAGAAGACGGAGCTCGATCTCTAATATCACACAAAGATAGGGTCTCAAGAATATCCCACTCGGCAATCATCATAGAGACTACTGCCGAGTGTTTGCGACTGAGTGCATCAGCCACACGATTACCCTTGCCAGGGGTATACAGAATATCTAAGTCATATGAGGCGAGAAACTCAAGCCATTGCTGCTGCCTCATATTGAGATCCTTCTGACTGAATAAATATTTTAGCGACTTGTGATCGGTGTAAAGAATGAAGCGTTCGCCTAATAGAAATGACGCCACGTCTTCAAGGCAAAGACGATAGCAGCTAACTCAAGATCATGAGTAGGATAGCGAACCTCATTCGGACGTAGCTACCTAGAAGCGTAAGCAACTACCCGATCCTTTTGCATAAGCACAGCACCGAGGCCGCTACCGCAAGCGTTGGTGTAAACAACAAGATCCTGGTTACTCTCAGGAACCACAAGGATAGGAGCATGAGTGAGAAGTTCCTTCAGTCGCTGAAAGGAAGCTTCACACTTATCAGACCAAATAAAGCGAACACCCTTACGAGTCAACGTCGTAAGGGGAAGTGCAACTCGAGAGAAATCCTTGATAAACCGACGGTAATAACCCGCTAGTCCAAGGAAGCTGCGAATATATCGGGAAAATCCCGAACAACAGGAATATGAGATATGTCCACATCCTCATCTCGTGAATCAAGAGCAAATAAAGAAATATTAGAAATTCCAACACCCTGAAGAGCAATAGCTAACGGAGCAGACAAGTCAGGGTGGCGAAGAAATAATATCCGCTCCGAACAAATGATTTTGGCGTCGTACTGAGCGAGCCAATCCATGCTATGTATAGATAATAAATTAAGGAATACTACAGAATATAACGGATTCCTATACATATTCCTAACTTATCTATCAATATACATAAGGAAGGGATTTGATTTAATTCGGATCTAATTAAGATGTATTGCTCTAAGTGTATCTGTTCTGTTTTTATTATGCTTATTCCTGAAACCAGGCTCTGATACCAAGCTGTAACGCCCCACTCTGAGACCCACTGTAACAAAGAGTATTACGGGAGTAATACTGTCTGTTAAAGCGGAGAATAGAGTATAGTGGAAGCGACCATTTGTAATCAAGCTATAACTATCTACTGAATATGTCGAAAGGGTGGTATCTATTTTTTTTTCAAGTGGTTCGACATATTCAATAAATATTTATAATGAAATTACAATGGCTAAAGATCTATCAGCATAAGCATAGTAATAAAATGATAAAACATCACAGAACAATCACATAACAGATATAAAATCCCAGAACAATACATCATCAATACAGATCCAAATACTATAAGTGGGTATAAAGCCACTGCTCACACATGTGAGTCAAAAATATGTACATATCAAAGTCTGAATAATAATAACAGAGTAGCGGAATAGTGGACAAATAAAAGCACTAGCTATCAGCATAGCAGATAATGTCCAAGCGGAAGCACAGAAGCTAAGTCCAGAGACCTAACCTGAAACAACTCGGACTGACCCGAGTGAAAACACTCGGGTCAGGCTAGCTAAACAATCAGTAATAACTGAGATATATAATAATGCGGTACATAAATAAAACCGTACTTATCCAAAGAGAAGTATATTATGACGATCCCCAATCATCAATAACAATAAAAATCTCCAAAGAGAAATCAACACCAAAGTGTAGAATAAATAAAATCGCCTCATATCATCGGCGTAGCCAAAACTATAAAAAGATGCCCATAGGCAAATATCCCAAGAGTGACCAGAGTCTATAATCAATGCCCAAGCAAAGATCGATGCTCCAAAGAGCAATAGGGATATACTGAAAAGTCAATGAAATCAAACATTGAAAAACAGTGTCCAGAGACACTGTGAATCCACAAGGTAGTCGCACTTACATCGTATGGTTCCATAGAACCAACACCGAATGGCGGTACTCGAATGGATATAAAAATCATCAAATAATACCAATATTGCATGTGCACCGACCAGAGTCGTTGTTGCCAAGTACTGTAAAGTTGTGATCGATCACTCGCACAAATGCGGAACGCACGAGACGGCAAGATCCTTCCCAGAAGGATAAAGGCCCAGAGGCACATGCCGAAAAATAAACTGCTCCAAAAAGCAGGTGTCCAGAGACGGTTGCCCAGAGGCGTGGTGACCCAGAGGACCAGTACTGGCCGCCCAGAGGCTAATGTGTCACTAACTTCTTGGAGAGGAACCCGTAAAGTGTTAACAATGAGTCCCATACCCCACGTTCGCACTAAACGGTTTACTAACCAATAGCAAGCTCACACTCCAAACCATAGAAATTCCACCTCGTATCATCGGTAAACTAGACCCAAAGGTCAAAACGATCAATCGAATAGGTTGGGGATTAACCGGAAAGAAAATACACACGGATCCATAAGCCGGAGATTTCCTAACCGTTTAAGCACCTTTCCACTTCGCTCGACGTGCTAAAAAGTGAGTGTGAGGTTTTTATTATAGAAAATAATAGTGCGAAACGGATTTATAATTGATTTTTGAAATCACTTTAAAACGGCTTTTGAAAACTCTCCTATTATGGAGTAATTAATTTAATAATTAAAAATAATATTATATAATAATTTCGAAAGCCATTTAGGAGTGCAAAATCTTTTGAAAATGATTCATAAAACCCGTGTACGAAATCTAGAGACAAATCTCAAAGAAATCAATAAAACCAGAAAATCACTGAAAAATATTCTAAGTGTTTGTAAACATTCAAAAACAGTTGCGAACCCAAGTTCGGCAATTTATTTGGACCAGCAAACGGTGTCCAAATGTCATGAAAATTTGCAGGCATTTAGTCCAACATCCCTACTTCAAACCGAAAAAAGAATCGGGAAATTCCGACTTGAAACGAAGAAACGGCGTCGTCTCAAAGTTGGACAAAAATCATAAAACTTTACTGTGTCAAAACAGTGTAAAGGTCCCACTTCGACGACATGGTCGAAGGGTCAGATGAACTCAGATCTTGATGAAAATTTGCAGGAGCGTAGTAAAGTACTCCTACTTTGATATGCAACAAGAATCGTTTCGTTTCGACTTGAATGAAGAAACGACAATGTTTCAAAGTTGGTCCGACGATAACTGAAAATGATCACTATTGTAAAACAGTTTCTGGGTGCTACTTCTGCAATAGAAACGAAGTATCTAATGCACCCAGATCTAAACCAAACTTTGCATGGTTAAAGATCTCGATCTCATCTTTTTAACGAGATCAAAAACGATGAAATCCGACAAAGGACGAACCCGGGATGGCGTCGCAAAGTCGGGGTTCTACACTGAAAACAACGGGAGAAAAGAGACTAAGGCCTATAGCTATGCACTAACTGGCCAGAGATGAAAAACCACAATTTTGGCATAGTAAACATCAAATTCTGGCAAAATGAATAAAATGAAAGTTGTAGCTTAGTTTCTAAGCTTTCTGGAATGACAAAGATCGTCAAATTCCGACTAGAGATGAAAATTCTATGACTAAAACAATTCTCAGATCTAAATTTTATATCACTGTCGTTGTGCTCTCGGGACAGTGGTAAGAATGCACAGTTTTGACTAAATTAACTTCAAAATTTCATGAAACTCAAAACATGAAAGTTTTAGCTCTAAATCCAATCTTTCCATAACATCCAAAGTTATTAGATTTGGATAAGAAACGAGTAACTTATGGCCAAATCAATTTTAGGTTTTTATTTTATCAACCCTGTAGTTTGTTGTCAGGTCAGCGACAAACAAGCATGATTTCGACCATTCAAACCTCAAAATTAGGCAAAGCACAAAACATAAAAGTTATAGGGTACAGAATAAGCTTTCCATAATTTCAAGAAAATCTTAATTCCGATTTAAGATGAATGAGATATGCCTAATTTACTAACAGCAATAAACTAATTATAATTTCAGCTAGCATATATTACAAGTACCTTATGTGCACACCCCAAAATGAAAGCAAAGATGATCAAAGAGCTATGATTCACATGTTACATAATAAAACATGTGTTACTAACTGATTACCAAAATCAAATGATGATTAAACACATATTAGAAGAGGTTTTTAGCAACATACCTCTCTTGAAAGCAACAAAGACTATTATAGCATCAACCCAAGTTAGCAAAAAATGATTAGGAGGCTATAAGATCAAAAAAACACATAAAACATGTGTTACCAAATACATTTCAGAAATGAGAAAGATATAAAAATGGATTTGAGGTAGGTATTTGCATTACCTTTGCATAGAATGACTTGCATAAGCTAAAACTAGAAGGAGATGAAGATAGAGGCCATTTTTGTTATGAAAGCTTTAGGAAATGATTAGGGTTTTGATTAGGGTTGAATGAATGAGGTTATGAGAGTATGAGATAATTTATAGAGGAGGTTTAGGGTGGGTTATTGGGTTAGGTTTTGTAACCCAATAAGAAGAGAGTTATTTACATGTTTCCAAAAATTAGTCTAAGTGTTCATATATGTTTATAAAACTCATTTTTTCTTATCCAAACCCATTTTAAAATCTCTCATAAATTATTTAACTTTCCAAAAATAACATTTTAACCTCATTTTAAAATCCCATATTTTCCATTTAATTACAATAGCCTTTTTCAAATAAATTTTGTTATTCCGAATCCTTTTATGCTTCATTAAAATAAATAAAAATCCTAACTTTTATTTATTAATTGGTAATGCAAATCCCGGGTTGTTACAGACTCCCCCCCTTAAGAAAATTGTGTCCCCGCAATTCCTTAAGATAGATGTCGTCTATAACGTCAAATCCACAAAAGAAGTGATAGAGATAAAATAGAGAATTCTCACCCGCAGAAGAAGATGGGAGAAAGCCAGGATAAGAGCGTTCGATAGATTCTCTGGTCTCCCAAGTGCAGTCCTTAGGATTCGGTGACCATTGAATCTTCACGAGTGGAACCTCTTTGTTGCGAAGGCGTCTAACCTCCGAATCAAGCACACGAAGAGGTTGCTGCTCCAAAGATAAATCAGGTGAGATCTCTAAATCAGGCACAGCATGCGGCTCAATGATAGAATTAGGATCGCGGACACACATTCGAAGCTGGGAAACATGGAACACGTCATGCATTCCGGAAAAATGAGCAGGTAGAGCCACACGATAAGCAACGGGGCCGATGCGTTCCGTGATAGGAAATGGTCCAACATAGCGAGGAGCCAATTTCCTTGTAGAGCTGAAACGCACAACCCCCTTCATGGGAGAAATCCGACTGAAGACAAAATCACCAATGGAGAACTCAAGAGGCTTCCTACGGTTGTCCGCGTAGGATTTCTGGCGGTCCTGTGCCTCTCTCATTCTCTGACGAATAAGAATAATCTTCTTAGAAGATTCTCGAACTGAATCTGGACCAAGAAGGAACTTCTCGCCAGATTCTAACCAACACGAAGGAGAACGACATGGCCTTCCGTAAAGAGCCTCGAAAGGAGCCATGCCAATACTAGACTGAAAGCTGTTGTTGTAGGAGAACTCTACCAGCGGTAAGTGATCCTCCCAACTACCACCGAAATCCAGAATACAACAACGCAAAAGATCCTCTAAAACACGATTCACCCTCTCCGTCTGACCGTCGGTTTGAGGATGATAAGCAGTCGAGAGATTCAGCTTTGAGCCCAAAGCTGACTGTAGGCACTTCCAGAAGTGACTAGTAAAGATAGTGTCTCGATCATAGACGATAGAGCTAGGAATGCCATGAAGTCGAACGACTTCCTTCACATATAACTTGGCAAGCTAACTTGGCAAGCTAAGGAGCAGTCCGAGTGGACTTAATAGGAATTAAATGAGCTGATTTGGTCAAGCGATCGACGATGACCCAAATAGAAGTATGGCCTGACCTCGATCGAGGTAGACCGTCAATAAAATCCATGGATATCTGATCCCATTTCCACAATGGAATCTCTAGCGGCTGAAGAAGACCGGATGGACGCTGGTGCTCAGCTTTGATCTGTTGACAAGTCATGCAATGGCTTACATAACTTGCAACATCACTCTTCATGCCTTCCCAATAATATACCCGACACATATCGGCATACATCTTGCTCGAACCGGGATGGATGGTGTACTTAGTGCGATGACAGTCGTCCAGAATGTCACACCTAAGTGATAAATCAGATGGTACCAGAATACGGTTCTTTCTGCGAAGACACCGATGAGAATCAATAGAATAATCCAATAATGTCTCATCACTGGATCCCGACTCAAGGAGATGAATATAATGCAATAATTCTGGATCCTGCCGCTGAGCATGGGCAATGCGATCCAATAAGATAGGACGAGCTTCCAAGCTGAATAATAAGATCTGAGAATCAGAAGACGGAGCTCGATCTCTAATATCACACAAAGATAGGGTCTCAAGAATATCCCACTCGGCAATCATCATAGAGACTACTGCCGAGTGTTTGCGACTGAGTGCATCAGCCACACGATTACCCTTGCCAGGGGTATACAGAATATCTAAGTCATATGAGGCGAGAAACTCAAGCCATCGCTGCTGCCTCATATTGAGATCCTTCTGACTGAATAAATATTTCAGCGACTTGTGATCGGTGTAAAGAATGAAGCGTTCGCCTAATAGAAATGACGCCACGTCTTCAAGGCAAAGACGATAGCAGCTAACTCAAGATCATGAGTAGGATAGCGAACCTCATTCGGACGTAGCTACCTAGAAGCGTAAGCAACTACCCGATCCTCTGCATAAGCACAGCACCGAGGCCGCTACCGCAAGCGTTGGTGTAAACAACAAGATCCTGGTTACTCTCAGGAACCACAAGGATAGGAGCATGAGTGAGAAGTTCCTTCAGTCGCTGAAAGGAAGCTTCACACTTATCAGACCAAATAAAGCGAACACCCTTACGAGTCAGCGTCGTAAGGGGAAGTGCAACTCGAGAGAAATCCTTGATAAACCGACGGTAATAACCCGCCAGTCCAAGGAAGCTGCGAATATATCGGGAAAATCCCGAACAACAGGAATACGAGATATGTCCACATCCTCATCTCGTGAATCAAGAGCAAATAAAGTAATATCAGAAATCCCAACACCCTGAAGAGCAATAGCTAACGGAGCGGACGAGTCAGGGTGGCGAAGAAATAATATCCGCTCCGAACAAATGATTTTGGCGTCGTACTGAGCGAGCCAATCCATGCTATGTATAGATAATTAATTAAGGAATACTACGGAATATAACGGATTCCTATACATATTCCTAACTTATCTATCAATAAACATAAGGAAGGGATTTGATTTAATTCGGATCTAATTAAGATGTATTGCACTAAGTGTATCTGTTCTGTTTTTATTATGCTTATTCCTGAAACCAGGCTCTAATACCAAGCTGTAACGCCCCACTCTAAGACCCACTGTAACAAAGAGTATTACGGGAGTAATACTGTCTGTTAAAGCGGAGAATAGAGTATAGTGGAAGCGACCATTTGTAATCAAGCTATAACTATCTACTGAATATGTCGAAAGGGTGGTATTTATTTTTTTTTTGAAGTGGTTCGACATATTCAATAAATATTTATAACAAAATTACAATGGCTAAAGATCTATCAGAATAAGCATAGTAATAAAATGATAAAACATCACAGAACAGAATCACATAACAGATATAAAATCCCAGAACAATACATCATCAATACAGATCCAAATACTATAAGTGGGTACAAAGCCACTGCTCACACATGTGAGTCAAAAATATGTACATATCAAAGTCTGAATAATAATAACAGAGTAGCGGAATAGTGGACAAATAAAAGCACTAGCTATCAGCATAGCAGATAATGTCCAAGCGGAAGCACAGAAGCTAAGTCCAGAGACCTAACCTGAAACAACTCGGTCTGACCCGAGTGAAAACACTCGGGTCAGGCTAGCTAAACAATCAGTAATAACTGAGATATATAATAATGCGGTACATAAATAAAACCGTACTTATCCAAATAGAAGTATATTATGACGATCCCCAATCATCAATAACAATAAAAATCTCCGAAGTGAAATCAACACCAAAGTGTAGAATAAATAAAATCGCCTCATATCATCGGCGTAGCCAAAGCTATAAAAAGATGCCCATAGGCAAATATCCCAAGAGTGACCAGAGTCTATAATCAATGCCCAAGCAAAGATCGATGCTCCAAAGAGCAATAGGGATATACTGAAAAGTCAATGAAATCAAACATTGAAAAACAGTGTCCAGAGACACTGTGAATCCACAAGGTAGTCGCACTTACATCGTATGGTTCCATAGAACCAACACCGAATGGCGGTACTCGAATGGATATAAAAATCATCAAATAATACCAATATTGCATGTGCACCGACCAGAGTCGTTGTTGCCAAGTACTGTACAGTTGTGATCGATCACTCGCACAAATGCGGAACGCGCGAGACGGCAAGATCCTTCCCAGAAGGATAAAGGCCCAGAGGCACATGCCGAAAAATAAACTGCTCTAAAAAGCAGGTGTCCAGAGACGGTTGCCCAGAGGCGTGGTGACCCAGAGGACCAGTACTGGCCGCCCAGAGGCTAATGTGTCACTAACTTCTTGGATAGGAACCCGTAAAGTGTTAACAATGAGTCCCATACTCCACGTTCGCACTAAACGGTTTACTAACCAATAGCAAGCTCACACTCCAAACCATAGAAATTCCACCTCGTATCATCGGTAAACTAGACCCAAAGGTCAAAACGATCAATCGAATAGGTTGGGGATTAACCGGAAAGAAAATACACACGGTTCCATAAGCCGGAGATTTCCTAACCGTTTAAGCACCTTTCCACTTCGCTCGACGTGCTAAAAAGTGAGTGTGAGGTTTTTATTATATAAAATAATAGTGCGAAACGGATTTATATTTGATTTTTGAATCACTTTAAAACGGCTTTTGAAAACTCTCCTATTATGGAGTAATTAATTTAATAATTAAAAATAATATTATATAATAATTTCGAAAGCCATTTAGGAGTGCAAAATCTTTTGAAAATGATTCATAAAACCCATGTACGAAATCTAGAAACAAATCTCAAAGAAATCAATAAAACCAGAAAATCACTGAAAAATATTTTAAGTGTTTGTAAACATTCAAAAACAGTTGCGAACCCAAGTTCGGCAATTTATTTGGACCAGCAAACGGTGTCCAAATGTCATGAAATTTGCAGGAATGTAGTCCAACATCCCTCCTTCAAACTGAAAAAAGAATTGGGAAATTCCGACTTGAAACGAAGAAACGGCGTCGTCTCAAAGTCGGACAAAAATCATAAAACTTTACTGTGTCAAAACAGTGTAAAGATCCCACTTCGACGACATGGTCGAAGGGTCACATGAACTCAGATCTTGATGAAAATTTGCAGGAGCATAGTAAAGTACTCCTACTTTTATATGCAACAAGAATCGTTTGGTTTCGACTTGAAATGAAGAAACGACAATGTTTCAAAGTTGGTTCGACGATAACTGAAAATGATCACTATTGTAAAACAGTTTGTGGGTGCTACTTCGGCAATAGAAACGAAGTATCTAATGCACCCAGATCTAAACCAAACTTTGCATGGTTAAAGATCTCGATCTCATCTTTTTAACGAGATCAAAAACAATGAAATCCGACAAAGGACGAGCCCGGGAAGGCGTCGCAAAGTCGGGGTTCTACGCTGAAAACAACGGGAGAAAAGAGACTAAGGCCTATAGCTATGCACTAACTGGCCAGAGATGACAAACCATAATTTTGGCATAGTAAACTTCAAATTCTGGCAAAATGAATAAAATGAAAGTTGTAGCTTAGTTTCTAAGCTTTCCGGAATGACCAAGATTGTCAAATTCCGACTAGAGATGAAAATTCTATGACTAAAACAATTCTCAAATCTAAATTTTATATCACTGTCGTTGTGCTCTCGGGACAGTGGTAATAATGCACAGTTTTGACTAAATTAACTTCGAAATTTCATGAAACTCAAAACATGAAAGTTTTAGCTCTAAATCTAAGATTTCCAGAACATCCAAAATTATTAGATTTGGATAAAAAACGAGTAACTTATGGCCAAATCAATTTCAGGTTTTTATTTTATCAACCCTGTAGTTTGTTGTCAGGTCAGCGACAAACAAGCATGATTTCGACCATTCAAACCTCAAAATTAGGCAAAGCACAAAACATAAAAGTTATAGGGTACAGAATAAGCTTTCCAGAATTTCAAGAAAATCTTAATTCCGATTTAAGATGAATGAGATATGCCTAATTTACTAACAGCAATAAACTAATTATAATTTCAGCTAGCATATATTACAAGTACCTTATGTGCACACCCAAAAATGAAAGCAAAGATGATCAAAGAGCTATGATTCACATGTTACATAATAAAACATGTGTTACTAACTGATTACCAAAATCAAATGATGATTAAACACATATTAGAAGAGGTTTTTAGCAATATACCTCTCTTGAAAGCAACAAAGACTATTATAGCATCAACCCAAGTTAGCAAAAGATGATTAGGAGGCTATAAGATCAAAAAATCACATAAAACATGTGTTACCAAATACATTTCAGAAATGAGAAAGATATAAAACTGGATTTGAGGTAGGTATTTGCATTACCTTTGCATAGAATGACTTGCATAAGCTAAAACTAGAAGGAGATGAAGATAGAGGCCATTTTTGTTATGAAAGCTTTAGGAAATGATTAGGGTTTTGATTAGGGTTGAATGAATGAGGTTATGAGAGTATGAGATAATTTATAGAGGAGGTTTAGGGTGGGTTATGGGGTTAGGTTTTGTAACCCAATAAGAAGAGAGTTATTTACATGTTTCCAAAAATTAGTCTAAGTGTTCATATATGTTTATAAAACTCATTTTTTCTTATCCAAACCCATTTTAAAATCTCTCATAAATTATTTAACTTTCCAAAAATAACATTTTAACCTCATTTTAAAATCCCATATTTTCCATTTAATTAAAATAGCCTTTTTCAAATAAATTTTGTTATTCCGAATCCTTTTATGCTTCATTAAAATAAATAAAAATCCTAACTTTTATTTATTAATTGGTAATGCAAATCCCGGGTTGTTACACCAATGCTCGCTGACGTAACTACGTATGAGAGACGTAATTGTATTTTGATGGATAATTACTATATATAATATAGTAGCTTAGTGGAGTTTGAGTCCTTTATGCAGTTGTTTCTCTAGGTATGCTAATCATTCCTTTTTATAGATATTAAGGATGAGTCGAAGAGGGAGACCAGCTGCTAGGGAAGGCCGTGCTATTGAAGGGGCTGCTGATTATGCTGTTATGTTCGAAGCTATGATGACTTCGATCATGAGAAGGATGCCAGCTCCGGGGCCATCAGTGGATGTTGGAGTTCAAGTTCAAACTCCAAAGCCGGTGGATTTTGCTAAGTTGTGTAAGGATTATTCTGCTCTTGGTGGAAAGGTTTTCTTTGGAACAGAATCAACCATTGAAGTCCAGAGGTGGATAGATGCTTGTAGAAGGATCTTTGGTGATTTGGGAATCGAAGATGCAACTAAGAGGAAGTTAGCATCAAGACAGCTTCAAGGGAGAGCTTCTGATTGGTGGAACTCTATCACCATTGATACTCCGGAGGAAGAGATTACTTGGGAGCAATTCCAAGTCAGATTTGAAGCTAAGTTCATTTCTACAGTTCAGACGTCTGTTCTGTTCAAGAAGTTTGTGGAGCTCAAGCAAGGTGGAAGACCAGTTCTTGAGTATGTTTCTGAGTTTGAAGCTTTGTCCAAGTATGCTCGTTCGTATATTGAATCTTCGTATCAGAAGAATGAGAAGTTTGTGACAGGCTTGGACAGTTATCTTGGGAGACAGTTGGTGGATCATTTGGACGATTCATTTGAGAAGCTTGTAGAGAAGGCTCTCAGGCATGAGAATCTGTTTCCTAAAGAGGGATTTGTTGTTGTTGTGACAAAGGAGGAGTCTAGACCACAGCAGGGTGGAAACAAGAAGAGGAAGCAGCAGCAAAAAAAGGGTAAGGATGGCCAGAAGAAGCCGAAGGGCGAAGTGACTTGCTTCAATTGTCAGCAGAAGGGCCATTTCTCCAAGGATTGCAAGAATCCGAAGGTGCCGGTGAAGTGCCACAACTGCGACAAGCTGGGGCATGATAAGAGGAATTGTCCAAAACCGCGGAAGGACAAGCAAATTGTGCAAGCTTATGCTTTGGGGGCTGTTCCATCATCTTCGAAAGCTCCTACCGTTGAAGAGAAGGGAAAGAGTGTGGTGGTTCAGGGTACTCTCTCCATTTGTGGTGTTCCAGTTAGAGTGTTATTTGATACTGGGGCGTCGCATTCTTTTGTTTGTAATGAACTTGTAGGCCGGTTGGGTTTAGAACCAGATATTGTTGATAGGCCAATGGTTGTGACTAATCCAGTTGGGGGTTCGTCTTGTTTGTGTATGTTATGCCGTGGTCTGATTGTATCGAGTCATGATTGCTCTTTTGTTTGTGATTGTTTTGTTCTGAACTTTGCGGGGTTCGGAATTATTTTGGGTATGGACTGGCTTAGGAAGTATGCGGCAAAGGTTGATTGTGAAAGGTTGGAGGTGACAGTCGAGAATGTGGAGGGGCGAAAGATTGTGATACGATGTAAGCATGAAGAAGGCGTCTTCATGAGCTTCATGTATTCGCTGGTTGTTCCACAGGATGGACTGTCATCTGTGCCAATCGCTAATGGATTTGAGGATGTCCTTGAAGAGGTCAAACGGTTACCGCCGCATAGAGAGATCGAGTTTCGTATAGATCTAGTTGAAGGAGCCAGACCTGTTGTGATGCCTCTTAGGCGGATGGCGCCTAGGGAACAGCAAGAGTTGAGGGTGCAGGTTGATGACCTTTTTCAGAAAGGATTCATTCGGTGTAGTGTGTCCGAATGGGGTGTACCAGTTGTGTTTGTAACCAAAGCGGATGGATCGCTGAGGTTGTGTGTGGATTATCGTGAGCTGAATAAAGTGACTAAGAAGAACAAGTATCCATTGCCGAGAATAGATGACTTGTTTGATCAGCTTCACGAAGCTAAGGTGTTTTCTCAGATGGATTTGGCAACGGGATTTCACCAGTTGAGAGTGGCTAAGGATAGTGTGCCGAAGACTGCTTTTAGGACACCATCCGGTTTCTTTGAGTGGCTGGTAATGCCGTTTGGATTGACTAATGCACCAGCATATTTTGTGGATCTTTTGAATAGAGTGTTTAGAGATCAGTTGAGTAAGTTCGTGCTAGTGTTCGTGGATGATATTCTGATTTATTCCAGAACTGAAGAAGAGCACAAGACGAACTTGCGTATTGTTTTGGAAATCTTGCGGAAACATCAGCTGAAGGCTATGTTTTTGAAGTGTCACTTCTGGAAGAGTGAAGTGAGGTTCTTAGGCCATGTTATCTCTGGAAATGGAATAGCGGTTGATCCCGCTAAGGTGGCAGCAATCCAGGATTGGGGTAGACCTAAGAATGCATCTGATATGAGAAGTTTTCTTGGATTAGCAGGATATTATTGACGGTTTATCAAAGACTTCTCCAAGGTAGCTGCACCGTTAACAGGATTGACGAAAAAGAATCTAGTATTCAGATGGGATGCTAAGTGTGAGCAAGCTTTCGGAATGCTGAAAGAGCGATTGACAAGTGCTCCTGTTTTGACTATTCCAAGTGGGATTGATGAGATGGTGGTTTACACCGACGCATGTGGTACTGGACTTGGAGCAGTGCTGATGCAGAGGGATAAAGTTGTTGCGTATGCAAGTCGACAACTGAAGCCGCATGAAAGGAATTATCTGACTCATGATTTGGAGTTAGCGGCGATTGTATTTGCTCTGAAGATGTGGAGACATTATCTATTGGGAGTTCGATTTGAGTTGTTTACGGATCATAAGTCGTTGAAGTATCTTTTCTCCCAAAAGGATTTGAATCTTCGGCAGCAACGTTGGCTAGAGTTTTTGGCATCATATGATTTTGGTATAGCTTATACTCCGGGAAAAGGTAACGCAGTGGCAGATGCGTTAAGTCGAAGACATGCAGGATTGGGAGCCATGTTTTCATAATGGAAGAATCTCGAGTATTTAGCTGGATTTGACTTCAGGCCTAGATGTGAATTGGAACCTGAGATGTTGGCAAACTTATCGATAAGACCTACTCTTGTGGAAAGGATTGGCGAGAGCCAAAAGCGAGACGATAAGCTTGTCAAGATTATCCATGATTTGGAATCTGGATTGGATCCAGAAAAGGATAAAGGATTCGAGGTCGATCGAGAGGGTTGGCTTCGGAAGCAAGGACGACTAGTTGTTCCCGATATCGATGAATTGAGAAGTGAAGTTCTGAAGGAAAGTCATCACTCGAAGATGACAATTCATCCAGGTGGAAATAAGATGTATCGGGATATGAAGAGAACCTATTACTGGGAAGGTATGAAGAAGGATGTTGGAAATTTTATTTCCAAGTGCATGAACTGCCAGTTGGTAAAAGCCGAACAGAAGAAGCCAAGTGGATTGCTTCAGCCGTTAGAAGTTCCTACATGGAAGTGGGAGCAAGTATCGATGGATTTTATTGATGGGCTACCTAGGACAAGAACGGGAAATGAAGGGATTTGGGTCATCGTAGATCGTCTGACTAAGAGTGCAAGATTCATTCCTGTTCGATCGACTAGGACTGCATCAAAGTTGGCTGAGTTATATGATAAGTGGATAGTTCGATTCCATGGTATTCCGAAGAGTATAGTGAGCGATCGAGATCCATTGTTCACTAGTGGATTTTGGAAGAGCTTCCAGGAAGTTTTGGGAACCGAGTTGTGTTTGAGTACCGCTTATCACCCTCAAACAGATGGTCAGACTGAGAGAGTCAACCGAGTTTTGGAAGATCTCCTCAGAGCTTGTGTTTTGGATTTCGGAGGATCATTGGAAGATCACCTTCATTTGGTGGAATTTTCATAAAACAACAGTTACCAGTCAAGCATTGGTATGGCACCGTATGAGGCATTGTATGGAAGACCGTGTAACTCTCCGACATGTTGGTTAGAGACAGGAGAAAAGCTGATGCTTGGGCCAGAGATGATTCGACAGACTTCAGATTGTATAGAGATCATTCGACAATGAATGAAGGCAGCCCAAGACCGTCAGAAAAGTTATGCCGATAAGCGTCGTAAGGATTTGGAATTCGACGTAGGTGATATGGTTTTTGTGAAGATTTCTCCTCTGAAGAATGTTATTCGATTCGGGAAGAAAGGAAAGTTGACTCCGAGATTTGTTGGACCATTCCCGATCACCGAGCGAATTGGAAAGCTCGCCTATAGATTGGAGTTACCAGAGAAGATGTCGGGTGTGCACAATGTTTTTCACGTATCATATCTACGGAAGTATGTGCACGACTCGAATACAGTGGTTTCTGCTGATAGCTGTGAAGATTTCGAAGTTGATCCAGTCGATAGGAGACCTCATAAGCCGCTTCGTGTTGTGGAAACCGACACGAAACAGCTTAGGAGGAAGGTAGTTAAGTTGCTCAAGATACAATGGAGTGATGATGATAACGACTGTACATGGGAGGTGGAAGAGAGGATGAAGGCAGCTCATCCTGAACTCTTCAAGGTATGGCCCTAAGGTGTCGTGTCATCTAACTACATTGTAACTTGTTCTAAGTTTTAGAATTCTGCATGCTAAGCTAGAATTGGATGCATGGTTTGTTGATTGCTATGGATGGTAGGCATGCAGAATAGTCTTTGATTGCTCTATTTGTTTGGAATTTCGGGGGCGAAATTCCCAAGGGGGAGAGAATGTAACGACCCGTATTTTTATGGATCGAAACATCGTAAAACAGTTGACATTTGGTCGCATTGTTGATAAGTCGTCCAGAGTCTAAGTCTTAGGTCGTATGAAAGCTTGGAGCGACCTAAGGAAGTTGGCGAGTTAAGGGGTAGACGACTTAGTGAAGTGGAGCGACCTAAGGATTAGAACGACCTAAGAAGTTAGGTCGTGTGATAATTAGGTCGTTTAGAAGATAGGTCGTATGGTGGCTTAGATCGTGGGGTAGGTTAGGTCGGTTGGAGCGACCTATAGGATGTTAGCGACCTAAGGTTTTGAGCGACTTAAGGGTTTGTAGCGACCTATAGAATTAGGCGACCTAAGGAAGTTTAGCGACCTATAGGAGTTAGCGACCTATAGGAGTTAGCGACCTATAGAATTAGGCGACCTATAGGAGTTAGCGACCTATAAGAGTTAGCGACCTATAGGAGTTAGCGACCTAAGGAACATGCGACCTAAGAGTTAGAGGTATAGGAAAAAGGGTAAGTTAGAGACCTAAGAAGGATAGGTCGGCAACGACCTAAGGAAGGAGTAGTTAGGTCGTATGACCTGTGTATAGTTAGGTGGCTAGGCCATTAGTCAGTTAGGTCGCGTGTGTGTTAGGTCGCGTGAGTGTTAGGTCGCGTAAGGGCTTAGCAGTTAGGTCGCTGATGCGCTATGTCGTTAGGTCGAAGAAGCGCTTAAGCGTTAGGTCGCGTGGATGCGCGTCTGTTAGGTCGTAGAAGAGCATCTGGTTAGGTCGTAGGTCGCGAAGAAGCACATCTGGTTAGGTCGTAGAGGCTTGGGGTTGTTAGGTCGTAGGGTTTTAGGTCGTAGGTCGTGGACGACTTAACACCGAGTGAGCGACCTAAGGGGGATTTCAGCCTATAAATAGGAGGGTTCTTCTTCATTTTTGGGATCCGGATTTTGAAGCGACGAAGTGCTGCCATTTTGAGAGTTCGACTTCTACACTTCTTCACTTCTTTTCTCCACTCTAATCTAGTGATTCCTTCCATCCAAATCGAAGATCAAATTGAAGATCCAAGAGCTTAGATTGAAGATCTACATCCTTTGAAGAGAGATTTCATCGTTTGAAGCGGATTTGTGATAGATCAAGTTAGATCCTTCGCTGTCCAGATCTGAAGTGTGTTGCTTTTGGGTTGTTTAGGTGATTTGATGAGTGGTGATTATCTCTCACACGGATCCAAAGGAGTATATCAGATCGTTGGCTTGATTTTGTGCTAAAGTAGTGATTTCCATGCATTTTCCTAATCCTAAGTATAGATCCATATAGATCCATTGTTCATAATGATTTGGCATCCATTTTACTACATGTTAACCTATGCAAGTTCATTCATCAAGATTATAGAGATATTGCTCATGTTTTCATGCTTATTAGACTTTTGACTCTTTAATTACGAAATTGCCATTATTGTTATAATTGTCTATTTATATCATATTTGAATGCTTGTTTACTTGGATTAATGTTTGATTTGATTGATTGCTATGTATTAGATGATTAATGATTTGATTTAGACCGAAGATGATTCAAAAGCTAAGGGAAAGGCTCTTGAATTGGAAAAGCTGCTCGTGGCATATGTAGCAGATGATGAAGCTCATATGGATAGATTTGATGATGATGTTGAGATGAAGCTTTGCTATGATGATGATGAGGCGAAGTATGATATGAGATAGCCTTGGTCTAATCCAGACGGGATCATTCCAAACAGATTGATAACTCGGTGATATGGTTCGGGTTTGAGGATAATGGTTTGCCCGAGAGGCGCTTGAGCTAGTATGGAAATAGTCGTCGAGGAGGATGACTAGAAGGCTGAGATCTCATCGTTGTTGAAGGTTCTAGCATGCTCAAAGCAAGAGTACGTTAGGCAGATTCGATAGTCCCTGAAGGCTACTGATTGGTAGTCAAGTACTCTGGGCAGATTCGATAGTCTTAGGCACGGGTCACGATGACGTGCTGAGTTATGTCTAGAACCGGGGTTTCCATTAGCCCTTGACGGACGGATGAAATAAAGAGCCGGTCATTCAATTAACGATGATATCGAAGCAATGATAACAGTGATAGCCAGAGTCATGGATGTTTGGTTGTATCGTCATTCGGTCTCAAGAGCGGTATTTTCTGGGTGCTTATCTGATCTTGGTTTAGGCCTTGGGGGTTTGTACATGGAAAACATTTGTAATGACCCAAGATTTTAGGAATTTATTCTGGAAAATATAAATAAATTTAAAATAAATTTTAAATAAATTTTGAAGGAGGAATTGATATAGCTTGATAGTGTATCAGTGTGTGTACATGTGTGCACAGGAAATGCACATGAATATAAGCTAAAACCCTGAACTCCAAGAATACATACATATTGATGTGTATGGAAATATATATATATATATATATATGTAGATTAAATTCTTAAGAGTAGTATGCATGAGTAAATGTATATATGAATGCTACTGAATATTTTTGAGTGTACATGTGCATGTGTGTGTCACTATAAAATGATGTATGAATATATAGGTGGGTGTACTAATTATTTCAGTAAGACTTATATAAATATATATGTGTTAATAAAATACTAGAGTTTAAACTAGTGAAATAAAATATACAGACATATTTTAATATAAGCAGAAATAAAAAGAATGAAGATATAAAAAGGAATAATCCTCTTATAAATAAATGAAGGAAGTACATACCATTTGCATGAAAGCTAAAAATAGGAAAAAATAAGATAAAACAGGGAAGTGCTTGGTATAGGCAGAATTAGAAAAGAGTATTTAATAAATAACAAAACCAAGTCACATTTTTAGCATGATTGTAGACAAGGGGAAAAGTATTTTCTGAAAAGCAAATTTCTGAAAAAAAATGTGTAACCACTTTTCTCTTCACCCAAATTAAGCCGGGAAGGGTAAAACTTTGGGTTTAAAATGCAGATAACATGATTTTTCTGGTGGGCAAAAATGGCCTTAGCCAATACCCAAAACCCTAAGAGAGACCCTGTATATATATACATGTATATGCAGCAGCCTCCTCTCCTCCTCAGAAAAGAATTTTGAAAAAAAAACAACACCATAGAAATCATAAGACAAGGGAAGGAAGAGAGCTTGAGGCTAAGGGCAGAAGCTCATCAATTAATTAAGGAAACAAAGAAGAGAGCTAGGTGAGAAAACTCACTCAAAAATCTAAGGCAATAAGTCCTAATGTAGGCAGCCAGTTATAAGTATTTTTCTTAAAAGAGTATTTTCATATATGAATGCTTATCTGTGAATTTAAATCTGAAAATGTTTGGATTCTCTTTGGTTGATCATTTGTTTTATTATAACAAAGTTTTATGTGTTGTTAGTATACATATCTGTTTTATACACTCAGATCTCTGATATGTTAATGTTTAGGGATATAAACAAATACCCAGAAAATAAAATGTTGAGAATAGGCAAGTAGTATTGGTTTTGGCTCAACCCAGAAAGATCTAAATAATGTTGAGCTGCAATATACTCATGTATAAGTGTTGAGGCTTGAAATAGAAAGGAATTAGGGGTGCAATAGGGTTGCCTATGTGCTGATGCTCCTGATTCAATAAAATGCATAGCAAACAAAATTTTGTGATTTAGTGAAACCAGGTCATCCTGAGTTTAACTCAAGCACAAATGTTTGCAAAAGAAAAACTCTCCCAGAAACCATAAGCCAATGTTAGTTGCCTAAACTCTTTTTAAATACCAGGATGAATATATATATATATGTATATATACAGAACCTTATTTTATAATCACCAATGGTTGTTTGCTTGTTTGCCTCTGTATGGTCATGGATAATATGAGATGCCATGATATGGATGTTTTTAGCTAATGAAATGATTCACTGAATGGTTTTGTCATGAAAAATCAAAAGAGTTATTATTAACTTAAACCTGATTAGGAAATTGGGGTCAAGAACACTGCAGGAATGACTTGTGTGCTTGAGTAACACAAGTTGACACATGGCTTGTTTAAGTCCTGAGATCTTTGTGTAATGGAGTGAATTAGTTCATTATAGTGTGTCCATTGATTCATAAATATTGCAGATGAGACCAAGGATAGATAAATATACCAAGGGAATAATACTTGAGATGATGAGAAAACTAGAGTTTTTCCCAGATTTGAAATATGAGAATTGAATAAATGATTTAACTCATATTGGTTATTTTCCTGTTTGGTATGAATGATTGTTTGACTATGATTGAATTGTATGCTTGAATGTATGTGCCATATTTATATATGTAGTCTCTGGAAAGAAAAATTAAAGTGTGCACATGCACAATGACACAGAGCATGCACACAAGTATTTGCCTGATTCCAAAGGGCCGAACTTTCTGTATATGTACTTAACTTGACTTTAACCTAATTAACTAATTATTTTGTGAGCTTTCTCATACCAGACATGTGTCTGACCCTAGTGTGCTAATGGCATCTGGGGTGTCTCATTTAAAATGAGGCAGTTTCAAATGCTTTTTCAGGGATTGCAGCAACTAAGTAGGAGTAGGAGCAAGGCTTTGAGAAGAAGATATAGCATGCTAAACTTAGTTAGATAAGAGCCTAAATGTTGAAATCTGCATGTATTGACAATTTAAATTGCTACTTGTATTAAGTGTTGAATATTGGATGGATATTTTGTTAGGTATTTTATTAAGAGATTGACTTGTATCTGGAATCTATGAACCAAGTTAAATATCTGTTATGTTTAAAAAAAAAATTAATCAAATCTTGTAAGTGGATTTAGCAAGAACACCATGGTAAAATCGAATGATTGCATTTTATAAATGTATTAGTCAATCTTGAGTCTTTGGAAAGGATTTAAGTTTTGGAAAAATCTGGATAGTTGATTCTCAGAAAATTAAATGGTTTTATTTTCTACCATGGCATATGTATACAAAAGAAAATAGGTATAGGTTGAATGTTTTATATGGCTGCAAGGTTCCCATAATTAAACTTGTTTCATACAAATGTCTCATGTCCTATTTTTTTAAAGAAAGGATTTGTAATAAGGGAAGTGTAAGCCAGATCCAAATAGTTGCAGATATATATGCACATAAACATGTTTAGTGCAAATATTACCACACCTTTTTCCTTTGTATTTGTGATAAGAATCTGAATTTCACTCAGATTCTAACCAAATGCATTCTTAATTCCAGACAGATTTTGTGAGAAGAAATTCAAACCTGGATAATGATAAACACTTCTATCATTTACAAAACCCAAGCAACAGACCCTTAATTTACATCAATCATGAAGCCTTCCAGGTTGTAGGAATGGGTTTCAAAAATAATAAAGCAAGAATTATTGTTTTGTATGATAGAAAATAGGCAAAAATAAAGTATATATGTGCAGATATAGGTAGATAACAGGTTCCAAACTGTACAGGAGAAAAATGAAAAAAAAACAAAAATTGTGTTTGAACCAACCAGCATAGTACTCGAACTCGTGACCTCTCGTGTATAAGTTAGGCGCGTTTCCATTACGCCTAGATGTTGCTTGTGTTCTCTTATGACCCGCTTTCTTTTAGCCTGAGTTTGATACTATTCAGACTTTAACACAAACATCTATATTAAAAGCTTGCTTTCCACTGATTATTACTTGATCACTTCTTAGTTAGGATAAACAGACTAAAGTATATGTTTCCAGTGGATTGTTTGGTCAAAAAAAAAATCAGCAATCCAATATCCTCTTGTTTTCCAGAACTCTGATTCAAACAAGAGAGGCATATACATCCTCACATGTATGTGCTTATCTTTGTGAATGTACTGATATATTTATATTGGTTGATTATTGTGATCCTGGATATATTTGGTTTATTGGAGAAAGATATTGACCCTGAGAATTATAATTGCAATGGATGATATATCTATCTATATATATATATCCTCTTTACCTTAAAAAAAAATCCTTATGGAATTAGAGTAGAAATAGGAGGGTCATTTCAGTTGGTATCAGAGCTATGTTATTCAACATAGTAGAAGTAAGGATCAAGTTCTTAGATAGAAATAAAAATTTAAAGGAACTAAATATATATATAACAATGTGTTCAGTGTGAAAAAAAAAACCACCGAAACAACCAAATTACCAATCAAACTAACCAGCTATGTAAATTATTATTAGCAAACTATGGTAGGGAGACCACCAAATCAGGGAGCAGGATCTTCCCATGCACCACCAATGGTCAATCTGCAAGACTTGGTGAGAGCATTTAGGGATGGGGCAGGACAAAGGCAAGAAAATCCCTATGAAGAACTCTCAAAATTACTTAAGACATATACTCATTTAGGAGGCAAAAGCTTTGAAGGGACAGAGAGTATCATAGAAATTCAAACATGGTTGAGAACATTGGAAAGAATTTTCAATGACATGCAACTTGATGATCAAAGAAAGAGGCAAGTGGCTTCAAGACAGCTAAAAGGAGTAGCTTTAGGCTGGTGGGAAGTAATCATTGTAGGAAGGAATGAGAATGAAATCACTTGGAATCAATTCAAAGAGATGTTGGAAGCAAGGTTTGTACCAGCATCAGCAAAGACTACCTTGCTAGAAGAATTCATTAGACTTAGACAAGGAACCATGACTGTCACAGAATACACTCAAAAGTTTGAGGGGCTTTCCACATATGGAGCAATGCTTGTGGCAGATGAGGCATCTAAAAATGATAGGTACATAAAAGGTCTGAACCCAGGACTTAGCAGAGCCATGTTACCCTATGCAGACAAGACTTTTGACCATGTGATAGACTTAGCTTTGAGGTTGGAGCAGCATGACAAGGAAAGGGAGAAGTTCAGAAATTTTAAGAGCAATAATATCAAGAAAGGTAAGGGGAGGTATCACCCTTATGATAAGAAGAAAGAAGAGGCTAGTAACAAAAGCACTGGAGATGTCAAAGCTAAGGAAAACAAGAAGAAAATTGTGTGCCATCAGTGTGGAAAGGAAGGGCATATCAAACCAAGATGTCCAGAATTGAAAGGAGGAGCTTTCAAATGCTATCTATGTGGGAAAGAGGGGCATATGAAGAGGAATTGTCCTGAGTATAAACAGCAAGGCAAATTGGCAAATTTGGAAGGAAAAGGCAAAGCCACAGTGGAGAGTAACACTGTAAACCATAGCCAAGTGGAAGGTACATTACTTATTTGTACCATACCCATAACAGTAGTATATGATACTGGGGCAACTCACTCTTTAATTTCTTATGAATTGGTTAAAATGCTAAAACTGAATTGCATATTGGTTGAAACCCCATTGCATATACACAGTCCATTGGGGAGTTCTAGTGTTTTAAATATGATTTGTGTGGATGTGGAATTAAACATAGGAGGAAATATTTTTATTTCCAATTTATATGTTTTGAATTACCCAAATATAGGTGTTATATTGGGGGTAGACTGGTTAAGGCAATTTAAAGCCATAATTAATTTAGACTCATCCACCATATCATTGCAAAATTCTAGAGGCCAGAGAATCACAGTTTTATGTGAGGTAGCTAAGGAAGGAATACTATATCATTTAGTTGACTCAGAAAAAGATTTCAGTGAACTAACCATTGAAGAAATTCCCATAGTCAATGAATATTTGGATGTGTTTGGTGAGGTCAAGGGTATTCCACACCATAGACCAGTAGAATTCCAGATCAATCTAGTTCCAAGAGCAAGCCCAGTGATTAAAAAGCCAACTAGAATGGGGCCAAATGAACTAAAAGAATTAAAGAAACAGTTAGAAGAATTGGAAGAAAAGGGTTTTATAAGACCAAGTAATTCTTGCTGGGGAGCACCAGTGGTATTTGTTAAGAAGCAAGATGGCTCCTTAAGACTCTGCATAGATTATAGAGAATTAAACAAAGTAACTATTAAAAATAAATACCCATTGCCAAGAATAGATGATCTTTTTGATCAATTAGCAGGGGCAAAATTATTTTCTAGACTAGACTTAGCATCTGGTTTTCATCAAATGAAGGTGGAAGAATCAAGTATCAAGTACACTGCCTTTAACACTAGGTATGGGTTGTATGAATTTTTGGTTATGCCATTTGGCTTGACCAATGCACCATCTTACTTTGTAGATTTAATGAACAGAACCTTTAGAGATTGTTTAGACAAGTTTGTGCTTATTTTTATAGATGACATTTTGATTTATTCCAAGACAGTGGAAGAACATAAGCATCATTTGCACCTGGTTTTGTCTAGATTAAGGGAAAAAGATTTAAAGGCAAAATTTTCAAAATGTGTGTTTTGGAAAGAGGAAGTACATTTTCTTGGCCATGTTATATCTGCCAAAGGGATTTCTGTGAACCCCAATAAAGTAGTGGCTATTCAAGCATGGAAGAGGCCAAGCACTGTGAGTGAAGTGAGGTCATTTATGGGGATGGCAGGGTATTATAGGAGGTTTATAAAAGATTTTTCAAAAATTTCTACACCACTCATTAACCTAACCAGGAAGAACCAAGCTTTTGTTTGGTCAGAAAAATGTGAAAAGTCTTTTGAACAGTTGAAGGAGGCATTGGTGAATGCTCCAATTCTAAAGGTACCACATGGAAATGAAGAATTAGTGGTATACACTGATGCTAGTGGATTTGGCTTGGGTGCAGTGTTGATGCAACAAGGCCAAGTCATTGCATATGCATCCAGACAACTTAAACCCCATGAAGTAAGGTATGCCACACATGATCTCGAATTAACAGCTGTGATATATGCTTTAAAACTTTGGAGACATTATTTGTTAGGTACTAAGTTTGAACTTTACACTGACCACAAGTCTCTAAAATATTTGTTTTCACAAAAAGATTTGAACATGAGGCAACATAGATGGGTGGAGTTCTTAGCTGCCTATGACTTTGACATACTTTATACACCAGGAAAAGCAAACAAAGTTGCAGATGCTCTAAGTAGACAGCATGCTAAATTGGCTATGATGATGATAGAAGAATTTAAAAACTTATTTTTGCTAACTGAGTTAGAGATTGGGGAGAATGGTTGTGTGCACATTAATGAGCAGATGCATGGTGCACAAGAAGATAAAGGGAAGTTAAGCTTAATGACACTTCAACCAGATTTAATTCTGAAGGTAGGAAAAATGCAAGAACAAGATGCTCACTTATTAGAGAAGAGAATACTCCTCTCAAGAGGGGAGGAAGTAATGAATCACCACATTGATAAAGATGGTTATATGAGATACCAGAATAGGATGTGTGTACCAGAGGACATAGAATTGAAGAAGGAGATATTGAATGAATATCACAGAAGTAAATACTCCATACACCCAGGTAACACAAAAATGTATCAAAATTTGAAAAGAGACTTCTGGTGGAAGGGGATGAAATCTGATATAGCTAAGTACATTGCCAAATGTATGACTTGCCAACAAGTCAAGGCTGAAACTCAAAGACCATCAGGGTTGATGCAACCTCTTAGTGTACCACAGTGGAAGTGGGAAGACATATCTATGGACTTCATAGATGGACTGCCTAGATCTAAGAGAGGTAATACAAGTATATGGGTGATAGTTGATAGGCTAACCAAGGTAGCACACTTCATCCCAGTCAAGTCAGAAAGAACAGCACCAAAACTAGCTCAAATTTTTATAAAAGAGTGGTAAAGTTACATGGCATTCCCAAAACCATTGTGAGTGATAGGGATACCATCTTCACTTCAAAATTCTGGAGAAGCTTTCAAGAAGCAATGGGAAGTGAACTATGTTTAAGTACTGCCTACCATCCTCAATCAGATGGGCAGACTAAGGTGGTAAACAAAGTTTTGGAGGACATGTTGAGGGCATGTATACTGGATTTTGGGGGCAACTGGGAAGATTATCTTCATCTAGTTGAATTTACATACAACAACAGCTACCAAAGCACCATAGGAATGGCTCCATTTGAAGCCTTATATGGTAAACCCTGTTTGTCACCTGTTTGCTGGGTAGAAGCAGGAGAAAGGTCTATTTTAGGACCTGAGTACATACAAGAAACTAAGGAGAAAATTGAGTTGGTAAGAAGAAGAATGACAGCAGCTCAAGATAGGCAAAAGAAATTTGCAGACATGAGAAGGAGGCAGGTAGAATATGAGGTGGGAAATTTTGTTTTCATCAAAATCTCACCCATGAAAAATGTGCTGAGGTTTGGAAAACAAGGCAAATTAACCCCAAGATATATTGGACCATACAAAATTCTGGAGAGAATTGGTCCCTTGGCATATAAGTTGGAATTACCAGAAAACATGCAAGGTATACATGATGTTTTTCATGTATCACAATTGAGAAGATGGGTCCATGACAAGGCAGAAATTCTTGAAACCCCAACCCAAGTGCAGATAAATCCTAATTTGATTTATGAAAAGGATCCAGTGGGAATTTTGGAAAAAGATGTGAAGAAGTTGAGGAATAAATCTCTGAAACTTGTGAAGGTACAGTGGAGTCTTGATCCTAGTGATTGCACATGGGAATTAGAAGACAAAGTTAGGATGAATTATCCTAAGCTATTTTCAGATTAAGGTAATTCTGATTTTTGATTGTTTTCTTTATTTTGGATGAATATATTTTTAGTTAGTATAGAACTAAGAATCTATTTGGTAGAGAATATATTTGTTCTCTGAATTAAGTCTAAAATTTATTTTAAGCTTAGGAAAATTGTGGGACACAATTTCTAAAAGGAGGGGTGTATGTAATGACCCAAGATTTTAGGAATTTATTCTGGAAAATATAAATAAATTTAAAATAATTTTTAAATAAATTTTGAAGGAGGAATTGATATAGCTTGATAGTGTATCAGTGTGTGTACATGTGTGCACAGGAAATGCACATGAATATAAGCTAAAACCCTGAACTCCAAGAATACATACATATTGATGTGTATGGAAATATATATATATATATATGTAGATTAAATTCTTAAGAGTAGTATGCATGAGTAAATGTATATATGAATGCTACTGAATATTTTTGAGTGTACATGTGCATGTGTGTGTCAGTATAAAATGATGTATGAATATATAGGTGGGTGTACTAATTATTTCAGTAAGACTTATATAAATATATATGTGTTAATAAAATACTAGAGTTTAAACTAGTGAAATAAAATATACAGACATATTTTAATATAAGCAGAAATAAAAAGAATGAAGATATAAAAAGGAATAATCCTCTTATAAATAAATGAAGGAAGTACATACCATTTGCATGAAAGCTAAAAATAGGAAAAAATAAGATAAAACAGGGAAGTGCTTGGTATAGGCAGAATTAGAAAAGAGTATTTAATAAATAACAAAACCAAGTCACATTTTTAGCATGATTGTAGACAAGGGGAAAAGTATTTTCTGAAAAGCAAATTTCTGAAAAAAAATGTGTAACCACTTTTCTCTTCACCCAAATTAAGCTGGGAAGGGTAAAACTTTGGGTTTAAAATGCAGATAACATGATTTTTCTGGTGGGCAAAAATGGCCTTAGCCAATACCCAAAACCCTAAGAGAGACCCTGTATATATATACATGTATATGCAGCAGCCTCCTCTCCTCCTCAGAAAAGAATTTTGAAAAAAAAACAACACCATAGAAATCATAAGACAAGGGAAGGAAGAGAGCTTGAGGCTAAGGGCAGAAGCTCATCAATTAATTAAGGAAACAAAGAAGAGAGCTAGGTGAGAAAACTCACTCAAAAATCTAAGGCAATAAGTCCTAATGTAGGCAGCCAGTTATAAGTAATTTTCTTAAAAGAGTATTTTCATATATGAATGCTTATCTGTGAATTTAAATCTGAAAATGTTTGGATTCTCTTTGGTTGATCATTTGTTTTATTATAACAAAGTTTTATGTGTTGTTAGTATACATATCTGTTTTATACACTCAGATCTCTGATATGTTAATGTTTAGGGATATAAACAAATACCCAGAAAATAAAATGTTGAGAATAGGCAAGTAGTATTGGTTTTGGCTCAACCCAGAAAGATGTAAATAATGTTGAGCTGCAATATACTCATGTATAAGTGTTGAGGCTTGAAATAGAAAGGAATTAGGGGTGCAATAGGGTTGCCTATGTGCTGATGCTCCTGATTCAATAAAATGCATAGCAAACAAAATTTTGTGATTCAGTGAAACCAGGTCATCCTGAGTTTAACTCAAGCACAAATGTTTGCAAAAGAAAAACTCTCCCAGAAACCATAAGCCAATGTTAGTTGCCTAAACTCTTTTTAAATACCAGGATGAATATATATATATATATATATATATATATATACATAACCTTATTTTATAATCACCAATGGTTGTTTGCTTGTTTGCCTCTGTATGGTCATGGATAATATGAGATGCCATGATATGGATGTTTTTAGCTAATGAAATGATTCACTGAATGGTTTTGTCATGAAAAATCAAAAGAGTTATTATTAACTTAAACCTGATTAGGAAATTGGGGTCAAGAACACTGCAGGAATGACTTGTGTGCTTGAGTAACACAAGTTGACACATGGCTTGTTTAAGTCCTGAGATCTTTGTGTAATGGAGTGAATTAGTTCATTACAGTGTGTCCATTGATTCATAAATATTGCAGATGAGACCAAGGATAGATAAATATACCAAGGGAATAATACTTGAGATGATGAGAAAACTAGAGTTTTTCCCAGATTTGAAATATGAGAATTGAATAAATGATTTAACTCATATTGGTTATTTTCCTGTTTGGTATGAATGATTGTTTGACTATGATTGAATTGTATGCTTGAATGTATGTGCCATATTTATATATGTAGTCTCTGGAAAGAAAAATTAAAGTGTGCACATGCACAATGACACAGAGCATGCACACAAGTATTTGCCTGATTCCAAAGGGCCGAACTTTCTGTATATGTACTTAACTTGACTTTAACCTAATTAACTAATTATTTTGTGAGCTTTCTCATACCAGACATGTGTCTGACCCTAGTGTGCTAATGGCATCTGGGGTGTCTCATTTAAAATGAGGCAGTTTCAAATGCTTTTTCAGGGATTGCAGCAACTAAGTAGGAGTAGGAGCAAGGCTTTGAGAAGAAGATATAGCATGCTAAACTTAGTTAGATAAGAGCCTAAATGTTGAAATCTGCATGTATTGACAATTTAAATTGCTACTTGTATTAAGTGTTGAATATTGGATGGATATTTTGTTAGGTATTTTATTAAGAGATTGACTTGTATCTGGAATCTATGAACCAAGTTAAATATCTGTTATGTTTAAAAAAAAATTAATCAAATCTTGTAAGTGGATTTAGCAAGAACACCATGGTAAAATCGAATGATTGCATTTTATAAATGTATTAGTCAATCTTGAGTCTTTGGAAAGGATTTAAGTTTTGGAAAAATCTGGATAGTTGATTCTCAGAAAATTAAATGGTTTTATTTTCTACCATGGCATATGTATACAAAAGAAAATAGGTATAGGTTGAATGTTTTATATGGCTGCAAGGTTCCCATAATTAAACTTGTTTCATACAAATGTCTCATGTCCTATTTTTGTAAAGAAAGGATTTGTAATAAGGGAAGTGTAAGCCAGATCCAAATAGTTGCAGATATATATGCACATAAACATGTTTAGTGCAAATATTACCACACCTTTTTCCTTTGTATTTGTGATAAGAATCTGAATTTCACTCAGATTCTAACCAAATGCATTCTTAATTCCAGACAGATTTTGTGAGAAGAAATTCAAACTTGGATAATGATAAACACTTCGATCATTTACAAAACCCAAGCAACAGACCCTTAATTTACATCTATCATGAAGCCTTCCAGGTTGTAGGAATGGGTTTCAAAAATAATAAAGCAAGAATTATTGTTTTGTATGATAGAAAATAGGCAAAAATAAAGTATATATGTGCAGATATAGGTAGATAACAGGTTCCAAACTGTACAGGAGAAAAATGAAAAAAAAACAAAAATTGTGTTTGAACCAACCAGCATAGTACTCGAACTCGTGACCTCTCGTGTATAAGTTAGGCGCGTTTCCATTACGCCTAGATGTTGCTTGTGTTCTCTTATGACCCGCTTTCTTTTAGCCTGAGTTTGATACTATTCAAACTTTAACACAAACATCTATATTAAAAGCTTGCTTTCCACTGATTATTACTTGATCACTTCTTAGTTAGGATAAACAGACTAAAGTATATGTTTCCAGTGGATTGTTTGGTCAAAAAAAAAAATCAGCAATCCAATATCCTCTTGTTTTCCAGAACTCTGATTCAAACAAGAGAGGCATATACATCCTCACATGTATGTGCTTATCTTTGTGAATGTACTGATATATTTATATTGGTTGATTATTGTGATCCTGGATATATTTGGTTTATTGGAGAAAGATATTGACCCTGAGAATTATAATTGCAATGGATGATATATCTATCTATATATATATATATATATCCTCTTTACCTTAAAAAAAAATCCTTATGGAATTAGAGTAGAAATAGGAGGGTCATTTCAACATCACCCTTGACTCGAGTGATAATTGCTTTACTTTAAATTGTATGCTCTGCTATGTTTGCTTCTACTTAGTGTGTGTCTGGGGGCTATCACTGTAGAAAGAGGTGGAGTGGGAGGGTTGTATTCCTATTCCTTTTCCTTTATGCTCTTTTGGTATGTTGTTAGTTAATTTACCGCTCACTAAGACTGTTGTCTGACTCAAGGCTTTATGTTTTAACTCTTATTGCCTTGGGCTGTTCGTCCATTTTGGGACGGGCAGACTAGGTAGCAGGTGGCAGGTGCTGTTCTTGCTTTCCACGGTGCTGATGTCGAAGACGAGCTGGAGGATTGCATATTATCTTCTTACTATATGTACTGGATGTTCCGCTGCTTGTATATTCTCTGAGTGTTATGTAGTGAGGCTTGATGTATTGACTGTTCAGTTGTTTGTATTCAACTATTATGAAGTTTTATTGATGAGATTCTATTCTGTGAAGCTTCACTATATATATATATTCTATTGTATTTTGTCCATGCGCTGTGAGTAATACGATAGATTCTGTTGTTTAAATTTACCCTGGCAATCGTCCATGGTCGCCTGGCACACTTTACAGCGCACTATCTCTAGGTTCGGTGCAGGGGTAATGGGCGGTCGTCATACATAGAGTAATAATTGCAGCGGAAATAAAAGAGATAGTAGTTCATGAAGCTACTATATAAATATATAAGTTACATCAGAGTTAAACCAGATACAACGGAAGAGTAACACGATACATCAGATACAAATCAGAATACATCACTGGAATCATCGAATACTGAAAGCAGAATAGATGGCTGGATCTTCAAGCAAAGCTCCAACTCCAAAGGTGAGTCTCGAATACTGGTACACTCAGTCTGACTCGAGCGTAAAGCAAAACACAAGACACTCGAGTTAGGATTAAGATTCTTATATCAATTAATCCAACTCAAATGAAATAACAACTGAAATACAAGTAACTCAAAGGATGTTTGGAATAACCATCCTTTAAGGATCCGTTAAACTATCTACTAGGTAGTAATGTACGCTAAGTAGATAATGCCTATCAGTAATATAAAATATCAAAATAGTGTTAAGGCGTTACCATTATCCCCCTTAACACATTTTATATAAGCGTTATAGACTATACAGCACTGTAAACTCCACCGTAAACTAGTGGGCTATCAGGTAGTACTCCATAGGTATAACACAAAACAAATCGTAGTGGTCGCGTATATAGGGATCCAAGTATGACAAGGCACATGAGGCAATATCCAAGGTAGTGAAACTACCGTTTGCCTGATCCGGACTAGTGAGAACGCATCGCCGCAGCGATCACAACACCACGAAACAACACTCCCAAAATCAAGGGTGCACCAATCGACAACAAGTAATGAATAGTTTCGAAGAAGTGTGTTCGCTCGAGGTAGCTAGCCTCCATTTGGCCCGGCACGGCTCCTGTTTTAGTCATTTCCAATTTGACACAAGTGTCAAGGCTATCCATTATCATTCTCTTTCTTTAGTCATCACGTACATCATTCCAACCACTTCATTCTGGATCACACTCCGCGTATAGTTATTAAAGTGGTTTTCGGTTTAGACAGTGAGTATGTCCCTAACCGATTCCGGTCTCTTTAATAACTTTTGTAATTATTACACCGATTGGTCGTTTATATATTTCAAAACCAAATCAATTACAATTCCAATTAGAATTTGTAAACCAACATTTCATTTCCCTTTCTAAACTAATTTCCATACTTTACGTTTCAAAACTTCCAAATTACCATTTCAAAATCTTATAATACAATTTTCAATTTCTATTTAAACAATTCCAATATTCATTTAAATTCGTATATAAGTTTCATTCCGAAATCATTTAAATTAATTTAATTTAACATTCAAATCAATTTAACTTCATTGATCAATTTCATTCAATATTCGTTAAGTAAATTTATCATTCAGACAATTTCTATTAAATTTCCAATTCACTAAATCAATTACTTAAGTTCAACTTCATTAAATCAAAACTTACAAATAGCATTAAATTAAATTCATCAAATCAAATTCTTTACATTTCAAGTCTTACATTAATTTCAATAAACACATTTTATTTCTTGTTAAATAAAATTCAATTTCACTTATTTATTTACTTAGTTGCAATTTCAAACTCAATTTATAAAGAAACTTAATTTCACTTATTCAAGAAGTTCAATTTCACTTAACAAAGAATTCAATTTTTATTTAATTATTAAATAATTCAATCTCATTAAATTATTAAAAAATTTCAAAACTTAATTCAATCATTTCTTAAATTAAACAACATTCTTTCATCAATTTCTTTATTAATATTTCATTTCAGATTATCACATATTCACATTTAAATTTTATCAAGATTCAATTTCCAACTTCGTTTCAAAACCATATTATTTATTCAAATAAAATCTTCATTTTATTTTTAAATCAAATTATTGACCAATCGGGTTTTATTTAATTCTCTATTCTAGGTTAAAGTTCAATTTGGGTATTTATCATTTCAACCCGATTCCAATTCAATTCAAAATTAGAGCATAACAAAGGGAACTTGCAGTGTGATAACTGGGATGGTGTCAAAGTAAATAAACAAACAATAACAACAACCAATATCAATCCAATAATCAATTCAAATAATCCCGAAATAATCGTATTAATTCGCATTGTTGTTTGTGCAAATTAATATAATTATTTCTAGAATCTACACTATCATTTCATGTAGATTAAAGATTATTACAATAATATTAATACGGTTCTTCATTTGATATCAATCATTCAATTTCATACAACATCAATTTTATACAACATACATTCAATGGTTCAAGGTGAAGTTAACCATATTACAACGTGTCGAGTAATTAAACATTTAAAGGGGGTCATATTATACAAATTTAACAAATCAAATTCAGCATATAGATCCAATTTAAATTGTTGACTATCCTATATCAATTCAATTGCATATTATTTATCACTTTAACATTAACAATTTAATGACCAATATAAACATCAACAATCAATCATTTATCAACTAAACTGGTTTATCATTGTATAAATATCAGATAATAGTGTCAGATGTCACAGGTGAACTGATTCAGGTAATAACAGATATAACAGTGTAAATAACTAACAGCAGCATATTTCAATTGTCGTTTCAGTTGAAATCAAATTTAATAAATAAAAGAACATTAATCGTGAGTGATTGCTCACCTTTCGAGGCCAGAGAGATGAACGAAGATGAGAGAAGTTACGAAATCCAAGCACGAATTTCGAAGCATAGCACGATTGAACTCGAATTGGCGAACGAAGCTGATAAATGAGAGTTGATGAAAATGAGTTACAACCACCTTGATATAACTGAAACGAACTATATATTATTCTATTATATTATTTTCTTAAATCCATATTAAATTAAAATACATATGTAAAATTCCATATACATATATTTGAAATTAATATTTGTATCCTTGAAATACATATATCCAAAAATCAAGGTAAATATATAATTTACATTTTTTTTTAACTCAACACATAAAATTAATAGTTGCATGAAATAAGACACATAGATATCCTCCATATATAACCAACATATATAAAATCAACCAACAAACCCAAAAGTTTAAAACTGTTATATATAAACACTATATGATATATTTAAACAATACTTAATTTAAATCCGCGTTTATAGAATCAATTAACTTATATATACTGACATACTGAAGAAAGAAGACAAATGTTGTCACAGGTAAGATATGCATTATCTATATATATCCTATATTGCATACAAATGAACCTATACCCAACATATATACAACACGCGCGTGTATACCTGTCAAAATAGGTAGTCGGATACACCTTGCTGTATCCTTAACATTTATCGTTAATACAATATAATTATATACTTCGGAACAACTGACGTTATATATTTATTCTCGTATGAAAACTACAACACCTTTAAAACTACACCACTTAACAAGGCTACTATGAAATATTTCACTGTCATGCATATTTGTACAAATAGCATGTGAAAATATTCTTTATAACATTATATATATTGTACAAACAGACTCAAATTTATTATGTAAACACTCATATGTTAAACTGTATGAATTTTGTAACTATATAAATATAATAGATCATGGCTTAAGTACAATATACATATATGCTTCACATAAAAATCAAAACAGAACAAATGTATACGCATATAACACATCTATAAATATATATGTGCCTTCAACTCTACAACAAGCTCACTCGTACAAATAAATAATATATGATACCTATATTTTATATCTCTTTAAAATAAATGTAAAAAAAACAAACAAATATAACTTGTATAATATATTTATACATAGCATCATAACTGAAGCCAGCCAACAAAAGTATACACATACAAACAATAAAATAATATTTATATCTAAATATAATTATAAAACGCAAAGTACCTTATATATATACAACTACTCTGTACATACAAGCTGAAATTAATATTTCCAAATCTTATATATATAAATAAATAAAATATAATCTATATATAAAGTATAAACATATGTAGAGCATATTTTTACCTCGGCTGCAAAGAAGAGTAGAACAAAACAAAGAGACGAGGCTAGGGCCGATAGGGATGGTGAAGGCTAGAAAGGATTTCGAGCAGGGTGGTCTCGGCGTGGCAGCGGTGAGGCGGGTGTTTGCTGAGCTTGGTCGGAGGCGTGGGTTGCTAGGCAAGAACGGCGGCTCGGGGAAAGCAGTGGCAAGAGGGGGTGGCCGAGAGAGGCTGAGGTGGCTCACGGCAGGTGCTGCGTCGCGGATGGGACGAGGCGGAGGTCAGGGAGGTTGGCATAGTGGAGGTGGCTGAAGTCTCAACGGGTTTGGGTGGGCTTGGAGAACCATGGCCTCGGCTGCAAGGAGGCAAGGAGGACGAGAGGTAAGGGAATGCTGGCCGAACTCACAGTAGAAAAGTAGAAAAATGCAGAAGAGGGAAAAAGAATTAGTTTTACTGTGAAAATTTTTGTGAGAGGAAGAAATGAGAAAGAGAGCTAGAAAAGAAGGAAAAATAAAATGAAAGAGGAATGGGAAAAGAGATGTCAGGTAACGTGCTCTTTAATTCACAAAGGCTATTCAATTCCAACCATCTTTCGATAAGGAGATAGGCCACAAAACAATGAGCATGTGAGAGAATAAGATGAGTTGTCTTCTATATGACAAAGGAACAGTGCTGAGAGAATTTGAATGAACCAGTGAAAAACGAAAATGAACCAACAACATATTTTGGAACCAAGGAATATTAAAGTCAAAAGCTGAAAATAATAAATAGCTATAGCTGTTTGTTTAGACGGTGGAAAATGAAAGGGCATGGAAAAATCAAAAGATCCAAAAGCGGAACCGATACGGCTAATCGTCCCATAGATTTCACCGTCGTCCAGACTTCAAAATTGACAATCGAATATACCGTAAAGATCAGCACGACGAGACGATCAAAACGGTATACAGATATCAGTGGTATGATTGAATTATAAAAATTCGAATTTTCTACCAGCGGAAAATGCGAGAAAACGTAAAAAATAAGATCGACGGAGCTAAAGATGTCCGAATTTTGAAAAACGAAAAATAGCCTCTTGCTCGGAAGATGGTTTAGAATTTTTCTATATAAAAATATTTAGGTTTCGAAAACATTTTATTTTCATCGCTTTTTAACTGATTAAATTGAAGTAAATTTACGCACGAAATAAACTTTCATATTTTCTGACGAAAATTTACAGTTTGCTATGTTTAATTAGACGCATTCCAAATATTAAATTTTTATTTCAAAATTTTATCGTTTAAAATTTCACAAAATTTCAACGAATTAAGTTATTAAAACAGTTGAAATTTTACGGGTCGTTACAATAAATAACAATTTTATTTTGATTGCTTGAAGAAGGAGAAGATGTGGTTCAAAAGAGTTGAAATTTTTACTTTGGAAATAAATAAATGTTGGATAAACAATAACCAAGCAATCAAGGATATATACATATATATTTTATAATTTATGTACCATAATAAATTTGGAAAGATACAAATGCACATAATTTGTTACCTGCATCCTTTATTTGTTATAATATAATATTTTTAAGTTGAGTTATGAATATACGAATTCTTGCATGATTATTTCTCAGTTTAACGTTTCTAAATTTAGATATAAATATACATATAAAAAATATTAGTAAATGATAATTAAGAATGCATTTTTTCATGTAAATGACTTCAACCATGGAGGGATTTAGCTAATTTTCAGCCTCTCTTTAATATTTCTTTCTAAAACCGAACAAATTATAATTGTTTGAAGAAGAAGCCGTGGCTTACAGTAATTGAGGCATGTAGAACTTAAACTTTGATAGATAACACAAATTAAGTAATTAAAGATGTATATTCTCTAAATAACATGTTAATATGCATTCTTTCTTCATATTGTTGCCATCAAATCCTTGCTACAGAATGGGCTATACCAATAATCATGATGTTAGCACGCATTCAGAGGATCTATATAAATAAATATTTTTTAACCAGATTTAATTCTTATGTTGGATTACTAATTTATTGATATGCTTGTAATTCCCAGGAAAAGATCAGTATCAGTTATATTTGGAGCATGCTTTTGGTCGGTACAATTACCAAATTCTCTCGTTACAAACTGATTAAGAAAGGTGAATTTTATCTCTCTTACTCATACTATGATTGGGTGAGCTTACCTTATATTGCATAACATATGATCATTTTTTATATTCTCCCACCGATCGATTTCATTGCAAATGATTATGTTCGTGGTTTTACTAGCCATGCACCTACTTATTAACATTTCAGTAAAGGTTGTGGTACATGCTCTTTCGATTGACTTAATAAATAATGATACATCATACTAAGTATAATTTATGAGAGAAGAACGTAACATCCATATAAGAAATTCAAATATTGATAAGTTAGCTAATGTAAGCTTCCATATGTAAAACCACGCTCCATTTAAAAACCAACTCAGATGTAGTCACAGAGAACTGAAACTATTTAAAGAGCATTGGTATAAAGGAGTGTAAGCTTACTTACTGGCCATGCACCTACTTATCAACATTTCAGTAAAGGCTGTGGTACATGCTCTTTCGATTGACTTAATAAATAATGAGACATCATACCAAGTATAATTTATAAGAGAATAAAACATTAAGAGCAAACTTTCATATAAGAAATTCAAATATTGATAAGTTGGCTAATGTAAGCTTCCATATGAAAAACCATGCTCCATTTAAAAACCAACTCAGATGTAGTCACAGAGAATTGAAACTATTTAAAGAGCATTGGTATAAAAGAAGTGTAAGCTTACTTATATCATCTCCAAATGTCCTAAACTAATAACCCTAGGATTAGATGATAAACTTGTCCCAAATGTTCAACGCTTTACCACCTTAGAATCAAAACCTAGAGATATAGCTAACGCCATCACCATATTTCCTAATACAATTTCTAATTAGCATTAAACAAAAGCTCTGGCCACTTTTGTGTTTTTTCCAGTCATTAGGGATTCCAGAAAAATGAGTAGGAAAATTACTGTTGCTGAATCCAAGGCTTATCAGTTAAGAGCGAGAACAAATTTTCAAAGATTGTAGAATTTTTTAAAATATAGGGATTACTATAGAAGGAACGATAGGAGGTGTAACAACCCTATATTTTACAATTATTTTTAAATTGATATTTCCAGATTTAAAAAGCTTTATTTATGAAAAAGAATAAATTTTGTTATTTTAAATATAAACTTTGATTTTGATATGGATTAGAATTCCAAATATGACTGAATAGAATAATTTTCCAAAATGTGAATTTTGGACAATAGTCAAACTTTGACTTTAAATTTTAAATATTTGAAATTATAAATTTTATCTTTTATTATGAAAATAGATTTAATAACATGAATACTGCTTTTCGTTTCGTTGGAAACGGAGTTAAAATGTAAAAGTTATGTACATTTCAATTTTGTGTATAAACTGTTTATTTTGCAATATTATTTATTTTAAATCATATAAATTATATTTTTATTGTCATATTTTGTTTGAATGTGTGTTAATAGGTTATTTTATGTCTTTTAATATTTTTAAAATGATAATATAATTTTTCTAAAGTATACTTAAATTTATTTCAATTTATAAAGCCTAGTTTTCATTTTTCTGCTATTTTCTTCATTAAATTATATTTAATTAAAATATATTTATTTATTTTTGTAAATTCATTTTTATTTTGTGTTCTTATCTTTATTTATAAATATTTTTCAAGTATATAAAGATTATCTAAAGCTCATCTGAAATTTTTTCAAGTTTACAAAGCCTAGTTATGTATATATTGCCACTTTCTTTATTTATTCGATTTTTTTTATTTAAATTTATTTATTTTCTTTTCTTATTTATTTTATTTTCTGAGATTATGTATCTTTGTTTTCAGCCATTGATATATATATAAAAAAATTAAAAAGAAAATATAGGAAATTCAAAGAGTTTTAAACTTTTGATATTCCTAAGTCCTTTTGCATTCCGACCTTTCACTTTCTCAACTCCTTTTCTTTAATTTTGGCCGTACCTCTACTCTATTCATTCTGCTGCCTTCCACTTTGTTTTCACGCATATCATTTCCACTTTCTTGAGGAAAAAACTCACGGCCCTTTGTTGTGCAAAAATTTGGTAAAAATCTCTTCTTTCTTCTTGTTTTTTTTGTGTTTTTCTATTGAAATTTGCTATTGTTCTCTACCTTCATGGCTTCACTCCACCTCCTCCAAGCTTTGGCCAACCACCACCACCCACTTCCTCTGACCATCACCCACCCCAGCAACCCTCCTCCATAGGCCAAACCACCCCAAGGTGAATATCACCACATAATTCACCAAAACATCACCTAACATTGCAAACCGAGCCACTTTTGTCACCACCGCCTACAACCACCTTTAGCCACCACTTCCTCCACCACCACCACCTCAGACCAAACCACCACCCTCTGCCACATCATCTAACACCACCTGGACATCTGGACCTGACCATATAGCCTCTGGCCGAACCAAGTCATAGCATAGGAATGTTGATATTTGCCTCGAAATTGTGTAGTTTTGCACCTAGACTATGCACCATCTTCACCACCTTGTAAACACATGATGGCTGACCCATTTGGAACCCAAACTAGACCATTTTCTTACCCTAGGCCAAGCTTAAGCACTACCTAACTGAAGTATATGAGGTTGAGAACAAGTGCAAATCATTTGATGTTGTTTTGGGTATAGAATTCCTATGTTATTTGATGATAAATTTGTGTTGTAACCTATGTATTATTGTATTGTTTTGTGTATATGTATCCAAGGCTATTAATCTTTGGCTCTCCCAATCAAATCATATTTGTATTGTCGTGCCTCCGTTGTGTCAGTTTGTGTGCTTGGGTAGCGATTTCCAGCTTTGAACAGGTGAGTTATTCTCACCAGACAATATGTACCTATATAACTGATAAACCGACACCATTTGAATCTGTAATGTATATCATCATGTCATATATGTTTATATTATTATCATATGATGTTCACACCTGTTATTACACTTATTATATCATATGTTACTGTTATTTCATGCTATTCTGTTATTTATATCTGTTTATCACACTGCAAGTTCCTTGTAGATTAGAATCACTATGGGTTGAAATGATACATACCCGAACGGACTTTAGAATAGGGAAAAATCATTATGGGCTGAAATGATAGGCCTGAATGGTTTTTATTTATTTTATTTAACTTGGGATTGCGGGTTTGAAATGATAGAACCCGGATTTTTTTATTTTTAAACTACGGATTGAAATAATACATATCCGTATCACTTGACCTAGGCTAGAAAACTATATACAGGCCCGTGGTTATTTTATAAAGTGTTTTGGATATTTTTAAGTATTTTAAAAATATAAATTTAGGAAATTTGATTTAAAATGATTTTGAAATATTTTGAATTAAAGAAATTATGATTTTTCTATGTGTTAAAAATGAAATTAATGAATGGTTTAACTGGATTTTTGAAATATAATTTAAGTGGAAATTTGGAATTTTGGTTAAAAATGATGTTTAAGTTATATAAATAAAATGGATATTAAATTTTATTTGGAAATGGTAAATATGATAATTTGATTAAATTTGAATTTAAGTGATTTATTAAAGTATTATTGATTTTTCTATGAATTTAAGTGGTTAAATAAATGAATGTTTAAAAGTGATCTTTTAAAATATAACTTGACTTGGAAATGTGAAATTTGGTTTTAATTAAAGGTTTAAGTTAATTAAATAAAATTGGAAATTCAATTAAATTGTGAAATGGTAATTTAAATTTGACGTGTTAAGTTTATTAGTTGAAAGGTGAAGAATTGGACACTTTTACACTCAAATTTATTAAGTAAATTGTTGAAATTGGATTTGATTATAAGAAATTTATTGTGAAAAGATATATGTTAAATAATATGTAAATGAACATTTTAAATGTTAAAATATGATTTTTTAAAATGTTTATGTGTTTTAAATTAAAGTTATTTAATTGCTGGAAATACACTAACACCTGAAATTAACTTTTAATAGCATTCAGAAATGCTATAGATTCTGTTTTGAACTAAAATTGTGTAAAAAGAGCTATTACAGCATTTCTGAAATGTTGTAGTTGCTGTAATTGAACTTATAGGCTAATATTGAACTCAGGTCTATTATAGCATTCTCTGGAAATGCTATAATGGTCTGCAGTCTTTGCTGAAACCAAATTTAACCCTTGTTTTGAAATCTGAACTACCGCAGCACTTCTGATATGCTGTCTTTTCTGTTTTGAACTATAATTCAACTAAAACTGAGTTTTAACAGCAGTTTTAAGTGCTGTCTTTGCTGAATTAAAAATGTTTTCAAATATAACTTATAGCAGTTGTTTTTAAATGCTGTGAAATGCTGAAATTTTAATAATTTGGGTTTTTGACTTAGTAAACGAACTCAGAATGGTTTGAAACTTTGGAAATTGAATACTTGATTTGAAAATATAATAATTACACTTTTAAAAGGTTTAAATGAACTATTTTGATTGGAATATAAACTATTTAAAGGTTATTTGAAATGATAGTAAATGAACGATATCTTTGAATTTAAAAGGTATTTAAAGTAGAATATTTGAATTTGAACTGATAGGATATTTTATTTTATTAAAATGATTTGAAATGAAGTTTTGTAAGGATATGATATTTTATTTTATTAAAATGATTTGAAATGAAGTTTTGTAAGGATATGATATTTTATTTTATTAAAATGATTTGAAATGAAGTTTTGTAAGGATATGATATTTTATTATATTAAAATGATTTGAAATGAAGTTTTGTAAGGATATGATATTTTATTATATTAAAATGATTTGAAATGAAGTTTTGAAATGATATGAAAATTTTAAATATATGGAAATGGTTTGGAATTGATTTAATCTATATTTTGATAAAGATATGGTTTGAAATGATATTTTATTTTGAAGTAAAGTATTGTTTTTAAAAGTTATAACCATGGGTTATAATAACGATTGGTTGGCAAAGAGACCGGGATCGGATATGGACATACTCTCTGTCGATACCGAAAACCACTTTGACAACCGTGTACGCGGTGGAGATTCCAGAATGAAGTAGGATGGTGGCGACGTTCTTAAGGTATGTTACGTGGACCCAACTCCCGTGAGTTGGCATAAGGTGGCTAAAACAGGAGTGATCTCGGACCAGTGAGGTAGCACCTCTTCTCGGACACATTTCTTCGATATTTACTCTTACTTGTGATTGATTAGATGGCCATCCTCCGATTTGGGAGTGTTGTTCGAGGTGGACGATAGTGGCTGCTATGCGCTCCATCAGTCCATGTGCGTAATTGGTATATCTACCCTGGCATTGCCTAGTTGTGCCGTGTCACCTACCATATCGAGCTTTACTACGATTATGATTTTAAGATCCGACCGCGTTAAGGTTCTCCATCCCCTTAACGCTATTTTCTATATGATTATACTTTACTTATTTAGACACTATTATAATATCGAATATTACTACATAGTAGATAGTTTAACGGATCCTTAGAGGATGGGCGGTCCCAAGCATCTTCTAAGTTACTTGTACCCTTATTACAGTTCGCTTGAGTTGGTTTACATTATATAAGTATATATTGTCCTGACTCGAGTGTTTTGTGTTTTGCTTTACGCTCGGGTCAGCCTGAGTTATTCACAGATTTGGATTTCCACTCTCTTGGAGATTTGAATCGCTGGAGATTATCTGCTTGTCATGTCCTACCTATTTCAATTCCGTTGTTCTACTCAGCTTGTACTTGGTTATTATATTGAGACTTTTGTTGTATTCTATTTCTTCTGTTATATCTCATGTAACACTGATATATTTATATAGTAGCTTCATGAACTACTATTTCTTTTACTTCCGCTGCATTATTTTACTCTGTGTCTGTGATTATATTTATTTACTGCATATTCTGAGATTTGCCAAATTTTATTTACAACGCGGTATTTTGAGCAATTCAATTCCGGCATGAGTGTCTACCTATACACTTATAATGGATGCGAATGGTTGAAAATATCGGGTCGTTACAGTTGGTATCAGAGCTTTGGCTTTGTGGCAAAACTCAGCATATAGAGTAGTTTTATTTACAGAATCACTTTTGTTCGAGTTTGAATCTTTTCCTCTTGATTCGAATTTCCTTTGAATTTTTGGAACGTTCCCTGCGGTTCCAAAATTCATTCTTGTCCCTCACTATTCATCTTCTTTTGATTTTGGAGTATCACATAACTCCACTTCGAATGACCTTTATAGTGAATTGGCGGTCTCGCCAATATTCTAATTTTCTTGTAAAAGGGTGAAACTCGTTTACAATAGCATCGATTCACCAAAGATTTTATATCCTCGGTTTAGATGCTAGTATCGCTTACTATTCCAAACTCTATATCTTGAGATCGAACGTAGATTTATCCCAGAAAAATCCACATCGATCTTATTCTTTAAGTCATGGTTGACCCGGTTAAGGTTGTCCGCGATTTATCTAAGCTTACCCATCTCTCTACTCTGTTTAACCATCTTGTCTTTTGTTTCTAAACTATCTCCAAACATTTTGAATTGTACTTGTAAATCTATGTTTTGTTTTATATATGGTGTTGTTTGAGTTGTTGATGTTGATTTGGGTTTCCGATCGATTCGTCCGATGAACACTATCGATAGGATTTCTAAAACACTTTGACTGAACAAACTGACACAATATTATTTTAAAATTTGGTTAATGAAATAAATTTGGATATATAATTTTATGGAACTTAATAAATTGATTTAAATTGATAATTTGAAATGATAATACTTGATTTATCATTTATTGTTCTACAAATGATTTATAAATAGTTGTTTATAAATTTATTTGGGAATTGAAATGAATTTAAAAACAAGAAATTTAAAGAATTTAATTTCCAATGGTTTCAAACCTTGTGTTTAAAATTTTTAAAAGGATATTATTTAAAGTATTTTGAATAAAAATTTGTCTCTAAAGGATTTTAAAGTTTAAAAATTAAGTGCTCTTCTCTTTGTCGCTGGAAAATAATTTCGGTGATGACTGCAGCATCATCGACGTTCATTTTCGAGTTTCGAAGTGAAGAGATCGTTCTGTTGTCTTGCTACAGCTGTGTTTTGGGAAATTTAATTGATTTGAATTTCTAAAATATGACTTGATTTATAATATATATATAGATATATGATTTAAACTTGATTTGACATATTATGTATATATAATTACTTATCTCCAAATGGTTTGAAAGGAATCAGAAGTTTAATTCTAAAATTTTAATTTAAAGAATAATTTCAGTTATAAGAAGAAAATCAAAAATTTGAATAAATGATTCAAACTTGAGATAATTGACTTGGAAAGTTTTACTTGTATAACACACTTAATTCCAATATAACTTACCTAAATTACACAGAAGTTAAATATGGAATTGGATAATATACAATATAAAAAGTATTTTTACAAATAAAATTTGAGTGGTTATAATACATGTTATACACTTAAATTTTAGTTTTAAAAGATTAACAGAGGTAAATAGTGAAAAAGGAATTTAAAGAGATTTTATTTAAATAACTTAATAATCAAATTTGATTTAATATGGAACCTTAAGTCTAACCTAGGAATTTTAATAAAGGTTATTTCCTGAAATGAATATGTTGTATAATAAATAATGTATCTTTGAATAGATAAAATAAAATACATTTGAATTGGACATTTTGTAATAAAGATCATTTAACTTGAATTCATAGTTTAATTGATGTCTAAATGAATAAATGTGTAAAGGAATTTGATTGTTATATTTGCTATGATAAATATTTTATTTATGAAATAGATATGTCTTGAAAATGAATAATTATGATTTAAATAATTAAAATGTATTTTAACATCACTAAAAATTGATAATTGAGAATTTGGTTTTCAAATGGAATTTTAAGTGTAACTTATTAAAGGAATATCTATTTGTGAAATGGGTATTTTAAATAAAGTGTTAGGTTATGTGTTAAATTAAGAGCTAACTAAAATAGTGAACTTTTAACTTAATAAACGAAGTATAGTTTAATTTGGATATTCCATTCATAAAAGTTTGTTTTAATAAGTCATAAGTTAAATGATGTCCAAATAAATATTTCTGGAACTAAATTGATTTGAAATATTAATATATCTACGTAGCATTTTATAAGTGCTGCTATTTTGAAAAGACAATGTTTTGGAAATTTTTATAATTGAATGAACTTAGAAATGTTACAACTTTAAAATGAATATTATTTGACCTTGAATTAAAATGGTTTAAATGAAGTTTATTTTTTTTTAAAGTGTTATGATTTTCTTAGTGTTATGTTTTTTTTAGAATAACATTTCCAAAGTGTTATGATTTTTAGTAGTATGATTTCCAAATGATAACATCTCTAAATTGTTATGATTTCAAAACATTATGGTTACAAATCTATTATCTTATTTTTTTTTTGTTTTTTTTTTCAAACTATCTTTTGTTTGTCCTTATTTCTCTTATCGTGTTACAGAATGGGAAGGCTATTGCTTATACCAGTATGTTTAGAAATCTTTCTGTAATCTTTGAAAATTTTTGGTACTCATTTTAACCCTGAGCACTATTTTTCCATTCATAGACCGTCGGTCAAGTGAAAAGGGAGATTCAGACTCTAGAGGATCTTTTTCGTGCTTATATTCTTTATTTGATCACCTCCATCTTGTTAAACTTACCTATAACAATAGTTATCAGGTGTAATTCCAATCTTCTTATCATCTTGTCTTAATTCTATTTCATTCTATCTTTTTCTGTGCTTTCCCGTACCTCGTTCCTTTTCGGGGACGAAAAGCTTTGAGTGGGGGAGAGTGTAACAACCCTATATTTTACAATTATTTTTAAATTGATATTTCCAGATTTAAAAAGCTTTATTTATGAAAAAGAAAAAATTTTGTTATTTTAAATATAAACTTTGATTTTGATATGGATTAGAATTCCAAATATGACTGAATAGAATAATTTTCCAAAATGTGAATTTTGGTCAATAGTCAAACTTTGACTTTAAATTTTAAATATTTGAATTATAAATTTTATCTTTTATTATGAAAATAGATTTAATAACATGAATACTGCTTTTCGTTTCGTTGGAAACGGAGTTAAAATGTAAAAGTTATGTACATTTCAATTTTGTGTATAAACTGTTTATTTTGCAATATTATTTATTTTAAATCATATAAATTATATTTTTATTGTCATATTTTGTTTGAATGTGTGTTAATAGGTTATTTTATGTCTTTTAATATTTTTAAAATGATAATATAATTTTTCTAAAGTATACTTAAATTTATTTCAATTTATAAAGCCTAGTTTTCATTTTTCTGCTATTTTCTTCATTAAATTATATTTAATTAAAATATATTTATTTATTTTTGTAAATTCATTTTTATTTTGTGTTCTTATCTTTATTTATAAATATTTTTCAAGTACATAAAGATTATCTAAAGCTCATCTGAAATTTTTTCAAGTTTACAAAGCCTAGTTATGTATATATTGCCACTTTCTTTATTTATTCGAATTTTTTTTATTTAAATTTATTTATTTTCTTTTCTTATTTATTTTATTTTCTGAGATTATGTATCTTTGTTTTCAGCCATTGATATATATATAAAAAAAATTAAAAAGAAAATATAGTAAATTCGAAGAGTTTTAAACTTTTGATATTCCTAAGTCCTTTTGCATTCCGACCTTTCACTTTCTCAACTCCTTTTCTTTAATTTTGGCCGTACCTCTACTCTATTCTTTCTGCTGCCTTCCACATTGTTTTCACGCATATCATTTCCACTTTCTTGAGGAAAAAACTCACGGCCCTTTGTTGTGCAAAAAATTGGTAAAAATCTCTTATTTCTTCTTGTTTTTTTTGTGTTTTTCTATTGAAATTTGCTATTGTTCTCTACCTTCATGGCTTCACTCCACCTCCTCCAAGCTTTGGCCAACCACCACCACCCCCTTCCTCTGACCATCACCCACCCCAGCAACCCTCCTCCACAGGCCAAACCACCCCAAGGTGAAGATCACCACATAATTCACCAAAACATCACCTAACATTGCAAACCGAGCCACTTTTGTCACCACCGCCTACAACCACCTTTAGCCACCACTTCCTCCACCACCACCACCTCAGACCTGACCACCACCCTCTGCCACATCATCTAACACCACCTGGACATCTGGACCTGACCATATAGCCTCTGGCCGAACCAAGTCATAGCATAGGAATGTTGATATTTGCCTCGAAATTGTGTAGTTTTGCACCTAGACTATGCACCATCTTCACCACCTTGTAAACACATGATGGCTGACCCATTTGGAACCCAAACCAGACCATTTTCTTACCCTAGGCTGAGCTTAACCACTACCTAACTGAAGTATATGAGGTTGAGAACAAGTGCAAGTCATTTGATGTTGTTTTGGGTATAGAATTCCTATGTTATTTGATGATAAATTTGTGTTGTAACCTATGTATTATTGTATTGTTTTGTGTATATGTATCCAAGGCTATTAATCTTTGGCTCTCCCAATCAAATCATATTTGTATTATCGTGCCTCCGTTGTGTCAGTTTGTGTGCTTGGGTAGCGATTTCCAGCTTTGAACAGGTGAGTTATTCTCACCAGACAATATGTACCTATATAACTGATAAACCGACACCATTTGAATCTGTAATGTATATCATCATGTCATATATGTTTATATTATTATCATATGATGTTCACACCTGTTATTACACTTATTATATCATATGTTACTGTTATTTCATGCTATTCTGTTATTTATATCTGTTTATCACACTGCAAGTTCCCTGTAGATTAGAATCACTATGGGTTGAAATGATACATACTCGAACGGACTTTAGAATAGGGAAAAATTGTTATGGGCTGAAATGATAGGCCTGAATGGTTTTTATTTATTTTATTTAACTTGGGATTGCGGGTTTGAAATGATAGAACCCGGATTTTTTTATTTTTAAACTACGGATTGAAATAATACATATCCGTATCACTTGACCTAGGCTAGAAAACTATATACAGGCCCGTGGTTATTTTATAAAGTGTTTTGGATATTTTTAAGTATTTAAAAAATATAAATTTATGAAATTTGATTTAAAATGATTTTGAAATATTTTGAATTAAAGAAATTATGATTTTTCTATGTGTTAAAAATGAAATTAATGAATGGTTTAACTGGATTTTTGAAATATAATTTAAGTGGAAATTTGGAATTTTGGTTAAAAATGATGTTTAAGTTATATAAATAAAATGGATATTAAATTTTATTTGGAAATGGTAAATATGATAATTTGATTAAATTTGAATTTAAGTGATTTATTAAAGTATTATTGATTTTTCTATGAATTTAAGTGGTTAAATAAATGAATGTTTAAAAGTGATCTTTTAAAATATAACTTGACTTGGAAATGTGAAATTTGGTTTTAATTAAAGGTTTAAGTTAATTAAATAAAATTGGAAATTCAATTAAATTGTGAAATGGTAATTTAAATTTGAAGTGTTAAGTTTACTAGTTGAAAGGTGAAGAATTAGACACTTTTACACTCAAATTTATTAAGTAAATTGTTGAAATTGGATTTGATTATAAGAAATTTATTGTGAAAAGATATATGTTAAATAATATGTAAATGAACATTTTAAATGTTAAAATATGATTTTTTTAAATGTTTATGTGTTTTAAATTAAAGTTATTTAATTGCTGGAAATACACTAACACCTGAAATTAACTTTTAATAGCATTCAGAAATGCTATAGATTCTGTTTTGAACTAAAATTGTGTAAAAAGAGCTATTACAGCATTTCTGAAATGTTGTAGTTGCTGTAATTGAACTTATAGGCTAATATTGAACTCAGGTCTATTATAGCATTCTCTGGAAATGCTATAATGGTCTGTAGTCTTTGCTGAAACCAAATTTAACCCTTGTTTTGAAATCTGAACTACCGCAGCACTTCTGATATGCTGTCTTTTCTGTTTTGAACTATAATTCAACTAAAACTGAGTTTTAACAGCAGTTTTAAGTGCTGTCTTTGCTGAATTAAAAATGTTTTCAAATATAACTTATAGCCGTTATTTTTAAATGCTGTGAAATGCTGAAATTTTAATAATTTGGGTTTTTGACTTAGTAAACGAACTCAGAATGGTTTGAAACTTTGGAAATTGAATACTTGATTTGAAAATATAATAATTACACTTTTAAAAGATTTAAATGAACAATTTTGATTGGAATATAAACTATTTAAAGGTGATTTGAAATGATAGTAAATGAACGATATCTTTGAATTTAAAAGGTATTTAAAGTAGAATATTTGGATTTGAACTGATAGGATATTTTATTTTATTAAAATGATTTGAAATGAAGTTTTGTAAGGATATGATATTTTATTTTATTAAAATGATTTGAAATGAAGTTTTGTAAGGATATGATATTTTATTATATTAAAATGATTTGAAATGAAGTTTTGAAATGATATGAAAATTTTAAATATATGGAAATGGTTTGGAATTGATTTAATCTATATTTTGATAAAGATATGGTTTGAAATGATATTTTATTTTGAAGTAAAGTATTGTTTTTAAAAGTTATAACCACGGGTTATAATAACGATTGGTTGGCAAAGAGACCGGGATCGGATATGGACATACTCTCTGTCGATACCGAAAACCACTTTGACAACCGTGTACGCGGTGGAGATTCCAGAATGAAGTAGGATGGTGGCGACGTTCTTAAGGTATGTTACGTGGACCCAACTCCCGTGAGTTGGCATAAGGTGGCTAAAACAGGAGCGATCTCGGACCAGTGAGGTAGCACCTCTTCTCGGACACATTTCTTCGATATTTACTCTTACTTGTGATTGATTAGATGGCCATCCTCCGATTTGGGAGTGTTGTTCGAGGTGGACGATAGTGGCTGCTATGCGCTCCATCAGTCCGTGTGCGTAATTGGTATATCTACCCTGGCATTGCCTAGTTGTGCCATGTCACCTACCATATCGAGCTTTACTACGATTATGATTTTAAGATCCGACCGCGTTAAGGTTCTCCATCCCCTTAACGCTATTTTCTATATGATTATACTTTACTTATTTAGACACTATTATAATATCGAATATTACTACATAGTAGATAGTTTAACGGATCCTTAGAGGATGGGCGGTCCCAAGCATCTTCTAAGTTACTTGTACCCTTATTACAGTTCGCTTGAGTTGGTTTACATTATATAAGTATATATTGTCCTGACTCGAGTGTTTTGTGTTTTACTTTACGCTCGGGTCAGCCTGAGTTATTCACAGATTTGGATTTCCACTCTCTTGGAGATTTGAATCGCTGGAGATTATCTGCTTGTCATGTCCTACCTATTTCAATTCCGTTGTTCTACTCAGCTTGTACTTGGTTATTATATTGAGACTTTTGTTGTATTCTATTTCTTCTGTTATATCTCATGTAACACTGATATATTTATATAGTAGCTTCATGAACTACTATTTCTTTTACTTCCGCTGCATTATTTTACTCTGTGTCTGTGATCTGTGATTATATTTATTTACTGCATATTCTGAGATTTGCCAAATTTTATTTACAACGCGGTATTTTGAGCAATTCAATTCCGGCATGAGTGTCTACCTATACACTTATAATGGATACGAATGGTTGAAAATATCGGGTCGTTACAGGAGGAATATGATTTTTGAGGTCCATTGGGTTGAATGAAGCTAATTTGAGGAAATTGGTAATTAATTTTTTAGAACTTCTGCGTAACGATGTTGATAAAATGTTGAAGAGTAACTGTGATTACTTGCAACAATATGGGTTTAATAATGGAGAGGTAATTGTTATTGTGAGTAAATATCCGCCTGTTTTGATCAAAAGCATGAAGAGCTGCTTGAAGCCAGGAGTTAATCTCTTGGTTGAAATAATGGGAAGAAAAATTGAAGAAATTGTTGAATATCCTAATATTTTGGGCATGGATTGAAGAAGAGTTGGAATTTCATTTTATTAGGTTGAAAGAAAAGAATGTTCAGTGTAGCTTGGTTAGCATGCTTGCCTGCAATAAAAAAATATTCCTTCTGAAATTTGGAGTTTGCTGATGGCTATGTGTTATTCATCTCCTTGTTACAAGTTTTACATTTTCAGTTGTTCTTTGCCTCTTCTAATTCGTAGGAACTTATGTTCTTGGTGTGTTGGAAGTTATAAGTCTTCTACCTTAAAATTTATTGTGATGGTCTATGCATTCTTACACACACACATATATGCAAAAGTTTTTTTTGCCTAAGATAGAAAATTTAAATTGGTCTATGAAATAAGTAATTTCATACAGTAGTGTGGCATCATTTGAATTTGTAATTTATGAGCTACAAAGTATCCTTTCCAGGCCAAAGTTAAGCCTTACTATTTATACCCAAAGTACACGAACTATCTTTCACAAACTTCTTAATTATTACTTGTGGTTTATACTTGAACCACATTACTGAATGATGGTGAGTTGCTATTTTCTTATATACCTATTACTCCCAGTTTCATAATTGACAAATAGTTTTGTGGTTATCAGATGCGGTGGATCCATATCACTAGAGTACCTGTTTCACTTTGCAGAGTCTTATCGGGTAAGTATTAATAATACATCATTATTTAGAAATAAAGTTATTGCAGGTAAGTTAGTTATAGTTCAACAATATAGTTTGTGTAGTAATATGCATAATATTTTCATTGCTTAAAAGTGCTATTATTCTATTGGTTACCTAAATCTTTGTCTTTTCAGCATTTGATAATTGGAAAGTACATTTGTAGAGACTGATAATTTGATTGTTTTCATGTGCCATTTTTGGGTAATCAACCAAAGTTTAATAAAAATAAATTAGGTTTATAAAATAAACTTAGTTTTAAAAAAAAATTAACTAAGTTTTATAAAAAATTAACTAAGTTTTATAAAAATTAAAAAAAATTATTGAAAAAATATAGTTTTATAAAAATTAACCATGTTAAAGAAATAAACAAGTAAAGAAGATGTCTTGCTTGTTATATATATTCACATTTTCGAATATAAGGATTGTGCTAATTAAACAACTGCAGTGATAACAAGTAACAAACAAAAAAATGGAGTAGGTGTTAAAGAGAGAAAACAAAAAAGGAATAAAATAAAATAAATTTTAATTATTTAATAACATATTATTTTTTACGTAGGAAAATAAGAACTATAAAAAACATTATGAATAGAGAATCAGTACTTTGTTTCTAACATATGGAAGCTGTGTTCTATGTATCAAAATTAATAAGGGAATTATATAGCAGTGGTAAGAACAAAAATTTCAATCACAAAGATTATTAAATTATATAAAAGCAATTAAACAATACACTGTGGTTTTCAATATAACAATGCTCAATTAGTGCAGCCCACTAAATAATAAATTGATATATAAGGTTATAGATTTTTGAATAAAATTGCATGCGGATTAAAATTCAAACATGGAAACTATTTTACATACTGTGATGTATTTTTTCGAAATGTATTAGAAATGTTGGAAGCATAACTAAGCCAGTAGACATGGCAAAGTTAACATAATGTTAAATATTTTCGGTAGTCACGTTGTTTTTTCCTCCTGGTCTATCTTCTTGGTTTTTTATTATTGTAGTACATTGCACTAATTAGCATATAACTAATTTTTGTGTTTTATGTAATGCAGGAAATAAAGGTGCTTTTAGGAAGAAGGCTTTTGCTGTCGCCTTATTTTTGTTCGAAGTAAATTGCATTTTTGTTCTAATTTATATTTAGATTCTCGTTTGTAATACGTGTCTTCCAAACCATAAAATACTTTTTGATGACTCATGTAATGTTTTTCTATTAGTAAATCATTAGTTGTTCCATCGCATTGTCCTATGTATCATGTACCCTTTTCTCATTGAAATTGAAGAAATCAATCAATTTTGTCATGTTCATATATATAATATATTCTACAATGTTTGTGCAGAGTCGTGGTTGGATATTTAATAACGTTTTGTGGCTAATAAAAATATTGTTGTGATACTTTGTAAATATTGTTAAAATATAAGTTACAACATGAAAAATATTGGCATAATTTACATACAATGTTTGACATTAGTTGTAAGATATTTATACACAACGTTGATTGTTTGAATTAATTGTATTTTTATTTATGTTAAAATAATGTTGTAGAAAATTTATAATAATTCGCAATAGTGGTGGTGATACAAAATATAACAGTTAAAAATTGTTGTAATTTTTTTTCCTTGTAACGTTCAACAACCAATGCAAATGAAGTTTGGTTAACATTTAAACAATATAGTTGTAACGACCCGGAAATTTCGATCACGAAAATTCCAGATAGTTAGGAAAAAGAAGAAAGAGATAGAAGAAGAAAAAGAAACAGAAATACTAAAACACAATGTGACGCCCCACCTCTATACCCACGCTAGCCAAGAACACTACGGTGTAGTGCTGTCAACTAGCACGGAGAATAAGGCTGTTGAGGAGCGACCTTCTATGTAATTGCTTTGTGCGAGCACCGATATGTCAGATAATAAAACATTGCATTTCATCTTTAGAGGAAACCCGACATACCGATACAAACTCAAAGCTACTACACAGTGGCTATAATAGTTTAGGACAATAGATATAAAAATAACACAGATAACATAAATGCGGAATACAGATGGAACGAAAAGTCTCATATATATAATAACTGATATCAGTTACAATACATTTGACACAATACATATGATACAACTACAACTGTCGACTCAAGAAGTTATATATACAAGTACATTATCGACTAATATACATGAATACATTATCATCTTAAAACAGACACACTGACTACTACAACACTACGAAGACCACTTCAGATGATATAAAAAGTCTTCATAGCTCTAGCAGCAACCCAAAGCTAAAAATCTACGACCTGTAAATACTCGGTCTGACCCGAGTATTACATTCAAAAGAAAATAATACCCGGATCAGTCTAATTCAAACTCAGTTATTAGCGCATAGAAGCAATAATAATCAATCTCAATATAGATGACAGTCACTGAAATCTCGTATATCCAACTCTCGATACGAGAATTGGATAACGGCAGATATAACACTAAACAGTGTTAATCCACAAAACAGAAATCCAAAGCAGTTTAAGCAATTGAAATGTCAATTTAAAAACATCAATGCTAATTGGCTGCAGTACACGCTAATGTGTACTGCCTCGCCAATACAGCCTACGAATTACGCAACAGGTCGATGAATTAAGAACAAAAGAGATATCGATTAAAATCTGTCAATTCGGTGTGGCTGCAGTGCACGCACGCGTGCACTGCCTCGCCACAACAGAATATAAAGTCACCACAAGGGACAAGGGTAAAACTGCTACGAAAATGCAGCCACCACTTGTATTTAAGGGCAAGGCTGCATCAGTGAAATGAAACAGTATATCCAGTGAAAGAGCCAACAAGTGAAACAAGTTTAACATGTCGCAAAGCAAGGCACAGAGAAATAGCAACTGAAGGCGAGAGCACCAAAGATATGGCACTACAACACACAGACACATATATATCAGAGAAACCATGGAGCAACAGCATGAATGCATAAAACTGGACAGAGCAACACATACTCGAAGTGAACAGTGGAAGAGCAAGTGCACCCCGAAACAGTTCAGCTCAAATGAGCAAGTGCACATGAGAAGACTGCACATGGACAAAATGTTCCAGATGTGCAGCAATGAACTGCACATGGCGGTGCACATATAATGACCCAGCCAAATGAAGGTGTAAGCAAACAGGGGTATGGCTTAATCCAAATGGAAAACACAAGACATCAACAAACATGACAATGATGTGCAGAGGTATGCATATGAAGTATACACATGAATACAAGTCAAAATGCTCAGATCAAATGGAACAAACTAGTGAACAGCAGCCACAATGGCAACTAAAAATGGCAACAGTGAGATAAACTATAGCAAGGTAAAGGAAGCACAGCTACAAAGTGTACACAGTGAAGTCTACAGGAAAATGATCAAAAGTACACAGGGAAGTCAAATGTAAAACTGCAACAACAATGTCTACAGTGCAGTAACTACAGAAATGAGCAATCAAGTAACCAGAGCTACCCAAGGTTCAGATGAACTATGTTTGAGTCTAGTAACAACATACATGAATGCAGAACCTACTCTAGTTAGTGAATAAATGCCAACTGCCTCTAAATGTTGCAAGTGTAACAGTTCAAGCATATACAGCAAGCAATTCAAAGAACAGTGCAGAGATGATCAAGTCAGGTGATATGTACAGTAAACATATGTCAAAGCTGTGATGCAAACAGTGAAGAACACTATCAAATCATATGGAAAGAGGAATCAAACAGGCATAGTACCAAAAACATATCAGGAGACCAGTTCATAGTCAAAGAAGATGATAAACAGGTATGCAGTGACAATACACAAGGTAAGATGAAATGTCAAGTTCATTGTCTTCTCACAGGAGGTACAAAATCACTTTCGAACAAGGCATCAAGCTAAACTGTACATGAATATGAACCCTGGGTTGATAGATAAATAGTTCAAAATAGACATTTTCACGTGACAGTTTTAAAACAAAGACTGTTTTTTACAAAAGTATCACTCAAGGAAACACAAATAGGCCAAGTTGATTAGCAGGTATCATAGGCAAGGGTACACAGAGACATAGTGCAAAACATAGAGGAAAATAGATAAGGACAAAGGAATCAAGGCATTCAAGCCTGGGAATAATACAATTCCAATTGCAACTGGGAATATCAAAGTGTTACAAGCCTAGCAAAGTTCGACAATCGTCGAAGGCTGATATCAATGATGTCACGGTAGAAATTCGCGAAATAAAAATACAGTTTAACCAGAGAAATCGAAACCGTGAGCATCCAATAAATCAAACATAGAAATTCACAATTTGAACAATTCAGAAATCAACCAGTAAACCAGGGTATCAATGATATATCGAATTAGATGTGAGGGAATTAACCACTCACCTTAGCCACGAATGGAAGACGAAGCGTAGCGATGAGGAAGAGGAACGAAGTCAAGCCAGAGCTACAACAATCGACGAAGGCAAAAGTCCAAATCACCTTCTCAAGCAAAGCCGAGCACTAAGGGAACGAAGCCCCAAATCAGAAAAACCCTAAATCGCGAATCGCCTGTAGGGGAGGAGAGAAACGCGACTTTGTTTTGAACGCGAGAAAATGAACGTGAATGGAGAGGGTAAGAGGCCTTTGTCAGATAATAAGGGTGAAGGGGAATAGATTTGTTAATGGGCCAAGCAATAATATTAAGCCCATTGAATTTATAAATAGCAAACCATGATAATAAAACACTTTGGTGATATTTAAAACACGATTTGAATCCATTAGAACAACGGATTCGAACACGATAAAAATTCATATTTAGGATTTTAAATACGAATAGACGATGTCATATTTAAATAAAATATTTAAATATATTATCGTATAAATGCGGGTTGTTACCGACTTCCCTCCTTAAAGAAATTGCGTCCTCGCAATCATAAGGAATAAATGGATAAAAGGTAACAACCAAAAGAGCATGACAATATCGAATGCATAAGCAAAGCAAATGTCAGCAGGGAAGTATTAGATTTAAAATCAAAAGGTTCGACTGATTCAAATCAAAAGAATCAAAATCGTGGGGATCAAGGAATCAAAATCAGATGACTATATGAACAACCCCAGACATCATCATCGACTAACAAAAGCAAGAACAATCGAGTTCCAGCAATTGAAAGAAAAGGAAAACAGAGCAGAATTCACATACTGCACGAATTGAATGTGAGTAAATCAAATTACTCACCTGCATCGCCAGAGAAAAAGGCGAAGCTCGAATCTCAAAATCGCAAATATTCAATCATCACAAACGATAATCGAATTTTCACAAATATCTGATTATCAAAAACGATAATCAAAAACACAAACATTCGATTAGTCAAATCGAAAAAATATTTAATTATCTCAAACGATAATCAAATTTCACAAATATCTGATTATCAAAAACGATAATCAGAAATCACAAATATTCGATTATCAAATCGAAAAATATTTAATTATCTCAAACGATAATCAAATTTCACAAATATCTGATTATCAAAAACGATAATCAGAAATCACAAATATTCGATTATCAAATCGAAAAATATTTAATTATCTCAAACGATAATCAAATTTCACAAATATCTGATTATCAAAAACGATAATCAGAAACACAAACATCTGATTATCAAAAACGATAATCAGAAGTCATAAATATTCAATTAACGAGTCCGGAATTAACCGAAGTAGTAAAAGTATGGTTTCTGTTAGCACCAAAATTGGTCACTAACCTCGTTCAGAAAGATTGTGTAGAGATATAAGTGATGAAAGTAAATTAAACAGAGAAGACAATGCTAATTTAAATGTAGAAAGTAAGAACACCAAATTTATAGTGGTTCAGCGTAATTGCCTACGTCCACTTTGTTCAACTTTATTGATTTCCTTTATGGTTGATTACAAATACAATTCGTGAATCAAATGCTTGAGTGAAGTGATTGAGTAGAGAAGATGAGTCTTGAAAATGGCAGAGTCTCCCCGGTGTTTTCTCTCCAAAAGAGGATCCCTTTCACTGTGACCCTGCCCCTCTATTTATAGGCAAAGATGGGCTGGACTTCCCAAGTGGGCTGATTGCCGAACGTTCCAGCCCGAGTACAGTGGTTGCCGTATGCCGAGCAAGGTTCGCCGAACGATCTGCGCCGAACCATTCCTTCTATGCCGAACGGTATGCTGGTTAGTTGTGTTGAATGTCTCCTGGATGTCGAGTATTACGCCGAACACCATGGGATGCCGAGTACTCTTGTATGCCGAGCAGCCTTGATGCCGAACGACCTTGTATGCCGAGCAGTCTTGATGCCGAGTACTCTGGTATGCCGAGCGACCTTGTATGCCGAGCAGTCTTGATGCCGAACAGCCTTGATGCCGAGTACTCTGGTATGCCGAGCGGTCTTGATGCCGAGCAGCCTTGATGCCGTGCACTCTGGTATGCCGAGCAGTCTTGATGCCGAGTACTTATGGGATGCCGAACACTAGTTGACGCTGAGCATAGGTTGTTGCCGAGTGCCAGTTGATGCCGAACACTACTTGACGCCGAGTACCCTTGTTGCCGAGTACTACGCCAAGTAGTCTCGATGCCGAGTGCTTTTGATGTCGAGTGCTCTCGTATGCCGAACACTGCTGAGTACTACGCCGAACACTCCTGGACGCCGGACACTATGGATGCCGAGTACTACGCCGAGTACTCATGGATGACAGTTGCTTCGCCGAACACTCCTGGATGCCGGACACTCTCTGATGCCGAGCACTTATTGCCGAGTACTAGTTGCCTGGTCAAATCCCCAGGAAACACTTGCCCCCCAAAGTGTATCTCGTGGCCAAACGTGGTGCGCTTTGAATCTGGTACAATCTACCTCGGAGGTACCCTCTCGAGAATGCTAGCGAAGGGAGGTGCAAGACGAACAAGCTTGGGATGCCGAACGACACGTTCTGAGCCGAACGTTCCTAGCGTGCCGAACGTCATTCCACCTTGATGCGGAGCGCTCCGGTATTGACCGGTTCTACCGGGTATAGCCCCTTCGACTTCCACCATTCCCCTCTATAAAACCAGGTCCTTCTCTTCTTCTCTCCTTTTACTTGTCTCATTTTACTTCTTATTTCCACCGTTCTCGCAATTCTGTTCAATCGTCCGAATTTGAGACTTAACTACACCATCTCAATCTCTGATCTGCAAACTTAGGTATTTTTCCTCGTATATTCAAACGAGATGTTCGAACGATGTCGTGTAGAGGGTTTTTGTATAGCTTGTCTGCATTGCCGAACGACATAGCGTGGAGGAGTTAGGAGTATGTCCGCTTATCGTCTTAGTTTCCTCGTGTTGAATCGAGGTCAAAGGGAAGAAAAAGAAAGAAGGTGTTGGAGGGGGTAATGGCACCGTTCGCTGCTCCGACGCATGTGGTCATGTGCCGGACGGTGTAATGGTTAGTTGCCGAACGGTACCTTGGCCGGACAATGCCAGGCCGAACGCTCACTAACATGTCAAACTATAATTGAGCCGAACGAACTAAAGCCGAACAATGCCCAAATGCCGAACGACTGACACGCCGAACATTGACTTCAGACCGAACGTTGAATCCAGCCGAACAATCCTTAGGTCGAACCGTGACTTTAGCCGGACAAAACAATCACCGAACATTCCCTAGGTCGAACAATGTCTTCTAGCCGAACAAATACAATTGCCGAACACTTGACATGCCGAACAATACAATTGCCGAACACTTTACATGCCGAACAATACAATTGCCGAACACTTGACATGCCGAACAATATAATTGCCGAACAACTGACATGCCGAACAATACAATTGCCGAACACTTTACATGCCGAACAATAGAATTGCCGAACACTTGACATGCCGAACAATATAATTGCCGAACACTCTTTAAGCCGAGCCTAACACAGCCGAACACTATACTTAGGATGATGAACATTACTTAAATGCCGATCAGTATAAATGTTAAACTACACTTAGGCCGGTTACTTTAGAAATCATATGTCTTTTGAACCTGGAACTGTAATCACCTCAAGGCGGGCTTTTGAGACGGTCAGCGATGACGGTCTTCGAAGGCGATGATTCGAAGCTAATTATTATATCTTTTTAAAACATTCTTATTGCCTGTACACAATTGCTTGCACTAGTTCACACACCACGTGGGGGGAAAACTCGTGTTGCTAATTCTAACGCTCAACGTTTTTCAAGTATAGATTCGGGATGTCGAGAAAATCTAGTTCTGCCACCATATCTGACAGACCTGGGCCGTCAGCAAGGCAAGGAGCCGCTGATTCTTCTAACCCGTCTATCTCTCCCGCCCATAATTTGGCGCCCGATGCTCTGGAGTCAACCATCTTACTGGACAATCCGATCGATTCTCAAGCTTCGAAGATCAACGAGGCTGCTCTGCGACGGATATGTTCCATTCACGGGATTCCCTTTGCTGACGTGTTAGTTCCTTCGAGACACGACCGCCCTCATTTGCCCCCAGTCGGGTACAAAGCCTGCAACAAGTTCATGTGTTGGATGGGCAGCGTGCCTCCATTCAACTTATTTCTCCAGGATGTGCTGCAGTATATAGACATTGCTCCGTCGCAGCTGCACCCGAATGGCCATGCGTTCCTATATGGGACTTATTTACTTTTCATGGCCGTCTTCTCCAGACCTCCAACCCCCGGTGATATCCGATACATTTATATGTTCAAGAGACGGAAAGATAGCCCTTCCTTCATGTTCCTCGAGCCATACCACAAGTGCCAGATCTTGACAGGGGCCTGTAGCAAATTCGCCATGTACAAACAGGAATGGTTCTATGTGCGCTGCCCGTCTGGTTTTGATAGGAGATGGGTTGAAGGCAGTAAGTCTCTCTGTTGAATCGTTATTCGTATTTAATTGGAGTCATGTTTTACCTAACTCTCCGTTTCATCTTTTCAGGTATCAGCCCACGCCCGGAAGGCCGAGGATATTCTGATGCTGTCGATGCGATTAGAGCTCTTCCGGCCGAGGATCGAGTTATCCGAGCTATCATTTCAAATGACTCGCTGTCGGGGTTTGGCTTGCTGGCTCCTGGTCGTCGGATCAGCCTTCCAGAAGGTGTTACAATTCCCAAACCTTCATCTGGTAAAGGAAAAAAACTTGCCGGACCGTCGTCGCGTCGCGTTCCCGACGCGCATGAAGAAGGCGAGCGCAAAGAGGATGATGCCCCCGAAACTCAGGGCGAGAACGTGGGTCCCGCTTGGAATCCGGCAATCGAAGTTCAGGATATTGAGACATCATCCTCCCCTTCGAAGGGAAAGAAGAAGTTGAAATACACGGTTCAAAAGGAGAAAGTTGGTGGCACCTCAAAAGTTACGCCTACCCCTCCTGAGAAAGAGGCTTCTTCGCAGCATCTGGAAAGTTCCTTGAGAGGTCTATCGAACCTTTCTATTCCCGAAGACATACTTAATTACGGGTTCGATGATCCTGAAGCTCTCAAATTCTCTTCGCCCGCTAGAGGCAACGTAGGAGTTCAACTCCCGGCTCAAAGAGACAATACTCCGATTAGCAAAGATAAACGAATGGGTCCGTCGGGGGGACACTTAGGACACACACGCACATGCGCATTCCATAATATACATCAAGTCTTGTTAATTCGTGAATTCTCCTTAACTCGTTGTTATCTCCCTTCTTTGCAGGTGATATGGGCCGCTCACACGGACTTGATCGCCTTCAGGGGTCTTCTATATTCCATCACTCCGGACGGGATTCCGGTTCAGGCAGACGCCGGGACCGAGGTGATTATGAAGATAGGGACAATCGTCCGCGCGAGTCGTCTCACCGCAAGAAAGCACACTACCAATCTTCCCAGTCCCGCGATCTTCCTCCTACAACTGAGCCGGATAAAGAGAAGTCTTTGCAGAAGGGTTATCAGTCTGATGCTGCTCGAGAACAACATTCCAGTTCATCGAGTACGAGGCAAGTTTGAGAGCCGCGTAAAAGAACGGAATTCTCTAAGCCTCCTCCTCCTACTCCTGCCGTGGACCCAACTGTTGCGGAAAAGATGGTCGACCTTAAGGCTAAGTTTCCGAAGATCTGTTTTGACGGTTTGAAATTTCTCCCGGCCATCCATCACATTCCTGGGCACGTGAAGCAAAGTGACATTGCCTGCAACAATGACGTCTATGTTCAACATGATGCATTCGTGCACTTGGTGGAGAAGATCTCAGAAGTATTTGTCGAGCGTCAACACGAGATTGACCGTCTAAATCTGGAGGCTGACAACGATAAGAAAATCATCAAACTCCAAGATGAAGAACTCGCCTCTTATAAGTCAAAGCTAGAAGCCGCTGAACAAGGCGCAAAAGATACTGCTGAGGCAGTTACTCGCTTAGAGGTGGCTCACAAAAAGGAGCTTGACGAAGCAGTTCAGCGCAGCGGCGCCCTTGCCCTAGAAAAAGACTCTGTCCAAAAAGAAAGGGACGCGCTCGCTATTCAAGTCAAAGAGCTGAAAGAACAACTCTCCAAGGAGAAAGAAGACAAAATATCCGCTCAGGAAGAATCACAGCGGTATTGTGATGAGATTGTTGCTACCCGACTCCTGAAGGCAAAGCTCGACGGTGAACTTGCCGGGGTTGAGAAAATGAAGGATGAGGCCCGTGAGGAGGGCAAAAGAATGGCTGTGGAGGAGCTTGATTCTCGCCTTGAGGCGGCCGCAGAGGCCGGCAGGGAAGAGGTCAAAAGTATGTTTGACCCGTTGATCGCCGAGTACGGAGCCCGCGTCCTTATGCACCGCGACCTAACATTCTTGGGCGACGGCTACCACGAATCCCTGGCTGAGGCATGGGAAACTCTGATAAAGATCAAGAAAGTCGAGTCAGGCTCCGAAGAAATCGACGAGGATGCATTGGTGAAGGAGTTCCTGAGGGGGAATGAGCCATCGGATTTATCCGCAGCATTGGCTCTTTATGGCAAAGGCTCTTCCCTTTCGAAAGAGAAGAATGACGAGGCTGGCCCGTCAGAGGCCGACGCTACTACTCCTCACATCGCCGCTCCTTATGCTGCTCAATCGGCCGGTCGGTCGACGCTTGATCCATTCGAGCAGCACGCCAGTTACGATCCCGAAGATCCTGGGCTCGGCGTTCATGTGCTGTCACCTATCCTGGAGGGTGAAACCCCGCGCGCCACCGATAGTCAACCTGATCATGGTAGGAAATTCTTCTTTCTCTAGAAGTCGAAGAGATCCCGTCATTTTTCAGCAGTGGTTATTCGTTCTAATGCCCACTTCTTATGTTTTCGTGCAGGTTGTTCTGACGCTGAGCTAACTCCGAGGAGCGATGACGCCAAGGAGGAAGCGGGGAAAACAAGCGACGTTGCTCACGCAGGGGTAACTCCCGGCCCAGACGCTCAAGTGATCGGGGCGCTTGATGATGACAAACTTGATACTTCGTCTCCTGCCGAAGGAAGCGACGAAGTTAAAATCACTGGCGCCTCTGAACATACTTCAGAGATGAGCATGAAGGACCGTCTCGCCGACGAGGAGAAGAGAAAGGTCGAAGTCAAAGTTGAATCTGAAGTCCTGGAACTCACTGACCCGCGGAACAGACCTCTGAAAATCATTCTCCCGGGCAAGTCCAAACCACTAGATGTTCCGTCTCCTACTCCTGACTCCGTCTCTCTAGCAAGCAAAAAGTCCAAGAAAAAACGTGAGGGAGAGGAGTCGTCGGAAACACCAAAGGCAGACAAGAAGAAGAAGTCGAAGAAATGATCGATGCACTTGTTCAACAAGTTTCCTGCTTAAGTTTGTAATTGTTTCTATCTTTCATAACTTGTAGTTTGTATAGGCCCGAATTTTTGTAGGAGTGATCTTCTATCCCCATTTTGGACTTATCGAATAAAATTTTAGTTTCTTCTTGTTTGAATGATTATCTTGTCTTTATTTGGTTTGCTGACACTGTGCTCCGAGGACTTGGAGACTTGAGACTGTTCATACTCTAGTCCGCGCTCTGGGGACTTAGAGTACTCCGCTCCGCACTCTGGGGATTCGGAATTTGGAAATCGTTTATACTCTAGTCCGCGCTCTAGGGACTTAGAGTACTCCGCTCCGCACTCTGGGGATTCGGAGATTGGAAATCGTTTATACTCTAGTCCGCGCTCTGGGGACTTAGAGTACTCCGCTCCGCACTCTGGGGATTCGGAGATTGGAAGTCGTTTATACTCTAGTCCGCGCTCTGGGGACTTAGAGTACTCCGCTCCGCACTCTTGGGATTCGGAGGTTGGAAGTTGTTTATACTCTAGTCCGCGCTCTGGGGACTTAGAGTACTCCGCTCCGCACTCTGGGGATTCGGAGATTGGAAATCGTTCATACTCTAGTCCGTGCTCTGGGGACTTAGAGTACTCCGCTCCGCACTCTGGGGATTCGGAGATTGCAAATCGTTTATACTCTAGTCCGCGCTCTAGGGACTTAGAGTACTCCGCTCTGCACTCCGGGGATTCGGAGATTGGAAATCGTTTATACTCTAGTCCGCGCTCTGGGGACTTAGAGTACTCCGCTCCACACTCTGGGGATTCGGAGATTGGAAATCGTTTATACTCTAGTCCGCGCTCTGGGGACTTAGAGTACTCCGCTCTGCACTCCGGGAATTCGGAGATTGGAAATCGTTTATACTCTAGTCCGCGCTCTGGGGACTTAGAGTACTCCGCTCCGCACTCTGGGGATTCGGAGATTGGAAATCGTTTATACTCTAGTCCGCGCTCTGGGGACTTAGAGTACTCCGCTCCGCACTCTGGGGATTCGGAGATTGGAAGTCGTTTATACTCTAGTCCGCGCTCTGGGGACTTAGAGTACTCCGCTCCGCACTCTGGGGATTCGGAGATTGGAAGTCGTTTATACTCTAGTCCGCGCTCTGGGGACTTAGAGTACTCCGCTCCGCACTCTTGGGATTCGGAGGTTGGAAGTCGTTTATACTCTAGTCTGCGCTCTGGGGACTTAGAGTACTCCGCTCCGCACTCTGGGGATTCGGAGATTGGAAATCGTTCATACTCTAGTCCGTGCTCTGGGGACTTAGAGTACTCCGCTCCGCACTCTGGGGATTCGGAGATTGGAAGTCGTTTATACTCTAGTCCGCGCTCTGGGGACTTAGAGTACTCCGCTCCGCACTTCGGGGATTCGGAGATTGGAAATCGTTTATACTCTAGTCCGCGCTCTGGGGACTTAGAGTACTCCGCTCCGCACTCTGGGGATTCGGAGATTGGAAATCGTTTATACTCTAGTCCGCGCTCTGGGGACTTAGAGTACTCCGCTCCGCACTCTGGGGATTCGGAGATTGGAAGTCATTTATACTCTAGTCCGCGCTCTGGGGACTTAGAGTACTCCGCTCCGCACTCTGGGGATTTGGAGATTGGAAGTCGTTTATACTCTAGTCCGCGCTCTGGGGACTTAGAGTACTCCGCTCCGCACTCTGGGGATTCGGTGATTTGGAATCGTTCGTACGAGTCTGTATGTCGCGCAGAATAATGTAATTTATCATCCAATTAAGAGATATAGAAACTTCATAGAAAATGTGGCTTCAAGCCTTTATTAATGAAAATCAACTAAACTGCTCGATTACAACTTCAAAAGGAAACTAAGTCATTATTGAATGGAAACATGCAGAAAACAATAGTGCCTATAACAAGAAGGGGAAACATACTAATTGTAATAGTGCCGCAAATGTTCACTGTTCCATGCTCGGGGGAGTGTCGCGCCATCAACGGTCGCTAGCTTGAATGTTCCTTCTCCAAGCTTCCATTCAATGGCGTATGGAGCTTCCCAGCTGGGATTCATGCGTGATGGTACCGGGAAGACTCGTTTCAGAACGAGATCTCCCACATCAAAGATTCTTGGGCGGACTCTGTCGTCATAGTAACGCTTGACTCGATGTCTATGCGCCACCGCCCTTAATTCAGCTTCTTCCCGCTTTTCATCGATGCATTCCAGTGATTCCAGCAAGAGGTTTTGGTTCGTCTTGGGATCGTAGTATGTCACTCGGTGCGATGGAACTTTAAGTTCCACGGGTATTACGGCTTTAGAGCCGTATGCCAAGGCGAACGGAGTGTGGCCGGTTGTGGACTTGTGGGTAGTTCTATACGCCCATAATGCTGTCGGGAGTTCATCTACCCATTTGCCTCCAACCTTCTCCAGACGCTTCTTTAGTATGGACTTGATTATTTTGTTAACGGCCTCGACTTGTCCGTTAGCTTTTGGGTGTGCAACGGCGGCGAACTTTTTCTCGATGTCGTACTTTAAACAGAACTCTTTGAACTCTCTACTTTCGAATTGCGTTCCGTTGTCTGTAATGATGGTGCGTGGAAGGCCAAAGCGGCAAATAATGTTTCGTACAACGAAGTTAATGACCTTCTTAGAGGTGATAGTGGCCAAAGGTTCTGCCTCAGCCCATTTCGTGAAATAGTCGACTGCAACTATTGCGTATTTCGCACCACCTTTGGATAGAGGCAAAGAGCCGATTATGTCGATTCCCCAGATCGCAAATGGCCAAGGACTGATCATTTGTGTGAGTTCCGTTGACGGAGCCCTCGGGATTTTTGCATATCTTTGACACTTGTCGCATTTTCTTGCGTAGTCCGCGGCATCCCGGTTTACGGTGGGCCAGTAATATCCATAGCGGAGGATCTTCTTTGCTAGCGTTTGCCCCCCAGTATGGTCGCCGCATTCCCCTTCGTGGACTTCCCTCAAGACTCGCTTTGTTTCATCATGAGCGATGCACCGTAACAATGGGACTGAGAATCCTTTCCGGTACATGGATCCATCCTGCATTATGTACCGCGCAGCCTTTCGAAGGACCTGTCGTCTTTCGCTTCTTTTTTCTAGTAAAGTCCCAGTTGTCAGGTACAGTTTGAATGGGGTTATCCACGAGTCCTTCTCGATCTCTGTTTCCAACACGCGATCGATTTTCATCTCGTCTACACTCGGGGCATGCAAGACTTCAACGGGATACAATCCCATTTGTTGAACATCGTCGGTACTTGCGAACTTAGCCAACAAGTCGGCTTCTTTGTTTTGTTCTCGCGGGATATGTGAAATGTCATAACGCTCAAGATTTGATAGTAGTTCTTGGACCTGAACGAGGTACGGAGCAAGCTTTCGTCCTTTTGCTTGGTAGTCTCCTCGTACTTGGTAAACCACTAACTGCGAGTCACAAAAGATTTCGACTGATTCGATCCCGAGTTCTTTGATGAGCTTCAAGCCAGCGATCAGTGCTTCATATTCAGCTTCGTTGTTCGTAGCCGGGAAATCGAGCTTCAGGGCATAACAGATTGATCGGTTTTCCGGAGTTATAAGAACTACGCCCGCGCCGGAGCAACGGTCGTTTGATGCACCGTCAGTGTATAATTTCCATCGAATGGGGGGAATGATGTCGTGATCGTCCGGTTTGATGGGTATGGTAAATTCAGCGATGAAGTCTGCTAACGCTTGCCCTCGGATGGCTCTCCGTGGTAAGTACGCGATATCGAATTGGCTCAACTCGATGTTCCATTTTAGCAATCTTCCAGAAGTTTCCGGTCGTTGAAGTACCTGCCTCAGGGGTTGATCGGTATAAACGCCGATTGAATGCGCTTGAAAGTATGGGCGCAGCTTGCGTGATGCAATCACCAAGCAATAAGCCAATTTCTCGATTTAGGGTAATTCTTCTCTGCCCCCGTTAAACGCTTGCTAACATAATACACCGGCTTCTGGACTCGATCCTCCTCACGAACCAAAGCTGCGCTTATCGCATGAGGGGATATAGCCAAGTAAACGTACAACGTCTCATGGTCAACTGGTTTAGATAGCATTGGTGGGCTCTCCAGATGCCTTACCAGGTTCTGGAATGCTTCCTCGCAGCTAGACGTCCATTCAAAATTCCTCTTTCCTTTCTTTATTATGTCAAAGAACGGGATGCACTTGTCAGTTGCCTTGGATATAAATCGACTCAGCGCAGCTACTTTTCCGTTCAAGCTCTGTACCTGCTTTATAGTCCTGGGCGCTTGTACATCTCGAATGGCTTGGATCTTTTCTGGGTTGGCTTCGATTCCCCTAGCGTTGACGATGAATCCTAAAAACTTCCCTGATGCAACGCTGAAAGAACACTTCAGCGGGTTGATCTTCATTCCATAGAACCTGAGTATGTTAAACATTTCAGCTAAGTCTTGAATGTGGTCGTTTGACCGTCGTGACTTCACGAGCATGTCATCCACATAGACTTCCATGGTTTTGCCCAGCTGGTCCTTGAACATTCGATTCACCAGACGTTGGTAAGTTGCTCCAGCATTCTTTAATCCAAAGGGCATCACTACATAGCAATACAGCCCGACATTTGTAACGAAGCTGGTGTGTTCTTGGTCCGGAATATGCATTGGGATTTGGTTGTATCCTGAGTACGCATCCATGAATGACAATAATTCGTGTCCTGCTGTGGAATCGACCAACTGATCGATCCTAGGCAACGGGAAACTGTCCTTAGGGCATGCTTTGTTCAAGTCGGAATAATCTACACAAGTCCTCCATTTCCCATTCGCCTTCTTTACTAACACGGGGTTGGAGACCCACTCCGGGTAGAGGGCGTCGCGGACGAACCCATTTGCTTTGAGTTTGTCCACCTCCTCTCCAAGAGCGGCGGATCTCTCCGGATCCATTCCTCTCCTTTTTTGCTTGACTGGGACGTATTTCGGGTCTATGTTCAACATATGACTCGTGATGGCGGGAGAAATCCCACACATATCAGAATGCGTCCAGGCAAAAACATCAAGGTTTGCCCGGAGGAAATCGCTAAGGTCTTCAGTCATTGCGGGGCCTAACTGTGATCCGATCTTCAGTATTCGCGAAGGGTCATCACGGCTAACTGAGATGTCAATTGTTAATTCAACCGGTGCCGCCTTCTCTTCCCTGGGTTTCTCATCGTCGTCTCTCGGATCTATATCTCCGTAGACCCAAGAACTATGCCCGAGCCAGGGCTCGGGCACTACTTGTCAATTATTCATATTGAGGATGCGAACGGGATTGTCCGCTACCTTTCCTTTCTCCCTCCGGTGGGCCTCTCGGAGCTAGGCCACATAACAAGAACGACCAGCTGCTTGGTCACCGTGAACAATGCCTACTCCTTTGTCAGTCGGAAACTTCAAAGTCAAACACCACGGGGCTAGTGCCGCCCTAAATTCAGCCAAGGCCGGCCGACCCAAGAAAACATTATACGGAGAGTCCACATCCAAAACTACAAAGGGTAGAATTTGTACCCTCCGACGCTCGCCTTGTCCCAGTTCAACTGGTAACTCGACATATCCTACCGCATCAGTTGCAGTGCCGTTAAAGCCGTGGATACGAGCTTTGGATGGTTTCAAGTCTTTTGTCTCTAGCTTCATCTGATCATAGGCCTTCTTGAAGATGATGTTGACTGAACTTCCACAATCAATCAAAATTCTTTTTACATATGCTGGTCCGATCGTTGCAGATATGACCATGGGATCGACGGTCGGAGCCTCTACCTGATCAGCGTCTCTGTTCCTGAACACAATATCGTCTGTCATCACGCGCTGCTGCTTAGCAGGGGCCCCGTCCTCTACGTTCGAACAGCACTCAAAATCTGCATGCTTCAAGGAGCTTGCATATCGTTCCATCTCTTGCCAGTTCTTATCTGTGGGATGAGGTCCGCCGATAATTGTATTTATGACCAGTCTTCCAACAGTCCGAGCAGGCTCCTCAGGATGACGTGGAGCTGGTGCACGACCTGGGTTGGACGTTGCCTGTCCTCCTCCTTGTGGATCCTTTACGAATTCTTGCAACTTCTTTTGTCTGATCAATTTCTCGATAGCATCATGCAGGTGTCTGCATTCTTCCGTGTTGTGTCCATAAGTTTCATGGAAGCGGCAGTATTTCCCAGTCCGCTTCTGTTCTTCAGTTGATTCTTTTGGACGTGGTTTTCTGTACTGAAAAGTATTGCAGGTGGATAGGTAAATGTTCTCAAGTGGGGCGTTTAGCGGAGTGTACTCGCTGTAGCTTGGAATTCTCGACTTCCACTTCCCCGCTTCTTTCCTCTTTCCTTGACTTCTTCCTCCGGACTCTTTGGGCTGCACAGGCTTACTCTGGGCATTGACTTGGACCTTTCCCGAATTGTCTCCAGATTGTTTCACAGCAATGTTGCTCTTGATTGACTCTTGGGCAGGTCCCGGTGTCTTATCTCGTCGTACCCACTTAGCTTCCTCTCTTCTTATGAACTGGTGTGCCTTGGAGTAGAAACGCTCTAGCATAGCCGGAGGTTTTCCTGCCAGCCAGTCTCCAAATTCAGAATCCGGATCTACACCTCTCATTACAGCCATTAGGATTGCATGGTCGTTGGGATTACTGACTTCAGTTGCCGCAACGTGGAATCTTTGTAAGTACTCCTTCAGCGACTCTCCGGGATTCTGGATTACACTCGACAGAGACATCACGTCCTTCGGGCGTGTAGTGTGTATCCTGAATTGCTCAATAAACTTCTTTGCCAACTCCTCGAAATTTGATACGGATCGTGGAGGAAGTCGGGTGAACCACATAGTAGCGATCCCAGATAGAGTAATCGGAAAGCACCTACACTTGGTGGGATCATTTGCTCTGGCTGAATCCATCATCCATTCATACCTCATTACATGTTGTCTGGGGTCAGTCTTTCCTTCGTATGCAGGAATGGTTGGCATGCTAAACTTCTTGGGGTACGCCGCTTGCAGCACAACATCCGTGAATGGAGTATGACTACTTGACACTCCCCAGTCGTCATTTGATAAGCCCTGATTTTCTTTCATCAGTTGCCTGATCATGGCTGTCAGATCGGGTGTCTGTATGGAAGCTGGGAGGTTGGAGTCAGTTCTACGCGCCTGTCCATGCTGATGCCTCCTTTCCTGGCGATCTGCCAATCGTGCGTCGTGAGGTTCAACATTGTTAGCATTTTGATGATCTGGAGCTCCATCCTCCATCTGTATTCCGGTTCGGAAGCTTCCAGTTCTGGCTTGGTCGCGGTCTCCAGCAGTTCGAACAGCAGCATCCGCCCTTGCAGCTTCAGTCTTACGGCGTCTACGCCTGGGTGGTTCATCAGAAGAAGTAGAGCTGTCAGATGAGGAATAAGCAGCCGGATTGCCCCCAGCATTCTGTTGCTGCTGTTGAGTGAGTTGTGCCATCAGGTTGGCATTAGCTTGCATCTGTTCTCCCAGTTGTCTCCTGCTTTCCCTAAGTTCTCTCATCAAGTCATTGAACTCTACTCTGGTGACAACTGGAGTCTGTTCTTGAGCGGCAATCCCTGCACTCGGGATCGCAGGTTGATTGCTAGGTCCTGCTTGTTGTACGCTAGCAGTCTCTCGGGCATCCGCATTAAGAGAAGCTGACCTGGTATGTGGTCTCGCCATTGTAGAGTTATTGGTATGAACTCTGAGTAGAATCAACGGATGTCCTATCAGTAAGTCGGATCTTCTTTGGGATATTTGTTCAATCCAGTAGCTTCAAAGCAGATCCCTGAGGTCTGAGAATTCGATTCTCGGTGAAAGCACCAAAGTGTTAGCACCAAAATTGGTCACTAACCTCGTTCAGAAAGATTGTGTAGAGATATAAGTGATGAAAGTAAATTAAACAGAGAAGACAATGCTAATTTAAATGCAGAAAGTAAGAACACCAAATTTATAGTGGTTCAGCGTAATTGCCTACGTCCACTTTGTTCAACTTTATTGATTTCCTTTATGGTTGATTACAAATAAAATTCGTGAATCAAATGCTTGAGTGAAGTGATTGAGTAGAGAAGATGAGTCTTGAAAATGGCAGAGTCTCCCCGGTGTTTTCTCTCCAAAAGAGGATCCCTTTCACTGTGACCCTGCCCCTCTATTTATAGGCAAAGATGGGCTGGACTTCCCAAGTGGGCTGATTGCCGAACGTTCCAGCCCGAGTACAGTGGTCGCCGTATGCCGAGCAAGGTTCGCTGAACGATCTGCGCCGAACCATTCCTTCTATGCCGAACGGTATGCTGGTTAGTTGTGTTGAATGTCTCCTGGATGTCGAGTATTACGCCGAACACCATGGGATGCCGAGTACTCTTGTATGCCGAGCAGCCTTGATGCCGAGCGACCTTGTATGCCGAGCAGTCTTGATGCCGAGTACTCTGGTATGCCGAGCGACCTTGTATGCCGAGCAGTCTTGATGCCGAACAGCCTTGATGCCGAGTACTCTGGTATGCCGAGCGGTCTTGATGCCGAGCAGCCTTGATGCCGAGCACTCTGGTATGCCGAGCAGTCTTGATGCCGAGTACTTATGGGATGCCGAACACTAGTTGACGCTGAGCATAGGTTGTTGCCGAGTGCCAGTTGATGCCGAACACTACTTGACGCCGAGTACCCTTGTTGCCGAGTACTACGCCGAGTAGTCTCGATGCCGAGTGCTTTTGATGTCGAGTGCTCTCGTATGCCGAACACTGCTGAGTACTACGCCGAACACTCCTGGACGCCGGACACTATGGATGCCGAGTACTACGCCGAGTACTCATGGATGACAGTTGCTTCGCCGAACACTCCTGGATGCTGGACACTCTCTGATGCCGAGCACTTATTGCCGAGTACTAGTTGCCTGGTCAAATCCCCAAGAAACAGTTTCATACTCCGTACTTTTGCTAAATCGTTTAAATCTCTTTATCGTTTCCTTGAAAGTGCAGGATTGTGTGTTTTAAAAATAACATTTCACATTTTCAAATGGAAAAGTCCGGAATTAAGCGAATCAGTAAAAGAAAGGGGTCATAGTCCTCGATTTTTCTGAAATGTTTAAATCGCTTCCTCGTTCTTTTGAAAATGTAAGCTGTAAAAATTTTGGAAACAATTTTAATTTATATTTTGAAACAACTTTTTAAAAATAAAGAATTTTCAAAACACGTGATTAAATTAGCAATATCAGTATTGCGGGAGAATCGCTTGTAAATCCATTTCAAAATTGACGAGTACTGAAGTTAACACGTCAAAATCTCATCAAAATAACTGGCATCAAAATATAATGCCAAATGAATTTTCATTCATCAAAAATGTCACAAGAATCTTCTCAAAGATAGAAAGGGATATCATACCCTAAACTTGTATTCATAACAAGTCAATAACACATGAATTCACCAATACACAAAAATTGACAAAACTTGTCAATAGAAATCACGAAAATTGGTGAAGCACAAATTCTAGAAATCATCACAAGAAATCCAGAAATCACAAAAAGAGGGGGGGGGGGAGAGGCCTATCAGAAAACGGGAGTATGAAAACTCCAAAACACCGGTATCACAAGACGAGACGCTATCTCATGGTGGATAACCATTAAAGTTTCACACAGGAATGGTCCGAAGACCGTGGGTCGCTATCCCATGCGTGTGAGTCGGAATCACACAGATTGAGGTCTAGGTTAACCTCGCAGAGAAAGAGACATCGCACATTTGCTAGTCTAAACCATAAAAAGGAAAAGGGAAATGCCTATCACAAAATGGGAGCATGAAAACTCCAAAACACCGGTATCACAAGATGAGACGCTATCTCATGGAAGCCATCCATTAAAGTTTCACACAGGAATGGTCCGAAGACCGTGGGTCGCTATCCCACGCGTGTGAGTCGGAATCACACAGATTGAGGTCTAGGCTAACCTCGCAGAGAAAAAGACATGGGTGAGTGGAATCACACAAATTAAGGTCCAGACTAACCAAAAAGCAAAAAGGTATGTGTGAATGGAATCACACAAGTGGTGTCTAGTCTAACCTTGCAAACAAAAAGATATGTGTGAGTCGGAATCACACTAATTAAGGTCCAGACTAACCAAAAAGCAAAAAGGTATGTGTGAATGGAATCACACAAGTGGTGTCTAGTCTAACCTCGCAAACAAAAAGATATGTGTGAGTGGAATCACACAAATTAAGGTCCAGACTAACCAAAAAGCAAAAAGGTATGTGTGAATGGAATCACACAAGTGGTGTCTAGTCTAACCTCGCAAACAAAAAGATATGTGTGAGTGGAATCACACAAATTAAGGTCCAGACTAACCCAAAAGCAAAAAGGTATGTGTGAATGGAATCACACAAGTGGTGTCTAGTCTAACCTTGCAAACAAAAAGATATGTGTGAGTCGGAATCACACTACTGCGGTCTAGACTAACCTTGCGAACAAAGAGATACGTGTGAGTTGGAATCACACCACTGCGATCTAGTCTAACCTTGCAAACAAAAAGACATCGCACAATTGCTAGTCTAAATCATAAAATGATCGTCATGATCAACGAGAAGTGTCAATTACACTAAGCTAGTAAATATAAAAGTTTAGCTTCATGTCCCATAACCACTTGCTTAACTTAAATATTTACGAACAAACTGTAAATCTACACTAGAAAATTGTCACAAAAGGTTCAATCGAACAAGTCCAGGAGTTAACCGACGAAGTAAACGCAAGCGTTTCATACCACTTGTTTTACTAGGCCGTTTAATTCAATTTCTCATACGAGTGAAATAAAGGCTTGTATATACTAATAGATTGGAAAACGGTTTAAGAAAAAGAGCTTTGTAGTAAAATAGTTTTGAAATCGTTTGTAAAAAGGGGATTTTAATATTTACTACTAGTATAGAAAACCTTTATATTTTTAAAGTGACAAATCACAAAAATGATTGTAGAAACAATCAATCACAAGAATTCACATACGAAGATGTGAATGGAATCCAAAGAAATCGATACTGAATCCATCAGAAAGTATGTTCACAAAAATCCCGAAGAAAATGTCATCAAAGTTGCTAATAAATGATAGCAACAAATCGGGGAAATAATCAAGAATCGATTAAATTTGGAAACCAAGTCAATTCACTAAAATTTCACATTCGAAGACGTGAATAAAATCCAAAGAATTCGATTCCAAATTCATCAAAGTAGGAATACCCAAAAATTCTAGAAGTAGAAGTTATCAAAATCGACAAAGTTGATAACAACTAATTAGAAAAGAAGAATCGATTATCAACTGGAAAAACAAAGCAAAACGAGTAGAAATGCATAAATGACTTCAACAAAAGTAAGAATCAAGTCAATGTCGAAGCCAACAATTAATAGCCGCAGTCGAGTACAAAATGAATCAATCATCATTATCAAAGAAACCAACGGCAAACAAAATCAGAGTTTTGAAAATCAAGAAATTAGCAATTTCTCAAAAACAAAGTGACCGAAGTCAAATGGAATTCAAGATGAGGAAAACACAAAATATCAAGTTCAAAATCGCTGAGATTCAAACTAGATGTGAATGAGAAATAAAAAATTACTCAATTTGCAACTGGTCCAGCTATTTTTCATCACAGTGTAACAGGTACACAATGACACTCATAGCATAGAACAAAAGTGGAACAAAGTCCAAAAGTCAAAATGGCTTTAATTTGCCAAATTAAAACAAAATCAACATCGGCTAAATCAATTCAGAGCCGAAAACACAAGAATAAGCGTTAGGAATTCATACCTAACAGTCAAAAATAGTCATATGTAAAGATGAGAGATAAAACATCGAAAAATAGTTGTAACACATGCTCCATCTAAGTTATGTTTTATAATTGTCCTAAACCCCAGGCTCTGATACCAAGCTGTGACGCCCCACCTCTATACCCACGCTAGCCAAGAACACTACGGTGTAGTGCTGTCAACTAGCACGGAGAATAAGGCTGTTGAGGAGCGACCTTCTATGTAATTGCTTTGTGCGAGCACCGATATGTCAGATAATAAAACATTGCATTTCATCTTTAGAGGAAACCCGACATACCGATACAAACTCAAAGCTACTACACAGTGGCTATAATAGTTTAGGACAATAGATATAAAAATAACACAGATAACATAAATGCGGAATACAGATGGAACGAAAAGTCTCATATATATAATAACTGATATCAGTTACAATACATTTGACACAATACATATGATACAACTACAACTGTCGACTCAAGAAGTTATATATACAAGTACATTATCGACTAATATACATGAATACATTATCATCTTAAAACAGACACACTGACTACTACAACACTACGAAGACCACTTCAGATGATATAAAAAGTCTTCATAGCTCTAGCAGCAACCCAAAGCTAAAAATCTACGACCTGTAAATACTCGGTCTGACCCGAGTATTACATTCAAAAGAAAATAATACCCGGATCAGTCTAATTCAAACTCAGTTATTAGCGCATAGAAGCAATAATAATCAATCTCAATATAGATGACAGTCACTGAAATCTCGTATATCCAACTCTCGATACGAGAATTGGATAACGGCAGATATAACACTAAACAGTGTTAATCCACAAAACAGAAATCCAAAGCAGTTTAAGCAATTGAAATGTCAATTTAAAAACATCAATGCTAATTGGCTGCAGTACACGCTAACGTGTACTGCCTCGCTAATACAGCCTACGAATTACGCAACAGGTCGATGAATTAAGAACAAAAGAGATATCGATTAAAATCTGTCAATTCGGTGTGGCTGCAGTGCACGCACGCGTGCACTGCCTCGCCACAACAGAATATAAAGTCACCACAAGGGACAAGGGTAAAACTGCTACGAAAATGCAGCCACCACTTGTATTTAAGGGCAAGGCTGCATCAGTGAAATGAAACAGTATATCCAGTGAAAGAGCCAACAAGTGAAACAAGTTTAACATGTCGCAAAGCAAGGCACAGAGAAATAGCAACTGAAGGCGAGAGCACCAAAGATATGGCACTACAACACACGGACACATATATATCAGAGAAACCATGGAGCAACAGCATGAATGCATAAAACTGGACAGAGCAACACATACTCGAAGTGAACAGTGGAAGAGCAAGTGCACCCCGAAACAGTTCAGCTCAAATGAGCAAGTGCACATGAGAAGACTGCACATGGACAAAATGTTCCAGATGTGCAGCAATGAACTGCACATGGCGGTGCACATATAATGACCCAGCCAAATGAAGGTGTAAGCAAACAGGGGTATGGCTTAATCCAAATGGCAAACACAAGACATCAACAAACATGACAATGATGTGCAGAGGTATGCATATGAAGTATACACATGAATACAAGTCAAAATGCTCAGATCAAATGGAACAAACTAGTGAACAGCAGCCACAATGGCAACTAAAAATGGCAACAGTGAGATAAACTATAGCAAGGTAAAGGAAGCACAGCTACAAAGTGTACACAGTGAAGTCTACATGAAAATGATCAAAAGTACACAGGGAAGTCAAATGTAAAACTGCAACAACAATGTCTACAGTGCAGTAACTACAGAAATGAGCAATCAAGTAACCAGAGCTACCCAAGGTTCAGATGAACTATGTTTGAGTCTAGTAACAACATACATGAATGCAGAACCTACTCTAGTTAGTGAATAAATGCCAACTGCCTCTAAATGTTGCAAGTGTAACAGTTCAAGCATATACAGCAAGCAATTCAAAGAACAGTGCAGAGATGATCAAGTCAGGTGATATGTACAGTAAACATATGTCAAAGCTGTGATGCAAATAGTGAAGAACACTATCAAATCATATGGAAAGAGGAATCAAACAGGCATAGTACCAAAAACATATCAGGAGACCAGTTCATAGTCAAAGAAGATGATAAACAGGTATGCAGTGACAATACACAAGGTAAGATGAAATGTCAAGTTCATTGTCTTCTCACAGGAGGTACAAAATCACTTTCGAACAAGGCATCAAGCTAAACTGTACATGAATATGAACCCTGGGTTCATAGATAAATAGTTCAAAATAGACATTTTCACGTGAAAGTTTTAAAACAAAGACTGTTTTTTACAAAAGTATCACTCAAGGAAACACAAATAGGCCAAGTTGATTAGCAGGTATCATAGGCAAGGGTACACAGAGACATAGTGCAAAACATAGAGGAAAATAGATAAGGACAAAGGAATCAAGGCATTCAAGCCTGGGAATAATACAATTCCAATTGCAACTGGGAATATCAAAGTGTTACAAGCCTAGCAAAGTTCGACAATCGTCGAAGGCTGATATCAATGATGTCACGGTAGAAATTCGCGAAATAAAAATACAGTTTAACCAGAGAAATCGAAACCGTGAGCATCCAATAAATCAAACATAGAAATTCACAATTTGAACAATTCAGAAATCAACCAGTAAACCAGGGTATCAATGATATATCGAATTAGATGTGAGGGAATTAACCACTCACCTTAGCCACGAATGGAAGACGAAGCGTAGCGATGAGGAAGAGGAACGAAGTCAAGCCAGAGCTACAACAATCGACGAAGGCAAAAGTCCAAATCACCTTCTCAAGCAAAGCCGAGCACTAAGGGAACGAAGCCCCAAATCAGAAAAACCCTAAATCGCGAATCGCCTGTAGGGGAGGAGAGAAACGCCACTTTGTTTTGAACGCGAGAAAATGAACGTGAATGGAGAGGGTAAGAGGCCTTTGTCAGATAATAAGGGTGAAGGGGAATAGATTTGTTAATGGGCCAAGCAATAATATTAAGCCCATTGAATTTATAAATAGCAAACCATGATAATAAAACACTTTGGTGATATTTAAAACACGATTTGAATCCATTAGAACAACGGATTCGAACACGATAAAAATTCATATTTAGGATTTTAAATACGAATAGACGATGTCATATTTAAATAAAATATTTAAATATATTATCGTATAAATGCGGGTTGTTACACACAGATTCTCACATTCGCAGCGGATAAAATATAATATCAAATAATATTCTTTACACAAAGAAAGCTGTATCAGTCATTTACATTTTTATACATCAGGGTTACAACTATTTATATATGAACTGGACAGTTATACAACTTGTTCCAGACTACAATCTATATAGACTTCATAGTATCATATACACAGCGGAATACTCCATACGTTCCTGTCATCCAGCTCGCCACCTGAGCTCTAGAACGTCCTTACCTGAAATCTGTAATACTCGGTCTGACCCGAGCATTACATCAAAGTAACACCCTGGTCAGGCTGGAAACCAGCGTGAGTAAACTCATCTAACATGAAATTTCAATCCATAGAACTTATTTAAACCCGGGGTAACTCGTACTTTACTACAAGTAAACAACTTATATAATCAACACTTATTTTCACAAAACAATATCTAAGTATCCAACTTAGTTTAAATGGTCCATATTATCCCAAACCAGCCTATTGATTTCACATATCAATCTATAAAGAATTATAGAAGATTTCAAATCGAAGTGGTTTCGGGTATTTACCGATACCCGACCCCAGTCTCTTCGAGTCCCATGTCATCCTAACCCAAATTATTCTAATAATGAAATACAATTCAAACTTTAGATGCAAGATATCGCTCTTACATAGTAATTCATCAATAAGAGATAACTTAATTATCACTATTTCACCCGAAACATAACATATCACAAATCTCTTCATATAAAAATATCAACCAATTCAAGACATTTAACATCATTCAATATATCTTAATCATCTATAAGCAAGATAAATTAATTGTACCATTTCTAATTAATTTAATTACTTTTAAACCCTGCTTACTTAACATTAATTAATTACAACCATTAATTAATCCTTCTTTAATTATCAATCTAAATTAATTATCCATAATTACTTCCATTAAGTAATTATCCCATTAGTTAATTATCATTAATTAATTAACCTTTAATTATTAATTATTCTCTAATTACTAATTAAATTAATTAACCCTTAACAAATTAATCCTTTAATTATTTAAGCAAGTAATCTCTACTTAATTAATCCCTAATTTCTAATAAATTAATCCTTAATTAATTTATAACCCTTAATTATTAATTAATTAATTAATCCTTAATCATTAATTATTTAATTTCTCTTTAATTACTTTATTCATTTAATTAAGCATTAATTATCCAAGACCTTGATTAACTTGAAGATAAACCATTTATCTTTATTAATTACATTGATTAATTAACCTTAATTACTTTCCTTAATTAATTAATCTTAAATTATTAACCAATTAATTAATTAATCCTCTTTAATTACTTTTATTAATTAATTAATCTTATTCACCAAAACTTAATAAATTAAAAGATAAGTCATTTATCTTAATTATCTTCTTACTTATCATTTAAAATCATATTTAATAAACTTGGGATTAATTTTATCATTAATCTAGCTTCATCCTTCTTTATATGTTTAACAGTTTTTTTTTTTAAAAAAACTTCAGTTTTAAATTTTTAAACTGTTTAAAAACATTTACACTCGCGTTTACTCGAAGAAAACTCCGAGTCACCTCCCCTTTTTACCCGAGTTCCCTCTCGAGCATGCTTCCCTTTCTTCCACTCCAAACAAACTAATACCCTGATACGCTGTGCACCTGCACCTATCCACGGCGAAGTTCCGGCCTTCAAGACCACCGCCGATAAGTCAACTTCGACTTACTCCTCCGTTTCCGACCACCCAAATCCTGGATCGAGTACGAATTCGAATTTCGAGCAACCTCGATCCTCCCCTGGAACAACCCGATCATCTAAAGCCTCCACGCTTCGCCACTCCGATGATTTGGAGCTTCGCCACTTTGATCAGACCCTCGTCAGAGTTCCTTGCTTCGATTCTCCTACCTCTGACCCAACTCGATACATCGATGACGACACAGAAGTTCGAAGTTTGACCACGACCAAAACCTGAGCTAAACCCTATTTCGTCGCCACCGCCACGGTGATCGTAAAATCAAATGAGCATTTTCCCCAGCTCGCCTGCTCCCTCGCTAACTCCAGTAGCGATTCCGAGATCCCAAACCTCGTCGATCACCAGAAAAGCCTCCAAAACACCAAACTCGTTCAACACTCGATTCCTCTTGATTTAAAAGCTTAAAAATCATGATTCTTTTTCTAAAAATCATAGATTTTGAAAACACAACTGATTATATTCATGAATCATCCAATTATTTATATCGAAATTTCGATATGATTTAAGTTTCACTGTTTTTCCTCTTTTATTTTTAAAACTAACTTCAAATTGAACTTAATAATATTTTTAAAATTGACATCTTGTTATAACAACCAATATTTGTTTATACATTGAAGTCTAAAGAATATCAGATGAAGAGCAATTAAATTTTGAATCCTACTTGCAACCTGGAAGAGAAGAATAGAGCTAAACACTGACATGCATTCAAAAATATTCATAGTATATATATATGAAATCATATAAAACAATCAGACAAACACTTTTATAATTTATTTAAAGTTTACTGCATGCAACAAGGTTTTAAACAGAATTTAAAACTTTTAAATAAGAATTGTTTACTCATAAATCTTGGAAGAACAGAGAACACTGGATAGTTCATAACTTAAAAAGATTAAGTGTAGTAAGATTTGATTTTTGAACTTGTTTTAATCTGTTTGAATTTGAAACAGAGACTAACTCCTTTATTCAGGTATGCAGACAGTATTACAACATTGAACCAGGCAAAATTTAACTATCTATATATAAACATAATTTCATCATGCAAACAAATTTCATAGAGTTAATTCAATGATTTATCACCAGCATAAATTTTAAACAGGTTTAAGCATAAATAAAAGTAGCAGTTCACTCACCTCTTTGTAAAGACAGAGGAATAGGTTTTAGATTTCAATCTGGAAATATTTTGAAATGGTATGGAAATTTGCTGAGATGAATTTGAATCTTGAATTGTTAGCTTGCTTCCGATCTTTGAAGCTTTAATCCCAGGTTGAAGATGTTGTTGATTTAGTTGTTTTATACTTATTCTAGTTTGGCCTTCTCAGATTTTTGTTCTTTCCTTTTCTTTGATTTCAGATTTATGTTGTTTTTAATTCTATGGTTTTGAAAATGAGAAGATAGAAAAAAAATAGAGAAGAGGAGATAGATGTATTTATAATCTTGATTTATCTTTTATTTAAAAATGAAAAGAAAACAAATTACATGACACTTGTAATTCGCATGAAAGTATTTGCTTACATTTGTAAAACTATATGCTAAAAATTTTCCACTTGTATTTAGCATGTGTTAATAAATTATAATATGTTTTTATAAATCTTTATATTTATTTTCCTATTTAGATAATAAAATTTTCTTAATTTATATTTGCAAAATCTTTTAAAGAAACTAACATAAAACTAATTATATACTAAATAAATTCACACATATATATATATATATATTATTTTTAAATCCAATTTATTTTAAGATATTTATCTTTTGAATTTCAAATTCAAATCCAATTTCAATTTAAAATCAGCTCATTTAAATATATATATTTAAACAACACATATTTAATTTGTTTGAAAATAATATTTTTCTATTTAAAATCTTCTTATGTCTATATATATATACAATCATTATTATTTGTTTTAAAAGATTAATTTGTAAAATATTAAGTAATTATATTAGAAGATTATCAAATATTTATTCCAATATCTAAAATCCAATTTTTATTATATTTTCAAATTCACTTATATAACCAGATATCTTTTATTATCAGAATTTTATCTGTTCAATTTGAATAAACCAGTTAATTATCTAATTACTGGATGTCCAAAAATCTGGGTTATCACAATAGTCTAGTTTGTATTTACAATGTTGATCAATATAATTAAAATACCAAATACCACATTTGAAAATTGTTGTATAAAAGTAATACACAACTTTTGACAAAAGACGCGAATAATGGGTTTACAATAAATGAGTAACGTTGTTGAAATCAAATTACGACATATAGAAATTATTGAAAAGGTAGATATACAACGTATAAATATTATCGTCAAATAATGTCACAATATTTGAAATATGTTTTAATTGGCTATCTCATAACATTCAAAAAACGTAGTAAATTGTTTTTAAATTTTTTTGTGTTTTCACTATATTTATGTTTTGTTATAACTGACTTTTCTACAACATTTTATACAACATTCAAATAAATATTGTAAAAAATACCCCCTCTTTCACAACTGTGGATATAATAACATAACGATAAATGTTGTTAAAATACACTAACTAAATTTATTCATTGTTGTAAACTGGTGTTTTTGTTGTAGTGTATATAAACCAACGGTGTCTGTATAAAATTTTTCTATCCTATGGTTAAGTGATACGGATATCTATCATTTCAATCCATAATTTAAATAAATACGGGTATATATCTTTTCAACCCGCAATCCCAAATTCAATGTCAATGAAAATCGCTTGGGTTTATCATTTCAACCCATAACGATTTTCTCCTATTCTATAAAATCGTTCGGGTATGTATCATTTCAACCCATAGGGAATATTATACTAACAGGGAACTTGCAGAGTGAGAACAATAATGATAATAATATAACATATCAACAACAAGCATATATCATCAATAACAGATATAATATAAGTAACATATCATGGTGTCAGATGTCACATGTAACGACCCGTAAATTTTAGATAATTTTATTTATTTATTTATATATTTAATTGAAATTTTGTGGAACTTTAAACAATAAAATTTTGAAATTTAAATTTAATATTTGAAATGCGTCTGTTTTAACATAGCAAATGGTAAATTTTCATCTGATAATATTGAAGTTTATTTTCTAGTGTAATTTTATTCCAATTTATATCAGTTAAAAATTGATGATAATAAAAATGTTCCAAAACCTAAATATGTCAACATGAGAAAATTTATTTAGAACACTCTGAATCAGACTGCGAAATTCGTTTCGCGAAATTCGGACGTTTCTAGCTCTGTTTGGATTTTTCCGCACGGAATAGCGACGTATATCGGTACCGATTATCGACTTTTGATCGGATGATCGTACCACTGACATCTGTATACCGTTTTAATCGTCTCGTCGTGTTGATCACCGTAGTATATTCATATTTGAGTTGCGGTGTCTAGTACGCGATGAAACCGCGATACGGTTAATCGTACTGGTATTCAATTTGTAATCTTTCATTCCCACCATCATTCAATCAGCTACCAGTTGAAAACCAACGGTCATAGCTTTAATATTTCTTGAATACAGCTCCTTGACTTTTGCTACTTCTTAACGTTTGCTTTTTCCACCTTTTCGTGTTGCTGGTTCACACTTTTAAGAAGAAATAAAAACCCAATAGACATATATTATAATATATTTCGTGCACTGTACATCTTTCATTTTGGATCTGAGAAAACGTTGCCTGTTCATTCCCAACCTTCTTCCTCTTTTACATTTATTCGCTTCCTTATGTCATTCGGCCTCAACTCTTCACCGATCCTCCTCCCCATGATCGGCCACCACAACTCCTCCTTGCTCTCGTCTTTTTCCCCACGTGACAGCCGAGCAGCCTTCGCCTGCTTGGAATCCGATCTTCTCGCCCTCCGTCTCCTGGACCTCACCGCCTACTTGCTTCTCCTTCACAGCCCAGGCATGCTGCCCCTTCTCTTCTCATATTATAACAACGGAGACAGTAAGGGTTTATATATATATATATATTTATATAGTGATGTATTTATATAATGATTGTATATATTAGTATATATATAAGCTTATGATATGCAACTTTATGCTTTGAGATTTGACAAGACAATGGTATAGGCTCTGTTACATATTATTTTTTTGGTTGTTGTTTATATATTGATTTCCGAATCTTAATACAGTTATATATAATAAGTATCGATATTTTATATTATACATTTCGAAATTTTTGTGTATGAATGTGTAGCCTACTATAGTATTGTATTATGCAAGGTCAGGTCTGCATTTTTTTCGTAAGTTGCTGTGCATCTATATTCTGTTATATATGTTAAGTTATATTGCAGTTTTATATATATAATATGTTTGAAAATCTACGTATATAAGTACTTATTTCGAAATATATTATGTATATTTATTTATATTTTATTTCTATATATGTGTTTATATACCAGTTTTCCAATTTAAAATGTTAGTTATATATGAAGTTTGACAGTATGTATGTGTTATGAGTTGCATAAGTTTGATTGTTTGTATATATAAAGTTGTCAGATTATATATATATAAGTTTCAATGTGCAGTGATGGTATATACTTTATAACAGTATTTTTTTTACCTTGTTTAAATGTATGTTAAGTTTTGTTTATAAATATAAGAAGTTTGTTCAAGTTATCCAATCCCTGCTATGTATACATATTGCTTTATAGTAATATGAAGGTATGTAAGTTATACATTTTGGGTAAAACATATTATATGTTAGTTTATAAAGAGTGTATTATATGAGAGGTATTGTCTATTTTACCTTTGTTTTACTGTTATAATATGTTGCGTATATACAGTGTGCATGTCAATAGAGTTTATATATTGGGTCTACATATTATTACAGTAATTTGTTTATATACGTGTGTTATTAACTGTTGATATTTGGAGAAAAAAATTTATATGTGTAGATGTTTTGATATTATAGATGTGGTTGTAGGTTGATATATGTAATATTTACGTGTAAAGTTTTGTTTTGTTACAGTGAAATTTTATAGTTATATATATGTATAGGATATATTAGCTTGTCATGTTTTAATGTAAAGATTTATAATAGTTTATTTTATATATGTAGGCTGTTTACATATTTGTTGATAAGTATATATGTATATCTATTTCAAATTTTATTTTGTAATATAAAACAATGATTTTGAAATATATATATATATATTAATTTGAGTTTAAATTTAAATTGATTTGAAAATAAATATATATTTTGTTTCTATCTTGATGGTTCTAATTCGTTTTCATCAATTCTTATCTATCAGCTCCGTCCGTTGAATTCGTACCCATCTTATTTCGCTTCGGAATACGTGTTTGGATCCACAATTCGCTTCCATTTCTGTTCATCTCTCTAGCCTCGAAAGGTGAGCAATCACTCACGATTAACGTTCTTATATTTATTAATTTTGATTTCAATTGAAACGTCAATTGAAATATGCTGCTGCTAGTTATTTTCATTGTTATATATATGCCATTATTGTATCTGTTCGCCTGTGACATCTGACACCATTATCTGTTATTTATCACTAATGATATATCTTGTCAAGACCCAAAAGTCGACCTTCGAAAATCGGCACCCGTACTTCCCTTGTACTCAAAATGCCGTAGATTCAAATGCCGAATCTGGTTCTCGGGAGCTTATAACACAGTTAAGTAAATAACACAGCGGAATAAAAGAATAATACATTGATATACAATATCTGATACAACAGAGTGATACAATGAATATCAATATACATCAGAGATATGATACAACAAATAGCAGCGGAAAAGAAAACGATAACATCAGCAGCGGATAATCTCCATCTTCAAAGCACTAATCCAGAAATAGCTTGAACTCCCAATAACGATACACCAAGATAAGCAAGTGCAGTCCGATCCAAAGACTGAACTAGCTCCAGATAACCTACTAATCTGACTATCTGAAAAACCAAACTCTAGACTGCTCGTGTAGAAAAATTTTGAGCATCCAGAGTTTAGGAAAGAAACAATAAACTCCGTATCAGTCATGGGATTGGTGTGAGCAACAAAAACAGTTTATCTTTAAAACAAATAGCAGAGAATTTTAAAGTCAATTCGCAATGCTTTTGGAAAATGAAACTACCATAAGGCCTCCCGCCACACACACAATGCAAACGCAGAATTGGAGGAGATTTCTCCTTATGATAGTCAAAGATGCTTACTACGCAAAATCAAATCATTTTTGATATTATTATTAGTGCATAGTGTAGAAAAACATTTCGAAAATAGAATATCAATCTTAGCCAGCATAGGCATTCCGCACTTATGCCTACTATAGCTACCATGTTCAATAGCAGGTTACCGCCACATTCCATGGCAGGTAATACAACCAAAACCGTACAAGGTTCGTATTGTTTCTTTGGATTTCCAACAAATGGTCAGGCTAAGGAACTTCCTATGCCACGAACAGAACGCCTCTAGAATGACGTTCCGAGAAATAACCTAACATTACGGTTAGATCTCTGCCAACACAAGGCCGGGTTACCTCTGCAAAAATAGGTAACTACTGACACGTGTATGCCATCCCTCGATCGTCACCGATCTTCCCGAGGATCCCCGATTCGCAACAACCACAAAGTAATAAACTTGCAGCAACCACAGAGGTTAAGTATCTGGGCTCCATACCATGATACCACCTTTATCCAGAAGGAATGACATACACTAAGGGGCGCTACTCCCTAGAACCTTGCCGCATCTTTCCTGTTTTGACCATTTCCGGGGTGTGAGGTCCGATGAAGTCTCGTCCACAAAGCTACGCTTTGTCACAAAGCCATGCTTCGGGTCAAACAGATGATCAACCTATGATCACAAAGATATAAGATCAAACAAATGATCATATCGCAAATGATCAAACACTGATCATCACGCAGCAACACTCAGCATGCCACATTACCAAATTGGGATATATCGCTGATAACTTCAACTACATAACCTCTGAGCTCGTACGTCTCAGAGAAGGGTGTTAAGCTAAGAGAATAAATTCTCCGCCACCAAACAAAAATGTATTTGAAAGAAATCGGCTTTATATCTCAAAGTGCAATGTCATACATGTAACCATACAAGTCTGTTCCGGGTTCGAACAGAACCGAAGGCACTTCTCACGAAGCCCTTGCAATTCTGGATAACTTTCAATCACGTCCGGACTTCCCGTCACAAAAAGAGTGATATAAATCTCTATACCGGCGCGACTCAGTGCAGAGACATTCGACAGGTTGTCCTTTCATTTTCGAAAAATATCCGGTCTTCAACATCGGTCTTCAAATGCTATCCATATACGACGTATCACTATTCGGAATGAGTTATACGACCCAAAGGTCCTTTCCCGGCTAACCCGAATAGTGAGCGAAATATTTAAAAACATACGGATATTGGGATTTCAATTAAGTCACAACTTAAACCCAAACTTTCTTTTCAAATGGTTTAACAAATTATCATTTTAATCTTTTTTAAACAAAAAGATTCAATTCACAAAGTTCACTTAATTTCACAAAGATTCATTCACAGATTTTCCAAAACAATTTTTCCATTTCAATTCGGTTAACTCGTTAAATCTTTAAAATAAAGATTCAACTTATAGCTTTCAAAACAATTTCATTTCGAATCATCATTTTAAATCTGTTGAAAATAACCGATTTAATTCATAGCTTTCAAAAAGATTTCATTCATAACTTGGAAAAATCATTTTTCAATTCAATCTTGAAATTCCTTTAATTAAACTGGAATTTCATTTCTTATCTGAAAGCTTTTATCATTTGAAAACAACAGTTTTCAATTTGGAAATCTGATTCATTCATACGAGTTGAAATCCTTGGTTTAAATTCAAATTCCCAAATTAATACTTTAAAATGGTTTAATTCATACAAACACATTTATATCATCTTTTATCCCTAGTTTCCAAATCATAGATTTAATTTCAAACTTGAATTCAAATTTAAATCTAATTATTTAAATTTTCAAAAACTCGGTTAAGTTATTCAAAATGACTTTTATCTTTGAAATTCTATTTCAAAAGCTTTTCACTTTTTATTTTAAACCCAAATTTCAAATTTCAAAATCAATTGAAATTAAAATTTCAATTTCAAAAATATCAAATTTAAATTATCTGTGACTTAACCGATTTCCACGCGAAATCCATATTTGTGTGTGTAATAGTGTAGTCCAGGGGTTCAACACAATAGTGCAACATCAATCATCACAGATCAAAATACAAGGTATAGTTGATAAGCGATATAACTATAACGCTCATCTTCATTCACAGATCACAGATATATATCACAGGTAAGTAAACTACAGATCATAACATAAATCAGGGTGTATCACAAAGCATCATATATCAGGGATATCAAATAATTCACATTAAATAGAATCCAAACATTCATAAGCAAGGTCAGTTAATTGTCCGATTTATTCAAATCAGATTAATTTCCTATGAATTACTAATCCTGGTTAATCAATATTAATTAATTACAAATCATTCTGATTAATTATTCTTTAATCATTTATAAATTAACCATTAACAACAAATTAATTAACCTTTAATTTTAAATTCATCAACCCTTAATTATTAAGTAATTAATCTTTAATTATAAATTTCACCATTTAATTGATTATCTTCAATTAATAAATTAACCTTTAATTAATTACCATTTAATTTATTATCCTTAATTTTGAATCAATTAGCTTTAAATTAATTATTCTCAAATTAATTACCTTAATAAATAAATTTCATTAATTAATTATTCTTTAAATTAATTAACCTTAATTACTTATTAAATCAAACTTAAATTATTAGTTAATTTACCATGATTACTTTTATTAAGTAATTAACTTTCAAGTAATTAATTTCCTTTTTATTCCATTTCTAATTTAAGATTGAAAATAACTTGAAATCTTTCGTAATCAAATTTAATTTAAACGAATTTCAAGATTTCTTAATTTAAATGTTTAAGGAAACAATTTATTACATTTAAAGTAACTTATATAAGAAGTTTTTAACCAAATTCATTTGTTTAAATTTCAAAGACTAGGGTTTAAACCCCTTTTTAAAACTGTTTAAAAATATACTCTTCTGTTAACAAGTTTTAGACATCATAGAACTACTCGAGACAAACCATAGAATACCCGAGAGCAGCTCCGAGTAACTCGCGTTTCCACCCGCTTCGAGTCCTTTCCATCTTTTCTCGTGCTCGAACCCGAGATCCATCTTCCTTTCCCTCTCGTATTCTCTTCTTCTTCTTTTTTTAGCTTAAGTTTTAATCTCGAATAACTGCTCCCAGGCTCGCGTGTTTCAAGCTCGAGAACCTTGCGATTCAACCCGGAGCACGCATCGTCCTCCTCGAGCATCACTCGAGTTGCTAACCTACAGAACTTTCTAACACGCAATAACGTGCCCGTGCACGTGCACAAGGCGGCGACGCCACTCTGGCGAACACCAACATCGACCGCAAGTCGCAAATTGTCTCTAGGCTCGAAATCAAAATTCGAATTGCCAGTAAAAATTCGAATTCGAAATTTTAGGCAATCGCCCAAAAAAAAACTGGAACTAACTCCTTCGGCAAAACGTCTCGCCACCGCTGCCAAGACCACCTGAGACCCTCATCCTTTGGCCACACCACGACAACACGCCCACCTTCCAATTCCCAAATGCTCGTGACACTCGATCGCGAAGTGATGGCGAACTCACCTCGTTTACAGTCAAATTCAAAAACTCGACAAAAACCCTAACTCGGCCTCGTTCTTCAAATTCACACAATAGAAAATTTATTTAACAATTTTCTTGTGATCATCGATTCCCAGACGTACTTCAGGCAAAGTTTCAAAATTCAAAATTTGTTTGATTTCTGGAAATTGGTAAAAGAGCAAATTTTGTTCAATAAGAAACTACACCCTAACCATAATACTAAAAATCCTCAATATAGTTTTAAAAATCCTATTTTCAAATAAGGATTTATGTAGTATATTCGAAGTGACAATTTAACATGTTCGAAATTTACACTTTGATAAGGTTTCCTGCAAACTTTTGAAATTTCATATGGTATAATATTGTTTTCTTCTTGGACTTTTGTTATAATAAAATTCTTACTCAAAAACACACCTTTTGGTTGAGACTCGAACTTGATAGTGATCAAACATAAGGAATTCGAAAATTTTTTTTGTTCTGTTTGTTCCATACTAAACTCAAAGAACATAGGAGGTGAAGATGACAGCATCCTACAGATCAACTTCACAATACAAACAGAGCTTCATAGACAATAAATATAATTACACATACTTGATGATATTTATGTATTAATAAAAATGGGTTTACTCACAGATTCTCAACATTGGATTCAAAGAATGGTTTAAAAGATTAAAGTTGCTCACCTGGGTTTTTAAATGGACAGAGCACCATTGAAAATGAAAAAGCTTGTAAACTTTAAAACTTGGAATTGCCTTCATTTGTCTTTGATTTTAAAACTTGCATTTCTTATCAACTGGAATGCTTGAAAATACTTGAACTTGCTAAGAATGAACGAATTTGAAATGGAGTTGATGGAAAGGAATGAAATTTACAGTGTGTTTACTTGTTTAGTACTGGGTGATAAAACATTATACAGGGTGATATGCATTTCTTTATACAAGGTGATAAAATATTGTTTGTATATACAATGGGTATGGCAAGAGATACTTGCATTAAATGCTAGAAGTATGTTGCATTTATCACCATGGTCCTTTGCTTTCGGCTGAAATGATTTTGGTATCTTATTTTATATATGTGATAAAGTTTGCTTTGTACAATCTACACTTTGTTTATTCCTTTATCTTGCTTTGCATAATCACTTACAGGTTACATACAAGCTTCCTTTACTTAGCTTGTTTATGTACTTGCCTACATTATTTGGCTTGGCTGAGAAGTGATGTTGTATTAGTTTTGTTTACTTAATTATGTATTGGTTCATAGATATGTTTATTTGTTTTATTACTTTGCAATGTTATCTTACTTATATATTTATTATCTTATATTATTTTATAACTCAAACCATTATTAAACCATCAATAATAAATTCAAAATTATTTATTATCATTATTTATATTTTCAAATTCACTCATATGACGATCGGGGAAACTCGCTTCCATTTATAATCAATTTTACAATTTTTATTCAAAAATTCATTTAATTATCAATTTAAATTAAATTAAAATCTAGGGTCGTTACAAACTTCCCCCCTTAAAAGAATTTCGTCCTCGAAATTCGCAGGCACGAAAATAACACAGAGATAGACAGAGGTGATCTCCTATAATTCCTCAAACATAAGATATGGATTCCAAACTCAAGTCGGAATATCTCAGAATACATACCAATTTGTCCCACTTCGGACTTCGGTATTCAAAAGAAATTACAATAGAATTTCAAATTCGGTTTTAAACGATATCGTTTTAATTGATTCAATTCAATTTACCCTCATATTTTATTAGTCAATTTAATTCAATTTCAAATTCCAATTTCAAATTCATTAAGATTTAAATCCAAAAAGCTGATAAGAAGTCGATGAAGATACGAAATAAGAATCTCCTACAACGGTTCGTAGAGCCATCATCACACCGAAACTTCTTCTTGTAGCTGATACGAAGCAATCAAAAGAATTTGGAAACGAATCAAAGAAAATTGATAGAGAAAGATTGTTTCCACTGTTGCAGGGTATTGACCATTTATAGTCGTATTCCTTTGTCCCCTATCTCGTCTTCTTCTTGCACTCATACTCACTATCAGTGGATAGCAAGAGAATTTACTGAGACGTTCAGACGGATATCTTAGAGATTACTCATTCTAGAGTTTACTTCACTCTATCTCTAATGAGCTACTTAATGTGTTACACTCCTGAGCTAAAGTTCAACCTTAGCTCTGATACCACTTGTCAAGACCCAAAAGTCGACCTTCGAAAATCGACACCCGTACTTCCCTTGTACTCAAAATGCCGTAGATTAAAATGCCGAATCTTGTTCTCGGGAGCTTATAACACAGTTAAGTAAATAACACAGCGGAATAAAAGAATAATACATTGATATACAATATCTGATACAACAGAGTGATACAATGAATATCAATATACATCAGAGATATGATACAACAAATAGCAGCGGAAAAGAAAACGATAACATCAGCAGCGGATAATCTCCATCTTCAAAGCACTAATCCAGAAATAGCTTGAACTCCCAATAACGATACACCAAGATAAGCAAGTGCAGTCCGATCCAAAGACTGAACTAGCTCCAGATAACCTACTAATCTGACTATCTGAAAAACCAAACTCTAGACTGCTCGTGTAGAAAAATTTTGAGCATCCAGAGTTTAGGAAAGAAACAATAAACTCCGGATCAGTCATGGGACTGGTGTGAGCAACAAAAACAGTTTATCTTTAAAACAAATAGCAGAGAATTTTAAAGTCAATTCGCAATGCTTTTGGAAAATGAAACTACCATAAGGCCTCCCGCCACACACACAATGCAAACGCAGAATTGGAGGAGATTTCTCCTTATGATAGTCAAAGATGCTTACTACGCAAAATCAAATCATTTTTGATATTATTATTAGTGCATAGTGTAGAAAAACATTTCGAAAATAGAATATCAATCTTAGCCAGCATAGGCATTCCGCACTTATGCCTACTATAGCTACCATGTTCAATAGCAGGTTACCGCCACATTCCATGGCAGGTAATACAACCAAAACCGTACAAGGTTCGTATTGTTTCTTTGGATTTCCAACAAATGGTCAGGCTAAGGAACTTCCTATGCCACGAACAGAACGCCTCTGGAATGACGTCCCGAGAAATAACCTAACATTACGGTTAGATCTCTGCCAACACAAGGCCGGGTTACCTCTGCAAAAATAGGTAACTACTGACACGCGTATGCCATCCCTCGATCGTCACCGATCTTCCCGAGGATCCCCGATTCGCAACAACCACAAAGTAATAAACTTGCAGCAACCACAGAGGTTAAGTATCTGGGCTCCATACCATGATACCACCTTTATCCAGAAGGAATGACATACACTAAGGGGCGCTACTCCCTAGAACCTTGCCGCATCTTTCCTGTTTTGACCATTTCCGGGGTGTGAGGTCCGATGAAGTCTCGTCCACAAAGCTACGCTTTGTCACAAAGCCATGCTTCGGGTCAAACAGATGATCAACCTATGATCACAAAGATATAAGATCAAACAAATGATCATATCGCAAATGATCAAACACTGATCATCACACAGCAACACTCAGCATGCCACATTACCAAATTGGGATATATCGCTGATAACTTCAACTACATAACCTCTGAGCTCGTACGTCTCAGAGAAGGGTGTTAAGCTAAGAGAATAAATTCTCCGCCACCAAACAGAAATGTATTTGAAAGAAATCGGCTTTATATCTCAAAGTGTAATGTCATACATGTAACCATACATGTAAAGACCCTGAATTTTGAACGAATTTAATTGGGAATATTTAATTTATTTTAAATATTTGAACGGTATTTTAATTTGAATCCCCGATATAATTTTGAAATTTGCGATTAAATTATAAAATTTAATCTGTTGAAAGTTGAATTTAATTTGAATCTTCGATTTTAAGTTGAAGAAAAATATTTCGAAAGCTTTTAAAATTCGTATTGATAACACTGAAGATAATAGAAGCTTCAGAATTGAAGTTTACAGTTATTTGTTCAGTTTAGAAAATTATATCGTTCAGCCGATATTCAAAAATAGCGTTCCGGGGCGTAGTCTCGAAATTTGACGAAACCAGTTCCATTGGGTCCGTAATATTGAATTATTGTCGGATTTCAAATTTCGTGGCATTTGGAGTTGTTATGTGCGAATACGACACGTAAACGAGTTGAAAATGGTATCGAAACAAATTGAGTTAAAAATTTAAATTTAAAATTAAAATTAAAAACAAACGACAGCGTCCCTAACTTCATGCCTAAATTCACGCCAAATATCACGAAAGAAATCGTGATAACCATGCCTCTGTACCTTCGTTACTTCTCTTCAGAAATAAAGAAAATCTCGTTCAAATTTATGGCCGTAGCTTCAAAACGAAAGGAAATAAAATTTCCCCCTTTCTCAGTTCAAATCGAAATACATGGCCAAGCTCCACATTTTCCAATTCCTCGTTCAATTGAAAGAAAAAAAAAAGAGAGCGTACGAGTTCGATTCGACTCAAGGGTGCTTCCCCACTCGCGTTCGACGACTGCATCGAACGTAGGCGATGGCAAGGGGGCTTCGCGGTGGCTCGCATTGACTCGAGTGGAGCTCGGCAGTGATGGTGGCGAACGATGAAGTAGTGCTCGCGATTGTGTGGGTTTAGGGATTCGATTCGATGGCGAGGAGGGATTGAAGAAATGGTGGTGGTTCGCGAGTTCGCGACTGGGCGTGCGCGCGTGGAGGGCTCGACGTGGCGATTCAAGAGCAAGGTGAAGAGCAGTTGTGAAATGGGTAGGGCGAAGCCTGGTTTTCGAAGGGGGCGTTGAACTCGAGCTCGTGGTCGAAGTGGTGGCTTCTGGCGATCGTTGGGGTTCGATGTCAGTGAGGTAATTTAGCAGCTAATGAAAATTTTTATTCACCTTATTTGCTTAGGCTATCGGGAATTTACAGATGTTGAAATTTTATATGTAAAACGAAAAGGGAATTTTAAGTGCTAATTTAAGTTAAGAAAAAAATCTGTTTTAATTTAAAAGTAATAAATAGGTATATCATATATGAAAATATTTATTAAAAGAAACTTAGTTGTAAATTTCATTTTAGTTAAATAAATTTGTTAAAAGAAATTTGTTTGAAATTTAAAGGTATTTGTTTACAATAAAAACAAATCACGGATTAATTGAATTATCAAATGGAATTTAATTTTTTCGATTTATTCGAATATTGATAAATTGTATAATTATTTATACAAGGTCAAATAAGTCAAGAAAACAAGTCGGATTGGAAACGGATTGCTATTAAAAGCTAAGGTGAGATTTTTCTCACTCAAAATGAAAGTGGAATTTTCAGTTATTTATTGCTTGATTTGATTTCTATATTGGATGTGATATTAGATATAGTAGGATATATCTATTATATATATAGCAATATATACATATTGGCATATGTATATATTGGATTGATGATTTCCCGCCTCGTATAGCGGATGAGACCCTATTGCGCCGTTAGTAAGCGGATTTTTATAAAACCCATATACCACGATAATTCCGTACTGGAGCGGAATTGGTATTGTGCTAACATCTTTGGATGCAGGGAAACAGGTTGGAGGGATCCAACTGGACCCCTCACATTGATTGAATTTATTTCTATTGTGATATGAATCTGTGAATGATTATAGTGATGCTATTAATCATATTGATGTCTGGAAATTGTTTGAAAGCTAAAATTTAGCTGAACGGATGTTTGATATCATTGGATTCCAAAAATAAATGAAATTGAATTTTTGAAATCGAAGTAGAAATTTTTAAGTGAATTAATTTTAGAAATTGAATAAATTTTGAAGAAAGGAATTTTTGAAGTATAAAAAGTAAATTTTTTTAATCTTATTGAATAAATTCCAGAATAAAGTGAAAATGCTAAATAGATGGATTTCATAAAACAGTGATTATAAATTGAAGAATTTAATTTAAATTTGGATTTCTAGATAGATTGAAAGAGATAAAGAAATTGATTTTCTTTAAAAAGGAATTTATTTAGAAAAGAAATAAGTGGGAAGTCCAATTAGAAATTTAATTTCAAATTGAAACGAATTTGGAAAAAGAATGAAATTTATAGATGTATAAATGGTGAAGTTAAAAAGAATGAAATTTATAGATTTATAAATTGTGAAGTTAAAATGAATGAAATTGTAGAATGAAAGATTTATAAGAAATTAACTTATAAAACTGGATTTTTGCCTTTAAAGGGAGTATTGATCGAACTTGTTAATAAAGGGGATTTATAAATCAAAGTTATTGTGAAATATAAGGTTGAATTTATAAACGTTGTTTTATAAATCTGAAATCACTTGTTTTAATAAGTGTATTATAGAAATTAATAAAAGGAGATTTATAAACCGAAGTTGTTATAAAAGAGAAATAGAATTTATAAACGTGCTTATAAATTCGAAATCGATTGAATTTGATAAATTAAATATAGAAGATTATTAAAGAAAATATATTCGCGATTTTGGATAGCGAATTTTTATTGAAATAAAAATGTGTAGAAATGATTGAAAAGGGGTTAAGTAAATTATATTCACGATTTTGGACAGTGAATATATTGTTTAGTAAAATGGATTCATTTTTGAAGAAGTAATATTTTAAAAATGAAGTTAAACATTTTAAAGATGTTTTAAAATGTATTATGAATCGAAAGCATAGATTTCCGCAGTTCTTGTTGAAATAGACGTTTTCGAGTAATTTAAGGAAATGGTGGACTATAACACTGTTGTTATAGTAAATGATTTCCGAAAGGAAATGTTTTGATGTAGTATTGGGATTTACATATCTATCTAAATTCTCGAATCCCTATACTAGCGATTTTGGGTCGTCGTAACGATGTTTTACGTAACATTCGTTTTGACCCAAATAAATGTGTTAAAAGAATATTTTCTTAAAGAATGAAATATATACTTAATTTGATTTAAGTATATCGAATATTTTCCAAGTGTTGAAAATAAAAGATTTGTGAATTTCTTGTTATTAATAAGAATGGAATTGCTTTTCCAAAATGAAATGAAATGTTTTTGAGAATTTATCTTCTTAAAGATAAATCGAAAGTGAATATGTGAAATCGATTGAAAACTGTATATCAGTAGATATTTTGAAAGATATAAATCCACTATGGAATTTATAAAGGAAATGGAAACTGTATAGAAAAATAAATATTGATTTATTTTTGAAGTGTGGAAATTGATTTGAAATTGTTTTCAAATGGTTAAGTGTGGAAAATTCTATATCTAGTAAAGATATTTTTGAAGATGAAATAATTTGGAAAATTATTTTGGAATCTGATGATGTTGCGCATCTTTATTGATAGTTAAATAACCGACTATCAATAATTACCTTGAGTAGGTATTTGTTGTGAATTGGATGAATTTGAATGCCACACTTATTTTTGAATAAGCGCTCACTATTCGGGTTAGCCGGGAAAGGACCATGGGGTCGTATAACCCATTCCGAATATGTGACACGTCGTTATGAATTGCATTTGAAGACCGGTGTTGAAGACCGGATATTTTTGAAAACGGAAGGATTACCGTCGAGTTACTCTACATCGACTGACCTTCGATTTAGAGGTTTTTATCACCCTTAGTGACGGGAAGTCCGGACGTGATTAGATAATTATCCGGAAATGCAAGGGCTTCGTGAGAAGTGCCTTCGGTTCTGTTCGATCCCGGAACAGACTTGTATGGATTGTGTGTCTGACGTTACAATTTGAGATGTAAAGCTGATTTCTTTCAAATACATTTCTGTTGGTGGCGGAGAATTTATTCTCTTAGCTTAACACCCTTCTCTGAGACGTACGAGCTCAAAGGTTATGTAGTTGAAATTTATCAGCGATATATCCCAATTTGGTAACGTGGCATACTGAGTGTTGCTGTGAAATGATCAGTGTTTGATCATTTGTGATATGATCATTTGTTTGATCTTATATCTTTGTGATCATAGGTTGATCATTTTGTTTGACCCGAAGCAGGGCTTTTTGAGAAAGTGTAGCTTTGTGGACGAGACTTCGTCGAGCCTCACACCCCGGAAATGGTCAAAACAGGAAGGATGCGGCAAGGTTCTAGGGAGTAGCGCCCCTTAGTGTATGTCATTCCTTCTGGATAAAGGTGGTATCATGGTATGGAGCCCAGATACTTAACCTCTATGGTTGCTGCAAAATTTATTTCTTTGTGGTTGTTGCGAATCGGGGATCCTCGGGAAGATCGGTGACGATCGGGGGATGGCATACGCGTGTCAGTAGTTACCTATTTTTGCAGAGGTAACCCGGCCTTATGTTGGCAGAGATCCGGTTAGGTTCTCGGGTCGTCTATTCCAGGGACGTACCCATCGTGGATAGGAAGTTCCTTAGCCTGACCATTTGTCGGAAATCCAAAGAAACAATACGAGCCTTTACGATTTCAATTGTATAACCTGTCTCCTCAGGAGGCAGCTATAGCAGGCATAATATAATGGTACCTATGCTGGCTAAGATTTATATTATACTTTCGAAATGTTTTCCACTATGCACTAATAATAATATAAAAAAGGTTTTGATTTTTGCGTAGTAAGCATCTTTGACTAACATAAGAAGAAATCTCCTCCAAGTCTGCGTTTGCATTGTGTGTGTGGTGGGAGGTCTTATGGTAGTTTCATTTTCCAAAAGCATTGCGAATTGACTTTAAAATTCTCTGCTGTTTATTTTTAAAGAATAACTGTTTTACGATCTCACACCAGTCACCATGACTGACTCGGAGTTTATTGTTTCCCTTCTAAACTCTGGGTGCCCACCAATTTCCACACGGGCAGTCTAGAGTTAGATTATCAGGATATTCTGGATATTCTGGAGCTTTGGAGATAAGCTGGATGACGAGACGTAGTATTTGTATCTGATAGTATTTATTCCGCTGTGTATTCTGTATGAGGACAAGTTTATATAACTGTCCATTGTTGTATATTGACTCTGATGATTGATGTATGTATAAAATGATATAGTTCTTTGTTTTAAAGAATATTGATTCATCTATTATATATTATTCCGCTGCGATATGTGAGATTCTGATATTGTCTCTGTTCTGTATCTGTTGTTGTTTTGTTGTTCTTCTATCTTCTTCTTCTTCTTCTGCCTTTTTCTTCTTTCTTAAACCCTCACTATTGGAGTTTCTGGCACTCGATTGCTCGACAGTCGATAAAGTGAGTATCGATGTTGAATTTTCGAAAGTCGAAAATCCGGTATGTGACAGCGTGGTATCAGAGCATATGGTTAAGCGACAACCCTGCTCTGTTGGGTTTTACTCATTAGAGATAGAGTCAGTAGTACTCTAGAATGAGTTGAGTGCAATAATAGATACGAGTGCGTATTTGTTAGTGAATATAAAAATGTTTTATATTGTGTTTGCTTATCCGTTGAGATGTTTGTGAATTTTGATCGGTATGTGGGACGCCATATTATCGATAGGGATTTCTAAACACTTAAACGAGGCAAGACGACACAGTATTGTTTTAAAATAGGGTGAATGAAATAATTTTACCTAAAACTATTTTTGTATAGAAAAGAAATCATTTTCTATGAATTATTATAGTATATGGTTGCATGGTTGTTAGAGGTGATAATATGAGAAATATTATCATTGAAATTGAATAAGAAATTCGAATCATAACTCTAAAGTTAAGAAATGAATCCATATACAAATGAAATGTAAGAATGTAAATTATAAATGTGATTTGTAATTTAAAATGGAATTCCAGAGAAGTTTTTGGAAACACTTTGAAAAAAATTTGAAAACTTTGAAGATTTGGAAAGTTTAAATCATTTTTGATTTGAAAATGAATTTCAAAGGTTTGAAAAATATTTTGAAGAGTTGAAAGCTCTAAACTCTTTTCGGTCGCTGGAAAATAATTCCGATGATGATCGCGACATCATCGGTGTTCATTTTCGGGTTTCCAAAAGAGGAATTGCTGCCAAATGGTTTTAAATGGAGGTTGTTTTGAAAATTTGGGTTTTGTTTTAGAAAATTCAAAGAATAGTTTGAACTGTTTTCAAAAAATGGTTTTTGAAATGTTGGTAAACTCTGGAATACTATGTAGAAATATTTATGAAATATTGTAAGTTGATAACCTATACAAATTGAATTTTGATAGAATAAATCTAACTTAAAAGATGGAGTTAAATAAATGTAAGTACAGGTGAATCAACTAAATGAAACTGAAATTGGAAGTTGAGATTCATTTTGAAGTTGTAAGCAACGAATTGAAATTGAAAAATGAAATGAGACTTGAATCAAGTGGAATAAAATCCAAACCTGAGAAAAATAAAATGGATTGAATCCGAATAAGCTACTTTGATAATTTATTAATTCACGAAATACAGAAATGGAAGTTGAATTAGTTAAATTGAAACTTGATTTGTGAACTAAATAAAAGAATGGTTCGAAATTGAAGATAAATTCAAGTAAGTAGAAATAAATTTTCAATGAATGGAATTCACAATTGTAAGTGAATAAAATTGAAACTAATTTAAAATAGTGCAGTTGAATAAATGAAAGCTGATGAAATTCAATATTCAGGAGATAAATTGAATCCAAATTAGATTGGAATTGTGAATTGAATTCAAATGAAAATTGAAATGTAAAATTGAATGAAAATAGATATATAACTTCAATAGTGAATTAGAGATGATATAAGAAGTTTATATTGAAAATTTTGTAATGGAATTTGCCAAATGGTTTGAATATGTAACTAGATATAATGGCTAGTAGGATATACAGGTGTTATGAATTGGGATTTTGATTTCAAAGATAATTTGAATTGCTCGACAAAAGGTATGTATTTGAATTATAATATGAGATTTGATGACTTATTTCTCTAGCCGCTTGGCTTTTTCTTTTTCTTTTTGAAATCTGAGAGTCCGTAGGGACGTTTTGTAGTCGTGCCGTATTAGCCGCGCAAAGGAGACGCTGGCGAAATTTTTCGAAAATCTTGAGTGTTAGAAAATTTTTGAGAAAATTTTGAAAGTTTGAAATTTGAATTTGAATTGAAAGAAAAACAATATTGTTTGAAACTTTAATTGGAGTTGGAAAGTTAGTAGAAATGATAACGAATCTTTAGTAGAAAGATTTGGTTTGATGAATTGATAAAACTATTTAGATTGTGAAAAATAGTAGACGAGTTAAGAACCATTTTTCCTAACTTGTAATTTCGAGGACGAAATTCTTTTAAGGGGGGAAGTCTGTAACGACCCTGAATTTTGAACGAATTTAATTGGGAATATTTAATTTATTTTAAATATTTGAACGGTATTTTAATTTGAATCCCCGATATAATTTTGAAATTTGCGATTAAATTATAAAATTTAATCTGTTGAAAGTTGAATTTAATTTGAATCTTCGATTTTAAGTTGAAGAAAGATATTTCGAAAGCTTTTAAAATTCGTATTGATAACACTGAAGATAATAGAAGCTTCAGAATTGAAGTTTACAGTTATTTGTTCAGTTTAGAAAATTATATCGTTCAGCCGATATTCAAAAATAGCGTTCCGGGGCGCAGTCTCGAAATTCGACGAAACCAGTTCCATTGGGTCCGTAATATTGAATTATTGTCGGATTTCAAATTTCGTGGCATTTGGAGTTGTTATGTGCGAATACGACACGTAAACGCGTTGAAAATGGTATCGAAACTAATTGAGTTAAAAATTTAAATTTAAATTTAAAATTAAAATTAAAAACAAACGACAGCGTCCCTAACTTCATGCCTAAATTCACGCCAAATATCACGAAAGAAATCGTGATAACCATGCCTCTGTACCTTCGTTACTTCTCTTCAGAAACAAAGAAAATCTCGTTCAAATTTATGGCCGTAGCTTCAAAACGAAAGGAAATAAAATTTCCCCCTTTCTCAGTTCAAATCGAAATACATGGCCAAGCTCCACATTTTCCAATTCCTCGTTCAATTGAAAGAAAAAAAAAAAGAGAGCGTACGAGTTCGATTCGACTCAAGGGTGCTTCCCCACTCGCGTTCGACGACTGCATCGAACGTAGGCGATGGCAAGGGGGCTTCGCGGTGGCTCGCATTGACTCGAGTGGAGCTCGGCAGTGATGGTGGCGAACGATGAAGTAGTGCTCGCGATTGTGTGGGTTTAGGGCTTCGATTCGATGGCGAGGAGGGATTGAAGAAATGGTGGTGGTTTGCGAGTTCGTGACTGGGCGTGCGCGCGTGGAGGGCTCGACGTGGCGATTCAAGAGCAAGGTGAAGAGCAGTTGTGAAATGGGTAGGGCGAAGCCTGGTTTTCGAAGGGGGCGTTGAACTCGAGCTCGTGGTCGAAGTGGTGGCTTCTGGCGATCGTTGGGGTTCGATGTCAGTGAGGTAATTTAGCAGCTAATGAAAATTTTTATTCACCTTATTTGCTTAGGCTATCGGGAATTTACAGATGTTGAAATTTTATATGTAAAACGAAAAGGGAATTTTAAGTGCTAATTTAAGTTAAGAAAAAAATATGTTTTAATTTAAAAGTAATAAATAGGTATATCATATATGAAAATATTTATTAAAAGAAACTTAGTTGTAAATTTCATTTTAGTTAAATAAATTTGTTAAAAGAAATTTGTTTGAAATTTAAAGGTATTTGTTTACAATAAAAACAAATCACGGATTAATTGAATTATCAAATGGAATTTAATTTTTTCGATTTATTCGAATATTGATAAATTGTATAATTATTTATACAAGGTCAAATAAGTCAAGAAAACAAGTCGGATTGGAAACGGATTGCTATTAAAAGCTAAGGTGAGATTTTTCTCACTCAAAATGAAAGTGGAATTTTCAGTTATTTATTGCTTGATTTGATTTCTATATTGGATGTGATATTAGATATAGTAGGATATATCTATTATATATATAGCAATATATACATATTGGCATATGTATATATTGGATTGATGATTTCCCGCCTCGTATAGCGGATGAGACCCTATTGCGCCGTTAGTAAGCGGATTTTTATAAAACCCATATACCACGATAATTCCGTACTGGAGCGGAATTGGTATTGTGCTAACATCTTTGGATGCAGGGAAACAGGTTGGATGGATCCAACTGGACCCCTCACATTGATTGAATTTATTTCTATTGTGATATGAATCTGTGAATGACTATAGTGATGCTATTAATCATATTGATGTCTGGAAATTGTTTGAAAGCTAAAATTTAACTGAACGGATGTTTGATATCATTGGATTCCAAAAATAAATGAAATTGAATTTTTGAAATCGAAGTAGAAATTTTTAAGTGAATTAATTTTAGAAATTGAATAAATTTTGAAGAAAGGAATTTTTGAAGTATAAAAAGTAAATTTTTTTAATCTTATTGAATAAATTCCAGAATAAAGTGAAAATGCTAAATAGATGGATTTCATAAAACCGTGATTATAAATTGAAGAATTTAATTTAAATTTGGATTTCTAGATAGATTGAAAGAGATAAAGAAATTGATTTTCTTTAAAAAGGAATTTATTTAGAAAAGAAATAAGTGGGAAGTCCAATTAGAAATTTAATTTCAAATTGAAACGAATTTGGAAAAAGAATGAAATTTATAGATGTATAAATGGTGAAGTTAAAAAGAATGAAATTTATAGATTTATAAATTGTGAAGTTAAAATGAATGAAATTGTAGAATGAAAGATTTATAAGAAATTAACTTATAAAACTGGATTTTTGCCTTTAAAGGGAGTATTGATCGAACTTGTTAATAAAGGGGATTTATAAATCAAAGTTATTGTGAAATATAAGGTTGAATTTATAAACGTTGTTTTATAAATCTGAAATCACTTGTTTTAATAAGTGTATTATAGAAATTAATAAAAGGAGATTTATAAACCGAAGTTGTTATAAAAGAGAAATAGAATTTATAAACGTGCTTATAAATTCGAAATCGATTGAATTTGATAAATTAAATATAGAAGATTATTAAAGAAAATATATTCGCGATTTTGGATAGCGAATTTTTATTGAAATAAAAATGTGTAGAAATGATTGAAATGGGGTTAAGTAAATTATATTCACGATTTTGGACAGTGAATATATTGTTTAGTAAAATGGATTCATTTTTGAAGAAGTAATATTTTAAAAATGAAGTTAAACATTTTAAAGATGTTTTAAAATGTATTATGAATCGAAAGCATAGATTTCCGCAGTTCTTGTTGAAATAGACGTTTTCGAGTAATTTAAGGAAATGGTGGACTATAACACTGTTGTTATAGTAAATGATTTCCGAAAGGAAATGTTTTGATGTAGTATTGGGATTTACATATCTATCTAAATTCTCGAATCCCTATACTAGCGATTTTGGGTCGTCGTAACGATGTTTTACGTAACATTCGTTTTGACCCAAATAAATGTGTTAAAAGAATATTTTCTTAAAGAATGAAATATATACTTAATTTGATTTAAGTATATCGAATATTTTCCAAGTGTTGAAAATAAAAGATTTGTGAATTTCTTATTATTAATAAGAATGGAATTGCTTTTCCAAAATGAAATGAAATGTTTTTGAGAATTTATCTTCTTAAAGATAAATCGAAAGTGAATATGTGAAATCGATTGAAAACTGTATATCAGTAGATATTTTGAAAGATATAAATTCACTATGGAATTTATAAAGGAAATGGAAACTGTATAGAAAAATAAATATTGATTTATTTTTGAAGTGTGGAAATTGATTTGAAATTGTTTTCAAATGGTTAAGTGTGGAAAATTCTATATCTAGTAAAGATATTTTTGAAGATGAAATAATTTGGAAAATTATTTTGGAATCTGATGATGTTGCGCATCTTTATTGATAGTTAAATAACCGACTATCAATAATTACCTTGAGTAGGTATTTGTTGTGAATTGGATGAATTTGAATGCCACACTTAATTTTGAATAAGCGCTCACTATTCGGGTTAGCCGGGAAAGGACCATGGGGTCGTATAACCCATTCCGAATATGTGACACGTCGTTATGAATTGCATTTGAAGACCGGTGTTGAAGACCAGATATTTTTGAAAACGGAAGGATTACCGTCGAGTTACTCTACATCGACTGATCTTCGATTTAGAGGTTTTTATCACCCTTAGTGACGGGAAGTCCGGACGTGATTAGATAATTATCCGGAAATGCAAGGGCTTCGTGAGAAGTGCCTTCGGTTTTTATCACCCTTAGCTGATTTCTTTCAAATACATTTCTATTGGTGGCGGAGAATTTATTCTCTTAGCTTAACACCCTTCTCTGAGACGTACGAGCTCAGAGGTTATGTAGTTGAAATTTATCAGCGATATATCCCAATTTGGTAACGTGGCATACTGAGTGTTGCTGTGAAATGATCAGTGTTTGATCATTTGTGATATGATCATTTGTTTGATCTTATATCTTTGTGATCATAGGTTGATCATTTTGTTTGACCCGAAGCAGGGCTTTTTGAGAAAGCGTAGCTTTGTGGACGAGACTTCGTCGAGCCTCACACCCCGGAAATGGTCAAAACAGGAAGGATGCGGCAAGGTTCTAGGGAGTAGCGCCCCTTAGTGTATGTCATTCCTTCTGGATAAAGGTGGTATCATGGTATGGAGCCCAGATACTTAACCTCTGTGGTTGCTGCAAAATTTATTTCTTTGTGGTTGTTGCGAATCGGGGATCCTCGGGAAGATCGGTGACGATCGAGGGATGGCATACGCGTGTCAGTAGTTACCTATTTTTGCAGAGGTAACCCGGCCTTGTGTTGGCAGAGATCCGGTTAGGTTCTCGGGTCGTCTATTCCAGGGACGTACCCATCGTGGATAGGAAGTTCCTTAGCCTGACCATTTGTTGGAAATCCAAAGAAACAATACGAGCCTTTACGATTTCAATTGTATAACCTGTCTCCTCAGGAGGCAGCTATAACAGGCATAATATAATGGTACCTATGCTGGCTAAGATTTATATTATACTTTCGAAATGTTTTCCACTATGCACTAATAATAATATCAAAAAGGTTTTGATTTTTGCGTAGTAAGCATCTTTGACTAACATAAGAAGAAATCTCCTCCAAGTCTGCATTTGCATTGTGTGTGTGGTGGGAGGTCTTATGGTAGTTTCATTTTCCAAAAGCATTGCGAATTGACTTTAAAATTCTCTGCTGTTTATTTTTAAAGAATAACTGTTTTACGATCTCACACCAGTCACCATGACTGACTCGGAGTTTATTGTTTCCCTTCTAAACTCTGGGTGCCCACCAATTTCCACACGGGCAGTCTAGAGTTAGATTATCAGGATATTCTGGATATTCTGGAGCTTTGGAGATAAGCTGGATGACGAGACGTAGTATTTGTATCTGATAGTATTTATTCCGCTGTGTATTCTGTATGAGGACAAGTTTATATAACTGTCCATTGTTGTATATTGACTCTGATGATTGATGTAGGTATAAAATGATATAGTTCTTTGTTTTAAAGAATATTGATTCATCTATTATATATTATTCCGCTGCGATATGTGAGATTCTGATATTGTCTCTGTTCTGTATCTGTTGTTGTTTTGTTGTTCTTCTATCTTCTTCTTCTTCTTCTGCCTTTTTCTTCTTTCTTAAACCCTCACTATTGGAGTTTCCAGCACTCGATTGCTCGACAGTCGATAAAGTGAGTATCGATGTTGAATTTTTGAAAGTCGAAAATCCGGTATGTGACAATACAAGTCTGTTCCGGGTTCGAACAGAACCGAAGGCACTTCTCACGAAGCCCTTGCAATTCCGGATAACTTTCAATCACGTCCGGACTTCCCGTCACAAAAAGAGTGATATAAATCTCTATACCAGCGCGACTCAGTGCAGAGACATTCGACAGGTTGTCCTTTCATTTTCGAAAAATATCCGGTCTTCAACACCGGTCTTCAAATGCTATCCATATATGACGTATCACTATTCGGAATGAGTTATACGACCCAAAGGTCCTTTCCCAGCTAACCCGAATAGTGAGCGAAATATTTAAAAACATACGGATATTGGGATTTCAATTAAGTCACAACTTAAACCCAAACTTTCTTTTCAAATGGTTTAACAAATTATCATTTTAATCTTTTTTAAACAAAAAGATTCAATTCACAAAGTTCACTTAATTTCACAAAGATTCATTCACAGATTTTCCAAAACAATTTTTCCATTTCAATTCGGTTAACTCGTTAAATCTTTAAAATAAAGATTCAACTTATAGCTTTCAAAACAATTTCATTTCGAATCATCATTTTAAATCTGTTGAAAATAACCGATTTAATTCATAGCTTTCAAAAAGATTTCATTCATAACTTGGAAAAATCATTTTTCAATTCAATCTTGAAATTCCTTTAATTAAACTGGAATTTCATTTCTTATCTGAAAGCTTTTATCATTTGAACACAACAGTTTTCCATTTGGAAATCTGATTCATTCATACGAGTTGAAATCCTTGGTTTAAATTCAAATTCCCAAATTAATACTTTAAAATGGTTTAATTCATACAAACACATTTATATCATCTTTTATCCCTAGTTTCCAAATCATAGATTTAATTTCAAACTTGAATTCAAATTTAAATCTAATTATTTAAATTTTCAAAAACTCGGTTAAGTTATTCAAAATGACTTTTATCTTTGAAATTCTATTTCAAAAGCTTTTCACTTTTTATTTTAAACCCAAATTTCAAATTTCAAAATCAATTGAAATTAAAATTTCAATTTCAAAAATATCAAATTTAAATTATCTGTGACTTAACCGATTTCCACGTGAAATCCATATTTGTGTGTGTAATAGTGTAGTCCAGGGGTTCAACACAATAGTGCAACATCAATCATCACAGATCAAAATACAAGGTATAGTTGATAAGCGATATAACTATAACGCTCATCTTCATTCACAGATCACAGATATATATCACAGGTAAGTAAACTACAGATCATAACATAAATCAGGGTGTATCACAAAGCATCATATATCAGGGATATCAAATAATTCACATTAAATAGAATCCAAACATTCATAAGCAAGGTCAGTTAATTGTCTGATTTATTCAAATCAGATTAATTTCCTATGAATTACTAATCCTGGTTAATCAATATTAATTAATTACAAATCATTCTGATTAATTATTCTTTAATCATTTATAAATTAACCATTAACAACAAATTAATTAACCTTTAATTTTAAATTCATCAACCCTTAATTATTAAGTAATTAATCTTTAATTATAAATTTCACCATTTAATTGATTATCTTCAATTAATAAATTAACCTTTAATTAATTACCATTTAATTTATTATCCTTAATTTTAAATCAATTAGCTTTAAATTAATTATTCTCAAATTAATTACCTTAATAAATAAATTTCATTAATTAATTATTCTTTAAATTAATTAACCTTAATTACTTATTAAATAAAACTTAAATTATTAGTTAATTTACCATGATTACTTTTATTAAGTAATTAACTTTCAAGTAATTAATTTCCTTTTTATTCCATTTCTAATTTAAGATTGAAAATAACTTGAAATCTTTCGTAATCAAATTTAATTTAAACGAATTTCAAGATTTCTTAATTTAAATGTTTAAGGAAACAATTTATTACATTTAAAGTAACTTATATAAGAAGTTTTTAACCAAATTCATTTGTTTAAATTTCAAAGACTAGGGTTTAAACCCCGTTTTAAAACTGTTTAAAAATATACTCTTCTGTTAACAAGTTTTAGACATCATAGAACTACTCGAGACAAACCATAGAATACCCGAGAGCAGCTCCGAGTAACTCGCGTTTCCACCCGCTTCGAGTCCTTTCCATCTTTTCTCGTGCTCGAACCCGAGATCCATCTTCCTTTCCCTCTCGTATTCTCTTCTTCTTTTTTTTAGCTTAAGTTTTAATCTCGAATAACTGCTCCCAGGCTCGCGTGTTTCAAGCTCGAGAACCTTGCGATTCAACCCGGAGCACGCATCGTCCTCCTCGAGCATCACTCGAGTTGCTAACCTACAGAACTTTCTGACACGCAATAACGTGCCCGTGCACGTGCACAAGGCGGCGACGCCACTCTGGCGAACACCAACATCGACCGCAAGTCGCAAATTGTCTCTAGGCTCGAAATCAAAATTCGAATTGCCAGTAAAAATTCAAATTCGAAATTTTAGGCAATCGCCCAAAAAAAACTGGAACTAACTCCTTCGGCAAAACGTCTCGCCACCGCTGCCAAGACCACCTGAGACCCTCATCCTTTGGCCACACCACGACAACACGCCCACCTTCCAATTCCCAAATGCTCGTGACACTCGATCGCGAAGTGATGGCGAACTCACCTCGTTTACAGTCAAATTCAAAAACTCGACAAAAACCCTAACTCGGCCTCGTTCTTCAAATTCACACAATAGAAAATTTATTTAACAATTTTCTTGTGATCATCGATTCCCAGACGTACTTCAGGCAAAGTTTCAAAATTCAAAATTTGTTTGATTTCTGGAAATTGGTAAAAGAGCAAATTTTGTTCAATAAGAAACTGCACCCTAACCATAATACTAAAAATCCTCAATATAGTTTTAAAAATCCTATTTTCAAATAAGGATTTATGTAGTATATTCGAAGTGACAATTTAGCATGTTCGAAATTTACACTTTGATAAGGTTTCCTGCAAACTTTTGAAATTTCATATGGTATAATATTGTTTTCTTCTTGGACTTTTGTTATAATAAAATTCTTACTCAAAAACACACCTTTTGGTTGAGACTCGAACTTGATAGTGATCAAACATAAGGAATTCGAATTTTTTTTGTTCTGTTTGTTCCATACTAAACTCAAAGAACAGAGGAGGTGAAGAAGACAACATCCTACAGATCAACTTCACAATACAAACAGAGCTTCATAGACAATAAATATAATTACACATACTTGATGATATTTATGTATTAATAAAAATGGGTTTACTCACAGATTCTCAACATTGGATTCAAAGAATGGTTTAAAAGATTAAAGTTGCTCACCTGGGTTTTTAAATGGACAGAGCACCATTGAAAATGAAAAAGCTTGTAAACTTTAAAACTTGGAATTGCCTTCATTTGTCTTTGATTTTAAAACTTGCATTTCTTATCAACTGGAATGCTTGAAAATACTTGAACTTGCTAAGAATGAACGAATTTGAAATGGAGTTGATGGAAAGGAATGAAATTTACAGTGTGTTTACTTGTTTAGTACTGGGTGATAAAACATTGTACAGGGTGATATGCATTTCTTTATACAAGGTGATAAAATATTGTTTGTATATACAATGGGTATGGCAAGAGATACTTGCATTAAATGCTAGAAGTATGTTGCATTTATCACCATGGTCCTTTGCTTTCGGCTGAAATGATTTTGGTATCTTATTTTATATATGTGATAAAGTTTGCTTTGTACAATCTACACTTTGTTTATTCCTTTATCTTGCTTTGCATAATCACTTACAGGTTACATACAAGCTTCCTTTACTTAGCTTGTTTATGTACTTGCCTACATTATTTGGCTTGGCTGAGAAGTGATGTTGTATTAGTTTTGTTTACTTAATTATGTATTTGTTCATAGATATGTTTATTTGTTTTATTACTTTGCAATGTTATCTTACTTATATATTTATTATCTTATATTATTTTATAACTCAAACCATTATTAAACCATCAATAATAAATTCAAAATTATTTATTATCATTATTTATATTTTCAAATTCACTCATATGACGATCGGGGAAACTCGCTTCCATTTATAATCAATTTTACAATTTTTATTCAAAAATTCATTTAATTATCAATTTAAATTAAATTAAAATCTAGGGTCGTTACATATGCATGTTATTGCTATTATATTATTGTCATCACTCTGCAAGTTCCCTGTTAGTATAGAATTCACTATAGGTTGAAATGATACATACCTGAACGATCTGTAGAATAGGAGAAAATCGTTATGGATTGAAATGATAAACCCAAGCGATTTTCTTTGACATTGAATTTGGGATTGCAGGTTGAAAAGATATATACCCGTATATATTTAAATTACAGATTAAAATGATAAATATCCATATTACTTGACCATAGGGTAGAGAATTATATACAGACACCGTTGGTCTATATATATATATAAAAATATTTTGAAAAATGAATTCTATGGTTTTGAAAAGAAATATATGGTTTTATATAAAAATTTGATTTTTAAAGATTTATTAAAGTTGATTTAATAAAGTTGATATATAAGTATTTATTTAATATCTATATTTTTAGATATAGAGTTTATAATGATTCAGGTTGGAAAGATAAATATGAAATTGGTTTGAAATTATATTTATTTAAGAATTATACTTAAATAAGTTTGATTTGAAATTTATTGAATTTGAAATTTTAAATATATGTTTACAACTTGAAATTGATTTAAAGGTGACTTAAATGGATATTTCAAACCTGTATAAATTTAAATGAGATATTTTGTTTATCTAAATTTGTAAATTGATGTTGTATTTAAATGTTATGGAAATGATTAAGTTAATATTTCAAAACTAAATAATTATAAAGTGAATTTGATATGTATATAAATTTATTGAATTTAGTTTTGAAATGTTGAATATTTAATGCATTGAAATATATTGAAATTGAAATGGTTTATTTATGGCTTAAATCAGTATTTGAAATCGATATAATTTGAAATGTTTTGTGACGCCCCACCTCTATGCTCACAATAACAAAGAGTATTAAAAGAAATATTGTCTGTTATTACGAAGAATAAGGCTGGATAGGAGCGGCCATCCGTAGTTGGCCTTACACTAGTATTGGTTATTTCGATAGGAGGGGTATATACTTTTAATTTTTCATCTCTTATTTATTTACTCCGATCGACATACCCAATTCTAGTATAAAACGAACTACGATGGTTCATAATAGTTTAGGACAATATGTATAATAATAACACAGATACAAAAGAATGCGGAACACAGATAACAAAAGATCTCATATATATATATATATATAACTGATGTCAGTTACAATACAGTTGACACAATACATATGATACAACTACAACTGTCGACTCAAGAAGTTATATATACAAGTACATTATCGACTAATATACATGTATACTTATCAACTTAAAACAGACACACTGACTACTACAACAAGACGAAGACCACTTCAAAAGATGTGAAAAGTCTTCATTGCTCAAACAACAACTCAAAGCAGGAAATCTACAACCTGAAATAACTCGGGTCTGACCCGAGTATTAAATTCAAAAGAAAATAATACACGGGTCAGTCTAATTCAAACTCAGTTATTAATGCACAGAAGCGATAATAATCAATGTCAATTAGACGACAGTCACATAAATCTCGTATATCCAACTCTTCGATAAGAGAATTGGATAACGGCAGATATAACACTAAACAGTGTTAGACAACAAATCAGCAGATTTAAATCATCAACAAAGATAAGTGAAAAGATCATCAATGAAGATAATTTAGAAAACATCAAAATTGCCTAAGCGGCAATTAACAACAAAATCTAATTATTAAATAAATAATTAGAAACTCATAATCTAATTATCTAGAAGATAATTAGACAACACAAAATAATCAATTTAAAACATCAATTCTGGTAGGGCTGCAGTATACGCACGCGTATACTGCCTCGCCACTACAACCCGAGATACACAAAAGATCAACGAACCAAAATCAAATGAAGATTCAAATCTCAATGCCACGGCCTCAAATGTCAAAGCAGGCAGACATGGACAATGTGCATACATGTACACCTTAAAAATTCACAAATGTTCACAAGATCAAATCCAAATCAGATTCAACTCAAGTGCAAATGGTATCGACCAAAAATCAGAATTGGATACAACAGAAGTGAATCCAACAACAACAAGGAATTCAAAACTGGTTCACTGCAAATGCAACTGGACAACAAGCAATGAAACCAAGACCAAAAACATGCTACAAATGACCAGACCAAAACATGTATAAAAAAGCATGTACAAGAGGCAACAGAACCCAAACTAGCATATGCAACGAACAAACCAAAACTGGACAGAGCAACATGATGAACTACCGACAACAATATCACAAATGCAACTCACATGTACTCCATACAGTCATGACCAAAGAAGAACCAAAGCCACAGTAAAATTCTCAAAGGCAAATACATGAACGAAGACTGGTGCCACTCAATACAGTGAAACCAAATGTGAAACCAGACTACACAAAGGCTACAGGTCAAAGATATGCACATGAACCAGACTAAATGAATATGATTCAAGTTAACAAAGTCACATATTATCACAACACTGAAATGATCGAAGTCACAGTGAAAAAGTCAGGTGATCATCATCAAACGGTTAAATAAACTCATGGATGAACACAGAAAGTCAAAGCCTAAAATCAACAGTGAACAAGTCAAAGCTGTGATCGAATTCTAACTGCCTGAAAAAGGTTACAGTTCATACATGAAGCAACAGTTCACGCAAATTATGTCAAGGAAGCCAAAATATCACAAAGAAGATGACCAGAAAGTGAAAGTCAAACAAGTGCCACTGACTCGAGTATACTAGTGATATTAGTAAAGTCAAGATAGTCCAGACAGTAAATCATAAATACACAAAAACATCTCAGAGTCAATAACCAAGCAACCCCATAGTACAATAACAGCAGGCTCGAAATCTCAAAGTCAAGCATAAGCTCAACTAAATATAAAAGTGTAAACAACCCAAAATAAAACAAAAGTCCAGATACAACATCATATATACAGATGTGCTCGAGACAACCAGGCTATATGCAAGTAAGGACCACATTCAAAAATAACTCAAGCTCAGTGCACCTGAGAACCAATAAAACAGACCCCAATTGTAACTAAAAAGGTTGAAACAACAGCAACCTCAACATCCAATTGCCAAGACAAACAAAATTACTCGAAGTAAATAAAAACAATTGAAAGAACCAGGAATCAAAACAGTGAGACAGTGGCACTACAACAACTTACAAGAGAGATGAAATCTAAAGTGTGGATTCCACGATATATGCATACACCCACAATGGTATATATGCACATATATAAAGTCACCACTGTCAAGCAATTTTCCAAATTTACAGCTTTGTCAAAGCCAAAGTCACGGCAGTTCAAAGAGATCGTCAAAAACCAGTGCCATTGAGAAATACACATGAAAATAAAACCAGGCAGTGATATGCACAATGCAACACGAATGTGAAATTTAAAATAATATTCACTGTGATGACATGAACTCGAAAGGAACAACAAGCAATTCAAAACATCTAAACCATGGCAACCACGAAATCATTTAAAGCCGAAGAAACAACAAAAACAACTCGATACTTCGGCAATCAATTTAAAATGGTCAACGTCGAAACCACTAAACATCAGATAAAATCGAACGAAGTAGAAGTCGACAAAACCCAATTTTCACAACAAAACCAATAGATCGAAGTTAACCAGAAACGACCGAAAACCAACAGGGTCGAGTGAATTAGATGTGAGTTTTCACTCACCTTCGCCACGAATTGGAGCAGTCGAAGCCAAGCTATAAAGAAGCCATCGATCGACAAAGCATCTCAAAGCAACAAGGTCGACTGTAACAAAAGCCCAAATTCCAGAATCGAACAGAAGCCCTAAATCAGAGCAACAGAGGAACGAGATCAAGCCGAAGCTCCAATTCCAGATTCGCCAGTCACAAAGAACGAAGCCGAAGCCCTAGCTTCTCAAGGACGAAGAAGAGAACGAGCGCCACCATTTATTTTCTTTCGATTTAGGGTTTAAGCCAAAGATAAAATGAAAGGGAACAGGTTCAAATAAATCACGGCAACAGAGCAAGATAAAGTCTGGACCAGATTGCATTTCAAAGCCCACCAAATTTTAACAATTTCAATATCCATTTGACAGCAATTTATCATTACTTGAATCGTTAAGCGACGATTATAAACAGAAGTTAAATCCCGGGTTGTTACAGACTCCCCTCCTTATAAAAATTGCATCCTCGCAATTTTCATAATTAAGGTCATCAACCCCTATTATTCTTCTAACATAAACTGGCTAAGTTAGAAAAGTCGAGAATTCAAATGCCAAAGATATCTTTTAATTCCAATAAAAGAGATTCACAAATTCTCAACAAAATCTAATTATCAAATAGATAATTAGAAAACAATCAAAACTGAATAAATGCAATCATCAGCAATATCCAATTACCAATTAGATATTCAGAAATACAGAAATCTCAAAACAGCAATATCTAATTATCGATACGATAATTAGAAAACAACAAATCTAATTATCAACAAAGATAATTATGAAACACAAATCACAAATCGCAAACTGCAAATATCTAGTTATCCAACAAATAACTAGAAAACACAAATTCCATAATCAACAAACTCTAACTATTACAAAAATAGATAGAAAATAGCAATTCAATAAAATCAACACAATCTAGACTCAATTAGAGACTAGAAAATCTCATATCTATAAAATCAGCAAACATCCAATTATCCAAACGATACTCATAAAACAAATCAACAAATATCTAATTACCATAACGGTAATCCAATTTCAATTCAACAATTATTTAATTAGCAAAAGCGACAATTAAATCCCAAATCAGCGAATATTTAATTATCAAAAGGGATAATTAAACCTCAAATCAGCAAATATTTAATTATCAAAAGCGATAATTAAATCTCAAATCAGCAAATATTTAATTATCAAAAGCGATAATTAAATCTCAAATCAGCAAATATTTAATTATCAAAAGCGATAATTAAATCTCAAATCAGCAAATATTTAATTATCAAAAGCGATAATTAAATCTCAATTTAGTAAATATTTAATTATCAAAAGCGATAATTAAATCTCAATTTAGTAAATATTTAATTATTAAAAGCGATAATTAAATCTCAATTTAGTAAATATTTAATTATCAAAAGCGATAATTAAATCTCAAATCAGCAAATATTTAATTATCAAAAGCGATAATTAAATCTCAAATCAGCAAATATTTAATTATCAAAAGCGATAATTAAATCTCAAATCAGCAAATATTTAATTATCAAAAGCGATAATTAAATCTCAAATCAGCAAATATTTAATTATCAAAAGCGATAATTAAATCTCAAATCAGTAAATATTTAATTATCAAAAGCGATAATTAAATCTCAAATTAACAAATATTTAATTATCAATAGCAATAATTAAATCTCAAATCAGCAAATATTTAATTATCAGAAGCGATAATTAAATCTCAAATCAGTAAATATTTAATTATCAAAAGCGATAATTAAATCTCAAATTAACAAATATTTAATTATCAAAAGCGATAATTAAATCAACAATTATCTAATTATCACAAGCGATAATTAGAAACAACAAACATCCGATTATCAAAAACGATAATCAGAATCAACAAATATTTAATTACCGATACGATAATTAAATCTCAAATATCTAATTATCACAAGCGATAATCAGAAACAACAAATATCCGATTATCAAAAACGATAATCAGAAACAACAAATATTTAATTACCGATACGATAATTAAATCTCAAATATCTAATTATCACAAGCGATAATCAGAAACAACAAATATCTGATTATCAAAAACGATAATCAGAAACAACAAATATTTAATTACCGATACAATAATTAAATCTCAAATATCTAATTATCTCAAGCGATAACTAGAAACAACAAATATCTGATTATCAAAAACAATAATCAGAAACAACAAATATTTAATTACCGATACGATAATTAAATCTCATAACATCAAATATCTAATTACCTGCAGATAATTAGAAACAACAAATATCTAGAAATCAATTAAGAAGACTAGAAAATCAACATAAAAGGTTGGATCGATCCCATCAGATGGCGAGTTTTTAATTCGCCGCACGTGCATCAACAAATGGTCGAAGCCTACTAAGTACTCAACATAATTTTTGGCGCCCATCAGATTGACCCGAAGGTCCGCAGAGTGACCCGAAGGTCTAGTACTGGTATTTGACCCGAAGATCCATCATATGACCCGAAGGTACAACATATGACCCGAAGGTCCATCATAGTGGCTCGAAAGGACACGAAAGCATCAAAATCATCAAAACATCAAATATTTCAATTAACAAGTTCGGAATTAACCGAAATAGCAAACGCACATGTCCCATACCACGTGTTTTACTAAATCGTTTGATTCTCTTCATCGTTTCCTTGAAAGTGCAAAATTGTGTATTTTGTAAAAATACACTTTACATTCTCAAACGGACAAGTCCGGAATTAAGCGAATCAGTAAAAGAAAGGGGTCATAGTCCTCGATTTTGCTGAAACGTTTAAATCGCTTCCTCATTCTTTTGAAAGCGCAAACTGTAAAATTTCTGAAAACAAATTTATTTATTTTATACAAATAACAATTCACATTCTCAACTGAACAAGTCCGGAGTTAAGCGAATCAGTAAAAGAAATGGGTCATAGTCCTCGATTTTGCTGAAATGTTCAAATCGCTTCCTTATTCTTTTGAAAACGCAAACTGTTAAAAATTTATAAAACAATTTTCATTTTAAAATGATTTTCCAATCACGTGATTAAAGCAACAACATCAGTAGCAATTTCAAAAAGGAAATTGTACTTCTCAAAATACCATAAAAACGGATCTCAAAATCAGCATTGCAGAATAACCGCTTAAAAATTTACTTTTAAAAATTTGACGGTTACTGAAGCCAAAGCGACAGTAATTTTTAAACGTCAAAACCTCATCAAAATAATTTACATCAAAATGTAATATCAGTGAATTTTCATTCATAAAAAATGCCACAAAACACCGTGCTTCAAAAAATTTAGCATTGGTGTAAAAATCCCGTTATAAAAGTAACGGCAACGAAATACGTTTCATAACCAAGCATCGGTTCAACGTAGAATTAATGTAGTAACGTGCAATTCATATTTGCACGCACACTACAATATAAACAAAGAAATTACTCTCTTATCTTCAATGAAGATAATCTAAAACAGCAAAAATCTAATCAAAATGTGATTAGCATAAAAGAAAATCAGCTAAAATCTAAACAAGAATCACATAACTGCAATCGTTCCGAATCCTCAATTCGGATTCGAAATTCTCAAAGAAACAAAATAATTACAGCTATGTAAACAACCAATGAAATTTATTTCAATTTCATATTTCAATTTTTTTAAATCAAAAAGATTATCAGCCGCATTCAGCGAAGACAGTTTCACTGTTTCCGCTGCGCACTCTGATAAACATAAAACAAAATTATCAATCAACAAAACACAGTTTCACTTTTATTTTTAAATAAAGATATTTAAAAAATTCATCAAAATTTCAAAACTTTAGTTTTGACTCAAGGCACAATAAAACATCGACAAATAGTTATAACACATGTTCCATCTAAGTTATGTTTTATATTATGTCCATAAACCCCCAAGCTCTGATACCAACTGTGACGCCCCACCTCTATGCTCACAATAACAAAGAGTATTAAAAGAAATACTATCTGTTATTACGAAGAATAAGGCTGGATAGGAACGACCATCCGTAGTTGGCCTTACACTAGTATTGGTTATTTCGATAGGAGGGGAATATACTTTTAGTTTTTCATCTCTTATTTATTTACTCCCATCGACATACCCAATTCTAGTATAAAACGAACTACGATGGTTCATAATACTTTAGGACAATATATATAATAATAACATATGTACAAAAGAATGCGGAACACAGATAACAAAAGATCTCATATATATATATATATAACTGATGTCAGTTACAATACAGTTGACACAATACATATGATATAACTACAACTGTCGACTCAAGAAGTTATATATACAAGTACATTATCGACTAATATACATGAATACATATTGTTAATTCCTTTATTTCGGCGACCTAAAACCCTATGACCTAACAGCTCTTAACGACCTAAAAGAGTTCACGACATAAGAGAGCTCACGACCTAAGGATGTTACGACTTAAGGATATCGCGACCTAAAGATATCACGACTCAAGAATATCGCGATATAAGGATGTCACGACCTAATAGATTGCATGACCTAACTCTCGAAGCAACTTGGCGAACTACCGACCTAAGAGCTTAACGAACTAAGGAGTTCATGACCTAAAAAGCTTGCCGACCTAACAACTGGAAGTGGTTAACAACTTAACGGGTTAAGAGTTAAAAAGGTCTCCGACTTAACAGGCTACGACCTAAGAAAGCTCCGACTTAATAGTTGCCGATCTAACTACTAAGAAGAGCTGCCGACTTAAGATATGTGCCGACCTAGGAGCCTACCGACTTAAGAAGATAACAGCTCAACGACCTAAGGAGTAACGGGTTAACTTTGCACCGACCTAAAAGCTCACCAACTTAAGGCTGTTGCCAACTTGATGACTTAAGGACCTAAGACCTAAGACTTATGTTAAGTCGCTGCCGACCTATGACTTACAACTTATGATAAGTCGCTCGTATTCAGGAGTAACTAAAAGACAAGAACTCCTACCTCATCGCCGACCTAAGACTACGACTTGCTATAAGTCGGTTCCGACCTATGACTTGCTATAAGTCGGCTCCGACCTAGGACTTGACGAACAGAATCTCACCCAGAACCAATCCTATAAATAGGGCTCCAACTCCAACGAGAAGGGGACTTTTTGGCCATTCATTTCTTCAAGCGTCGTTACTCTGTCGAAGTCTCCACTCATTCAGCAATCAAAGATCTTCAAACATTCGAGACGCTACATGTGACGACCCGGAATTTTTGTATATTTGAAATGTGAATATTTAATTTATTTTAAATATCCGAAGGTTAAATTTTAACTTTAATTTCAAATGTACAGTATTTATTTGGATAATTAATTATTAAATTTAATTTTCGGGATTGGGTAAAATATTGAATCTTGATTTTTAAAACCTGTTAAAAATAGTTCAAAGGTTCAGAAAATTTATATTGTTAATACTGAAGATGATAGAACTTTTAAAATGGAATTTTAAAGAGTTTTGTTCAGTTTTAAAAATATATCGTTGAAATTGAATTTAAAAATAGCCGTCCGAGGCACAGTCTCGAAATTCGACGAAACCAGTTTCATTGGATCCGTAATATTGTATTATTATCGGATTTCAATTTTCGTAGAGTTTGGGATTGTGGTGTGAGTGTACGATATATAAACGCGCTGAAATCTATATTGAATTCAATATAATAACTGGGTCCAAAAAGATATCTTCTCCATACGATCGAACTAGACCTCGAAACCTGTCCCAGCGTGTTCAGAATAACGATAACGTTAGGAACGTCGGTCGTTGCATTTAAATTGGAGTTCGGGGTTTAGAATTTTAGACCACGAGATATTTTGGTTATTATATATATTATTTTTGGATAAGTATCAAATCACCTCAGAATTAAATAAGAAAGACAACACATTTGATACCCGACCTTATCTCTTTATTTCTTCGTTCCTAAGCCAGATAACAGAAGAAAATTTATTTCGTTCTAAAATCATCAAAATAAAAATAATGACCGAAAGAGAGATTTCGTTCGTCCCTTTTCCTCCTCCTGTCCCAAATATTCTCTGATCGAAACCAAACCCGATTACCTCTTTCCATCTTCGAATTGAAGTTATCCTTTCCCTTTAAATTCCCAGTTCGAAAGAAAGAAAGGGGGCGACTGAGCAATTGCAAATCGAGTAGAGATAGAAACAGGGAGATAAATGGTGACCGCAACATAATCGAAGTCGAACTCGATTTCTAATCGAACCGTGGCCCTTCTGCTCGCGTGCGTTTGCGAGGCTGGGGAATGGGAAGCATCGCGATACAAGTGGACGTTGATCTCGAACGCGACTGAAGCAAGCGAGGAAGTGGAGCTAGATCGGAGTTCTCGGCGATTTGAGCGGCGAGTGGGAACGGCATCGACTGCGAGGCGGGGTGGTTCAGGGCCGGGGTTGGGTCGCGAGGAGAGAGTCGCTTCGTGGGGTTCGCAACGTCGATGTCGCGGCTGCTAGGGTTCCGGTTTTGGACATGTTTGGGGTAGGGAGGAAGCAGCGAGGTCTGGGAATCGAACGGTGGTTGGTGGCGTGCGGTTCTCGAGGCAGCATGCTAAGGGTGGGCTGGTGTGTGGCGTTCTGGTCGATCGAGTTGAGGTACGAGATTTATTCTTTCGATTTAATAACCTTATATATGCATTTACCAGAAAGAAATTTAACAGTAAAGAAAAGTATTAGTTAGGAAGTTTACTTGTTTGTTTAAATAAAGAATTAGTTAAATTTAGTTTTAAATTGGAAATCAATTTATTTAACTTATGAATTTTTGGTAACTAGAAAATATTTGTTAAAAGAGATTTGCCAAAACTTTAAAGGTATTTATTTACAATAAAAATAGATTACGGATAAATTAAATTATCAATTGGATTTTAATTAGTCAATTTATTCTGATATTAATAAATTCATATAATGTTTGTATAAGGTCTGGAATTGTGGAGTGACAAGTCAGTTTGGATCGAATTCGCAAACGGAAATTAAGGTGAGTTAATCTCACTCAGTTGAATTTTATTTTAAATTTAAATGGTTAAATTTAAATAATTGATTGGATGATTGCATTGATTGAATATGCTATATTATATATATAGTAGTATATAGCAATATATACATATTGGCATATGTATATATTTGAGTTGTTGATATTCCCGCATTGATATAGCGGATGAGACCCTATGCGCCGCATAATAGCGGATGATTTATATAAATCCCATATACCGCGATATTCCACTTTGAAGTGGAATTGGTATTGTGCTAACGTTTGTGGATGCAGGGAAACAGGTTGGAGGGATCCAACTGGATTCCTCAAAATTATTTAGATTATTTGATATTCTGTTCTATGAATATTGATATCCTGTGATGATTTTATTGATGATTGAAATATTGGATGATATGGTTGGATTGAATATTTCAATAAAAAGGAGTTATCAAAATATATTGAATTGGATTTTGAAAGAAATAAAAGAGTAAATTTTAAGTAAATATTTCAAGTGAATTGGAATAAGGAAATTTCGAAATAACAAGGGAAATATTAACTTTAAACTAAAGTGATATTAAATTTAAAGAATAAAGGATTTATTTTGAATGTAAGGATTAAATTTAATTAAAGGCTAAAGAAGGAATTTTGGAAGTTTAAAATTGGTATTTTCAGTTAAAAAGGGTTTTAACTCAAATAAAGGAATAAATCTAAAAGTTAATGTATTTTGAAATAAATGAAGTAGTAAAGGAAATTTATTTCAAAGTAAAGTAAAGTAAATTGGAAAATCAATTGGAAATTGATTTAGTTATTTAAAATTGTAATTTTAAAAGAAGTGAGATTTTGGAGATATAAACTGGGTTTATAAAGTAAAATAAAATATCAGTGGATATTTGAATATAAATTCAAGGTGGGAATTTATAAAAAGATATGGTTTGGTTTAAAAATAAATGTTGATTTATTTTAAAAGATGGAAATGAGAAGTATATTTCTCTGGATAGCCAAGTACGTTTTCAAAGCAATTTTAAATATAAGTTAAAAGTTTTAAGTATGTTTTAAAAAGCATGTTTTAGAAAATTGATTATTTCTAAATGTTAATTTTCAAAGTAGGTATATTTTAAAAATCTATTATTGTAGTAATTATATAAAAGTGATTTGCTATTCTGTTTTAAAAAGAGAAATTTAGTTTATATTTATAAAGTGGTTTAATTTAAAGTATATATTTTTAATAAAGTATTAAAGTAGTTTGATTTCAATGTTATAAAATATATTTTAAAATAAAGTGTTTTTAAATTATTTTAAAATCTAAAAGTGTTTTGTACTTGGTGTTTCAGAGAAATAAATATTTGGAAATGTATTCCGTAAGCGGAAATTGTTTGAAATTGTTTTCAAAAGGAGTTTGAAAATTTGGAAATATATCTTGGAAAGATATTTGGGCAAATAAATAATGTGGGAAATTATTTAATTGTGTGATGGTTGCTTGTGGATGTTAATTGATAGTTAAATAACCGACTATCAATATTGGCCAATGCGCTGATCGTTTCGAAGAGACCGGGATCGAGTTTCCGTATACCGGGATTCTAGGTCTGGAGACTCGAATACCACTTCGATTCGGTTTGTACGTTTCGGGTAACGTGTTCGAAGTCGAAGATGGAGCAGTGAAGTGCAAGGGCTAGTCGCTACTAATCCTGAGGATATTTCCAAAATGGATGTAGTAGGAATAGTGCCTTCGGTTCCGTTCAAACCCAGGACGGACTGGTATGGACGAATGCTTGCGAAACATCGTCAGCGGACGATGGGCATTCTAAGGGATATGTTCTCTAAAAGGTATCGTTTAGCCTCGAACCTCATCAACCGGGAATGACTGAAAATCAGGGGTTATGCAGCAAGGCTTCGTGGGTAGCTTCCACTGGAGGGTAAGGTCATCCCTGTCTAGATGTCCCTTTTTATTTCGGCTTAGTGGTGCGGTTGCTGATCCCAACCGTGGGGTGATTTTATTCGGAATTATCTAGTAAGGAATGGTTCCGGCCTTGTGTTGCAGAGGAGCGGGCGTACTCCTCGGTACTGTGATCTAGGCCACGTACTGTGATAGGTGGTACCCCAGTGCCTAGTCATTCGTTGGAAATCCATTCTTCCTACGTGCCTGTACGGTTTTGATTGTGCCCAACTATTGTTGAAATGTGAGATGCAAGCATTTCAGCTAGATTCTATTTTACTTTCTGTAGACACTATTATAATATCAGAGGATATTGATATAAAGTGTTTTAGCTATCGTAAGGTAAAAACCCGACATGTTTATTTGTGTCGCGGTCTTACGAGATGCTTTTGATTTCAAAGGATTTTTGAAACTTTAATAATCAATTGAGTGAAATTTTCTCACGCTGGTTTTCCAGACTGACTCGGGTATTGTTTTATATGATGCTCGGGTCAGACCGAGTATTATAGGTTTCAGGATATGATGCTGTGGAGCTCAGGAGACGAGCTGGATGACGATACGTACTCTCGTACTTGCTATTATTTTTCCGCTGTGTATTCAGTTGTATGATATTGATGTGATGTACTCTGATGATGTATTTGGATGTATATATATATATACAGATACAGTTTGATTTGTGTAAAGATCTGTTGATATATATTTTATTTTATTCCGCTGCGTATGTGAGATTCTGCTGTTGTTTTCTATTTTTCTTCTTCTACCTCTTCTTCTTAACTAAAATGGTCCGGTTTTTCGTGTTAGAAAAAACCGGGTTGTTACAGTGGTATCAGAGCTTAGGCTAGCGATAACCTTGGCTCTGGTGGGAATTTTGAGAGTACTAATAGATATGAGCGCGTATTTGTTAGTGAATATAAAATGATTTTATATTGTGTTGGTTGATTTATTGAGTGGCATATGAAACTTCGTCGGCACAGTCTGTACACCTGTATCGAAGGGGTTTCTAAACACTTGAATAGAACAGTTCGACACAATATTGTTTTAAATAGGGTGAATGAAATAATTTTGCCCAAATTATTTTGTATATAAAAGAAATAATTATTCGAAAATTATTATAGTTATATATTTGGATGCTTGGTTGTTAGAAAATGACCATAATGAGTTAGTCTCATTATTAAGTAGAAATTGAAAACTTATAACCTAAGTTGAAGAATAAATTTATATAACAAAATGGAATTTGAGAATGTAGATTATAAATGCAATTTATAAATTGAAATAAACTTTATATACAAATGTGAATTACAAATGTGATTTATAATCAAATGAGATTAATTCATAAACAAATGAAAATTTGTAAATGTAAATTGTAAATGTGACTTATAACTTGAAGTAAAATGTGATAGAATTCCAGAGTAATGTTGGGATATAAAATTGAATGGACTTTGAATTTGAAGTTTTGGGAAAGATTTAAATTCCTTTGGATTTAAAAATAGTTTTTAAAAGTTTGGAAAAAAATAATGGTGATATTATTTCATAAATATTTTTGAAATTGAATTGAATTGAAATCTGGTGGGATTTGGGATTTAAAAATGTTTGAAATGTTTTAAAGTGATAAAAGCATTAAATTCTCTTTCGGTCGCTGGAAAATAATTTCGGTGATGACTGCAGCATCATCGATATCTATTTTCGAGTTTCCTAAGAGAAATTGCTACCAAACTGTTTTAAATTGAAAATGATTGTGAATTGAGTTGGTTTTAAAATTCAAAGGGAAAATTGTTTGGTAAAAGCAGATTATTTTGGAAATTGGGATTTGATGTGATATACCAGGTGTGTATGAGTTATTTATGGATTCAAAATGGTTTTGAAATAAAATCGGGCAATTGGATTCTGGAAATTCTATTTAAATTTAAATGTAGAAATTTAAATGAATCAACAAAATAAAGTATAGAATGAAGTTGATTGAAATAGGAAAGGAATGAAAGTTAAATTCTGGGATTATAATTATGAGATGAAATTAACTCAATGAGTAATATAAGCTGGTAGATAAAAGAGTTAGAGAACTTGAAGGTGAATGAATTGTAAAACTTGTATAAAATGGTATCCTGGAATTAAAATTTAATTCGAGTATATGAAGGTGAATAAAATATATTTGAATTTAACTTAAAATAAGTTAAATAAAAAAATTGAGAATTGGAATTGAATTAAATGTAAATAAGTTGAAGTCGAATTGAATTGGATATAAAGGTAATGTAAAATGCTTATAATTGTGTAAAGAAATTCATATTCTTAAGTTCTTAAGTGCAATAATTTGATGATTTGATTGTAAAGATGAAAATGGACTAAAATGAATAGTCCTAGATCTTAAGTAAGTAAGTTAAAACTTATGAATAGAAATAAAATTGTAAGTCATAAATGGGAATCCATTACTTTGAACCATTAAGAGTTATAATTTGAAATTGTAATTATCAAATGGAAACGACTAAGATGAGCAATCTTAATAAATCCAAACTTGAATTATAAAATAAATTGAACTTAAGATAATTAAGTGAAGTGATATTAGGAATTAAAAAGAAGGTATTTAATCTTAACCAGTGGAGGAACTAATGAGATAATAAATTAGTTAATGAAATTGAATTGGGAATTAATGAAATTGGATTAAAATAATGATGGTTTGGATTGCGAATGAAATCCAAATAAGTGAAAATAAATTGGAAATGACCTGGTTATTAATAAAATAATTCCAGATGAATTGAGTATGAAATTTGATTAAATAAGAATCAAATGAAAGATGGAAATAAAACTTAAAAGGGTTGGTTAAATGGAAAATAAACTTAAGTTATTGACTTAAGTAAATGTTGAATGGAAACTGAACTCAACAGAGGAGTGGTTTAAATAAGTTGAGAAATAGTTATTTAATAAATTAACTTGGATTGTTGTCGAGCTAAATAAAATTCAATTTTTGGAAGTTGGAGATGAATTGAATTTAAGAAAATTATTAGAAATGAAAATCTGAATGAAATGTGGAATAAGTATTTAAATTGGAAATGAAGTAGTAAATTGAAGTAAGTTGAAATTCATATGAAATGGGAGTTCAATTTGAATATACACTTCAGTGGTGAAGTAGTAAATAAATATAAGAAAATTTATATGAACTTAAGAATTGAAGAATGAAATTCTTAAGAAAATTTGTATTGGAGATATACTTAGTAATTTTTGGAATAGAAATATATATATATACTAAGTGAATAGTTGAATGAAGACTAAAACTGAAGTTGTGAAATGGGATAGTTGTGAATAAGGGGATAACAATCAAAAAGGAATGTGAATAAAAGAGAATTGATATAACTGATAATCAATTGAAATTAATACGTAAGGTGTACGTATATTATTTATTCGCATAGCTATTTGATCCGGATTCGAACACAGAATTTCGGGATAGATATATCGATCCGAATCAGGATTTTTCACTCGATTTTCAACGGCGAACCTGGATATGGATTGTTGATTGATTCTGGATATTCTCTATCATAGTTGGTGGCTATGCAAGGAGAATGACGGTTTCTGATCAAGAAACCAGATCTGAGTCCGCACTAGGAAGTCGGGTGGACGATACTAGTTCGGAAGTGAAATTGTGTGATCGAGTGAGCGATCGAATGTGATATTGCGTACGGATGATATATGTGCATCGTACGAGCTTAAGTAAAACAAATGTTGGAAATTTGTAAAGAAAAGTATAAAATGACTTTGGAATTTGTGATTGAATATTATTGCTTAATAGGATATACAGGTGTATAAAAGCAATGGATAAATTGGGATTTTTGATTTAGAAGATAAAAACAAAAAGGTATGTATTTGAATTTCTATATGAAATTTGATTGGGTTTTGGATCCAGCCACTTGGCTTTTTGTTTTCTTTTTGAGATTGGGAGGCCGTAGAGCCATTTTGTAGTAGTACCGAGCTAGCCGCGCAAAGGAGACGCTGGCGAAATTTTTCGGAAATTTAGGGAGTTAGAAAAATTTTGAGAAATTTTGATAAGTTAAAATTTGAATTCAAATTTAAATTTGAATGGATAAGTAGGTGGTATGAGTTGAACTTATGAATAAGTTTGGGAAGTTAAAAGATGATTAGTGTATCATTAATAAAAGATTGTTATTGAAAGTTGTTAAAACTATTTGGATTGGGAAAAAAGAACGGGTATCGAATCATTTCTCTTAACTGGTAATTTCGGGGACGAAATTCTTTTAAGGGGGGAGGAATGTGACGACCCGGAATTTTTGTATATTTGAAATGTGAATATTTAATTTATTTTAAATATCCGAAGGTTAAATTTTAACTTTAATTTCAAATGTACAGTATTTATTTGGATAATTAATTATTAAATTTAATTTTCGGGATTGGGTAAAATATTGAATCTTGATTTTTAAAACCTGTTAAAAATAGTTCAAAGGTTCAGAAAATTTATATTGTTAATACTGAAGATGATAGAACTTTTAAAATGGAATTTTAAAGAGTTTTGTTCAGTTTTAAAAATATATCGTTGAAATTGAATTTAAAAATAGTCGTCCGAGGCACAGTCTCGAAATTCGACGAAACCAGTTTCATTGGATCCGTAATATTGTATTATTATCGGATTTCAATTTTCGTAGAGTTTGGGATTGTGGTGTGAGTGTACGATATATAAACGCGCTGAAATCTATATTGAATTCAATATAATAACTGGGTCCAAAAAGATATCTTCTCCATACGATCGAACTAGACCTCGAAACCTGTCCCAGCGTGTTCAGAATAACGATAACGTTAGGAACGTCGGTCGTTGCATTTAAATTGGAGTTCGGGGTTTAGAATTTTAGACCACGAGATATTTTGGTTATTATATATATTATTTTTGGATAAGTATCAAATCACCTCAGAATTAAATAAGAAAGACAACACATTTGATACCCGACCTTATCTCTTTATTTCTTCGTTCCTAAGCCAGATAACAGAAGAAAATTTATTTCGTTCTAAAATCATCAAAATAAAAATAATGACCGAAAGAGAGATTTCGTTCGTCCCTTTTCCTCCTCCTGTCCCAAATATTCTCTGATCGAAACCAAACCCGATTACCTCTTTCCATCTTCGAATTGAAGTTATCCTTTCCCTTTAAATTCCCAGTTCGAAAGAAAGAAAGGGGGCGACTGAGCAATTGCAAATCGAGTAGAGATAGAAACAGGGAGATAAATGGTGACCGCAACATAATCGAAGTCGAACTCGATTTCTAATCGAACCGTGGCCCTTCTGCTCGCGTGCGTTTGCGAGGCTGGGGAATGGGAAGCATCGCGATACAAGTGGACGTTGATCTCGAACGCGACTGAAGCAAGCGAGGAAGTGGAGCTAGATCGGAGTTCTCGGCGATTTGAGCGGCGAGTGGGAACGGCATCGACTGCGAGGCGGGGTGGTTCAGGGCCGGGGTTGGGTCGCGAGGAGAGAGTCGCTTCGTGGGGTTCGCGACGTCGATGTCGCGGCTGCTAGGGTTCCGGTTTTGGACATGTTTGGGGTAGGGAGGAAGCAGCGAGGTCTGGGAATCGAACGGTGGTTGGTGGCGTGCGGTTCTCGAGGCAGCATGCTAAGGGTGGGCTGGTGTGTGGCGTTCTGGTCGATCGAGTTGAGGTACGAGATTTATTCTTTCGATTTAATAACCTTATATATGCATTTACCAGAAAGAAATTTAACAGTAAAGAAAAGTATTAGTTAGGAAGTTTACTTGTTTGTTTAAATAAAGAATTAGTTAAATTTAGTTTTAAATTGGAAATCAATTTATTTAACTTATGAATTTTTGGTAACTAGAAAATATTTGTTAAAAGAGATTTGCCAAAACTTTAAAGGTATTTATTTACAATAAAAATAGATTACGGATAAATTAAATTATCAATTGGATTTTAATTAGTCAATTTATTCTGATATTAATAAATTCATATAATGTTTGTATAAGGTCTGGAATTGTGGAGTGACAAGTCAGTTTGGATCGAATTCGCAAACGGAAATTAAGGTGAGTTAATCTCACTCAGTTGAATTTTATTTTAAATTTAAATGGTTAAATTTAAATAATTGATTGGATGATTGCATTGATTGAATATGCTATATTATATATATAGTAGTATATAGCAATATATACATATTGGCATATGTATATATTTGAGTTGTTGATATTCCCGCATTGATATAGCGGATGAGACCCTATGCGCCGCATAATAGCGGATGATTTATATAAATCCCATATACCGCGATATTCCACTTTGAAGTGGAATTGGTATTGTGCTAACGTTTGTGGATGCAGGGAAACAGGTTGGAGGGATCCAACTGGATTCCTCAAAATTATTTAGATTATTTGATATTCTGTTCTATGAATATTGATATCCTGTGATGATTTTATTGATGATTGAAATATTGGATGATATGGTTGGATTGAATATTTCAATAAAAAGGAGTTATCAAAATATATTGAATTGGATTTTGAAAGAAATAAAAGAGTAAATTTTAAGTAAATATTTCAAGTGAATTGGAATAAGGAAATTTCGAAATAACAAGGGAAATATTAACTTTAAACTAAAGTGATATTAAATTTAAAGAATAAAGGATTTATTTTGAATGTAAGGATTAAATTTAATTAAAGGCTAAAGAAGGAATTTTGGAAGTTTAAAATTGGTATTTTCAGTTAAAAAGGGGTTTAACTCAAATAAAGGAATAAATCTAAAAGTTAATGTATTTTGAAATAAATGAAGTAGTAAAGGAAATTTATTTCAAAGTAAAGTAAAGTAAATTGGAAAATCAATTGGAAATTGATTTAGTTATTTAAAATTGTAATTTTAAAAGAAGTGAGATTTTGGAGATATAAACTGGGTTTATAAAGTAAAATAAAATATCAGTGGATATTTGAATATAAATTCAAGGTGGGAATTTATAAAAAGATATGGTTTGGTTTAAAAATAAATGTTGATTTATTTTAAAAGATGGAAATGAGAAGTATATTTCTCTGGATAGCCAAGTACGTTTTCAAAGCAATTTTAAATATAAGTTAAAAGTTTTAAGTATGTTTTAAAAAGCATGTTTTAGAAAATTGATTATTTCTAAATGTTAATTTTCAAAGTAGGTATATTTTAAAAATCTATTATTGTAGTAATTATATAAAAGTGATTTGCTATTCTGTTTTAAAAAGAGAAATTTAGTTTATATTTATAAAGTGGTTTAATTTAAAGTATATATTTTTAATAAAGTATTAAAGTAGTTTGATTTCAATGTTATAAAATATATTTTAAAATAAAGTGTTTTTAAATTATTTTAAAATCTAAAAGTGTTTTGTACTTGGTGTTTCAGAGAAATAAATATTTGGAAATGTATTCCGTAAGCGGAAATTGTTTGAAATTGTTTTCAAAAGGAGTTTGAAAATTTGGAAATATATCTTGGAAAGATATTTGGGCAAATAAATAATGTGGGAAATTATTTAATTGTGTGATGGTTGCTTGTGGATGTTAATTGATAGTTAAATAACCGACTATCAATATTGGCCAATGCGCTGATCGTTTCGAAGAGACCGGGATCGAGTTTCCGTATACCGGGATTCTAGGTCTGGAGACTCGAATACCACTTCGATTCGGTTTGTACGTTTCGGGTAACGTGTTCGAAGTCGAAGATGGAGCAGTGAAGTGCAAGGGCTAGTCGCTACTAATCCTGAGGATATTTCCAAAATGGATGTAGTAGGAATAGTGCCTTCGGTTCCGTTCAAACCCAGGACGGACTGGTATGGACGAATGCTTGCGAAACATCGTCAGCGGACGATGGGCATTCTAAGGGATATGTTCTCTAAAAGGTATCGTTTAGCCTCGAACCTCATCAACCGGGAATGACTGAAAATCAGGGGTTATGCAGCAAGGCTTCGTGGGTAGCTTCCACTGGAGGGTAAGGTCATCCCTGTCTAGATGTCCCTTTTTATTTCGGCTTAGTGGTGCGGTTGCTGATCCCAACCGTGGGGTGATTTTATTCGGAATTATCCAGTAAGGAATGGTTCCGGCCTTGTGTTGCAGAGGAGCGGGCGTACTCCTCGGTACTGTGATCTAGGCCACGTACTGTGATAGGTGGTACCCCAGTGCCTAGTCATTCGTTGGAAATCCATTCTTCCTACGTGCCTGTACGGTTTTGATTGTGCCCAACTATTGTTGAAATGTGAGATGCAAGCATTTCAGCTAGATTCTATTTTACTTTCTGTAGACACTATTATAATATCAGAGGATATTGATATAAAGTGTTTTAGCTATCGTAAGGTAAAAACCCGACATGTTTATTTGTGTCGCGGTCTTACGAGATGCTTTTGATTTCAAAGGATTTTTGAAACTTTAATAATCAATTGAGTGAAATTTTCTCACGCTGGTTTTCCAGACTGACTCGGGTATTGTTTTATATGATGCTCGGGTCAGACCGAGTATTATAGGTTTCAGGATATGATGCTGTGGAGCTCAGGAGACGAGCTGGATGACGATACGTACTCTCGTACTTGCTATTATTTTTCCGCTGTGTATTCAGTTGTATGATATTGATGTGATGTACTCTGATGATGTATTTGGATGTATATATATATATACAGATACAGTTTGATTTGTGTAAAGATCTGTTGATATATATTTTATTTTATTCCGCTGCGTATGTGAGATTCTGCTGTTGTTTTCTATTTTTCTTCTTCTACCTCTTCTTCTTAACTAAAATGGTCCGGTTTTTCGTGTTAGAAAAAACCGGGTTGTTACACTACAACAAGCTTCGAGAGGAATTCCTTACATCCAACACGGATTCGTCGAGTTTCATCATCAAAGATTGAGCTAGTAGTCAAGAGTGCTTTCGTGATCAAATTGTATTGTATTTTGAAGGATATTGTATCAAATTGTAACCGAATCAGCAATAAAAGACTATAAAGTGGACGTAGGCTCAATTACGGGCCGAACCACTATAAATCTGTTGTTCATTTACTGCTTTTCTGCTATTTTCAGCTTATATTCTGTTCCTGTACCAACGGGTGGTGCTTTCACAATTCTATTACACACACCGGGTGTTAGCGTTCACTTTTTAGCGTTAACATTTTGGTGCTTTCACTGAGAATTGAACTCAGGCGATCGTCCACCGTTGCTTCGAAAAGATTTATAAAGAGAACCTCTCTTAAAAACCAGAAGTTGATCCGAAATAATGGCTCCTGGAAGAAGAGGTAGACCTATCAGATCCAGAAATGCTCATGAAGGGACTTCCGCTTCCCCAACAACAGACCAAGCAACTCCTACCGTTGGAGTCACCAGGGCTGAATTGGATGACGCAGTTTCTGGATTATACCAACAAATTGAAACTCAAAACGCTTTGATGATGGATAGAATAACTTCCCTGCTCAGGGCAAATCGTCAACCAGAAAACCATCAAACTACTCTTCCTGAAATGCCACCTTTCCAAGCTGATGGTTCTATGCCGCAACCAACTTGTCATGAATATATGCCCGGGCAAACTTCCGAGGGAAGAACTGACGCTTGCCCGGAGGTGTCTTTGAACAATAAAGAGTACCTGTCCGAAATGGTTGGCTGCATCATGAAAGAGAGCATGCAAAGGAAAGAGGATGAGGCTGACTGGGGATTTGCGCCAAGCAGAACTCCGTTTACTGAAAGGATCCTGAAAGCGGAGTTTCCGAGGAAATTTGCACCTCCTACTATCCAAACCTATAGGGGAACGAGTGACCCTAATCATTTCCTATACAAATACGATTGGCATATGACTGGTGCAAGGGCGTCAGACGAGATTAAGTGTCGATACTTTCCAGTGTACTTGGAAGGTGTGGCCTTACTTTGGTTCACAAAGCTCCCAACTCGGTCAATAGATCGATTCTCCGACTTAACGCAAAAGTTTAGAGAATAGTTCAGATTGTATGCTTCAAAAGCTAAGGATATAATGTCACTATCCAATCTTGAACAAGCTCCCGGAGAATCAATCAAATCTTTCTTAAGCCGTTTCAATATAGCAGTAGCCGAAGTGGATAATGTAGAATCACGTATGATCCTGACCTACTTAGTGCGAGCCATCAATAAATCAAGTGAATTTGGAAAATGGCTGAAAATGAAGGAACCAAATTCCCTTGAGAAGTTTTATAAAAAGGCCGATGAATTCATGCGCCTGGAAACCCTTTCTGCCCCAGCAAAAGCATTAGTTGCTAAGGGCAATAATGATGAACTTGCTTCTAACAGAAGAAATTCTGAGAATCAGAAAAGGGAAAACGACAGAGGAAAGAACCAGGGGAATGAGAAGAAACTCCGCCGCTTCGATTTTTCAGATTTTACTCCTCTAACTGATACACCAAGAAGTATTTTTTTGCAACAAAGGACGTTGTCGGGTATCCTAATCCACCTGAGATGACGAGAGGTGCAAAGCGTAATGGAAAATTCTGCCAATTTCACAATCAACCTGGCCATGACACTGACCAATGTCGCCAATTAAAGAATGTGATTGAAGAATTGCTGGAGCAGGGTAAACTCCAATAATACGTTAAGAGAAGCGGAGTCGATCCAACCTCATCCACTCGGGATCAACAACGTCCTACCCATCAATCCGATTCTCTCAACAACACTGCAGTGCAAGATTCAGAAAAGCTTGTCATTAATGTTGTCACAGGAGGTCCACACCCAGCGGGCAGAAGTTGGGACGACTGCTAATTGTCCACAAAACTGCAACTGGGGCATCTTTCACTTTCTCTGGCCTATAAATCCGAAGCTGCGAATCTAGTGCAAATGGAAAATCAGTCTGGAGATTGTGAAACAACAATAACTAGCATCCATTTTTTACTTATTAGCATTGCTTGAATTTGTAAAAATGATAATGGATGTGTGACTTCTGCATTGTAAACCGTTGAGAAATCAGTGTGACTGAATAATGAAAAACTATGAATTATGTGTTTTCTATTACGAAATGCCTGTTATATTTCGATATGTAAATACTCTAAATGTATTGCTAAAATGTCGATCTAATATTGCAGGACATTAGAGCAAAGCTCACCCATCGCAAAGCTAAGCGAGCCATACAAATCACTTATTAAGCAAATACCAAGCAACCAAAAATTCCATATTCAAATCCCATATAAGAAGAACTTCACATAAAAAGTTGGCAACTCCACTGAGGCAAACCTTCGTTAAGTGGTTGTGACTGTCAATACGAACAGACATCCAACTAGGTAACTTGCGTTTGTCCTGTGAAGTTGTTCAACAGTGAAGTCCACTTCTTCGGATAAGACAATTTACTTGCAAAGGAAGACGCGCTTGGAAACAATAATAAAGGGTAGCTGATTAGCAAATGACGAGGGAACATGGACCACCTAACATAGAAGCAGCCAAAAGGAGGTATGCCACTCAATAAAAAGGGCTGGTAGAACCACCGAAGGGACACCTTCCCAAGCAGAAGGAAAAGGGCCCTTGCTAACTGATCGTGATGCATCCGATCAGGCAGCTTGCGTCCGTCCCGTGGATCTACTCGCCCTTGAGACACAACCTTCCTGGCACACCAACCAACCGATGCTCCTTCCCAAAGGTCAACAAAGCCCTCTAACGAGACACGCCAATAAACGAAAGTGCTTCTCTCAATAAAAAGATTGGTGGAACCACCGGAGGGGCACCTTCCCACGCTGAAGGAACAAGGCCCTTGTTAGTTAATTGCGATCGTTTGTGCAAACGAACATCCAATCAAGCAACTTGCGTCCGCCCCGTGGATCCATTCAACCATGAGAAAGTAACTTCCAGACAATCACAAGACCTCTTCAGAGGCAAAAGCCCTTTTGGGAGGCACATTTCACCCGTGTAGAAGTGCAAAATGCTCCTCTTCGGAGGCCCACTTCACCAGTGATGAAATGCTAGAAAGCCCTTTTCGGAGGCACATTTCACCCGTGTAGAAGTGCAAAATGCTTCTCTTTGGAGACCCACTTCACCAGTGATGAAATGCTAAAAAGCCCTTTTCGGAGGCACATTTCACCCGTGTAGAAGTGCAAAATGCTTCTCTTCGGAGACCCACTTCACCAGAGCTGAAATGCCAAAATTGCTTCTCTTCGGAGACCAAAATCGCTTCTCTTCAGAGACCAAAAGACCTCTTCAGAGGCGTACTTCACCTTGCTTGAAGTACCAAAAATAAACCCTTTACTAGGGCACAAAATCAAAACCTTCTTTAGAAGCTCATTTCACTACGTAGGAAAATTCACTTTTTAACAAATAAAAGTGATCATTCCCAAAAGTTGAAGTGTTCTTCAGGAAGAAAGAGAAAGTAAAAACTTCTCTGAAGACGAGATATACTCTATTAAAAGCGGAATGATTCTTCCCTTAAAAGTGGAGTAGTTATTCTCTGAAGTAAGAGTATCAGTCTTGAAGAAGCTAGAAATGTTGCAATGCACTTGCGGTATGGGGGCAACACTATACAATTCAGTTACATGAATAAAGTAATATGCAAGCAACGTACCGCGAGTTCATTACAATATCATGAAAAATAGATGTGGAATAAATGCATTCTCAAAAAACAGACAAAAAGTTTGTTCAAACAAAAAAGAATCATTTGTTCTACACTAAAAAAGAGAAACAGATGCATTCTCACATACACAAGAATTTGTACAAGTAAAATAGCTATTTTATTCAATACTATGGAAACTTTTTACATTGTGCAGATTACAAAAAGGAGCGGAGACCGGTATCCGCACAATCTCCGGTCAATACATGCAAAAAACAAAAAAAGACAAAATCAAACTCATTTCTCCTTCTTCCCGCCCTTGGAGCTTTTACCCGGCCTGGTAATTAGTTTCGGAGGCCGTATCGGAGAAGAAGGAGAGAGAGACTTAGACGGATCGACTTCTGCGTCATCTCCAGCAGCAGAAGAACTTTTCTTTCCTTTCTTCGAAACCACACATTTCCCCCTCTTCTTGGAAGAAGATTCACTCCCTGGAGAAAGAAATGTAGAAAGCTTTGTGTCGTAGTCAAAAGACTGCTCCGGGGTCTTCTCACTATCTTCCAGATCTTCTGCTTTCTGTTCCTGAGAAGCAGGTGGTTCATCTAAGCCTTGAAGGGCTGCTATCTGTTCTTCCTGTGAACCTGACTGAGGAGCTGGAAGAGGAGTAACTTGAGAAGAAGGAGGAATGGTGGCTGAAGAAGGAGAAGTTGGTGCAGTTTTCGACGCATCCGCTACATAACAAAAGAAATTAAAATCAGTATTCTCCAAGTGAAGAGAAGATATTGGTTCGTTCAGGCTTAAGTAATAAGCAAGAAGTTCATCAAGCTCAATCAAATCTAGTTCACTGGAGATGGGTCGACGTCAAAGTTACCTGGGGAAGTCAGTTTGACGAAATCAATCTCAAATTTCTGAGCTTTAAAGTCTTCCATAGCCTCTTCCTCTGTGGGAGTGGTCACAGTTTCTTGGTCAACTTTAGCCGGAGGCGAAGAGTGAGAGCTAGAGCCAGCAACATCCACATGAGCTGAAGTCAAAATATGAACAGGGGCAACATGAAGTATTTCTTTCTCAGAAAGCTTCTCTCCCGTCGCTTCAGCTCGCATTCGGGTATGTTGCTCTTTTCCTTTGGCAAGGGCAGCACGGGCACTCTCATCTAAGTAGGAAGCTTGAAGATCTGCTTCAGCATAACCGGCACCGCCAAACATGTCAATGATCGCCTACCATACTTCAGCTAAAGTAACTTCATAATCCGGTCCCAAGAATGAAAGGCTCCTACGCCCCAAGACGCAATGGATATAAAAGTCAAATAAAGTTGTGTCAATGGTGGCCCTGGTTGCCTCATGGGATTCTTCAACTGCAGCTTTACCAGTGATAGCTTCATCACGCTCTCTTTCAGCCTTCAATAACTGAGACTGCAGTCTTATAATCTCCAGGTCTTGGGAGCTGACTTTCTCCCAAAGTTGAGCCGCGTCATCACGATATTTCCTGGTAACATGCTGCTCTGTTTCCAGATTTACTTCAGCATCCCGCTGAGCAGCATGAGCATTTCGAACCTACCGTTGGAGCATCTCTTCCTTTTGTGAAAAAGAAGTGGAAGAAGTAGCAAGTTCATTCTTGAGTCTTTCAACTTCAGCCTCGAGCTTCTCATAACCATCGGAGCTGCTCTTCATTTCGGCGTCGTGCTGTTTGCAAATTTTATCCCATTCTGATTTATCGTTCTCCATGGTCATCATCGCCTCAAGATTCATGTGGTTGACCCTTTGAAGTTCATCGACCAGCTTCTGCCATCCAGACATTCTTTCAATGTCAAGCTTGACAGCATCATGATTTCTCAGCATGGCTTGTTTGTCGATTGGTACCAAATCCAAATCAAAACGCACTCCTTTCAGACACCAATTCGGAAATCGGCTCTGAAGTGTGGGAGGACCATCTCCAGCTTGGTACTGAGGCCTATTAATGATTACCTGGATGTCAGACTTCTTAAATGCAGGAGAACCGGAAGAAGTATCAGGAGGAATAGAAGCGTTAGTCTTTTCCAAAATTGCAGATGCGGCCTTTTCGCCAAGTTTGGTCCGCTTGCTAGAATCATCAGCCATACGACTCTTCCCTTTGTCGTCATAAGATTTCCTTTTATGAGAATCATCACTTCTACGGGAAGAGTCGTATCGCTCGTCTCTATTCCCATAATGCTGTTCATCTTCTATTCTACGGCGCTCCTCATAATCCCGTCTCTCTCTCGCTTTTCGAGAGGCCCTTTCTTCGTCGGTCTCTTGACGAGAAGGAAGATAACTCCTAAAATCATAAGCATCGCGACTTCCATGACGCTGAAATTTGTCGTAATACGATCCACTTCGCCCCATTAGAGAACCTGAAATTGAAGAAAAAACAAGTCTTAGAAATCCTCGAATTGAAGAAGCTAAATGCATATAAGTGCCAAAAATCCTAAGTGTATGTGATGTGCAAACTATGCGCGTCAGACTACAAACCACTTTTGGGTGTAGGAATGGCAATAACTTGTGTGGGGGGTGTTGTAGTTTGTTGCAAAAAAGAGGATGCTTCAACAACAGGGGATATCGCTTTTGAGGTATCGTCTTTAAAAAGCTCTTGAGATGTTATCATTATATCGCTCAAGTCGTCAAAGGTGTCATCACCATGGCGCTCAGCAGGAGTCTCCTTTTCAACTTCCACGTCGGCTGACTTTTCAAAATTTCGAGGGTTCTCTTCCTCTTCAACAATTGGAGCAAGCGCCGGCTTGCTGGACGATCCCGTAACATCGACAAAAGTAGAACACTTTACTAATGCAGTGTCTACGTTTGGCTCTTTTGGAACCATCCCTTCCGTTGAAGCTGGGGCATCTGCTGTCTATACTGAAGAATTAGAAACTTCACGGGGTTGAATAAAGCAGGAAGAGTCTAAAAGCCCGAAGTGACGTAAAAATTCGTCTGTCAATAGAAATTGAATAGTCCTCTCCTCAGTTGGCACCGCCGTAAGCCTCTCAAAATTCGGTTTATGACCGGAATCTCTAGAAGGAGAAGGAAGTGTTGAAAAGAAAATGGGCAAAGTTAACATTTGATAACTCAAACTTTGGAAAGTTTGAAAGAACATAAGAAAGAAAGACGAGTGATCTTACTTCCTACTCTCCAGATAGTGTAAAATCCCGGAGGGCAGCGAACATAGAAAAACTGGCTTAGAAAACTGTGAACACTGTCGGGGAGACCAATGATCAACTTACGGTTCCTGGCACTCCTCACAAGTATGATAGAGGGATGGTCTTTGTTCTTTGCAAATGTGCACAGGAAGCGAATTTCTGCAAAACTGGGAAAACGGTCCAGCGTTCTCCTAAAAAGCACACACAATCCCAGCAGGATGGCGTATCCATTAGGGTGTAGTTGAAAAGGGGAGATAGATAGTCAGAGGAGAAGTTCTCGAAGACAGTCGTTAAATGGGGGATAGCTCCACTCAAACACATTTGGCGGTTAACTGCGACAAAGCCATGGGGCGGCCTATCAGCAGTATCATTTATTCCGGGGAACAAAGCGTCAGCTTCGGCAATACCAAATTGAATGCATAATTGACGAAAAACTTTATGACTCAGAGTGGTAGGAGTCCTTTCCGGAGGATCGTTCAGTGGAGTAGCAATTGGAAAAACTTCTCCAACAGGTTCCAAGTCTTCTTGTTGAGATGCCATTCTACACAAGGAACTGGATGATCAAATATTAAGGTGCACGTTTCTTAAAAGAGTGAAGTGTTGTGCGAAACTAATACAATAACAAGCAAATATAATTGAAACTAAGTTAACTGATATTTGTCAATTATAAAGTTTCAAGGCTTGATGTTTTAAGTCCAAGTACAGTGTTGTGTCGATGCAAATTAATCAGCTTTAGTTGATCATTTCAATTTTGCTTTAATACTTCACTTAGACTTGTTAGTTTGCAGCATTTCATTCACGAAATTCATTTAAGTTAGTTATTCTTTGTCGACTAATCTGTTATTCGATGTGGGCAATCAATGGCAGTATATTCGTCCCATTTTTCTGCAAACATTGTTTTTAAGCAGGTTATTAGCATTAAAGTCAAGACAATCTGAAAAGAAGTACCACAAAGTCCAAAACAGTTCAAACAATTCAAAGTTCAGTCATGTTCTGCTGAAATTCCCAAGTGTTAGGTCGCTCGCGACTTAGCATATCTCGGAGCCTTTTTTAGGTCGTACAGTGCAGGTTGGAAGGTTTAAGGCGATTTAAATTGATCAAGTCCTAACTCGACCGCGACTTAAAGCTTATGTCGCAAGAATTAGGTCGTACAATTGTTAAGTCGTCATGTTCAAAGTACAGTTGTCCAAAGGTTCAAGTCTTAGGTCGCTCATGACCTAGCATAGGTCGGTTAAATGTCTTAGCTCGTAAGTCATATGTCGCGAAAGGCTCAGCACAAAATTCTTAAGTCGTACAAATCTGCTAAGTCGCCAAACTTCCCCTCCACGAAATCTCATAATGGACCCGGTAACCCGGTACTACCTTTACAAAGAAAACGATCATCCTGTTCTTGAATTTGATTCATCTCCGCATACCACCAGATCGCCCAACAAATCAGTTGCAAATCCCTCCGATCCATTATGAACATTACCATACACAAATCATATAAACATATCAAACCACGATCGGAAGTCGATTGTATTAATCATTCAAAAAATAAAACACGAATGCATGGAATTGAATTTGGGTCGGAAAACATGAACTCATGGTTGGGCGGCGATTATGGTAGGACAGAGATTGAACTCACTTACGTAGTCTGTTGAAAAGGATGAATCGTCGATTAAACAAGTTGAATTCGCCTTCAAAGACTGAGAATTCGTTAATGGTAGTGAAAATTCAGAACAGTAAGGTGGGGAGGAAGAAGCGACTTAACAGTTTATATGGGGCTGAGAGAGGAAGGCGAATAGGCAAGTTATAGGTCGCCTGCGAGCTAATAAAAGTAAGTCGAAGCACACGACCTATGGCATAGGCGTGTACTTCGAGGGGCAAATGTTAATTCCTTTATTTCGGCGACCTAAAACCCTATGACCTAACAGCTCTTAACGACCTAAAAGAGTTCACGACTTAAGAGAGCTCACGACCTAAGGATATTACGACTTAAGGATATCGCGACCTAAAGATATCACGACTCAAGAATATCGCGATATAAGGATGTCACGACCTAACAGATTGCACGACCTAACTCTTGAAGCAACTTGGCGACCTACCGACCTAAGAGCTTAACGAACTAAGGAGTTCATGACCTAAAAAGCTTGTCGACCTAACAACTGGAAGTGGTTAACAACTTAACGGGTTAAGAGTTAAAAAGGTCTCCGACTTAACAGGCTACGACCTAAGAAAGCTCCGACTTAATAGTTGCCGATCTAACTACTGAGAAGAGCTGCCGACTTAAGATATGTGCCGACCTAGGAGCCTACCGACTTAAGAAGATAATAGCTCAACGACCTAAGGAGTAACAGGTTAACTTTGCACCGACCTAAAAGCTCACCAACTTAAGGCTGTTGCCAACTTGATGACTTAAGGACCTAAGACCTACGACTTATGTTAAGTCGCTGCCGACCTATGACTTACAACTTATGATAAGTCGCTCGTATTCAGGAGTAACTAAAAGACAAGAACTCCTACCTCATCGCCGACCTAAGACTACGACTTGCTATAAGTCGGTTCCGACCTATGACTTGCTATAAGTCGGCTCCGACCTATGACTTGACGAACAGAATCTCACCCAGAACCAATCCTATAAATAGGGCTCCAACTCCAACGAGAAGGGGACTTTTTGGCCATTCATTTCTTCAAGCGTCGTTACTCTGTCGAAGTATCCACTCATTCAGCAATCAAAGATCTTCAAACATTCGAGACGCTACAACAAGCTTCGAGAGGAATTCCTTACATCCAACACGGATTCGTCGAGTTTCATCATCAAAGATTGAGCTAGTAGTCAAGAGTGCTTTCGTGATCAAATTGTATTGTATTTTGAAGGATATTGTATCAAATTGTAACCGAATTAGCAATAAAAGACTATAAAGTGGACGTAGGCTCAATTACGGGCCGAACCACTATAAATCTGTTGTTCATTTACTGCTTTTCTGCTATTTTCAGCTTATATTCTGTTCCCGTACCAACGGGTGGTGCTTTCACAATTCTATTACACACACCGTGTGTTAGCATTCACTTTTTAGCGTTAACACATATTAACTTAAAATAGACACACTGACTACTACAACAAGACAAAGAACACTTCAAAAGATGTGAAAAGTCTTCATTGCTCAAACAGCAACTCAAAGCAGGAAATCTACAACCTGAAATAACTCGGGTCTGACCCGAGTATTAAATTCAAAAGAAAATAATACACGGGTCAGTCTAATTCAAACTCAGTTATTAATGCACAGAAGCGATAATAATCAATGTCAATTAGACGACAGTCACAGAAATCTCGTATATCCAACTCTTCGATAAGAGAATTGGATAACGGCAGATATAACACTAAACAGTGTTAGACAACAAATCAGCAGATTTAAATCATCAACAAAGATAAGTGAAAAGATCATCAATGAAGTTAATTTAGAAAACATCAGAATTGCCTAAGCGACAATTAACAACAAAATCTAGTTATTAAATAAATAATTAGAAACTCATAATCTAATTATCTAGAAGATAATTAGACAACACAAAATAATCAATTTAAAACATCAATTCTGGTAGGGCTGCAGTATACGCACGCGTATACTACCTCGCCACTACAACCCGAGATACACAAAAGATCAACGAACCAAAATCAAATGAAGATTCAAATCTCAATGCCACGGCCTCAAATGTCAAAGCAGGCAGACATGGCCAATGTGCACACATGTACACCTTAAAAATTCACAAATGTTCACAAGATCAAATCCAAATCAGATTCAACTCAAGTGCAAATGGTCTCGACCAAAAATCAGAATTGGATACAACAGAAGTGAATCCAACAGCAACAAGGAATTCAAAACTGGTTCACTGCAAATGCAAATGGACAACAAGCAATGAAACCAAGACCAGAAACATGCTACAAATGACCAGACCAAAACATGTATCAAAAAGCATGTACAAGAGGCAATAGAACCCAAACTAGCATATGCAACGAACAAACCAAAACTGGACAGAGCAACATGATGAACTACTGACAACAATATCACAAATGCAACTCACATGTACTCCAGACAGTCATGAACAAAGAAGAACCAAAGCCACAGTAAAATGCTCAAAGGCAAATACATGAACGAAGACTGGTGCCACTCAATACAGTGAAACCAAATGTGAAACCAGACTACAAAAAGGCTACAGGTCAAAGATATGCACATGAACCAGACTAAATGAATATGATTCAAGTTAACAAAGTCACATATTATCAGAACATTGAAATGATCGAAGTCACAGTGAAAAAGTCAGGTGATCATCATCAAACAGTTAAATAAACTCAGGGATGAACACAGAAAGTCAAAGCCTAAAATCAACAGTGAACAAGTCAAAGCTGTGATCGAATGCTAACTGCCTCAAAAAGGTTACAGTTCATACATGAAGCAACAGTTCACGCAAATTATGTCAAGGAAGCCAAAATATCACAAAGAAGATGACCAGAAAGTGAAAGTCAAACAAGTGCCACTGACTCGAGTATACTAGTGATATTAGTAAAGTCAAGATAGTCCAGACAGTAAATCATAAATACACAAAAACATCTCGGAGTCAATAACCAAGCAACCCCATAGTACAATAACAGCAGGCTCGAAATCACAAAGTCAAGCATAAGCTCAACTAAATATAAAAGTGTAAACCAACTCAAAATAAAACAAAAGTCCAGATACAACATCATATATACATATGTGCTCGAGACAACCAGGCTATATGCAAGTAAGGACCACATTCAAAAATAACTCAAGCTCAGTGCACCTGAGAACCAATAAAACAGACCCCAATTGTAACTAAAAAGGTTGAAACAACAGCAGCCTCAACATCCAATTGCTAAGACAAACAAAATTACTCGAAGTAAATAAAAACAATTGAAAGAACCAGGAATCAAAACAGTGAGACAGTGGCACTACAACAACTTACAAGAGAGATGAAATCTAAAGTGTGGATTCCACGATATATGCATACACCCACAATGGTATATATGCACATATATGAAGTCACCACTGTCAAGCAATTTTCCAAATTTACAGCTTTGTCAAAGCCAAAGTCACGGCAGTTCAAAGAGATCGTCAAAAACCAGTGCCATTGAGAAATACACATGAAAATAAGACCAGGCAGTGATATGCACAATGCAACACGAATGTGCAATTTAAAATAATATTCACTGTGATGACATGAACTCGAAAGGAACAACAAGCAATTCAAAACATCAAAACCATGGCAACCACGAAATCATTTAAAGCCGAAGAAACAACAAAAACAACTCGATACTTCGGCAATCAATTTAAAATGGTCAACGTCGAAACCACTAAACATCAGATAAAATCGAACGAAGTCGACAAAACCCAATTTTCACTACAAAACCAGTAGATCGAAGTTAACCAGAAACGAACGAAAACCAACAGGGTCGAGTGAATTAGATGTGAGTTTTCACTCTCCTTCGCTACGAATTGGAGCAGTCGAAGCCAAGCTACAAAGAAGTCGTCGATCGACAAAGCATCTCAAAGCAACAAGGTCGACTGTAACAAAAGCCCAAATTCCAGAATCGAGCAGAAGCGCTAAATCAGAGAAACAGAGGAACGAGATCAAGCCGAAGCTCCAATTCCAGATTCGCCAGTCACAAAGAACGAAGCCGAAGCCCTAGCTTCTCAGGGACGAAGAAGAGAACGAGCGCCACCATTTATTTTCTTTCGATTTAGGGTTTAAGCCAAAGATAAAATGAAAGGGAACGGGTTCAAATAAATCACGGCAACAAAGCAAGATAAAGTCTAGACCAGATTGCATTTCAAAGCCCACCAAATTTTAACAATTTCAATATCCATTTGACAACAATTTATCATTACTTGAATCGTTAAGCGACGATTATAAATAGAAGTTAAATCCCGGGTTGTTACATGTTTAATTGAATTGAAATTGATGATTTGAGATTGGATTTAAATCTGAATTTGGAATTCGAATTGATTTAAATCGCTTTATGAATTTGAGAAAGCTATTTTATTTTATAAAGTACTTTTAAACTATATCTAAAACTACTCATATTTTCAATATAAATTATTTTAATATAAACTATTTTAATATAAACCATTTTATATATTATTTTAATATAAACTATCTTAAATCATTTTTAATATAAATTATTTTATCATAAACTATTTTAACTTATAACTATTTATATAAACTATTTTATTTATAAACTATTTTATTATATATACTAATTTTAATATCTTAATTATTTAAGAGGTATGTGTTATGATTTCCAAAATGCTATGATTTCGAAGATGTGGTTTCCAAAGTGTTTTGGTTTTTAAAAGACTATGATTTCGAAAACGTTATAACTTTGGGAAGTGATATGATTTGGAAATGGGTATATTTGAATTAAAAATGATATCGTTTTGATATGGTTTAAAAATGAAAATGATATTTCGGTTTTGAAGATAAACTATTTTGAAATGACCGCGGTGTTATAATAACGTTGGGTTGTTAAAGAGACCGGGATCGGATATGGGCATACTCTCTGTCGATACCTGTGACGACCCGGAATTTTGGACATTTGAAATTGGAATATTTAATTGATTTTAAATATTCAAAAGTAAACTTTTAACTTGAATTTCAAATATCACTATTTATTGGGTAATTTAATTATTAAATTAAATGATTCGGAGTTGGGTAAAATTTTGAATCTGGAGTTTTAAGCCTGTTAAAAATAGTTTGAAGGCTTGGAAAATTCATATTAATAATACTGAAGGTGATAGAACTTTTAAAATTGAATTTAAAAGTGATTTGTTCAGTTTTAAAAATATATCATTTAAATCGGTATTTTAAAAAATAGCCTTCCGAGGCACAGTCTCGGAATTCGACGAAACCAGTTCCATTGGATCCATAATATTGTATTATTATTGGATTTCAATTTTCATAGTGATTAGAGTTGTTGTGTAAGCATACGATATATAAACGGGCTGAAATTTTATATCGAAAATTCAATATAATACTGATCCAAAAAGCTGTCTTCTCTATACGATCGAATTAGGACTCGAAACCTTTTCCTTTGCGTTCGAAGTAGGGGTATAACCTTATAAACGCCTAGCGGCACGCCTCGATAGGAATTCGAAATTATAAGTTGCATTTCCGAGACAATTTGAATTTAAATTTAAATACGAGTAAATACTTTACTTGACTAGTCAAATTAATTTCACATCAGACCTTTTTCCAGTCTGTTCCAAAGCACTTTAGCCTTTTTCTCCAACACGCCACCATCATATCTTGTCTCCTTTCCTCCTCTTTTACAATGCACGAGAATCAGATAAAGTTCAAAAACGAAAAAAAATCAAATCAACTCATCAACAAAGTAATAAATGGCCGAAGCCTCCTTCTCGAATCAGATCGCCATTTTTATTTTACTTCGAAACTAACCCTAAATTATATAGAACGGCCGATCGAAGCAACCTCTATCAACTGATTTTTATCACTAGCTTTTGTGAGCATCTCGGTCAACTCGAGAGCACTAGGTTTCGTCAGAGGTGGAAGTTTTGGGCGCGATCGTCGACAAGAGGATGGGGAAAGTTGCGAACCCGTTACGAGTCCATTCTCGTGCACTCGCGAGTAGTCGAGGGCGTAGATAGGAGGGCCGCGGCGTCGTTTGGAGTTGCGATGTGTCGTGATCAATGGTGGGAAGGTGACTCGACCTGGAAGTGGCTAGCGACGACAACTCGAAGCGATCGAAGTCGAAATTCAGGCTGGGTGTGTGCTCGGGTCTGATCGCAGTAAGGTAATTAAATTTTATTTTAGTTAAATAAGTTTAAAACTCTTTGAATTCAATTTGTTCATTATTAATTATCAGAATATATATATGTATATAACTCAGTATATTGTTTTTCAGTAAAGAATGTTTACTGTTTAGTTTTAAAAAATTCCTGAGTTTAAATTTATATATATACATGTACAAGAAATTTATATAAGATTTTGGTAGAAAATTATACAAGGGATTTGGTGATAAAATTGTACGATTGACCTATTTAATTTATTTTAGTTACTAAAAGATTTTTTTACAGGGAAATTATTAGTTTAAATTAAATTAAATTATTAGTAAATTAAATTTTGTTAATGGTAATAAAATGTGTAGTTAATTAAATTATCAAATGAAAATTTAATTGTTCAATTGACTCGAATATTAATAAAACATCTAATGCTTATACAAGGTCTGAAAATCATGGAAAACAAGTCGAGATGCAATGGATTGCAAATCAATAACAATGGTGAGTTAATCTCACTCATCTGGGTTAAATTTAAATTTAAATGGTTAAATTTAAATATTTGGTTGAATGATTGAATTGATTGAATTGATTGGATGTGATAATATATATAGTAGTATATAATATATATTGGAGTGATTGATATTCCCGCATTATATAGCGGATGAGACCCTATGTGCCGCATAATAGTGGATGATATTATATAAATCCATATACCGCGATATTCCACCTCGAAGTGGAATTGGTATTGTGCTAGCCTTTGTGGATGTAGGAAAACAGGTTGGAGGGATCCAACTAGATTCCTCAAAATTATTTAGATTGTTTTAATAATTATGTGTTATGATTTTTGATATTCTATGATGAATTATATTGATAATTGGAATATTGGATGCTGTGGTTTGATTGAATATACCTTTCGGTATACTGAGTTATCAAAATATATAAAATTGGATTTTTGAAAAATAAAATATATGAGAGAATGTTTAAGTAAAGTAGTTATAGAAAATTTAAATAAATTAAAGAATGAATTGGGGAAGGATAAAGTGATTTTAAATTCTAATATATAAATTCCGAGTATGGGAAGGGAATTTTAATTAAACAGAGAAATATTAAATTTTAAACTTAAGTGATATTATATCAAGAAATAAAGAATTTATTTTTAAATTCAAGGTTTAAATTTATTTAAAAGAATAAAGAAGGAATTTGGGAAATCTGAAATTGGTATTTTCAGTTAAAAAGATTTTAATCATAATGAAGAAACAAAATCTGAAGTTAACGGATTTGAATAAATTGAGTAAGTAAAGGAGTTTATTTCAAAATGGAGTAATTTGGAAATCAATTTGAGATTTTATTTAAGTGTTTAAAATTGGAATTTTAAAAGGGAAATGAGACTATGGAATTTATAAACTGGGTTTATAAAGGTGAATATATTAGTGGATATTTGGAAGAATAAATTCACGGTGGGAATTTATTAAAGGAATGGGTAAATTAGTTTTAAAAATAAATAGTGATTTATTTTAAAAGATGTGAGAGAGAGAAGTGTATTTCCCTGAATAGCCAAGAACGTTTTCAAAGAAATTTTTTAAGTATAAACTAAAAGTTTAAGGTTGTTTTAAAATATGGTTTAGAAAATTTATTATTCTTAAATGTTTAAATTTTAAAGCAAGTAATTTTCAAATTTATTTCAGTAGTAATTATTTAAAGATGACTTGGTATTATGTTTTAAAAGATAAAAATCTAGTTTTATATTTTATTAAGTAGCTTTATTTCAAATATTCTTAAAGTATATATCTTTGAATAAAGTATTAAAGTAGTTTTAATTTAAATGTTTGTTTAAAGTATATTTTATAATATAGTATTTTAAATTATTTTAGAAATCTAAAGTGTTTGTACTTGGTGATTTCAGTGGAAATAGGAAATATTTGGGGATTTTATCCCGTGGGAGAAAGGTGGTTTTTGAAACCGTTTTCATAACGGTTGAAAATGGAAATATATCTTGCGAAGATATTTGTGAGGTAAATAAAAAATTTGGAAGAAATTATTTATTGTTTGATGGTTGTTGTGAATGTTAATTGATAGTTAAATCACCGACTATCAATATTGGACAATGCGCTGATCGTTTCGAAGAGACTGGGATTGGGTTTGCTACATTACAGCATGATAGGGGGTTCTCGCTTCACGTTTGGTGGCGAACGGGAGACTCTTACCCCTACATGTCCCTTTGAGGTAGTATAAGGCCTTGGGTTGGTTGTGAGTCGAGAGGCTGGCCATAAAAGCAAATTCGAGGTACCACTGTGTGCCACGGCAGAGAGTGGCCACTGCCGATGGTTGAAAAGCCTAGGTCGTTACACTTGGTATCAGAGCTGAAGGTTAAGCGAGAACCTTGGCTCTGGTGGGATTTACTCATTAGAAATAGAGTTTGTAGTACTCTAAAATGAGTTTGAGTGTAATAATAGATATGAGCGCGTATTTGTTAGTGAATATAAAAATTGTTTTTATATTGTGTTGACTTATCGGTTGAGTGTTTATGAATTCTGGTCGATGTGTGGGACGCCACGACATCGATAGGGGTTTCTAAACTCTTAAACAAGATAAACCGACATAGTATGATTTTAAAAATAGGGTAAATGAAATAATTTTACCCAAAATTATTTTTGTATATAAAAGAAATAATTTTCCGTAAATTATTATAGCTATATATGGTTGCTTGGTTGTTAGGAGATGATAATATTAAATTATTATCATTGTTAAGTGAAGGTTGAATGAAGAATTGAAATTATAACCAAAGATTAAGGAATAAATTCATATATAAAATAGGATTTATGAATGTGCATTATAAATGTGATTTATAATTGAAATGAGGTAAAATCCAGAGTAATGTTGAATATAGATTGAAAGAATTTAAAATTTGAAATTTTGGAAAAGGATTAAATTCTTTTGGGTTTGAAAATGGTTTTCAAATGCTTGGAGAAATAATGATGATAGTATTTGAGAAATATTTTGAGTTGAATTTGAAATCTAGAGAGATTTGAAATTAAAAATATTTGAAAATTGTTTTTAAAGAGATAAAAGCATTGAACTCTTTCGGTCGCTGGAAAATAACTTCGGTGATGACTGCAGCATCATCGATATTCATTTTCGAGTTTCCAGAAGAGGAATTGCTGCCAAATTGTTTTAAATTGGAATTGTTTGCAAACTGGGTTTGGTTTTGAAATTCAAAGGGATAATTGAATTTGCCAAATAATTTTGGAAATAATTGATTTCAAATGAATTTTTGAAATACTTAAGTGATTATTAAAGACTCTGGAATTGGTTGAAAATGTTTTTGAGTGTCTAAGTAATGGTTTAAACTCTGGAGGTTTAACTAAAATGTTTATGGAAATGGAACTTGAATTAGTTAAATGAAAATTGAATTGTGAGTTAGTAATGGAGTTGGAAATGAACTCGAGTTATAAATAAAATTCAACTTGGATTGTTGGTGAATTGAATATAATTAGAAATATTGTTGAATAAAATAGAGTTGGATTGAAATAGTGATGGTTTGAGTTGTAAATAAAACTCAAGTGAGTAGAAATAGATTGAAATGGCCTTGTTAATTAATAAATAACTTAAGTAAATATTGGATGAAAGCTCGACTTAAGTAAATTGTGAAATGGTTATTGTTGAGATTTTATAAAATGATTCTAAATAAAACTTGTTGGGTTAATGTAATGAAATGCAAGTGAATGGATTAAAATTTAAAATGCATGTGTCTAGCTATTGGAAGTAAGTACATGTACAGGGAGGCCGTATGGTTGGATTTGGTCGTGCAAAATGATAAATAAATAAAGGTACGCCTACGCAATAAAAAGATAGGAAATATGAACTGTTGTTTGTTTTTTTTGTTTTCCGACCGTGTGGGTCGATGTATATATATTTATATCTCTTGTCGAATTGCAAAAGCTCGTCCGTACAAAGGAGACTCTACCAAAATTTTCCGAAATTTTGGGAGTTAGAAAATTTTTAAAAATTTTCACTAGCGACAAATGATTTAAAATTGGTAAGCAAATAGAATTGAAACTGAATATTGAAATCTAATTTAAAATTGTGTATGTAAAGTAAGGTGAAATCGAAGAAATTGTTCGAAGAAACTAAAGGAAGAAAAAGTTTGCAAATAAACTTTTATTTGAGATTTTAAATAAATTAGTAAGTGAAACTAATAAAAGGAAATGGTTAATTAAATATGGGTTGAGATAAGGTGAATAAAATTAAATATTCAAAGTTTGAAGACAAATTGAATTCAAGTAGAATTGAAATTGGAAATCTGAATGGAAATTGGGAAAAAGTACTGAAGTTTGAAAATAATTAATAAATTGAAGTAAATTGATTTTATATGGAATTGGAATTCAATTTGAATATAAACTTCAGTAGTGAAGTAGTGAAAATAAATATAAGAAATATTTATATTGGACTTAAGAAATGAAGGATGAAACTCTTAAGTAAATTTGGTATTGGAAATATACTAAGTAATTTTGGAATGGAGATTAAATAAAGTTGTGAAAGGGGATAATTGTGGATAAGTGGATATGAATCAAAATAAATGTGAATAAAAGTGAAATTGATATAGTTAATAATCAATGGATATAAATACGTAAGATGTACGTATATTATTTTATTCGCATAGCAATTTGATCCAGATTCAAGCATAGAATTTTGAGATAGTTATATCTATCCGAGTTAGGATTTTTCACTCGATTTTCGACGGCGAACCCTGGATATGGATTTTTGATTGATTCTGGATGTTCTCTATCATAGTATATGGCTATGCAAGGAGAATGAAGGTTTCTAATCAAGAAACCAGATCTGAGTCTGCACTAGGAAGTCGGGAGAACAATACTAGTTTGGAAGTGGAATTGTGTGATTGAGTGAGCGATCGAATTTGGTATTGCGTACGGATGATATATGTACATCGTACGGGTTTAAGTGAAGCAAATGTTGAAAATTTTGTAAAGAAGTCAATAAAATGATTTTGAATGTTATGATTGGATATTATTGCTAAGTAGGATATACAAGTGTTTAAAAAGCAAAAAGGAAATTGGGATTTTTGATTTCCGAAGATAAATTGAAATTTGCTCAGCAAAGGTATGTGTTTAAATTTCTGTATGAAATTTGATGATTTTCTTGTCTAGCCACTTGGCCTTTTGTTTTCTTTTGAAATTTGGGGGCCCGTAGAGGCATTTTGTAGTTGTTCCGATCTAGCCGCGCAAAGGAGAAGCTGGCGAAATTTTTCGAAAATTTAGGGAGTTAGAAAATATTTGAAGGAATTTTGAAAATTTAAAATTTGAATTTAAATTATAATTTGAATGGTTTAGTAGGTAATATGGTTTGGAAACTATGGATAAGTTTGGATAGTTAGTAAGAGGGATAGTGTGTCTTAAATAAAAAGATTGTTTTGGGAAGTCATTGAAAACTGTTTGGTTTTGGGAAAAAGTAAACGGGTATTGGACCATTCTTCTTAACTAGCATTTTCGAGGACGAAATTCTTTTAAGGGGGGAGGAATGTGACGACCCGGAATTTAGGACATTTGAAATTGGAATATTTAATTAATTTTAAATATTCAAAAGTAAACTTTTAATTGAATTTCAAATATCACTATTTATTGGGTAATTTAATTATTAAATTAAATGATTTGGAGTTGGGTAAAATGTTGAATCTGTAGTTTTAAGCCTGTTAAAAATAGTTTGAAGGCCTGGAAAATTCATATTAATAATACTGAAGGTGATAGAACTTTTAAAATTGAATTTAAAAGTGATTTGTTCAGTTTTAAAAATATATCGTTTAAATCGGTATTTTAAAAAATAGCCTTCCGAGGCACAGTCTCGGAATTCGACGAAACCAGTTCCATTGGATCCGTAATATTGTATTATTATCGGATTTCAATTTTCGTAGTGATTAGAGTTGTTGTGTAAGCATACGATATATAAACGCGTTGAAATTTTATATCGAAAATTCAATATAATAACTGATCCAAAAAGCTATCTTCTCTATACGATCGAATTAGGACTCAAAACCTTTTCCTTTGCGTTCGAAGTAGGGGTATAACCTTATAAACGCCTATCGACACACCTCGATAAGAATTCGAAATTGTAAGTTGCATTTTCGAGATAATTTGAATTTAAATTTAAATACGAGTAAATGCTTTACTTGACTAGTCAAATTAATTTCACATCAGACCTTTTTCCAGTCTGTTCCAAAGCACTGTAGCCTTTTTCTCCAACATGCCACCATCATATCTTGTCTCCTTTCATCCTCTTTTACAATGCACGAGAATCAGATAAAGTTCAAAAACGAAAAAAAAAATCAAATCAACTCATCAACAAAGTAATAAATGGCCGAAGCCTCCTTCTCGATTCAGATTGCCATTTTTATTTTACTTCGAAACTAACCCTAAATCATATAGAATGGCCGATCGAAGCAACCTCTATCAACTGATTTTTATCACTAGCTTTTGTGAACATCTCGGTCAACTCGAGAGGACTAGGTTTCGTCAGAGGTGGAAGTTTTGGGCGCGATCGTCGACAAGAGGAAGGGGAAAGTTGCGAACCCATCACGATTCCATTCTCGTGCACTCGCGAGTAGTCGAGGGCGTAGATAGGAGGGCCGCGGCGTCGTTTGGAGTTGCGATGTGTCGTGATCGATGGTGGGAAGGAGACTCGACCTGGAAGAGGCTAGCGGTGGCAACTCGAAGCGATCGAAGTCGAAATTCAGGGTGGGTGTGTGCTCGGGTCTGATCGCAGTAAGGTAATTAAATTTTATTTTAGTTAAATAAGTTTAAAACTCTTTGAATTCGATTTGTTCATTATTAATTATCAGAATATATATATGTATATAACTCAGTATATTGTTTTTCAGTAAAGAATAAAACTGTTTAGTTTTAAAAAATTCCAGAGTTTAAATTTATATATATACATGTACAAGAAATTTATATAAGATTTTGGTAGAAAATTATACAAGGGATTTGGTGATAAAATTGTACGATTGACCTATTTAATTTATTTTAGTTACTAAAAGATTTTTTTAAAGGGAAATTATTAGTTTAAATTAAATTAAATTATTAGTAAATTAAATTTTGTTAATGGTAATAAAATGTGTGGTTAATTAAATTATCAAATGAAAATTTAATTGTTCAATTGACTCGAATATTAATAAAACATCTAATGTTTATACAAGGTTTGAAAATCATGGAAAACAAGTCGAGATGCAATGGATTGCAAATCAATAACAAAGGTGAGTTAATCTCACTCATCTAGGTTAAATTTAAATTTAAATGGTTAAATTTAAATATTTGGTTGAATGATTGAATTGATTGGGTGTGATAATATATATAGTAGTATATAGTATATATTGGAGTGATTGATATTCCCGCATTATATAGCGGATGAGACCCTATGCGCCGCATAATAGCGGATGATATTATATGAACCCATATACCGTGATATTCCACCTCGAAGTGGAATTGGTATTGTGCTAACCTCTGTGGATGCAAGAAAAGAGGTTGGAGGGATCCAACTAGATTCCTCAAAATTATTTAGATTGTTTTAATAATTCTGTGTTATGATTTTTGATATTCTGTGATGAATTATATTGATAATTGGAATATTGGATGCTGTGGTTTGATTGAATATACCTTTTGGTATACTGAGTTATCAAAATATATAAAATTGGATTTTTGAAAAAGAAAGTATATGAGAGAATGTTTAAGTAAAGTAATTATAGAAAATTTAAATAAATTAAAGAATGAATTGGGGAAGGATAAAGTGATTTTAAATTCCAATAAATAAATTCCGAGTATGGGAAGGGAATTTTAATTAAACAGAGAAATATTAAATTTTAAACTTAAGTGATATTATATCAAGAATTAAAGAATTTATTTTTAAATTCATGGTTTAAATTTATTTAAAAGAATAAAGAAGGAATTTGAGAAATCTGAAATTGGTATTTTCAGTTAAAAAGATTTTAATCATAATGAAGAAACAAAATCTGAAGTTAACGGATTTGAATAAATTGAGTAAGTAAAGGAGTTTATTTCAAAATGGAGTAATTTGGAAATCAATTTGAGATTTGATTTAAGTGTTTAAAATTGGAATTTTAAAACGGAAATGAGACTATGGAATTTATAAGCTGGGTTTATAAAGGTGAATATATCAGTGGATATTTGGAAGAATAAATTCACGGTGGGAATTTATTAAAGGAATGGGTAAATTAGTTTTAAAAATAAATAGTGATTTATTTTTAAAGATGTGAGAGAGAAGTGTATTTCCCTGAATACCCAAGAACGTTTTCAAAGAAATTTTTTAAGTATAAGCTAAAAGTTTCAGGTTGTTTTAAAATATGGTTTAGAAAATTTATTATTCTTAAATGTTTAAATTTTAAAGCAAGTATTTTTCAAATTTATTTTAGTAGTAATTATTTAAAGATGACTTGGTATTATGTTTTAAAAGATAAAAATCTTGTTTTATATTTTATTAAGTAGCTTTATTTTAAATATTCTTAAAGTATATATCTTTGAATAAAGTATTAAAGTAGTTTTAATTTAAATGTTTGTTTAAAGTATATTTTATAATATAGTAGTTTAAATTATTTAGAAATCTAAAGTGTTTGTACTTGGTGATTTCAGTGGAAATAGAAAATATTTGGGGATTTTACCCCGTGGGAGAAAGGTGGTTTTTGAAACCGTTTTCAAAAGGGTTGAAAATGGAAATATATCTTGCGAAGATATTTGTGAGGTAAATATATAATTTGGAAGAAATTATTTATTGTTTGATGGTTGTTGTGAATGTTAATTGATAGTTAAATCACCGACTATCAATATTGGACAATGCGCTCATCGTTTCGTAGAGACGGGGATCAGAATTAATTTTCTGAAAACCACTTCGACCCGGTTTGTACGTTTTCGTGGAAAAACGAGTTCGGAGTCGAAGATGGAGCAGTGAAGTGCAAGGGCTAGTCGCTACTAATCCTGAGGGTGATTCCAAAAATGGATGTAGTAGGAATAGTGCCTTCGGTTTCGTTCGAACCCGGGACAGACTTCTTTGGATGAATGTTTTCGGAACATCGTCAGATGGACGATGAGCAATCCAAGGGATATGTTCTAAAAAGGTAATGCTTAGCCTCGAGCCTCATCAACCGGGAATGACTGAAAATCTGGGGTTATGCAGCAAGGCTAAGTGGGTAGCACCCATTAGGGTGAGGACATCCCTGTCTAGATGTCCCTTTTTATTTCGGCTGTGTGGGCGGTTGCTGATCCCAACCGTGGGGTGATCTTACTCGGAATTATCTAGTGAGGGGTAGTTTCGGTCTTGTGTTGCAGGGGATCGGGCGTGGTCCTTAGTACGCTGATCTAGACCAGGTACTGTGACAGGTGGTACCCCAGTGCCTAGTCATTAGTTGGAAATCCATTCTCCCTACGTGCCTTTACGGTTTTGTTTGTATACCTATTAGCTGGAATTTAATAGATGTAACAATTTCGGCTATTTGAATAAGTATTTGTATATAGACACTATTATAATATCAGAGGATTTTGATAAAAACTGTTTTGGCTATCGTAAGGTAAAAACCAGACATGTTTATTTGTGGCGTGGTCTTACGAGATGCTTTTGATTTCAAAGGGTTTTGAAACTTTAATAATCCAATCGAGTGTGATTTCTCACGCTGGTTTTCCAGACTGACTCGGGTGTTATTTTATTATAATGCTCGGGTCAGACCGAGTATTATAGATACAGGAAAGGATGCTATGGAGCTCAGGAGGCGAGTTGGAAGGTGAGATGTATCACTCGTACTTGGTATATATTCCGCTGTATTGTGTACTGTGTATTCTGTTGTGGGTTAAGTTAATATAACTGACCAGTATTTGATTCTGATTGTATTGTACTCTGAAGATGTATTCTGATGATGTATGTATAACAGGTATAGATTCTTTTGTGTAAAGATCAGTTATTATGTATTATATTTTATTCCGCTGCGTATGTGAGATTCTGATGTTGTTATGTTGTTTTCTATCTTCTTCTTCTACCTCTTTTTCTCTAATCCTAATGGTTCGTATTTCCGTTCACTTTGAGTCGATATGATGGAGAATAGTGTCGATTCAAGGGGTATGGGTTTTCGGGTCGTCGCAATGCCGTAAACCACTTTAACAACTGTGTATGCGGTGGAGATTCGAGAATGAAGTAGGATGGTGGCGACGATCCTATTGAGGTATGAACGTGGACCCGACTCCCGTGAGTTGGAATAAGGTGGCTAAAACAGGAGCGATCGACGGGCCAATGAGGTAGCACCTCTGATCGGACGCATATCTTCGATACCATTCTGTTACTTTGTGATTGATTTGGTGGCCACCCTTCGATTTTGATTGGGAGTGTGTTCCGAGGTGGGCGGTAGTGGCTGCTATACGTTTCCACCAGCCCGGATGCGTAATTGGTATATCTACCCTGGAATTGCCTAGTTGTGCCGTGTCACCTACCATATCGAGCTTTACTATGAGTTTCTATTTGTGTCGTACCTATGGAGTATCTTCTCGTAGCCTCTCGAGGTATGCAGGTACTGTATAGACTATTAGCATTATTATGTGTGAAGGTGGAAAATGTAAAGCCTTAACGCTATTTAAAAGTAAATTCATTTTGTAACGACCCGTAAATTTCAACTGTTTTAATAACGTAATTAGTTGAAATTTTGTAAAATTTTAAACGATAAAATTTTGAAATAAAAATTTAATATTTGGAATACGTCTAGTTAAATATAGCAACGGGTAAATTTTTGTCCGAAAATATGAAAGTTTATTTCGCGTGTAAATTTACTTCAATTTAACCAGTTAAGGAAAAAGCGATGAAAATAAAATGTTTCCGAAACCCAAATATTTTTACATAGAAAAATTCTAAACCATCTTCTGAGCAAGATGTCAGTTTGTTGTTTTTCCGAATTCGGACATCTTTGGCTCCGTCGATCTTATTTTTCAGCGTTTTTCTTGCATTTTCCGCTATTAGAAAATTCGAATTTTTATAATTCAATCGAGTCACTGATGTCTATATACCGCTTTAACCGTTTCATCGCACTGGTCACCATGGTATATTCACTTCTATGTTTCGGTGTCTGTTACGCTGCAAAACTCGCATAACGGATATCCGTATCGATGCAAATCCGAGTCATTTTGATTGGGTACCCTTTTAACTTTACACCGTCTGTATTCTGTGAACATTTACTTTCCTAGACCCTTGTGCTTGACAAATTCTATTCCATTTTTCAAAAAATTTCCCTTCGTTCATAACATTTGCATTTATTATTACATGCTCACTCATTCCCTTTTAAACTTTTCACATTTGAAACGTTGCCTGGGAATAAAGCCCCCCCCCCCCCCCCTCTTCTTCTTTTATTCCCTCTTCCATATTTCTCCTCTGTAATCTTTTGTGAAAAATAAAGCTTCATGATACAACCCATCTCCACCATAGCCCCTCTTCACCTAACCGCCACCGAGCATTCACACGCAACTCAAGAAGTCTCTGACTTGGCCGAGCAAGCATCCACCTGCGATTCCGCCCGCTCCATCTCCACCCTCCTCGCGAATTCCCGCGCCTGGCCATGTCTTTCCCCGCGACACACCTGGCCGTACTCCTCCCCTACTCCTGCCGAACTGCCACCGCACCCCACGTGCTAGTCCTTCGCCAGCTGTTAATCCAAAACTGAGCCTCCATATCACAGCAGTCCCTTGACTGTCACCGGCAACACTCGACCCTACGTTCATCCCATCGACCACAGACTGAAGTCCATCCACTTCCAGTGGAGCACGTTAGCCCAACAGCTCCTGCCGATCCATTTCCTCCCCACCAAGCTCGGCCAGTCATCCACCACCTGCCTTTGCCGCCGGTTCGAGCCTCCCTCCGCACCTCCCATCGGTCAAGACACAGCCGCGTCCAGCCTCTTAAATCTCTGGCAAGTTTCCCTCCCTTCTCCTCTATTCTTAGATCTAAGTGTGTTTATATACTTTCTTAATGCTATCTTGGCTGTATTATTCATTTGGTGTGCTTTCTTTATATCAGTATATATATAATCGAATGTTATAAGGTTGTACCGGTTGTATAAGTAAGCATGAAATCTTTTAGTTTGTATACAGTTTTATATGCAATATATACATAATAGTTTGTTATTATATCTAATTTACGTGTGAAGTCTGGTAGTGGTACGAAAAACTTGCTTCGACGGTATATCTATAATGTTGGGCTTAAGTTATATATATAATAAAAAAGAGAAGATATATGGGGTAGGTATATTTATGTTACAGTTATAATATATGAGTCGTATAATGTTAGTTTATACACTGGGTAAGCTCTGGTTCAAGTTGGTTTTGTGCTTTCTTATACTTATACGATAATTTGAAAATATATAAAGGCTACAATATATATTTTATACATTAGTTATAGAAATACACTATTTATATTAGTTAAACATATATGATTGTTTATTATGGAAGTTGGATGATTTTAAACAAGGATATGGGTTTCCATTTGTATTTGTGTCTTATATTATTCAAACCGTAAGTGTGTAATGGTTGGGAAGTTGTCTTATGTTATAGGATTTTGTTATATAGGCAGTTATATATATAATAGTTTACATACATATAAAAGCTGTTAGGTCGCTTTTAGATATATCATTGATATATTACTTGGTGGTTTTAGCTGCTTAGGATATAGATGTTATACATTTAACTTAAGTTTTATATTTGACCTCTTGAGTTGTTTTTGAGACCTGATACATATGTTTTAGAGTTGTCCCTATATATGTTTTGTTGGTCACAATTAAATAGACAGTATATGTATTATGGAATGGCTTACATGTTTATTTACATATGTTGTCTAGTTGTACAATGTTATGAGGACTTTGCAGCGTATAAAATATATTGATTTGAAATATATGTTAATTTTAATATATGTGTTAATTTGAAGAAATGGATTTTTTTTATACATACATATATATATATATATTTAAATATTAAACATGTGTAAATTCAGAATACGATTCTTTCCTTTGTATGTATATAGATTCATCTATACCAATTATCTTCATCGATCATGTTCTGACTTGATTTCGTCCAATTCAATTTAACAGCTTTATGGGTCGACTCGTGCCAATCTAGCTTTGCATTAGAATTCGCGTTCGGATGTGTAACTCGATTTTAGTTTTATCCTCTCCAGCCTCGAAAGGTGAGCACTCACTCACGATTAACATTCTTTTATTTATTAGATTTGATTTCAATTGAAACGACAATTGAAATATGCCGCTGTTAGTTAATTACACTGTTATATATGCTATTACCTGTATCAGTTCACCTGTGACATCTGACACCATTATCTGTTAATTATTTATGCGATGATAATACAGTTTGGCTGATAATTGATTGATTGTTGATGTTTATATTGGACGTTAAATTGTTAATGTTAAAATGATAATTAGTATGAAATTGAACTTGATATAGAATAATTAAATGTTAAATTTGATTAACTGACATTTGTATAATATGACCCCTTTAACTGTTGAATTTATTGACACGTAGGATTTGTTTAATTATATTTTGAACCACTGAATGTATGTTGTTAAATTGATGATGTATGAAATTGTAAATAGATGACAAGTGAAAAACCGTAATGTAATAATCTTTAATCTACATGAAATGATAGTGTAGATTCTAGAAATGATTATATTAATTCGTACAAATAACAATGCGAATTAATACGATTATTTCGGGATTATTTAAATTGATTATTGGATTGTTATTGTTTGTTGTTATTGCTTGTTTATTTACTTTGACACCATCCCAGTTATCACACTACAAGTTCCCTTTGTTATTCTTTGATTTTGAATTGAATTGGAATCGGGTTGAAATGATAAATACCCAAAATTGAACTTTGACCTAGGATAGAGAATTAAATAAAATCCGATTGGTCAATAATTTGATATAAAAATAAACAAAGATTTTATTTAAATAAATAATATGGTTTTGAAATGAAGTTGAAATTGAATTTTAATGAAAGGAAAATGTTAATATTTAATAATCTGAAACAAAACATTAACAATGTAATCGATGAAAGAATGTTGTTTAATTTGAGAAATGATTTAATAATTAAGTTTGAAATTATAATTAAGTTTGAAATTATTAAACTTTGAAATGATTTGATAATTAAGTTTGAAATTATAATTAAGTTTGAAATTATTAAACTTTGAAACTATTTAATAATTAAGTTTTGAATTATTTAATAATTAAATAAGGTTGAATCATTTAATGATTAAATTGAACTGAATTCTTTGATAAGAGAAATTGAACTTTTGAATAAGTGAATTTTTACTTCGTAAATAATTGAAATTGAATTTCTATTTAAGTAAGTTTTGGAAAATTATTTAAGGAAGTAAATAAGTGAAATGGAATTTCTTTAACAACAAATGAAAATGTGATATTTTTGGAATTAATGTAAGACTTGTAATTGAAAGAATTGATTTGGTGAATTTAGTTTAATTCAAAATTGTAAGTTTTGATTTGATGAAGTTGAACTTAAGAATTGATTTAATGAAATTGGAAATTTAATAGAAATTGTTTTGAATGATAAAGTAACTTAACGAATATTGAATGGAATCGATAAATGAATTTAAATTGATTTAAATGTTGAATTAAATTAATTCAAATGATTTCGGAATGAAACTTATATACGAACTTGAATCAATATTTGAATGGTTTTAAATAGATATTGAAATTGAATTATAAGATTTTGAAATGGTAATTATGAAGTTTTGAAACGTAAATTTTGGAAATTGGTTTTTGAAAGACAAATGAAATGTTGGTTTACGAATTGTAATTGAAATTGAATTGTTTTGGTTTGAAATATATATAAACGACCAATCGGTGTAATAATTACGAAAGTTATTAAAGAGACCGGGATCGGTAATGGATATACTCTCTATCTAAACCGAAACCACTTTAATAACTATACGTGGAGTGATGATCCAGAATGAAGTGGTTGGAATGATGTACGTGATGACTGAAGAAAGAGAACGATAATGGATAGCCTTGACACTTGTGTCAAATTGGAAATGACTAAAACAGGAGCTGTGCCGGGCCAATGGAGGATTAGCTACCTCAAGTGGACACACTTCTTCGAACTACTTATACTTGTTGTCGATTGGTGCACCCTTGATTTTGGGAGTGTTGTTTCACGGTGTTGCGGGCGCTGCGGCGTTGCGTTCTCACCAGTCCGGATCAGGCGAACGGTAGTATCACTACCTTGGGTATTGCCTCATGTGCCTTGTCATACTTGTATTCCATTTATGCGCGACCACTACGATTTTGATTTGTACCTTTAGTATATGGATTGCCCTCTGGTGACTTCCGGTTTTGGGGAACTACGGTCTTGTATATGCTTTTGGGAATAAAAATGTGTTAAGGGTGGAATGGGCCATGACTTAACGCTATTTTGATATCTTTTTATATTACTGATAGACATTATCTACTTATCGTACACTACTACATAGTAGATAGTTTAACGGATCCTTAAAGGATGGTTATTCCAAACATCCTTTGAGTTACTTGTATTTCAATTGCTATTTCACTTGAGTTGGATTTATTAATATAAGAATCTTAATCCTGACTCGAGTGTTTTGTATTTTGCTTTACGCTCGGGTCAGACTGAGTGTACCAGTATTCGAGACTCACCTTTGGAGTTGGAGCTTTTCTTGAAGATCCAGCCATCTATTCTGCTTTCAGTATTCGATGATTCCAGTGATGTATTCTGATTTGTACCTGATGTATCGTGTTACTCTTCCGTTGTATCTGGTTTAACTCTGATGTATTGTATTACTCTTCTGTTGTAAACTCTGTTGTACTTATACATTTATATAGTAGCTTCATGAACTACTATCTCTTTTATTTCCGCTGCACTTATTACTCTGTGTCTGTGATCTGTGATTATTCATTTATTTACTGTATATGTTCAGTTTTTCCAAATTTAAATTAACAATGCGGTATTTTGAGCAATTCAACTCCGGCATGAGTGTCTACCTATACACTTATAATGGATGCGAATGGTCCAAAATATCGGGTCGTTACAGTTGGTATCAGAGCTTTGGTAGCTCTAGGCAAAACTTAACATATAGGGTAAATGTATTTACAGAATCACTCTCATTCGAGTTTCAATCTCTTCCTTTGACTCAATTCCTTTGAATTTTGGAACGTTCCCTCGGTTCCGGAATTCATTCTTGTCCCTCACTATTCGTCTTCTAATTTTGGAGTATCACATAACTCCATTTTGAATGATCTTTATAATGAATCGGTGGTCTCGCCAAACTTCGAATGATTTGTAAAGGGGTAAAACTCCTTTACAATAGGCGTTGATTTACCGGAGATTTCGGTATCCTCGGTTTACGATGCTATCTATTACCTGATATACCTGAATTCCATCTCTTGAGATCGAGTGTTGATTTACCTCAGAATTCAGCATCGATCTTATTCTTGAAGTTATGGATGACCGGTTAAGGTTGCCCGTGAATTAAATAAACTTATCCATCTCCCGATTGTGGTAATTGAATTATCTTATATTCTGTTTCAAACTTATTTTCGAATCAAAATTCTCTTGATTTGATTCTCATCAAATTTGAATCTCTATCCTCATTTTGAAAAAATTCATTCCTGTATCGTCGAGCAAAGAAATGTATTTGTAAACTAATATATAAATGTTTTAATATACTGTGTTGTTTGAGTTGTTGATGTTGATTTGGGTTTCCGATCGATTCGTCTGATCAACGCTATCGATAGGATTTCCAAAACACTTGAACAGAGCAAACTGACACAATAGTATTTTCAAAATTTGGTAAATAAAATAATCTTGTATGATTATATTATATATAAGTATAAATTTTCTGAAATCAAATTGTTAACTGAATTGGTTGTTAGAAAGGTAATATTGGATTTTCACTATTTGTTTTGTAAATCATTGATTATTCCAGCATAAAAATGAATGGAATTATAAAGGTTGGTTTATAGAATTATTTAAAAATTTAAATGAATTTAAAACTTAGAATTTGAGAATTTATTAGTTTCCGGTGATTTCGAACTTTGGTTTTTAAAATTTTAAAGTATATTATTGGAAGTATTTTCGAATAGAAATCGTTTTCAAAGAATTTTAAAATGTTGAAATCAGTGCTCTTTTCTTTGTCGCTGGAAAATAATTTCGGTGATGGCGGCCGCATCATCGACATTCATTTTCGAGTTTCGAAGTGGAGATACTATTCGGTAGCTTTGCTACGGTTTTGTTTTGAAAAATATTTTGATTTGAATTTCTTCAGTATAATTTGATTTATATATATATATATATACATATATATATGTATCTTATTTTAAAATTTTAATTTGATTTGATATAAATATATTAGATAAATCTCTAAGTTGTTTAAAGTTAATCGGAAATCTAATTCTTAAATTTTGTTAAAGGATGATTTTAATTATAAATAAAACCAAAATTTGGAATAAATATTTAAACTTGAATAATTGAATTGGGAAAATTTTATTTGTATATTATTCAACTTCATTCTAATACAACTTACCTAACTCATTCAGAAGTTGAAAATGTAATTGGATAATATATAAGATAAATTGAATTTATAAATAAAATTTGAGTGTTGTAATAAATGTTATACACTAAATTTTTGATTATAAAGATGTTAATAGAGTTAGATATGATAATAAGTAAACTCAGTTAATAATGAAATAAATTTGTTTTGAAAGAATTAATAATTTGTTTTGAAAGAATAAAAAAATTGAAATTTGATCAACTTATGAAAATACCTTGAATTTAAAAGCAATTAGTGAATATAAATTAATTTAAATCGAAACTTTAATGGTTTAAATTAATTTATATGGGTTAAATATATGTGATTAGATATATTAAGTAGAATAAATTTAACAATAATTTGGAATAAAAGAATTAAATTGTTGAAATAAAATATGATTATAAATAAAGATTATTCAAATTTATGGTTTTAGAAATTGTAAATTTAAGATAATTGGATAATAAGATATTGAATTTAGAAATAGTTGAGATTGATTTTAGTGAAATCAAATGGATTAAATCAATTATTGAATATCAATTAATTTAAATTTGAATTTATATGGTTTAAATTAATTGTTATTTTGTATTTCACATCTGTTTTCTTTCTGGTTATTTCTATTCTCCTACCTCGTTCCTTTTCGGGGACGAAAAGTTTTGAGTGGGGGAGAGTGTAACGACCCGTAAATTTCAACTGTTTTAATAACGTAATTAGTTGAAATTTTGTAAAATTTTAAACGATAAAATTTTGAAATAAAAATTTAATATTTGGAATACGTCTAGTTAAATATAGCAACGGGTAAATTTTCGTCCGAAAATATGAAAGTTTATTTCGCGTGTAAATTTACTTCAATTTAACCAGTTAAGGAAAAAGCGATGAAAATAAAATGTTTCCGAAACCCAAATATTTTTACATAGAAAAATTCTAAACCATCTTCTGAGCAAGATGTCAGTTTGTTGTTTTTCCAAATTCGGACATCTTTGGCTCCGTCGATCTTATTTTTCAGCGTTTTTCTTGCATTTTCCGCTATTAGAAAATTCAAATTTTTATAATTCAATCGAGTCACTGATGTCTATATACCGCTTTAACCGTTTCATCGCACTGGTCACCATGGTATATTCACTTCTATGTTTCGGTGTCTGTTACGCTGCAAAACTCGCATAACGGATATCCGTATCGATGCAAATCCGAGTCATTTTGATTGGGTACCCTTTTAACTTTACACCGTCTGTATTCTGTGAACATTTACTTTCCTAGACCCTTGTGCTTGACAAATTCTATTCCATTTTTCAAAAAATTTCCCTTCGTTCATAACATTTGCATTTATACCCGCCGTTCGTAGCTCGGTTGGTTTGGGAGCTGGGAGATGGGAACCTAAGGACTGTGTCCGGGCAGGTTCGAATCCCAGCGCCAAACCATCAGTGGGAGTTTCAACGTTAAGCATCCTTGTGCGACGACTAAATAAAAGCGGGGTAGACACACGGCGTGGGGTTTACTTAAGTGAGTATCAATGAATACCATGATCTTAAGGTTCCACATGATCTAAAAAAAACATTTGCCTTTATTATTACATGCTCACTCATTCCCTTTTAAACTTTTCACATTTGAAACGTTGCCTGGGAATAAAGCCCCCCCCCTCTTCTTCTTTTATTCCCTCTTCCATATTTCTCCTCTGTAATCTTTTGTCAAAAATAAAGCTTCATGATACAACCCATCTCCACCATAGCCCCTCTTCACCTAACCGCCACCGAGCATTCACACGCAACTCAAGAAGTCTCTGACTTGGCCGAGCAAGCATCCACCCGCGATTCCGCCCGCTCCATCTCCACCCTCCTCGCGAATTCCCGCGCCTGGCCATGTCTTTCCCCACGACACACCTGGCCGTACTCCTCCCCTCCTCCTGCCGAACTGCCACCGCACCCCACGTGCTAGTCCTTCGCCAGCTGTTAATCCAAAACCGAGCCTCCATATCACAGCAGTCCCTTGACTGTCACCGGCAACACTCGACCCTACGTTCATCCCATCGACCACAGACCGAAGTCCATCCACTTCCAGTGGAGCACGTGAGCCCAGCAGCTCCTGCCGATCCATTTCCTCCCCACCAAGCTCGGCCAGTCATCCACCACCTGCCTTTGCCGCCGGTTCGAGCCTCCCTCCGCACCTCCCATCGGTCAAGACACGGCCGCGTCCAGCCTCTTAAATCTCTGGCAAGTTTCCCTCCCTTCTCCTCTATTCTTAGATCTAAGTGTGTTTATATACTTTCTTCATGCTATCTTGGCTGTCTTATTCATTTGGTGTGCTTTCTTTATATCAGTATATATATAATCGAATGTTATAAGGTTGTACCGGTTGTATAAGTAAGCATGAAATCTTTTAGTTTGTATACAGTTTTATATGCAATATATACATAATAGTTTGTTATTATATCTAATTTACGTGTGAAGTCTGGTAGTGGTACGAAAAACTTGCTTCGGCGGTATATCTATAATGTTGGGCTTAAGTTATATATATAATAAAAAAGAGAAGATATATGGGGTAGGTATATTTATGTTACAGTTATAATATATGAGTCGTATAATGTTAGTTTATACACTGGGTAAGCTCTGGTTCAAGTTGGTTTTGTGCTTTCTTATACTTATACGATAATTTGAAAATATATAAAGGCTACAATATATATTTTATACATTAGTTATAGAAATACACTATTTATATTAGTTAAACATATATAATTGTTTATTATGGAAGTTGGATGATTTTAAACAAGGATATGGGTTTCGATTTGTATTTGTGTCTTATATTATTCAAACCGTAAGTGTGTAATGGTTGGGAAGTTGTCTTATGTTATAGGATTTTGTTATATAGGCAGTTATATATATATATAATAGTTTACATACATATAAAAGCTGTTAGGTCGCTTTTAGATATATCATTGATATATTACTTGGTGGTTTTAGCTGCTTAGGATATAGATGTTATACATTTAACTTAAGTTGTATATTTGACCTCTTGAGTTGTTTTTGAGACCTGATACATATGTTTTAGAGTTGTCCCTATATATGTTTTGTTGGTCACAATTAAATAGACAGTATATGTATTATGGAATGGCTTACATGTTTATTTACATATGTTGTCTAGTTGTACAATGTTATGAGGACTTTGCAGCGTATAAAATATATTGATTTGAAATATATGTTATTTTTAATATATGTGTTAATTTGAAGAAATGGATTTTTCTTTTATACATACATACATATATATATATATATATATATTTAAATATTAAACATGTGTAAATTCAGAATACGATTCTTTCCTTTGTATGTATATAGATTCATCTATACCAATTATCTTCATCGATCATGTTCTGACTTGATTTCGTCCAATTCAATTTAACAGCTTTATGCGTCGACTCGTGCCAATCTAGCTTTGCATTAGAATTCGCGTTTGGATGTGTAACTCGATTTCAGTTTTATCCTCTCCAGCCTCGAAAGGTGAGCACTCACTCACGATTAACATTCTTTTATTTATTAGATTTGATTTCAATTGAAACGACAATTGAAATATGCTGCTGTTAGTTAATTACACTGTTATATATGCTATTACCTGTATCAGTTCACCTGTGACATCTGACACCATTATCTGTTAATTATTTATGCGATGATAATACAGTTTGGCTTATAATTGATTGATTGTTGATGTTTATATTGGACGTTAAATTGTTAATGTTAAAATGATAATTAGTATGAAATTGAACTTGATATAGAATAATTAAATGTTAAATTTGATTAACTGACATTTGTATAATATGACCCCTTTAACTGTTGAATTTATTGACACGTAGGATTTGTTTAATTATATTTTGAACCACTGAATGTATGTTGTTAAATTGATGATGTATGAAATTGTAAATAGATGACAAGTGAAAAACCGTAATGTAATAATCTTTAATCTACATGAAATGATAGTGTAGATTCTAGAAATGATTATATTAATTCGTACAAATAACAATGCGAATTAATACGATTATTTCGGGATTATTTAAATTGATTATTGGATTGTTATTGTTTGTTTTTATTGCTTGTTTATTTACTTTGACACCATCCCAGTTATCACACTGCAAGTTCCCTTTGTTATGCTTTGATTTTGAATTGAATTGGAATCGGGTTGAAATGATAAATACCCAAAATTGAACTTTGACCTCGGATAGAGAATTAAATAAAATCCGATTGGTCAATAATTTGATTTAAAAATAAACAAAGATTTTATTTAAATAAATAATATGGTTTTGAAATGAAGTTGAAATTGAATTTTAATGAAAGGAAAATGTTAATATTTAATAATCTGAAACAAAACATTAACAATGTAATCGATGAAAGAATGTTGTTTAATTTGAGAAATGATTTAATAATTAAGTTTCAAATTATAATTAAGTTTGAAATTATTAAACTTTGAAATGATTTGATAATTAAGTTTGAAATTATAATTAAGTTTGAAATTATTAAACTTTAAAACTATTTAATAATTAAGTTTTGAATTATTTAATAATTAAATAAGGTTGAATCATTTAATGATTAAATTGAACTGAATTCTTTGATAAGAGAAATTGAACTTTTGAATAAGTGAATTTTTACTTCGTAAATAATTGAAATTGAATTTCTATTTAAGTAAGTTTTGGAAAATTATTTAAGGAAGTAAATAAGTGAAATGGAATTTCTTTAACAAGAATGAAAATGTGATATTTTTGGAATTAATGTAAGACTTGTAATTGAAAGAATTGATTAGGCGAATTTAGTTTAATTCAAAATTGTAAGTTTTGATTTGATGAAGTTGAACTTAAGAATTGATTTAATGAAATTAGAAATTTAATAGAAATTGTTTTGAATGATAAAGTAACTTAACGAATATTGAATGGAATCGATAAATGAATTTAAATTGATTTAAATGTTGAATTAAATTAATTCAAATGATTGAATGAAACTTATATACGAACTTGAATCAATATTTGAATGGTTTTAAATAGATATTGAAATTGAATTATAAGATTTTGAAATGGTAATTATGAAGTTTTGAAACGTAAATTTTGGAAATTGGTTTTTGAAAGACAAATGAAATGTTGGTTTACGAATTGTAATTGAAATTGAATTGTTTTGGTTTGAAATATATATAAACGACCAATCGGTGTAATAATTACGAAAGTTATTAAAGAGACCGGGATCGGTAATGGATATACTCTCTATCTAAACCGAAACCACTTTAATAACTATACGCGGAGTGATGATCCAGTATGAAGTGGTTGGAATGATGTACGTGATGACTGAAGAAAGAGAACGATAATGGATAGCCTTGACACTTGTGTCAAATTGGAAATGACTAAAACAGGAGCTGTGCCGGGCCAATGGAGGATTAGCTACCTCAAGTGGACACACTTCTTCGAACTACTTATACTTGTTGTCGATTGGTGCACCCTTGATTTTGGGAGTGTTGTTTCACGGTGTTGCGGGCGCTGCGGCGTTGCGTTCTCACCAGTCCGGATCAGGAGAACGGTAGTATCACTACCTTGGGTATTGCCTCATGTGCCTTGTCATACTTGTATTCCATTTATGCGCGACCACTACGATTTTGATTTGTACCTTTAGTATATGGATTGCCCTTTGGTGACTTCCGGTTTTGGGGAACTACGGTCTTGTATATGCTTTTGGGAATAAAAATGTGTTAAGGGTGGAATGGGCCATGACTTAACGCTATTTTGATATCTTTTTATATTACTGATAGACATTATCTACTTATCGTACACTACTACATAGTAGATAGTTTAACGGATCCTTAAAGGATGGTTATTCCAAACATCCTTTGAGTTACTTGTATTTCAATTGCTATTTCACTTGAGTTGGATTTATTAATATAAGAATCTTAATCCTGACTCGAGTGTTTTGTATTTTGCTTTACGCTCGGGTCAGACTGAGTGTACCAGTATTCGAGACTCACCTTTAGAGTTGGAGCTTTGCTTGAAGATCTAGCCATCTATTCTGCTTTCAGTATTCGATGATTCCAGTGATGTATTCTGATTTGTACCTGATGTATCGTGTTACTCTTCCGTTGTATCTGGTTTAACTCTGATGTATTGTATTACTCTTCTGTTGTAAACTCGGTTGTACTTATACATTTATATAGTAACTTCATGAACTACTATCTCTTTTATTTCCGTTGCACTTATTACTCTGTGTCTGTGATCTGTGATTATTCATTTATTTACTGTATATGTTCAGTTTTGCCAAATTTAAATTAACAACGCGGTATTTTGAGCAATTCAACTCCGGCATGAGTGTCTACCTATACACTTATAATGGATGCGAATGGTCCAAAATATCGGGTCGTTACATATTTTATATTAGACATTATTATAATAGCGTATATTACTACATAGTAGATAGTTTAACGAATCCTTAGAGGATGGTTGTCCCAAACATCCTTTGAGTTACTTGTATTTCAGTTGATATTTCACTTGAGTTAGATTTATTGATATAAGAATGTTAATCCTGACTCGAGTGTTTTGTGTTTTGCTTTACGCTCGGGTCAGACTGAGTGATACAGCATTTTAAGACTCACCTTTTGAGTTGGAGCTTCGCTCGGAGATCCAGCTATCTATCGATTCTGCTATCAGTTATTCAGTTGATTTCAGTGATGTATTCAGATCTTGTATTTGACTATTGTTTTGAGACATCTATGTATTTGAGACTTCTGTTGTAACTTGTTTAACTTTGTTATATTTATATAGTACCTTCATGAACTACTATTCTTTTGTTTTCGCTGCATTATTATTATATTACTCTGTGTCTGTGATCTGTGATTATTCTATTTACTGTATATGCTGAGTTTTGCCAAATTTTAATTAACAATCTGATATTTTGAGCAATTCAAATCCGACATGTATGGATGCGAATGGTTGAAAATATCGGGTCGTTACATCACAAATGAACAAATACAGATAATGGCAGATATATAGCAATTAAACAACTAACAACAACATATTTCAATTGTCGTTTCAATTGAAATCAAATTTAATAAATATAAGAATGTTAATCGTGAGTGATTGCTCACCTTTCGAGGCTAGAGAGAGAACAGGGCAAGCACACGGAATAAATCACGAATTCGAAAATCGACCAAATCCAAACGATAGATGTTAAAGCGAGGTAGCTGAACACGGATTGACAAACGAGGCTGATAATAAGGAATCGATGAATTGAGTCAGAATCAGCTTGATATAAACAGAAAATATATTTTATTATTATAATTTCCTTAAAAATTAATATTTTAAATTTCAGACAAATATTAAAAATAATATATATTTATATATATATAAAAATCATTATTCTTAAAACATATATATATATATATATATATATATAAATCCACATTAAATTTAAAACACATACAACTTAAAATCTCTATGTATATATATTTACACAATATTTATATATAGACACTTGATAATAAATTTCAATATAGACTTACTTCATTATTAATATATAGGTACTTTTTAAAATTCAATATTAAATCTAGAACATCTATAAAGTAACCTCTGCAAATATACGAAACTAGACTTAAGTATATATAAACTTGTAGCTCGTATAACTTATATTATCAACATCGCATATAAACAAATAATTTATATAAAATAATTATATAAAATATATTTTAAAGAGAAAACTGCTCAGGAACAATATAGATATATTAAACTTATATAGATACACTTATATATATAACAAGATAGTACTGACATACAACAGGTTATATACGAATACATATATATCACTTATAAAATTTTATATAATGGCAACATATCTCAACTATATATATGTATATACAGCAAAATCTTATTATATAAACAGTTTAACATATATATAAATATACTGTATAAACCAACGTATAATCTAAACAACATATATATTATATACAGTAACCATATCTATAATACTGCTTTAATATTATACAAACAGCTCAACAAAAATTAGCATACCACTATATATATAAACTAAACCATATAACTTATACAGTTGTATAAATAACAAAACGTATGCATCTCTATATGTATTGAAACAAATGCATATGTACATGCATATATATATACGGTCAACACGTATACATATCTTCTCCTTACTTTCAAATATATACACTTATATTTTGAAACCTTATATATATACAATAAAATATATACGCGAATATAACTTAATATATTATTATATAACTTATATACAACCTACAACATATATAGAGTATAAGAATATAAAGCTTATATATATAGATATAAATTTACCCGGGGGTATGGGGGCTTGGATCAGCGGACGGCTTTACTATACCCTCCTCGGGAGTTTACCGGCCCGCCGGGTTCTCCTAGGTTTTCAAAAAAAAAATCTTTACTACTGTAGGTAAACTATATATATACACAACAGCTATATATAACTTATATAGAGATATATATATAAACAATAGAATATTATCCTATAAAACTATATATCTTCAGGCATATATACTTACGTAATATAGACTAGGGAGAAAGCACGCTGGGGTTTGCGGGCTGAAGGCAAGAGTGGCTCGAGGGGATGGACGTGGCGGAGCAGGAGGAGGGGCGGTTGCGTGTGAGGCACGAGCAGCTGAAGACGGAGTTTGCAGTTGTCGAGTTGAAGGCGGGTTCGATGAGCACGGAGGTGGGTCGACTGCCTCGTGCGCCAGCTGTGTTGCTAGCTCAGTCAGTGGTGATGGCTATGCAACAAAGGGTGAAGAGCAGTGGGAAGGCCGGTTGCAATGAGGTGTTCATGCGTTTGGAGGTAAGGAGGTGGAAGAGGCAGATGGGCTTGGGATCTGGGAAGAAGCGAATGAAAAAGAAATGAAATGTACAAGCACGAAGATAAAATGAAATTGAAGAATGGAATTACAAACGAACCAAAAAATATATTTTGAACCATATGAATGTTAAAGGTCATGGCTTAAACTTCCAAAGTAATAAAAGAAGTGACTGTTTGTTTTTCAAACGGTGGATGGATAAAAGAACCGATGGAAACCAAAAGGGTTTAAAACGGATACCGGTATGGTCCAACGTTTTTCAGATTTCGTCATTTCCCAGACTCCGAAATACGCAAATGAATGTACTACGGAGATCAGCACGACGAGACGATCAAAACGGTATATAGATATCAGTGGTACGACCATCCTATCAAAAGCCGATAATCGGTACCGAAAATGCTGCTAATACGTCGGAATTAAGATAAACGGAGCAATAGCAGTTCAAATTTGACAAAACGAAATATGACGTCTCACTTAGAAGATGATTTACAAATTTATTATATAAAAATATTCAGGTTTGAAAAATATTTTATTATCATCAAATATTAAATGATTTAAATTGAAATAGAATTACACAATAAAATAAATTTCCATATTATCTGATGAAAATTCACCAGTTGCTATGTTTTAATAGACGTATTCCAAATATCAAATTTTTAATTAAAAATTCAAATATTTAAAATTTCACAAAAATTCAGTTAATTATGTTATTAAAGATCGTTAAAATTTACGGGTCGTTACAGCATCGATTAGGGTAAATAATTCGCTACTGCGTTCCAAGCGCTAAACATGTGTCTTTTGCTTTGACCAACAGGATTGGTTCACAGTGGCACAACAGAGATAGAAGGCCGATCAACGGGTAAAATTAGGATTTCAACCTAATTAAAATAGGATTAGGGTTTCAGCCTAATCGCAACAGTTTAAGACAAGTGCAAACAATCACAATTAAACAGCCATGCAGAATCAGAAATAGTATTTTACTCCAGTTTTATCTTCTCAGTATTTCTTTTCATACTAGAACTATTGCTTAGTCTATTATCTTTATCTTGCTTAGAAATGCTAGTAATTACTTTCACTCACTAGACTTATTGTCTAACCCACTCCTTTATTTCCCATTTTTCCCCCATAGGCCAGCAAAGTCGATGATAGTAGATTCGGATTTCTTGGAGATACATTCCCGGATTTCTTTATGTATTCTTCTTCTTTTCAGTTTTTTTTTCATTTGGCTTTTGATGTACTGGTAATATATGAGAGGGATGATTTTCATTGTTTATGTACTCTGATGATGTGACTGAGATTGTATTTTTCACGAGACATGTGTATTTGGTTTTTAAGACAAGTTCTATTTTTATGACTTATTTTATGAAGTAATGATAAGTATTTTAAATGTTCCGTTGTTTTTATTTATTTGTCTTGTGAATCTTAGTCTCTGTGATGCTTTAGCTATACCTATAATGTCACGACCCATCTTTCTATCACCAGAAAGACGCATCATGAATTAAGAAAGAAAGGGATAGAAGAAGAAAAGATAGGAAAGAAAGAATAACAACACATAAGAAACTCACAGCGGAACGAATGAAAATATAATATATCACATAAGATATTACATAGTATCATATACATCAGAGTTACACAACTTATACATCTCAAATTAGACAGTTATAAACACTTGTCTATCATATAACTCAGATACAACACAGAGATACCAACACAGCGGAAAACTATATATCTACACGCTGAAGCCTCTTGCTCTAAATCTCCTCCAGAATTCGTCAAAGCTACCCTGAATTCCTTGGCTACTCATAAAAATTTGAGTACCCAAGAGTTTAATAAATCAGAAAATAAACACTTGGGTCAGACATGGGTCTGGTGTGAGTAAACCGTTTAAACTTGCTTAACTTTGAAATTCTTTGAAAGAAAAGGTATCACGTAAGACTTCCCACACATAAACATGAAAAAGTTTTTACCTTACGATAACCAAAATATTTATAGGAAATCCAGTGATATTATAATAGGGTCTAGGGTTCTCAATAAATATTCACATAGAAATTGTTACATTCATTAAATTCCAGCATACATAGGTTTACAATCAAATCCAAGGGCACTTATTGGAGATTGGATTCCATACAATGGCAGGGCTACTGGGGTACCACCCATCATAGTACGGGGCCTAGATCACCGTACCGAGGATTACTCCCAATCCCCTACAACACAAGGTCGGAACCATCCCTTACGGGATAGTCCCGAACAAGACAACCCCGCAGATGGCCGTCGCCAACTGCCCACTAAGCCGAATAAAAAGGAATCTCTAGACAGGGGAAAATCTTGTCCTACTTGAGCGCAACCCACTTAACCTTGTTGCACCTCCCCTGTTTTAGCCATTCCCGGTTGATGAGGCTTGAGGCTACGATTACCTTTAATAGAACACATCTATCTTAGAATGCTCATCGTCCACCTGACGATGTTCTGAAAGCATTCAATCCATACAAGTTCATTCCGGGTTCGAACGAAACCGAAGGCATTATCTCGTTACACTCATTTTGGAATCACCCTCAGAGTTAACGACAATAACCCTTGCACTTTAAATCTCCATCCCGGTCTTCACTTTGAGATGTCACGACCTATCGCTTAACTTGGATCGATGTGGTTTTCGGATATTCAAATTTGATACCCGATCCCGGTCTCATCGAAATCCAAACGTTTCTTAAAGGCCAAGTTGTTTTAAAGTTAAAACAATTCAATTCATTATCTATAGTCACACAGATAGATAATTCACATATTCAAAGATAGATAATCCATATCATCACAATTCAACCAAAGCATCTCATATCACAGATCAGCACATATCTCATATCAGAGATATCAACCAAATTTAAGGCATTCAATAACATTCAGCCATCCATAAGCGAAGATTAATTAATCACACTATCTCTAATTAATTTAAAATAAATTAAATTAATGACTTCCATCACTATAAATCTTGTTTACTTAACCATTACTTAATTACAAACCAATTAATTAATCATACTTCAATTATCCATCTTAATTAATCAACCTTGATTATTCTTTAATTACATTAAGTAATTAACCTTTTAATTAATTACACAAATTAATTATACTTAACCATTTACAGTAATTAACCTTTAATTACTTAATTAATTAATTAACTATAATTAATTACATTAACCCTTAATTAATTACATTAATTAATTTCTATAATCACTTCATTGACTAATTATTCTTAATTAATCTTATTAATTAACCTTAATTACTATCATTAATTACATTAATTAATGATCCTCTAATTACTTCTTAATTAATTACTCTATTTAAATTACATTTAATAATTAATCTTTAATTAATTATTCATTAATCACCCTTGATTAATGTCATCTAGTAATTATCTACCCTTAATTACTTACTTACATTAATTAATTACACCACATAATTAATCCTTAATTACTTTTGTTCTCCAATTAATCTCAACTGGTAATTATAATTTATTAATTACATTAAGTAATTATACTTATCAAAACATTAAGTGATTATCTTAAATTAATTAAACTTAATTAATTAACTTAAACTAATCTTATTAAACTTAATTAATTACAATGAGTAATTAATCCCTTAATTTTTCATTAAGTAATTATACTTAAACAATTCCACAAATGATTATCCTTACTTAATTAATCTAATTAATTATCATAATTAATCACATTAATTAATTACATATTAATCCCAAGTTAATGATCTTCATTAACTATTAACAATTCTTTAATTACTTTCCTTAAGTAATTAAACTTTAATTAACCATTATTAATTACAAATTAATTAATTCTTAATTACCAATTAATTAATTTCTAATTTCTTAATAAATAAATTCTTAATTGTAACTTAATTAATCTTTAATTACTTGATTAATTAATTTCTAATCATTAATTAATAATTTATACTTATCTAATTAATGATCCTTAATTTCAAATTATTAAATCTTTAAATAAATCAACTTACAACCCTTAAAATGCTTCGAGTCAAACTCCAAAAACTTCGAGCAAAAACCCAATCGACTCGAGAAAATCCCCGAGTACCCAAACCTGCTCAACCCATACTTCGCCAGACAACAAGAATGCACCGTGCACATGCACGGTGGCTCCGACCAACTCCAGTCAACTTCGACCACTTCAACACATCATCGATCTTCGCACTTGATCCCGACCATCAGAACACCAACACAAACTCGAAATCAAAATCGAGCCTTCAAATCCAAACCTGGAACCAGAAGTGAAACCAGAAAAACCCCTCGTGTTTGCTCCTCCGACCACTGGAGTACCCGACCTTCCAGCAGCGCCTTCGCTAGCCTCCCCGCTACCAATTCCCAGAGTTCTGTGGAACTCGATCCACCCTAGATGTCGTGGTGGATACATTTCCGACCAATACTCAAACTAGGGCTACAGACTAAAACGACAACCTGCCATCGCCACACTGCCTTGATCACCATTCCGACATTTTTCCCAAGGTCTCCGATCACTCCACTACTACCAGTGATGATCGCAACTCCCTAGACCACTGAGATCATCAGAAACAACCGAAAACTCATATTCTGTTCAAACCCGCAATGCTCATTCAAGCTTAATCTAAAAATTATGATTTCATTCTTAAAAATCATGTTTAGGGTTAAGGATTTAGTTTATATTCCTGAATTGATGAATAAAGAAGTTTGAATTTTAACATAACTTAAAACTTGCACTGTTCTTTTAGTTTCCAGAGCAATTCCACATTCATTTTAACCTAAATCAAATTTTAAACTTTAATTTATGATGAAACAAACAACTTTTGTTTATAGACTAAGTTCTAACAGAGATTAGATAAGGAGATAATGAATTTTGATTTAAATCTGAGCTTGAAAACAAAGAACAGAGAGGTCACAGATAACAGGCATGCACACATATCTATACATCCATATATATATATATATATATATATATATATATATATATATATATATACAGAAACTTACATATATGTATACACATAAACATACTTTCTTTCAGAAGTTAACATGCAAACAGATTTCTTATACTTAAGCTTTTAAAAAAAATGTTACTCACCAGGCATGCATGAAACAGAGAGCAGTGTACAGGCTTTAAGCTAAAATCTGGAATTTGAAAAAGAACTTGAATTGCTTCTTTGATTTGAAAACTTGAATTGTTATGATCCTTATCAAACTGAAATGCTTTTGATTCCAAATTTTCTTGTCTTGATTAATCTCAGATTTGAAGAAGAAGTTCAGGCTTTTGGTTTTGATCTCAGGTTTTAAAAATGCAAGCTTATGGTTTACATGATTGTTGAATTTGATTTCTGGTTTGAGGAAATGGTTTCAGGTTATTGAATTTGATTAGTTTCTGGTTTGAGGAATGTTGATTATCAGATTTGTTATGAGGATTTGGTTAGAGTTTATTAGCTTTTGAATTGAAGATTAGAAAAGAAATGAAGATAAAGAAACAATGTTTATATAGGCTGAAAATAATTTATTAAAAATAAAAGAAAATTGAAATTAAAAGATTGACACTTGTTTTAAAAACTCTACATTTGTCATTACATTGTTTTATTATTTAACACTTGTTAAAACAAGCCTTTATAGATTTACACATGTCATTTAAGTAATTAATATTTACTTTAACTATTAATAAAAAGCTTTTATAAATACTTATCTAAATACATATATGAATTACTTTAAAAGAAAAGAAAAGAAACCCAATTATATATAAATAAAAGCTTAAAAAAATATTTTTAAAACCAAATATTTCAAAATATCTATCTTTTGAATTTCAAAATTAAATCCAAATTCAAATTAAATTAAAAATCCAATTTAAAATCAAGTTATATATATACATATATAACAACACATTAAATTTTGAAAACAACAATTCTATTTTCTTAAAAATCTATTTATATCTATATAAAAACAACATATTATTAATATTGTTTGAAAAATCAATTTGGTCAAATTTAAATAATTTATAAAAAATATTATCATATTATCAAGCAATATTTAAAAAGAAATAAAACAAACCTTTTTCTAAACTTATTTAAATTTAAACTTAAGCTTAAAAAAATATTTTAAATAATTAAACATTTGCCTTAAGTATTTTAAAACTATATAGTTAACTATTTAAATAATCTTTGAAAAGCTTTATATTAAATTTAATCATAAATTCCAAATTACCAAAATATATTAGAATTTGAAAATTATGTTTTTGCTTTTTAAATTCAACCTAAAGCTTTTCTATTTACAATATATACAAATATATATACATTATAAATAGAAATCATTTTATTAACTTTTAAAAGATAAAATTTACCAAATAAATAATTATTAAAGAAGATTGTTAAACCAATTTAAATGCTTATTAACAAAGATTATTAAATAAATATTGCCTAAAATTCTGGGATATCACATATAACGCACCACATTCTTTAGTATGCCCTTTTTGGGTATACTAAGGGGTGTGGGGTGTTTCAATGGATGTTGATAATCGAAATTACATATCACTTTTAAACACCCAACATTGAGAGTTATTGATTTTTGGTGATATGGATGAATTGGTTGCTTTGGATGTTGATTGATATTATGATGGATGATATTTTGATTGATTATATGCTGTGTAGTGATTTTGATATATTCATATTATCACCCCGGTTATTATCACTATTGATATGTTTAATCACCTTGACATTGAATTTTGATATGGACCCTTGGACGTCCTATTTGATATGTGAATTATTAGATGCATTGTTGACTGCTTTGGCAAAACTGTGATTGTTGTGATTTTATCGCCATTTGGCGAAAATTGGAGATTTTGATAAATTGAATCTTTTTAAACTCTAAAAAGTTTTAAATTTTAACCTTTGGAAATTTATATATTATAAAGAAGTAATTTTGTAAATTGAGTTAAATCGAATTTTAGAAAATAAATTGAAATTCATTTATAAAACTTTTAAATTCTAATTTTTATAATAATATATAAAGTAACATGAAGTCTCTTGCAACGACAATAGTATTTGAACAATTATTGTTAAAAGAAACTTGTATTTATTTTGATGATTTCATAATCTGGAAATTTTCAAACTTTGAAATTAGCCGTTTGAAAATATTTGAAAATTTCTAAATAAAATTTGAAATCGATAAATTTACTGAAACCCTAAGATGAGGTATAAACTGTGAAACCTTTATATGAAATTCAAAGTAAATTTACAACTATATGTCACCTGATTTTGATTTGACCTCATGAGGATTTTTTTATCCTAACTCGAGTGTTTTGTCTTTTCATTACGCTCGGGTCAAATCGAGTTTTTTCAGTTATCGAAGATAGTTATTCTGGAGGACGAAGACGAAGATTTGGTATATCATATCTACTAGTATTTATTCCGCTGCACTATTTCATTCTGTCTATTAAAATGTATAACTCTGATAATATTGTATAACTCTGATTTATGTTGTAAATTGAATTGAGTGTATTTTGTTAAATAACATCATGAACTGTTTAGTGATTATTGTATTTTATCAATCCGCTGCGAGACTCTGTTGTGGTTTTTCTTTTTTTTTCTTTCTATTTCTTTAAAATAAACCCATTGATAATCTATCTTATAAATGGTTGAGTTGGACATGTGTGGTTTATTGTCGACTTGAACTGTCCAAAAAGGTGGGTCATCACACATATAATTTGTGTTTTCTCACGCTGGTTTACCAGAATGATCTAGACATTATTTTCTTATAATGCTCAGGTCAGCCTGTGCATATTTTCATATTTAGTTATTGGTGCTCTAGAGATTTAGGAGATGAGTTGGATGCCTCTAAGTTGTATTCATGTATATTTTATTTCCACAGCATTTTTTGTTTTGTATTTACTAGCATTTGTGAGAGAAAGCTGAAGTGACCCACTTCTTTTGGATTGTTATTTTTCAGTGATTTACTGTTGAGATTTTTTTTTTTACCAAGTGATCACTTCTTTAATTTCATTTCCCCCAAGATCCAAATTCTTACCAATATAAAAATATTAGTATATAAGTCAATTCAAGTCATTTATATATATGAAGATATATAAATGTTTCCTTGCTTATCAGAGTATTAAAAATTAACAAGGAAAATTCAATCACACAATATTTCTCATTTTTTAGAGAATTGGTGTCACATAGCCATTTCTATTTTTACATTCCCCTTTTTGATCTCAAGCTTGACTAATATTAAATTCGAATATTGTCACTTATAATTTTCTTGCTTACTTCTCAAATTAATTGGTTTCTTGGTTCACAAGCCATACTTTTTAAATTCCGGAATTCTTTTGTGGTTTGGTACTTATCATATGAATACTGAGGTGATAAACTAGGTTGAAATCTAAGCAGTGAAAAACAACACATGTGATCATGGTTTAGACACAACAAGCACAAACCAAACATGACAGACAAAATGCATATTTCCTGGTTAACTGAACAAATAGTCATCACATGAGTGATGGTGTTGTGATCTACTTTATAAATCACACAACTTCTTATATCTGGAGCTAGAAAAGTGTTGAATCTGGTGTCTTACCACTTAGTATCAGTTTTGAAGCTATAGTATCAGATTTTCCCAACCTAGTGTTAGATCAGTAGTTATAGTATCAGAAATTTCCTACCTAGTATCAGTTTTATAGTATCAGATTTCTCCTACTTAGTATCAGTTTTATAGTATCAGATTTCTCCTACTTAGTATCAGTTTTATAGTATCAGATTTCTCCTACTTAGTATCAGTTTTATAGTATCAGATTTCTCCTACTTAGTATCAGTTTTATAGTATCAGATCTCTCCTACTTAGTATCAGTTTTAATTTCACAACTGAAGTGCCTCAAGACTGTCTAGAAAAATATGTTCACATATCAGATTAAATGGCATCTTCTCCTTCAGCATTATCTACTAGAACTATTTCAGAACTTGTTACTTAAGTCCACAGCTCACAAACACATATAACATTTAAGTTTCTTTTTCTTCTTACATACTGTTTTCCAGATATCAAAGCAAAAGACACTCATGAAAATACTTAGAACATATTAGAGTTTGCCTAACTTAATTATTACAAAGACACTGCTACTTCTCTTAAACACTTTAAATTCCTCAAGATCTCCAAATATCCATGCAAGCAAGCAAGCAATTCATGCATCATTCCCTGCAGCAAAACTTTGAACTGTCCCAATAAAATGAGACACCCCAAGTATTGCAACGGCAACAAATAGGGTCAGAAATAAATTCTGGTGTGAGTGAAATCAAGTATGCAAAATATCTTGTAAATTCTTAAGGCTGTACAGAGAGCTTTTCTATAAAATGCAATTCAAATCCCAATTAAAATCTGAGAATGTGTATATTTAGGTTTATCTATAAACATACACCCAAGCATTCATCCATTCATTTCATTCAGTTGTACAAGTACAAAACTCCTATGGATTAACTCCTTAAATTCCATAGCATCATTTCTCTTTCTCATCTTTTTATTTTGTTTGGTCTGAACTCTTGCCATTGAACACCATGTGTGCATTGCAAAGGGGCTCAGTTCTGTTAACCCTTTACACAGAGGCCTACAGGACTTAAACAAGTCATGCACATACCCATCAACCACCTGCTGATGAGTAGATCAAGGCACTACTCCTAAATTATTTTATAATTTAGAGACCATGCTTATTTATTTCTTTCTGGGGAATTTTTCTTTTGATTCCAGAGATGCTCGTATTCTTTCCTTCCTTATGTAGGTCAAGAATTATTAAAATCACCCAAAGATCATATCCAGACATACAAAGCATTCATGTAAAATTGCACACCTTATTTCAAAGTCATTTTTGCTTTAATCACATTTTTCCAAAACCTGCTTATATTTTTATTTCTAGAAATTTTCCATTGCTTATACAAATATGAAGAAGTCATATGCAAAACTATATTTATTCTTTTACTGTGAACATAGGGAATGGTTTTTGAGAAAAACCCATAAAAACTTATTGGTTTATGATCTGAACAAATCAGCACATATTTGTAATATTGCATTGTTCATATCATTTTTAATATAGACTAGACATAAGCATGAATCTCAATATTCACACTGCCTACTTCTTTTCTTTCATTGATACCCTATTCCACAGTAAAACATTTGATTCATTTTTCATATCAAAACTAGCATATATAAAATCTATTTCTGTGATTAGTGTATTTGTTTGATTATCTATATTTTAAAACAAAAACTAAAACCATCACAACAAGTCAAAACAGATTAAAACCTCATCCAAAAACTCAACCAGAATACCATCCATGATCAACATATTTTCATCCAGAAAATAAAATCAAATAGGAAAAACATAATGTAATGTTTATATAAAATAACTTGGCTGCCCTTAACATGGGTCTTAATGCCTTACAGATCATAAGTGATTAATCACTCACCTTCCTCCTCTCTTCCCCGAGAATGTCTAAGCTTGAAAACAGGGTGAGCTCTCCTTTCTATTTTTTTTACTGTGTTTCTGTTTTCCCCCCCAGAGAAAACCTCTGCTTCCCTCTTGATTTAAATCATTTTGCTAGGGTTTTACTAAAGGAAAAACCCATTTTATCCTCACATTACTCAGAGAATTATGTGTGTGTTGTTATGGCTAAATTTGCCATTTTCTCTTGATTTCTATTTCTAGTAAAAGCAATTACTTCTCTGCTTTTCTGTGCACATGCTATTTGCATGATCCATCTACACATCATCTTTGTATGACTCAGATACATTGTATACCTTGTTAGGCCTGAATGGTTCTCTTATATTATTTCAAACCATTTATTTCCTGATTTATTTTTAAAAAGGTATTTATGCACAATAGTACTAAACTGGTTTTCATGCAATTTAGTTATCAAAAGGACTTTATCATTTTATACTTCTTTGGCTACTCACATCTAATACATATATATTTTTATATGTGTATATATATACAGGAGATATCTGTATATAAAATCTCACTCATATTTGATCATTTTCTTCCCATTTTATTGAAAAATCTCTATCCTCTTATTTATTCATTTCACTTACTCCTAATATTATTATTGTCAGACTATATTTTCTTTTCTTAAATATTCTCATTTTAAAATTATTTTTATCTCAATAATTTGGGTCTCCACATACTCTCCTCCTAAAAGGAATTGTGTCCCACAATTATTCTCTCATACATTTCCATCCAAATGTATACAAAGCATAGTTTCAATTGAATGAAATTTCAGAAACTCATTCATTCCAAATCAATCAATCAAACATAAATAAATAATTTTAAGGTTTCATCATAATTTTAAACATACCTTTAAGTAGAAAACAGATTAGGATATTTATCCTTTATCCTCTCTTCAGCCTCCCAAGTGCAATCATTCCCATCCAAACTCCATTGGATTTTAACTAGTCTAATTATTTTATTTCTCAGTTTCTTTTCTTCTCTAGCCACAATGCCCACTGGTTCCTTTTTATAAACCAGATTTTCTTGAATTTCAACATGTGTAGGAGATTCAAGAATGGACTCTTTATCATGCACCCATTTTCTCAATTGGGATACATGAAATACATCATGTATTTTGCTCAATTCCTCTGGTAACTTCAACCTATAAGCTAAAGTCCCTATTCTTTGAACAATTTCATATGGTCCTACATACCTTGGTGACAGTTTCCCTGCTTTTCCAAATCTCAATATTTTCCTCATTGGTGAAACTTTGAGAAACACATAGTCTCCCACCTCAAATTGTACTGGCCTTCTCTTTTTATCTGCATAAGCTTTCTGTCTCTCTTGAGCTACTCTCATTCTTTGCCTCACTAATTCAATTCTTGTAGAAGTTTCTTTTACATGGTCTGGTCCAAGCAGCACCCTTTCACCAGCCTCCATCCAACATGCAGGAGATAAACAAGGCTTCCCATACAAAGCCTCAAATGGAGCCATTCCTATAGTGGATTGGTAGCTATTATTATAAGCAAACTCAGCTAAATAAATATGATCCTCCCAGTTGCCTCCAAAATCAAGTATGCATGATCTCAGCAAATCCTCTAAAACTTTATTAACAATCTCAGTTTGCCCATCTGTTTGTGGGTGGTAGGCTGTGCTTAGGCTTAGTTCTGTCCCCATAGCTTCTTGAAAGCTACTCCAAAACCTTGAAGTAAACAAAGTATCTCTATCACTAATGATAGTCTTGGGGATGCCATGCAACCTCACTATTTCCTTCACAAATAATTGAGCTAGCTTGTGAGCATTTCTGTTTGAACTTATTGGGATAAAGTGTGCTGTTTTTGTGAGTCTATCAACCACTACCCAAATACTATCATTTCCCTTCCTTGTTCTTGGCAAACCATCCACAAAATCCATTGATATACTCTCCCATTTCCAAGTAGGCACTTCCAAAGGTTGCAATAGGCCTGAGGGCCTTTGATAGTCTGCCTTTACTTGTTGGCATGTCAAGCAATTTGCCACATATTTTGCTACTGCTCCTTTCATTCCTGGCCACCAATAATTTCTCTTGAGATCATGGTACATTTTTGTACCACCTGGATGGATAGTATACTTTGTTTTGTGATGCTCATCCATAACTTTTTGCTTTAGTTCCCCTACATTTGGTATGCAGAGTTTCCCCTTTTTCCTTAAGTATCCTTTACCATCTACCTCATAGTTTTCCACTGTCATGCCTTGGGATATCATGTTCTTTTTCTCCTTCAAATTTATATCTTGATTTTGCATTTGTCCTATTTTATCAACCAGTGTTGATTTTAAGGATAAGAGGCTTAATCTACCATATTCAATCATCTTACTGTGTGTCTTATCTGATACACTAGCTTCTTCTTTCACTTCCACCTCACTAAGAATTATCAAATCCTTGAATTCTGCCATCATTAAGCTTTCCAATTTAGCTTGATGTCTACTTAATGCATCTGCTACTTTATTAGCTTTTCTAGGGGTATACAATATATCAAGATCATAGGCAGCTAGAAATTCTACCCACCTATGTTGCCTCATGTTCAAGTCTTTTTGGGAGAACAAATATTTAAGTGACTTATGATCAGTAAACAATTCAAACTTAGCACCCAATAAATAATGTCTCCATAGTTTCAATGCATACACCACAGCAGCTAGTTCTAAGTCATGTGTAGCATACCTAGTTTCATTTGGCTTGAGTTGTCTTGATGCATAAGCTATGACTCTACCATGTTGCATAAGCACTGCCCCCAATCCAGATCCACTAGCATCTGTGTAAACTACTAATTCTTCATTACCCTCTGGCACTTGTAAAACTGGAGCTTCTACCAGTGCCTTCTTTAGTGATATGAAAGCTTGTTCACACTTCTCTGTCCACACATATGGTTGCTCCTTTTTAGTTAACTTGGTCAATGGGATAGCTATCCTTGCAAAATCTTTTATAAATCTCTTATAATAGCCTGCCATTCCCAAAAATGACCTCACCTCAGTTACTGATTTGGTTCTACTCCAAGATTGCACTGCCATCACCTTATTTGGGTCTACACTAACCCCTTGTTGTGATACAATGTGCCCCAAAAATTTTACTTCCTTCTGCCAAAATGTACATTTAGAGAATTTGGCTTTTAAATCATGTGCCCTCAGTCTAGACAAAACCAGATGCAAGTGCTTTGCATGATCTTCTTCTGATTTTGAATATACTAATATGTCATCAATAAAGACAACCACAAATTTGTCTAGAAAACCTCTAAATGTTCTATTCATTAAATCTACAAAATATGATGGTGCATTTGTCAATCCAAAAGGCATCACCAAAAATTCATATAATCCATATCTTGTGTTGAAGGCAGTATACTTAATACTCTCTTCCTCCACCTTCATCTGATGAAACCCAGAGGCTAAATCTAGCCTTGAAAAGACCCTTGCTCCATTTAATTGATCGAATAGATCATCAATTCTAGGAAGTGGATATTTGTTTTTAATGGTGACTTTGTTTAATTCCTTATAATCAATGCACATTCTCAAAGTACCATCCTGCTTCTTCACAAATACAATTGGAGAACCCCAGTTTGAACTACTAGGCCTTATGAAGCCTTTCTGCTCCAGTTCTTCCAACTGATGTTTCAATTCCACAAGTTCTTTAGGACCCATTCTAGTTGGCTTCTTGATGATTGGGCTGGCTCCTGGGATTAGCCTTATTTGAAATTCTACTTGCCTATTTTCTGGAACACCTATGACTTCACCAAAGACATCTGGGTATTCATTTATAATTTTTATGTCCTCCAGTGTTAATTCTTTCTCAGTCATGCTACATATGTGGTTACAGTAATTGATTTTAGCAATTTCACTCATAACTATAATATTTTTACCATTTTCTGTTTTCAGAGAAATAGTAAGATTTTCTAAGTTTAAAATTGCTTTGTATTTTCTTAGCCAATCTACTCCTAGAATAATTCCTATTCCAGGATATTTTAGCACAAACAAATCAGAACTAAACATATTTCCACCTATGTTTAACTCTACTCCCAAACATTTAATCCCTAGCATGCAAGAATTACCTAGTGGGCTCTGAATAAACAAGGGATTATCAACTAAATAGCATGTGAGAGTTAATTTATTCACTATGTCTTGGGATATTAGTGAATGTGTTGCTCCAGTGTCATATATAACTGAGATGGGGTGATCTTTAATTAGAAGTATACCTTCCAATTGTCCAGAACTTCCCACTGCAGTTGCTTTTGCTTTGCCCTCAAGTGCTCCTACCTTTGCTCCCTTTTTGAACTCTGGGCAGTTTCTTTTAATATGGCCTTCCTTCCCACAATTATAGCAGCTAAACAATGCCTTCTTGGCTGCTTGACACCTATTACTCATGTGTCCTTCTTTGCCACAATTAAAACAAGTAACCTTCTTCTTAGCTTCCCCAGTGGCTGCTCCCTCCATTTTCTTATCCATATTCTTTTTGTCATAGGGATGTGCTCTATTTTTCCCCTTCTTTTGATTGGTAGCCCTCATGCTCCTAAATTTTTCCCTTGCATTGTCATGTTGTTCAAAGGAAAGAGCAAGGTCTATGACTTGATCAAATGTTTTATCCTTGTATGGTAACATTGCTCTACTCAGACCTGCATTTAATCCTTGGATAAATCTTGAATTCTTTGATTCTTCATCTCCTATGAGCATAGTTCCATACTTGGACAAACTCTCAAATTTTTGAGTGTATTCAGTCACACTCATTGGTCCTTGCCTCAGCCTTATGAATTCTTCAAGCAATGTTGCCTTAGCTGTTGCTGGAACAAACCTTGCTTCAAGCATTTCCTTGAATTGATCCCATGTTATCTCATTTTCTGGCCTTCCTGTGATGATCACCTCCCACCAATCTAAGGCTGCTCCTTTGAGTCTCCTTGAAGCTATCTGCCTCTTTCTTTGGTCATTAATTTGCATATCTGCAAATATCCTTTCCAAAGTTCTCAACCATGTCTGCACTCCCATAACTCCCTCAGTGCCTTCAAAATCCTTGCCTCCCAAATTTGAAAATGTCTTCAATAACTTAGCTAATTCCTCATGAGGATTCTCTTCCCTCTTCACTGCTCCTTCTCTAAATGCCCTCACCAAATCTTGCAAGTTAACCATTGGTGTTGTATTGGAGGGTCCTGCTCCATGACTTGGTGGTCTTCCTACCATGATTCACTATTCAATTGCATAGCTAGTCAGTCATATTTCTAATTTAATTATTTTTCTGAAATTTATTTCTACTGTGGATGTTTATTTCTATCATTACTATATTTTTTTTTAAGAATTTTATCCTTACAAGAAAATTGGATAATATATTTATGCTATGTTTTAATAACATAGCTCTGATACCAACTGAAGTGACCCACTTCTTTTGGATTGTTATTTTTCAGTGATTTACTGTTGAGATTTTTTTTTACCAAGTGATCACTTCTTTAATTTCATTTCCCCCAAGATCCAAATTCTTACCAATATAAAAATATTAGTATATAAGTCAATTCAAGTCATTTATATATATGAAGATATATAAATGTTTCCTTGCTTATCAAAGTATTAAAAATTAACAAGGAAAATTCAATCACACAATATTTCTCATTTTTTAGAGAATTGGTGTCACATAGCCATTTCTATTTTTACATTCCCCTTTTTGATCTCAAGCTTGACTAATATTAAATTCGAATATTGTCACTTATAATTTTCTTGCTTACTTCTCAAATTAATTGGTTTCTTGGTTTACAAGCCATACTTTTTAAATTCCGGAATTCTTTTGTGGTTTGGTACTTATCATATGAATACTGAGGTGATAAACTAGGTTGAAATCTAAGCAGTGAAAAACAACACATGTGATCATGGTTTAGACACAACAAGCACAAACCAAACATGACAGACAAAATGCATATTTCCTGGTTAACTGAACAAATAGTCATCACATGAGTGATGGTGTTGTGATCTACTTTATAAATCACACAACTTCTTATATCTGGAGCTAGAAAAGTGTTGAATCTGGTGTCTTACCACTTAGTATCAGTTTTGAAGCTATAGTATCAGATTTTCCCAACCTAGTGTTAGATCAGTAGTTATAGTATCAGAAATTTCCTACCTAGTATCAGTTTTATAGTATCAGATTTCTCCTACTTAGTATCAGTTTTATAGTATCAGATTTCTCCTACTTAGTATTAGTTTTATAGTATCAGATTTCTCCTACTTAGTATCAGTTTTATAGTATCAGATTTCTCCTACTTAGTATCAGTTTTATAGTATCAGATCTCTCCTACTTAGTATCAGTTTTAATTTCACAACTGAAGTGCCTCAAGACTGTCTAGAAAAATATGTTCACATATCAGATTAAATGGCATCTTCTCCTTCAGCATTATCTACTAGAACTATTTCAGAACATGTTACTTAAGTCCACAGCTCACAAACACATATAACATTTAAGTTTCTTTTTCTTCTTACATACTGTTTTCCAGATATCAAAGCAAAAGACACTCATGAAAATACTTAGAACATATTAGAGTTTGCCTAACTTAATTATTACAAAGACACTGCTACTTCTCTTAAACACTTTAAATTCCTCAAGATCTCCAAATATCCATGCAAGCAAGCAAGCAATTCATGCATCATTCCCTGCAGCAAAACTTTGAACTGTCCCAATAAAATGAGACACCCCAAGTATTGCAAAGGCAACAAATAGGGTCAGAAATAAATTCTGGTGTGAGTGAAATCAAGTATGCAAAATATCTTGTAAATTCTTAAGGCTGTACAGAGAGCTTTTCTATAAAATGCAATTCAAATCCCAATTAAAATCTGAGAATGTGTATATTTAGGTTTATCTATAAACATACACCCAAGCATTCATCCATTCATTTCATTCAGTTGTACAAGTACAAAACTCCTATGGATTAACTCCTTAAATTCCATAGCATCATTTCTCTTTCTCATCTTTTTATTTTGTTTGGTCTGAACTCTTGCCATTGAACACCATGTGTGCATTGCAAAGGGGCTCAGTTCTGTTAACCCTTTACACAGAGGCCTACAGGACTTAAACAAGTCATGCACATACCCATCAACCACCTGCTGATGAGTAGATCAAGGCACTACTCCTAAATTATTTTATAATTTAGAGACCATGCTTATTTATTTCTTTCTGGGGAATTTTTCTTTTGATTCCAGAGATGCTCGTATTCTTTCCTTCCTTATGTAGGTCAAGAATTATTAAAATCACCCAAAGATCATATCCAGACATACAAAGCATTCATGTAAAATTGCACACCTTATTTCAAAGTCATTTTTGCTTTAATCACATTTTTCCAAAACCTGCTTATATTTTTATTTCTAGAAATTTTCCATTGCTTATACAAATATGAAGAAGTCATATGCAAAACTATATTTATTCTTTTACTGTGAACATAGGGAATGGTTTTTGAGAAAAACCCATAAAAACTTATTGGTTTATGATCTGAACAAATCAGCACATATTTGTAATATTGCATTGTTCATATCATTTTTAATATAGACTAGACATAAGCATGAATCTCAATATTCACACTGCCTACTTCTTTTCTTTCATTGATACCCTATTCCACAGTAAAACATTTGATTCATTTTTCATATCAAAACTAGCATATATAAAATCTATTTATGTGATTAGTGTATTTGTTTGATTATCTATATTTTAAAACTAAAACTAAAACCATCACAACAAGTCAAAACAGATTAAAACCTCATCCAAAAACTCAACCAGAATACCATCCATGATCAACATATTTTCATCCAGAAAATAAAATCAAATAGGAAAAACATAATGTAATGTTTATATAAAATAACTTGGCTGCCCTTAACATGGGTCTTAATGCCTTACAGATCATAAGTGATTAATCACTCACCTTCCTCCTCTCTTCCCCGAGAATGTCTAAGCTTGAAAACAGGGTGAGCTCTCCTTTCTATTTTTTTTACTGTGTTTCTGTTTCCCCCCCCCCCCCAGAGAAAACCTCTGCTTCCCTCTTGATTTAAATCATTTTGCTAGGGTTTTACTAAAGGAAAAACCCATTTTATCCTCACATTACTCAGAGAATTATGTGTGTGTTGTTATGGCTAAATGTGCCATTTTCTCTTGATTTCTATTTCTAGTAAAAGCAGTTGCTTCTCTGCTTTTCTGTGCACATGCTATTTGCATGATCCATCTACACATCATCTTTGTATGACTCAGATACATTGTATACCTTGTTAGGCCTGAATGGTTCTCTTATATTATTTCAAACCATTTATTTCCTGATTTATTTTTAAGAAGGTATTTATGCACAATAGTACTAAACTGGTTTTCATGCAATTTAGTTATCAAAAGGACTTTATCATTTTATACTTCTTTGGCTACTCACATCTAATACATATATATTTTTATATGTGTATATATATACAGGAGATATCTGTATATAAAATCTCACTCATATTTGATCATTTTCTTCCCATTTTATTGAAAAATCTCTATCCTCTTATTTATTCATTTCACTTACTCCTAATATTATTATTGTCAGACTATATTTTCTTTTCTTAAATATTCTCATTTTAAAATTATTTTTATCTCAATAATTTGGGTCTCCACAAAAGCTGTTATAACTGTCCAGGTTGATGACATGTTTGTTTACTCCGATTGATGTATGTATATAAAACTTTTCTTCTATAAAGCTCTGTTGTATATTATATGTTACTCGTCATGATGTGAGATTTTGTTCTGCCTTTTCTTGCTTTCACACCAACAATAGGTCTTTTCGACACTTGAATGCTCGGCATGTGAATACCATGAATGTATTAGTATCGAATTTTGAGGGTCGAAAAGGAAGGTAGTCGCATCTTTCGATATCGATTTTTAATGGTTTCATATGGGTTTGAGATATTTGGATGATGTGATTCCTTTACGATTATTTATGGCACTATACACATTTTCTATATTTATATGCATCTTTGGTATACCATTTGATGATTTAATTCTATTAAAGAGTTATTATATTGTTATTCCATGTTTACATTAGGTTACCCTTATTATAACTATCTGACTAGAAATAGTCTGACCTGTGTAATATTCATTGTATTGGTCGGCTTAAAAGAGACATATATTAGGAGGTTGTATGATATTTATATAACATTGATTCATTGTATTACTGTATTATTGGATACCGAGTTGTATATATATTAGTTGTACATTACATTATATTGCGATAGTTGACGATTGAGTTGTGTTGTACTCTTATGACTTTATTTTATTATTTATTATTTATTATATGTTATCCTTGCGATACACTCTATGTTCTTTATTATTTAATTTATGTATCATTCTATTTTGGAGGCACACGTGTTTATTGTTTTATACCGATACTGTGTATGTATAAGAGAGATATTTATTTGATGCCTTAATACGTACCAAGGTTTGTCCAAGAGAATATTCACGTCTGTACCCCATATAGCCTCATTCTCTATATTATCTGATGGTATTACTTTGTAATACTCTTAGATAGTATGGGTATAGAGATGAGGTTTTACATTTTTTATCAGAGCAGGTTCAAAATAGTACATTTATATATAAAATTCACGAGTCTTGACCTAAGATGGGACTTAGAGTCCCTCACCCTTGGGTGTGTTCTAAATTCTTTATATTAAGGGATAGTGTGTGTGTGTATAGGATGATTAGTGGGTAATCATCATGGGATATATTTGTGATTTTACAAATATATGTATTTAAATATATAAGTAAATTCTTTTCCTTAAAATACGATGAAGTATGTAATAGTTGGAGTAGCAAGGACGAAAGGAGTTGGTCTAACAAGCAACATCTGTATTTACGATTTTGGACGGTTTTATGTTATATTAAGTAGTTTGGTCTGATAATGTGTAGTTGATTTTTTTTAATTTGATTTTGATTAGAGTGCGCAGTGGAAAATTTATTTATTTGTTTCCGTTGAATGTATCTATTTTAGTCTTTTGAGTTGTTTGGTTATTCGAATTTTCTAGTATTGAATTTAATTTTAAAATTTGTGTGCATTTATTAAAGCTGTGAAATGAATTCCATTCTTTGGTTTATACTTATTATAGATAGATATGGATGGACTTTATTTGATATCATATAAATGTTAGTTAAAATGGTTTATTGTAAAGTATATTTATATATCTGATAGTAAATGAATGTAATTTTAAAATGTTTTAAAGTTAAATGTGTTTGATAAAAGTAAAGGTTTATAATATATGTAAATATCGATTATTGTTATTAAACGATTTTGGTAATTAGAAATCTTTAAAAAGTATGTATTATAAAGTATAGTATTAAATGAAAGTTTAAAAATAAATCAGTAAAGTTCATTGAAATTATGTATTAAATAATTTGTGAAAACAATACTTATAGATAATTTTAAGAATCAAAATTGTGTTAACTTGTCCGTTGAGTGTGTTAAGGATTTTGATCGAGGTGGGTGCACATGTACTCGATAGAGATTCTTAAACACTTGAACGAGACATTTGAACACAGAATTTTAGCAAATGTAAATATTTTGAGTAAAATTATAGTATTTTGGCTAGAGTTAGTTATTATGGTAGGAGCATTATTTTGAATTTATATTTATAGTGGGTATTTCATATGTTTGTATATATTTTAGTGATGGTTGTAGCCATTGGATTTTAGTGCAAAACCTTGATCGCTGGTGAGGCATTATTGATTATATCAATATTGCAGCCAATTCATATTAGTAATCATTATAATAAAAGGCGAGACAACATCATTTTATCTTATAGCATTTTAAAATTTATGAATATAAGTGAGTATATAATTTTGATGCTACTTTTATAAAAAATTAGAAATGTGAAAATACTATTTGTTTTTTGAGTTTTGAGATGTAAGAATGAGTATAATCTGAACATTTATTATTATTATTTTGGAATGCATGAATTGTTTGGAGAAATAATAATTTTATATAATTGAATGTGATTTAAATAAGTTTGTAAATATAAATATGGTACAATAAAGTAATTCAATTATAACAAAATAATTTTATAAAATATGTTTGAATAAATTCATGGAGATTTGAAATGATTTAAAAAATCATACTTAAAAATAATATTGGTTAAGTAGAATGTCTTGAAAATTATAAAATACCTAGAAAAATATTTTATTAAACAGAAAAAAATGAGTTTTAGTGGGCATTTTGTTGATAAATTTTTGGAATTTTGTTAAATTTTTTTAAAGTTTTAAAGTGAAATTTGAATTCAAATTATGTTTTAATAAGAATGAAATGAAAGTTGGTAAAAATGTAGTTAAAATGGTAAATTATTTAGGTAGGACATTTTAGTAATTTTGAAAAGTAACTTTCATATTTAGTAAATGGTTGTTATTTAAAAAAGGAATTCAAATCAAATCATTTTGTTTAATATAATTGGTTTGTTATAGATTTTCCTTCTGGGAAATTGCGAAGATGCAATTTTGCTAAAGGAGGAAGTCTGTAACAACCTAATTTTTAAGCAATAATTAAATAACATTTATAATAGTAACTTAATTAATTATATTGGAATTTGGAGATTTACTGGAAATGGATTTTTTAATTATTTAATAAATGGATTTAAATAATTAAAATGTAATATTTAATTTTAAATAAGCTAAAATGTTGAAATAATATTTTATAAAAAAATGATATAAATGGAATATAACTTTGGTCACCCAAGTGATTTTGAAATATAGTTTGTTTTATTTAAATTAAATAAAATTTAGATTTGTGTATAAAAGGAAAATAAAACTATACTTATATTCACTTATTTTACAATAGCTTGGCCCAACCACATGTATCAAAGCCCAACTTCTTTTGTAGACTTCTCTACCCTTCACAATAACATTCATGAAAATCTTTCTCTGTTAGTATGTCCTTCTTCCTGAAGCCTAACTTCGTTACTTTTCCTTACCATCTAACCATAAAATCATCCTTTGTTCGTTTTGTCTCTCCTCTTGTAACTCGCATAAGAAAATCCTCCTCCTTTTGATAATCAGAAATAAAATCATATAAATTATTATAAGCCCTAAATCCAATATGGTTCTTCACATCATTGAACATCTATGTGATAAGTAAATTTAGATGCGTTGTGTCTTCATGGATGCCGAGGGTGTGCGAATGTTAGGGTTGAGGAAGAGGACGCATAGTACACAGGTGGGACTATTCTTACATATCTATGTCAAAATACACGTATTCGTTTATATATATTGATGAATGGATTTCTTATATGAAATAGAATGATAATTACAATGAATTGAAAGTCGTTAGAGACTGAAATAGGCATGGGGAAGAATAGCCCAAAGCTTAATCGCTCTATGCACTGGTCGATCAGTCAGTGGTGACTGATGCATCGGTGGAGCTTTGAGCATGACAGTAGTGTGTGGGGGGTTTTTGCTTGGGTGTGAACATGACTGGATTTTGTGTGCGGTAGTATGTGTGCATTAGTGTGTGTGTGTGTGTGTGTGTGTATGTAGTAGAGATTATGCGTGTTTTATGAATGTGTGTGTTTTATGCATGTGTGTGTTTTGGGGGAGAGCTGCTGTGTTAGAGTGTGTTGTGCTTTTGTGTGCGTGTTCTTATGTGTGTGTTTATATGTGTAATGTTATTTGCTATGTGTGGTACATAAGTTTGTGTGTGTTGTGCGATTACATGAATAGTATTGCATGATTTTGTGTTGTTTTGAGCAAGGATCAAGTTTAATTATATATATATATACCTAAAATAATATATATATATATATATTAAAATATAAATTCAATTAAAATAAATATATGAAATAAATATACTTAAAATCTTATAGTTATATGCTTTGATATTATATATGAATTCATATAATTTAAAGTTTAATAAATAAACAAAGAGAGTTTAACAAATACATGTATTCATTTATATATATTGATGAATGGATTGCCTATATGAATTAATATGATAATTACATTGAATTGAAAGTCATTAGAGACTAAAATAGGCATGGGGAAGAATAGCCTGGAGCTTAATTGCTCTAGGCAAATCTCAACAGGTGGACCAGTTAGTGGTGACCGGTGCACTGGTGGAGCTCTAAGCATAACATTAGTGTATGTGTGGTATTTGTGTGGGTGTGAATATGACTCGGTTTTATGTGTGGTAATGTGTATGTATCAATGTATATATAAGTAGCAGAATGCGTGCATGTTTTGTGGCTGTGTGTGTTTTATGCATGTGTGTTTTGTTGGAGAGCTACTGTGTTGGAGTGTGTTGTGTTTTCGTGTGTGTTCTTTTTTTTTGGAACTAGGGAAACCTGGTCAATCACTATCGACATGCGATTCCTGAACAGTAAACCTAGGGAATAGACGGTTGGCCCGCCACAACCGCTATTCCAGCCTAGCCAGACCATTCGGTTGACTTGGTGTAGGAGGCGGGAAATGAACCTCAAACCTCCCATGTGAAAAGGCGTATCTCCTCCCACTTCTCCCAGGTGGGACTCAAACCTCAAACCTCTCACTTGGGAGGCGTATCACCCCACCACCCGACCAGGTGTTCTTATATGTTTATTTATATGTTTAATGTGCTACTTGTGGTGTATATATGTGTGTGTGTGTTATGTAATTACGCAAATTGCAGTTCGTGATTTTGTGTTGTGTTGAGCAAGGATCATGTTTATTTATATGTATACCTAAAGCAAAATCTATATATATATATTAAAAGATAAAATCAATTAAAATAAATATATGAAATAAATGTAATTAAACTTGCATAGTTATATATTTTGATATTATATATGAATTTATATAATTTAAAGTTTAATAAATAAACAAAGAGAATTTAATAGTATTTTAATAGAAAAAATGAAATGTTACTTAGTGGATATTTTATAGTTTCGAATGTGTATTTATGAAATTTTAATATATAAATTCAATTTTTAAAATGTATTCAATTGATAATAAATATATAAAATTGATTTAGATGTTTAATAATTATTTATAAATAGCATTTAGATATAGAAAGTTATGGAATTATTTTTAAGACTGATATTTAGTTTTACATTTTATTTTGGGTTAGTAATTGTTAGAAAAGGGATTTTCTAATGTTAATTATGAATACTAAATAATTATTTAATTTTATAAAAGATTAAAAATCAGTTATTTATTGTATAGAATATAATATATTTGAGTTTAATTAGTAATATAGTTAATTCTACAATATATATATATATATATCATTATTATCTAGTTCTAAGTATTCATTTTGTTATAAAAGATTATATGTTGTTATTTATTAATGAATATTGACTAATTTATAAAAGAGTAAGGAATTTTTTATTATTTATGTAGAGTATATTATATTTTAGTTTAGTTAACTATTGATTTAATTCTGGAATATATAATTATTATATATTCCTAAGTATTTATATTTGTTACATAAGATTATAGGTTGTAGATAATTCATTATGAAATATTGATTTTTTTGATATATATATATATATATATATATTTGTCTCCTTTAGAATAATCTATTTTAAATTGATTTTTTTTGTTCTTTGATTTCTTATCTTCTTCACATTGATTCTGGCAATACTAATGATTCATCGTTGATGTTGATTTGAAGATGATTTCGATATTATACGGTGATGACATCTTTGACATGATTTTATTATATTTAATTCTATGTGATGAGAAGTCTAAATAAACGTAGTTATGATACTGCTTGGGATGGGGCATTCGGTAACATTTCTCTAGTTATTCTTTGGACTCGTTATATAAAATAGTGTTGTGATGAGTGTAGTTTATTATCAGTGAATAAACGTTTGAGTATCACACAGTGGTATAAGACGTTGTTGTGATATTTATTTGGTTATTCATTGTAAGTAAATGACACTCACATGATGGGAATAGAGTGAATAGTGTAAGGTGATACGTGATGATATACAACTTCATGTCTATATGTTTTGATTCTATATGCCACTATTACGATGTACTTCAATTATGTTATTGGAGGGAACCAGATGGCTAGAATCCACTCTAATAGCCTGATCATGGTGTCGCACCCAGATCTGTGACACACTATATTATATAGCTTTGTGCTATCCTTATATGCATGTTTGCCCCTTGTGTCACCTAGGCCAACAGTCTATTACCTATGAGGGCAATTTAAGTGTCATGACTTATTATTCCTTGCGTTGACAAGCACACTAGTGGACACGTGTCACGATGATTGTGGAGGTAACTAAGACTATAGAGACTCGATGTTTTTGGAGCTTGCCTGTGTGTTATCAGTCTCCATTCTGGTACTGACGTAGTAGTTGATTGGCATATAAGATTGATACACCTCACTGTAGCATTGATGTGGGCCAGGTGTCGCATATTATTATTATACATATTTATATGGCTTTACTGGGGAATGCGTGTCTATCGTACAGTCATTTCTCATCACGATACTTTCAGATAGATATTATATGAGGAGATGAGATTATACTTGTAATACATATCCAGTGTATAGTGGATTCTCTGTATTTGATAGGCGGCCTATCCTATTTTATATGTATTGATGATTTTATTGAGATTAAGAGATATACTTGGGTAGTGCTTCAGGCTAGCCTGATTATATGTAACAACTCACCCCGAAACAGGCCTAAATTTCAACCCAAAAATGGCCCATCGAAACTTAGATCCATTCTAAGGTAAGCTGTTGGTAGTAAAAAGAAATGATATTGCAGAGCAATAACTAAAATTTCAGAACTCATAACGGATGGAACATAATATAATAGTAAAGTGTACCCATTTATTTCAAAACCATAAAAATGCCATAACACAAAATCCCATAAAAACCGTAATATAATATCCATTACAACAATTGTTTAAATCCGTGGGTACACATGAAAGAAAATAATAATAAATACTGCCACTTACCAAGCTTCTTCACCTTTTAAGCATTGTCGCCGCCATCACTCCATACTAAACTTGTGTTGTAATGAGGAGGGAGTCAAAACAACAAGTGTCTGGTGAATAAAAACCTCGAGTCTCACCTTTTTAGTACTTGGGTATTATTTTTCAAAATAAGAAGATGTCTACGAATATAAAATCATTAAAATCATTTAATACTTTTTTATAAGGAAAGGAGGCGGGTCCAACCACTTATACCTTCCATTTTAGATGTATATCCCATATCCCAATCATAACATCATAAATAGTTAATAATGCAAGAGACAGTCCCCAAACCACTTAATACATACCCAGTGGAAAATATGAAGACCCCGTCATTTAAGGCCTAATTCCAGAAGCGTGCTCCTCAATTGTACTGTCTAGCTGACATCATATGGAATCTCATAGGCCACTTAATGCTTTCCAGTGGAAAATAGGCAGACCCCGTCATTTAAGGCCTAATCCAAAAAGCGGACCCCTATAGAGATACCACCTAGCGTAACCCCTTGGCCATTTAATACTTCATCTGGTGAAAAGGGTGGGTCCAACCACTTAATACCTCAAACCCCGAAGTAGGCCTTTCGTCTTATGGCCCATACCTATAATGACGTCTCACATTAGTCCACTATTGGTAGGAACTGGTAGCCAGATTAGCTGGGCAGATTTCCCCTACTAGATTTGGAACTAACCTCGCATCATTACAAATATTTATCATAAGGATATCTCACATCAAGAAAAGTATATGCAACCGCTGGTAACTTCAAAGTGAGGGGTAGAGTTCTGTGATGCAACTCTATTGACCTCGCATCCCTATGACTTAGCCATTAATTAATTACTCTATATATGGACATTGTAACGACCCGGAATTTTGAACAAATTTAATTGAAAATATTTAATTAATTTTAAAATATTTGAACGATGATTTAATTTGAATCCCGAATTTAACTTGGAATTTGACGATTTAATTATATAATTTAATCTATTGAACTGGATAAAAATTTAAATCTTCAATTTTAAGCTGAAGAAAAATATTTCAAAGGCTTTGAAAATTTATATTGATAATACTGGAGATGATCGAAGCTTCAAAAATGAATTTGGAAATGATTTGTTCAGTTTTGAAATTAAGTCGTTCGAATCGATATTTAAAAAAATAGCCCTCCGAGGCGCAGTCTCGGAATTCGACGAAACCAGTTCCATTGGGTCCGTAATATTGTATTATTACCGGATTTCAAATACCGTATTTTTCGGACCTGTTATGCGAGAGTATGACGTATAAACGCGTTGGAAATAAATCGTAAATTCAAATTTCCTTTTTTGTAAACACACGTACAAATCACATCAGCTAGTATTATTTTTTTTCCTCCGTTGATCTCGCCTAAAATCGCGGTGCAAGATCGTGAAAACGCCTACAATCACGAAGAATATCGTGCAAGCCCATACCTCATCCATTTCAAAATATTTCGTCCCCTCCTTCAATCGAAAATCAAAACAGAAGAAAATGATAATGGCCGAAGGAAATCAATCGCGATCCCTTCTCATTTCCATTCGTTGTATAAAATCGAAACGCATGTTTTCCCCTTCGTTCTAATGTTAAACCGTTCCTCCCCAAATCGAAAACATTATTTCTCCCTACCTTCAGCTCATTAAAAATCGAAATCGATCTGGGCGAGATAGGGCGTGGGGCGACGTTTTGTTGGATTGTTGGACTTTGGTGGTTGCGGTCGAGATTTCACGTGAGTCGCTGCCACTGGAGGCTGCAGTTTCGCGAACATCTTGGTTTCGCCGTCGAGCTTGGGGGTAGGAGTTCGAGTGGGTGAAGAGGAGGAGGCGCGCAGTGTCGCGTGGGGGCGCGCGGCAGTAAGTTCGAAGTCACGGTGATGTTTCTGGTTCGTGTTCCAGGTGGTGTCGAACTCGATTTCGATCGAGTGTCTGAGGTGTTGATCGGAGGCCTGAGTAAGGATGCGGAGGTGATCGCCGAGGTGAGGGGATGGTCGTAGTTGATCGAAGATGGCGGTTGGAAGCGTGCACGTGCACCCTGTTTTCTTGTCTGGCTGTCGAGTCTGGTCTGGGCGAACTCGAGATTTACTCGAGTCGATCTTCGTATTGGCTCAGGTAAAATTTACTTTGCTTGAAGTAAACACAGGGAAAACTCGAGAAGGTTGTATTTTCCCAGTTTAACAGTAACCAAGTTTAGCTCTAGATTTACTCGGGTAAAATTCGTATTGCCTCGGGAAATTTTGTTTTTTTTCTCGAAGCAAACTGAAGTGGTCTCGGGTCTTTGTTGTCAAGTTCAAAACAGTGTCCAGTCTTACAGTTTTAAATTATCAAGTTTTAAATTGAAACTGAGTTTAGAGTTTAAGTGTTAAAGTGCAGACTTTTGAAAAGAAAGAAAATTAGCTTATATAATGATTTGAGAAATTTTTGTAAAAGAAAAGAATTAGTTTTAAACTAATGAATAGCTAAGTCAGATTATAAATTGAGAGTGAATTATTCGATTTAATTCGAATATTAACAAATTGTAAAATTGTTTTATACAAGGTCAAAATTCCAAGAAAATAATCTGGAATGGGAAATGGGTTTAAGGAATTTAATTATCAGTTTAAAATTAAATAAATCCATTAAATGGAAATTTATTTTTATTTATTCGATTCAGTTCAAATATTAATTAAGATCGTACAATTGTTATATGAGGTATAAATCCAGAAATCAAGTCAAGATGGAAACCGGATTGCAAATAAATGCTAAGGTGAGATCTCCTCACTCAGATTTATAAATTGATTGCAGTTATTGACTGTTTGATTTCTGTTTGAATGTGCTATTAGATATGATAGGATATATCTATATATATAGCAGTATATACATATTGGCATATGTATATATTGGATTGATGATTTCCCGCCTCGTATAGCGGATGAGACCCTATTGCGCCGTTAGTAAGCGGATTTATAAAAACCTATATACCGCGATAATTCCGTACTGGAGCGGAATTGGTATTGTGCTAACGTCTTTGGATGCAGGGAAACAGGTTGGAGGGATCCAACTGGATTCCTCACAGTAGTTATTTATGTACAGATATTGTGATGTATTCTGTATCATATGTTGAGATATGATATTGACTGTTGTGATTGACTAATTGATGCGTTGCATCATCGGGTTCAATTTTTAAAGTTTAAAAATAAACGATTTTTACTTTAAAAGGGATTTTGAAGTGATTTTTGGAAAGTATACGATTTATTAAATTTTGGAATTTATTTATCTTAAATAAATAAATGTTATAAATTTAAAGTTATGAAAATTTTAAATTGTGAAAAATACCTGAAAGGTGATTTTGAAATAAATAGTCAAGTGATAAATAAAATAGTTTAAGTTGGATTTCCTTTGAATTGTTTAAGAATGATATATATAAAAGATGTACAGAATTGATATTTATCAATTAATAGTATTGGAATTTTAAAACGAGTTTCTATAAGTGTTAGAAATTTATAGAATTATAAATTGTGAAGACATGAGATTTATAGAATTATAGATTTATAAAGATTGAAGTTTATAGATTTATAAAGATTGAAGTTATAGATTTATAAAGATTGAAGTTTATAGATTATAAAGTATGAAGTATAAAATGAATGAAGTTATCAAATGAATGAAGTTGTAGAATAAAGACTGATAAGAAATTTACTTGTAACTTGGATTGTTGCCTTTAAATGGGATATTGATCGAATTATTAATAAAGAAGATTTATAAACTGAAGTTTTTATAAATAGAAATATAATTTATAAACGTGCTTATAAATTCGAAATCGATTGAATTTGATAAATTAAAATATAGAAGATTATTTAAGAAAATATATTCGCGATTTTGGATAGCGAATTTTTATTGAAATAAAAATGTGTAGAAATGATTGAAATGGGGTTAAGTAAATTATATTCACGATTTTGGACAGTGAATATATTGTTTAGTAAAATGGATTCATTTTTGAAGAAGTAATATTTTAAAAATGAAGTTAAACATTTTAAAGATGTTTTTAAAATGTGTTATGAATCGAAAGCATAGATTTCAACATTTATTGTTGAAATAGACGTTTTCGAAAAATAAGGAAATGGTGTACTATAACACTGTTGTTATAGTAAATGATTTTCGAAAGAAAATGTTTGATGTAGTATTGGGATTTATATATATCTATCAAAATCCGAATCCCTATACTATTGATTTCGAGTCGTCGTAACGATGTTTTACGCAACATTCGTTTTGACTCAAATAGATGTTAAAAGTTATGATTTCCTTAAAGAATGAGATATATACTTAATTTTGATTTTAAGTATATCGAATATTTTCTAAGTGTTGAAAATAAATGATTTGTGAATTACTTATTTTTAAATAAGTATGGAAATGCTTTTCCAATGTGAAATGAACTGTTTGAGTTTTTATCTTTTAAAGATAAATTGAAAAGTGAATATTTGAAATTGTTTCCAAATGGTTAAGTGTGGAAATTTTATATGAAATGAAGATATTTTTGGAAGATGAAATAATTTGGGAAAATTATTTGGAATCTGATGATGTTGCGCATCTTTATTGATAGTTAAATAACCGACTATCAATATTTACCTTTAGATAGGTATTTGTTGTGAATTGGATGAATTTGAATGCCACACTTATTTTTGAATAAACGCTCACTATTCGGGTTAACCGGGAAAGGACCATGGGGTCGTATAACCCATTCCGAATATGTGATACGTCGTTATGAATCGCATTTGAAGACCGGTGTTGAAGACCAGATATTTTTGAAAACGGAAGGATTACCGTCGAGTTACTCTACACCGACTGATCTTCGGTTTAGAGGTTTTATCACCCTTAGTGACGGGAAGTCCTGACGTGATTGAAAATTATCCGGATTTGCAAGGGCTTCGTGAGAAGTGCCTTCGGTTCTGTTCGATCCCGGAACAGACTTGTATGGATTGTGTGTCTGACGTTACAATTTGAGATATAAAGCTGATTTCTTTCAAATACATTTCTGTTGGTGGCGGAGAATTTATTCTCTTAGCTTAACACCCTTCTCTGAGACGTACGAGCTCAGAGGTTATGTAGTTGAAATTTATCAGCGATATATCCCAATTTGGTAACGTGGCATACTGAGTGTTGCTGTGAAATGATCAGTGTTTGATCATTTGTGATATGATCATTTGTTTGATCTTATATCTTTGTGATCATAGGTTGATCATTTTGTTTGACCCGAAGCAGGGCTTTTTGAGAAAGCGTAGCTTTGTGGACGAGACTTCGTCGAGCCTCACACCCCGGAAATGGTCGAAACAGGAAGGATGCAGCAAGGTTCTAGGGAGTAGCGCCCCTTAGTGTATGTCATTCCTTCTGGATAAAGGTGGTATCATGGTATGGAGCCCAGATACTTAACCTCTGTGGTTGCTGCACAGTTATTATTACTTTGTGGTTTGTTGGAAATCGGGGATCCTCGGGAAGATCGGTGACGATCGGGGGATGGCATACGCGTGTCAGTAGTTACCTATTTTTGCAGAGGTAACCCGGCCTTGTGTTGGCAGAGATCTAACCGTAACGTTAGGTTCTCGGGTCGTCTATTCCAGGGACGTACCCATCGTGGATAGGAAGTTCCTTTGCCTGACCATTTGTTGGAAATCCAAAGAAACAATACGCGACTTGTACGGTTTTAGTTGTATTACCTGCTATGGAATGTGGCGGTAACCTGCTATTGAACATAGTAGCTATAGTAGGCATACGATACTGGTCGTATGTTGGCTAAGATTAATATTATACTTTCGAAATGTTTTCTACACTATGCACTAATAATAATATCAAAAATGATTTGATTTTGCGTAGTAAGCATCTTTGACTATCATAAGAAGAAATCTCCTCCAATTCTGCGTTTGCATTGTGTGTGTGGCGGGAGGTCTTATGGTAGTTTCATTTTCCAAAAGCATTTCGAATTAACTTTAAAATTTTCCTGTTGTTTATTTTAAAGAATAACTGTTTTACGATCTCACACCAGTCACCATGACTGACTCGGAGTTTATTGTTTCCCTTCTAAACTCTGGGTGCCCACCAATTTCCACACGGGCAGTCTAGAGTTAGATTATCAGGATATTCTGGATATTCTGGAGCTTGGAGATAAGCTGGATGACGAGACGTAGTATTTGTATCTGATAGCATTTATTCCGCTGTGTATTCTGTATGAGGACAAGTATAAAACTGTCCATTGTTGTACTGAGTTGTATATTGACTCTGATGATTGATGTATGTATAAAATGATATAGTTCTTTGTTTAAAGATTATTCATTTATCTATTATATATTGTTCCGCTGCGATGTGTAAGATTCTGATATTGTTCTGTTTCTGTTGCTGTTCTGATGTGTTGTTCTTTTTTTCTTTTTCTTCTCTTTTTCTTCTATCTCCTTCTTCTTCTACTTTTTCTTTTTCTTAAAACCCTCACTATTGGAGTTTCCGGCACTCGATTGCTCGGCAGTCGATAAAGTGAGTATCGATGTCGAATTTTCGAAAGTCGAAAATCCCGGTCTTGACAAGTGGTATCAGAGCATATGGTTAAGCGACAACCCTGCTCTGTTGGGTGTTACTCATTAGAGATAGAGTCAGCAGTACTCTAGAATGAGTTTGAGTGTAATAATAGATATGAGCGCGTATTTGTTATTGAATATAAAATTGTTTTGTATTGTGATGATTGGTTTATTGAGTGGTATATGAACCTTCGTCGGCACAGTCTTGCAAAACTGTATCGAAGGGGTTTCTAAACACTCGAATAGAACAATTCGGCACAGTATTGTTTTAAATAGGGTAAATGAAATAATTTTACCCAAAACTATTTTTGTATAGAAAAGAAATGTTTTTCTATAAAGTACTATAGTATATGGTTGCATGGATGTTAGGAAGTAATAATAGTGAATTATCATCACTGAAATTGAATAAGAAATTCAAATCGTAACTCCAAAGTTAAGAAATTAATTCACATACGAATGAAATTTAAGAAGGTAAATTATAAATGTGAATTGTAATTTAAAACGGGATTCCAGAGAAGTTTTGGAAAAGTTTTGAAAGGAGTTTGAAAATTTTGGAGATTTGGAAAGTTTAATTTCTTTTTTTTTGATTTGAAAATGAATTTCAAAGATTTTGAAAAGTATTTTAGAGAGATGGAAGCTCTAAACTCTTTTAGGTCGCTGGAAAATAATTCCGATGATGACCGCGGCATCGTTGGTGTTCATTTTCGGGTTTCCAAAAGAGAAATTGTTGTCAAATTGTTTTAAATAGGAGTTGTTTGAAAATTTGGGGTTTTGTTTGGAAATTCAAATGGAATTTGAATTGTTTTCAAATGGTTTTGAAAAAGTGGAAACGACTCTGGAATCCTATTTAAAAATACTTACGAAATATTAATAAGTTGATAACTTATAGAATATTGGGAATCTGATTGAAATGAAAGTTCAAAATTGAAAATAAAAGAATGGTTCGGAATTGCAAATAAATTCAAGTAAGAAGAAATAAATTTCAAATGAATGGAATTTACAATTGTAAGTGAATAAAAATTGAAAACTGAATGTTGAAACAAATTTGAATTGTGTGAAATAAAATGAAGCTTTAAGATTAGTTTGAAGTGAACTAAAGATAATTGATGAAATTCAATATTCAGAAGTAAACTGAATCTAAATTAGATTGAAAGTGTAGATTAAATTCAAATGAATGTGAAATGTGAAATTGAATGATAATGGATATAACTTCTACAGTAAACTAAAAATGGTATAAGAAGTTGATATTAGAAGTTGTAATAAAATTTGCAAAATAGTTGGATGTTATAACTAGATATTATGGCTAGTAGATATACAGGTATAAAGGGAATTGAATTTGATTTCACAGATAATTTGAATTGCTCGAAAAAGGTACGTATTTTAAATTCTATATGAGTTTTTGATGATTTCTCTCTAGCCGCTTGGCTTTTTCTTTTTCTTTTTGAAATCTGAGAGTCCGTAGGGACGTTTTGTAGTCGTGCCGTATTAGCCGCGCAAAGGAGACGCTGGCGAAATTTTTTGAAAATTTAGGGCGTTAGAAAATTTTTGAGAAATTTTGAAAGTTAAAATTTGAATTTAAACTCGAATTTGAATTTAGAAGTTAAACAATGTTGTTTGAAACTTAGAGTTGAAGTTGAAATTTAGTTGATGAATAACGAATCTTTAGTAGGAAGATTTGTTTTGAAAAATTGATAAAACTATTGGATTGTGAAAAATAGTAGACGAGTTAAGGACATTTTTTCCTAACTTGTAATTTCGAGGACGAAATTCTTTTAAGGAGGGAAGTTTGTAACGACCCGGAATTTTGAACAAATTTAATTGAAAATATTTAATTAATTTTAAAATATTTGAACGATGATTTAATTTGAATCCCGAATTTAACTTGGAATTTGACAATTTAATTATATAATTTAATCTATTGAACTGGATAAAAATTTAAATCTTCAATTTTAAGCTGAAGAAAAATATTTCAAAGGCTTTGAAAATTTATATTGATAATACTGGAGATGATCGAAGCTTCAGAAATGAATTTGGAAATGATTTGTTCAGTTTTGAAATTAAGTCGTTCGAATCGATATTTAAAAAAATAGCCGTCCGAGGCGCAGTCTCGGAATTCGACGAAACCAGTTCCATTGGGTCCGTAATATTGTATTATTACCGGATTTCAAATACCGTATTTTTCGGACCTGTTATGCGAGAGTATGACGTATAAACGCGTTGGAAATAAATCGTAAATTCAAATTTACTTTTTTGTAAACACACGTACAAATCACATCAGCTAGTATTATTTTTTTTCCTCCGTTGATCTCGCCTAAAATCGCGGTGCAAGATCGTGAAAACGCCTACAATCACGAAGAATATCGTGCAAGCCCATACCTCATCCATTTCAAAATATTTTGTCCCCTCCTTCAATCGAAAATCAAAACAGAAGAAAATGATAATGGCCGAAGGAAATCAATCGCGATCCCTTCTCATTTCCATTTGTTGTATAAAATCGAAACGCATGTTTTCCCCTTCGTTCTAATGTTAAACCGTTCCTCCCCAAATCGAAAACATTATTTCTCCCTACCTTCAGCTCATTAAAAATCGAAATCGATCTGGGCGAGATAGGGCGTGGGGCGACGTTTTGTTGGATTGTTGGACTTTGGTGGTTGCGGTCGAGATTTCACGTGAGTCGCCGCCACTGGAGGCTGCAGTTTCGCGAACATCTTGGTTTCGCCGTCGAGCTTGGGGGTAGGAGTTCGAGTGGGTGAAGAGGAGGAGGCGCGCAGTGTCGCGTGGGGGCGCGCGGCAGTAAGTTCGAAGTCACGGTGATGTTTCTGGTTCGTGTTTCAGGTGGTGTCGAACTCGATTTCGATCGAGTGTCTGAGGTGTTGATCGGAGGCCTGAGTAAGGATGCGGAGGTGATCGCCGAGGTGAGGGGATGGTCGCAGTTGATCGGAGATGGCGGTTGGAAGCGTGCACGTGCACCCTGTTTTCTTGTCTGGCTGTCGAGTCTGGTCTGGGCGAACTCGAGATTTACTCGAGTCGATCTTCGTATTGGCTCAGGTAAAATTTACTTTGCTTGAAGTAAACACAGGGAAAACTCGAGAAGGTTGTATTTTCCCAGTTTAACAGTAACCAAGTTTAGCTCTAGATTTACTCGGGTAAAATTCGTATTGCCTCGGGAAATTTTGTTTTTTTTCTCGAAGCAAACTGAAGTGGTCTCGGGTCTTTGTTGTCAAGTTCAAAACAGTGTCCAGTCTTACAGTTTTAAATTATCAAGTTTTAAATTGAAACTGAGTTTAGAGTTTAAGTGTTAAAGTGCAGACTTTTGAAAAGAAAGAAAATTAGCTTATATAATGATTTGAGAAATTTTTGTAAAAGAAAAGAATTAGTTTTAAACTAATGAATAGCTAAGTCAGATTATAAATTGAGAGTGAATTATTCGATTTAATTCGAATATTAACAAATTGTAAAATTGTTTTATACAAGGTCAAAATTACAAGAAAATAATCTGGAATGGGAAATGGGTTTAAGGAATTTAATTATCAGTTTAAAATTAAATAAATCCATTAAATGGAAATTTATTTTTATTTATTCGATTCAGTTCAAATATTAATTAAGATCGTACAATTGTTATATGAGGTATAAATCCAGAAATCAAGTCAAGATGGAAACCGGATTGCAAATAAATGCTAAGGTGAGATCTCCTCACTCAGATTTATAAATTGATTGCAGTTATTGACTGTTTGATTTCTGTTTGAATGTGCTATTAGATATGATAGGATATATCTATATATATAGCAGTATATACATATTGGCATATGTATATATTGGATTGATGATTTCCCGCCTCGTATAGCGGATGAGACCCTATTGCGCCGTTAGTAAGCGGATTTATAAAAACCTATATACCGCGATAATTCCGTACTGGAGCGGAATTGGTATTGTGCTAACGTCTTTGGATGCAGGGAAACAGGTTGGAGGGATCCAACTGGATTCCTCACAGTAGTTATTTATGTACAGATATTGTGATGTATTCTGTATCATATGTTGAGATATGATATTGACTGTTGTGATTGACTAATTGATGCGTTGCATCATCGGGTTCAATTTTTAAAGTTTAAAAATAAACGATTTTTACTTTAAAAGGGATTTTGAAGTGATTTTTGGAAAGTATACGATTTATTAAATTTTGGAATTTATTTATCTTAAATAAATAAATGTTATAAATTTAAAGTTATGAAAATTTTAAATTGTGAAAAATACCTGAAAGGTGATTTTGAAATAAATAGTCAAGTGATAAATAAAATAGTTTAAGTTGGATTTCCTTTGAATTGTTTAAGAATGATATATATAAAAGATGTACAGAATTGATATTTATCAATTAATAGTATTGGAATTTTAAAACGAGTTTCTATAAGTGTTAGAAATTTATAGAATTATAAATTGTGAAGACATGAGATTTATAGAATTATAGATTTATAAAGATTGAAGTTTATAGATTTATAAAGATTGAAGTTATAGATTTATAAAGATTGAAGTTTATAGATTATAAAGTATGAAGTATAAAATGAATGAAGTTATCAAATGAATGAAGTTGTAGAATAAAGACTGATAAGAAATTTACTTGTAACTTGGATTGTTGCCTTTAAATGGGATATTGATCGAATTATTAATAAAGAAGATTTATAAACTGAAGTTTTTATAAATAGAAATAGAATTTATAAACGTGCTTATAAATTCGAAATCGATTGAATTTGATAAATTAAAATATAGAAGATTATTTAAGAAAATATATTCGCGATTTTGGATAGCGAATTTTTATTGAAATAAAAATGTGTAGAAATGATTGAAATGGGGTTAAGTAAATTATATTCACGATTTTGGACAGTGAATATATTGTTTAGTAAAATGGATTCATTTTTGAAGAAGTAATATTTTAAAAATGAAGTTAAACATTTTAAAGATGTTTTTAAAATGTGTTATGAATCGAAAGCATAGATTTCAACATTTATTGTTGAAATAGACGTTTTCGAAAAATAAGGAAATGGTGTACTATAACACTGTTGTTATAGTAAATGATTTTCGAAAGAAAATGTTTGATGTAGTATTGGGATTTATATATATCTATCAAAATCCGAATCCCTATACTATTGATTTCGAGTCGTCGTAACGATGTTTTACGCAACATTCGTTTTGACTCAAATAGATGTTAAAAGTTATGATTTCCTTAAAGAATGAGATATATACTTAATTTTGATTTTAAGTATATCGAATATTTTCTAAGTGTTGAAAATAAATGATTTGTGAATTACTTATTTTTAAATAAGTATGGAAATGCTTTTCCAATGTGAAATGAACTGTTTGAGTTTTTATCTTTTAAAGATAAATTGAAAAGTGAATATTTGAAATTGTTTCCAAATGGTTAAGTGTGGAAATTTTATATGAAATGAAGATATTTTTGGAAGATGAAATAATTTGGGAAAATTATTTGGAATCTGATGATGTTGCGCATCTTTATTGATAGTTAAATAACCGACTATCAATATTTACCTTTAGATAGGTATTTGTTGTGAATTGGATGAATTTGAATGCCACACTTATTTTTGAATAAACGCTCACTATTCGGGTTAACCGGGAAAGGACCATGGGGTCGTATAACCCATTCCGAATATGTGATACGTCGTTATGAATCGCATTTGAAGACCGGTGTTGAAGACCGGATATTTTTGAAAACGGAAGGATTACCGTCGAGTTACTCTACACCGACTGATCTTCGGTTTAGAGGTTTTATCACCCTTAGTGACGGGAAGTCCTGACGTGATTGAAAATTATCCGGATTTGCAAGGGCTTCGTGAGAAGTGCCTTCGGTTCTGTTCGATCCCGGAACAGACTTGTATGGATTGTGTGTCTGACGTTACAATTTGAGATATAAAGCTAATTTCTTTCAAATACATTTCTGTTGGTGGCGGAGAATTTATTCTCTTAGCTTAACACCCTTCTCTGAGACGTACGAGCTCAGAGGTTATGTAGTTGAAATTTATCAGCGATATATCCCAATTTGGTAACGTGGCATACTGAGTGTTGCTGTGAAATGATCAGTGTTTGATCATTTGTGATATGATCATTTGTTTGATCTTATATCTTTGTGATCATAGGTTGATCATTTTGTTTGACCCGAAGCAGGGCTTTTTGAGAAAGCGTAGCTTTGTGGACGAGACTTCGTCGAGCCTCACACCCCGGAAATGGTCGAAACAGGAAGGATGCGGGCAAGGTTCTAGGGAGTAGCGCCCCTTAGTGTATGTCATTCCTTCTGGATAAAGGTGGTATCATGGTATGGAGCCCAGATACTTAACCTCTGTGGTTGCTGCACAGTTATTATTACTTTGTGGTTTGTTGGAAATCGGGGATCCTCGGGAAGATCGGTGACGATCGGGGGATGGCATACGCGTGTCAGTAGTTACCTATTTTTGCAGAGGTAACCCGGCCTTGTGTTGGCAGAGATCTAACCGTAACGTTAGGTTCTCGGGTCGTCTATTCCAGGGACGTACCCATCGTGGATAGGAAGTTCCTTTGCCTGACCATTTGTTGGAAATCCAAAGAAACAATACGCGACTTGTACGGTTTTAGTTGTATTACCTGCTATGGAATGTGGCGGTAACCTGCTATTGAACATAGTAGCTATAGTAGGCATACGATACTGGTCGTATGTTGGCTAAGATTAATATTATACTTTCGAAATGTTTTCTACACTATGCACTAATAATAATATCAAAAATGATTTGATTTTGCGTAGTAAGCATCTTTGACTATCATAAGAAGAAATCTCCTCCAATTCTGCGTTTGCATTGTGTGTGTGGCGGGAGGTCTTATGGTAGTTTCATTTTCCAAAAGCATTTCGAATTGACTTTAAAATTTTCCTGTTGTTTATTTTAAAGAATAACTGTTTTACGATCTCACACCAGTCACCATGACTGACTCGGAGTTTATTGTTTCCCTTCTAAACTCTGGGTGCCCACCAATTTCCACACGGGCAGTCTAGAGTTAGATTATCAGGATATTCTGGATATTCTGGAGCTTGGAGATAAGCTGGATGACGAGACGTAGTATTTGTATCTGATAGCATTTATTCCGTTGTGTATTCTGTATGAGGACAAGTATAAAACTGTCCATTGTTGTACTGAGTTGTATATTGACTCTGATGATTGATGTATGTATAAAATGATATAGTTCTTTGTTTAAAGATTATTCATTTATCTATTATATATTGTTCCGCTGCGATGTGTAAGATTCTGATATTGTTCTGTTTCTGTTGCTGTTCTGATGTGTTGTTCTTTTTTTCTTTTTCTTCTCTTTTTCTTCTATCTCCTTCTTCTTCTACTTTTTCTTTTTCTTAAAACCCTCACTATTGGAGTTTCCGGCACTCGATTGCTCGGCAGTCGATAAAGTGAGTATCGATGTCGAATTTTCAAAAGTCGAAAATCCCGGTCTTGACAGACATACACACACATCTCATCATTTCATAAATAAGGCCTTATAAGTAATCTTCCTTATTACGCTTAAAATAGTAGTGAGGCTATATAAGAGTTTCCTCTGATTTTTGCCTCAAAATCAATTACCTTCCTAATAGGGGAAAATAAACATAAATAAATGCATAATTAACTACGCCATATATGCAATAGTTATACGTTAATTACGTAGGTAGAAATAAATAAATATTCTTGCTTAATAATTTCTAACCGCACGGATTTTACGCCCTAAACTAACATTTAATGTCAATTCCCTAATCAATTATTATTACAAGTCATTTTTCTTCAATTTCCCAAGATTTCATGGAATTCAAATGTCCAAAACAGGGAATAAATATTCATAATCAAAACTGCAAAAACAGACTTGTAAAAAAAATAGAAACTCAATTTATTACACCAATTAAATGGAATATTTTAAACAATTAGAATTGCAATCTAAATCCCATGTTCTATTCAACTCCTTTTTTTACAAAGAAATAGATATGAATAAGTGGTATAAACTACGAATGGAATTCGTAATATAAACCCCTTATTTTATTGAAGGATCACAATTTAAACCAAAGAAGAAGGAGAAGTGGAATAGACTATGAAATTATCATAAATTGCATAACGAAACAAATTCCATCAAATTAATGTAAATAACTGGAAATCTCAGCATATAATTGACATATCAAATTTGTAACGACCCGAAATTTTTTAACGGTCTTTATAACGTAATTAACTAAAATTTTGCTTGAAATTTAATGGTAGATTTTTGAAATGAAAATTTGATATATGGAATACGTCTATTTAAACATAGCAAATGGTAAATTTTCATCAGAAAATATGAAAGTTAGTTCTATTGCGTAATTTTCAATTTCAATTTAAAATAAGTTAATATTTGGCGGTAATAAAATATTTCTCTAACCCTAATATTTTTATATAATAAAAATGTGAATCATTTTCTGAGTGAGGCGTCATATTTCGTTTCGTCAAATTTGGACTTCTATAGCCTCGTTTATCTTATTTTCGATATTTTAGCAGCATTTTCGGCACCGGAAATCGACTTTTGATAAAATGATCGTACCATTGATATCTGTGTACCATTCTGTTTGTCTCGTCGTGCTGATTTCTATAGTATACTTATTTCATTATTTTGGCGTCCGATACGCATCGAAATTCAGGAAATGATTTCCGCATTGGTTCCGGATTTGGGTCTTTTAAGTTTCCAGTGTCCTTTCATTGTCTACCGTTCGAAAAACAAACAACCATTTGTTTCATATTCCCAACTATTCAACTTCTAACTTTTGTCATTCCTCTCTATTCAATATTTCCTGGTTCCAATATAATTTCTGGTATATTCATTTCATTCGTTTTCTTACTCTCTGATTTGGTTCTGTCTTCTTCAACAAAACAAAAGAAATTTTTTTCTTCCTCTAACTGCCTTCAGTTGCACAAGATACGAAAGCAAGAAAAGAAAATTCTGTAGCCTTATCTTCATCCACCACCTTTACATCACCGCTCGTCCCCTTCTCTCTTGATTCCTCCACCGCGTTCATCAACAAACCTCGCCTGCTCCTCCGCCAAACCCCACGACATACCCTTTGTAACAACTCGCATATTTATCGATTGTATATTTAATTATTTTATTTAAATATAACATCGTTCGTCGGATTATAGTCCGAAAAGCTACTTTCTACAAACGGTCGAATTGGGACTCAAGACCACTTCCATTGAGTTCAAAATGGCGTTTGCGATTTTTTTGAGTATAAGCTTCGATATGTTTGGAGTAAGTTGATTTTTGGCTTTTTCTATTGGGTTTTGGGTTTGTGTTTCAGCCCAATGTTCTATCTTAATACCCTAGCTCAGCCTCCCCTCTCCATTCACTTATTTTCATTCCTCACACTCTTGCTTCAACTGAAAATGGTGGAAAGGAAAGGGAATTAGAAACTCCAAGCCCTAGTTCCTCTTGCAAACTCAAATTCTTGCTCCAAAATCATAGAGAAGCCATTGGTAAGCTCCATCTTCATCTTCTCCATCTCTTCTCCTCTCCAATTTCAGATAAGTTTCCTAAACCTAATTTAGGAAATACTTGTTTTGAACTTAGATTGAAGCTTCTTGAGTTGTTATTGAAGAGGAATTGATCTTAGCTTGTTTTAAAAGCTTCTCCTTCATTAATTTGGGTTTAAAGGTGAGATTTTTATCTCACATCTATGTTTAGAACTATCTTGGATTGTTAGGTATGAATTCCTAACATATTTTCATGTTCATTTGCTTTCGATTTGGATTGATTCGGTGAAATTGCCAATTTATGATTTTTGAAGCCAAATTTATGAAATCCTTATATGTTGTTCGGGGTGTTTGGGTGAGTCGTTAAGGTTGGGTAGTCGTTAGACGTAAGCCCCCGTAATCATCGCTCATCCGATCGCTTTCGATTCGTGTTGGCCATCAATGGCCTAGGTTCAGGAAATGCCTGAGAAGCAGGTTCAGACGTCTGAATCCTCAATTTCAGACGTCTGAATATTATACTGGGAATTTTCTTTCCCCAGTATTCAGACGTCTGAATCATGGGTTCCAGACGCCTGAATTGGCTCGTGAGCAACCAGAAAGAAAATAGGCTAATTTTAGCTATTTTCAGATGTCTGAAATATATGGTTTAGACGTTTGAATTATGTTCTGGAAAACTATTAATTTTCCAGATTCAGACGTCTGAACCATTTATTTCAGACGTCTGAATCTGCTATTTTTGCCAAATTGCCTATTTTGCTTGATTTTCCAAATTTAATCGATGCATGTTGATTTTAAGTAGTTGTTATTACATATTTGACTTTGATGACTTCTTCTTGATTTCATACACGGGTTCTATTCAAAACACACACACTTTTGCACTCCGAGCGAAGAGGGAGGAGAATTAAATGATTAGATAAAACTCGTGCAATGAACACGTGCGTTCATCTTTTCAGTTAATTCCCAATCTATTCGTTGGACCATTTTGACCTTTGGGTCTGGTTACCGATGAGATGAGGTAAACTTTGTACTGCTTTGAGTGTGGAATTGATTAACGGATAGTAAACTGTTTAGTGCGAATGGGTGATTATGGGACTCACGTTAACACTTTTCGGGTTCCTTTCTAAGAGTCTGTGACACATGTTACCTATGGGATAGTGTCTTCGGACTGTCTCCCTTGGGTTGTTTTCCTTTAGGATAGTGTCTACGGACTGTCTCCTTCTGGCTTGTGCTTTTTGTATCACTTTTGGAGTGGTTTCTTCACCACCGCTCGATTGCCTATTGTATCGCTTTTGGAGTGGTTTCCTCACCACCGCTCGATTGCATGTTATATCACTTTCGGAGTGGTTTCTTCACCACCGCTCGAGAGATACTTGGTTTGCTTCTCGTGTATTTGGAATTTTCTGTTGTTTCATTAAGATGTATATTCCCTAAGTGTCGCTCTTCGGTGTAGGTTCTTTGAACCGCACGATATATAGCGATTACCTTATGGAAACTTGTGTTACTTTTGTTGGTATTTGTCAATTGCCTTTTGGCTTGTTTGGGCATTTATGTCCTTTGTTATTGAGTTGCCTATGATATGAGGCTTGTTTTGATTCTTCTCATGATAGATGATTTGGTTATCTCTTTTGGAGAAAAATGGTAGTACCTTATGATTTTGTATGTTCATTATCATTAGCATATCTAACTGATTTGTTTAGCCAGACTGACCCGTGTATTCTAAACTCGGGTCAGACCGAGATGTTTCAGGTTAGGTACTTTGGACTTAGCCTATTTTGCTTCCGCATGGACTACTCCGCTAGCTCCTTTTTGTCATAACTTTTTGTGTAGTCCTTTTTGTCTATATCTCTGATATGTATTCTTTTGACTCGTCTGCATATTGTGGTTTGCTTTACCACTTGACATGTCTCAATTTGTAAACTCTGTAATGTATCTATGTATGTGTAAATGTAAGTGATGATTTACTGTTCTATGATGTATATTACATTTGAGTTGTTATATTTTATTCTGATAGGTCCTCAGCCACCTATGGCTTTGTATTAAGTATTTATTGGATATGTCGATCCATTTAAGTAAGAAGTGGCATTATCGGCATATTCGATAGATAATTAAGACAAGACTATAGATGGTCGCTCCTAACCAGCTCTATTCTCTGCATTAGCAGACGGTGTTACCTTGTAATACTCTTTGCTAATGTGGGTTTCGGAGTGGGGCGTCACATCCTTCCATCCCTAATTTCATGAACGTTGATCCACACTTGCCTCATTTTCCATTGCCTCAGCACTCTCCACATCTCAACTACCACGCACCTGTCCCATCTCCAACGACAAGCCGCAACTCACCAACCTCCATGCGATCTGCACCCATCGCACACACAGATCGCATGCATCAGCCAATGCCACCGATCCTCACATCCACGACTACTTTTATATAGAGGTATATATATAATGCGTTTATAGTATTATATATGATTTGTAGTAATATAATATAATATGTTAGTTGCGTAAGTTTTATGATATGTAGGTTTATATGCTAGTTTATATATATATATTATATATCAAATTATATATCGCTGTAAATACAAGTCTGCATAAAATTGTTATAGTCTGATATATATATATATATTGTTTATAAAGATAATCTGCATATAGCTATTTAAAGTCTGATTTTTTATATATTAGTTTATATAAAATCTGTTGGGTTTAATGTATAAGTTGATAATAGTCTATATATATAAAAGCTGCTCTGTTTTCTTTTGTTTTATATTTTATAGTTTTATATTTATGTAATATACATATATTTTGAGAGAGAAAAAGTAATGTGTTTAAAGCTTGTATCAGAGAATACATGTTTCAAGTTACGTAATACATTATGGGCTACATACAAAAACTTACGTAATACAGAATACATGTCTGATCTATATACAAAAACTTACGTTGATAGTTTTTGTAACAACTAATATATATATATGTGTGTGTGTGTGTGTGTGTGTGTTATGCAAGTTATATATGTGCTAGTTTATATATATATAAAGCAAACGTAATACATTAGTTTGTATATATATATAATACATGTTATGTTTTATATTCATGTTAAATTCCTGAACGGTATGCCTGCATATGATTGGCTTATCTATTTTAAGTTTATGATTTTGAACTGGATTTTGTAGTGATCCTTAAAACATATGTAAGTATTATGTTTACATGGAAATTTTGGGTTTACAATATATTATTTTATATAAATATATATAAAGGCTTGTATCAGAGAATTGGATTGTCCAGGCTCCACTATTTCAGGTTACATATATTGATTTTAAGCAAATTATGACATAGCTATTTTGATATTAATTTACATAATTTTTAAATTATATTTTTGATTTTAATAATAATATGACGTTTGTTTGGATGTGTGTTTAAATGGAATTTTTGATTTTAAACATTCTTATGGATATATATATATATATATATATACACACACACACACACACACACACACACATTCTATTTGAAGTTGTATATCTATTGGGTATATTATATAATCTAAGTTTTCATATCAAAGAATCTATTTGATTTTTATATATATTTTTAATATGAGTTAAATAATATATATATAGCTATATATATAGAAAACGTTTAGGGATTTATATCAGTTTATGTTAATTAGGTCTATACGTTTGTAATGGATTTTTTTAAATATTGTATCTATATATAACTATCTGTTTTCATCAAATTCTAGATCGTGTTGTTTTGTCCCACGCTGCCCGGATTCACTCAGTAGTAGTTTTCTAGCTCTGTCAATTTCCCGTGCTTATCCGTGTCCGTTGATTCTCATTTTTCCATTGTTCTCTAGCCTCGAAAAGTGAGCAATCACTCACGATTAACATTCTTATATTTAATAAATTTAATTCACATTGAAATGACAATAGAAATATGCTGTTAAATTTGAATTGTTAAATTATTTATTTGTTAAATATCGGCCATTATCTGAAATTGTTCATCTATGACATATGACATATGACACTATGACCTGTTAATTGTATATTTAAAGTTGTTAACAGTGATATATGCTCATCATTGATATGTTATGTTATTTTATTTATTATTCTCACTCTGCAAGTTCCTTGTTAGTTTAGAAATTCCCTATGGGTTGAAATGATATATACCCGAATGATCTTATAGGTTAAGGGAAAATCGTTATGGGTTGAAATGATAAACCCAAGCGATTTTCATTAATTTGAAATTTTAGGACTGCGGGTTGAAATGATATATAACTGTAAAATATTAAATTGCGGATTGAAATGATAAATATCCGTATCACATGACCATAGGATAGAAAATTATATACGGACACCGTTGGTCTGTTTTGAAAAATTATTTTTATAGTTTTGGAAGGAAATATATGGATTTTATTAAATATTGATTTTTAAATATAATGGAAAGATATTTTATTTTGTAAAATTAGATTTTTAATTTATACGTTTGGAAATTTTTAATTTACAAGTTAGTTTGAAAATATAACTTATAAAAAATTTATTATATATAAAATAGATTTATTAATAAGATTTAATTTAATATAAATTATTTAAATAAAATTTAATTTAATTAGTATATATATAACATGTTTAAATATTTATTTAAAATTTTACATTAATATTTTAAATAGATTTTTGTAACGACTTTAAATAAATAGAGGTTGGAAAATAAAGAAAAATTGACTTGAAATTTAAATTGGTTAATAATTGAATTTAAATAAGAATTTGTTTGAACTTATTAATTTTGAAATTTGAAAGGTATGATTTATAACTTGATTTGATGAAAAGTGATCAAATGAATATTCTCAACTTTAAATAAAATTGAGACTAAATATTTAATATTGATTTAAATTTATAAATTGAGATTTTATTTAATTGATATTAAATTGATCAAGTGAATATTTCAAAACTAAATAATAGTAAAGTTAAATGTTGAAATATAAATGAAACTTATATTGAAATGTTTGAATATTTAAACTTTGAATCTTACTGGAATTGAAGAGATAATTCAAAACTGGATTTGAAATTGATAAAGATTGAAATAGTTTATTTGGAATTTTAATTGAACCTTAACCTTTTAAAATTGAAAGTGTTATGATTTCAAAAGTGTTATGATTTTGAAGTGTTTTAATTTGGAAAGTGTTACGATTCTGGAAATGGATATTATTTAAAGTGAATAACGATATCGAATTGATATGGCTTTGAAATGAATATTATATTTTGATATGAAGTATGAACTATTTGAAACGAAATGACCACGGTGTGAAATAAGCGTTTGGTTGTTAAAGAGACCGAGATCAGATATTGTCATACTCTCTGCCAATACCGAAAACCACTTTAACAACTGTGTACGTGGTGGAGATTCCAGAACAAAGTAGGATGGTTGGCGACGATTCTATATGGTATTTACATAGCCCTGACTCCCGTGAGTCAGCTTGATGTAGCTAAAACAGGAGCCATGCCGGGCTAAGTGATGTCGTTCCTCCTATCGGACACATTTTTTCGATACCATTCTATTACTTTGTGATTTGATTGGGTGCACCTTTGATTTGGGGTGTGGCACGAGGTGGGCGATAGTAGCTACTATGCATTACCACAAGTCCGGATCCGCAAACGGTATATACTCTGGCATTGCCTCGCGTGCCTTGTCACATGCCCTATCGCGCCTTCTACGAGTTTGGTTTGTACCATACCTATGGAGTGCCCTCCGATAGCCTCCAGTTTACGGAGGAGTTACGGTAATGTATATAGACTATGGGAATATATAAAATGTGTTAAGGGGGATATGGGTAATACCTTAACGCTATTTTAATAGTTTACTTTACTATAGACATATTATAATAGCGTATATTACTACATAGTAGATAGTTCCACGGATCCTTAAAGGATGGAAATCCCAAACATTCTTTAAGTTACTTGATTTCAGTTGACATTTTACTTGAGTTGAATTTATTAATATAATAATGTTAATCCTGACTTGAGTGTTTTGTGTTTTGCTTTATGCTCGGGTTAGATTGAGTGACACAGCATTTGAGACTCACCTTCGGAGATTGGAGCTTTGTTTGAAGATCTATCTATCAAGCTTTCAGTTATTTCAGTTTATTCCAATTGATTCTGTTCTGTCTTGTTAGTTACTTATGTATTAGAGATTCATTTGTATTTGAGATTCTGTTGCATTTTGTTTCAGAATCTGATGTTTATATTAGCTTCATGAACTACTATTTATCTATTCCGCTGCTTATTGTTGTAATACTCTGTGTCTGTGATTCTGTGATTTATTTATTTACTGTATATGCTGAGTTTTTCCAAATATAAATTAACAATCTGACATTTTGAGCAATTCAAATCTGACATGTATGGATGCGAATGGTTCGAAATACCGGGTCATTACAGTTAGTATCAGAGCTCTGGTTTAGGCAAAACTTAGCATATGGAGTAAAATTAATTACATAATCATCTTTATTCGAGTTTGAAATTTTCTATAACGACCCCGGATTTTATAAATATTTAAATTTATAATTAATTGAATTTTTGAATTAAAATTGTAAAATTAATTGTAAATTGAAGCGAGTTTCCCCAAACTCAAATGAGATACGTGTTAAATCATTTGAATTTAAGTTGTATATATATATGAGTAGATTTGAGTTTGTATATATACATATATATATGTGTATATATTGATATTTGAATTTAAATCTTAAATAAATGGTTTTAAAAATGAATATAAATATAGATATTTGACACAAATATAACAACAAATAAATTTAAAATTTAGAATTTATGATTTATGTTAGAAATAGAGATGGAAATGGCAAATATTTGAGAAACGTAAGACAAATAGTATTAAAGTAAAATTGATAATAAATAATTTAAGCTAGAAATAGAGACAAATAAATAAAAGATAAACTATAAAAATATCAAGTAATATACTTAAATAAAATTTTAATAACATATTTAAAATAGAAATTATCTATATTATAAAATAATAAGACTAAAGAAAATAAAATATACTAAAAAATGAAACAAGTGAATGTATATATGTATAAGCTTGTAAAAGAAAGAAAAACAAGACAAAGTGATTAATGCTAGCCAAACCATATCTCATCAGCAAAACGAATCTGCATAGTCAAATAAGACTTGAAAACAAACAAGCAAAGAAGACATTAGTATAAAGATAAGTATGAAACCAAAGATATATATATCTATGTACAAACTAAAGTGGATAAGTATGTTTGTACAAGTTAAGTAATGTAGCCACCACCCAAAATCATATCAGCCCCCAAAGCAAAGAAATATCCCTGCTAAAAAAATGTACAAACCAATATTTTATCACCCTATATTGTACAAACAAAATAAAAAAAACAAAAAAAAACTATATCACCTGTACAATTATATCCCTGTATACTTCCTCATTTCAGTTCGTTCATCATAACTTAGCAAGCCTGAAAGAAAAGAAAAATAAACATTATTATCTTACAAACTCATCAACCTGGAAAAGCAAGATCAAAAACAAAAATACAAACCTGAAGCATATTCAAATTTCCAGAAATCTGCTCTACCTCTGCTTTTTCAAGGTGAGTAACATCACCCTTAACAAGTTTAAATATATGAATATGGTTGCATATAAATCTCTGTGATAAGCATGTATAAGTGAAAATCTGCTGTGAATATATATGGTTATATAGTGTGAATGTTGTTGTATATATGTGTACACTGTTCTTGTTTTATTTTCCAGGCATAAGATTTCATTTAAATCCATTACCACTTGATCTAGTCTTTTATAGGATTTAATTTACAAACAAAAGTTGTTTGATTTAGCATAGATAAATGTTTAAAATTATACTTAAGTTAAGATAATAGAGAAACGTCTCTGGAATTTACCTGGAAATCAAAATGACTGAGCAAAATTTAAATAAGTCAAAACCCAAACTTTGTATTCATAAATTCAAGATTATAAATTGAATACATAAACTAAAGTATGATTTTTAACACTAAAATCATAAGTTTTAGTTTGGGGATGAGTGTGCAGTTCTTGGTGGAACTGAAAATGGGAAATTGGGATTTTCTGGTGATCCACTTGCTTTGGGAAGTCGGGGTTCTTCCTGGAGGTGGAAGAGTGATCAGAGATTAGAGGAAAATTGTTAGGAAGAGGATTAGATCATTGTGGAGGTAGCGGTAGTTGATTTCAGTTTGTAACCCTAGTTTTAGTTAAGTCTGATGTTTTGAATGGTTCGCCTGCCCTGGTTGATCGAGTTCAACCAAACTCGAGGGGATGGAAGCTTGGGCATTGACGAAGACTTGGCCGGAGTTTCTGATGTGATGGTGGTCGGAGGATCGGGGACGAGGCAGTTTCCAGGGTTGATGTGGTGTTCTAGGTTTTGTTCCAGGCATGGGTTGAAACTCGAATTCGATTTCGAGATCGTGATGGTATTCTGATGGTCAGGATCAAGTGAGGGGATGATCGACGATGTGATGGAGGTGTTGTGGATGACCGTAGATGACCGGAGCCACCGTGCATGTGCACGGTGCCATGTGTTGTTTCCTGATGAAGTCTGGGGGTAGAGAAGTGGGACTCGAGTTTTCTCGAGTAAATGTCGATTGTTGCTCGAAGTTTTTAGGAGTTTGGCTCGAAGCTGTATTGACAGGGCTTGGGGAAATTATTTTGTACAGGGCTTTCAAACCTGTCCAGTTTTCAATTTAAAGATCGAATTTAAATAATAAATCAAAGTTTAAAATTATGTTTAAATCAAAGTTTACTATAAATTCAAGTTTAGGTTGAATCTTAGTTTGGAAATAATTAAGTTTTTAAATTCAAAATTGTTTAATAACTTTAAGGTGTTTAGGTGTATTTAAAAAGAATTTGAATTTAAAATGAAATTTGAATTGTAAAGAAAGAATTTAAACAAAGTCAAATTAAATTTGAAACCTGAACTAAAAACCTAAATTTGAAACCCAGATTAGAAAATAAAATAAGTTTTATAACTTTAAATGTTTACCTAAGTTAAATGTTAAAGTAAATCTTTAAATATGTTGAATTTAAAAGGAATTTGATTTTAAACTCTTTTAAATTTCTTTATAACAAAAGTAATACTTTAACACGTGAATTTAAAAGCAAGTTGAAAATCAATGTTTTCAATATATTTGTGAGTGTTAAATATATCATTAATCAATATGAGTTTTACTTTTAAGTAAACGAAGATTTGATGATTTGTAGTTCATTAACTATTAAGTTAAGTAGAATGGACAATTAACTCTTTTGTATTAATTAACTTAGTAAGTACAAGTTTAAATCTATTAATTAATGCTAAGTTAATTTAATTAAAGAAAAAAAAAATTAATTGTATTTAAGAATTCATTAAGTTATAATTAACACTTAATTAATTAAATATTTAGGATTAATTAATGAGTTATTAAAGATTAATTAAATCATAATTAATAATGATTAATCTTAGTTAATTACTTTAGAAAAGCAATTAATTTTAATAGTTAATGAAGGTCATTAACTAAGATTATTTAAATAATTAATCAATGTGATTAATTTTAACAATTAATTAGATTTATTAATTAATGATAATCATTTATGAAATTGTGTAAGGGTAATTAATTTATGAAAGTAATTAAGAAATAATTATTACTTAAGGAGTAATTAATTAGTTATTGTAATTAATTAAGAATAATTGGTAATTAAGGGTTAATTAATGATTCCTTAAAGGATAATTTATTAAATGTTTTGTAATTGATTGATTACTAATTTACCCTAACTAGCAAAATTTATTCCTAGAAATTTATCTGATTTAAATTAATCAGATAACTAAATTGATCCTACTTATGGATGTTTGGATTATATTGGGTGTTGAATTGCTTGATATCCCTGATATGTGATGCTTTGTGAAATATCCTGATTTGTGTTGTGATCTGTGATGTAATTTATTATTTGTGATATATACATCTGCGATCTGTGAATAAAAGATAAGCGTTATAGTTATACCGCTTATCGCTTATCGATTGTATGCTGTATTTTGATCTGTGATGATTTATTGATGTTGCACTATACTGCGTGAAACCCCTGGACCACACCTTTACACACACAAATATGGATTTCACGAGGAAATCGGTTAAGTCACAAATGATTTAAATTTAATGATTTTGAAATTGAAATTTAATTTCAATTGATTTTGGATATGGATTTGGGTTAAATGTTAAAGCTTTTGAAAAGGAGTTTTAAGATAAAAGTTAATTTAAATAATTTAGTTTGAATTTGAATTCAAAATTTGAAATTGAATTCCATGTTGGAAATTATGGTCATAAATGTGTTTATATGAATTTAAACCATTTTAAAAGTATGGTTTTGAGAATTTGAATTTGACCCAAAGACTTTAACTCGTATAAATGAATCAGATTTTCTGAAATGAAATCTATTTGTTTTCAAATAATAGAAGCTTTCACATAAGGAATGAATTTCCAATTTGTGTCAAAAGAATTTCAAGTTTGAAAGGAAAATGGTTTTCCGAATTATAAATAAACCTTTGTGAAAGATTGTTGAACTTTTTTTAAAATTGGAAGGTGTACCTTTTGTATAAAGGTCGAAATGGAATTGTTTTAAAAGCTATAAGTTAAATCTTTGATTTAAGGATTTAATGAGTTAATCCAATTGAAATGGAAATTGATTTGGAAAATCTATAAATGTATCTTTGTGAAACTGGGTGAACTTTGTGAAATGAATCTTTTTTGTAAAAGATTAAAATGGTAATTTGTTTAAACCATTTGAAAGAGAAGTTTTGGGTAATAAGTTGTGACTTAATTGAAATCCCAATATCCATATGTTTTAAATATTACGCTCACTATTCGGTTTAGCCGGGAGAGGGCTTTGTGTCATATACCCATTCCGAATAAGTGATACGTCGTATATGGATAGCAATTGAAGACCGGGTATTTGTGAAAACGATAGGATAACCTATCGATTGTCTCTGCACTGGGTAGCGCCCGGTATAGAGATTCCCTAAGTGATGGGAAGTTCGATCGGCATTGTGAATACCCGAATTGCAAGGGCTTCTTCGGAAGTGCCTTCGGTTCTGTTCGAACCCGGAACAGACTTGTATGGTTGTATGTCTGACACTACACTTTGAGATATTAAGCTGATTTCTTTCAAATACATTTCTGTTTGGTGGCGGAGAATTTATTCTCTTAGCTTAACACCCTTCTCTGAGACGTACGAGCTCAGAGGTTATGTAGTGGAAGGTTATCAGTGATATACTCCCAATTTGGTAGTGTGGCATGCTGAGTGTTGCAGTGTGTTGATGGTCATTTGCTGATCATTTGTTGATCAAAGCATGGCTTTGTGAAAAATCGTAGCTTTGTGGACGAGACCTTATCGAACCTCACAGACCGAGAATAGTCGAAACAGGAATGATGCGGCAAGGTTATGAGGGTCGCTCCCTTTAGGGTATGTCATTTCCTTCTGGAAAAGGTGATATTATGGTATGGAGCCCTGATATTTACCTATGTGGTTGCTCCAATCTCATTTACTCTGTGTGATTGTTGCTTTGTGATAGAGGATCCTCGGATAAAGGTCCCAAAGGATCGGGGGGTGGCATATTCGTGTAGTAGTTACCTAGTGTAAGAGGTAACCCGGCCTTGTGTTGGCAGAGAGCTAGTTAGTTCTCGGGACGTCCATCCAAAGGCGTACCCATTGATGGTAGGAAGTTCCTTAGCCTGACCATTTGTTGGAAATCCAAAGAAACAATACGGCCCTTGTACGGTTTTAGTTGTATAACCTGCTATGGAATGTGGCGGTAACTTGCTATTGAACATAGTAGCTATAGTAGGCATACAATAATGGTTGTATATTGGCTAAGATTAATATTATACTTTCGAAATGGTTTTCTACACTATGCACTAATAATAATAATATTCCAATGATTTTGCGTAGTAAGCATGTTTGACTATCATAAGAAGAAATCTCCTTCAATTCTGCGTTTGCATTGTGTGTATGGCGGGAGGTCTTATGGTAGTTTCATTTTCCAAAAGCATTGCAAAATTCTTTTATTTTCTTTGTGGAAATAAACAGTTTTTGTTACTCACACCAGTCCCATGACTGACTCGGAGTTTATTGTTCCCTTCCTAAACTCAGGGTGCCCACAATTTTCCACACGGGCAGTCTATAGTTGGGTTTTTCAGATATTCAGGTTTAGTAGATTATCTGGAGCTAGTTCACTTCATCGGAGTGGACGACTGACCTTGCTTATCTTTGTGCATCGTGATGGTGGTTCGAGCTTGATGTTGGAGTTGTTGGAGTCATTCTCTTTTGTAGATCATTTGGAGTGATCTCTTCCATTGTTGTTATTTCCGCTGTAGCATTGTATCATATCTCTGATATTGCTGTGTATTATTGATATCATTGTTGTATATCATTCTGGATATTGTATTCATTGGAGTTGTATATGATATCATTGATTTCTTTATTCCACTATGTTGTTATACTTACTGTGTTATAAGCTCCGGGGAGTCAGATTCGGCGTTTGAATCTACGGCATTTGAGTACAAGTGAAGTACGGGTGCCGATTTTCGAAGGCCGAGTTCAGGAACCTTACAAGTGGTATCAGAGCTAAGGTTGAACTTTAGCTCAGGAGTATAACACATTAAGTAGCTCATTAGAGATAGGGTGAAGTATACCCTAGAATGAGTAATCCCTAAGATATACGTCCGTATGCCACAGTAAATTCTCTTGCTATCCACTGATAGTAAGTGTGAGTGCAAGAAGAGGATGAGATAGGGGATAGGGGAATACCACCACGAATTGGTCAATACCCTGTAACAATAAGGAAACAATCTTTTCTCTATCAATCTCTTTTGTTCAGCATCTTCTTCTCAATTCTTTGATAGTTACTGGTTGTAACGCCCCACTCTGAGACCCACTGTAACAAAGAGTATTACGGGAGTAATACTGTCTGTTAAAGCGGAGAATAGAGTATAGTGGAAGCGACCATTTGTAATCAAGCTATAACTATCTACTGAATACGTCGAAAGGATGGTATTTATATATTTTTTTCAAGTGGTTCGACATATTCGGTAAATACTTATAACGAAATTACAAATGGCTAAAGATCTATCAGGACAAAGCATAATAATAAATGATAAAACATCACAGAACAGAATCACATAACAGATATAAAATCCCAGAACAATACATCGCCAATACAGATCCAAATACAATAAGTGGGTACAAAGCCACTGCCCACCCATGTGGGTTAAAAATATGTACATATCAAAGTCTGAATAATAACAGAGTAGCAGAATAGTGGACAAATAAAAGCGCTATCTATCAGCATAGCAGATAATGTCCAAGCGGAAGCACAGAAGCTAAGTCCAGAGACCTAACCTGAAACAACTCGGTCTGACCCGAGCGAAAACACTCGGGTCAGGCTAGCTAAACAATCAGTAATAACTGAGATATATAATAATGCGGTACATAAATAAAACAGTACTTATCCAAAGAGAAGTATATTATGAACCACATGAATATAATGACGATCCCTAATCATCAATAAACAATAAAAATCTCCAAAGAGAAATCAACACCAAAGTGTAGAATAAATAAAATTGCCTCATATCATCGGCGTAGCCGAAGCTATAAAAAGATGCCCATAGGCAATAATCCCAAGAGTGACCAGAGTCTGTAATCAATGCCCAAGCAAAGATCGATGCTCCAAAGAGCAATGGGGATATACTGAAAAGTCAATGAAATCCAACACTGAAAAGCAGTGTCCAGAGACACTGTGAATCCACAAGGTAATCGCACTTACATCGTATGGTTCCATAGAACCAACACCGAATGGCGGTACTTGAATGGATATAAAAATCATCAAATAATACCAATATTGCACGTGCACCGACCAGAGTCGTTGTTGCCAAGTACTGTAGAGTTGTGATCGATCATTCGCACAGATGCGAAACGCGCGAGACGGCAAGATCCTTCCCAGAAGGATAAAGGCCCAGAGGCGCATGCCGAAAAATAAACTGCTCCATAGAGCAGGTGTCCAGAGACGGTTGCCCAGAGGCGTGGTGACCCAGAGGTCGAGTACTGGCCTCCCAAAGGCTAATGTGTCACCAACTTTTTGGAGAGGAACCCGTAAATTGTATACAATGAGTCCCATACCCCACGTTCGCACTAAACGGTTTACTAACCAATAGCAAGCTCACACTCCAAACAATAAAAAGTCCACCTCGTATCATCGGTAAACTAGACCCAAAGGTCAAAACGATCAATCGAATAGGTCGGGGATTAACCGGAAAGAAAATACACACGGTTCCATAAGCCAGAGATTTCCTAACCGTTTAAGCACCTTTCCACTTCGCTCGACGTGCTAAAAAGTGAGTGTGAGATTTTTATTATAGAAAATAATGGTGCAAAACGGATTTATAATTGATTTTGAAATCACTTTAAAACAGCTTTTGAAAACTCTCCTATTATGGAGTAATTAATTTAACAATTAAAAATAATATTATATAATAATTTCGAAAGCCATTTAGGAGTGAAAAATCCTTTGAAAATAATTCATAAAATCCGTGTACGAAATCTAGAGACAAATCTCAAAGAAATCAATAAAACCAGAAAATCACTGAAAATATTCTAAGTGTTGGAAAATAGTCCAAAAATGACGCGAACCCAAGTTCGGAAAATTATTCGGACCAGCAAACTGAATCCGAATGGCTTGAAAATTGGTAGGCATGTAGTCCAACATCCTTGATCCAAACTTCAAAAAGAATCGAGAAATTCCGACTTGAAACGAAGAAACGGCGTCGTCTCAAAGTCGGACAAAAATCACAAAACTTTACTGTGTCAAAACAGTGTAAAGGTCCCACTTCAACGACATGGTCGAAGGGTCACATGAACTCAGATATTGATGAAAATTTGCAAGAGCGTAGGAAAGTACTCCTACTTTGATATGCAACGAGAATCGTTCGGTTTCGACTTGAAACGAAGAAACGACAATGTTTCAAAGTTGGTCCAACGATAACTGAAAATGATCACTATTGTAAAACAGTTTCTGGGTGCTACTTCGGCAATAGAAACGAAGTATCTAATGCACCCAGATCTAAACCAAACTTTGCATGGTTAAAGATCTCGATCTCATCTTTTTAACGAGACCAAAAACGATGAAATCCGACAAAGGACGAGCCCGAGATGGCGTCGCAAAGTCGGGGTTCTACGCTGAAAACAACGGGAGAAAAGAGACTAAGGCCTATAGCTATGCACTAACTGGCCAGAGATGAAAAACCACAATTTTGGCATAGTAAACTTCAAATTATGGCAAAATGAATAAAATGAAAGTTGTAGCTTAGTTTCTAAGCTTTCCGGAATGACCAAGATCGTCAAATTCCGACCAGAGATGAAAATTCTATGACTAAAACAATTCTCAGATCTAAATTTTATATCACTGTTGTTGTGCTCTCGGGACAGTTGTAAGAATGCACAGTTTTGACCAAATTAACTTCGAAATTTCATGAAACTCAAAACATGAAAGTTTTAGCTCTAAATCTAAGGGTCCGTTTGGTTTCATTTTGTATTTTGAGTTTTGTGTTTTCAATTTTCACTAAGAAATAGCAGGAAATAAGATAAGAAGATTTATAATTCTTAGCCGTTGGGACGACCAACGGACAACGAAAAAGTTTGATTGTTCTCCGTGCTTTTGTTATCTCTCAAAACATGAAAAATAAAATAAACTTGTTTTCTATTTTATATGTTAATTTCATTTTCGAAAATTGTTTGTTTTTCTACTATACATACAACGGACGCGTTTTTGTATAGACGAAAACACAAAACACAAAACAACAAACCAAATGGGGCCTAAGCTTTCTAGAACATCCAAAATTATTAGATTTGGATAAGAAATGAGTAACTTATGGCCAAATCAATTTCAGGTTTTTATTTTATCAACCCTGTAGTTTGTTGTCAGGTCAGCGACAAACAAGCATGATTTCGACCATTCAAACCTCAAAGTTAGGCAAAGCACAAAACATAAAAGTTATAGGGTACAGAATAAGCTTTCCAGAACTTCAAGAAAATCTTAATTCCGATTTAAGATGAATGAGATATGCCTAATTTACTAACAGCAATAAACTAATTATAATTTCAGCTAGCATATATTACCTCTTTCCCAAGCAATGAAAAGAAGATCAAAGAGTTTCACAATCTAAATGCACAAAAAAAAGAGGATTACAAAATAATTTCAGAAATTAAGAGATGCTTATACATAGATTAGGAGAGGGTTTACCTAGTATTCCTCTCAAGCAAAAGAACAAACACCTATATGGCACTAACCAAAGCTAAGAGATGATGATCAAGGAGCTAGAAAAATACCAAAACACATAAAACCAAGAGTTACAACATGATTTCCAAAAATTAAAGAGAGTTAGAAATGGATTATAAGAGGGTTTTTGCATTACCTTCCCTTACTTTAACTAGCTTAAGCCAATATAAGAGAGGATGGAGCTTTCCTAAGCATGGAGGCCATTTTTGTTATGAAAGCTTTAGGAAATGATTAGGGTTTTGATTAGGTTTGAATGAATGAGGTTATGAGAGTATGAGATAATTTATAGAGGAGGTTTAGGGTGGGTTATTGGGTTAGGTTTTGTAATCCAATAAGAAGAGAGTTATTTATATGTTTCCAAAAATTAGTCTAAGTGTTCATATATGTTTATAAAACTCATTTTTTCTTATCCAAACCCATTTTAAAATCTCTCCTTAAATATTTAACTTTCCAAAAATAACATTTTATCCTCATTTTAAAATCCCATATTTCCCATTTAATTAAAATAGCCTTTTCAAATAATAAATTTTATTATTCCAAATCCTTTTATGCTTCATTAAAATAAATAAAAAAACCTAACTTTTATTTATTAATTGGTAATGCAAATCCCGGGTTGTTACACTGGTGGATCCAGGAAGAGATTTGATATATTAATATGGGACATAAACTCCAGATGGGCCAGAATTGTTTGCTTGGATGTATTGGTTGCCTTGTTCGCTTTGGTTGCTATGATTGATAGGTATACTTTAGTTCTAAACTAAAAGTTTTGAAATTGTATCCATATATCTATCTATTCTTTGGGTCCCAATATATTCTACGAATGGTTAGTTATCCCTTTGAACTAACCAATGGCACTGCATATTTCATAGATCTGGATAACGCGAGTATCGTGTGAAAAATTCAAAAGATTCGTTCTTGTATCTATTTTTGATATTCTGATTTGGTAAGCCAAATGAAGAATAGATGCTCAGTTTGATTTGATGAAATATTCTTCATCTATCCTTGTGTCTCCCTGGCAAATTTCGAGGACGAAATTCTTTTAAGGGGGGAAGGTTGTAACGACCCCGGATTTTATAAATATTTAAATTTATAATTAATTGAATTTTTGAATTAAAATTGTAAAATAAATTGTAAATTGAAGCGAGTTTCCCCGAACTCAAATGAGATACGTGTTAAATCATTTGAATTTAAATTGTATATATATATGAGTAGATTTGAGTTTGTATATATACATATATATATGTGTATATATTGATATTTGAATTTAAATCTTAAATAAATGGTTTTAAAAATGAATATAAATATAGATATTTGACACAAATATAATAACAAATAAATTTAAAATTTAGAATTTATGATTTATGTTAGAAATAGAGATGGAAATGGCAAATATTTGAGAAATGTAAGACAAATAGTATTAAAGTAAAATTGATAATAAATAATTTAAGCTAGAAATAGAGACAAATAAATAAAAGATAAACTATAAAAATATCAAGTAATATACTTAAATAAAATTTTAATAACATATTTAAAATAGAAATTATCTATATTATAAAATAATAAGACTAAAGAAAATAAAATATACTAAAAAATGAAACAAGTGAATGTATATATGTATAAGCTTGTAAAAGAAAGAAAAACAAGACAAAGTGATTAATGCTAGCCAAACCATATCTCATCAGCAAAACGAATCTGCATAGTCAAATAAGACTTGAAAACTAACAAGCAAAGAAGACATTAGTATAAAGATAAGTATGAAACCAAAGATATATATATCTATGTACAAACTAAAGTGGATAAGTATGTTTGTACAAGTTAATTAATGTAGCCACCACCCAAAATCATATCAGCCCCAAAGCAAAGAAATATCCCTGCAAAAAAAAATGAACAAACCAATATTTTATCACCCTATATTGTACAAACAAAAAAAAACAAAAAAAAACTATATCACCTGTACAATTATATCCCTGTATACTTCCTCATTTCAGTTCGTTCATCATAACTTAGCAAGCCTGAAAGAAAAGAAAAATAAAAATTATTATCTTACAAATCATCAACCTGGAAAAGCAAGATCAAAAAAAAAATTCAAACCTGAAGCATATTCAAATTTCCAGATCTCTGCTCTATCTCTGCTTTTTCAAGGTGAGTAACATCACTCTTAACAAGTTTAAATATATGAATATGGTTGCATGTAAATCTCTGTGATAAGCATGTATAAGTGAAAATCTACTGTGAATATATATGGTTATATAGTGTGAATGCTGTTGTATATATGTGTACATTGTTCTTGTTTTATTTTCCAGGCATAAGATTTCATTTAAATCCATTACCACTTGATCTAGTCTTTTATAGGATTTAATTTACAAACAAAAGTTGTTTGATTTAGCATAGATAAATGTTTAAAATTATACTTAAGTTAAGATAATAGAGAAACGTCTCTGGAATTTACCTGGAAATCAAAATGACTGAGCAAAATTTAAATAAGTCAAAACCCAAACTTTGTATTCATAAATTCAAGATTATAAATTGAATACATAAACTAAAGTATGATTTTTAACACTAAAATCATAAGTTTTAGTTTGGGGATGAGTGTGCAGTTCTTGGTGGAACTGAAAATGGGAAATTGGGATTTTCTGGTGATCCACTTGCTTTGGGAAGTCGGGGTTCTTCCTGGAGGTGGAAGAGTGATCGGAGATTAGAGGAAAATTGTTAGGAAGAGGATTAGATCATTGTGGAGGTAGCGGTAGTTGATTTCAGTTTGTAACCCTAGTTTTAGTTAAGTCTGATGTTTTGAATGGTTCACCTGCCCTGGTTGATCGAGTTCAACCAAACTCGAGGGGATGGAAGCTTGGGCATTGACGAAGACTTTGCCAGAGTTTCTGATGTGATGGTGGTCGGAGGATCGGGGACGAGGCAGTTTCCAGGGTTGATGTGGTGTTCTTGGTTTTGTTCCAGGCATGGGTTGAAACTCGAATTCGATTTCGAGATCGTGATGGTATTCTGATGGTCAGGATCAAGTGAGGGGATGATCGACGATGTGATGGAGGTGTTGTGGATGACCGTAGATGACCGGAGCCACCGTGCATGTGCACGGTGCCATGTGTTGTTTCCTAATGAAGTCTGGGGGTAGAGAAGTGGGACTCGAGTTTTCTCGAGTAAATGTCGAGTGTTGCTCGAAGTTTTTAGGAGTGTGGCTCGAAGCTGTATTGACAGGGCTCGAGGAAATTATTTTGTACAGGGCTTTCAAACCTGTCCAGTTTTCAATTTAAAGATCGAATTTAAATAATAAATCTGTTAACCCGCCCTTTGGCAAGGCCGCGGACAGACGGGTTTAACCTAATCAACTGCATGTTCGTCGAGGCTAGAGTACGATGGATTCAGTTGATTGGATGGATGGATGACGCAACATGCTTGGAAGATGGAAATATGGTTGGATAAAGGTTGATCAATGGTTCGGCTTGATGGAGGTTCGGCATTGGGATCGTTCGGCATAGAGGAATGTTCGGCACTGGACGAGCGTTTGGCATAGAGAGATCGTCGTTCGACATAGAGGGATCGTTCGGCACTGAACGAGTGCTCGGCATTAGAAGGATCGTTCGGCATAGAGGAATGTTCGGCATTGGACGAGCGTTCGGCATAGAGAGATCGTCGTTCGACATAGAGGGATCGTTCGGCACTGAACGAGTGCTCGACATTAGAAGGATCGTTCGGCATAGAGGAATGTTCGGCACTGGACGAGCGTTCGGCATAGAGAGATCGTTGTTCGGCATTGGATGGAGCGCTCGGTATAAATCTCGTTCGGCATCTGGAGACGTTCGGCATTGGATGGATCGTTCGGCATCAAGGAGCGTTCGGCATTGGATGGGTCGTTCGACATACCTCACCTCGCTCGGCATTGCACCTCGCACCTCCATACCTCACACCTCCATATCTTGGTACCTCGCACCTCCATACCTCAGTACCTCGCACCTCCATACCTCGGTACCTCGCACCTTGATACCTCTGTACCTCGCACCTCCCAACGTTCGGCATGAGGAGATTGTTCGGCATTCACACCTTGTTCGGCATTCAGCATTCGGCATCTATGGTTCGGCATATGGAGACCACTCCATTTGGGCTGAGGTACTCGGCTACCAGGCCCACCAGGGAAGTCCAACCCATCTTTGTCTATAAATAGAGAGGCAGGGGCACAGTAAAAGGGGATCTTCTTTCTGCTCTCTTACTTTCTCTTTTCTAAGGCTAAGGCAACTCTGCCATTTTGTAACTGTAATCGATTATTACAGCAATAAAAGGCAAACTTCTGGAGTGGACGTAGGTCGGAGTTAGCCGAACCACTATAAAATCTATTGTTCTTTACTGCTTTCATTTTAGTTTTAACTGTTCTTCACATTATTACTCTCTACATACATTCTATCTCTGAGCTGTGACTGGTATTTGGTGCTTTCATCTGGATTTGGGGGTTAGTGACCAATTTTGGCGCTAACACTTTAGTGCTTTCACTGAGAACTGAAACACTCAGGAATTTTGGAGTTAGGAACTTGGATCTTAGAAAGCAATGGCAAGACCACCAACGAGGAAGCAAGCAGTGGAAAGGAGCAATCAGGAAGGAAGTCAAGCGGCATCTTCTGGAGCTGGAGAGGGTCATGCATCCGTCTACATAACTCGGGACGAGATGCAAGTGATGATGAATTCTATGCAAGAGCAGATGATGAAACGGCAAGAGGAGATGATGCAAGCTCTTCTTAGGCAATTTGGACAACCAGGAACTGCAGTCGCTCAAGATCGTGGAGCTGGACCAGAGGAACTCAACCAACGGACAGATGGAGCGAATCAGCAGGGGGCAGCTCCCAATCAACAAACAGTTAACAATCTAGATGGACCTAGACTCGGGGGCACACCACCAGGTGATGCTGGACCAGTTCATGGAGGGATACCGGATAACGCTACGCGGCCTGGCATCGATAGGAATACAGGAGTACGTGATGAAGAATATGTGCCAGAATTTCCTCGGGGACTTGGGGGGCAGTCTGGATTGGTTAGAAACACTGGATTGGCTAACATTATCAGGCGGACTATTCGCGGAGGTCTGACAAACAGGGATTCAGAGGGATTTAACAAAAGTCCGTTTACCCGGAACATCAGGACATCTTGGAATCCGTCCGATTTCAAACTACCCACTTTGGAAGTATACAACGGGAAGACGGATCCCACCGACCACTTGATGAGATACACTAGGCATATGGAAGTGCTGGGGGGCAGCGGAGGAGGTTATGGCCCGATGTTTCCCCCTGTACTTGACTGAAATTGCTGCTATGTGGTTTAGACAGCTGGAGGATGGATCCATTGGAACATGGACAGAACTGGTGGACAAGTTCTTAAGTCAGTTTCGAGTTCACATAAAAAGGCCAAAGAACGGGCATGACACTAATAGCTGCCGGCATTTGAAGGACATAATCGAGGAGCATATAAGGAATGGTCAGTTGCGACAGTATGTCGGAACTCGGAATGCGGCAGTGGAACAGGAGCAGCCACCGCCTGCCTTGAACGACGGGGGCATGAGGCCCAAGAATGATGGCCGATTGGTAATCAACTAATCTTGATGGTTTGGAATAAGTAACAAACTCCGGGCAAACGGTTAAATCACTTACTCATGTACGGGGTCGGAGATAACCCTCAGGCATGCTCTGAGATGATGGCTTACCGAGACGCCCGGGTTTGGGAAATCTGTTTTTTCCTTTGACTTGGACATTTGCTTTTTCTGGTTTGGTTTTGGAGTTTGGTTTGAACTCCCTGTTTTGCTCGTTTTCTGGTTTGGATTCTGGTTTGGATGTTTGTTTTTTGGTATGGATTTTTGATATGGGTTTCTGGTTTTCTATTTTGGATTTGGATTTCGGATCGGATTTTGATTGGATTTTCTCTGGATTTTGGATAAAAGGTCGTCGAGTATGGACTATGCTCGGCAAGGGTCCGAAGAGACTAGGATTCGGCCTAGGACTTAGGCCATATATTATCGGTTACTATTTTAGATCGTCGAGTATGGACTATGCTCGACAAGGGTCCGGAGTGACCAGGATTCGACTTAGGACTTAAGCCACGGCATTCTTCGACATTCAGGGACACTGAACCATGAACACCATGGAATTACTTAACGTAGGTCGTCAAGTGTGGATTGCGCTTGGCAAGAACCCGGAGAGGTTATGGATTTGGATATTGGCTATGAATAGCTAAGGATTCGGACAAGGACCCGGAGCGGTCCCGGATTTTGATATCGACCCGGAGAGGTTACGGATATGGTTATAGGTTATTGGATATGGATGGATTGGAACTCGGTAGTCGGGTTCCGATGGGTGTGGAATTGGATAAGGATTTGGTCACAGGATAAGAATCAGACATCGACTTGGAACAGTCGCGGAAATGGATCAGGATATGGACGTGGCACTCGGATAAGATGGCTTGGTAATGGATTGGATTATGAATCGGAAAATATGGATGCGGATAACATACATACTTGGGATATTGGACTTGAGGCTATTCAAAACACACCTTTCACAGCAAGGCATGTTTTGGGGGGCAAGTGTTAACCCGCCTTTTGGCAAGGCCGCGGACAGACGGGTTTAACCTAATCAACTGCATGTTCGTCGAGGCTAGAGTACGATGGATTCAGTTGATTGGATGGATGGATGACGCAACATGCTTGGAAGATGGAAATATGGGTCGATAAAGGTTGATCAATGGTTCGGCTTGATGGAGGTTCGGCATTGGGATCGTCCGGCATAGAGGAATGTTCGGCACTGGACGAGCGTTCGGCATAGAGAGATCGTCGTTCGACATAGAGGGATCGTTCGGCACTGAACGAGTGCTCGGCATTAGAAGGATCGTTCGACATAGAGGAATGTTCGGCACTGGACGAGCGTTCGGCAAAGAGAGATCGTCGTTCGACATAGAGGGATCGTTCGGCACTGAACGAGTGCTCGGCATTAGAAGGATCGTTCAGCATAGAGGAATGTTCGGCACTGGACGAGTGTTCGGCATAGAGAGATCGTTGTTCGGCATTGGATGGAGCGCTCGGTATAAATCTCGTTCGGCATCTGGAGACGTTCGGCATTGGATGGATCGTTCGGGATAAAGGAGCATTCGGCATTGGATGGGTCATTCGACATACCTCACCTCGCTCGGCATTGCACCTCGCACTTCCATACCTCACACCTCCATATCTTGGTACCTCGCACCTCCATACCTCAGTACCTCGCACCTCCATACCTCGGTACCTCGCACCTCCCAACGTTCGGCATGAGGAGATCGTTCGGCATTCACACCTTGTTCGGCATTCAGCGTTCGACATCTATGGTTCGGCATATGGAGACCACTCCATTTGGGCTGAGGTACTCGGCTACCAGGCCCACCAGGGAAGTCCAACCCATCTTTGTCAATAAATAGAGAGGCAGGGGCACAGTAAAAGGGGATCTTCTTTCTGCTCTCTTACTTTCTCTTTTCTAAGGCTAAGGCAACTCTGCCATTTTGTAACTGTAATCGATTATTACAGCAATAAAAGGCAAACTTCTGGAGTGGACGTAGGCCAGAGTTAGCCGAACCACTATAAAATCTGTTGTTCTTTACTGCTTTCATTTTAGTTTTAACTGTTCTTCACATTATTACTCTCTACATACATTCTATCTCTGAGCTGTGACTGGTATTTGGTGCTTTCATCTGGATTTGGGGGTTAGTGACCAATTTTGGCGCTAACAAAATCAAAGTTTAAAATTAAGTTTAAATCAAAGTTTACTATAAATTCAAGTTTAGGTTGAATCTTAGTTTGGAAATAATTAAGTTTTTAAATTCAAAATTGTTTAATAACTTTAAGGTGTTTAGGTGTATTTAAAAAGAATTTGAATTTAAAATGAAATTTGAATTGTAAAGAAAGAATTTAAACAAAGTCAAATTAAATTTGTAACCTGAACTAAAAACCTAAATTTGAAACTCAGATTAGAAATAAAATAAGTTTTATAACTTTAAATGTTTACCTAAGTTAAATGTTAAAGTAAATCTTTAAATATGTTGAATTTAAAAGGAATTTGATTTTAAACTCTTTTAAATTTCTTTATAACAAAAGTAATACTTTAACACGTGAATTTAAAAGCAAGTTGAAAATCAATGTTTTCAATATATTTGTGAGTGTTAATTAAATCATTAATCAATATGAGTTTTACTTTTAAGTAAACGACGATTTGATGATTTGTACTTCATTAACTATTAAGTTAAGTAGAATGGACAATTAACTCTTTTGTATTAATTAAGTTAGTAATTACAAGTTTAAATCTATTAATTAAAGTTAAGTTAATTTAATTAAAGAAAAAAAAAATTAATTGTATTTAAGAATTCATTAAGTTATAATTAACACTTAATTAATTAAATATTTAGGATTAATTAATGAGTTATTAAAGATTAATTAAATCATAATTAATAATGATTAATCTTAGTTAATTACTTTAGAAAAGTAATTAATTTTAATAGTTAATGAAGGTCATTAACTAAGATTATTTAAATAATTAATCAATGTGATTAATTTTAACAATTAATTAGATTTATTAATTAATGATAATCATTTATGAAATTGTGTAAGGGTAATTACTTTATGAAAGTAATTAATAAATAATTATTACTTAAGGAGTAATTAATTAGTTATTGTAATTAATTAAGAATAATTGGTAATTTAGGGTTAATTAATGATTCCTTAAAGGATAATTTATTAAATGTTTTGTAATTGATTGATTACTAATTTACCCTAACTAGCAAAATTTATTCCTAGAAATTTATCTGATTTAAATTAATCAGATAACTAAATTGATCCTACTTATGGATGTTTGGATTATATTGGGTGTTGAATTGCTTGATATCCCTGATATGTGATGCTTTGTGAAATATCCTGATTTGTGTTGTGATCTGTGATGTAATTTATTATTTGTGATATATACATCTTTGATCTGTGAATAAAAGATAAGCATTATAGTTATACCACTTATCGCTTATCGATTGTATGCTGTATTTTGATCTGTGATGATTTATTGATGTTGCACTATACTGCGTGAAACCCCTGGACCACACCTTTACACACACAAATATGGATTTCACGAGGAAATCGGTTAAGTCACAAATGATTTAAATTTAATGATTTTGAAATTGAAATTTAATTTCAATTGATTTTGGATATGGATTTGGGTTAAATGTTAAAGCTTTTGAAAAGGAGTTTTAAGATAAAAGTTAATTTAAATAATTTAGTTTGAATTTGAATTCAAAATTTGAAATTGAATTCCATGTTGGAAATTATGGTCATAAATGTGTTTATATGAATTTAAACCATTTTAAAAGTATGGTTTTGAGAATTCGAATTTAACCCAAAGACTTTAACTCGTATAAATGAATCAGATTTTCCGAAATGAAAACTATTTGTTTTCAAATAATAGAAGCTATCACATAAGGAATGAATTTCCAATTTGTGTCAAAAGAATTTTAAGTTTGAAAGGAAAATGGTTTTCCGAATTATAAATAAACCTTTGTGAAAGATTGTTGAACTTTGTTTAAAATTGGAAAGGTGTACCTTTTGTATAAAGGTCGAAATGGAATTGTTTTGAAAGCTATAAGTTAAATCTTTGGTTTAAGGATTTAATGAGTTAATCCAATTGAAATGGAAACTTATTTGGAAAATCTATAAATGTATCTTTGTGAAACTGGGTGAACTTTGTGAAATGAATCTTTTTTGTAAAAGATTAAAATGGTAATTTGTTTAAACCATTTGAAAGAGAAGTTTTGGGTAATAAGTTGTGACTTAATTGAAATCCCAATATCCATATGTTTTAAATATTACGCTCACTATTCGGTTTAGCCGGGAGAGGACTTTGTGTCATATAACCATTCCAAATAAGTGATACGTCGTATATGGATAGCAATTGAAGATCGGTGTTGAAGACCGGGTATTTGTGAAAACGATAGGATAACCTATCGATTGTCTCTACACTGGGTAGCGCCCGGTATAGAGATTCCCTAAGTGATGGGAAGTTCGATCGGGATTGTGAATACCCGGATTGCAAGGGCTTCTTCGGAAGTGCCTTCGGTTCTGTTCGAACCCGGAACAAACTTGTATGGTTGTATGTCTGACACTACACTTTGAGATATAAAGCTGATTTCTTTCAAATACATTTCTGTTTGGTGGCGGAGAATTTATTCTCTTAGCTTAACACCCTTCTCTGAGACGTACGAGCTCAGAGGTTATGTAGTTGAAGGTTATCAGTGATATACTCCCAATTTGGTAGTGTGGCATGCTGAGTGTTGCTGTGTGTTGATGGTCATTTGCTGATCATTTGTTGATCAAAGCATGGCTTTGTGAAAAATCGTAGCTTTGTGGACGAGACCTCATCGAACCTCACAGACCGGGAATGGTCGAAACAGGAATGATGCGGCAAGGTTATGAGGGTCGCTCCCTTTAGGGTATGTCATTTCCTTCTGGAAAAAGGTGATATTATGGTATGGAGCCCTGATATTTACCTATGTGGTTGCTTCAATCTCATTTACTCTGTGTGATTATTGCTTTGTGATCGAGGATCCTCGGATAAAGTTCCCAATGGATCGGGGGGTGGCATATTCGTGTAGTAGTTACCTAGTGTAAGAGGTAACCCGGCCTTGTGTTGGCAGAGAGCTAGTTAGTTCTCGGGACGTCCATCCAGAGGCGTACCCATTGACAGTAGGAAGTTCCTTAGCCTGACCATTTGTTTGAAATCCAAAGAAACAATACGAGCCTTGTACGGTTTTAGTTGTATAACCTGCTATGGAATGTGGCGGTAACCTGCTATTGAACATAGTAGCTATAGTAGGCATACAATAATGGTTGTATGTTGGCTAAGATTAATATTATACTTTCGAAATGGTTTTCTACACTATGCACTAATAATAATAATAATCCAATGATTTTGAGTAGTAAGCATGTTTGACTATCATAAGAAGAAATCTCCTTCAATTCTGCGTTTGCATTGTGTGTGTGGCGGGAGGTCTTATGGTAGTTTCATTTTCCAAAAGCATTGCGAAATTCTTTTATTTTCTTTGTGGAAATAAACTGTTTTTGTTACTCACACCAGTCCCATGACTGACTCGGAGTTTATTGTTCCCTTCCTAAACTCTGGGTGCCCACAATTTTCCACACGGGCAGTCTAGAGTTGGGTTTTTCAGATATTCAGGTTTAGTAGATTATTTGGAGCTAGTTCACTTCATCGGAGTGGATGACTGACCTTGCTTATCTTTGTGCATCGTGATGGTGGTTCGAGCTTGATGTGGGAGTTGTTGGAGTCATTCTCTTTTGTAGATCATTTGGAGTGATCTCTTCCATTGTTGTTATGTCCGTTGTAGCATTGTATCATATCTCTGATATTGCTGTGTATTATTGATATCATTGTTGTATATCATTCTGGATATTGTATTCATTGGAGTTGTATATGATATCATTGATTTCTTTATTCCGCTGTGTTGTTATACTTACTGTGTTATAAGCTCCGGGGAGCCAGATTCGGCGTTTGAATCTACAGCATTTGAGTACAAGTGAAGTACGTGTGCCGATTTTTGAAGGCCGAGTTCACGAACCTTACATTTCTTCGTTAAGATCCTCCTAGAATAGGATCTCTTTTGGATTTTGGAACTTTCCCTTTGTTCTGAAATCCATTCTCGTCTTCTTGTTCGTGTTCTTCTTGATTCTGGAGCATCCCATAGCTTCAACCTCGATTTGACAACTTCATCCTTTGTGCGACTAATCCCATCGACGGTCCCACCAACCTAAATATGATTTGTAAAGGGGTTAAACTCCTTTATAACAAGCGTCGATCCACCGGAGATTTCTACGTCCTCGGTTTAGATGCTATTATTTCTTGTCAAGCTCGAATCATTTCTCTAGTAAACGACCAGGGTAATTCTCTTGTGCTCGAATGCCGAATCCCTCGGGATTTGCAAGCAGTTTATCTTTTCTGTCTAGTGACCTTGACTTCACCAGACAGTCAGGGATTATCCTGACGTTTTGGTGATGTGACGACCGCCTATGACCCCTGCACCGAATCTAGAGATAGTGCGTTGTAAAGTGTGCCAGGCGACCATGGACGATTGTCAGGGTAGATTAAAACAACAGAATCTATCGTATTACTCACAGCGCATGGACAAAATACAATAGAACATATGTATAATGAAGCTTTACAGAACAAAATGACATCATATAAAACTCCATAATAGTTGAATACAAGCATCCAAATAGCCAATACATCAAGCCTCACTACATAACACTCAGAGAATACAAAATAGCGGAACATCCAGTACATATAATAAGAAGATAATATGCAACCCTCCAGCTCGTCTTCGATATCAGCATCGCGAGAAGAGAACAGCACCTGTCACCTGCTACCTAGTCTGCCCGTCCCAAAAATGGACGAATAGCCCAAGGCAATAAGAATTAAAACATAAAGCCTTGAGTCAGACAACAGTCTTAGTGAGCAGTAAATTAACTAACAACATACCAAAAGAGCATAAAGGAAAAGGAATAGGAATACAACCCTCCCACTCCACCTCTTTCTACAGTGATAGCCCCCAGACACACACTAAGCAGAAGCAACATAGCAGAGCATACAATTTAAAGTAAAGTAATAATCATTCGAGTCAAGGGCGATGTTTTCCAAGTACCAAGGCCTAAATCAGATAAGCACCCAGAAAATACCGCTCTTGAGTCCGAATGACGATACAACCAAACATCCATGACTCTGGCTATCACTGTTATCATTGCTTCGATATCACCGTTAATTGAATGACCGGCACATTCTTTCAGCCGTCCGTCAAGGGCTAGTGGAAACCCCGGTTCTAGACATAACTCCCGCACGTCGTCGCAGCCCGTGCCTAGGACTATCGAATCTGCCCAGAGTACTCGACCATCAACAGTTGGCCGTTGGGACTATCGAATCTGCCCAAACGTACTCTTGCTTAGAGCATGCTAGAACCTTCAATAACGATGCTATCCAAACCTCCTAGTCATCCTCCTCGACGACTATTTCCATACTAGCTCAAGCGCCTCTCAAGCATCCATTACCCTTAACTCGAATCATATCACCGAGTTACCAACGTGCTTGGAATGATCCCGTCTGGATTAGACCAAGTCTTCATCACATGATGCCTCGCTTCATTACATCCTCGCAAAGCCTCATCTTAACATCACATCATCAAATCTATGCATAAGAGCTTCATCATCCCGCTACATATGCCACGAGCAGCTTTCCCAATTCAAGAGCCTTTCCCTTAGCTTTTGAATCATCTTCGACCACCTTGTCTAAAACCAATCAACAATCATCTAATTCACAGCAATCAATCATGTCAAACATCAATCCAAGTAACCAAGCATTCAAATATAAGCAAAATGGACAATTATAACAATAATGGCAATTTCGTAATTAAGGAGTTGAAAGTCTAACAAGCATGAAAACATGAGAATTATCTCTACAACTTGATGAATGAACTTGCATAGGTTAATCATATACAAAAATGGTTGTCAAATCATCATGAACAATGGATCTACAGGGATCTACACTTAGGTTTACAAAAATGCATAGAAATCACTATTTTAACACCAAATCAAGCCAACAATCCGATCTACTCCTTTGGATCCGTGTGAGAGATAATCACCACTCACCAAATCACCTAAACAACCACAAATCTACACGCTTCAGATCTGGACAGCGAAGGATCAAGCTTGATCTATCACGAATCCGCTTCAAACGGAGAAATCTCACTTCAAAGGATGAAGATCTTCAATGCAAGCTCTTGAATCTTCAATCTTAATCTTCGATTTGGATGAAAGGAAGCACTTAGATTAGAGTGTAGAAAAGAAGTGAAGAAGTGTAGAAGTCGAGCTCTCAAAATGGCAGCACTTCGTCGCTTCAAAATCCGGATTCCAAAAAGTGAGCAAAACCCTTCCTATTTATAGCTGAAAATCCACTAAGTCGTAACTCGGCTATCTCCTAAGTCGTCTCCGACTTACGACCTAAGACACCTCCGACTTACGACCTAACTCTCCTTCGACCTAACACGTGTGCGCGCCTATTCGACCTAACAGAATCACCTGCCTACGAATTACGACTTAAACCAAAACACATGCTACAGCAACCCAACGACTTAACAGGTACACTCCCTCGTGACCTAACAAACTTACGACTTAACACATAACTGGGGCTACGACTCAACTACAAAGCCGTCTACGACTTAAAACAGATCAACTCTTAAGTCGCTCGCGACTTAACAACTACTAAGTCGCTCACGACCTATCACTCAGGCAGAAACCCAGCGACTTAACACCTTAAGTCTTCACGCGACCTAAAACATGTTACGACTTACGACTTAACTCGTACGACTTAACTCCCATAGGTCATATACTCCCTAAGTCGCTAACCTATAGGTCATACCAAGACACTAGGTCGCTACACAGCTATCTCCAAACTCCTTAGGTCGTTGCCGACCTAACAATGCTAACTCGAAACCACTAGGTCGCTAACTCCACTAGGTCGGCCAACCACTATCTTCTATAAGTCGGACAATACCATAAGTCGGTAACTACTGGGTCACTCCTCTCCTAAGTCGTATACGACTTACGACCTATACTAAGTCGTGAACGACTTAGGACTTGGCAATTTCGCCAAAACTCATATGTCACCACCTTAACCCAGTTAATCTCTTAAGTCGGCAACTCGACCCAGACTTCTCTTATCTCGTCCAAACCGACTTAGGACTTAGAAAAATTCTGAATGACTTATCAACAATGTAACCAATTGTCAACTGTTTTACGATGTTCCGATCCGTAAAATACGGGTCGTTACATTCTCTCCCCCTTAGGAATTTCGCCCCCGAAATTCCAAGCAAACAAAGCAGTCGAAGACTATTCTGTACGCCTCCTTCCATAGCAATCAACAAACCATACATCCAATTCTAGCTTAGCGTACAGAATTCTAAAACTTAGAACAAGTTACAATATCGTGAGATGAGACGACACCTTAGGGCCATACCTTGAAGAGTTCAGGATGAGCTGCCTTCATCCTCTCTTCCACCTCCCACGTACAGTCGTTATCATCATCACTCCATTGTATCTTGAGCAACTTAACTACCTTCCTCCTAAGCTGTTTCGTGTCGGTTTCAACAACACGAAGCGGCTTACGAGGTCTTCTATCAACTGGATCAACTTCGAAGTCTTCATAGCTATCAGCAGAAACCACTGTATTCGAGTCGTGCACATACTTCCGTAGATATGATACATGAAAAACATTGTGCACACTCGACATCTTCTCAGGTAACTCCAATCTATATGCGAGCTTTCCAATTCGCTCGATGATCGGGAATGGTCCAACAAATCTCGGAGTTAATTTTCCTTTCTTCCCGAATCGAATAACATTCTTCAGTGGTGAAATCTTCACAAAAACCATATCACCAACGTCGAATTCCAAATCCTTACGACGTTTATCGGCATAACTCTTCTGACGGTCTTGGGCTGCCTTCATTCGTTGCCGAATGATCTCTATACAATCTGAAGTCTGTCGAATCATCTCTGGCCCAAGTATCAGCTTTTCTCCTGTCTCTAACCAACATGTCGGAGAGTTACACGGTCTCCCATACAATGCCTCATACGGTGCCATACCAATGCTTGACTGGTAACTGTTGTTGTATGCAAACTCCACCAAATGAAGGTGATCTTCCCATGATCCTCCGAAATCCAAAACACAAGCTCTGAGGAGATCTTCCAAAACTCGGTTGACTCTCTCGGTCTGACCATCTGTTTGAGGGTGATAAGCTGTACTCAAACACAACTCGGTTCCCAAAACTTCCTGGAAGCTCTTCCAAAATCCACTAGTGAATAATGGATCTCGATCGCTCACTATACTCTTCGGAATACCATGGAATCGAACTATCCACTTCACATACAACTCAGCCAACTTTGATGCAGTCCTAGTCGATCGAACAGGAATGAACCTCGCACTCTTGGTCAGACGATCTACAATGACCCAAATCCCTTCATTTCCCGTTCTTGTTCTAGGTAGTCCATCAATAAAATCCATCGATATCTGCTACCACTTCCATGTAGGAACTTCTAATGGCTGAAGTAATCCACTTGGCTTTTTCTGTTCAGCCTTTACCAATTGGCAGTTCATGCACTTGGAAATAAAATTTCCAACATCCTTCTTCATGCCTTCCCAGTAGTAGGTTCTCTTCATATCCCGATACATCTTATTTCCACCTGGATGAATTGTCAGCCTCGAGTGATGACTTTCCTTCAGAACTACACTCCTCAATTCATCTATATCGGGAACAACTAGTCGTCCTTGCTTCCGAAGCCAACCCTCTCGATCGACCTCAAACCCTTTATCCTTTTCTGGTTCCAATCCAGATTCCAAATCACGGATAATCTTGACAAGTTTATCATCTCGCCTCTGACTCTCGCCAATTCTCTCCACAAGAGTCGGTCTTATCGATAAGTTTGCCAACATCTCAGGTTCCAATTCGCATCTGGGCCTGAAGTCAAATCCAGCTAAATACTCGAGACTCTTCCATTCTGAAAACATGGTTCCCAATCCTGCATGTCTTCGACTTAACGCATCTGCCACTGCGTTACCTTTTCCCGGAGTATAAGCTATATCAAAATCATATGATGCCAAAAAATCTAGCCAACGTTGCTGCCGAAGATTCAAATCCTTTTGGGAGAAAAGATACTTCAACGTCTTATGATCGGTAAACAACTCAAATCGAACTCCCAATAGATAGTGTCTCCACATCTTCAGAGCAAAAACAATCGCTGCTAACTCCAAATCATGAGTCGGGTAATTCCTTTCATGCGGCTTCAGTTGTCGACTTGCATATGCAACAACTTTATCTCTCTACATCAGCACTGCTCCAAGTCCAGTACCACATGCGTCGGTGTAAACCACCATCTCATCATTCCCACTTGGAATAGTCAAAACGGGAGTACTCGTCAAACGCTCTTTCAGGATTCCGAAAGCTTGCTCACACTTAGCAACCCAACTGAACACTAGGTTCTTCTTTGTCAATCCTGTTAGCGGTGGAGCTATCTTGGAGAAGTCTTTGATAAACCGTCGATAATATCCTGCTAATCCAAGAAAACTTCTCACATCAGATGCATTCTTAGGTCTAACCCAATCCTGGATTGCTGCCACCTTAGCGGGATCAACCGCTATTCGATTTCCAGAAATCACATGGCCTAAGAACCTCACTTCACTCTTCCAGAAGTGACACTTCGAAAACTTAGCCTTCAGCTTATGTTTCCGTAAGATTTCCAAAACAATTCGCAAGTGCGTCTTGTGCTCTTCTTCAGTTCTGGAATAAATCAGAATATCATCCAGGAACACAAGTACGAACTTGTTCAACTGATCTCTGAACACTCTATTCATAAGATCCACAAAATATGCTGGCGCGTTAGTCAACCCAAACAGCATTACCAGCCACTCAAAGAAACCCGATGGTGTCCGAAAAGCAGTCTTCGGCACACTATCCTTAGCCACTCTCAACTGGTGAAATCCCGTTGCCAAATCCATTTGAGAAAACACCTTGGCTTCGTGAAGCTGATCAAACAAGTCATCTATTCTCGGCAATGGATACTTGTTCTTCTTAGTCACCTTATTCAGCTCACGATAATCGACGCACAATCTCAACGACCCATCTGCCTTGGTTGCAAACACAACTGGTGCACCCTACTCGAACACACTACGCCGAATGAATCCTTTCTGCAAAAGATCATCAACTTGCACCCTCAACTCCTGCTGTTCCCTAGGCGCCATCCGCCTAAGAGGCATCACAACAGGTCTGGCTCCTTCAACTAGATCTATACGAAACTCGATCTCTCTATGCGGCGGCAACCCTTTGACTTCGTCAAAGACATCCTCGAATCCATTGGCGATCGGCACTGATGACAGTCCATCCCGTGGAACAACCAGCGAATACATGAAGCTCATGAAGACGCCTTCTTCATGCTTACATCGTATCACAACCTTTCGCCCCTCCACATTCTCGACTGTCACTTCCAACCTCTCACAATCAACCTTTGCCGCATATCTCCTAAGCCAGTCCATACCCAAAATAATTCCGAACCCCGCAAAGTTCAGAACAAAGCAATCACAAACAAAAGAGCAACCATGACTCGATACAACTAGACCACGGCATAACATACACAAACAAGACGAACCCCCAACTGGATTAGTCACGACCAATGGCCTATCAACAATATCCGGTTTCAAACCCATCCGGTCTACAAGTTCGCTGCAAACAAACGAATGCGACGCTCCAGTATCAAACAGGACTCTAACTGGAACACCACATAGGAAAAGAGTACCTTGAACCACCACACTCTTTCCCTTCTCTTCAGCGGTAGGAGCTTTCGAAGACGACGGAACAGCTCCCAAAGCATAAGCCTGCACAATCTGCTTGTCCCTCCTCGGTTCTGGACAATTCTTCCTGAAATGCCCCAGCTTGTCACAGTTGTGACACTTCATCGGTGCCTTCGGATTCTTGCAATCCTTAGAGAAATGGCCCTTCTACTGACAATTGTAGCAGGTCACTTCGCCCTTCGGCTTCTTCTGGCCATCCTTACCCTTCTGCTGCTGCTTCCTCTTCTTGTTTCCACCCTGCTGGGGTTTAGACTCTTCCCTGGTCACAGCAACAACAGATCCTTCCTTAGGAAACAGACTCTCATGCCTGAGAGCTTTCTCCACAAGCTTCTCAAATGAATCGTCCAAATGATCCACTAACTGTCTCCCAAGATAACTGTCCAAGCCTGTCACAAACTTCTTATTCTTCTGATATGCAGATTCGATATATGACCGAGCATACTTGGACAAAGCTTCAAACTCAGAAACATACTCAAGAACTGGTCTTCCACCTTGCTTGAGCTCCACAAACTTCTTGAACAGAACAGACTTCTGAGCCGTAGAAATGAACTTAGCTTCAAACCTGACTTGGAATTGCTCCCAAGTAATCTCTTCCTCTGGAGTATTGATGGTAATAGAGTTCCACCAATCAGAAGCTCTCCCTTGAAGCTGTCTCGATGCCAACTTCCTCTTAGTCGCATCCTCAATTCCCAAATCACCAAAGATCCTTCTACAAGCATCTATCCACCTCAGGACCTCAATAGTTGATTCTGTTCCCAAGAAAACCTTCCCTCCAAGAGCAGTATAATCCTTGCACAACTTAGCAAAATCCACTGGTTTCGGAGTTTGGACTTGAACTCCAACATCAACTGACGGCCCTGGAGCTGGCATCCTCCTCATGATCGAAGTCATCATAGCTTCGAACATGGCTGCATAATCAGCAGTCCCCTCAGTTGCACGGCTTTCCCTAGCAGCTGGTCTCCCTCTTCGACTCATTCTCAATATCTATAAAAAGGAATGATTAGAACATCTAGAGAAACAACTGCATAAAGGACTCAAACTCTACTAAACTACCATATTATATATAGTAATCATCCATCAAAATACAATTACGTCTCTCATACGTAGTTACGACGGCGAGCGTTGGGTAAAATCGATTAACCAATGCTCTGATACCAAATGTGACGACCGCCTATGACCCCTGTACCGAATCTAGAGATAGTGCGCTGTAAAGTGTGCCAGGTGACCATGGACGATTGTCAGGGTAGATTAAAACAACAGAATCTATCCTATTACTCACAGCGCATGGACAAAATACAATAGAACATATGTATAGTGAAGCTTTACAGAACAAAATGACATCATATAAAACTCCATAATAGTTGAATACAAGCATCCAAATAGCCAATACATCAAGCCTCACTACATAACATTCAGAGAATACAAAACAGCGGAACATCCAGTACATATAATAAGAAGATAATATGCAACCCTCCAGCTCGTCTTCGATATCAGCATCGCGAGAAGAGAACAACACCTGTCACCTGCTACCTAGTCTGCCCGTCCCAAAAATGGACGAACAGCCCAAGGCAATAAGAATTAAAACATAAAGCCTTGAGTCAGACAACAGTCTTAGTGAGCAGTAAATTAACTAACAACATACCAAAAGAGCATAAAGGAAAAGGAATAGGAATACAACCCTCCCACTCCACCTCTTTCTACAGTGATAGCCCCCAGACACACACTAAGCAGAAGCAACATAGCAGAGCATACAATTTAAAGTAAAGTAATAATCATTCGAGTCAAGGGCGATGTTTTCCAAGTACCAAGGCCTAAATCATATAAGCACCCAGAAAATACCGCTCTTGAGTCTGAATGACGATACAACCAAACATCCATGACTCTGGCTATCACTGTTATCATTGCTTCGATATCACCGTTAATTGAATGACCGGCACATTCTTTCAGCCGTCCGTAAAGGGCTAATGGAAACCCCGGTTCTAGACATAACTCCCGCACGTCGTCGCAGCCCGTGCCTAGGACTATCGAATCTGCCCAGAGTACTCGACCATCAACAGTTGGCCGTTTGGACTATCGAATCTGCCCAAACGTACTCTTTCTTAGAGCATGCTAGAACCTTCAATAACGATGCTATCCAAACCTCCTAGTCATCCTCCTCGACGACTATTTCCATACTAGCTCAAGCGCCTCTCAAGCATCCATTACCCTTAACTCGAATCATATCACCGAGTTACCAACGTGCTTGGAATGATCCCGTCTGGATTAGACCAAGTCTTCATCACATGATGCCTCGCTTCATTACATCCTCGCAAAGCCTCATCTTAACATCACATCATCAAATCTATGCATAAGAGCTTCATCATCCCGCTACATATGCCACGAGCAGCTTTCCCAATTCAAGAGCCTTTCCCTTAGCTTTTGAATCATCTTCGACCACCTTGTCTAAAACCAATCAACAATCATCTAATTCACAGCAATCAATCATGTCAAACATCAATCCAAGTAACCAAGCATTCAAATATAAGCAAAATGGACAATTATAACAATAATGGCAATTTCGTAATTAAGGAGTTGAAAGTCTAACAAGCATGAAAACATGAGAATTATCTCTACAACTTGATGAATGAACTTGCATAGGTTAATCATATACAAAAATGGTTGTCAAATCATCATGAACAATGGATCTACATGGATCTACACTTAGGTTTACAAAAATGCATAGAAATCACTATTTTAACACCAAATCAAGCCAACAATCCGATCTACTCCTTTGGATCCGTGTGAGAGATAATCACCACTCACCAAATCACCTAAACAACCACAAATCTACACGCTTCAGATCTGGACAGCGAAGGATCAAGCTTGATCTATCACGAATCCGCTTCAAATGGAGAAATCTCACTTCAAAGGATGAAGATCTTCAATGCAAGCTCTTGAATCTTCAATCTTGATCTTCGATTTGGATGAAAGGAAGCACTTAGATTAGAGTGGAGAAAAGAAGTGAAGAAGTGTAGAAGTCGAGCTCTCAAAATGGCAGCACTTCGTCGCTTCAAAATCCGGATTCCAAAAAGTGAGCAAAACCCTTCCTATTTATAGCTGAAAATCCACTAAGTCGTAACTCGGCTATCTCCTAAGTCGTCTCCGACTTACGACCTAAGACACCTCCGACTTACGACCTAACTCTCCTTCGACCTAACACGTGCGCGCGCCTATTCGACCTAACTGAATCACCTGCCTACGACTTACGACTTAAACCAAAACACATGCTACAGCAACCCAACGACTTAACAGGTACACTCCCTCGCGACCTAACAAACTTATGACTTAACACATAACTGGGGCTTCGACTCAACTACTAAGCCGTCTATGACTTAAAACAGATCAACTCTTAAGTCGCTCGCGACTTAACAACTACTAAGTCGCTCACGACCTATCACTCAGGCAGAAACCCAGCGACCTATCACCTTAAGTCTTCACGCGACCTAAAACATGTTACGACTTACGACTTAACTCGTACGACTTAACTCCCATAGGTCGTATACTCCCTAAGTCGCTAACCTATAGGTCATACCAAGACACTAGGTCGCCACACAGCTATCTCCAAACTCCTTAGGTCGTTGCCGACCTAACAATGCTAACTCGAAACCACTAGGTCGCTAACTCCACTAGGTCGGCCAACCACTATCTTCTATAAGTCGGACAATACCATAAGTCGGTAACTACTGGGTCACTCCTCTCCTAAGTCGTATACGACTTACGACCTATACTAAGTCGTGAACGACTTAGGACTTGGCAATTTCGCCAAAACTCATATGTCACCACCTTAACCCAGTTAATCTCTTAAGTCGGCAACTCGACCCAGACTTCTCTTAACTCGTCCAAACCGACTTAGGACTTAGAAAAATTCTGAATGGCTTATCAACAATGTAACCAATTGTCAACTGTTTTACGATGTTCCGATCCGTAAAATACGGGTCGTTACAGGTGAAGTCACTCCTCCACGTGAGCGGGAATTTGAATTCTGCATCAACCTTATTATTGAATCTCGACCTGTAGTCTTCCTCCCGGACGAATGGTTTCTATGAATGGTTAGTCATCCCCTATGGACTAACCAATGCTCTTGCCTTCTTCGTTGATCTCATGAATCGCATTTTCTGCGATGTTCTCAACAAGTTTGTCTCTCTTTTCGTTAATGATGTTCATGTCTTTTCTAAGTCTTGGTTGACTCGGTTAAGGTCACTCATGATTAATATAAGTCTATCCATCTTAACACTTTCGTAATTTAATTATCTTATCTTCATTTCGAGTCTATCTTCCTTGTTAGAATTCTCTATGATTAGGGTCCCTCTAAACTTGAATCTCTATCCTTGTTTTGAAATCCATTTTGAATCATCGTATGAGGGAGTGTATTTGTAATTAATATAGAAATGCTTTATATTGTATTATTTGAGTTGTTAAGTTTGAATTTTGGGTTTCGTTCGATTCGTCTAGCTAACGCTATCGATAGGAATTCCAAAACACTTGAACAGAGCAAACTGACACAATATTGTTTTTCGAAATTGGTAAATGAAATAATTTTTATATGATTATATTTTATATAAGAGTATAATTTTCTGAAATTAGATAGTTAAATGAATATGTTTTTAGAAATGATAATACTAGATTATCATTTACTGTTGACAACATTTCTAAACCATTAATTATTGTTAGATATTATAAGGTGAGGATTTTGTTCAAACATGGTTTATAAATCTAATTTGCATATGAAGTGAATTTAAATATAGAATTTGAGGATTAAATTTTCGGTACTTTTCAAATTTTGGTTTTCAAAGTTTTGGAATATATTATTTGAAAATATTTTCGAATATAAATTATTTTCAAAGAATTTTAAAATAAAGTAAGACAATACTCTTCTCTTTTGACATTGGAAAATAATTTCGGTGATGACTGCAGCATCATCGACATTCATTTTCGAGTCTCGAAGCGGAGAGGCCACTTAGTAGCTTTGCTACACTTTTGTTTTGGAAATGGATTTGATTTGAAATTCTTTGGGTATGATTTGATGCATAAAACATATAGGTATATGTATATATTTATTTCAAAATGTTTGGAAGTGAAACCGGGAAATTTAACTCTTAAATTCTATTTTAAGTAATGGTTTTCAATCATTGAAATTAAGCAAAAAATTTGAATAATTGAAGTTTTAAAATTTGAATGAAATTGAAACAACTGGAAACAGTTAAACTAGGGTTAAATTTATTTGTGTAATACTCAATTTCATTTTAAAGTCATATATATAACTTACCTGGCTATTCAAAAGTTAAAATGAATGTGAATAGAAATTGAGGGTTATACAAGAGAAATTTAAATAATGAAAATGTCCAAACTAAATTTTGCTTATTTGAAATGTTGTAAATAAAAGAAAATATGTGTAGTGTTTAATTACATTCAAAACATTTATAAAACTTACCTGGGAAGGGTTTGAATGTAATTGAATAATATACAATAATAAATGTAAGCAATAAGATGTCCAAAAATGAAATTTTGTCAAGGGAAAATTTAAATAAAAATTTGATTGTTAGAATAAATTTTTATACATTTAATTAATGTTATAAGTAATATAAGTGAAATAAATTAAATAATAAAAGAAAAATACTATTTAAGTAAATAAATATGAACTTAAGAGACTAAAACTGGGAATAAATAAATTTGTATTTTGTGAACTGCTTGCGATACAAGAGTAAAGTGTAAAGAATGGTTGGAATTGGATTATGAAATGGAATTAACTAAAGTGAAAACAAATGGGTTTAAGTAAATAAGTTAAATAAAATAAATTTTGTCTTTGAAAGAAATTTTGTAACAAATATTAATAAATTGAACCAAATCAAATAGAATGAAAATAGCTTGAATTAAAAATCAAAAAATTATGAATATAAATGAATATTTTGGTTTAATAAAATGGATTGAAACCAAATTAATTGAATATAAATCAATTTAAAAACTAATGAAGTTTATATGGTTTTGAATTTGTTGTGTATCTGATAATATGTATTTCAATCTATCTTTTCTTTCTGGTTATTCACATTCTCCTACCTCGTTCCTTTTCGGGGACGAAAAGTTTTGAGTGGGGGAGAGTGTAACAACCTGAATTTTTTAACGGTCTTTATAACGTAATTAACTAAAATTTTGCTCGAAGTTTAATGGTAGATTTTTGAAATGAAAATTTGATATTTGGAATACGTCTATTTAAACTTAGCAAATGGTAAATTTTCATCAGAAAATATGAAAGTTAGTTATGTTATGTAATTTTCAATTTTAATTTAAAATCAGTTAATATTTGATGGTAATAAAATATTTCTCAAACCCAAATATTTTTATATAATAAAAATGTAAATCATTTTCTGAGTGAGACGTCATATTTCGTTTCGCCAAATTTGGACTTCTATAGCCCCGTTTATCTTATTTTTAACATTTTAGCAGCAATTTCAACACCGGAAATCGACTTTTGATAAAATGATCGTATCATTGATATCTGTGTACCATTATGTTCGTCTCATCCTGCTGATTTCTGCAGTATATTTATTTCAGTATTTCGACGTCCGATACGCATCGAAATTCGCGAAATGATTTTCGCATTGGCTCCGGATTTGGGTCTTTTAAGTTTCCAGTGTCCTTTCATTGTCTACCATTCGAAAAACAAACAGCCATCTGCTTCATATTTCCAACTATTCAACTTCTGACTTTTGTCATTCCTCTCTATTCAATATTTTCTGGTTCCAATATAATTTCTAGTCCAATCATTTCATTCGTTCTCTTACTCTCTGATTTCGTTCTGTCTTCTTCAACAAAACAAAAGAATTTTTTTTTCTCTCACTACCTTCAGTTGCCTAAGATACGAAAGCAAGAAGAAAAAAATCTGTAGCCTTATCTTCATCCACCACCTTTACATCACCGCTCATCCCCTTCTCTCTTGATTCCTCCACCGCTTTTATCACCAAACCTCGCCTGCTCCTCCGCCAAACCCCACGGCATCCCCTTCAATCCCTGATTTCATGAACGTCGATCCACACTTGCCTCATTTTCCGTTGCCTCAGCACTCTCTACATCTCAACTACCACGCACATGTCCCATCTCCAACGTCAAGCCGCAACTCATCACCCTCCATGCGATCTGCACCCATCGCACACACAGATCACACGCATCAGCCAATGCCACCGATCCTCACATCCATGACTGCTTTTATATAGAGGTATATATATATATATATAATGTGTTTATAGTATTATTTATTATGATTTGTGCTAATATAATATAATATGTTAGTTGCGTAAGTTTTATAATATGTAGGTTTATATGCTAGTTTATATATATATATATATATCTAATTATATATCCCTGTGAATACAGATCCGCATAAAACTGTTATTGTAACGACCCATAAATTTTGATTTGGTTTTATTAACGTAGTTAACTGAATTTTTTGAAATTTTAAATAATTGAATTTTGAAATAAAAAATTTTATATTTGGAATACGTCTATTTTAATATAGCAAATGGTAAATTTTCATCAGATAATATGAAGGTTTATTTTATTGTTTAATTTTATTTCAATTTAATCAGTTACAAAATTTGATGGTAATAAAATATTTTTCAAACATGAATATTTTCCTATAGAAAAATTGTAAATCATCTTTTGAGCAAGGCGTCATCTTTCGTTTTCCCAAATTTGGATTTCTATTGCTCCGTTTATCTTAATTCTGGCAAAATAGCAGCATTTTCGGTACCGACTATCGACTTTTGATCGGATTATCGTACCACTGATATCTGTGTACCGGTTCGATTGTGTAGTCGTGCTGATCTCAACGGTATATTTATTTTGTATTTTGAGGTCCGATGCGCGATAGAAGCGATATAGACTGTTCGTTGTAACGGTACCACAAATCGTTACCTTTTGATTTTCCCTCGGGTTCAAATTTGAAACGGCAGCCCAAACCTTAATAATTTGCTATAACTTTTCTACTGAATCAAAGCTAACGTTGACATTGCATTTATTCCTTTTTATTATATACATATTTGCATAAAAGCTGTAGCCGGTTCACTTCTTTCTTTGTTAAATCTTAGATCTCCTTTTCAAAGGAATTCTATATTATGAAATCAAACTTTCTTTATTTCCTGAAGCCACCACTTCTCTGCCTACTCTTTTCTCTCTCTTCCCTACTTAAATGTATTTTTCCTGTTGCCTGTAACCCATTTTCACGCAAGCCTTCATCTCCTTTCCCCTCCTCTCTGATATGAGAAATTCCTTTTCTCTTCCCAAATCAGTAACCATGGCCGACCCAATGAACCGCCACTACACCCCTACGACAACACCACACCGGACCCCGTTTCCCTCTCACCGCCACCACCCTCCGACGAGATCATCCCCATGGCCGCACAGCCTCTGCCACGTCCTCCACCTCCATCCGTTATTGCCGATCCCGACCTCGCTCCACCAACGAACAGCCTCCATCACCGCAATCTCGTCCCCACACCACAGCCTCGCAGGCCGACCACCCCTCCGAGCCTGTTCTGTCGGCCTCCATTTTTCCTACTCGGTTCGTGCTTTTGACAAGAGAGATACCGGTATAAAGCTTATATATTTATATGGTACGATCTTGTTCTCACTATTTTGCCTGTAAATTTGTATAGTTGGGTTTCATATATATTATAAACTGAGTTTACATTGATTTATTGTTCTGAATATTTTTTTTTGTTGTATATTTATATTTGTTCATATATGGTTTTGTTTGTTAAAGATATAATACTGTTTTATATTAAATATACACGTTACTTTATATTTATAGGTTGTTTTGTAACTTACTTTGGTCAGTTTATATCGTGCTTTATAAGTATAAGTTGGTTCGGCTTCCAAATGAATATGTGCGTTAGGTATAATACTGTTTTAAATATTATATTTGTAACTTTATGATAGAATCTGTTGTTATAAAATTTGAGATGTTGATTTAGTCTAGTGTTTGTTTTGTGTAAAGTGGTCAGTCTACATATTTATAATAAGTATATATCTATTGGTACTTCAGTCTGCATGTTTCATATAGATTGATATTAGTTTATTTTAAAATTTGTATATATATCTTTTAAATATAAATTGATTTCAACATATAGTATGTACGAAGGTAAATATGTGAAAATAGTATGTTTCTGGTTATATATAAAGTTATGAATTATCAGTGTATACCATAAAAGTTGTTTAATGTATAGTGGTATTGTTAGATATATAACCGCTTACTTTAAAGTTTTATAACGGTTTTGTTATATTGAAAGTATATATATTAAGTTATATATGAGTTGGTAAGTAACTGCAGTATGTATACATATATAGAGATATCGATATTTTAGTTAAATTTGTGTTAGACATTTCAAGTTTATAAATGCACACATCTGGTACATATTTGAGATGTACGTGCTGAAATTTTCTTTCTTATATAAGTTAATTTACACATATATTTTATATTCATCTACCTATGCATGAGGACTTTTCCTGGGTTCGAATATAGATAAGGTGGTTGGTTTATACATAAATTATGTAAGTTATATATTGGGTTTTGTGCTTGCATTAAAAGTGGTATCTGTTGCTTTAGTTTACAAAGTTATCTGTATGTATATTTGAAAGTTACACTGGTACATATTTATGTGTTATAGCACGTGTTGCGTTAGATTTTATTAAAGAAGAAGATATTTGTATTCTAGTATATTTGTGTAATCTGGGTTTTTAATTTTGATTTTTGAATTATATATATATATATAAGTTCACCTATACCAATTATCTCCATCGATCCAGTTCTGATTTGTTCTACCTATTCTTACTATCAGCTTGCCCGTCAAATTCGTGCCCACTTCACTTTGCTTTGAAATTCGTAGCTTGCTCTGTTGTCAAATACCCTAGCCTCGAAAGGTGAGCAATCACTCACGATTAACATTCTTGTATTTATTAAATTTGATTTCAATTGAAACGACAATTGAAATATGATGCTGTAGTTATTTAAATTGTTATATATGCTATTATCTGTATATGTTCACCTGTGACATCTGACACCAGTATCTAGTATTTATATGCCTGTTATTACTATTATCTGTATATGTTCACCTATGACATCTGGCACCAGTATCTGTTATTTATATTGATGATATATGCCTGTTGTTATATTTTATATTATCTGTTATCACTCTGCAAGTTCCCTGTTAGTATAGAATTCACTATGGGTTGAAATGATACATACCCGAACGGACTTTAGAATAGGAGAAAATCGTTATGGGTTGAAATGATAAATCCAAGCGATTTTCATTTGAATTGAAATTGGGATTACGGGTCGAAATGATATCTACCCGTATATATTTAAATTTCGGAATGAAATGATAAATATCTGTATCACTTAACCATATGATAAATATATATACAAACACCGTTGGTCCATATATATATATAAATATTTTGAAATTGAATTCTATGGTTTGGGAAAGAAATATTTGGTTTTAACAAATGTTGATTTTTAAAAATTTATATATAAATGGTAATGATATATATAGATTTAATAATGATATTTAATTTAATTAAGATGGATTTAATACATATAATATGTTAAGTATAAAATTTATATTTCAAAATAGAATTTGGTAAAAATTTGAATAAGTTAAGGTTGTGAAGATAATTTGAATTTAGTAAAGAATTTTATTTAATTAAACCAATTTAAAACTTATTGGAATTGGGATTTAAGATATGATTTATAACTTGAGTTTGATTTAAATAATTTAATGAATATTTCTTGTTTAAATAATTTTAAGGAAATATTTAGTAGAAAATGAAATATAAGGCTAGTTAAATGATATTGAATTTATTAAGTGAATATTCCCTGATTAAATAATAATAATAAAGTTAAATCAAGATCTATATGAAACTGTTAATTTGAACTTTAAAAATGTTGAATATTAAAGCTTTGAAATATATTGAAAATTTAAATGGTATCTTTAGAACTGAATTGAATTGATGAATTGAGCTTTGAATAAATTTGAATTTGGAATTTGAGTTAATTTAAATCGATTTGTGAGACTTGAGGAAATTATAAATACTTTACTTTATAAATTATTTAACCTATATATATACTATTTGTAAAAATAGATATATTTGAAATGAAATGATATTTGGGTTTTGAAGTATAAATTTAATTGAAATGACCACGGTGTTATAGTGTATATTTCTACCTTGTAGATAGTTCCACGGATCCTTAGAGGATGGTTATCCCAAACATCATTTAAGTTACTTGTATTTCAGTTGATATTCACTTGAGTTGGATTTATTGATATAAGAATGTTAATCCTGACTCGAGTGTTTTGTGTTTTGCTTTACGTTCGGGTCAGACCGAGTGAAACAACATTTGAGACTCACCCTTGGAGTTTGGAGCTTCCTTTGGAGATCCAACTATCGCCTCAGCTTTCAGCTCTTCCAGTTGATTTGTTCAGAGAAGTCATCTGTTGTACTGGAGACTTCACTGTATTTGAGATATTCTGTTGTATTTTATTTCTAACTCTGATGTTTATATAGTAACTTCATGAACTACTATTTTATCTATTCCGCTGCGTATTATTGTATTACTCTATGTCTGTGATTCTGTGATTGATTTATTTACTACATATGCTGAGTTTTGCCAAATTTAAATTAACAATCTGATATTTTGAATTATTCAAGTCAGGCATGTGTGGATTTATTGTCGATTTGAATGGTCCAAAATGTCGGGTCGTTACAGTTGGTATAAGAGCTTTGGCTCTAGGCAAAACTTAGCATATATAGTAAATTTATTTACAGAATCACTTTCGTTCGAGTCTGAATCTCTTTCGTTTGGCTCGATTTCCTTAGAACTTTGGAACGTTTCTTGCGGTTCCAAAATTCATTCTTGTCTCTCCCTATTTGTATTCTTTTGATTCTGGAGTATCCCATAACTCCACTTCGAATGATCTCTATAAGAATAGGATCCCACCAATCTTTGAATGATTTGTGAAGGGGTGAAACTCCTTCACCATTGGCATTGATTCACCGGAGATTTCTATGTCTTTGGTTTAGATGCCGCTATCTCTTGCGATCGAATGTTGATTTTTCTTGGAATTTTGCATCGATCTTGTTCCTGAAGTCACGGTTGACTCTAAGGTCATCCGCGATTTATATAAGTATATCCATCTAATTGTTTTGTAATCAATTATCTCATTTTTGTTCAAACTTATCTTCGAATCAGAATCCTATTTGATTAGAGTCCCTCTAATTTGAATTTCTATCTTTGTTTTGAAATCCATTCTTGAATCATCCTTTTGAAAAATCGGGTTTATTCGTATTTTGGAAAAAAAATTATATATCGAAATTTTTATAAGTATGATTATATTATATATATATAAGTGAAAATGTTTTTGATAAGGACTATATATACCTTTTAAAAATATGAATTTGAATTTTTGAAAGGATTTGAAATTTTGAAGTTATATAAGAAATTGATTTATAAAATGATTTATAACTAAAGGATTTTAAATTTGAAATTCGAGAATTGAACTCCGGTATTTTGAAATTGGTTTTAAGATTTTGAAATATATAATAATAGTATGATTTAAAAGTATTTTCCGAATAAGAAATGTTTCCAATGATTTTAATGAGTTTCGAATGATTTCGAAGAAATTCCAAAAGAAGTTTGAAAAAAATAGAAGTCCAGAACTCACTTATGTCACTGGAAAATAATTTCAGTGATGAGTGCACGCATCATCGACATTGATTTTCGAGTTTCAGAGTGGGGGATAGGCCACTTTAGTAGCATTGCTACGCGAGTGATTTTGCGAAACCAATTTTGATTTCAAAATTTTGAAGTAAGATTTGATATTCAAAGTATATATGTATATATATATATATATATATTTGAAATGATTTGAAGTAAGCCGGTGTTCAGTCCTTGAGTTTCGGATTCGATATAACCCCATCTATTAAAATTGATTTACTGATTTGTTGCTGATTTCCAACTCTTGAATTTGAAAATGATTTCTTCAACTATTTTGAAGGTTCGAGCACTTCCAAATCGAGGTTAATTTTTTTTTTCAAAGCTAAGAAATTTTGAAAAGTATTTTGATAAAGTATATAAGTTTGTTTTGAATGTTTAAGTATGAAGTAATAGGATTTAAATAAGTTGAAACTGTTTGGTTAAGTAAATGAATAAGAAAATTTTAAAATTTTCTAATATGAAATTTAGATTTGAAATGTTTTGAAAAGAATTTGGTCTTCAAAATATTTTGAATAAAATTTAGTTTAAATGTTTTAACTTAGTAACATCTTTATGAAACTATATATTTAACAAGTTGGAATAAATATATAAGTTGTACGTATGCTGTTTATTTCGCATAATTGAATTGATCCAAGTTTGAGTACACCAGTTCGAGGTGAATTACACCATTTCATGTTAGGATTTTTCATTTGATTCTTGATGGCGAATATTTGATATGAATTTTGGGCTTGATTCTAGAATTCTCTATCATAGTATATGACTATGCAAGGAGACTGATGGCTTCTAGTTGAGAAACCATATCGAAGTCCGCATTAGGGAAGTCGAATGGACAATACTAGTTCGAAGCGAACTTGTGTGATCGAGCAAGCGATCAAATGTGATTTTGCGAAATGACGACGTATGTACATCTTACATTCTAATATCATTGATATATTTTGACGCTGAAATTGAAAGCTGTCGAGTTAGAATATCTTTTCTTACTAAAAGAAAATTTCCAATTTAAATTACAAAGATATATAATCCATAAAAGCAAAGATATTCAATCCCATATGGCTCTTCATACAGCGAAATTTATTTTGAAAATTTGATCCTTATATAAGATAGACCTTACGTAAGTATAAGATGATTTTGAAAACATTTGATTTTGAAAATGAATTGGTTGACTTAAATTATTGATTTGGAAATTTGGATTTATTTTCTAAATCTATTAATTTGGAAACTTTGGAACTAAAGATATTTAAATTGAGAAGAAATAATTTGGTGAAATTGTATATGATTTTGAAATTGAACTGATATTGAAACAAAATTGAAATTTGAGAACCTTGTGTTACTAAATACTTGATTTGGCAGTTGTCGAACTTATATAAAATTGATTTGTATGAGTATGAAATTGATTCGAAGACTATGGATTTGAAAAGGGTACTCAATTTGAAAAGTGAAATCTTATATAATTAAAGTCTATATAAGTGTGATTTGATATACTTTTGATTTTGGAAAAGTATTTGATTTGAAAATTAAATCTTATATATAATGGATTTTATATAAGTACGATATTTGGAAGTGATTTGAAAAGGTACTATATGATACATATTTTCGAAGTAAAGATATGGAAAGTGCCTTCTGCTTAATATATGATTTGTGGCCACATCTTGGATTCATTCTATCGATATTATTCTCTCTGATTTTTGGTTTTCCGGATATGATACTCGAGTGTCCTTTGAATTCCATTGCGTTACCCATGGTCTTACGAACTCGACTGCATAGCGTAATTCATAAGGCAGTGATTGCTTAAAAGGTACGGATGTTTCCTGGGGGATCCAGGCGTAACCATTGTGTATCTGCGATCTATGGTCGTGTTAGTGGCGTAATCCGCAAGGCAGAGATTGCTTAAGGGGTATGGATGTTTCCTGGGGGATCCAGGCGTAACCATTTTTATGTATCCTGCGGTCCACCGTTTTGTTGCATGGCGAAATTCGCAAGGCAGTGAATGCTTAAAAGGTACGGATGTTTCCTGGGGGACCCAGGCGTAACCATTGTGTATCTGCGATCCATGATTTGATTCGTTTTTTGATTGGATTGTACTTTCCATATCTGTTTTTAAAAGTTTTTCCAGTATTTTCACTGGGTGTTGAAACAGGTCTACTAAGTACCTGGAGAATTCTAGTTTTGCGTCTGATCAACGCACTACCAGAGTCTATAGGAACAAGGATAAACTTGTTGAAACATCGAGTTATAAAAAGTATTTTATTATAAAGGTATTTTATTTTAAAAGTATTTCCAACAAAGAAATTTTGTATAAATATTTGAAATTGAAATTCTTATGGTTTGAATTAACTATTCATGACCTGATACTATTCTTTTGAATCTGCCTTATCTGCTCAGCTTCATTTATTCACCTATATTCTGTTTTTCCAAATCCTCCTTTTCCTTGTTGACTATACCCTTTTAAATATCATTTATTTATACACTACATGGTTTAATAGAAAATTTTAGTGTTATAAATATTTTAGAAGTTAATAATTTAATAAAATATATTTAAAGTAAATGATTATTTGTTTATTAATAATATTTGAAAAGTATCTTGAGATAAAAATTAATAAATTATGAATTATGGATTTAAATGTTTTCAATAGCCTCTTTGTAAAAATAAGTAATAAAATAAATAATTGTTTTCAAATAGCTTACATATATTTATAAAGGTGTTATTTAAACCTATAAATGATACTTATAAAGGAAACAAGAAATTTTACAAATGGGTTTGAAAAATATTAAGATATTAAAAATAATTGAATTGTAAGTGAAGTTTTCAAATGAATATTTCAAGTAAATTTATATAGTTTAAATTGATTGTTTATCCTTGTCTTTTAATCTATTTTTTTTTCTGTCTGGTTGTTTCTATTCTCCGACCTCCTTCCTTTTTGGGGACGAAAAGTTTTGAGTGGGGGAGAGTGTAACGACCCATAAATTTTGATTTGGTTTTAATAACGTAGTTAACTGAATTTTTTGAAATTTTAAATAATTGAATTTTGAAATAAAAAATTTTATATTTGGAATACGTCTATTTTAATATAGCAAATGGTAAATTTTCATCAGATAATATGAAGGTTTATTTTATTGTATAATTTTATTTCAATTTAATCAGTTAAAAATTTGATGGTAATAAAATATTTTTCAAACTTGAATATTTTCCTATAGAAAAATTGTAAATCATCTTCTGAGTAAGGCATCATCTTTCGTTTTCCCAAATTTGGATTTCTATTGCTCCGTTTATCTTAATTTTGGCAAAATAGCAGCATTTTCGGTACCGTCTATCGACTTTTGATCGGATTATCGTACCACTGATATTTGTGTACCGGTTCGATTGTGTCGTCGTGCTGATCTCAACAGTATATTTATTTTGTATTTTGAGGTCCGGTGCGCAATAGAAGCGATATAGACTGTTCGTTGTAACGGTACCACAAATCGTTACCTTTTGATTTTCCCTTCGGGTTCAAATTTGAAACGGCAGCCCAAACCTTAATAATTTGCTATAACTTTTCTACTGAATCAAAGCTAACGTTGACATTGCATTTATTCCTTTTTATTATATACATATTTGCATAACAGCTGTAGCCGGTTCACTTCTTTCTCTGTTAAATCTTAGATCTCCTTTTCAAAGGAATTCTATATTATGAAATCAAACTTTCTTTATTTCCTGAAGCCACCACTTCTCTGCCTACTCTTTTCTCTCTCTTCCCTACTTAAATGTATATTTCCTGTTGCCTGTAACCCATTTTCACGCAAGCCTTCATCTCCTTTCCCCTCCTCTCTGATATGTGAAATTCCTTTTCTCTTCCCAAATCAGTAACCATGGCCGACCCAATGAACCGCCACTACACCCCTACTACAACACCACACCGGACCCCGTTTCCCTCTCACCGCCACCACCCTCCAACGAGATCATCCCCATGGCCGCACAGCCTCTGCCATGTCCTCCACCTCCATCCGTTATTGCCGATCCCGACCTTGCTCCACCAGCGAACAACCTCCATCACCGCAATCTCGTCCCCACACCACAGCCTCGCAGGCCGACCACCCCTCCGAGCCTGTTCTGTCGGCCTCCATTTTTCCCACTCGGTTCGTGCTTTTGACAAGAGAGATACCGGTATAAAGCTTATATATTTATATGGTACGATCTTGTTCTCACTATTTTGCCTGTAAATTTGTATAGTTGGGTTTCATATATATTATAAACTGAGTTTACATTGATTTATTGTTCTGAATATTTTTTGTTGTTGTATATTTATATTTGTTCATATATGGTTCTGTTTGTTAAAGATATAATACTGTTTTATATTAAATATACACGTTACTTTATATTTATAGGTTGTTTTGTAACTTACTTTGGTCAGTTTATATCGTGCTTTATAAGTATAAGTTGGTTCGGCTTCCAAATGAATATGTGCGTTAGGTATAATACTGTTTTAAATATTATATTTGTAACTTTATGATAGAATCTGTTGTTATAAAATTTGAGATGTTGATTTAGTCTAGTGTTTGTTTTGTGTAAAGTGGTCAGTCTACATATTTATAATAAGTATATATCTATTGGTACTTCAGTCTGCATGTTTCATATAGATTGATATTAGTTTATTTTAAAATTTGTATATATATCTTTTAAATATAAATTGATTTCAACATATAGTATGTACGAAGGTAAATATGTGAAAATAGTATGTTTCTGGTTATATATAAAGTTATGAATTGTCAGTGTATACCATAAAAGTTGTTTAATGTATAGTGGTATTGTTAGATATATAACCGCTTACTTTAAAGTTTTATAACGGTTTTGTTATATTGAAAGTATATATATTAAGTTATATATGAGTTGGTAAGTAACTGCAGTATGTATACATATATAGAGATATCGATATTTTAGTTAAATTTGTGTTAGACATTTCAAGTTTATAAATGCACACATCTGGTACATATTTGAGATGTACGTGCTGAAATTTTCTTTCTTATATAAGTTAATTTACACATATATTTTATATTCATCTACCTATGCATGAGGACTTTTCCTGGGTTCGAATATAGATAAGGTGGTTGGTTTATACATAAATTATGTAAGTTATATATTGGGTTTTGTGCTTGCATTAAAAGTGGTATCTGTTGCTTTAGTTTACAAAGTTATCTGTATGTATATTTGAAAGTTACACTGGTACATATTTATGTGTTATAGCACGTGTTGCGTTAGATTTTATTAAAGAAGAAGATATTTGTATTCTAGTATATTTGTGTAATCTGGGTTTTTAATTTTGATTTTTGAATTATATATATATATATATATATATATATATAAGTTCACTTATACCAATTATCTTCATCGATCCAGTTCTGATTTGTTCTACCTATTCTTACTATCAGCTTGCCCGTCAAATTCGTGCCCACTTCACTTTGCTTTGAAATTCGTAGCTTGCTCTGTTGTCAAATACCCTAGCCTCGAAAGGTGAGCAATCACTCACGATTAACATTCTTGTATTTATTAAATTTGATTTCAATTGAAACGACAATTGAAATATGATGCTGTAGTTATTTAAATTGTTATATATGCTATTATCTGTATATGTTCACCTGTGACATCTGACACCAGTATCTAGTATTTATATGCCTGTTATTACTATTATCTGTATATGTTCACCTATGACATCTGGCACCAGTATCTGTTATTTATATTGATGATATATGCCTGTTGTTATATTTTATATTATCTGTTATCACTCTGCAAGTTCCCTGTTAGTATAGAATTCACTATGGGTTGAAATGATACATACCCGAACGGACTTTAGAATAGGAGAAAATCGTTATGGGTTGAAATGATAAATCCAAGCGATTTTCATTTGAATTGAAATTGGGATTACGGGTCGAAATGATATCTACCCGTATATATTTAAATTTCGGAATGAAATGATAAATATCCGTATCACTTAACCATATGATAAATATATATACAAACACCGTTGGTCCATATATATATATATATAAATATTTTGAAATTGAATTCTATGGTTTGGGAAAGAAATATTTGGTTTTAACAAATGTTGATTTTTAAAAATTTATATACAAATGGTAATGATATATATAGATTTAATAATGATATTTAATTTAATTAAGATGGATTTAATACATATAATATGTTAAGTATAAAATTTATATTTCAAAATAGAATTTGGTAAAAATTTGAATAAGTTAAGGTTGGGAAGATAATTTGAATTTAGTAAAGAATTTTATTTAATTAAACCAATTTAAAACTTATTGGAATTGGGATTTAAGATATGATTTATAACTTGAGTTTGATTTAAATAATTTAATGAATATTTCTTGTTTAAATAATTTTAAGGAAATATTTAGTAGAAAATGAAATATAAGGCTAGTTAAACGATATTGAATTTATTAAGTGAATATTCCCTGATTAAATAATAATAATAATAAAGTTAAATCAAGATCTATATGAAACTGTTAATTTGAACTTTAAAAATGTTGAATATTAAAGCTTTGAAATATATTGAAAATTTAAATGGTATCTTTAGAACTGAATTGAATTGATGAATTGAGCTTTGAATAAATTTGAATTTGGAATTTGAGTTAATTTAAATCGATTTGTGAGACTTGAGGAAATTATAAATACTTTACTTTATAAATTATTTAACCTATATATATACTATTTGTAAAATAGATATATTTGAAATGAAATGATATTTGGGTTTTGAAGTACAAATTTAATTGAAATGACAACGGTGTTATAGTGTATATTTCTACCTTGTAGATAGTTCCACGGATCCTTAGAGGATGGTTATCCCAAACATCCTTTAAGTTACTTGTATTTCAGTTGATATTCACTTGAGTTGGATTTATTGATATAAGAATGTTAATCCTGACTCGAGTGTTTTGTGTTTTGCTTTACGCTCGGGTCAGACCGAGTGAAACAGCATTTGAGACTCACCCTTGGAGTTTGGAGCTTCCTTTGGAGATCCAACTATCGCCTCAGCTTTCAGCTCTTCCAGTTGATTTGTTCAGAGAAGTCATTTGTTGTACTGGAGACTTCACTGTATTTGAGATATTCTGTTGTATTTTATTTCTAACTCTGATGTTTATATAGTAGCTTCATGAACTACTATTTTATCTATTCCGCTGCGTATTATTGTATTACTCTATGTCTGTGATTCTGTGATTGATTTATTTACTGCATATGCTGAGTTTTGCCAAATTTAAATTAACAATCTGATATTTTGAATTATTCAAGTCAGGCATGTGTGGATTTATTGTCGATTTGAATGGTCCAAAATGTCGGGTCGTTACAGTTATAGTCTGATATATATATATTGTTTATAAAGATAACCTGCATAGAGCTATTTACAGTCTGATTTTTTATATATTAGTTTATATAAAATCTGTTGGGTTAATGTATAAGTTGATAATAGTCTATATATATAAAAGCTGCTATGTTTTCTTTTGTTTTATATTTTACAGTTTTATATATATGTAATATACATATATTTTGAGAAAAAAAAGATAGGTGTTTAAAGCTTGTATCAGAGAATACATGTTTCAGGTTACGTAATACATTATGGGCTACATACAAAAACTTACGTAATACAGAATACATGTCTAATCTATATACAAAAACTTGCGTTAAAGGTTTTTGTAACAACTAATACACACACACACACATGTTATGCAAGTTATATATGTGCTAGTTTATATATATATAAAGCTTACGTAATACATTAGTTTGTATATATATAGAATACATGTTTTGTTTTATATTCATGTTAAAATCCTGAAAGGTATGCATGCATATGATAGGTTTATCTATTTTAAATTTATGATTTTGAAGTGGATTTTGTAGTGATCCTTAAAACATATGTAAGTATTATGTTTACATGGAAACTTTGGGTTTACAGTATATTATTTTATATAAATATAAATAAAGGCTTGTATCAGAGAATTGGATTGTCCAGGCTCCACTATTTCAGGTTACATATATTGATTTTAAGCAAAGTATGACATAGCTATCTTGATTTTAATTTACATAATTTTTAAATTAAAATTTTGATTTTAATAATAATATGACGTTTGTTTGGATGTGTGTTTAAATGGAATTTTTTATTTTAAACATTCTTATAGATATATATACACATTCTGTTTGAAGTTGTATATCTGTAGGGTTATTATATAATCTAAGTTTGCATATCAAAGAATCTATTTGATTTTTATATATATTTTTAATATGAGTTAAATAATATATATATAGCTATATATAGAAAACGTTTAGGGATTTATATCAATTTATGTTAACTAGGTCTATACGTTTGTAATGGTTTTTTTAAAATATTATATCTATATATAACTATCCATTTTCATCGAATTCTAGATCGTGCTGTTTTGTCCCACGCTGCCCGGATTCATTCAACATCAGTTTTCTAGCTCTGTCAATTTCCCGTGCTTATCTGTGTCTGTTGATTCTCATTATTCCATTGTTCTCTAGCCTCGAAAGGCGAGCAATCACTCACGATTAACATTCTTATATTTAATAAATTTAATTAAAATTGAGATAACAATTGAAATATGTTGTCAAATTTGAATTGTTAAATTATTTATTTGTTAAATATATGCCATTATCTAAAATTGTTCATCTATGACATATGACACTATGACCTGTTAATTGTATATTTAAATTTGTTAACTGTGATATATGCTCATCATTGATATGTTATGTTATTTTATTTTATTATTCTCACTCTGCAAGTTCCCTGTTAGTTTAGAAATTCCCTATGGGTTTAAATGATACATACCCGAATGATCTTATAGATTAAGGGAATATCGTTATGGGTTGAAATGATAAACCCAAGCGATTTTCATTGATTTGAAGTTTTGGGACTGCGGGTTGAAATGATATATACCCATAAAATATTAAATTGCGGATTGAAATGATAAATATCCGTATCATTTGACCATAGGATAGAAAATTATATACGGACACCGTTGGTCTGTTTTGAAAAATGATTTTTATAGTTTTGGAAGGAAATATATGGATTTTATTAAATATTAATTTTTAAATATAATGAAAAGATATTTTATTTTGTAAAATTAGATTTTTCATTTCTATGTTTGGAAATTTTAAATTTACAAGTTAGTTTGAAAATATAACTTTAAAAAAAATTACATATAAAAATTTATTATATATAAAATAAGATTTAAAATAGATTTATTAACAAGATTTAATTTGTGACGCCCCACCTCTATACCCACGCTAACCAAGAACACTACGGTGTAGTGCTGTCAATTAGCACGGAGGATAAGGCTGTTGAGGAGCGACCATCCATGTAACTTCTTTGCGCGAGCACCGATATGTCAGATAGAATAGAATGCATATCTTTTAAGGAGGAAATCCGACATACCGATACAAACACAAAGCTATCACACAGTGGCTATATGTGATCTTCGGAAACAAATATAGAAATAAACGTAACACAAATCAGTCACAGACAATTCATATCACAAAGGCGGAAAGAGATATGAATATAACACATGAAAGTGTACATCAGAGTGGTGGTCAAATAAGATCCACAATAACACAAGTGAATAGATACAAGTGCAAGATAATAGAATATGTATACATCAAGGAGTCTAATCTCAAATGTATACAAACAAAAACTACTAAACTAGAGTAGTTAGCCAAAAGTCAGAAGATGGCTCCAGATAAGAAGTCATGAGGAAGCACCTGTAAAATCTCAGTCTGACCCGAGTATTATTTAAGAAGAAAATAATAAACGGATCAGTCTAGCAATAATTATCAGATAAAATGATACAGAACAAGAGATATGGCATAAACATATAAGATATCCATAAAAGCATACTACTGCAAGTATGAAAATGATAATCAACAAGAGATTAATCAATATCACAAGAATCTTCTCAAAGATTAAAAGAATGTCATATTCTTAATTTAATTCACCAAGCCATAATAAAATGACATACTCATCAATGTCAATGGTAAAAGCTGGTGAAACATAAAATCCAGAAATCTCAAGAAAAGAGGATGACCAATCCCATAAACTGAACATCGACGCACCTAGAAAGATATGCCCCATGTAAAGTCTAGCATCGTTACACCTAGAAAGATGCACCCAATGCAAAGTCGAACATCGACGCACCTAGAAAGATACGACCCATGCTCTAGCATTGACGCACCTAGAAAGATACGCCCCATGCATAAATAAACATCGACGCAACTAGAAAGATACGCCCCATGTAATGTCTAACATCGATGCACCTAGAAAGATACACCCCATGGAAAGTCTAACATCGATGCACCTAAAAAGATACACCCCATGAAAAGTCTAACATCGATGCACCTAAAAAGATACACCCCATGAAAAGTCTAACATCGATGCACCTAAAAAGATACACCCCATGAAAAGTCGAACATCGACGCACCTAAAAAGATACATCCCATGAAAAGTCGAACATCGACGCACCTAGAAAGATACGACCCATGCATAGATGAACATCGACGCACCTAAATAGATACGCCCCATGCCCCGACTTATTGAGCCGAATTGCTCCACGAAGTAAATAAACATCGACGCACCTAAATAGGTATGACCCATGCGAGAAATAAACATCGACGCACCTAAATAGATACGACCCATGTGAGAAGTAAACATCGACGCACCTAAATAGATACGACTCATGCTCTAAACCATAAAATGATCGTCATCGATCATAAAGAGTTTCAATATGTGTGAATCGAAATCACACCAATGAGGCATAGACTAACCTTGAAGATAAAGAGATATGTGTGAATCGAAATCACACAAATGGTGTCTAGTCTAACCTCGCAAACAAAGAGACATAGCGCAATCGCTAGTCTAAATCACAAGAATGATCATCGTGATCATAAGGAAGTGTCGATTACACTAAGCTAGTAAATATAAGAGTTTAGCTTCATGTCCCATAACCACTTGCTTAACTCAAATATTTACGAACATATTGTAGATCTGCACTAGGAAATTGTCACAAGAGTTTCAATCGAACAAGTCCATCAATTAACCGACGAAGTAAACGCAAGCGTTTCATACCACTTGTTTTGCTAAGCCGTTTAATTATATTTTCTCATACGAATGAGGTAAAGGTTTGTATATACTAATAAATTGGAAAACAGTTTTATAAACGAGTTTGATATTGAAAATCGAATTGAAATCGTTTTAATGAAAGAGTTTTGATATTTAATACTAGTATAGGAAACCTTTATATTTTGAAGTGACAAATCATAGAAGTGATTGTAGAAACAATCAATCATAAAAATTCACGTTCGAAGACGTGAGTAAAGTTCAAAGAAATCAATTCCCAAAACCATCAAAGTAAGGAGTTCTGTTGAACGCTTTCCAGATAAGATTGCCTACGCAGAGTAATACGGGGTTCGACCTAAGGTCATACGACCTAACAGTTGCGAGCTAGCGGAGTTGGCATGGCCGAGCGACTTAGTAGGAGCAGCGACCTACGACTTAACGATTTAAAAGCCAACGACCTAGGACTTAAGAGCTAACGACCTAGGACTTAAGCTCTAATACGAGCTACGAGCTAAGGTCTTTACGACCTAACAGTCAAAAGGTCCTACGACCTAACTGGGGAACAAGGCCATGCGACCTAAAGTGCCACGCGACCTACGACTTAAGGCCTGAAACGATCTAGTGGAGTTAGGTCGAGGACGACCTACGACTTAAGCCAGGGCGAGCGAGCTAACTGCAAACGACTTAAGCCTTTAACTCGTGAACGACTTATGCCTTTAACTCGTGAACGACTTATGCCTTTAACTCGTGAACGACTTATGCCTTTAGCTCGTGAACGACTTATGCCTTTAGCTCATGAACGACTTATGCCTTTAGCTCGTGAACGACTTAACATTTTGCCTGGAGATTATAGTTCGGCAACGACCTACGACTTAAGGGCCAGAACGAGCTAAAAATGGCCAGAACGACCTAGTAGCAGTTTTTTCACCAAAATCACTAAATTTTGGAGTTTTTCGCCAATCCAATCCAAACCAAATGCAGATATTCATACAAATGCAATAGAGGATCATTCCCAAAAGTCCAAGATAGATATAGGCAAGATGTGAGATCAAAAATCTCACCTTTTCACGGAATTTGATGAAGATGAAGCTCAGGGGCAAAGCAAAGATCAACCACAAGCTTGAATCAATGTCTTCACTTTGAATTTGGAGTTAGATGTTGAATTTGCTAAAGAACTTGAGCTTGGAATTTTAATTTCCTACTCCCTCCACCATTTTTGCTAAAGCTTCAAAGTTGATGCAAGTAGATGAAGTGATGAAGAGAAGGAAGGGGTTGGGCTGAGTTAGAAGAGGTGCAGCCCAAACCAAAAGCCCAACACAAAAAGTGACGAAAATTTCACTATCTCCAAACATATCGAAGTTTACACTCAAAAAGATCGCAAACGTCATTTTGAACTCAATGGGGGTGGTCTCGAGTCCTAATTTGACCGTATGCAAAAAGTAGCTTTTCGGACTAACATCCGACTAACGATAAAATATTTAAATATAAAATCGATAAATATGCGGGTTGTTACAGACTCCCCTCCTTAAAGAAATTGCGTCCTCGCAATAAGTAAGATGGAAATAAAAGAGTAACAACCATAAAAGCATATCAATACCAAAGAAAATTTGAAATGAGAAGTTCACCAAAAAGAGCATGAAAGAGAAAACCCGGACGAGTTCGCTCGACGAATTCTCTAGATTTCCCAAGAGCAATCCTTGGGATTTGAGAACCATAGATCTTTCACAAGAAGAACATCTTTATTTCGAAGGCGCTCAACCTCCGAAGCAATGATGCGAATAAAATGTTGCTCAAAAGTCAAATAGGCGAAACTTCAATTTCCACAATAACACCGAGCTCAAGAATAAAATTGGAATCCCTAAGGCATTTCCGTAGTTGGAAGACGTGGAAAACGTCATGAATAACACAAAATTGAGCCGGTGGAACGGCGTAGCACAAAAAGCGATACGCCTAAGAAACTGGAAACCCGAACAACTCCGAACACCGACGTAGTACAAAAACGGTACGTCCAATGAATCGAAGGCCATAAAAGAACATCGGACGCAAGTCCATAAAATAAATGAGATAAAACTCCATAAAAATGAAGTATGTCAAAACGTCCGATGAACTTGATAAAAAGATTATTCCTTTCGGACATCATCAAAGAATCAACCACTTGTTGCATACGAATAATCGTATTGGCAACACGATTTCCCTTCCGGGAATAAAAGGAATATCAAAATCATAAGATGCAAGAAACTCAAGCCAATATTAATTTCCTTATGAGAAAATAAATATTCCAAGGATTTATGATCGAGGTGGAGAACAAATTTCTCCCCCAAAAATGATGGTGCCAAACTCTAAAAGCGAAAACAATAGTTGCGAGCACTAGATCATGAGTGGCATACCTAGTCTCGATAGGCTATACTTATTTAGAAGCAAAAGAAAGAGAACGACATCCAAACCAATACAATTAGCATTGGTACAAAAGATAAAGTCTTGGTTCCCATCGGGAATCACAAGAATAAAAGTAGCGGAAAAGGATTCTTTCAAATAATCTTCTTTCCTGAAAAGCTAAAACTTTCCAAAAATTACAAATATTCTTTAGGTAATAATCTTTCTAGAGAAATTTACATTTTACTGTGTCTGATTGTCTCATCAAAGCGTTTAGGAAATTCCTATCGATAACGTTGATCAAGCGCATCGACCAAAATTCTTAAAGCATTCAATGGGCAATATAATCACAAAATCATCTTCAAGATAATAAACATGTTTCTTAAAAACTCTTAAGAATATTCTTTGTTTGCTTAAAGAATAAAAATCCAATTTTACTTATAAATAAATCTTATGAAAAAGATTTGCAAAATTTTAAATTGCTATTTTCATCCAAAATCAAAGAATGGAGTCATCGAGATCGTAGAATACTCGATTCATCAAACGGATGAAATAGTTTGACGAACTGAATGACATGATAAGTCATTCATAAGTTTCATAACGAGTGCGGAATGCTGTAAATGAAATGCTAACTCCCGCAACTCGTAGCAAATGAAAATTGGTGGCAAGGTCGAGCTAAAAAGAGACCTTATCACCACTCAAAAGATTGCTTAGGTGATAATCCTAAGATAAAGTCAAAAATACCGGAAAATTCTCAAACTACATGAATGAGAGAAATGACGCCTTCCTCATCATGTGAGCTTAAAGAATAAAATGATGCCATCAAATTGGGATCAAAATCTCAAAGGAAAAAAAAACAGAAATCTGCTTAACAGATTGAAAATGTCGAAGATGAATAGTCCTCACGGGACAAAGGATATGGCTTCATAACAATTAAGTCAATCCTTACAAAAATCAATTCCGAAGCATAAATAAAAATCGGTTCGGAAAGAAAAATCACATAAAATAATTTCGACATTAATAAAAAAAACAAATTGAGTGTTGCGGATCCACCAATCCGGATTCGCAATCCTCAAAGAAGTCATAAGCCAAGAAATGTTTAGAGAAAAAGAATCGCAAAGTTCTTTTGATATAAAAATAATGAGATGAAACCCATATCAAAAAGAACTCGAATAAGATAATCACAAAATAAATGTCATCAAGGATAGAATGGATACCTTGACCAAGAGAAGTGCTAGAAGAGGCCTGCACAACCTTTAGCTCTCCCTCCTTCTTGCTTGAAGTATGGGACACGCAGTTATATGATGACTCAAACTTTTGCAATAGCAACAATAGAGGGGTTGCGGACACTCCTTTGCATAGTGGTCCATAGAATCACAATTGTAGCATCGTCCACGACTAGTGGTAGGAGTCTTTGCTACCGGAATTTGTTGCTTCCCTTTCTTGTCGGGATTGGGATTGGGATTGGGGTCTTTAAACTTAATAGCCCTTTTCATGTTGTTGTTGAAGTTTTGTTTAGCACTCACAACTTCAACATTACTCTCTCTATCGGCCTCTTCAAGACGAAGAGCGATATCGATAAGCTGATCAAATGAAACCTCGAGTTTCAGGAGTAATGGCTTCTTAAGATTCTTATTCAAGCCATAGACAAATCTCTGGTTCTTCTTCAACGGGGTGTTGATGTATTCAACCCCATATTTGGACAGAGATTCGAAAGATGCAACGTAATCCGTCACAGAAGATTCACCTTGAACAAGGTCGATAAAACGCCGGGCCAAAGTTACTTTTTCAGCCTCCGTCACAATTTCAATTCGAATCTGTCCCGGAATTTCCCCCAAGTGAGATCCGCTTCAATGGTTTCAGAAATAAGAAGCTCATACCAATCTAATGCTCTTTCTTGGAGCATGCTAGAGGCCACTTGGACTCGGTGGAGATCAATAAGATTCATGCGAGAGAAGATGCGATCGCATGTTTTGAGCCAAGCTTGAATTTCAATAACACTCTCGGATCCCCGGAATGGCCTTCCACCCAAATCGGTATAATCTCTACACAAGCGTGCAAAACCGGATCGAGGATGAGTAGGCTCTGGAATGGGTCCGATAGCTTGAGCATTCTTAACAAGATCTAGAAGCTGCTGGGCAGACATAAATACTCCCTCCTGAGGAGTAGCACTGGATTGACCGACGTTGGTACGGCCAGATCTAACCATTTCTCTTCTTTAAGAAAGAAAGAAGAAGAAAAAGTTATTCTCGGAATGAATATCAAACAATCATGATTGATAAAACAAGGAATCATAAAAGAAAATAGGATAGAACGGGTCCAATTGACTCGAATAAAATCCTAAGGCACGACTCCTAAGAAAGACTTAGGACAATGATCCTTGTTAGATTATTCTACATTGTTCCGAAGTTTGGCTCTGATACCAAGCTGTGACGCCCCACCTCTATACCCACGCTAACCAAGAACACTACGGTGTAGTGCTGTCAATTAGCACGGAGGATAAGGCTGTTGAGGAGCGACCATCCGTGTAACTTCTTTGCGCGAGCACCGATATGTCAGATAGAATAGAATGCATATCTTTTAAGGAGGAAATCCGACATACCGATACAAACACAAAGCTATCACACAGTGGCTATATATGATCTTCGGAAACAAATATAGAAATAAATGTAACACAAATCAGTCACAGACAATTCATATCACAAAAGCGGAAAGAGATATGAATATAACACATGAAAGTGTACATCAGAGTGGTGGTCAAATAAGATCCACAATAACACAAGTGAATAGATACAAGTGCAAGATAATAGAATATGTATACATCAAGGAGTCTAATCTCAAATGTATACAAACAAAAACTACTAAACTAGAGTAGTTAGCCAAAAGTCAGAAGATGGCTCCAGATAAGAAGTCATGAGGAAGCACCTGTAAAATCTCAGTCTGACCCGAGTATTATTTAAGAAGAAAATAATAAACGGATCAGTCTAGCAATAATTATCAGATAAAATGATACAGAACAAGAGATATGGCATAAACATATAAGATATCCATAAAAGCATACTACTGCAAGTATGAAAATGATAATCAACAAGAGATTAATCAATATCACAAGAATCTTCTCAAAGATTAAAAGAATGTCATATTCTTAATTTAATTCACCAAGCCATAATAAAATGACATACTCATCAATGTCAATGGTAAAAGCTGGTGAAACATAAAATCCAGAAATCTCAAGAAAAGAGGATGACCAATCCCATAAACTGAACATCGACGCACCTAGAAAGATATGCCCCATGTAAAGTCTAGCATCGTTACACCTAGAAAGATGCACCTAATGCAAAGTCGAACATCGATGCACCTAGAAAGATACGACCCATGCTCTAGCATTGACTCACCTAGAAAGATACGCCCCATGCATAAATAAACATCGACGCAACTAGAAAGATACGCCCCATGTAATGTCTAACATCGATGCACCTAGAAAGATACACCCCTTGGAAAGTCTAACATCTATGCACCTAAAAAGATACACCCCATGAAAAGTCTAACATCGATGCACCTAAAAAGATACACCCCATGAAAAGTCTAACTTCGATGCACCTAAAAAGATACACCCCATGAAAAGTCGAACATCGACGCACCTAAAAAGATACATCCCATGAAAAGTCGAACATCGACGCACCTAGAAAGATACGACCCATGCATAGATGAACATCGACGCACCTAAATAGATACGCCCCATGCCCCGACTTATTGAGCCGAATTGCTCCACGAAGTAAATAAACATTGACGCACCTAAATAGGTACGACCCATGCGAGAAATAAACATCGACGCACCTAAATAGATACGACCCATGTGAGAAGTAAACATCGACGCACCTAAATAGATACGACCCATGCTCTAAACCATAAAATGATCGTCATCGATCATAAAGAGTTTCAATATGTGTGAATCGAAATCACACCAATGAGGCATATACTAACCTTGAAGATAAAGAGATATGTGTGAATCGAAATCACACAAATGGTGTCTAGTCTAACCTCGCAAACAAAGAGACATAGCGCAATCGCTAGTCTAAATCACAAGAATGATCATCGTGATCATAAGGAAGTGTCGATTACACTAAGCTAGTAAATATAAGAGTTTAGCTTCATGTCCCATAACCACTTGCTTAACTCAAATATTTACGAACATATTGTAGATCTGCACTAGGAAATTGTCACAAGAGTTTCAATCGAACAAGTCCATCAATTAACCGACGAAGTAAACGCAAGCGTTTCATACCACTTGTTTTGCTAAGCCGTTTAATTATATTTTCTCATACGAATGAGGTAAAGGTTTGTATATACTAATAAATTGGAAAACAGTTTTATAAACGAGTTTGATATTGAAAATCGAATTGAAATCGTTTTAATGAAAGAGTTTTGATATTTAATACTAGTATAGGAAACCTTTATATTTTGAAGTGACAAATCATAGAAGTGATTGTAGAAACAATCAATCATAAAAATTCACGTTCGAAGACGTGAGTAAAGTTCAAAGAAATCAATTCCCAAAACCATCAAAGTAAGGAGTTCTGTTGAACGCTTTCCAGATAAGATTGCCTACGCAAAGTAATACGGGGTTCGACCTAAGGTCATACGACCTAACAGTTGCGAGCTAGCGGAGTTGGCATGGCCGAGCGACTTAGTAGGAGCAGCGACCTACGACTTAACGATTTAAAAGCCAACGACCTAGGACTTAAGAGCTAACGACCTAGGACTTAAGCTCTAATACGAGCTACGAGCTAAGGTCTTTACGACCTAACAGTCAAAAGGTCCTACGACCTAACTGGGGAACAAGGCCATGCGACCTAAAGTGCCACGCGACCTACGACTTAAGGCCTGAAACGACCTAGTGGAGTTAGGTCGAGGACGACCTACGACTTAAGCCAGGGCGAGCGAGCTAACTGCAAACGACTTAAGCCTTTAACTCGTGAACGACTTATGCCTTTAACTCGTGAACGACTTATGCCTTTAACTCGTGAACGACTTATGCCTTTAGCTCGTGAACGACTTATGCCTTTAGCTCGTGAACGACTTAACATTTTGCCTGGAGATTATAGGTCGGCAACGACCTACGACTTAAGGGCCAGAACGAGCTAAAAATGGCCAGAACGACCTAGTAGCAGTTTTTTTCACCAAAATCACTAAATTTTGGAGTTTTTCGCCAATCCAATCCAAACCAAATGCAGATATTCATACAAATGCAATAGAGGATCATTCCCAACAGTCCAAGATAGATATAGGCAAGATGTGAGATCAAAAATCTCACCTTTTCACGGAATTTGATGAAGATGAAGCTCGGGGGCAAAGCAAAGATCAACCACAAGCTTGAATCAATGTCTTCACTTTGAATTTGGAGTTAGATGTTGAATTTGCTAAAGAACTTGAGCTTGGAATTTTAATTTCCTACTCCCTCCACCATTTTTGCTAAAGCTTCAAAGTTGATGCAAGTAGATGAAGTGATGAAGAGAAGGAAGGGGTTGGGCTGAGTTAGAAGAGGTACAGCCCAAACCAAAAGCCCAACACAAAAAGTGACGAAAATTTCACTATCTCCAAACATATCGAAGTTTACACTCAAAAAGATCGCAAACGTCATTTTGAACTCAATGGGGGTGGTCTCGAGTCCTAATTTGACCGTATGCAAAAAGTAGCTTTTCGGACTAACATCCGACTAACGATAAAATATTTAAATATAAAATCGATAAATATGCGGGTTGTTACATAATTTAATATAACTTATTTAAATAAAATTTAATTTAATTAGTATAGATATGATATGTTTAAATATTTATTTAAAATTTTACATTAATATTTTAAATAGATTTTTGTAATGACTTTAAATAAATAGAGGTTGGAAAATAAAGAAAAATTTATTTGAAATTTAAATTGGTTAATAATTGAATTTAAATAAGAATTTGTTTGAACTTATTAATTTTGAGATTTGAAAGGTATGATTTATAACTTGATTTGATGAAAAGTGATCAAATGAATATTCTCAACTTTAAATAAAATTGAGACTGAATATTTAATATTGATTTAAATTTATAAATTGAGATTTTATTTAATTGTTATTAAATTGATTAAGAGAATATTTCAAAACTAAATAATAGTAAAGTAAAGGTTGAAATATAAATGAAACTTATATTGAAATGTTTTAATATTTAAACTTTGAATCTTATTGGAATTGAAGAGATAATTCAAAACTGGATTTGAAATTGATAAGGATTGAAATAGTTTATTTGGAATTTTAATTGAACCTTAACCTTTTAAAATTGAAAGTGTTATGATTTCAAAAGTGTTATGATTTCCAAAGTGTTATGATTTCAAGAGAGTTATGATTTCAAAAGTGTTATGATTTCGAAGTGTTATAAATTTGAAAGTGTTACGATTCTCGAATTGAATATTATTTAAAGTGAATAATGATATCGAATTGATATGGCTTTGAAATGAATATTATATTTTGATATGAAGTATGAACTACTTGAAACGAAATGACCACGGTGTGAAATAAGCGTTTAGTTGTTAAAGAGACCGGGATCAGATATTATCATACTCTCTGCCAATACCGAAAACCACTTTAACAACTGTGTACGTGGTGGAGATTCCAGAACGAAGTAGGATGGTTGGCGACGATTCTATATGGTATTTACGTAGCCCTGACTCCCGTGAGTCAGCTTTGTGGCTAAAACAGGAGCCATGCCGGGCTAAGTGAGGTCGTTCCTCCTATTAGACACATTTCTTCGATACCATTCTATTACTTTGTGATTTGATTGGGTGCACCTTTGATTATGGAGTGTGGCACGAGGTGGGCGGTAGTAGCTGCATGCGTTACAACCAGTCCGGATCCACAAACGATATATCTACCCTGGCATTGCCTCGTGTGCCTTATCACATGCCCTATCGCGCCTTCTACGAGTTTGGTTTGTACCATACCTATGGAGTGCCCTCCGATAGCCTCCAGTTTACGGAGGAGTTACGGTACTGTATAGACTATGGGAATATATCAAATGTGTTAAGGGGGATATGGGTAACGCCTTAATGCTATTTTAATAGTTTACTTTACTATAGACATATTATAATAGCGTATATTACTACATAGTAGATAGTTCCATGGATCCTTAAAGGATGGAAATCCCAAACATCCTTTAAGTTACTTGATTTCTGTTGACATTTTACTTGAGTTGAATTTATTAATATAATAATGTTAATCCTGACTCGAGTGTTTTGTGTTTTGCTTTATGCTCGGGTTAGACTGAGTGACACAGCATTTGAGACTCACCTTTGGAGATTGGATCTTTGTTTGAAGATCTATCTATCCAGCTTTCAGTTATTTCAGTTTATTCCAGTTGATTCTGTTCTGTCTTGTCAGTTACTTATGTATTAGAGATTCATTTGTATTTGAGATTCTGTTGCATTTTGTTTTAGACTCTGATGTTTATAGTAGCTTCATGAACTACTATTTATCTATTCCGCTGCTTATTGTTGTAATACTTTGTGTCTGTGATTCTGTGATTTATTTATTTACTGTTTATGCTGAGTTTTGCCAGATATAAATTAACAATCTGACATTTTGAGCAATTCAAATCTGACATCTGTGGATGCGAATGGTTCGAAATACCGAGTCGTTACAAAATTAAAAAGGAATTTTTGAGGATTTTATATATCATATTTTGAAATCCTAAAATCCCTAAGGCATATTCAAATCTAAAGAAATACACTAAACAATTGCTGAAAAGAAATACTAAGGTTTCCACTCGTTGATTAGCCTTAGCTTTACTCAAATGGATTCGCAGCCTTCCGATCTCTTCCAGAATTTCTCTCTTTTGATACACACACACACACACAATATGGAAGAGATTTATATATTTATTAGATTCAGTACAATTGGAGAAGAATAGGGTAAGAATAGTTTGGAGGAAGAAATAATTTAAATCCTTACCTGAATTTTCTACAAAGTTTCTGAATCTTATTAAAGAGATAGAAATGACAGAGTTTCGTCGTATTCCCCAAAATAATATGAATAAAATGGAGAGGATATGGTCCTATTTATAGGAGTTGAAATGCACTAGAACCGTATGATGGAAGTAGGCAGGAAAAAGGTAAATCTGGAGTGCACAACCGAATCGAACATAGCATAAAACCCTAGCCGCCACTAGCAACTTTCATTGCCAAGCGGTCGACCGCCCTTGGACGACTGGTTGATCGCTACGGTCGACCGGTTGACCTATTCAGGTCGACCGCTATCTTATTTAGGGGCATTGATTTTTCTTTCCGTTGCCAAATAATTTTATTCCCTAATTAACTTTTTTATAACATTAAGCTTTAATTAATCGTTTATTTAGCCTCCAAGTTAATTTTTGAAATTTAAATCTTAAATTTGATTTCTTATTTGAATTAAAATTCAAACTAAATTAACTTAAATATGAGAACTTCAAATGCTCATAACTTCTTTGTGTGAGCTCCGTTTTCGACATATTATATATGGAAATAGATCAGAAGTTCGCCACGAATGCAACGTAACAACTTTCATGGTAAAATTCCTACTTTTATAAAATTCCCATATCCAACCCTTATTATATTTAATTTAATTTACTTTATTTATTTATGGTTCATTTTACGGGGTGTTACATTCGTGCCGAAATCTTCCAGAAGCCGAACAACGTAACTCACAATACATCCATGTTATACAACCAAGTTCTCTGCACAACCATCTACTCAAGCATTCGTGCAATGTGATTATGTACTTCAGACATGCCAAAATGAGCTCAATCCTAGCGCGAGTGTGTAATCATGGCATGTAAGTATGTACACAAATATCCTAAACATGCATAAAAAGTTCTATATGAATGTAAAGTGATTGTGAAAAAAGCGTAACAACCATCTCCTACCATCCAATCTAGCAACCGTAATGCAACCAAAATCCTAATTTTGGAGGAAAAAATTACCAGTGAAAAGCTCTGGGTGAGTGTTCTTTATCTTCTCCTCGGTCTCCCATATTCTTTCTGCTAGATTGTCCCTCCATTGTACTCATACCAACTTAATTATTTTATTGCAGAATCTTCTAGTACGGTGCTCTATAATGCATGTGGTGGCATAGGGAAATAACGGTTCCATCTTAAAATCCCCTAACTGATAAGGCTCTACCCTTGTTGCGTTGTCATGAAGGTATTTCCTAAGGTGAGAAACATGGAAAACATTGTGGACCCCTACCAACTTATCATGAAGCTCCACGCGATATGCCAATTTTCCTTTTCTTTCCAGAATTCTGAATGGCCTAATAAATCTAGGTGCCAATTTTCCAGACTTGCCAAATCTAACAACTTTCCTAAGATGGGAGAATTTAACGAATATGATATCTCTAACCTCCAATTCAAGTTCTTTCCTTCTTCTATCTGCATAAGATTTCTGACGGTCTTACGCTACCTTCATCCTTTGCCTAATCAACTCTACTTTTTTCGTGGTATCGCGGATCAAATTGGGTCCAAGCAACACTTTGTCGGTGGTTTCCCACTAACAACTAGGCGATTTGCATGGCCACCCATAAAGTGCTTCAAAAGGGGCCATACCAATCGTAGTTTGATAGCTATTATTATACACAAACTCAACCAAAGGTAAATGCTACTCCCAATATCCTCCGAAATCCAAAACAAAATCTCTTAACAAGTCTTCCAAAATTCTATTCACCCTCCCTGTTTGTCCGTCGATTTGTGGGTGATATGCTGTGCTAAGGTTCAAAGAAGTTCCCAAAGCTGTCTGTAGGCTCATCTAAAATTCGCTAGTGAACAAGGGGTCTCTATCATTGACCATGCTTACTGGAATTCCATGTAGACGAAATACATCTTTAATATAAATCTGGGCAAGAGAGGCGCTAGTCCTATTTCTTCTAATTGGAATAAAATGAGCACTCTTGGTGAGTCTATAAACAACAACCCAAATAGCCTCATTGCCATTCTGACTTTTAGGCAATCCTTCTATAAAATCCACTGAAATATGCTCCCACTTCCAAGTCGGAATTTCTAAAGGTAATAATAATCCATCGGGTTTCCCTTGCTCAGCTTATATCTTTTGGCATGTCAAACACTTAGCAACAAACTCAGCTATGCTCCTTTTCATTCATTCCAAAAGAAAATTCGCTTCATGTCCTTGACATCTTATCTCCTCCAGGATGAATGGTCATCCTTAAGTGGTGACACTCCATAAGCACATCTCTCATCAAGTCATCAATCATTGGGACGCAAAGATGTCCACCCCTTCTTAAATTTCCCTTCTCATCAATTGAGTATCTCCTAGCATGGGGAAAATGCTCTCCTTTCTTATTCCAAAATCTCTACTAACTCATTTTCTTTTACTTGCTCATGCTCTATACGATCCATCAAGGCTGGTCTAACCTCCATGACTGATAAAAAACTTTGGATGGGTTCTGTTGACGGTTGAAGGTTAAAATTCGGGAGAAACTCCAACCGTCTTCATTCATATATAGCACCTAGGGTAGCATGTGTCCACCTAAGGGCGTTGGCGACTACATTCCTTTTTCCGAGGGTATATTGAATACCAAAGTTGAAGGATGCTATATACTTCATCCACCTCTACTGCCTAAGATTCAAATATTTTTGGGAAAATAGGTATTTGTGTGATTTATGACCAGTAAATAGCTCAAATCTTTTCCCCAAGTGATAATGTCTCTACATCTTCAAGGCAAAATAATGGCTTCTAATTCTAAATCCACTAAATACCTCTTCTCAAGATCTTTTACCTATCTACTGGCATAGGCAACTGCCTTCCCCTCTTGCATAAGAACTACTTCTAATCCTATGCCACATGCATTTGTTAAAACCGTAAACGGCTTGGTTCTATATGGAATAATGAGCATGGGTATGCTAGTCAATAACTCCTTAAGCTTCTCAAATGCCTTTGTGCACTTATCATCCCAAACAAAGACTGGATTCTTCTTAGTCAATCAATTAAAGGGGCTGCTATTTGTGCAAAGCATGTTGAACTTCCTATAGTAGCCTGCTAACCCTAAAAAGCTTCTAACCTCCAATGCATTACTAGGAACCTTCCATCCTTGGACAGCTTCCACTTTAGTAGGGTCGAGTGCCAATCCTTTCTCTGAAACAATATGCCCAAGGAACATAACTTCATTTTTCCAAAAGTGGCATTTAGAAAACTTAGCTTTGAGTTGGTTTCTTCTCAAGGACTCCAATACCTCCCTTAGGTGGTCCTCATGCTCCTTCTTGCCTTTGGAGAAAACCAATATATCATCAACAAACACCACAACAATTTTATTACGTTGCCCTTAAATATTCTACTCAACAAATCCATAAAGTATGCTGGGGCATTTGTCAATCCAAAAGGCATTACTTCCCACTCATAGGGTCCATCTGGCGTACGGGATGTGGTCTTCGGCTTGCTTTCCTCTGCAATCCTTAACTGATGGAATCCCGTTGCTAAGTCAAATTGTGAAAAGACTTTAGCTCCTACAAGTTGGTCGAATAATTCATCTATTCTAGGTAGAGGGTGCCTATTTTTCCTTGCTAACTTGTTCAACTCCCTATAATCGACACAAAGTCTTATAGAACCATCTACCTTAGTAGAAAAAATGATAGGGTCTCCCCACTCAAAAGTACTCCTGCAAATGAATCCTTACTTCAATAGCTGAGATTTTCTTATCCAATTCTCTTCTTTCTTTGGAGGCCATATGTCTCAAAGGCAGAGCGACGGGTCTTACATCTTTCTCCAAATCGATTCGAAACTCAATCTCTTTATGGGGTAGACCCAAGACCTCCTCGAAGACATCAAGAAATTCACAAACTACAGGTATAGATAATGGTTCTCGATCAACATATAGACTTAGTGAATATATATGGCTTAACTCAACTAAAGATTTGGGTGTACAAAGTACTTCTAGGTCACGATCTCGACGATTCTTAATCGAACTACCCTTTTTTCACAGTCAAGAATGGCTCTGTAATATGACAACCAATCTATACCTAAGATAAGTCCATACCCCTTGAAATTTAGAATGTTCGCAGTACATATGAAATCAACATCGCATATGTCTAACATTAGGTCTTTGAAAATAAGGGAAAGATTGGTCGAACCACCAATGGGATTGGAAACCTCTATTGGGCTGCTAACCATCTTGGTTTTAAGGTTTAAGGATTTTCTTACATCCCTAGCTATAAAGGAATGTGATGCCCTCGAATCAAATAGGATATGAATAGTAACCCTAGAAATAAGAGTTATACTTTCTAGTGTTGCTTTACCTTGGTCACTTGGTGGGTTACTAGCAATAAGGACAGCTTCAATAGAGTAGGCCTTTTTGCTTAGTCCTTCCTTAACCATCTTGGGACATTGATTCTTGTAATGCCCTTTCTCGTGCTAGTTAAAGCACTTTCCTTTAAAGGCTTCCTTCATCAGACTCACCCTACAATCTTTAGCTTCGTGACCCCTCTTTTGGCATCTCTTACACACCCTTACTTCCTTCTTAATCTTCCCCTTCAACTCCTTGTTGGTCCAAAAGCTCCCCTTCTTAGACCCACCTTGCTTTTGGGTTTGTGCGGACTTTTCTTTTTCCCTCTTATCTCCCTCATTAGCCACGAGCAGCATTGCCGTTTCTACCAGCATCTCATACGTGGCCACCATAGGTACTTGGGTCAACAACATTTCTCTTAGCAGGGAATTTAAGCCCTTCACGAACTTCATGGATTTTTTCATAGGTCTGTCTATCAAGTTCATTCGAATTTAGCCAATTCAGTAAACATAGCTATGTACTCCTTAAGGGTAGAGTCTCCTTGTCTCAACTGAATGAACTTCTCCAATTACAAGCTAACCTCTACTCTATACATGAATCTCATCTTGAATCGGTCCTTGAATTCATCCCAAGTGAATATCTTGTCCGGGTGCTCATTAGTCATAAAGTTCCACCAATTTAAAGCTTTTTCTCTAAGGTGCCAAGCTGCCATTCTTCTTCTTAACTGATCATCCCAACCTAGTTCTCTAAATACTTTCTCGCAGTTACCAATCCCTGCTTTAGCCTACGAATGTCCTTCAGTTCCATAGTATGTCTTTCCTCCCATATTGAGAAAGTCTTTACATAGCTTAGGAAAGTCGGTAGGGCGTGGTGTTGCATTAGCGGCGGGGGCATTGGGTGCTACCAATGCAGCTGGAGGAATATTAATTTCCCTGAGTCCTAAGATAAACCATTCGGGCATTCCATGAATGGGTGGTCTTCCATGGGTAAGGTTCCCTTATTTGAAAGAAGATTGATTATTATCCATATCAACTGTTTGTAGGTTAAACCTTTAGTGACAATTTCCTAAGATAGTATCTACATGCTAAAAGAAAAGAAAAGTTTGTCTAGTGTATGTGCGTATGTTCAAGAAGAAGGGGTATAGGTGTATATAAATATATATATAGTAAGAATTCTTTTGAAAATTCTTTTTATTTGAAAAACCTTTTTAAAATAACAAATACATCTCTTATACATATAGTTTTTCCTCGTTGATCGGGTAACCTAGAGCTTTGATACCAAATGTAACAACCCACCCCGGAACAGGCCGAAATTTCGACCCGATAAAGGCCCCTCGAAACTTTGATCCATTCTAAGGTAAGCTGTTGGTAGTAAAAATAAATGATATTGTAGAGCTATAACTAAACTTTCAGAACTCATTACAAAATATAATAGTAAAGTTTACCCATTTATTTCAAAACCATAAAAAAGTCATAACACAAAATCCCATAAAACCCATAATATAATATCCATTACAACAATTGTTTAAATCCATGGGTACACATGAAAGCAAATAATAATAAATACTGCCGTTTTCCAAGCTTCTTCAGCTTTAAGCATCGTCACCACCATCACTCCGTCCTTAACTTGTGTTGTAATAAAGAGGGAGTCAGAACAACAAGTGTCAGGTCAACAAAAACCTTTAGTCTTACCTTTTTAGTACATGGGTAGTATATTTCAAAATAAGAATATGTCTATGAACATAAAACCATTAAAATCATTTAATACTCCTTTATAAGGAAAGGAGGCGGTCCAACCACTTAATGCCTTATATTCCAGAAGTATATCTCATATCTCAATCATACGTCATAAATATCTAATAATGTAAGAGACGGTACCTAAGTCATTTAATACTTCCTAGTGGAAAATAGGCAGACCCCATCATTTAAGGCATAATTCTAGAAGCGTGCTCCTCAATGGTACTATCTAGATGACATCATATGGAATCTCATAGGCCACTTAATACTTCCTAGTGGAAAATAGGCAGACCCTGTCATTTCAGGCCTAATTCCAGAAGTGGACCCTTGTAGAGAAACCACCTAGCATAACCTATCGGCCATTTAATACTTCATCTGGGGAAAAGGCAGGTCCAACCACTTAATACCTCAAACCTCGAAGTAGGCCCTTCGACTTATGGCCCATACCTATAATGACGTCTCACATTAGTCCACTATTCGTAGGAATTGGTAGCCAAATTAGCTGGACAGATTTTCCCTACTGGATTTGAAACTAACCTCGTGTCATTAAAAATATTTATCATAAGGATATCTCACATCAATAAAAATATACACAACTGCTGGTAGCCTCAAAGTGAAGGGCAGACTTCTGTTATGCAACTCTATTGACCTCACATCCATATGACTTAGCCATAAATTAATTACTCTCTATATATACACACATATCTCATCGTTTCATAAATAAGGCCTTATAAGGGATCTTCCTTATTACGCCTTAAAATAGTAGTTAGGCATTATAAGGAACCTTCCTAATGGGGGAAAACAAATATGAATAAATGCCTAATTAACTAGGCCATATATGCAATAGTTATACGTTAATTACATTAATAGAAATAAATAAATATTCGCGCTTAATAATTTCTAACCTTACGGATTTTACGAGCCTAAACTAGCGTTTAATGTCAATTCCCTAACCAATTATTGTTACAAGTCTTTTTTCTTCAATTTCCTAAGATTTCATGGAATTGTCCAAAACGGGGAATAAATATTCATAATCAAAACTATAATAACAGACTTGTAAATAAAATAGAAACTCAATTTATTACACCAATTAAATGGAATATCTTAAACAATAAGAATTGCAATCTGAATCTCATATTCTATTCAACTCCTCTTTTTACAAAGAAATAGATATCAATAAGTTGTGTAAACTATGAATAAAATTCGTAATCTAAACCCATTATTTTATTGAAGGATCACAATTTAACAGAAAGAAGGAGAAGTGGACTAGACTATGAAATTATCATAAATTGCATAACGAAACAAATTCCATCAAATTAATGTAAATAATTGGAATCTCAGCATACAATTGAAATATCGAATTAAAAAGGAATTTTTGGGGATTTTATCTATCATATTTTCGAAATCTCAGAAACCCTAAGGCATATTCAAATCTAAAGAAATACACTAAATGATTGTTGAAAAGAAATATTATGGTTTCCACTCACTGATTATCCTTAGCTTTACTCAAATGGATTTGTAGCCTTTCGATCTCTTCCATAATATCTCTCTTTTGATGTATATATAACACACAATAAGTAAGAAGTATATATATATATATATTCATTAGATTCAAAACAATTGGAGAAGAATAGGATAAGAATAGATTGGAGGAAAAAATAAGTTAAATTCTTACCTGAATTTTGTACGGAGTTTCTGAATCTTATTAGAGAGATAGCAAGGATAGAGTTTTGTCGTTTTCCCCAAAATAATATGAATAAAAGTGGAGAGGATAGAGTCCTATTTATAGGAGTTGAAACGCACCAGAACTGTAGGATGAAAGTACGTAGGAAACGGGTAATCCTAGAGCGCACAACCGAATAGAACATAGCATAAAGCCCTAGCCGCCAAAGGAAACTTTCACTGCCAAGAAATCAACCGCCCTTGGAAGACCGATCGACCGCTACGGTCGACCGGTTGACCTATTCAGGTCAACCGCTATCTTATTTAGAGCCGTTGATTTTTCTTTCCGTTACCGAATAATTTTATTCCCTAATTAACTTTTATTAATGTTAAGCCTTAATTTATCGTTTACTTAGCTCCTAAGCTAATTTTTGAAATTTAAATCCTAAATTTGATTTTCTATTTGAACTTGAATTCAAACTAAATTAATTTAAATATGAGAACTTCAAATGCTCATAACTTCTTTGTTAGAGCTTCGTTTTCAGCATATTATATATGGAAACAGATCAAAATTTTGCCACAAACGCAACAGAATAACTTTCATAGTCAAATTCCAACTTTAATAAAATTCCCATATCTAACCCTTATCATATTTGATTTAATTTACTTTATTTATTTATGGTTCATTTTATGGGGTGTTACATTATACTCGGTGATATCTCTTTTATTGATATTTCTAGACTCGTAATGATTTTTGGATATGTATGATTCACCAATTAGAGTTGATCATGTGGTTTCTGATTTGATGTGTTTCTATATGAGTGGTGACATCTTTTGATATCGATGTTAAATGGTTTCATATAGGTTTGAGATATTTAGGTGATGTGATGCCTTGATGATTATTGTGACGCTCCACCTCTATACCCACGCTAACCAAGAACACTACGGTGTAGTGCTGTCAATTAGCACGGAGAATAAGGCTGTTGAGGAGCGACCATCCGTGTAACTTCTTTGTGCGAGCACCGATATGTCAGATAGAATAGAATGCATATCTTTTTAAAGAGGAAATCCAACATACCGATATAAACACAAAGCTATCACATGGTGGCTATATATAATCTTCGGAAACAAATATAGAAATAAACGTAACACAAATCAGTCACAGACAATTCATATCACAAAGGCGGAAATAGATATGAATATAACACATGAAAGTGTACATCAGAGTAGTGGTCAAATAAGATCCACAATAACACAAAAGAATAGATACAAGTGCTAACCAAAAGAATATGTATACATCAAGGAGTCTAATCTCAAATGTATACAAACAAAAACTACTAAACTAGAGTAGTTAGCCAAAAGTCAGATGATGGCTCCAGATAGGAAGTCATGAGGAAGCACCTGTAAAATCTCAGTCTGACCCGAGTATTATTTAAGAAGAAAATAATAAACGGATCAGTCTAGCTATAATTATCAGATAAAATGAGATAGAATATGAGATATGATAATAGAGCGTATGATAACAAAAAGGTGTCATACTATGATAAGTATACATTAGAAATCCCACAAAAGTCATACAATATCTCAATAATCTCAAAGCATAAATAGAATGTCATATTCTTAATTTCATTCACCAAGCCACAATAAAATGACATACTCATCAATGTCAATGGTAAAAGCTGGTGAAACATAAAATTCCAGAAATCAATAATTAGAAATCCAGAAAACACATAAAAGGGGGGGAAGGCCTATGAGCCGAATGCTCCACGAATGGTCCGAAGACCTATGAGCCGAATGCTCCACGAATGGTCCGAAGACCGATGAGCCGAATGCTCCACGAATGGTCCGAAGACCGATGAGCCGAATGCTCCACGAATGGTCCGAAGACCGATGAGCCGAATGCTCCACGAATGGTCCGAAGACCGATGAGCCGAATGCTCCACGAATGGTCCGAAGACCGTAGGGTGCTACCCTAGAAATGTGATGGTGAAACATCACATGATCGGGGTATAGTCTCCCACGTAGACAAAGAGACATCGCTCAATCGCTAGTCTAAATCATAAAAATGATCGTCATGATCATAAGGAAGTGTCAATCACACCAAGCTAGTAAATATATGAGTTTAGCTTCATGTCCCATAACCACTTGCTTAACTTAAATATTTACGAACAAGCTGTAAATCTTCACTAGGAAATTGTCACAAAAAGGGTTCAATCGAACAAGTCCAAGAGCTAACCGACGAAGTGAACGCAAGCGTTTCATACCACCCGTTTTACTAAGTCGTTTAAGTCGATTTCTCATTCGAGTGAAGTAAAGGCTTGTATATACTAGTAGATTTGAAAATCGGTTTTATAAACGAGTTTGATATTGAAAATAGAGTTGAAATCGTTTTGATGAAAGAGTTTTGATATTTACTACTAGTATTGGAACCTTTATATTTTTAAAGTGACAAGTCATAGAAGTGATTGTAGAAACAATCAATTAGAAAAGTTCACATTCGAAGACGTGAATAAAATCCAAAGAAATCAATTCCCAAAACCATCAAAGTAAGAAATTATGATGAATGTTTTTCAGATAAGATTTGCCTACGCAGAGTTATACGGGGTTCGACCTGCCCGGTCAGGTCGCGGGGGTCCAGGGGGCAGCGCCCACGGCGGGGTGCGGGGCAGCGCCCCGTCAAAACGGTACGACTTAGTGAAGACAAGCGACCTAAGTTTAAAAAGGCGGGCGACTTAACAAAGTGGCCGATAATAAATTATAACAACAAAAAGGGAATCAACCCGACTTGATTAGAGTTGGATATTCAAGCTAAAAAGGCAAATAGGCAAAACACAGCAGATTCAGACGTCTGAGATCAAGAATTCAGACGTCTGAATCTGGAAAATAAACTACTTTCCAGAACAGAATTCAGACGTTTGATTCTAGATTTCAGACGTCTGAAATAGGCACTTTTTAGCCTATTCCTTTTCTGGTCCAAAACGAACCAATTCAGACGTCTGAAATTTTGATTCAGGCGTCTGAATGCTGGGAGAAGAAAATTCCCAGTATTCCATTCAGACGTCTGAACCATACGTTCAGACGGCTGAAACTGTTATTCAGGGCATTCCCTGAACCTAGGCCAAAAATGGCCAAACGACAACGATAACGATCGGTCGAGCAACAACGACTAAGGAATTGCACAAGGATAAGAGTTAGGAATTCATACCTAACAATCGAAGATAATTATTGACTTAGATGTGAGATAAAAATCTCACCTTTGAACCCAAATCAATGAAGAAGAAGCTTGAAAGCAATGGCAGTGGCAATCACTCTTCAATTCCAACACAACAAGCTTGAATCAAAGCTTAAAAGAAGAACATTCCCAAAGTTAGGTTTAGGAATAAACTGAAATTGAAGAGGAGAAGAAGAAGGAGATGCTTACCAATGGGTTCTCTTCGAATTTGGAGCAAGGACTTGAGTTTGCAAGAGGAACTAGGGTTTGGAATTTCTAATTTCCCATCTCTCCCACCATTTTTGCTTTAGAACTGAGCAAGAGGAGGAAGTGAGAGTGAATGGGGAGGGATGGTTCAGTTTGGGGTTTAAGTTGGCAAAGGGGTTGAACCAAAAAAACCAAACCCAAAGTGAAAATGGTCAAATTTTGACTAGCTCCAAACATATCGAAGCTTACACTCAAAAAGATCGCAAACGATATTTTGAACTCAATGGAGGTGGTCTCGAGTCCTAATTCGACTGTTTGCAGAAAGTAGCTTTTCGGACTAAAATCCGACTAACGATGAAATATTTAAATAAAATATTTAAATATAAAATCGACAAATATGCGGGTTGTTACAATTATTTATGGAATTATATAGATTTTCTATATTTATATGCATCCTTTGGTATATCATCTAATGATTTTATTCCATTAGAGAATTATTATATTATTATTCCATATTTACATTGTCTTACCCTTATTATAGCTAGTTGATTAGTCATAGTCTAACCCATGTATTATTCTATAATGCTCGGGACAGTCCGAGACATTTCAGGTACGGGGATAACATGACCGGTATTTATTTTAGTGGGCTTAGAGGAGACATATATTAGATGGTTGTATGATATCCGTATAACATTGATTCATTGTATTATTAAATCCTGAGTTGTATATATTAGTTGTACATCACATTATATTGCAATAATTGACATTGAGTTGTGTTGTACTCATATTACTTCATTGTATTATTTATTATATGTTATCCTTGTGATAGACTTTGTATTCTCTATTATTTACAATACATTATGTATTGCTCTATCATGGAGGCACACGTGTTTATTGTTTTGTACCAATACTATGTACATATGAGAGAGATAATTATTTGATGTCTTAATACATACCAGTGTCGGTCCAAGAGACTATTCATGTGTGTACCCCATATAGCCTCATTCTCTGTATTATCTAATTGACTTACTTTGTAATACTCTTGGATAGTATAAGTGTAGATGTGGGGCTTTACAAATTAGGGCCAATATCAACCATTCGGGAAAACTACATCAGAATTTCCCCCCATAAAAATAGAAATAATAGAAATACGGGGAGAGAAATGATCTAGAAGAAATAAATTACCAAAATCACTTCTAGAGAGAGGCGATTTATGAATCAAGAAGACAACTCGACAATGGAGGAAACAAAAAGATTTGAAAGACTGCAAATGAGTAAAATTAAATGGTAAAGGTATGTATATATAGGAGATAAGAGAAACCCCAAATGTAAAAATCTAAACAAAAAAAAGATATGTAATGTTGGATGTTAATAATAACAAAGAGAACTCTCAAAATCTAAAACAGATTTCCCGAACTATGAAATAATATAACTAACAATGAGAAGACAGGGCCACCAATTACAATGCCCCATGTATAGGGAAAATTAGATGCGAAAATGACTAACTAGACCACTGAAAAGCTAGGTGTGAAATGACAAGTCTACCCTAATATGCATTAGCATAGAGCTTGGGGACAAGTGTTATAGTTATTTTTAATTACGTATTTAGCGCATGCTCATGTAAACAAAGTCAACAGGCAAAGCAGCTTAGTAGGAAATAAAATGTAATAACCCGAAATTCATCACTTTAGAGAAATTCAAAATATTCAAATAGAAGATTCCTTAACATAAATAATGATGCTTTGAATAATAAATAATATTGAAAATCTCATTTTTAATAAATATTTAAAAAAATATATACTTTGGAATAAATATCGTTAAAATGACAAAAAATCATTTTATCGATAAACAACTCTTTAACCATCCGACATGGCGCATGGAGCTGGATATTTACACTAGTTTATCTATATAAGTAAGAATATGTAACAAAATAATTTATTTTATTTTGGAAATATAAAATGTATTTATGACATCATTAATAATGTCATCATTTCCGAATAATTGATTTTTGAATTTAAATTAAGTTTAAAGGATTTAATAATTATTTTAATTATTAAATGTGCCCTTTTAATTATTATATAATAATAGGAATATTATTATTAAACTTGGTTTAAAAATATATGTATAACTAAGAAGTGAAAAGATGACCAGAAATCAAATTCGGAATTCGTAGCAATTCAACGTGTAGAAGTTGTGCAACATTGAGGATTATATGTGATATACATATGCACATATACATGTATACATCCATCAACATATCCACATGCACATGAACACACATACACACACACACATATATATATATATATACACACATATACTTAATATATATATTATCAAAAATATTTAAGATATTTTCTCACTTCCTTAATACTTAAGTATTCCAAAGTCAACATTTACACACAAGTACATGCACATGGGCTACACACACAGATGGGGGTTATATCGGTCGAAACATGATGATGTAGGGGGAGGTGATAGTGGTGATGAAAGGTGATGGATATGCACTTAAATATCATGATATTTTTACTCCTTCCTTTGCCTATAAAATACAACACTCCATCTTCACTTTCATTCCACATTTCTTCTTCATTTTCTAAATCATCTTCTCTCCAATTTAATGGCCTCTTACCTTAGCAAAATTAAGGCAAAATCTATTTCAAAAAGAAACTAAATTTATATATAAATAATGGCAAAATCTATTAAAAACACCTTAAAACTACCGCAATCCTCCTCCTCTCCACCAAAATGCCCCACGGCCACACCCTCTACCCTTCATAGCGAAGCCTTTCTCCTCCCCTAAGCTAGTCCGTGAGTTATCCAAGCTACCAGGGTTAAGGCTGAGCCTTCAAAAGGCAAAAGTCCAAGTGTTCGTGAGCTTTAAATTCAAGTTAGCAAAGCTATAGCCATTTTTAAGTTAATCGTTTAATCCGAGGTAAGAAACATTATTTATATTATGATATACGGGATGATATATATGTTGTCTATGCTTGGTTGTGATGATCGTGAACCATGTTTGGATATGATAATATGTTTGTTTGAATGTGTAAAAATTTACGTTTAACACACGTCGAATATCACAAAGGAATTCACTTTCCTTTAGTAAATGAAATGGTGTATATAAGATTGTTAAACATCTTTAAAATGGTTTATAAATGTTTTATAAACTCTAAAACCCAATTTGGTGAAGTTTGGACAACTTATGAATGTTGAGTCAAAAATAGGCGCGTTGCGTAACGGTAGTTCGCGATTTCGCACCGTAGAAAGTTAAATCCATTTATACAATGGATTCGGAGTTGGAATCTTTTGTAGTAAGAATTTTTCGAACCCTTATAATCATAGTTTTCAAGAAAAAGAAAACGATCGAGATTTCGTTTAGTAGATTTTGAAATAAGAGCAAAACAAATTTTCAAAATAGTCGTGGTTTGGCAGTTCGAAAACCAAAGTGAAAAATTCTTTATAGATGATATTTTTAATTCTTTAAAAATATGTGATAAATTCTGTAATTCTTTTAAAATGTTTTGAGTTATAAAAATAGAGTTTTAAATGATGAAAAAGTTTTTTTGATCAAATAAGCCATAAAAGCACTATTCGCAGCACTTATGCAGCACTTTTTAATAACTTTGGAAATATGGCTTTAAACTTAAGTATTCTTTCCCAAATCTTTTATAAATGTTTTCAAATAAATAATTAAGTATTTTAAAGATGATTCGAAGGTTTTATAATTTATTTTAAAAGGTTTAAATAATTGATTTAAAGAAAGACTATTATAAGTAAACGATTTAATCTTGGCTCTAAAAGCCGATAAGTAGACATGGTTTTTCTATTCGTGAGATCCGGATATAGGGTGCTTAAACTAAGGAGATGTTTAGGAGCAAATAGTGTCATGGCTCACCTGACCTCTTTCCTAGGCGAGGAATAGGTAAGGTCAAAATGTCGAAAACAAGACAAGTATAAAAGCTTCAAATTTATAAATTTAATTTAATACATCTTGGATTGTATGGAGATAATCTTCTTATACTTGGTGTTAAATTCCAAGGAGGGAACCCATACTATCCGTGTGAATTTAAAAGGTAATTTCACCATTTTTTGATTGATAGTAAAGGTTGAATACGGAAATTGGTGTTGAGTAGAATTAGTATAATTTTTATCAACCCTTTCTACCCAACAATGTTCCCAATATGACTTATGAAAATGATTTGGTATTTCCAAAGTTAAAGACAGGTTTAATGATTCTGTATATACCGGAAAGAAATGATTTAATAATATATATCTATAGAAGATATTTTTGATAAAAAGAAAGCAATTAATCAAATGATAAGCACCTATTTACTTAATATCTTTTTATCGATGATTAGTTCGAAGGAACCAAGGTTAGATTTGAGTGATTCTTATCTGAAAACCACTTCGAAAAAATTTACATATTCTAAGTGAAGACTTGGAATGGTAGTAAATAAAATGAAGGGCCGCTTGTCACTAACCCTCGGGGGAAATTTCCCCTATCATATAAATGTGGCAGTAGTATCTTTATTTGATCTTTGATGCAAGGGCTGCTCGGTACTAATCCTAGGGGTGATTCTAGGAAGGATGTAGTAGGAGAGTTCCTTCAATTTGTCCTGTTCTTGGACAACTTGTATGGACAAATGTCTGACGTTGCATTTCAAATCATATTGATTGATCTCTATAAACGTATCATCTGTTCGATGGTGGAGAAGGCAACTTCTCTTAGCTTAACACCCTTTCCTAAGACATATGAGCTCAGGAGTTATATGTTTGTAAAACTCAGTTGTGTGATCATGGAATTAGCAATGTGGCATTCAAAGTGAATGTGCTATGCGAAAGGTAATAGTTACCTCGAGCCTCATCACTAGGGAACGACAAAAACAGGGTAGATGCAGCAGGGCTGAGTGGGTCGCTCCTATTAGGATATGGTCATCACCTTTCTATATTACCCTCTATATTTTGGGTATGTTGTGCATGTTTTGGGATCCCGGTAAAGGTCAAGAACGATCGGGGTGATGGGATATTTAGTACTATCTATGGTAAAGGTAGGTCGGTTCTGTGTTGGTAGAGGTTGGAGCCTCAGGTGCATTTTTCTAGAGATGATTCGTCGAAAGGTAGTCCCTTACCTTGTCGTTGTATGGAATCCATTCTTCAATACGAGCCTTTATGATTTTAGTTGTAAATCTATTATGTTGTCGAATTTAACAATGTAATAATTCCACCTTTGATTAATATGTTATTTGAAAGAATTTTCAAAGAATGTCATTAAAAATAATATCCGCGATTTTGCGTAGCAAATGTTTTGGTTATTATAAGATAAAAACTCATTCAGTGTTTATGTGCGGCGTGGTCTTATTATATACCCTTTGTTTTCAAATATCCGTACTTTGAACTTCTCACACCAGTCCCATGACTGACCCGAAGTTTATTTTCTTTTCACTTAAACTCCTGGTGCCCTATTTTTCGGGTAGCCAAGTAGTTGGATTGTTTGGAGCATTTTGGGATAGAACATGAAGCATTTTGGGTTTTTTGTTGAAGTTATCTATCACTTTCCGCTATGTTTATATTTTATTAAGTATCTACCAACACTTATGAGGATGGGTAGTTATAACTATCCTAGCTGGATTAGTACTTACTAGTACTCTGATAATGCAATTTGGAGTAATTGCATGTACTACTCATATGTATAATTAGGTGTTGAATACGATGTGAGATTTTATTGTCTTCTCTTCTATCTTTATTTTCTTTACCCAATGATAATCTACCTCTTTGGCACTTGGATTTATGGTACGTGAATACCGAGGATGTATTAGCATCGATTTCTAAGGGCCGAGGAGGTAGGTCATCACAGTTGGTATCAGAGCTTATGGTTGAGTGAATACCTAAGCCTGGGTTGGGTGAACTCATTAGAGATAGGGTTAGTAATACCCTAGAATGAGTTTAGTCCGAGAGAGCGCATATTTGAAATTTTATCAGAATATGTATATTTGAGTTTACACCTATTCCCTAAGACAATTTCGTCTATAATTCTAAAGATATTTCCTTACTATATGCAGATAGTAGGAGATGAGTAATAAAAGAGGATGATGGGGAGGTAGCAACACTACGACCGCTAACGGTCGATCAAATGCTACAGTAATTGAGGAAATGGCAATTCCTATGCAACCTCAAGTCAACTTTGCCGCTCTTTGCAAAGATTATATCAACTTGGAAGGAAAGCCATTCAAAGGCACGAAATCTATTATTAAAGTTCAAGCTTGGCTCAAACCCTATGAGAAATTCTTCAAAGGATTAGACATCAATGAAAATCGAAAGAGGTTCTTGACCTCCTAACAATTGAAGAATGGAGCACTATCTTGAAGGGAGTCCATTACTCTTAGTGAATCTAAAGATAATTTCTCTTCGGCAAGGTTTAAAGAAGTTTTTGAAGAACAATACATGCCCGTTGTTGGGAAATCCTGCCTCTATAGAAGTTTCATGGACCTGAAACAAGAAGAGATGTCTATGGAAGAATATTTGCACAAATTTAACAAAATATCTCGCTTTGGGCCTGGACTGATAGACATGCCTCTGAAGAAAAACGAGATGTTCATTTCTGGGATGGAGTAGTAGCAGGATAGGATGACCGCCCATGTAAAAGGAACCTTTGTGGATTTAATAGATATGGGCTTCCGTTATGAAGCTTTGGACAATAGGAATCCAGTCGCAACCCAAAACAACAACAACAAGAGGAAGTTCAAAAACAATGGAAAGAAGCCATGGCAAGGCAAGCCCGGAGGAGGATCTCAGGAAAACTATTCTAAAGATGTTGAATGTTTTAACTATGGAAAGAAAGGCCATTATTCAAAGTACTGTAGGAGCCCCAAGGTTCAAAGACAGCAGCAAGGAACCATCTCTCCTATGGTCCAAAATAGTGTTTTCCACAACTGCCATCAACCCGGACATTGGAAAACAAATGCCCGTTAATGAAGAAAGGAGAGTAGGTTAAGGTTTATGGTATTAAAGATGAGCCTTCAACCTCTAAAGATGTAAAGGGCAAGGGAGTTCTGGAAGGTAATATCTATGTTAATGATGATTTAGTTAAAGTATTATTTGATACTGGGGCTTCCCATGGTTTTATTGCTAAAGGGTTGGTTGATAGATTAAAACTAATTGCAAAAATAGTAGATACCTCTATTTAATCCCATAGGCGGTACAACTAATCTTTGTATGATTTGTGAAAACGCCCAAGTTACTTACCTTTCCCATAATTTTTCATGTGATCTATTTGTTCTTGACTTTATTGGGTTTGAATTTTTGCTTGATATGGATTGGTTATCCAAGAATAAAGCTGTCCTTGATTGCGTTAAAAGGACAGTATCTTTATGGACCAACTTTGGAAAATTTATAGAAATATTTTGTGAGGAACCTAGTCCGGTAAGGGACAGTTTCTTGTATGCACATGACTCGTCTCAAAAAGGATTGGAGACAATACCAGTTGTCAAGGAATTTCAGGACATTTTTGAAGAGGTTAAAAAGTTTCCCCTGCATCAGGAAATTGAGTTCCGTATTGACTTAATTCCTAGTGTAAAACCCGTTATTCACCCTATTCGAAGGATGGCCATGAAGGAAAAGATTGAGTTGGAAAACCAAATAGATGAGTTGTTAAAGAAAGGACTAATTAGACCAAGTCACTCAAGTTGGGTCGTCGCGCTGGTTTTTGTTGCAAAGTCCAATGGCTCCCTAAGGCTTTGTGTAGACTATCGAGACCTAAATAAGCAAACAATTAAAAACAAGTATCCTCTATCCCGCATAGTTGACTTGTTTGATCAACTTCATGATGCCCAAGTATTATCGCAAATGGATTTAGCCACATGATTCCATCAACTAAGAATAGCTGAGGATCGCATTCCATTAACTTCATTTAGGGGTCCGGATTGCTTTTACGAATGGTTACTTATGCCTTTTGGGGTGACCAATGTGCCCACTTGTTTCATAGACCTTATGAATCAAGTATTCAGATTTGTGCTAAGCAAATTCATGTTGGTTTTTATTGATGATATTCTCATTTATTCCGAAAACAAGGAGGAACACAAAAGGCATCTGGAGATTGTGTTGGAAATATTAAGAAGAAATGTACTTAAAGCTAAATTTTCAAAATGACACTTTTGAGAGAAAGAAGTAAGATTCCTTGGACATATTGTGTCATGAGAAGGCATCTCGGTAGGCCCAGAAAAGATTTCAGCTATACAAGATTGGAAGCAACCACAAACTCCAAAGGACATCCGCATCTTCTTAGGATTGGAAAGATATTACCGTAGATTCATTCAAGACTTCTCCAAAATTTCCTCCCATCTAAAAAAATTGACTATGAAGGATGTTAAATTTGAATGGACACCAAAATGTGAAGAAGCATTCCCGAAATTTAAGAAAATGTTAACTACCTGTAACGACCCGTAATTTTTGGTCTTCAAATTTGAATATTTAATTTATTTAAATATTCAATTTTGAATTAAATTATAATAAAAACTATGTTTCAAATTTAGACCTGATTTTTAATGATGTATTTTTAATTTATTTTATAGGATTTTTCCGTAATTTTTAATTTGAAAAGTAAATAAATTTGTATTTGACGTATTTTACGTTAAACGTCGGTACTTTTGGACTTAACAGAATAAGCTAACTTGTCTATTTTATTATTGTTTTATGATCGCCTCATGTTGTTGTGTGCAATCGTATTTTCATTTTTATCATTCGCGGCTCGTACGCGAACATGTTACTGGGTGGTGGGGAACCGCAACAATCTAACTTTTAATTAACCAAATTTACACATGTACACACATTTTCTGCCATGTTTGTTGCCTTCTCTTCTGCAAAATTGTTTTAAAAGACTTTTCATTATGTCTTTTAGACTTGGTTATATAAGAGCAAAAGTGGACAAAATTGTAACAATTTACATTTTTCATTTCATGCACACATACATTATACTTTTGCCCATACTCCCTCACTTCAGACACATTCTAACTTTTCCTTATTTGTCCTTGCTATGACTTTGTTTACTTAGATTATAATTAAATTAGCTTGTTGCCTATGTATATGTGTGCCGGCATGAACACATGGAGGCAGAGATCCATCTGTCCATTAGCTCATATAGCATGCAACAAGTAAAAGATTAATGTAGTCTGATCATGAGAAGTGGGTTAAGAGGGAAGTAGAAAAGAACGGTTGAGATATAATGACATAGATACATTTACAAACAAAAACATTTATACACAAACATTCATTATTTCTTCTTCTTCATTTGTCTGTAACATTGAATACAAACCATTCTTCCACTTCAAAAATCATTATCTTCCAACCCGTCAACCATTTTTGAAAACTTCCAACTACAAAGTTGTTTGATTTTGTGTGTAGTATTTTATAAAAAAAGGTTGCTCGTCATTTCACCAAGTGTGGTGGCCGAAATTGTCCATTTACTCGACTATGTTCATATTGGTGTGAATTTGACGATCACGGTTTGGAGATTGGAAGGCGCGGTTGTGTTCATGTCATCGATTCATGATTTTTGGAAGTTGTCGCAGTGAGTCAGGTGATTAAGAATGGCTATGGTTGATCGTTTAGTATTTTCCAATCATTTTAATTTTTTTGACGAACCATTTGCTGAGGCGAGCAACGGAGGATACTGGGAGAAGCGTGGAGATACGGTGGAGTTTTGGCAGTGGTCGCATGAACTCCAGTGGTCGGAATTTGGTGGTGGAGCTCAATTAGGGTTTTAAATGGTTGTTGGAAGTAGCGCTCGGGTTTGGGGCTACTGTAGGCAGTAGGAGACGTCGAGCTTGGTCATGCTTAGCGAATGGGTGGTGCAAGCGAGGGGGGTGCCAATGGAGCGGCGGCATTGGCCCTAGGGGGTTGTGGCGCCAGTAGTGGAGCATAAGGTGTTCGGGTTTTCAAATGAACATATACATGCACATTCTTATTTGGTTTTAGGAAGATGGATGTTCCTCTTAGGTTGCGGGTTATCTTCATGCTGGTGGGCCAGAGTACTTGGGCCATGTGTATATATTAGGTAAAATTTTAGTTTATTTAAGTTAATATAATTTAGTAAATTATTTGTTAAGTTAAGTTATAGTTTAGTTTAAATAAATTAGTTAGTTAGTTAATTTAGTTTAACTTAGAAAATGAGTTTAGGAAGGAGTATCGTTCTTTTCTGGGTCGTGTTTGAAAATGTGGTAAGTGGGATAGGGCTGTACATTTGTGTTTGCGGAAGATTAATAATATTAGTTAAGTTATGTTAGTTTAATAAATTTATTTAAGTTTAAATTGTTTAAACTTTAAAAGCATATAAATTCCCCATATGAAGTCCGTTCAACCCACGATCTTCGACGTTAGATTCATATTACCGTATAGAACACATTAGTAAAATTATTTGATACATTTGGTTAAGTATAAAATATTGATAAAATATTAGTGGTTAAATTTAATTACACTATTTAATTAAAAATAGTGTAATTAAATTGAATAAATATTATGGACATCTATTGAGCAGAATAAAACATAGTTTTGTACTCGCAAGTAAAACGATTGTTTTGAAATTAATTAATATAATGATTAATTATTATTTGATAAATGGATGTGTTTGCTATTTATTTTTGTTGTTGATTGAATTGTGCTCGACCAGTTTATGAGCATTGACTATCGTATTTTGATTGTTGATTTTTCTCAACCAGTTTATGAGCTATTACCTTTACATGCATGGGTTGGTAGATACGAACACCTTGTGATTAGAATCTCACAGTTTGACTATAAGGTGTTCGATGAAAATATTTTATTAAGTAATTATCATAATAAAAGATGTTTATCATAATTTGAAAGTATTTGTGATTATTGGTGCAAAATGATTTGTCACTTCGAGGAACAAAATGATTTGTTATGTTACTGATGATTCGGGTAACCCGTAACTAAAAAGCGGGCAAAAAGGGTGGTTTAAACCTCAGTATAGTCTACTCTTTGTATAGAGGGATATACTTTGTTTATTAATCTTGTGAAGGCTGGGACCCAGTTGCCTTGTTATTAGGAGAAACCTCCTGATTTGGTTGCATATGTTTGATATGCTTTTATTATAGTATATTGGGATTTCCAAATAAATATTTCAAAGGTGATTTGTTTTAAGATCCTGAAGTAAAGTATAATTTGATACAAAAGATATATATTATTATTTCAAAAAGAATTTAAAATAAAACCGGGAATTTAGTTCGAAGAGATTATTTTCGAAAATGATTATATTTTGAAAAAAAATAAAGTTATTTAGATTTGAGAAATCTAAATGTGAAGATTAAGCCTAAGTATGTAGTTTTGGGAATTGCATTATTGTTTGTTGCATCGTAGGCTCCATGTGGCAGTGTGAGAACTATGTTGACTTGATCCTGTATCTAATTGGGTACCCAGTTAGATAGCGGTACGTATGCAGTCACAAGTGGTAGTGATGCAACCCCAATAATAATATAACCCTTTCATGTTTATTTGTTCATTAGTTGTTATTTATCTTATGTTGTTGTATCTTTCCTGCTTACTATTTTATTCTGCATTTGACATGTTTAGTGAGTTTGCAGGAATAGGTTATTGTTGTCTCTCTCATAAGAGTTGTGCGGCATTAGATATTTGTATTTGTATTTGGTATGTATTAAAGCACACCTAGTAGATTAAATTGATTACTCTAATAACTTTTACAATTGAAATTGTATCCTATACATTTTATAGTGTTGAATATTTATCAAATATTGCGTATTAAGTTGGTAGTTTTTATTCATAGTTTCAAAACAGATGGGTTTTCGGTGATTTTGACTGGTCCGAAAATCTGGGTCGTTACACTACCACTCCAGCCCTAGTTATTACTGATGAAAGCGGCGATCTAACTTTATATACCGATGCTTGTAGAGAAGGAGTAGGTGTAGTGTTGATGCAACACGGAAAAGTTATCGCTTATGCAAGCAGGCGGCTGAAGGCTCATGAAAGGAATTATGCAACACATGACTTAGAATTATTAGTCATCGTGTTCGCATTAAAAATGTGGAGGCGTTATTTACTGGGTAAGAATTTCTCATAGTTTATTTTGATAAACTTTGTTTGATCTTGGTAAAAATATTTGTAACAACCCGCATATTTATCGATTTTATATTTAAATATTTTATTTAAATATTTCATCGTTAGTCGGATTTTAGTCCGAAAATCTACTTTTTGCAAACAGCCGAATTGGGACTCGAGACCACTTCCATTGAGTTCAAAATGTCGTTTGCGACCTTTTTGAGTATAAGCTTCGATATGTTTGGAGTTAGTAGAATTTTGCTACTTTTTCACTTAGGGCTTTGGGTTCGGGTTCAGCCCATTTGCCCAATTCTGGTTTTATCAACCCAACTCCACTCCAACTCTTCATTACTTCATTTCTAATTCCTAATACTCAAGCTTTAGCAACAATTGTGGGAGAGATGGGAAATGGAAATTCCTAAGCCCTAATTTCATTTGCAAATTCTTGCTCTTGCTCTAAATTCAAGAAGAAGTTGTTGGTAAGCATCCCCTTCTCCTTCTCCAACTCTTTCTCCTTTCAATTTCAGAAAATTCCTAAACCTAATTTGGGAAGTGTTTCTCTTTTAAGCTTAGATTCAAGCTTCTTGTGTTGAGATTGAAGTGTGGTTGATCTTCCCTTGTCTTCAAGCTTCTCATTCATTGTTTTTGGGTTCAAAGGTGAGATTTTTATCTCACATCTATGACTATAATTATATTTGGTTGTTAGGTATGAATTCCTAACACCCCTTCATGTGCATTTGCTCTTGTTTTGGATTGGTTTTGTGAATATTCCAATTTTTGGTTTTTGTAGTCAAATTTGTGTGTAAATCTCTTTATGGATGTTTGATCATGCTTTTTGTGACGCCCCACCTCTATACCCAAGCTAACCAAGAACACTACGATGTAGTGCTGTCAATTAGCGCGGAGAATAAGGCTGTGGAGGAGCGACCATCCATGTAACTTCTTTGTGCGAGCACCGATACGTCATATAGAATAGAATGCATATCTTTTAAGGAGGAAATCCGACATGCCGGTACAAACACAAAGCTATCACACGGTGGCTATATATTATCTTCGGAAAACAAACATAGAAATAATCATAACATAAATCAGTCACAGACATCCATATCACAAAGGCGGAAGAAGATATGAATAAATATATAACACATGAAAGTGTTCATCAGAGTAGTGGTCAGAAAAATCCACGATAATACAAAAGAATAGCATCACGTGCTATACAAAAGAATAAGTACACAACATAGAGTCTATATCTCAAAGGTGTACATCCAAAAACTACTAATCTAAGTAGTTAGCCAAAAGTCAGAATAATCCTGAAGAGAAGTCAAGCAGAAGCACCTGTAACATCTCGGTCTGACCCGAGTATTATTTATAAGAAAATAATAAACGGATCAGTCTAACTATAAATATCAGATGATATGGTATACAGTAAAAGGCATGACATGAACATGTAATAACCATAGCGACATACTACTATAAGTATGTAAATGATAATCAACAAAAGATTAATCAATATCACAAGAATCTTCTCAAAGATAAAATAGGGCATCATACCCTAAACTTGTATTCATAACAAGTCAATAACACATAAATTCACCAATGCACAAAAGCTGATATCATATCAATGAAAATCATGAAAATTGGTGAAGCACAAAATTCCAGAAATCATCATCAGAAATCCAGAAAACACATAAAGGGGGGGAGGCCTAACACATGAATGGGAGTATGAAGCTCACCTACGCGTAAACACATGACGAGAAGTTATCTCATGGAAGCTATCCATTAAATTTTCACACATGAATGGCCCGAAGACCATAGGAAATGTGATGGCGAAACATCACATGATCGGGGTATAGTCTCCCACGTAGACAAAGAGACATCGCTCAATCGCTAGTCTAAATCACAAAAATGATCGTCATGATCATAAGGAAGTGTCAATCACACCAAGCCAGTAAATATATGAGTTTAGCTTCATGTCCCATAACCACTTGCTTAACTTAAATATTTACGAACAAGCTGTAAATCTTCACTAGGAAATTGTCACAAAAAGGGTTCAATCGAACAAGTCCAAGAGCTAACCGACGAAGTGAACGCAAGCGTTTCATACCACTCGTTTTACTAAGTCGTTTAAGTCGATTTCTCATTCGAGTGAAGTAAAGGCTTGTATATACTAGTAGATTGAAAATCGGTTTGAGAAAACGAACTTTTGATACTTAAAATAGTGTTGAAATCGCTTTGATGAAAGAGTTTTGATATTTACTATTAGTATTGAAACCTTCATATATCTTTAAAGTGACAAGTCATAAAACGATGGTAGAACAAATCAATTCACGTTCGAAGACGTGAGTAAAGTCCAAAGAAGTCAATCCCAAAACCATCAAAGTAAAAATTCTGATCAATGTTTTTCAGACGAGATTGCCTACGCAGAGTAATACGGGGTTCGACCTGCCCGGTCAGGTCGCGGGGGTCCAGGGGGCAGCGCCCACGGCGGGGTGCGGGGCAGCGCCCCGTCACGGTACGACTTAGTGAAGGCAAGCTGGTCCAACGACCTAAGGAGAAGTAGGTCATACGACCTAAGGGAAGACTGCCGTGCAACCTAGCTGAAGAACAGGTAAAATGATTAAGTACTAACTCGCGAACGACTTACGACTTAAGGGATAAGGTCATACGACCTAAGTGGAGAATGCCAAGCGAGCTAGCAGAAGAACAGGTCAAACGACCAAGTACTAACTCGCGAACGACTTACGACTTAACGAAGTCAAGCGACCTACGACTTAGGGTCAAGCGATCTAAGAGAAGCAGCGGGAATGTTAGGTCTGAGACGACCTACGACTTAATGATTTAAAGCCAACGACCTAGGACTTAAGAGTCATACGACCTAGGACTTTAAGGGAGGCAAGAGACTTACGACTTAAGGGAGGTAAGCGACTTACGACTTAAGGGATAAGGTCATACGACCTAAGTCTTGAACGACTTAACGACTTAAGGCTTTAACGACTTAACGACTTAAGCCAGGGCGAGCGAGCTAACTGCAAAACGACCTACGACTTAAGGCCTTTAACTCCTGAACGACTCAAGCCAGACGAACAGAAATACACGCGCGCGACCTAAGCCCTTAACTCGTGAACGACTCACGACTTAGGCTTAACTCGTGGACGACTCAGCGAAGGCAGAAACGACTTAAGGCCAGAAAAATCACCAAAACGCTGAAAATCGAAGTTTTTCGCCAATCCAATCCAAACCAAATGCAAATGTTGATGCAAATACAATAGGGGATCATTCCCAACAGTCCAAGATAGATACAGGCAAGATGTGAGATCAAAAATCTCACCTTTTCACGGAATTTGATGAAGATGGAGATTTGAGAGCAAAGCAAGAACACCAACAAGCTTGAATCAATGGTCTACACGTGAATTTGATGTTGAATCTCGGATTTGCAATGGAATTTGTGTTTGGGAGTTTTAATTTCTCTTTCCCTCCACCATTTTTGAAGAAGCTTGAAGTGATGAAGAGAAGAGGGGGTGGGCTGAGTTAAGAAGGTGCAGTCCAAACCAAAGTCAAAGGCGGGAAAAAGTGTTGAAAATTTCACTATCTCCAAACATATCGAAGTTTACACTCAAAAAGATCGCAAACGTCATTTTGAACTCAATGGGGGTGGTCTCGAGTCCTAATTTGACCATATGCAAAAAGTAGCTTTTCGGACTAACATCCGACTAACGATAAAATATTTAAATAAAATATTTAAATATAGAATCGATAGATATGCGGGTTGTTACACTTTTGGTGATGCACCGTGGAGCATATAGGGCCGGGTTGCTGATTGGCATAATCCCTTAGAGCCAATGTTCGTCCGGTTGCATTTTGGAAGAGTTTGCCCTTCATTTGTATAGGTTGAAAAACAGCCCAGGCATGATTCAATCGACTGAATTCTCTGTTCAGTCGACTGAACCTGGAACCCGAAAGTTTCCAGGCATGATTCAGTCGACTGAAAACTCTGTTCAGTCGACTGAACCTGGAAACAGAAAGGTTCTTGAACCTGGAAAATTTCCAGATACAGGGTCAGTCGACTGAAAACTCTGTTCAGTCGACTGAACCTGCTGTTTGGGATTGATTTCTTTGATGGTTTTGGGATTGATTTCTTTGAACTTTACTCACGTCTTCGAACGTGAATTTTTATGATTGATTGTTTCTACAATCACTTCTATGATTTGTCACTTCAAAATATAAAGGTTTTCTATACTAGTATTAAATATCAAAACTCTTTCATCAAAGCGATTTCAACACTATTTTAAATATCAAAAGTTTGTTTTCTCAAACCGATTTCCAATCTACTAGTATATACAAGCCTTTACTTCACTCGGATGAGAAATCGACTTAAACAACTTAGTAAAACGAGTGGTATGAAACGCTTGCGTTCACTTCGTCGGTTAGCTCTTGGACTTGTTCGATTGAACCCTTTTTGTGACAATTTTCTAGTGCAGATCTACAATCTGTTCGTAAATATTTGAGTTAAGCAAGTGGTTATGGGACATGAAGCTAAACTCTTATATTTACTAGCTTAGTGTAATCGACACTTCTTGATGATCGATGATGATCATTTTATGGTTTAGACTAGCGATTGAGCGATGTCTCTTTGATTCGGTTCATCGGACGTTACGCTGTACGACGTCGTTGTTCCGTTTTATCATGATTTGGTTCATCGGACGTTACGTTGTACGACGTCGTTGTTCCATTTTACTATGTGTTGGTTCATCGGACGTTACGCTGTACGACGTCGTTGTTCCATTTTCTTATGTGTTGGATCATCGGACGTTACGCTGTACGACGTCGTTGTTCCGTTTTATCGTGATTTGGTTCATCGGACGTTACGCTGTACGACGTCGTTGTTCCATTTAACTATGTGTTGGTCATCGGACGTTACGCTGTACGACGTCGTTGTTCCATTTTCTTATGCGGTGGTTCATCAGATGTTACGCTGTACGACATCGTTGTTCCTTTTTATTGTGCTTTGGTTCATCGGACGTTACATTGTACGACGTCGTTGTTCCTATTTATTTTGTCTCTGGATCATCGGACGTTACGCTGTACGACGTCGTTGCTTCGGATTATTTGATTTCTGGATATTGATTTCTAGAATCTATGTTTCACCAGCATTTACGATGGGCATTGATATGTATGTCATTTATTGTGGCTTGGTGAATTAAATTAAGAATATGACATTCTTTTTAATCTTTGAGAAGATTCTTGTGATATTGATTAATCTCTGGATTGATTTTCGATTAGATACTTACCACAGTATGACTTTATGGTTATCATACGTTTTTGTCATATCTTTTATTCTATATCACTTTATCTGATAGTTATAGCTAGACTGATCCGTTTATTATTTTCTTCTTAAATAATACTCGGGTCAGACTGAGATTTTACAGGTGCTTCCTCATGACTTCTTATCTGGAGCCATCTTCTGACTTTTGGCTTAATACTCTAGCATTGTAGTTTTTGGTTGTATACATTCGATATATTGACTCATTGATGTATACATATTCTGTTGTCTAGCACTTGTATCTTTTCTTTTGTGATGTTGGGGATCTTATTTGACCACTACTCTGATGTACACTTTCATGTGTTATATTCATATCTATTTCCGCCTTTGTGATATGAATTGTCTGTGACTGATTTGTGTTATGTTTATTTCTATATTTGTTTCTGAAGTCCATATAGCCACTGTGTAGTAGCTTTGAGTTTGTATCCATATGTCGGATTTCTATTTTTATCTGGCATATCGGTACTCGCACAAAGCAATTATACAGATGGTCGCTCCTCAACAGCCTTATTCTCCGTGTTAGTTGACGGCATTACCCCGTAGTGTCCTTGGCTAGCGTGGGTATAGAGGTGGGGCGTCACAATATTCCTTTAAATAGGTAAAAAGTTCTAACTCTTCACGGCTCACAAATCTTTGAAATATCTTTTCACTCAAAAGAACTTAAATATGAGACAACAACGTTGGTTAGAATTTCTTGCATCATATGATCTTGATACCTTATACGCACCCAGGAAAGCCAATGTAGTAGCGGATGCACTAAGTAGAAGGCATGTTGTTCTAGCTTATTTAGTGATACGTCCAACCTTGATTAATTGTATAAAGGAGAACCTGCTTAGGGATTCATTCATTGCAAGGATAGCCAAGGAAGTAAAGGAAAACATTTTACCAAGAAGATGGATAGGATTCAATATGGATGATCAAGGAATCTTGAGAATGTAGGGGAGGATTTGTGTTCCAAAATATTAATGGGATTAGACAAGAAGTTCTACCCGAGTGCCACAGTTCTCGACCTGTAATACATCATGGGGTTACTAAAATGTACCGGGACATGAAAAAGTTTTTTGGGTGGGAAGGCATATAAAGGGATATTTCTATTCATGTTAGTAGATGTGCAAATTGTCAGCAAATCAAAAGTGATCAGCAAAAGATTACTGGACTGCTATAACCTCTGGAGATTCCAACTTGGAAGTGGGACCAGATATCGATGGATTTCATAGACGGCTTACCTCAAACAAGTAAGAAAATGAAGGTGTTTGGGTTATCGTAGATCGATTGACCAAGAGCACACACTTTATTCCAGTAAAGCTAACAAGGACCACTTCAAGTCTGGCAGAAATATACATGAAGGAAATTGTAAGATTACACAGTGTCCCAAGTAGTATAGTCAGTGATCGAGACCCAATCTTTACCCGTAAGTTCTAGGAGGCATTACAAACTACTTTGGAAAAGAAGCTAAGTATAAGCACCGCGTACCATCCCCAGACCGATGAACAAACTGAAATCGTAAATCGAGTGTTGGAAGATCTTCTACGAGCGTGTGTCTTAGATATTGGAGGTTTATGGGAAAACTTTCTTCATCTTGTGGAATTCTCCTAAAATAACAGCTATTAGGCGAGTATTGGTATGGCACCACACGAAGCTTTATACGGTCGTCCATGTAGATCACCAACATGTTGGATTGAAACCGAAGATCAGTTAGTACTTGGTCCTGAATGATTAGAGAAGCTTCAGAAAAGGTTGACATGATTAAAAAGAAGATGAAAGAAGCCCAGAGCAGGCAAAAAAGTTACGTTGATCGAAGACGTAGAAATTTTTAATTCTCAATTGGAGATTTCGTATTCTTGAAAGTCTTTTCGATGAGAGGAGTGGTAAGATTTGGATGGATAGGAAAGTTAGCACCTACATTTATTGGACCTTTTCCCATTCTAGAGCGAATTGGCATATTAGCTTATCATGTGGAATTGCCCAAGAGGTTGTCTGGCGTGCACAATGTCTTTCACGTATCTCATCTAAGGAAATATGTGCATAATCTGGAGCATATTATAGAAACGGCTGCACAAGAAGATTTAGAAGTTGAACCAAATTTGGCGGTTATTAGACGACTAGTACGAATCGTGGAACATGATGAAAAACGATTGAGAAAGAAAGTTGTATGGAGTGCAGAAGACTACACCTGGGAAACAAAAGATATAATGAGGAAAGCTTATCTTGAGTTTAGGACTGATTCATAGTTGCATGTGTATCGAAGATGTGTACTCACTGCCCGTGGTGTAGTCACTTATCATATCTTGTATATATTTCATTTTTTCAAATATATATTCTTTTCGAGTTATCTTCTTCTTACCCTAAATTTGAGGATGAAATTCCATTAAGGGGGTAAGTATGTAACGACCCGAAAATTCATCACTTCGGAAAAATTCAATATAATCAAATATAAGATCTTTCACATAAATAATGATGGTTTGAACAATAAACAATATTAAAAATCCCATTTTGAATAAATATTTACAAAAATATATACTTTGGAATAAATATCGGTAAAATGACCAAAAATCGTTTTATCGATAAACAATTCTTTAACCATCCGACATCGCGCACGGAGCTGGATACATACACTCATTTATCTATGTAAGTGAGAAAATGTAACAAAATAATTTATTTTATTTTGGAAAAATAAAATGTATTTATGACATCATTAATAATGTCATCATTTCTGATAATTGATTTTTGAATTTAAATTGAGTTTAAATGATTTAATAATTACTTTAATTATTAAATGGGCCCTTTTAATTATTATATAATAATAAGAATATTATTATTAAACTTGGTTTACAAATATATGTATATTAACTAAGAAGTGAAAATATGACCGGAAATCAAAATCGGAATTCGTAGCAATTCAACATGTAGAAGTTGTGTAACGTTGTGGATTATATGTGACGTACATATGCATATGTACATGTATACATCCATGAACATATCCACATGCACATGAACACACATATATACACTCATATACTTATATATATATATATATAATCAAAAATATTTAAGATATTTTCTCACTTGCTTAATACTTAAGTATTCCAAAGTCAAAACCTACACATATGTACATGCACATGGGCTACACACATGGAGGGGGTGTCATTTCAGTCGAACCATGATGATGTAAGGGGAAGTGATAGTGGTGATGAAAGGTGATGGATATACACTTAAATATCATGATATCTTTACTCCTTCCTTTGCTTATAAATACAACACTCCCATCTTCACTTTCATTCCACATTTCCTCTTCATTTTCTAAGCTTCTCCTCTCCATTTTAATGGCCTCTTTCCATAGCAAAATTATGGAAAAATCTATTTCAAAAAGAAACTAAATTTATATAGTGTGTATATATATTATAAAAACACCTCAAAACTACCACAATCCTCCTCCTCTCCACCTAAATATCCCACTGCCACACCTTCCACCCTCCATAGCCGAGTCATCTCCTCCCCTAAGCGAGGCCGTGAGTCATCCAAGCCTCCAAGGTCAAGGCTGAGCCTTCTAAAGGCAAAAGTCCGAGTGATTGTGAGCTTTAAATTCAAGTTTGCAAAGGTGTAGCCATTTTTGAGTTAATCGTTTAATCTGAGGTGTGAAACTCTATTTATTTTGTGATATATTGGATGATATATATGTTTGGATATGCTTGGTTGTGATGATTGTGAATCATGTTTAGATATGATAATGTGTTTGTTTGGATGTGTAAACAATTTATCTTTAATACAAGCATATCACAAAGGAAATCACTTTCCTTTGATAAATGAAATGGTGTATATGAGATTGTTAAACCTCTTTAAAATGGTTTCTAAATGTTTTACAAACACTAAAACCCAATTTGGTGAAGTTTGGATAAGTTACGAAAGTTGAGTCAAAAATAGGCGCGTCGCATAACGGTAGTTCGCTATTTCATGCCGTAGAAAGTTAAATCCATTTATACGATGGATTTGGCATCAGAATTCTTTGTAATAAGATTTTACATACCTTTATAATCATAGTTTTCAAAAAAAAGAAAATGATCAAAATTTTGTTTAGCAGATTTTGAAATATGAGCAAAAAAAGTTTTCAAAATAGTCGTGGTTTTGCACTTCGAAAACCAAAGCGACAAATTCTTTATAAATGATATTTTTAATTCTTTAAAAATATGAGATAAATTCTATAAATCTTTTAAAAATGTTTTAAAAGAGATTTGAGTTATAAAAATAGATTTTTAAACGATTGAAAAGTTGTTTTGATCAAATTAGCCTTAAAAGCACTATTCGCAGCACTTTTTAATAACTTTTGAAATATGGCATTAAACTTAAGTATTCTTTCCCAAATCTTTTATAATGTTTTCAAATAAATAATTAAGTATTTTAAAGGAGATTTGAGGCTTTTATAACTTAGTTTAAAAGGTTTAAATAAATGATTTAAAGAAAGGCTACTATATAAACGATTTAATCTTGACTCTAAATGTCGATGAGTAGACTAGATATTTTATTTGTGAGATCTAGATGTGAGGTGCTTAAACTTATGAGATGTTTAGGAGCAACCAGTGCCCTGGCTCACCTGGCCTCTTTCCTGGGTGAGGAATAGATAAGGTCGAAATTTCGGAAACGAGACAAGTATAAAACATTCAAATTTACAAATTTAATTTAATACAACTTGGATTGTATAAAGATAATCTTCTTATACTTGGTATTAAATTCTGAGGAGGGAAATCGTATTATCCATGTGAATTTAAAAGGTAATTTCACCGTTATTCGACGGATAGTAAAGGTTTGATACGGAAATTGATGTTGAGTAGAATTAGTATAATATCTATCAACCCTTTTTACTCAATAATATTCCCAATATGACTTATGAAAATGATTTGGTATTTCCAAAGTTAAAGAGTGGTTTAATGATTCATATACCAAAAAATTGTTTTAAAGATATGTATCTCTTGATGATATTTTTGATAGTAATTAGTCAAATGATAAGCACCTATTTACTTAATATCTTTTTATCGATGATCGATTCGAAGGAACCATGATCGAATTTGAGCGATTCTTATCCGAAAACCACTTCGAACCAATTTATGTATCCGAAGTGAAGACTTGGAATGATAGTAAATAATATGAAGGGCTGCTTATCACTAACCCTCGGGGTAAATTTCCCATATCATATATATGTGGCAGTAGCATCTTCATTTGATCTTCGATGCAAGGGCTACTCGCTACTAATTCTAAGGTGATTCCCAACAGGATGCAGTAGGAGAGTTCCTTCGGTTTGTCCTATTCTTGGACAACTTGTATGGATAAATGTTTGATGTTGCATTTCTAATCACGTTGATTGATCTCTATAAATGTATCATCTGTTTGGTGGCGGAGAAGGCAACTTCTATTAGGTTAACACCATTTCCTAAGGCATAAGAGCTCAGGAGTTATACGTTTGTAAAAATCAGTTGTGTGATCATGGAATTGGCAATGTTGCATTCAAAGTAAATATGCTATGTGAAGGTAACCGTTACCTCGGGCCCCATCACCTAGAAATGACAAAAACCGGGTAGATGCGGTAGGGCTAAGTGGGTCGCTCCCATTTGGATATGGTCATCTTCTTTTTAGATTACCCTCTATATTTTGGGTATCTTGTGTAAGCTTTGGGATCCCGGTAAAGATCGAGAACGACGGGGGTGATGGGATATTCGGTACTATCTATGGTAATGGTAGGCCGGTTCTATGTTGGTAAAGGTTGGAGCCTCAGATGCATTTATCTAGAGATGTACTGTCGAAAGGTTGTCCCTTACCTTGTCATTGTATGGAATCCATTCCTGAATACGAGCCTTTACGATTTTAGTTGTAAACCTACTATGCAGTCGAATTTAACAAATGTAGCAATTCCAGCTATGATTAATATGTTATTTGAAAGGAGTTTCAAAGAATGTCTTTAAAAAATAATATCCCTGATTTTGCATAGCAAATGTTTTGGTAATCATAGGGTAAAAAACCGTTCCGCTTTTATGTGAAGTGTAATAACCCGCTTTTCCGTACCCCTTGAATAGACACTAATCTCCATCTATTTACTCAAGGTGAACGAAAAAGCGAACCATTAGGGTTTTAAAAGAAGAGGTAGAAGAAAAGATAGAAGAAAAAAAGAAAGAAGAAACAAAAGAACAACATCAGAAACAGAAACAATATCAGAATCTCACATATCGCAGCGGAACAATATATAATAGAAAATTTCTTAATCTTTAAAACAAAGAATTATATCTGTTATTACATTACATCACATCATATCACCAGAGTCAATAAACAACAATGGACAGTTATATAAACTTGTCCTCATACAGAATACACAGCGGAATAAATACTATCAGATACAAATACTACGTCTCGCCATCCAGCTTATCTCCAAAGCTCCAGAATATCCAGAATATCCTGATAATATAACTCTAGGCTGCCCGTGTGGAAATTGGTGGGCACCCAGAGTTTAGAAGGGAACAATAAACTCCGAGTCAGTCATGATGACTGGTGTGAGATCGTAAAACAGTTATTTTTTTTAAAATAACAACAGGATAATTTTAAAGTCAATTCGAAATGCTTTTGGAAAATGAAACTACCATAAGACCTCCCGCCACACACACAATGCAAATGCAGAATTGGAGGAGATTTCTTCTTATGATAGTCAAAGATGCTTACTACGCAAAATCAAATCTTTTTGATATTATTATTAGTGCATAGTGTAGAAAACATTTCGAAAGTATAATATTAATCTTAGCCAACATACGACCAGTATCGTATGCCTACTATAGCTACTATGTTCAATAGCAGGTTACCGCCACATTCCATAGCAGGTAATACAACTAAAACCGTACACGTCGCGTATTGTTTCTTTGGATTTCCAACAAATGGTCAGGCTAAGGAACTTCCTTTCCTCCTGCCGAATAGGATCGCCTCTGGCTGGACGTCCCGAGAGACAAACTGCTCTCTGCCAAACAAGGCCGGGTTACCCCTGTAACAGGTAACTCACGAATATGTCATCACCCGGTCCTTTGGGACCTTTATCCGAGCGCTCGATATCCAACATCACACATCATAAAGAAAGTGTATCCACATGAGTAAGTATCTGGGCTCCATACCATGATACCACCCCTTTCCAGAAGGAAATGACATACCCTAAAGGGCGCGACCCTCATAACCTTGCCGCAACATTCCTGTTTCGACCATTTCCGGGGTGTGAGGCTCGACGAAGTCTCGTCCACAAAGCTACGCTTTCTACAAAGCCCTGCTTCGGGTCAAACAAAATGATCAACCTATGATCACAAAGATATAAGATCAAACAAATGATCATATCGCAAATGATCAAACACTGATCATTTTCACAGCAACACTCAGTATGCCACGTTACCAAATTGGGATATATTGCTGATAAATTTCAACTACATAACCTCTGAGCTCGTACGTCTCAGAGAAGGGTGTTAAGCTAAGAGAATAAATTCTCCGCCACCAACAGATATGTATTTGAAAGAAATCAGCTTTATATCTCAAAGTGTAATGTCAGACACACAATCCATACAAGTCTGTTCCGGGATCGAACAGAACGGAAGGCACTTCTCACGAAGCCCTTGCATATCCGGATAATTTTCAATCACGTCGGGACTTCTCGTCACTAAGGGTGATAAAACCTCTAAATCGGAGATCAGCCGATGTAGAGTAACTCGACGGTAATCCTTCCGTTTTCAAAAATATCCGGTCTTCAACACCGGTCTTCGAATGCAATTCATAACGACGTATCACATATTCGGAATGGGTTATACGACCCCATGGTCCTTTCCCGGCTAACCCGAATAGTGAGCGTTTATTCAAAAATAAGTGTGGCATTCAAATTCATCCAATTCACAACAAATACCTATCTAAAGGTAATTATTGATAGTCGGTTATTTAACTATCAATAAAGACGCGCAACATCATCAGATTCCAAATAATTTTCCCAAATTATTTTTATCTTCCAAAATATCTTTTACTAGATATATTATTTCCACACTTAACCATTTGAAAACAATTTCAAATCAATTTCCACATTTCAATTTTATCTCTAAAAGATAAAATCTCAAAAACAGTTCATTTCATATTGGAAAAGCAATTCCATACTTATTTAATAATAAGTATTTCACAAATCATTTATTTTCAACATTTGAAAATATTCGATATACTTAAATCAATATTAAGTATATATTCATTCTTTAAGGAAATCATTCTCTTTAAACACATTTATTTGAGTCAAAACGAATGTTACGTAAAACATCGTTACAACGACTCAAAATCACTAGTATAGGGATTCGAAATTTAGATAGATATATAAATCCCAATACTACATCAAAACATTTCCTTTCGGAAATCATTTACTGTAACAACAGTGTTATAGTCCATCATTTCCTTATTCTTCGAAAACGTCTATTTCAACAATAAAAATGTTGAAATCTATGTATTCGATATCATAATACATTTTAAAAACATCTCTAAAATGTTTAACTTCATTTTTAATATCACTTTTCCAAAACTATCCATTTTACTTACGATATATTCACTATCCAAAATCGTGAATATACTTCAATAATTACATTTCAATCTTTTCCACACGTTTTATTCCAAGAATTATCCACTATCCAAAATCGTGGATAAAATTCCCTTAATAACTTCTATATTACATTCATCAAATTTGATTGATTTCGAATTCATAAAACAACGTTTATAAATTCACCTTTATATTTTCTAACAACTTCGATTTATAAAATTCTCCTCTTATTAACTTCTAAAATTACTTATCAAAATAAGTGATCCAGATTTATAAACAACGTTTATAAATCACATTTATACTTCATAACAATTTCAACTTATGAAATCATTTCATTTAGCAATTTCTATTTATATCCCAATTAAGTGCAAAAATCTAATTTATAAGTAAATTACTTATAAATCGTTTATTCCACAACATCTATTCACTTTATACCTTCACGTTATAAATCTATTAATTTCATTCACTTATGAAATCCTTTTATACTTCTTTTCAACACTTATAAAAATTCGTTTTATAAGTCCAATATTTTGATTAATAAAATATCCATTTTATAAATCTTCCTATACAAATCGTTTATAGTTATTCAAAAATCCCACTTAACCCATTTTATAAATAAATCGACTTTTATTTCAAAAACGACACTTCGGTTATATTTCACTAAAAATTATAACTTTTATAACTTTAAAATTTTACGTTTATAATCGATTCAAAAATCCCATAAAACGTATATTTTCAAAAATCACTTTAAAAATCCTTTTAAATTAAAAGTCGTCATTTTTAAAGTTCAAAACTGAATCCGATGATGCAACAACACCAATCAGTCCATCACAACAGTCAAATATCATATATCATCATATGATAATAGAATATATCAAAATATCTGTAAATAATCAATACGGTGAGGAATCCAGTCGGATCCCTCCAACCTGTTTCCCTGCATCCAAAGATGTTAGCACAATACCAATTCCGCTCCAGTACGGAATTATCGCGGTATATGGGTTTTATAAAAATCCGCTTACTAACGGCGCAATAGGGTCTCATCCGCTATACGAGGCGGGAATCAATCAATCCAATATATACATATGCCAATATGTATATATTGCTATATATAGATATATATATCCTATCATATCTAATAGCACATTCAAACAGTCAATCATCAATCAATAACTGTAAATAATTCCACATTCAATTGAGTGAGAAGATCTCACCGTGATTTAAATTCTGATTCCAACGTTTATTTCGAATAAAATTAAACGGCCGTTTAATTTTACCCGAAATTCAAACTAGTTCCAAACGACTTTCGATCAGTTGCATAGCGAAGTGCTCGACAATACGATCCCATCGCAAGTCGTTTCGTTCGATTCCGACCTCGCAGCAAAAAGATATGCATTTTTAAACATCGTACACATTTTAATATAATTAATTTACAATTCTTTTTAACTTTAAAACCCTAAGCTCACATCTGCCGTTAGATCTCAGGAAAGAAAATCTGGGCCATCCAACGTTACTTCTTCTTCTTCGTGACATTCACGTACGTGCTTGAACCCACTGGCCGCCCCTTAAACCTAATTGACGTGACCACCTAACGACCTCCAGACCTCATCAAACCACCACCACTTCGTAGCCCATCACCAATCCCACCCATGCCCAGAAGAGCACGAAGCTCGGTCGCCTCCTCTGGCCGAAGCACGAGCACAAACGGCAGCACTTCTAGCTTCGATTACCATCCATCCACAACTCCGTTTTTAATCATAGCCGTTCAGATTGTAGACCTCACTCCCCTCTCCAACTTTCATTTAGGAATCTAGGCTTGAAAGTGAATGAATCAAGAGAAAAAGGAAGGGAAATGATCGAGTTTTCTGGCCGTTGTTTATAGGGTGGCGGCTGATGATAGAATAGATTAGGGTTTTGGAATTTGTGAAGAGGATGGTGCTTTTATAGAGAACCGACGAACACTATTCACTTCGAATTTCCGAACTCTGATTTACGCACAGTGACTAGCATTTCTGGGGTTTACCCCGCGTTCCGGACACAATGAAACAGGTTTCGAAAACTAATTCGATCGTCTGTGTGAGATATGACAATAAACGATCAATTTAAATTAAACCGATTTAAATCGATTTCGAGGCGTTTTAATTTGTACCGGACAAATGGTAAATCCAAAAATTATGAAATTTGAAATCTTATAATAATATCACATTACGGATCCGATGAAACTGGTTTCGTCGAAATCCGAGACCTTTTGAAAAATGACTATTTTAACTCGACGATTTAAAATTAAAATGATATCGATGCGTTTCGAGCTGCCACGGTCAAACGATAACTTCGATTGCTACGAAAATTGAAATCCGATAATAACTAACTATTACGGATTCAATGGAACTGGTTTCGTTCAATTCTGAGACTGTCCGAAAATTGGCTATTTTTACAGTCGATAATTAAATATTAAAATATTCGATTTTCACAATTTAACTCCAAATTCAATTTTAAGAGTTCTAAAATATTTCTATAACTCCAGTATGATTTAATATAACTTTATAAATCATTTCCAGCACATTAAATCCATACTTCAATTATTTCTGGAATTTCAATCATTAAATTATCGATTTAATTGACCAAATTAAATCCAATATTCGAATAATAAATTATTCGACTTCTTAAATTCATTTATCAATATTTAAAATCAATTAAATATTCGAATTTTAATTATCAAAAATTCTGGGTCGTTACAGACTTCCCCCCTTAAAAGAATTTCGTCCTCGAAATTACAAGTTAGGAAAAAGATACAAAATCCGTTAACTTTCCAAAACAAACCGTTCAAATTAGATTTTCAAATCTGTTAAGTGTTTAACTTCTCCAAAATTCATAGTTAACTTTTCACAAAATCTTTACTAAGTTTTCAAATCATAACTTAGTTTTCAAAATTTCCAAATTTCTCTAAAATATTCTAACGCCTTAAATTTTCAAAAAATTTCGCCAGCGTCTCCTTTGCGCGGCTCGATCCGAAAAAAAAATGACAGTGTATATATATCACAAATATACATCCCATCAAGTGATGAGGCATCCCGTAGGGAAAAAAGTGTAAAAGTACGATATTTAATCCGAGATATGTACCTTATTATATTTTTAGCGAGCGTATACGGCTAATATAGCGCGAAAGCGAGCTCCAGATGCGAAGCAACGCCATCCGCACCTACTAAACACTCAACAAACCATATGAGAACATGTAGATATGAAAATATAGTCAATATACATCATATAGCAACATAATACTACATATGTCAACATAGCAAATGCAACAAACAACAAATGCATTCAGAAGCAACAATGCAACCATCAAACCATCATCATCCAATAAACATCCAACAAATCCATACCGAATCAATATTCATTCATTTCTCATTAATATTCATTGAATTGGTTTTCAATTTACTCACATTTGATTTGCTAATATTGGATTTAACTAACATTCATTCATTTGTTTCCAATTAGTTTACATTCACTAATTTACATTCATGTGGGTTCATTTTCAATTTGAATCAAATTCATTTCTATTCAAATTTACATATTATCAATTTGAATTTAATCACTTTGCTTCCAATTTGTCGATTCAATTTCATTAACCCTTAATGAATTACACGAAATCAACTAACAATCAATCTAACAACCAATGTATAACCAATCATAACCAAATTTATTCAATTTACATTTCTTTACATTCAATTTGGTTCAACACTTTAAGTTTCAATTTGTTGATATTAAATTGATTTCCATTCAATTATTCAATTCCTTTAGCTTCTAATGAATTAACACTTATATTCATTGCTTCATATCAATTATTTATATTCAATTGATTGACATTCAATCCATTTATTAATTCAATTGCTAATTCATTTTAACAAATAAAATTGAATTTTATATAACTCAAGTTCACATTCATTTAATAAATTCACTTTATTAATTTCTTTTGATATCAAAATAAACTTCACTTCAACATCACTTAAGTTATTTTCCATTTCAAACATCATTTGTTCAACTTAACTTAAGTTTCCACTTATAAATCCAATTCAGATTTTGTTTTTCTTAACAAAATTCATTTAACCTTTTACCAAAATCAAATTTCATCAATCATTCAAATTTATATCACATTTGACTTTCTTTTAGTTAAATTTCACATCATATTTCATTATGCTACTCAAATTCATTAACTTTACCAAAGTTAAATCTATTATCTCATATCATAAGTATAAATCTTATTTCACTTATATTTACCATATTTAAATTTGGACTTTAATTTTCAAATTTGTTTATCACAACAAAACCTCAATTTCCAATTTACTATGGTAGCAAATCAATCACACAGAAACTCGAAAATGATACCGATGATGCTGTAGTCATCACCCTTATTATTTCCCAGCAACAATAGTGAAATCAGTGCTTAAATTCTTTCAAAAATTTCCTTTTATTCATAAATCACATTTATAAATCTCTTTGCACATAATTTCACTTCTTACATATAAGATTATTTTACCATTGTAAATCATTTTAATTATACTTCATACATTATAACTTCATACATTACAATTGTTGTTTTCATTTACTTATTCAAACAACTTTAACTAACTTGTATATATTTACATTTTCAAACAATCAAACAATCAATTATATACACTTTAACACTGAAAAATTATTTCTTTATATATAAAATATAATCGAGGTAAAATTATTCCATTTACCCAATTTAAAACAATATTGTGCCGAATTGTTCTATATAAGTGTTTAGAGATCCCTATCGATAGAGTTGTACGGACAATACCGACCAGAATCCATATACCACTCAACAAACCAATCATCACAATATAAAACAATTTTATATTCATTAACAAATACGCACTCGTATCTATTATTACACTCAACTCATTCTAGAGTACTACTGACTCTATCTCTAATGAGTAACACCCAACAGAGCAGGGTTGTCGCTTAACCATATGCTCTGATACCAAATGTAATAACCCGCTTTTCCGTACCCCTTGAATAGACACTAATCTCCATCTATTTACTCAAGGTGAACGAAAAAGCGAACCATTAGGGTTTTAAAAGAAGAGGTAGAAGAAAAGATAGAAGAAAAAAAGAAAGAAGAAACAAAAGAACAACATCAGAAACAGAAACAATATCAGAATCTCACATATCGCAGCGGAACAATATATAATAGAAAATTTCATAATCTTTAAAACAAAGAATTATATCTGTTATTACATTACATCACATCATATCACCAGAGTCAATAAACAACAATGGACAGTTATATAAACTTGTCCTCATACAGAATACACAGCGGAATAAATACTATCAGATACAAATACTACGTCTCGCCATCCAGCTTATCTCCAAAGCTCCAGAATATCCAGAATATCCTGATAATATAACTCTAGGCTGCCCGTGTGGAAATTGGTGGGCACCCAGAGTTTAGAAGGGAACAATAAACTCCGAGTCAGTCATGGTGACTGGTGTGAGATCGTAAAACAGTTGTTTTTTTTAAAATAACAACAGGATAATTTTAAAGTCAATTCGAAATGCTTTTGGAAAATGAAACTACCATAAGACCTCCCGCCACACACACAATGCAAACGCAGAATTGGAGGAGATTTCTTCTTATGATAGTCAAAGATGCTTACTACGCAAAATCAAATCTTTTTGATATTATTATTAGTGCATAGTGTAGAAAACATTTCGAAAGTATAATATTAATCTTAGCCAACATACGACCAGTATCGTATGCCTACTATAGCTACTATGTTCAATAGCAGGTTACCGCCACATTCCATAGCAGGTAATACAACTAAAACCGTACACGTCGCGTATTGTTTCTTTGGATTTCCAACAAATGGTCAGGCTAAGGAACTTCCTTTCCTCCTGCCGAATAGGATCGCCTCTGGCTGGACGTCCCGAGAGACAAACTGCTCTCTGCCAAACAAGGCCGGGTTACCCCTCTAACAGGTAACTCACGAATATGTCATCACCCGGTCCTTTGGGACCTTTATCCGAGCGCTCGATATCCAACATCACACATCATAAAGAAAGTGTATCCACATGAGTAAGTATCTGGGCTCCATACCATGATACCACCCCTTTCCAGAAGGAAATGACATACCCTAAAGGGCGCGACCCTCATAACCTTGCCGCAACATTCCTGTTTCGACCATTTCCGGGGTGTGAGGCTCGACGAAGTCTCGTCCACAAAGCTACGCTTTCTACAAAGCCCTGCTTCGGGTCAAACAAAATGATCAACCTATGATCACAAAGATATAAGATCAAACAAATGATCATATCGCAAATGATCAAACACTGATCATTTTCACAGCAACACTCAGTATGCCACGTTACCAAATTGGGATATATTGCTGATAAATTTCAACTACATAACCTCTGAGCTCGTACGTCTCAGAGAAGGGTGTTAAGCTAAGAGAATAAATTCTCCGCCACCAACAGATATGTATTTGAAAGAAATCAGCTTTATATCTCAAAGTGTAATGTCAGACACACAATCCATACAAGTCTGTTCCGGGATCGAACAGAACGGAAGGCACTTCTCACGAAGCCCTTGCATATCCGGATAATTTTCAATCACGTCGGGACTTCCCGTCACTAAGGGTGATAAAACCTCTAAATCGGAGATCAGCCGATGTAGAGTAACTCGACGGTAATCCTTCCGTTTTCAAAAATATCCGGTCTTCAACACCGGTCTTCGAATGCAATTCATAACGACGTATCACATATTCGGAATGGGTTATACGACTCCATGGTCCTTTCCCGGCTAACCCGAATAGTGAGCGTTTATTCAAAAATAAGTGTGGCATTCAAATTCATCCAATTCACAACAAATACCTATCTAAAGGTAATTATTGATAGTCGGTTATTTAACTATCAATAAAGATGCGCAACATCATCAGATTCCAAATAATTTTCCCAAATTATTTTTATCTTCCAAAATATCTTTTACTAGATATATTATTTCCACACTTAACCATTTGAAAACAATTTCAAATCAATTTCCACATTTCAATTTTATCTCTAAAAGATAAAATCTCAAAAACAGTTCATTTCATATTGGAAAAGCAATTCCATACTTATTTAATAATAAGTATTTCACAAATCATTTATTTTCAACATTTGAAAATATTCGATATACTTAAATCAATATTAAGTATATATTCATTCTTTAAGGAAATCATTCTCTTTAAACACATTTATTTGAGTCAAAACGAATGTTACGTAAAACATCGTTACGACGACTCAAAATCACTAGTATAGGGATTCGAAATTTAGATAGATATATAAATCCCAATACTACATCAAAACATTTCCTTTCGGAAATCATTTACTATAACAACAGTGTTATAGTCCATCATTTCCTTATTCTTCGAAAACGTCTATTTCAACAATAAAAATGTTGAAATCTATGTATTCGATATCATAATACATTTTAAAAACATCTCTAAAATGTTTAACTTCATTTTTAATATCACTTTTCCAAAACTATCCATTTTACTTACGATATATTCACTATCCAAAATCGTGAATATACTTCAATAATTACATTTCAATCTTTTCCACACGTTTTATTCCAAGAATTATCCACTATCCAAAATCGTGGATAAAATTCCCTTAATAACTTCTATATTACATTCATCAAATTTGATTGATTTCGAATTCATAAAACAACGTTTATAAATTCACCTTTATATTTTCTAACAACTTCGATTTATAAAATTCTCCTCTTATTAACTTCTAAAATTACTTATCAAAATAAGTGATCCAGATTTATAAACAACGTTTATAAATCACATTTATACTTCATAACAATTTCAACTTATGAAATCATTTCATTTAGCAATTTCTATTTATATCCCAATTAAGTGCAAAAATCTAATTTATAAGTAAATTACTTATAAATCGTTTATTCTACAACATCTATTCACTTTATACCTTCACGTTATAAATCTATTAATTTCATTCACTTATGAAATCCTTTTATACTTCTTTTCAACACTTATAAAAATTCGTTTTATAAGTCCAATATTTTGATTAATAAAATATCCATTTTATAAATCTTCCTATACAAATCGTTTATAGTTATTCAAAAATCCCACTTAACCCATTTTATAAATAAATCGACTTTTATTTCAAAAACGACACTTCGGTTATATTTCACTAAAAATTATAACTTTTATAACTTTAAAATTTTACGTTTATAATCGATTCAAAAATCCCATAAAACGTATATTTTCAAAAATCACTTTAAAAATCCTTTTAAATTAAAAGTCGTCATTTTTAAAGTTCAAAACTGAATCCGATGATGCAACAACACCAATCAGTCCATCACAACAGTCAAATATCATATATCATCATATGATAACAGAATATATCAAAATATCTGTAAATAATCAATACGGTGAGGAATCCAGTCGGATCCCTCCAACCTGTTTCCCTGCATCCAAAGATGTTAGCACAATACCAATTCCGCTCCAGTACGGAATTATCGCGGTATATGGGTTTTATAAAAATCCGCTTACTAACGGCGCAATAGGGTCTCATCCGCTATACGAGGCGGGAATCAATCAATCCAATATATACATATGCCAATATGTATATATTGCTATATATAGATATATATATCCTATCATATCTAATAGCACATTCAAACAGTCAATCATCAATCAATAACTGTAAATAATTCCACATTCAATTGAGTGAGAAGATCTCACCGTGATTTAAATTCTGATTCCAGCGTTTATTTCGAATAAAATTAAACGGCCGTTTAATTTTACTCGAAATTCAAACTAGTTCCAAACGACTTTCGATCAGTTGCATAGCGAAGTGCTCGACAATACGATCTCATCGCAAGTCGTTTCGTTCGATTCCGACCTCGCAGCAAAAAGATATGCATTTTTAAACATCGTACACATTTTAATATAATTAATTTACAATTCTTTTTAACTTTAAAACCCTAAGCTCACATCTGCCGTTAGATCTCAGGAAAGAAAATCTGGGCCATCCAACGTTACTTCTTCTTCTTCGTGACATTCACGTACGTGCTTGAACCCACTGGCCGCCCCTTAAACCTAATTGACGCGACCACCTAACGACCTCCAGACCTCATCAAACCACCACCACTTCGTAGCCCATCACCAATCCCACCCATGCCCAGAAGAGCACGAAGCTCGGTCGCCTCCTCTGGCCGAAGCACGAGCACAAACGGCAGCACTTCTAGCTTCGATTACCATCCATCCACAACTCCGTTTTTAATCATAGCCGTTCAGATTGTAGACCTCACTCCCCTCTCCAACTTTCATTTAGGAATCTAGGCTTGAAAGTGAATGAATCAAGAGAAAAAGGAAGGGAAATGATCGAGTTTTCTGGCCGTTGTTTATAGGGTGGCGGCTGATGATAGAATAGATTAGGGTTTTGGAATTTGTGAAGAGGATGGTGCTTTTATAGAGAACCGACGAACACTATTCACTTCGAATTTCCGAACTCCGATTTACGCACAGTGACTAGCGTTTCTGGGGTTTACCCCGCGTTCCGGACACAATGAAACAGGTTTCGAAAGCTAATTCGATCGTCTGTGTGAGATATGACAATAAACGATCAATTTAAATTAAACCGATTTAAATCGATTTCGAGGCGTTTTAATTTGTACCGGACAAATGGTAAATCCAAAAATTATGAAATTTGAAATCTTATAATAATATCACATTACGGATCCGATGAAACTGGTTTCGTCGAAATCCGAGACCTTTTGAAAAATGACTATTTTAACTCGACGATTTAAAATTAAAATGATATCGATGCGTTTCGAGCTGCCACGGTCAAACGATAACTTCGATTGCTACGAAAATTGAAATCCGATAATAACTAACTATTATGGATTCAATGGAACTGGTTTCGTTCAATTCTGAGACTGTCCGAAAATTGGCTATTTTTACAGTCGATAATTAAATATTAAAATATTCGATTTTCACAATTTAACTCCAAATTCAATTTTAAGAGTTCTAAAATATTTCTATAACTCCAGTATGATTTAATATAACTTTATAAATCATTTCCAGCACATTAAACCCATACTTCAATTATTTCTGGAATTTCAATCATTAAATTATCGATTTAATTGACCAAATTAAATCCAATATTCGAATAATAAATTATTCGACTTCTTAAATTCATTTATCAATATTTAAAATCAATTAAATATTTGAATTTTAATTATCAAAAATTCTGGGTCGTTACATGAAGCGTGATCTTAGGAAGGTGTGGAGGATGAAATTAATTGGTTTTTTATAGTAAGAGAATACGCGAATGTTTTTAACAACTTTTGAGACTTCCACTGTAACATCCCAATATTTTCAACCATTCGCATCCACATATGTCGGACTTGAATTGCTCAAAATATCATATTGTTAATTTAAATTTGGTAAAACTCAGCATATACAGTAAATAAATCAATCACATAATCACAGACACAGAGTAATATAATGATGCAGCGGAATAGATAAATAGTAGTGGTAGTTCATGAAGCTACTATGTGAATAACAGAGTTTGAAATAAAATACATAGAATATCTCAAATACAGATTGATGACATCTCCGAGCAAATCAACTAGAAAAGCTGAAGCTGAATCGATAGCTGTATCTCCAAATGAATCTCCAAACTCCAAAGGTAAGTCTCAAATGCTGTGTCACTCGGTCTGACCCGAGCGTAAAACAAAATACAAAACACTCGAGTCAAGATTTAACATTCTTATATCAATAAATCTAACTCAAGTGAAATATCAACTGAAATACAAGTAACTTAAAGGATGTTTGGGATAACCATCCTCAAAGGATCCGTGGAACTATCTACTATGTAGAGGTATACGTTATTAACAACTAAACGTCATTATAACACCGTGGTCATTTCAAATTAATTTATACTTCAATTCCAAAATGTCATTTCCATTTCAAATATATATATTTCCAAATTATAGCACTTCCAAAACTAAATTGATAATTTCATATATATATATCAAATTCACTTTACTATTATTTAGTTTTGAAATATTTACTTAATCATTTCAATAACATCTAAATACAACTTCAATTTACAAATTTAAAAAAAACAAAATATCCCATTTAAATTTACATAAGTTTGAAATATTCATTTAAGTCACCTTTAATCAAATTCAAGTTATAAAACATATCTTAAATTCCGAATTCAAATAAATTTCCAATCGATTTAATTAAAAAAATTCTTAATTAAATACAATTCCAAATAAATTCAAATTTATCTTCCCAACCTTAATTTATAGACTCATTATAAATATCTATTTTTAAAATAATTTTTTTTAAATAAATACTTAAACATATTGTATTTTACTTAAATCAAACTTAACTAAATTTAAAGCTTATTATTAAATCTATTTTGTATTAAAACTTATCCATATACATAATATTTTCAATTTAAATAAAACCATATATATTTCCCTTCAAAACCACAGAAATCATTTTAAAATATTTATATATAGACCAACGGTGTCTGCATAAATTTTTCTATCCTATGGTCAAGTGATACGGATATTTATCGTTTCAATCCGTAATTTAATTTATATATGGGTATATATCATTTCAACCCGCAATCCCAAATTCAATGCAATGAAAATCGCTTGGGTTTATCATTTCAACCCATAACGATTTTCTCCTATTCTACAAGATCGTTCGGGTATGTATCATTTCAACCCATAGGGATTTCTATATTAACAGGGAACTTGCAGAGTGATAACAAATATAAAAATAATAATATAACATTTCAACAACAGAGATATATCATCAATAACAAATTAAATAAACAATAGGATATGGTGTCATATCCCACAGGTGAACAATTTCAGGTAATAGCATATCATATCTAGCAATTATAAAATTAACAGTTAAATTTAGCAGTATATTTCAATTGTCGTTCCAATTGAAATCAAATTTAATAAATATAAGAACGTTAATCGTTAGTGATTTCTCACCTTTCGAGGCTAGAGAAAATAGACAATGAAATGGGTTATAGAGCCACGCACAAATTTTAAAGAAAAGCACGAGAGCTCAAGTTCAATGAACAAGCTGATAAATAGGAAGAGACAAATTCAATCAGAACTGGATCGATGAAGATAATTGATATAAGTGAACTTATTTATATATAACTATATTAACAAACCATCAAAAAATAAAATAAAACTTTTACATAAATTTTAAAATCAAAACTTATATAATAATACATAAAACCCCAAAACATATCATATATATGTAAGCTATTATATATATACAAACATTATATTTCGTACTGTAAACCTCTATATACTTTACATAAATAAAATATATATCTGTGTATGAAACTACAGACTGTACATAACTTACATAAACATGTATAAACTAATCTATTATACAACTTATATCCTAAGCAACTTTATATATATTTATATATTATGAACAAATAATTAAAACATATTGTATATAACATATATATATATACAACTTCCATACATTATACTTTAAAACCATATGTATATTAGAAAGGTCACTATCAACATACTATTAACTCTATCTATATATACCATACTGTCATATATAAAAAAAAATATAAACTCTAAATGTACTTATTCAACAGATAACTATATATATTATATATACAGATCATATTTTAACAATATACAAATACAGATTTTACTTAATATCATATTTTATAGTAATGCTCTCTGTAAAAACATGCATCTCAACACTCAGATCAAAACACATATATATAAAGTAACCTTTATAAACCAAATATACATACGGTAGCCTATAAGCCGATATATATATAAACATACAATGTATATAACTTTAAACAGTAATTGAAAGAAATTTGAAAGATCTAAGTATAACATACTATACAACTGATATAGAACAGAACATATATGCAAACAGGTTTACTTTGTATTATAAATTTTAGAAATATATGTTATTAAAATATATATATATACATACAATCCAATATGAAAAATATGACTCACGCATATATATAACGATTTAAAACAATATTAAATAAAACAAATACATAGGTTACATTACCCTATGATATAATGTATAAGTATACGTCAGGTCTCAAAAACAACTCAGGAATACAAACATACAGCTTATATTAAATATTAAATAAATAACTTCAAATTTAGCATATAAACATATATATAATAACTTCCATACGTATATAAACACGTATACAATTTCTGAAAATAACTATTATATGCAATTTATATATATTATAATTTAAAGCGATACTTTATGTAAACTATAGAATTTACCATTTGCTATGTTTAAACAGAATTTCACACGAAAGTTAAACTGATATAAATTTAAATATAATTTCACACGAAAGTTAAACTTCAATATTATCACATGAAAATTTACCATTTGCTATGTTTAAACAGACGTAATCCAAATATTACATTTTTTATTTCAAAATTCAATTACTTAAAAATTCATAAAATTTTAGTCAATTACGTTATTAAAACCAATTAAAATTTACGGGTCGTTACACTCTCCCCCACTCAAAACTTTTCGTCCCGGAAAAGGAAGGAGGTATGAGAATAGAAACAACCAAAAGAAAATGGAAAAGGAAAAACAAAATAAATAATTAATTTAAAACCATATAGATTTCAATTTAAATTAATGAATGTTTAATAGTTTGGTTAAACCCATTTTATTATATCCATAAATAGTCATTCGATTCAAATTTGTTAGTTCAAACTTTCAATTCAGATCATAAAAATTTCATTTAGTTTTAAATTGATTTCCATTCACTTATTTATATAGAGATCAATCGCTTACATAAAGCACTAATAATTTACTATTAAACCTGTAGTATATAAATAAACAGTATTTTAATTATTTAGAAGAAAAGAAAAAATGATCAAAATATCCTTTATAAATAGAAAATATAAATATTTTTTTATAACTCGATGTCTTAACAAGTTTATCCTCGTTCTTGCAGACTCTGGCCATGCGTTGATCAAGCGCAAAGCTAGAATTCTCCAAGTACTTAGTAGACCTGTTTCAACGCCCAGTGAAATATACTCGAAAAACCTTCAAAACCGATATGAAAAGTACAATCCAAGCAAATCAACCGAACCGAATCATGGATCGCAGATACACATTGGTTACGCCTGGGTCCCCCAAGAAACATCTGTACATGTAAGCCATCACGGCCTTGCGAATTTCACCATGATAACCAAAAACCTGTAGACCGCGGATACACAATGGTTACGCCTGGATCCCCAAGGAAACATCCGTACCCTTTAAGCAATCTCCGCCATGCGGATTACGCTACTAACACGACCATAGATCGCAGATACACAATGGTTATGCATGGATCCCCCAGGAAACATCTATACCCGTAGGCCATCACTGCCCTGCGAATTACGCTATGCAGTCGAGTTCGTAAGACCATGGGTAACGCCATGGAATTCGAAGGACACTCAAGTATCATATCCGGAAAACCTAAATCAGAGAGAATAATATCGATAGAATGAATCCTAAATGTGGCCACAAATAGGATATCAAGCAGAAGGCACTTTCCATATCTTTACTTTGAAAATGTGTATCATATAGTACCTTTTCAAATCAATTTCAAATATCATACTTATATAAATTCCATTATATATAAGATTTCATTTTCAAATCGAATACTTTCCAAAATCAAAAGTATATCAAATCACACTTATATAGACTTCGATTATATAAGATTTCGCTTTTCAAATTGAGTACCTTTCCAAATCAATAGTTTTCGAATCAGCTTCATACTTATACAAATCAATTTTATAAAAGTTCGATAACTCCCAAATCAAGTATTTAGTAAAACAAGGTTCTCAATTTCAATTCGTTTCAATATCAGTTCAGTTTCAAAATCATATACGATTTCACCAAATTATTTCTTCCAAATTAAATATCTTCAGTTTCATTTCCAAATCAACATAATTTAGGTCAAACGAATTCATTTCCAAAATCATCATATAAATACTAGATTTTCAATTCCAATCTATTTTTCGAAACCAAATATTTTCCTAAAAAATCAATTATACCCAAAATGATTACCAAGTTTATAACCATCCCTTTAAAACCTTTAAACTATTTATTTCTATTTGAAAGATCAAATTTACCCTTTTGAAAATTATTATTATTATTATACATATATAGTTTTATAAAAGTTGTTACTAAGTTAAAAACATTTAAAACTAAATTTTATTCAAAACATTTCAGAACTAAATTTCATATTAGTATAATTCAAAATTGTCTTATTCATTTACTTAACAAAATAGTTTCAAACTTATTTAAATGATATTACTTCATACTTAAACATACAAAACAAAACTTATATACTTTATCAAATAATTTATACCTTTCGAAATTCCTTAGCTTTGAAAATTAAACCTTGATTTGGAAGTGTTCGAACATTCAAAATAGTCGGAGAAATCAAATTTCCAATCCAAGAGTTGGAAATCATCAACTAATCAGTAAATCAATTTCGAAAGATAGGGTTATAACAATCAAATCCGAAACTCGAGGACTGAACACTGGGTTACATCAAATTGTTTAATATATATATATATATATATATATATCTTTCAAATATCAAATCATACTTTGAAATTTGAAATCAAAATTGGTTTCACAAAATCAATCGCATAGCAAAGCTACTAAAGTGGCCTCTCCCCCACTCTGAAACTCGAAAATCAATGTCGATGATGCGTGCACTCATCACCGAAATTATTCTCCAGCGACATAAGCGAGTTCTGGACTTCTATTTTCTTGAAAACTTCTTTGAAATTTCTTTGAAATCATTGGAACTCATTTGAAGTCATTTGAAACGTTTCTTATTAGAAAAATGCTTTCCAATCGTATTATTATATATTTTCAAAATCTTAAAACCATGTTCAAAATACCGGAATTCAATTTCTCAAGTTTCCAATTTAAAACCCTTCAGTTATAAATCAATTCCTTATATAATTTTCAAATTTTCAAATCCTTTCAAAACTTTAAATCCTCGTTTTAAAAAGGTATATAATCCTTATCGAAAAAAAATTCACTTATATATATATATAATATAATCATACTTATCAAAATAATAATTTCGATATATAAACAATTTCTAAAATACAAACAAACATGATTTTCAAAGGATGATTCAAGAATGGATTTCAAAACAAAGATAGAGATTCAAATTAAAGGAACTCTAATTAAAATAGAATTCTGATTCGAAGATAGGCTCGAACGAAGATGAGATGATTAGATTACAAAATAGAAGATGAATATACTTATATAAATCGTGAGCGACCTTAACCGGGTTAACCGTGACTTCAGGAATATGATCGATGCGGGATTCTAAGGCAAATCGACATTCGATCGCCGAAGATTTAATTCGGGCACAACAAAAGATAGCAGCATCTTAAACCGAGGATACAAAATCTTCGGTGAATTAATGCTTGTTGTAAAGGAGTTTTCACCCCTTTACAAATCATTCAGTGGAGCTATGGGATGCTCCAGGATCAAAGAATTTGGATAGGGGAAAACAAGAATGGATTTTGGAACCGAGGAAAACGTTCCAAAATTCAAAAGAAATTGAGTCAAAGAGGAAGAGATTCAAGCTCGAACGAAAGTGATTCTGTAATTAAATCTACTGCATATGCTAAGTTTTGCCTAAAACCAGAGCTCTGATACCAACTGTAACATCCCGAAATTTTCAACCATTCGCATCCACATATGTCGGACTTGAATTGCTCAAAATATCAAATTGTTAATTGAAATTTGGCAAAACTCAGCATATAGAGTAAATAAATCAATCATAGAATCATAAACACAGAGTAATATAATAATGCAGTGGAATAGATAAATAGTAGTAGTAGTTCATGAAGCTACTATGTGAATAACAGAGTTTGAAATAAAATACACATAATATCTCAAATTCTGATTGATGACATCTCCGAGCAAATCAACTGGAAAAGCTGAAGCTGAATCGATAGTTGGATCTCCAAACGAAGCTCCAACCTCCAAAGGTGAGTCTCAAATGCTGTGTCACTCGGTCTGACCCGAGCATAAAGCAAAACACAAAACACTCAAGTCTGGATTTAACATTCTTATATCAATAAATCCAACTCAAGTTAAATATCAACTGAAATACAAGTAACTTAAAGGATGTTTGGGATAACCATCCTCTAAGGATCCGTGGAACTATCTACTATGTAAAAGTATACGCTATTAACAACTAAACGCCATTATAACATCGTGGTCATTTCAAAATAATTTATACTTCAAAACCAAAATGTCATTTCCATTTCAAATATATATTTCCAAATTATAGCACTTCCATAACTAAATTGATAATTTCATATATATTTATATATATATATATCAAATTCACTTTACTATTATTTAGTTTTGAAATATTTACTTAATCATTTCAATAACATCAAATACAACTTCAATTTACAAATTTAAAAAAAACAAAATATCCCATTTAAATTTACATAAGTTTGAAATATTCATTTAAGTCACCTTTAATCAAATTCAAGTTATAAAATATATCTTAAATTCCGAATTCAAATAAATTTCCAATCGATTTAATTAAAAAAATTCTTAATTAAATACAATTCCGAATAAATTCAAATTTATCTTCCCAACCTTAATTTATAGACTCATTATAAAAATCTATTTTTAAAATAATTTTTTTTAAATAAATACTTAAACATATTGTATTTTACTTAAATCAAACATGACTAAATTTAAAGCTTATTATTAAATCTATTTTGTATTAAAACTTATCCATATACATAATATTTTTAATTTAAATAAAACCATATATATTTCCCTTCAAAACCACAGAAATCATTTTAAAATATTTATATATAGACCAACGGTTTCTGCATAAATTTTTCTATCCTATGGTCAAGTGATACGGATATTTTTTGTTTCAATCCATAATTTAATTTATATACGGGTATATATCATTTCAACCCGCAATCCCAAATTCAATGCAATGAAAATCGCTTGGGTTTATCATTTCAACCCATAACGATTTTCTCCTATTCTACAAGATTGTTCGGGTATGTATCATTTCAACCCATAGGGATTTCTATACTAACAGGGAACTTGTAGAGTGATAACAGATATAATAATAATATAACATTTCAACAACAGAGATATATCATCAATAACAAATTAAATAAACAATAGGATATGGTGTCATATGCCACAGGTGAACAATTTCAGGTAATAGCATATCATATCTAGCAATTATAAAATTAACAATTAAATTTAGCAGTATATTTCAATTGTCGCTCCAATTGAAATCAAATTTGTAACAACCCGGAGTTTTACAAAAATTATTTATCGTCAAATGTCGATTAAACCGGTTGTTAATTGCTATTGCAAATTTGAATCGATTGAAATTCTTTTCAGATTTGTATAATTCTTTAATAAAAGTTGGGTTAAAATTCGTTAATAAATTGTTGAACGTTGGTGGGTTTTAAAGAAAGAAAATTTTTACCTTGGCCCATGTTGAATTTAGTTGCTGTGACATTATCTCAAACCGTTCCTCCTTTTATTTTCACTCGTTCAATCCCTAAAACCCTAAACGTTCGAAAAGATTAAAAATGGCGGCTCCATTCTTCTCCGTTCGCTCATCTTCTCCAAATTAGGGCATGCTCATCTCGTCTTGAATTGGGGCTTCGTGATATGTTCATCGCAGGCGATCGTTTTTAGCCGCTCCTCGATTGATCGTGTCATCTTCACTTCGAATGCTAAGGTGAGTGGATAACCGCTCACATCTAATTCCAGCTCAAGTTTATTCGTGTTCGAATTTGATGATTTTCAGTCGTATTTGTTTTTCTGAGCTTTGTTGTTAGCTGTTCGATTTTCGTTTGGAGGTTGATGATTTTCTCTATTGTGTTCGATTCGAATTTACTAGTTATTGGGTTCGACTGAGAGGAGCTTGTCTTCGGCTCGGCCACTCAATTTTGTTTCAAGAGTGATGTTGTTCATATGTTGATTTTGGCTTTCGTGGTTGAGCTTGCTGCTGTTGATTTCTTTTGTGAGTTCGCCCATTTGAAATGATCTCCGGAATTCATTCGAATTAGTATCTTTTGTGGTTATTAACTTTAGAGTTGTTGTTTCGTGGATTTTGGGGACTTCGGCATGTCTACATCCATATATGCATTCATCTTTGCACTGACCAGTTTTATAGTTGCATATATGTTGTATCAATTGTGATTTGGTCTATTTGTTTGCCCAGTTTCTTCATGTCATTTTTATGGGTGCACTGAGTGGTGATAGTAGATGATTACTAGTATCCTATTTGGTGCCTGCTGCATTTACTTGCATACCTGTCCATCATGTAGTTCACTGTTTTGGGTTTCAAACATGGCCATTTCAGTACTGTGACTTCTGCACATGTGATCCATTCTTGCATATAGAGGCCAGTTGAAAATGTTAGGTTCATCGTGGAGTATTTAATTCACTTGGTCATCTGGTTGAGGCTGCCATCGACTTGTACATGGCCTCATCTCTATTTTGACACTGAAGCTTTGTCTTGTGGTCTTCTCTTTACAGTTGTGCGAGGTAGCTTGTATATATATTAGCTGTCTCGACCACTTGAGATAATTGGATTTGTTTTCGAACTTCCTTGAGTTGAACCCAATTTCGGTGTTTGACCTTGTAATCATTTGTTGACTTCGGTCTCTTGTTTATGTGTTTCTATTTCCATGTCCCTTGAAGTGTTTCTGCACTTCTGGTTTCTCTGATGCACTTTGTTGTACCACACTATCACTTGAGTCTGGTGATACTAGTTCATGTATTCATTGAGATATTCATGTTGGTTTAGTTGTGTATTTTCTTGAGTCTTTGGGTACATGATATAAGCACTGTGTTGTTTTGAATCAGCTGCTTCGATTTTGTATTGCACTGCATCACCCCTGAGTCGAGTTTCGATTCCTGTAGCTTCACTGATGGTCTATATTGTAAGTCTGCACTATGCTTTGCTCACTGATTCCTGGTTGTTGCAGTTGCAGTCCATCTCTTTAGTTGCTGCACTGTGTTTCATTTGTACATCACTGTGCTTTGTTTTCATTTGTGCACTCCACTGCCTTGTGCATTTGAGTTTGATCACTTTGTGTGGTCTTCACACTGGCCATCTTACTGTTCACTTGTAGTTGAAGTATTTCGCGAGTTTGATTATTCATTGTAGCTTTCTTGACCATTTGGGACAGTTACATACCTGTTTCAAGTAGTATTTGGGTTTCCCTGACCACGCATGCTTGTTAGTATCGACCGATACTTTGAGGCGTAATGTAACCTGCTGTCTCTGTGCAGCCATTGTTTTCTATTGATTGATTTGAACTTGGGCCGAGATTTAATTTTATGTCTCGACCATTTATTTGAATCGCATTTGAGTTGAACCCGACTTTCTCTGGGTTTGACCTTATGCGCGTTTCGTGAATTTTCATTGATCTTTTATGCATTTCGTATGATAGTGGCGAGGCAGTACACGCGTGCGTGTACTGCAGCCCTATCAGATTTGACAGTTTTAAATTGATTTAGTCGATTTGATAAATTGTTTATTTATCTCTGTCGATGATTTAAATCTGCTGATTTTTGCTAAACACTATTAAGTGTTATATTGACCGTTATCCGGTTTCTTTGTTTAAAGAATCGGATAGACGGGAATTATTGTGACTGTCGTCTATTTAAATTATTACTGCCTATATGCACTAATAAACTGGTTTGAATTAGACTGACCTGGGTATTATTTTCTTTTGAATGTAATACTCGGGTCAGACCCGAGTTATTTCAGGTTGTAGATTTTCTTCTTTGAGTTGCTGTTCAGGATTTGAAGACTTTTCACATCTTCTGAAGTTGTCAGTGTCATTTTATAGTAGTCGCGTCATTGTATAGAACGATATGTATTCATGTATATTAGTCGATAATGTACTTGTATATATAACTTCTGGAGTCGACAGTTGTAGTTGTATCATATGTATCGTGTCAACTATATTGTAACTGACATCGGTTATATATATATGAGATTATTGTTATTCTGTGTTCCGCATTTATATTATCTGTGTTATTGTTATATCTAATGTCCTAAACTATTATGAACTATCGTAGTTTGTTTTATACTGATAATTAGATATGTCGATGGGAGTAAATAAATAATAGATGAAAAATAAAAAGTATATACCACTCCTATCGAGATAACCAATATTAGTGTAAGGCCAATTACGGATGGTCGCTCCTATCCAGCCTTATTCTTCGTAATAATAGACAGTATTTCTTTTAATACTCTTTGTTATTATGAGCATAGAGGTGGGGCGCCACAGTTGGTATCAGAGCTTGGGGTTTATGGACATAATATAAAACATAACTTGGATGGAACATATGTTGCAACTATTGGTCGATGTTTTATTTGTGCTTGAGTCAAAACTAAAGTTTTGAAATTTGGATGAAATTTTTAAATAACTTTATTTAAAAATAATAGTGAAATTGTGTTCTGATGATTTGATTGATTTGTGTTCTGTTTATCAGAGTGCGCAGCGGAAACAGTGAAACTGTCTTCGTTGAGTACAACTGATAATCTTTTTGATTTAAAAATCAAAATACGAAATTGATATGAATTTCATTTGTTGTTTACATAACTGTAATTATTTTGTTTCTTTGAGAACTTCGAATCCGAATTGAGGATTCGAAGAAATTGCAGATATGTAATTTTTGATGAAATTTCCGCTGGCTTTCTTTTGTACTAATCATCTATTGATTAGATTTTTGCTGTTTTAAATTATCTTCATTGAAGATACATTTGAATGATTCTTTGTTCATTTTGTAGTACGTGCAAAAATTTAAATTGCACGTTATTGCATTTATTTTACGTTGAACCGATGCTTGGTTATGAAACGTATTTTGTTGCCGTTATTTTTACAACGGAATTTTACACCAATGCTATATTTTGAAGTACGGTGTTTTGTGGCATTTTAATGAATGAGAATTCACTGACATTACATTTTGATGTAGATTGTTTTGATGTGATTTTGACGTTTTAAAACTACTGTCGCTTTGGCTTCCGTAACCGTCAAATTTTAAAAGTGGATTTTCAAGCGGTTATTCCGCAATGCTGATTTGTAACCGTTTTACGGTATTTTGAGAAGTACAATTTCCTTATCGAAATTGTTACTGATTTGCTGTTTTAATCACGTGATTGGAAAATCGTTTTAAAATGAAAATTGTTTTATAAAAGTTTAGCAGTTTGCGTTTTCAAAAGAATGAGAAAGTGACTTAAACGATTCAGCAAAATCGAGGATTATGACCCCTTTCTTTTACTGTTTCGCTTAACTCCGGACTTGTTCAGTTGAGAATGCGAATTGTTATTTTTACAAAATAAATAAAATTGTTTTCAGAAATTTTAACAGTTTGCGCTTTCAAAAGAATGAGGAAGCGATTTAAACGTTTCAGCAAAATCGAGGACTATGACCCCTTTCTTTTACTGATTCGCTTAATTCCGGACTTGTCCGTTTGAGAATGTAAAGTGTATTTTTACAAAATACACAATTTTGCACTTTCAAGGAAACGATGAAGAGATTTAAACGATTTAGCAAAAGTGCGGAGTATGGAACCACACTTTTACTTTTTCGGTTAATTCCGGACTCGTTAATTGAATATCTGTTGTTTTGATGATTTTGATGAATTTTACACTTTCAAGGAAACGATGAAGAGAATCAAACGATTTAGTAAAACACGTGGTATGGGACATGTGCGTTTGCTATTTCGGTTAATTCCGGACTAGTTAATTGAAACATTTTGATGCTTTCGTGTGCTTTCGAGCCACTCTGCGGACCTTCGGGTCATTTGTTGGGCTTTCGGGCCACTCTGCGGACCTTCGGGTCAAATACCAGTACTAGACCTTTGGGTCACTCTACGGACCTTCGGGTCAATCTGATGGGCGCCAAAATTATGTTGAGTACTTGGTAGGCTTCGGCCATATGTTGTTGCACGTGCGGCGAATTAAAAACTCGCCATCTGATGGGATCGATCCAAGCTTTTATGTTGATTTTCTAGTCTTCTTAATTGATTTCTAGATATTTGTTGCTTCCAATTATCTGCAGGTAATTGGATATTTGTTGATATGAGTTCTGATTATCGTTTTTGATAATCGGATATTTGTTGTTTCTAATTATCGCTTGTGATAATTAGATATTTGTTGATATGAGTTCTGATTATCATTTTTGATAATCGGATATTTGTTGTTTCTAATTATCGCTTGTGATAATTAGATATTTGTTGATATGAGTTCTGATTATCGTTTTTGATAATCGGATATTTGTTATTTCTAATTATCGCTTGTGATAATTAGATATTTGTTGATATGAGTTCTGATTATCGTCTTTGATAATCGGATATTTGTTGTTTCTAATTATCGCTTGTGATAATTAGATATTTGTTGATATGAGTTTTGATTATCGTTTTTTGATAATCGGATATTTGTTGTTTTTAATTATCGCTTTAGATAATTAAATATTTGTTGATTCGAGATTTAATTATCGCTTTAGATAATTAAATATTTGTTGATTTTAGATTTAATTATCGCTTTAGATAATTAAATATTTGTTGATTTGAGATTTAATTATCGCTTTAGATAATTAAATATTTGTTGATTTTAGATTTAATTATCGCTTTAGATAATTAAATATTTGTTGATTTGAGATTTAATTATCGCTTTAGATAATTAAATATTTGTTGATTTTAGATTTAATTATCGCTTTAGATAATTAAATATTTGTTGATTCGAGATTTAATTATCGCTTTAGATAATTAAATATTTGTTGATTTTAGATTTAATTATCGCTTTAGATAATTAAATATTTGTTGATTTGAGATTTAATTATCGCTTTAGATAATTAAATATTTGTTGATTTTAGATTTAATTATCGCTTTAGATAATTAAATATTTGTTGATTTGAGATTTAATTATCGCTTTAGATAATTAAATATTTGTTGATTTTAGATTTAATTATCGCTTTAGATAATTAAATATTTGTTGATTCGAGATTTAATTATCGCTTTAGATAATTAAATATTTGTTGATTTTAGATTTAATTATTGCTTTAGATAATTAAATATTTGTTGATTTGAGAGTTAATTATCGCTTTAGATAATTAAATATTTGTTGATTTGAGATTTAATTATCGCTTTAGATAATTGAATATTTGTTGGTTTTAGGTTTAATTATCGCTTTAGATAATTAAATATTTGTTGATTTTAGATTTAATTATCGCATTAGATAATTAAATATTTGTTGATTTTAAACTTAATTATCGCTTGAGATAATTAAATATTTGTTGAATTTGAAATTTGATTATCGCGTGAGATAATTAAATAATTATTGAATTTGGAATTTGATTATCGCTTGTGATAATCAAATAATTGTTGATTTGAAATTTGATTATCATTTTTGATAATCTAATATTTGTTGATTTGAGAAATTTGATTATCGTTTTTGATAATCGAATATTTGTTGATTTGAAATTTGATTATCGCTTTTGATAATCGAATATTTGCTGATTTGAAATTAGATTATCGCTTTTGATAATCGAATATTTGTTGATTTGAAATTTGATTATCGCTTTTGATAATCGAATATTTGCTGATTTGAGATTTTTGATTACCGTTTTTGATAATTAGATATTTGATGTTTCTGATTATAGTTTTTGATAATTAGATATTTGTTAACTTGTTTTCTGACTATCGTATTGGATAATTGGATGTATGCTGATTTTATTGGGTTGTTGTTTTCTATCTATCTCTATCTCTGTTGATATTTAGAATTGGTTGATTATGAAGTTTGTGTTTTCTAGTTATTTGTTGAATAACTAGATATTTGCGATTTTGCGATTTGTGATTTGTGTTTTCTAATTATCTTTGTTGATAACTAGATTTTGCTGTTTTCAAATTATCGTATCGATAATTAGATATTGCTGTTTTGTGAATTTCTATACTCCTTTTGTTTGAAATTAAAAGATTTCTTTGTTGTTTGTGTTCTTGACCTTATTTTTCTAGCTTAACCAGTTTATGTTAGAAAAATAATTGTTATTGACAGCTTTAATTATTTTAATTGCGGGGACGCAATTTTATAAGGAGGGGAGTCTGTAACAACCCGGAGTTTTACAAAAATTATTTATCGTCAAATGTCGATTAAACCGGTTGTTAATTGCTATTGCAAATTTGAATCGATTGAAATTCTTTTCAGATTTGTATAATTCTTTAATAAAAGTTGGGTTAAAATTCGTTAATAAATTGTTGAACGTTGGTGGGTTTTAAAGAAAGAATTTTTTTACCTTGGCCCATGTTGAATTTAGTTGCTGTGACATTATCTCAAACCGTTCCTCCTTTTATTTTCACTCGTTCAATCCCTAAAACCCTAAACGTTCGAAAAGATTAAAAATGGCGGCTCCATTCTTCTCCGTTCGCTCGTCTTCTCCAAATTAGGGCATGCTCATCTCGTCTTGAATTGGGGCTTCGTGATATGTTCATCGCAGGCGATCGTTTTTAGCCGCTCCTTTATTGATCGAGTCATCTTCACTTCGAATGCTAAGGTGAGTGGATAACCGCTCACATCTAATTCCAGCTCAAGTTTATTCGTGTTCGAATTTGTTGATTTTCAGTCGTATTTGTTTTTCTGAGCTTTGTTGTTAGCTGTTCGATTTTCGTTTGGAGGTTGATGATTTTCTCTGTTGTGTTCGATTCGAATTTAGTAGTTATTGGGTTCGACTGAGAGGAGCTTGTCTTCGGCTCGGCCACTCAATTTTGTTTCAAGAGTGATGTTGTTCATATGTTGATTTTGGCTTGCGTGGTTGAGCTTGCTGCTGTTGATTTCTTTTGTGAGTTCGCCCATTTGAAATGATCTCTGGAATTCATTCGAATTAGTATCTTTTGTGGTTATTAACTTTAGAGTTGTTGTTTCGTGGATTTTGGGGACTTCGGCATGTCTACATCCATATATGCATTCATCTTTGCACTGACCAGTTTTATAGTTGCATATATGTTGTATCAATTGTGATTTGGTCTATTTGTTTGCCCAGTTTCTTCATGTCATTTTTATGGGTGCACTGAGTGGTGATAGTAGATGATTACCAGTATCCTATTTGGTGCCTGCTACATTTATTCGCATACCTGTCCATCATGTAGTTCACTGTTTTGGGTTTCAAACATGGCCATTTCAGTATTGTAACTTCTGCACATGTGATCCATTCTTGCATATAGAGGCCAGTTGAAAATGTTAGGTTCATCGTGGAGTATTTAATTCACTTGGTCATCTGGTTGAGGCTGCCATCGACTTGTACATGGCCTCATCTCTGTTTTGACACTGAAGCTTTGTCTTGTGGTCTTCTCTTTACAGTTGTGCGAGGTAGCTTGTATATATATTAGCTGTCTCGACCACTTGAGATAATTGGATTTGTTTTCGAACTTCCTTGAGTTGAGCCCGATTTCGGTGTTTGACCTTGTAATCATTTGTTGACTTCGGTCTCTTGTTTATGTGTTTCTATTTCCATGTCCCTTGAAGTGTTTCTGCACTTCTGGTTTCTCTGATGCACTTTGTTGTACCACACTATCACTTGAGTCTGGTGATACTAGTTCATGTATTCATTGAGATATTCATGTTGGTTTAGTTGTGTATTTTCTTGAGTCTTTGGGTACATGATATAAGCACTGTGTTGTTTTGAATCAGCTGCTTCGATTTTGTATTGCACTGCATCACCCCTGAGTCGAGTTTCGATTCCTGTAGCTTCACTGATGGTCTATATTGTAAGTCTGCACTATGCTTTGCTCACTGATTCCTGGTTGTTGCAGTTGCAGTACATCTCTTTAGTTGCTGCACTGTGTTTCATTTGTACATCACTGTGCTTTGTTTTCATTTGTGCACTCCACTGCCTTGTGCATTTTAGTTTGATCACTTTGTGTGGTCTTCACACTGGCCATCTTACTGTTCACTTGTAGTTGAAGTATTTCGCGAGTTTGATTATTCATTGTAGCTTTCTTGACCATTTGGGACAGTTACATACCTGTTTCAAGTAGTATTTGGGTTTCCCTGACCACGCATGCTTGTTAGTATCGACCGATACTTTGAGGCGTAATGTAACCTGCTGTCTCTGTGCAGCCATTGTTTTCTATTGATTGATTTGAACTTGGGCCGAGATTTAATTTTATGTCTCGACCATTTATTTGAATCGCATTTGAGTTGAACCCGACTTTCTCTGGGTTTGACCTTATGCGCGTTTCGTGAATTTCCGTTGATCTTTTATGCATTTCGTATGATAGTGGCGAGGCAGTACACGCGTGCGTGTACTGCAGCCCTATCAGATTTGACAGTTTTAAATTGATTTAGTCGATTTGATAAATTGTTTATTTATCTCTGTCGATGATTTAAATCTGCTGATTTTTGCTAAACACTGTTAAGTGTTATATTGACCGTTATCCGGTTTCTTTGTTTAAAGAATCGGATAGACGGGAATTATTGTGACTGTCGTCTATTTAAATTATTACTGCCTATATGCACTAATAAACTGGTTTGAATTAGACTGACCTGGGTATTATTTTCTTTTGAATGTAATACTCGGGTCAGACCCGAGTTATTTCAGGTTGTAGATTTTCTTCTTTGAGTTGCTGTTCAGGATTTGAAGACTTTTCACATCTTCTGAAGTTGTCAGTGTCATTTTATAGTAGTCGCGTCATTGTATAGAACGATATGTATTCATGTATATTAGTCGATAATGTACTTGTATATATAACTTCTGGAGTCGACAGTTGTAGTTGTATCATATGTATCGTGTCAACTATATTGTAACTGACATCGGTTATATATATATGAGATTATTGTTATTCTGTGTTCCGCATTTATATTATCTGTGTTATTGTTATATCTAATGTCCTAAACTATTATGAACTATCGTAGTTTGTTTTATACTGATAATTAGATATGTCGATGGGAGTAAATAAATAATAGATGAAAAATAAAAAGTATATACCACTCCTATCGAGATAACCAATATTAGTGTAAGGCCAATTACGGATGGTCGCTCCTATCCAGCCTTATTCTTCGTAATAATAGACAGTATTTCTTTTAATACTCTTTGTTATTATGAGCATAGAGGTGGGGCGCCACAGTTGGTATCAGAGCTTGGGGTTTATGGACATAATATAAAACATAACTTGGATGGAACGTATGTTGCAACTATTGGTCGATGTTTTATTTGTGCTTGAGTCAAAACTAAAGTTTTGAAATTTGGATGAAATTTTTAAATAACTTTATTTAAAAATAATAGTGAAATTGTGTTCTGATGATTTGATTGATTTGTGTTCTGTTTATCAGAGAGCGCAGCGGAAACAGTGAAACTGTCTTCGTTGAGTACAACTGATAATCTTTTTGATTTAAAAATCAAAATACGAAATTGATATGAATTTCATTTGTTGTTTACATAACTGTAATTATTTTGTTTCTTTGAGAACTTCGAATCCGAATTGAGGATTCGAAGAAATTGCAGATATGTAATTTTTGTTGAAATTTCCGCTGGCTTTCTTTTGTACTAATCATCTATTGATTAGATTTTTGCTGTTTTAAATTATCTTCATTGAAGATACATTTGAATGATTCTTTGTTCATTTTGTAGTACGTGCAAAAATTTAAATTGCACGTTATTGCATTTATTTTACGTTGAACCGATGCTTGGTTATGAAACGTATTTTGTTGCCGTTATTTTTACAACGGAATTTTACACCAATGCTATATTTTGAAGTACGGTGTTTTGTGGCATTTTGATGAATGAGAATTCACTGACATTACATTTTGATGTAGATTGTTTTGATGTGATTTTGACGTTTTAAAACTACTGTCGCTTTGGCTTCCGTAACCGTCAAATTTTAAAAGTGGATTTTCAAGCGGTTATTCCGCAATGCTGATTTGTAACCGTTTTACGGTATTTTGAGAAGTACAATTTCCTTATCGAAATTGTTACTGATTTGCTGTTTTAATCACGTGATTGGAAAATCGTTTTAAAATGAAAATTGTTTTATAAAAGTTTAGCAGTTTGCGTTTTCAAAAGAATGAGAAAGTGACTTAAACGATTCAGCAAAATCGAGGATTATGACCCCTTTCTTTTACTGTTTCGCTTAACTCCGGACTTGTTCAGTTGAGAATGCGAATTGTTATTTTTACAAAATAAATAAAATTGTTTTCAGAAATTTTAACAGTTTGCGCTTTCAAAAGAATGAGGAAGCGATTTAAACGTTTCAGCAAAATCGAGGACTATGACCCCTTTCTTTTACTGATTCGCTTAATTCCGGACTTGTCCGTTTGAGAATGTAAAGTGTATTTTTACAAAATACACAATTTTGCACTTTCAAGGAAACGATGAAGAGATTTAAACGATTTAGCAAAAGTGCGGAGTATGGAACCACACTTTTACTTTTTCGGTTAATTCCGGACTCGTTAATTGAATATCTGTTGTTTTGATGATTTTGATGAATTTTACACTTTCAAGGAAACGATGAAGAGAATCAAACGATTTAGTAAAACACGTGGTATGGGACATGTGCGTTTGCTATTTCGGTTAATTCCGGACTCGTTAATTGAAACATTTTGATGCTTTCGTGTGCTTTCGAGCCACTCTGCGGACCTTCGGGTCATTTGTTGGGCTTTCGGGCCACTCTGCGGACCTTCGGGTCAAATACCAGTACTAGACCTTTGGGTCACTCTACGGACCTTCGGGTCAATCTGATGGGCGCCAAAATTATGTTGAGTACTTGGTAGGCTTCGGCCATATGTTGTTGCACGTGCGGCGAATTAAAAACTCGCCATCTGATGGGATCGATCCAAGCTTTTATGTTGATTTTCTAGTCTTCTTAATTGATTTCTAGATATTTGTTGCTTCCAATTATCTGCAGGTAATTGGATATTTGTTGATATGAGTTCTGATTATCGTTTTTGATAATCGGATATTTGTTGTTTCTAATTATCGCTTGTGATAATTAGATATTTGTTGATATGAGTTCTGATTATCATTTTTGATAATCGGATATTTGTTGTTTCTAATTATCGCTTGTGATAATTAGATATTTGTTGATATGAGTTCTGATTATCGTTTTTGATAATCGGATATTTGTTATTTCTAATTATCGCTTGTGATAATTAGATATTTGTTGATATGAGTTCTGATTATCGTCTTTGATAATCGGATATTTGTTGTTTCTAATTATCGCTTGTGATAATTAGATATTTGTTGATATGAGTTTTGATTATCGTTTTTTGATAATCGGATATTTGTTGTTTTTAATTATCGCTTTAGATAATTAAATATTTGTTGATTCAAGATTTAATTATCGCTTTAGATAATTAAATATTTGTTGATTTTAGATTTAATTATCGCTTTAGATAATTAAATATTTGTTGATTTGAGATTTAATTATCGCTTTAGATAATTAAATATTTGTTGATTTTAGATTTAATTATCGCTTTAGATAATTAAATATTTGTTGATTTGAGATTTAATTATCGCTTTAGATAATTAAATATTTGTTGATTTTAGATTTAATTATCGCTTTAGATAATTAAATATTTGTTGATTCGAGATTTAATTATCGCTTTAGATAATTAAATATTTGTTGATTTTAGATTTAATTATCGCTTTAGATAATTAAATATTTGTTGATTTGAGATTTAATTATCGCTTTAGATAATTAAATATTTGTTGATTTTAGATTTAATTATCGCTTTAGATAATTAAATATTTGTTGATTTGAGATTTAATTATCGCTTTAGATAATTAAATATTTGTTGATTTTAGATTTAATTATCGCTTTAGATAATTAAATATTTGTTGATTCGAGATTTAATTATCGCTTTAGATAATTAAATATTTGTTGATTTTAGATTTAATTATCGCTTTAGATAATTAAATATTTGTTGATTTGAGAGTTAATTATCGCTTTAGATAATTAAATATTTGTTGATTTGAGATTTAATTATCGCTTTAGATAATTAAATATTTGTTGGTTTTAGGTTTAATTATCGCTTTAGATAATTAAATATTTGTTGATTTTAGATTTAATTATCGCATTAGATAATTAAATATTTGTTGATTTTAAACTTAATTATCGCTTGAGATAATTAAATATTTGTTGAATTTGAAATTTGATTATCGCGTGAGATAATTAAATAATTATTGAATTTGGAATTTGATTATCGCTTGTGATAATCAAATAATTGTTGATTTGAAATTTGATTATCATTTTTGATAATCTAATATTTGTTGATTTGAGAAATTTGATTATCGTTTTTGATAATCGAATATTTGTTGATTTGAAATTTGATTATCGCTTTTGATAATCGAATATTTGCTGATTTGAAATTAGATTATCGCTTTTGATAATCGAATATTTGTTGATTTGAAATTTGATTATCGCTTTTGATAATCGAATATTTGCTGATTTGAGATTTTTGATTACCGTTTTTGATAATTAGATATTTGATGTTTCTGATTATAGTTTTTGATAATTAGATATTTGTTAACTTGTTTTCTGACTATCGTATTGGATAATTGGATGTATGCTGATTTTATTGGGTTGTTGTTTTCTATCTATCTCTATCTCTGTTGATATTTAGAATTGGTTGATTATGAAGTTTGTGTTTTCTAGTTATTTGTTGAATAACTAGATATTTGCGATTTTGCGATTTGTGATTTGTGTTTTCTAATTATCTTTGTTGATAACTAGATTTTGCTGTTTTCAAATTATCGTATCGATAATTAGATATTGCTGTTTTGTGAATTTCTATACTCCTTTTGTTTGAAATTAAAAGATTTCTTTGTTGTTTGTGTTCTTGACCTTATTTTTCTAGCTTAACCAGTTTATGTTAGAAAAATAATTGTTATTGACAGCTTTAATTATTTTAATTGCGGGGACGCAATTTTATAAGGAGGGGAGTCTGTAACAACCCGGAGTTTTACAAAAATTATTTATCGTCAAATGTCGATTAAACCGGTTGTTAATTGCTATTGCAAATTTGAATCGATTGAAATTCTTTTCAGATTTGTATAATTCTTTAATAAAAGTTGGGTTAAAATTCGTTAATAAATTGTTGAACGTTGGTGGGTTTTAAAGAAAGAATTTTTTTACCTTGGCCCATGTTGAATTTAGTTGCTGTGACATTATCTCAAACCGTTCCTCCTTTTATTTTCACTCGTTCAATCCCTAAAACCCTAAACGTTCGAAAAGATTAAAAATGGCGGCTCCATTCTTCTCCGTTCGCTCGTCTTCTCCAAATTAGGGCATGCTCATCTCGTCTTGAATTGGGGCTTCGTGATATGTTCATCGCAGGCGATCGTTTTTAGCCGCTCCTTTATTGATCGAGTCATCTTCACTTCGAATGCTAAGGTGAGTGGATAACCGCTCACATCTAATTCCAGCTCAAGTTTATTCGTGTTCGAATTTGTTGATTTTCAGTCGTATTTGTTTTTCTGAGCTTTGTTGTTAGCTGTTCGATTTTCGTTTGGAGGTTGATGATTTTCTCTGTTGTGTTCGATTCGAATTTAGTAGTTATTGGGTTCGACTGAGAGGAGCTTGTCTTCGGCTCGGCCACTCAATTTTGTTTCAAGAGTGATGTTGTTCATATGTTGATTTTGGCTTGCGTGGTTGAGCTTGCTGCTGTTGATTTCTTTTGTGAGTTCGCCCATTTGAAATGATCTCTGGAATTCATTCGAATTAGTATCTTTTGTGGTTATTAACTTTAGAGTTGTTGTTTCGTGGATTTTGGGGACTTCGGCATGTCTACATCCATATATGCATTCATCTTTGCACTGACCAGTTTTATAGTTGCATATATGTTGTATCAATTGTGATTTGGTCTATTTGTTTGCCCAGTTTCTTCATGTCATTTTTATGGGTGCACTGAGTGGTGATAGTAGATGATTACCAGTATCCTATTTGGTGCCTGCTACATTTATTTGCATACCTGTCCATCATGTAGTTCACTGTTTTGGGTTTCAAACATGGCCATTTCAGTATTGTGACTTCTGCACATGTGATCCATTCTTGCATATAGAGGCCAGTTGAAAATGTTAGGTTCATCGTGGAGTATTTAATTCACTTGGTCATCTGGTTGAGGCTGCCATCGACTTGTACATGGCCTCATCTCTGTTTTGACACTGAAGCTTTGTCTTGTGGTCTTCTCTTTACAGTTGTGCGAGGTAGCTTGTATATATATTAGCTGTCTCGACCACTTGAGATAATTGGATTTGTTTTCGAACTTCCTTGAGTTGAACCCGATTTCGGTGTTTGACCTTGTAATCATTTGTTGACTTCGGTCTCTTGTTTATGTGTTTCTATTTCCATGTCCCTTGAAGTGTTTCTGCACTTCTGGTTTCTCTGATGCACTTTGTTGTACCACACTATCACTTGAGTCTGGTGATACTAGTTCATGTATTCATTGAGATATTCATGTTGGTTTAGTTGTGTATTTTCTTGAGTCTTTGGGTACATGATATAAGCACTGTGTTGTTTTGAATCAGCTGCTTCGATTTTGTATTGCACTGCATCACCCCTGAGTCGAGTTTCGATTCCTGTAGCTTCACTGATGGTCTATATTGTAAGTCTGCACTATGCTTTGCTCACTGATTCCTGGTTGTTGCAGTTGCAGTACATCTCTTTAGTTGCTGCACTGTGTTTCATTTGTACATCACTGTGCTTTGTTTTCATTTGTGCACTCCACTGCCTTGTGCATTTTAGTTTGATCACTTTGTGTGGTCTTCACACTGGCCATCTTACTGTTCACTTGTAGTTGAAGTATTTCGCGAGTTTGATTATTCATTGTAGCTTTCTTGACCATTTGGGACAGTTACATACCTGTTTCAAGTAGTATTTGGGTTTCCCTGACCACGCATGCTTGTTAGTATCGACCGATACTTTGAGGCGTAATGTAACCTGCTGTCTCTGTGCAGCCATTGTTTTCTATTGATTGATTTGAACTTGGGCCGAGATTTAATTTTATGTCTCGACCATTTATTTGAATCGCATTTGAGTTGAACCCGACTTTCTCTGGGTTTGACCTTATGCGCGTTTCGTGAATTTCCGTTGATCTTTTATGCATTTCGTATGATAGTGGCGAGGCAGTACACGCGTGCGTGTACTGCAGCCCTATCAGATTTGACAGTTTTAAATTGATTTAGTCGATTTGATAAATTGTTTATTTATCTCTGTCGATGATTTAAATCTGCTGATTTTTGCTAAACACTGTTAAGTGTTATATTGACCGTTATCCGGTTTCTTTGTTTAAAGAATCGGATAGACGGGAATTATTGTGACTGTCGTCTATTTAAATTATTACTGCCTATATGCACTAATAAACTGGTTTGAATTAGACTGACCTGGGTATTATTTTCTTTTGAATGTAATACTCGGGTCAGACCCGAGTTATTTCAGGTTGTAGATTTTCTTCTTTGAGTTGCTGTTCAGGATTTGAAGACTTTTCACATCTTCTGAAGTTGTCAGTGTCATTTTATAGTAGTCGCGTCATTGTATAGAACGATATGTATTCATGTATATTAGTCGATAATGTACTTGTATATATAACTTCTGGAGTCGACAGTTGTAGTTGTATCATATGTATCGTGTCAACTATATTGTAACTGACATCGGTTATATATATATGAGATTATTGTTATTCTGTGTTCCGCATTTATATTATCTGTGTTATTGTTATATCTAATGTCCTAAACTATTATGAACTATCGTAGTTTGTTTTATACTGATAATTAGATATGTCGATGGGAGTAAATAAATAATAGATGAAAAATAAAAAGTATATACCACTCCTATCGAGATAACCAATATTAGTGTAAGGCCAATTACGGATGGTCGCTCCTATCCAGCCTTATTCTTCGTAATAATAGACAGTATTTCTTTTAATACTCTTTGTTATTATGAGCATAGAGGTGGGGCGCCACAGTTGGTATCAGAGCTTGGGGTTTATGGACATAATATAAAACATAACTTGGATGGAACATATGTTGCAACTATTGGTCGATGTTTTATTTGTGCTTGAGTCAAAACTAAAGTTTTGAAATTTGGATGAAATTTTTAAATAACTTTATTTAAAAATAATAGTGAAATTGTGTTCTGATGATTTGATTGATTTGTGTTCTGTTTATCAGAGTGCGCAGCGGAAACAGTGAAACTGTCTTCGTTGAGTACAACTGATAATCTTTTTGATTTAAAAATCAAAATACGAAATTGATATGAATTTCATTTGTTGTTTACATAACTGTAATTATTTTGTTTCTTTGAGAACTTCGAATCCGAATTGAGGATTCGAAGAAATTGCAGATATGTAATTTTTGTTGAAATTTCCGCTGGCTTTCTTTTGTACTAATCATCTATTGATTAGATTTTTGCTGTTTTAAATTATCTTCATTGAAGATACATTTGAATGATTCTTTGTTCATTTTGTAGTACGTGCAAAAATTTAAATTGCACGTTATTGCATTTATTTTACGTTGAACCGATGCTTGGTTATGAAACGTATTTTGTTGCCGTTATTTTTACAACGGAATTTTACACCAATGCTATATTTTGAAGTACGGTGTTTTGTGGCATTTTGATGAATGAGAATTCACTGACATTACATTTTGATGTAGATTGTTTTGATGTGATTTTGACGTTTTAAAACTACTGTCGCTTTGGCTTCCGTAACCGTCAAATTTTAAAAGTGGATTTTCAAGCGGTTATTCCGCAATGCTGATTTGTAACCGTTTTACGGTATTTTGAGAAGTACAATTTCCTTATCGAAATTGTTACTGATTTGCTGTTTTAATCACGTGATTGGAAAATCGTTTTAAAATGAAAATTGTTTTATAAAATTTTAGCAATTTGCGTTTTCAAAAGAATGAGAAAGTGACTTAAACGATTCAGCAAAATCGAGGATTATGACCCCTTTCTTTTACTGTTTCGCTTAACTCCGGACTTGTTCAGTTGAGAATGCGAATTGTTATTTTTACAAAATAAATAAAATTGTTTTCAGAAATTTTAACAGTTTGCGCTTTCAAAAGAATGAGGAAGCGATTTAAACGTTTCAGCAAAATCGAGGACTATGACCCCTTTCTTTTACTGATTCGCTTAATTCCGGACTTGTCCGTTTGAGAATGTAAAGTGTATTTTTACAAAATACACAATTTTGCACTTTCAAGGAAACGATGAAGAGATTTAAACGATTTAGCAAAAGTGCGGAGTATGGAACCACACTTTTACTTTTTCGGTTAATTCCGGACTCGTTAATTGAATATCTGTTGTTTTGATGATTTTGATGAATTTTACACTTTCAAGGAAACGATGAAGAGAATCAAACGATTTAGTAAAACACGTGGTATGGGACATGTGCGTTTGCTATTTCGGTTAATTCCGGACTCGTTAATTGAAACATTTTGATGCTTTCGTGTGCTTTCGAGCCACTCTGCGGACCTTCGGGTCATTTGTTGGGCTTTCGGGCCACTCTGCGGACCTTCGGGTCAAATACCAGTACTAGACCTTCGGGTCACTCTACGGACCTTCGGGTCAATCTGATGGGCGCCAAAATTATGTTGAGTACTTGGTAGGCTTCGGCCATATGTTGTTGCACGTGCGGCGAATTAAAAACTCGCCATCTGATGGGATCGATCCAAGCTTTTATGTTGATTTTCTAGTCTTCTTAATTGATTTCTAGATATTTGTTGCTTCCAATTATCTGCAGGTAATTCGATATTTGTTGATATGAGTTCTGATTATCGTTTTTGATAATCGGATATTTGTTGTTTCTAATTATCGCTTGTGATAATTAGATATTTGTTGATATGAGTTCTGATTATCATTTTTGATAATCGGATATTTGTTGTTTCTAATTATCGCTTGTGATAATTAGATATTTGTTGATATGAGTTCTGATTATCGTTTTTGATAATCGGATATTTGTTATTTCTAATTATCGCTTGTGATAATTAGATATTTGTTGATATGAGTTCTGATTATCGTCTTTGATAATTAGATATTTGTTGTTTCTAATTATCGCTTGTGATAATTAGATATTTGTTGATATGAGTTTTGATTATCGTTTTTTGATAATCGGATATTTGTTGTTTTTAATTATCGCTTTAGATAATTAAATATTTGTTGATTCGAGATTTAATTATCGCTTTAGATAATTAAATATTTGTTGATTTTAGATTTAATTATCGCTTTAGATAATTAAATATTTGTTGATTTGAGATTTAATTATCGCTTTAGATAATTAAATATTTGTTGATTTTAGATTTAATTATCGCTTTAGATAATTAAATATTTGTTGATTTGAGATTTAATTATCGCTTTAGATAATTAAATATTTATTGATTTTAGATTTAATTATCGCTTTAGATAATTAAATATTTGTTGATTCGAGATTTAATTATCGCTTTAGATAATTAAATATTTGTTGATTTTAGATTTAATTATCGCTTTAGATAATTAAATATTTGTTGATTTGAGATTTAATTATCGCTTTAGATAATTAAATATTTGTTGATTTTAGATTTAATTATCGCTTTAGATAATTAAATATTTGTTGATTTGAGATTTAATTATCGCTTTAGATAATTAAATATTTGTTGATTTTAGATTTAATTATCGCTTTAGATAATTAAATATTTGTTGATTCGAGATTTAATTATCGCTTTAGATAATTAAATATTTGTTGATTTTAGATTTAATTATCGCTTTAGATAATTAAATATTTGTTGATTTGAGAGTTAATTATCGCTTTAGATAATTAAATATTTGTTGATTTGAGATTTAATTATCGCTTTAGATAATTAAATATTTGTTGGTTTTAGGTTTAATTATCGCTTTAGATAATTAAATATTTGTTGATTTTAGATTTAATTATCGCATTAGATAATTAAATATTTGTTGATTTTAAACTTAATTATCGCTTGAGATAATTAAATATTTGTTGAATTTGAAATTTGATTATCGCGTGAGATAATTAAATAATTATTGAATTTGGAATTTGATTATCGCTTGTGATAATCAAATAATTGTTGATTTGAAATTTGATTATCATTTTTGATAATCTAATATTTGTTGATTTGAGAAATTTGATTATCGTTTTTGATAATCGAATATTTGTTGATTTGAAATTTGATTATCGCTTTTGATAATCGAATATTTGCTGATTTGAAATTAGATTATCGCTTTTGATAATCGAATATTTGTTGATTTGAAATTTGATTATCGCTTTTGATAATCGAATATTTGCTGATTTGAGATTTTTGATTACCGTTTTTGATAATTAGATATTTGATGTTTCTGATTATAGTTTTTGATAATTAGATATTTGTTAACTTGTTTTCTGACTATCGTATTGGATAATTGGATGTATGCTGATTTTATTGGGTTGTTGTTTTCTATCTATCTCTATCTCTGTTGATATTTAGAATTGGTTGATTATGAAGTTTGTGTTTTCTAGTTATTTGTTGAATAACTAGATATTTGCGATTTTGCGATTTGTGTTTTCTAATTATCTTTGTTGATAACTAGATTTTGCTGTTTTCAAATTATCGTATCGATAATTAGATATTGCTGTTTTGTGAATTTCTATACTCCTTTTGTTTGAAATTAAAAGATTTCTTTGTTGTTTGTGTTCTTGACCTTATTTTTCTAGCTTAACCAGTTTATGTTAGAAAAATAATTGTTATTGACAGCTTTAATTATTTTAATTGCGGGGACGCAATTTTATAAGGAGGGGAGTCTGTAACAACCCGGAGTTTTACAAAAATTATTTATCGTCAAATGTCGATTAAACCGGTTGTTAATTGCAATTGCAAATTTGAATCGATTGAAATTCTTTTCAGATTTGTATAATTCTTTAATAAAAGTTGGGTTAAAATTCGTTAATAAATTGTTGAACGTTGGTGGGTTTTAAAGAAAGAATTTTTTTACCTTGGCCCATGTTGAATTTAGTTGCTGTGACATTATCTCAAACCGTTCCTCCTTTTATTTTCACTCGTTCAATCCCTAAAACCCTAAACGTTCGAAAAGATTAAAAATGGCGGCTCCATTCTTCTCCGTTCGCTCGTCTTCTCCAAATTAGGGCATGCTCATCTCGTCTTGAATTGGGGCTTCGTGATATGTTCATCGCAGGCGATCGTTTTTAGCCGCTCCTTTATTGATCGAGTCATCTTCACTTCGAATGCTAAGGTGAGTGGATAACCGCTCACATCTAATTCCAGCTCAAGTTTATTCGTGTTCGAATTTGTTGATTTTCAGTCGTATTTGTTTTTCTGAGCTTTGTTGTTAGCTGTTCGATTTTCGTTTGGAGGTTGATGATTTTCTCTGTTGTGTTCGATTCGAATTTAGTAGTTATTGGGTTCGACTGAGAGGAGCTTGTCTTCGGCTCGGCCACTCAATTTTGTTTCAAGAGTGATGTTGTTCATATGTTGATTTTGGCTTGCGTGGTTGAGCTTGCTGCTGTTGATTTCTTTTGTGAGTTCGCCCATTTGAAATGATCTCTGGAATTCATTCGAATTAGTATCTTTTGTGGTTATTAACTTTAGAGTTGTTGTTTCGTGGATTTTGGGGACTTCGGCATGTCTACATCCATATATGCATTCATCTTTGCACTGACCAGTTTTATAGTTGCATATATGTTGTATCAATTGTGATTTGGTCTATTTGTTTGCCCAGTTTCTTCATGTCATTTTTATGGGTGCACTGAGTGGTGATAGTAGATGATTACCAGTATCCTATTTGGTGCCTGCTGCATTTACTTGCATACCTGTCCATCATGTAGTTCACTGTTTTGGGTTTCAAACATGGCCATTTCAGTATTGTGACTTCTGCACATGTGATCCATTCTTGCATATAGAGGCCAGTTGAAAATGTTAGGTTCATCGTGGAGTATTTAATTCACTTGGTCATCTGGTTGAGGCTGCCATCGACTTGTACATGGCCTCATCTCTGTTTTGACACTGAAGCTTTGTCTTGTGGTCTTCTCTTTACAGTTGTGCGAGGTAGCTTGTATATATATTAGCTGTCTCGACCACTTGAGATAATTGGATTTGTTTTCGAACTTCCTTGAGTTGAACACGATTTCGGTGTTTGACCTTGTAATCATTTGTTGACTTCGGTCTCTTGTTTATGTGTTTCTATTTCCATGTCCCTTGAAGTGTTTCTGCACTTCTGGTTTCTCTGATGCACTTTGTTGTACCACACTATCACTTGAGTCTGGTGATACTAGTTCATGTATTCATTGAGATATTCATGTTGGTTTAGTTGTGTATTTTCTTGAGTCTTTGGGTACATGATATAAGCACTGTGTTGTTTTGAATCAGCTGCTTCGATTTTGTATTGCACTACATTACCCCTGAGTCGAGTTTCGATTCCTGTAGGTTCACTGATGGTCTATATTGTAAGTCTGCACTATGCTTTGCTCACTGATTCCTGGTTGTTGCAGTTGCAGTCCATCTCTTTAGTTGCTGCACTGTGTTTCATTTGTACATCACTGTGCTTTGTTTTCATTTGTGCACTCCACTGCCTTGTGCATTTGAGTTTGATCACTTTGTGTGGTCTTCACACTGGCCATCTTACTGTTCACTTGTAGTTGAAGTATTTCGCGAGTTTGATTATTCGTTGTAGCTGTCTTGACCATTTGGGACAGTTACATACCTGTTTCAAGTAGTATTTGGGTTTCCCTGACCACGCATGCTTGTTAGTATCGACCGATACTTTGAGGCGTATTGTACCCTGCTGTCTCTGTGCAGCCATTGTTTTCTGTTGATTGATTTGAACTTGGGCCGAGATTTAATTTTATGTCTCGACCATTTATTTGAATCGCATTTGAGTTGAACCCGACTTTCTTTGGGTTTGACCTTATGCGCGTTTCGTGAATTTCCGTTGATCTTTTATGCATTTCGTATGATAGTGGCGAGGCAGTACACGCGTGCGTGTACTGCAGCCCTATCAGATTTGACAGTTTTAAATTGATTTAGTCGATTTGATAAATTGTTTATTTATCTCTGTCGATGATTTAAATCTGCTGATTTTTGCTAAACACTGTTAAGTGTTATATTGACCGTTATCCGGTTTCTTTGTTTAAAGAATCGGATAGACGGGAATTATTGTGACTGTCGTCTATTTAAATTATTACTGCCTATATGCACTAATAAACTGGTTTGAATTAGACTGACCTGGGTATTATTTTCTTTTGAATGTAATACTCGGGTCAGACCCGAGTTATTTCAGGTTGTAGATTTTCTTCTTTGAGTTGCTGTTCAGGATTTGAAGACTTTTCACATCTTCTGAAGTTGTCAGTGTCATTTTATAGTAGTCGCGTCATTGTATAGAACGATATGTATTCATGTATATTAGTCGATAATGTACTTGTATATATAACTTCTGGAGTCGACAGTTGTAGTTGTATCATATGTATCGTGTCAACTATATTGTAACTGACATCGGTTATATATATATGAGATTATTGTTATTCTGTGTTCCGCATTTATATTATCTGTGTTATTGTTATATCTAATGTCCTAAACTATTATGAACTATCGTAGTTTGTTTTATACTGATAATTAGATATGTCGATGGGAGTAAATAAATAATAGATGAAAAATAAAAAGTATATACCACTCCTATCGAGATAACCAATATTAGTGTAAGGCCAATTACGGATGGTCGCTCCTATCCAGCCTTATTCTTCGTAATAATAGACAGTATTTCTTTTAATACTCTTTGTTATTATGAGCATAGAGTTGGGGCGTCACAAAATTTAATAAATATAAGAACGTTAATCGTGAGTGATTGCTCACCTTTCGAGGCTAGAGAGAATAGACAATGAAATGGGTTACAAAGCCATGCATAAATTTTAAAGCAAAGCATGAGGGACTCGAGTTCGACGAACAAGCTGATAAATAGGAAGAGACGAATTCAATCAGAACTGGATCGATGAAGATAATTGATATAAGTGAACTTATTTATATATAACTATATTAACAAACCATCAAAAATTAAATAAAACTTTTACATAAATTTTAAAATCAAAACTTATATAATAATACATAAAACCCCAAAACAGATCATATATATGTAAGTTATTATATATATATACAAACATTATATTTTGTACTGTAAACCTCTATATACTTTACATAAATAAAATATATATCTGTGTATGCAACTACAGACTGTACATAACTTACATAATCATGTATAAACTAATCTATTATACAACTTATATCCTAAGCAACTTTATATATATTTATATATTATGAACAAATAATTAAAACATATTGCATATGACATATATATATACAACTTGCATACATTATACTTTAAAACCATATGTATATTAGAAAGGTCACTGTCAACATACTATTAACTTTATCTATATATACCATATTGTCATATATATAAAAAAATTAAATATATAAACTTTAAATGTACTTATTCAACAGATAACTATATATATTATATATACAGATCATATTTTAACAATATACAAATACAAATTTTACTTAATATCATATTTTATAGTAATGCTCTCTGTAAAAACATGCATCTCAACACTCAGATCAAAACACATATATATAAAGTAACCTTTATAACCCAAATATACATACGGTAGCCTATTAGCCTATATATATATAAACATACAATGTATATAACTTTAAACAGTAATTGAAAGAAATTTGAAAGATCTAAGTATAACATACTATACAACTGATATAGAACAGAACATATATGCAAACAGGTTTACTTTGTATTATAAAATTTAGAAATATATGTTATTAAAATATATATATATATACACAATCCAATATGAAAAATATGACTCACGCATATATATAACGATTTAAAACAATATTAAATAAAACAAATACATAGGTTACATTACCCTATGATATAATGTATAAGTATACGTCAGGTCTCAAAAACAAATCAGGAATACAAACATACAGCTTATATTAAATATTAAATAAATAACTTCAAATTTAGCATATAAACATATATATAATAACTTCCATATGTATATAAACACGTATACAATTTCTGAAAATAACTATTATATGCAATTTATATATATTATAATTTAAAGCGATACTTTATGTAAACTATAGAACTAATATTTTTACTACTAATAATGAGAATTCCTTGAATAGGAATTCAACCATGTCTTTTTGAAATACCAGAAATACCCCTCATTATAATAATGGAAATCGTTCACTCTATCTTTACTACTAATAAAGAGAATTCGTTGAATAGATTTGCTCAATGTCTTTTTGAAATTCCAAATATACCCATTTACATCTCATAGAGAAATAGTATTCAAATATGGGAATATAGCCTGTTAATTTCTAAGTACAACTGTTAGTCACCGTGGAGAGCTACAATGTGAGTTCACAAGATGAAGTATCCGAGTGTACCATATTGTCCGTAATTTAGGTGGGAGTTCATCGGTCGAAGTTTTGTCAGATTCCAAGTTAGTATGAAGAAGTTATTATAGTCTGAACAAAAAAATAGCGGCTTCTACACTAGACGGTGTTCAAATATTGGGATGTGATAGCCTGTTATTTTCTAAGTACAACTGTCAGGCCCTATGGAGAACTACAGTGTATGTTGACAAGATGAAGTATCCGAGTGTTTCATATTGTCCGTAATTTAGGTGGAAGTTAATCGGTCGAAGTCTCGCCGGATTCCGAGTTAGTATGAAGAAAATATTGCAGTCTGAACAAAAAAAATAGTGGCTTCTGCACTAGGCGGAGTTCAAATATGGGGATGTGGTATCCTATTATTTTAAGTACAACTGTTAGTTCCCATGGAGAACTACAGTGTGCGTTCACAAGATGAAGTATCTGAGTGTTCCATATTGTCCGTAATTTAGGTGGGAGTTAATTGTTCGAAGTCCCACCGGATTCTGAATTAGTATGAAGAAGTTATTGCAGTTTGAACAAAAAAAATAGCGGCTTCTGCACTTGGCGGAGTTCAAATATAGGGATGTGGTAGCCTGTTATTTTCTAAGTACAACTGTCAGTTCCCATGGAGAACTATAGTGTGCGTTCAAAAGATGAAGTATACGAGTGTTTCATATTGTCCGTAATTTAGGTGGGAGTTAATCTATCGAAGTCTCGCTGGATTCCGAGTTAGTATGAAGAAAATATAGCAGTCTGAACAAAAAAATAGCGGCTTCTGCACTAGGCGGAGTTCAAATACGGGGATGTGGTAGCCTGTTATTTTCTAAGTACAACTGTCAGTCCCCATGGAGAACTACAATGTGCGTTCACAGGATGAAGTATCCGAGTGTTCCATATTGTCCGTAATTTAGGTGGGAGTTAATCGGTCGAAGTCTCGCCGGATTTCAAATTACTATGAAGAAGTTATTGCAGTCTGAACAAAAAAAATAGCGGCTTCTGCACTAGGCAGAGTTCAAATATTGGGATGTGGTAGCATGTTATTTTCTAAGTAAACTATCAGTCCCCATTAAGAGCTATAGTGTGCGTTCACAAGATGAAGTATCCGAGTGTACTATATTGTTCGTAATTTAGGTGGGAGTTCATCGGTCGAAGTTTTGTCTGATTCCGAGTTAGTATGAAGAAGTTATTGCAGTCTGAACAAAAAAATAGTGGCTTTTTCCTAGGAAAAGTTCAAATATGAGGATGTAGTCTGTTATTTTCTAAGTACAACTATTAGTCACCATGGAGAACTACAGTAAGCATTGAAGTGGGGATATAACATGTTAATTTCTAAGTACAACTATCAGTCACCATGGAGAACTATAGTGTGCGTTCACAAGATGAAGTATCCAACTATACCGTATTGTCCGTAATTTAGGTGGGAGTTCATCGGTCGAAGTATCGCCTAATTCCAAGTTAGTATGAAGAAGTTATTGCAGTCTGAACAAAAAAAATAGCGGCTTCTGCACTAGGCGGAGTTGAAATATGGGGATGTGTTAGCCTGTTATTTTCTAAGTACAACTGTCAGTCCCCATGGAGAACTATAGTGTGCGTTCATAATATGAAGTATCCGAGTGTTCCATATTGTCCGTAATTTAGGTGGGAGCTAATCTGTCGAAGTCTCGTCGGATTCCGAGTTAGTATGAAGAAAATATAGCAGTCTAAATAAAAAAAATAGCGGCTTCTGCACTAGGCGGAGTTCAAATATGAGGATGTTGTGCCATGTTATTTTCTAAGTAAACTGTCAGTCCCTATGGAGAACTACAGTGTGCGTTCATAAGATGAAGTATCCGAGTGTACCATATTGTATGTAATTTAGGTAGGAGTTCATCGGTCGAAGTTTTGCCTGATTCCGAGTTAGTATGAAGAAATTATTGCAGTCAGAACAAAAAAATATAGCGCTTTCTGCCTAGGCGGCGTTCAAATGTGGGGATGCTACTATCAAATCTACTTCCACAGGTACAAATAAAATGCATGCACATTGTGGTTAAATGCAGGCCCACCTTGGCGTGCATATGTACTTGTATATATAACCTTCATTCGATACTGAAACATTACAATATATATATATATATACACAAATCAAAAAAAAATTCTCGAAACCAAACTGTAAATCAACATATAAATGGACCGATGTATTATATGTATACAATAAGAGCATGAAAACAGAAAATATAAGTTATATATATAAAATCTACATATCACAAACAACTTTATAAATATATATAAACACTGTACATACACCTATATCTAAAAAAAAAATTTGAAAGCCAATTCATGTACACCTATATACACTCATGTTAGTAAACTATAGATAATATACAATAGTTTATATATATAAGGTAAACTATTAGAAATTTTTCTTCCTTGAACTCAACAGACTAGCATACTTATATATATAATAACACTTAAAACATAGTATAGAATCCATATAAACCATCATATATATACTGCTATTTAAATCTGCACAGGCTATCCAATACAGAACAAATATATGTGCTACAAAACATTTATGCAACTTTTATAGATGAACCTATATATATACTAGTCCATAAGCTTCATATTGAATATATATACATATAACTTACAGGGAAGCCTCGGTCGAAAACTCTGGGAGGAAAGTGGAAATCGAGTGAGCCTAAGCGAGTTGGATGAGATCGGAGAGGGGCTCGGGATGATGGAGGAGGTCAGGTCTGCTGTGGCCGATGGAAGGCGAGGTGGCAATAGGTCGGAGGAGGAGAGACGCATAAATTTGATGGTTGGTAGAGGAATGTGGCGGCGAAGGATCTAAGACAGGTGCGGGTGGAAAGTGGGTGGTCTTTTGTGATGCGACTGGTGATGGGTTGTAGATCTGCGTGCAGTGGTGGGAAAGAGGAAGAAAGGCGTTCTGGTTGGCGATGAACCGAGGGGAAGGCGGCCGGGTTATCTGATGGTGAGAAAAATAAGAATATGGACGAGCAGGCACCTCCTTCAAAGGACAGATAGAAGCAGACATATAAAAGCTTTTAGTAATAATAAAATAATTTATATTTTCATTTCAAAGGACAGAACGATTAGGTAGATATAGAAATGGAAGGAAAGAGGCGAGCAAAATGAAAAGCAAGTTATTAAATAGAAGAATAGTGATGAACAACAGTTTCAGAAATGTGGAGCTGAGGAGTTGCCACACTCGACTTTATAATATACGAACTTCTATATTATAATTTTTCTCAAAAGCAATGACCAAAATGAAAATGAATGAACCAAATTATTAATTGAACAGGTGGGAATGGCAATGGTCAAAGGTTGAATTTATTAATAGCTGATGGCTATTCATTTGCACAGAGGAAAAAGGAAAGACATAACAAAACTGAAAGGCTCAAATATGGTACCGATACAGTTAACAGTGTACTGATTTCGCGGTGTACCAAACCCCAAAATACAAAAATGAATATACTGCAGAGATCAGCACAACGAGACGATCAAAACGGTATACAAATATCAGAGATAGGATCATCCGATCAAAGTCGATATTCGAAAACGAAAAATGCTGCTATTTTGCCAAAAATAAGATAAACGGAGCAATAGCAGTCCAAATTTGAAGAAATGAAATATGACGTCTTACTCAGAAGATGATTTACAAATTTTCTATATAAAAATATTTAGGTTTGAAAAATATTTTATTATCATCGATTATTAACTAATATAAATTTAAATAGAATTTCACACGAAATTTAAACTTCAATATTATCAGATGAAAATTTACCATTTGCTATGTTTAAACAGACGTAATCCAAATATTAAATTTTTTATTTCAAAATCCAATTACTAAAAAATTCATAAAATTTCAGTTAATTACGTTATTAAAACCAATTAAAATTTACGGGTCGTTACTTCTACCAAAATGTGACATAGAGTTTCGAATAGATCTCATACCTAGAGCTGAACTCATAAATAAACCACCTAGCAGCATGACACTTACCCAAATAAAGGAGTTAAAGTGCCTATGGTGGATTTAGAAGGAAAGAATTTTATTAGACCGAGCAACTTTCCTTGGGGAACTACGGTGGTGTTCGTGAAGAAACCGGATGCGTCGTTAAGATCGTGTATCGATTATAGAAAGCTGAATGAGAATACGATAAAGAATCTGTATCCTTGCCTAGAATAGATGATTTATTCGATCAATTGAGCGCAGCCAAGGTGTTCTAATAGTTGGACTTAGCAATGGGTTTCCATTAATTGACAGTGGCAAAAGGAAGTATACCACTGACGGCGTTTCGAATAAGATATGGTTCGTATGTGGTTAGTCATGCCCTTCGAACTGAACAACGCACCTGCTTTCTTTGCAGATTTGATGGATTGAATCTTCCGAGAGCATTTGGATAGATTCGTGTTGGTGTTTTTTTGATGACTCTTGATATATTCTAAGAATGAACAAGATCATGAAGTTCATCTCAAAATAGTGCTAGATACACTGAATCAACATTAGTTAAAGGCGAAGTTTTCAAAATGTCATTTCTTGGAAAAAGAAGTGAAGTTTCTTGGACATGTAGTTTCAAAGGATGAATTGTCTATGGATCCATCATAGCGATAAATAGTTGAAAAAAACCCAAGACAATTATGGAGATTAGAATTTTCTTTGGTTTGGCTGACTATTACCGGAGATTTATTAAATGCTTCTCTCGTATAACAGCACCGATGACTAAACTAACTAGGAATGACATAAAGTATGTTTGGACTGATAAATGCAAAGAGGCGTTTCAGAAGCTAAAGCATTTATTGACCAATGCGCCCATGTTACTTGTTACAAATAGGAATCAAGATTTAGTGGTACATCCTGATGCATCTGGAATTAGGTTAGGAGCTGTTTTGTTGCAAAGAGGTTGAGTCATTGCCTTTGCTTCGCAACATCTTTGACTACACAAAGTTAGATGTCCTGCACATGACTCAGAGTTGGCAGCGGTGATCTTTGCATTGAAGGTGTAGAAGCACTATCATTTGGAGAATTATTCGAATATGGGTCATACTTGAAGTATTTATTCTATTAAAAGGAATGAATATGAGGCAACAAAAATGGCTGGAACTTTTGGTAGCATATGACTATAGTATTGAGTACATTCTAGGTAAAGGAAATAAATTTGCGAATGCACTTAGCAGAAAACATCGTAATGTAGTTTTAGTGATGTTATCTGAATGGAACTATTCAGAGGCATTGGCATCTTGTAGGGTTTGAATTAGGTCGACGATCTGTTCTAGTCAGAGTACCGCAACGATCTCTTCTATTAAAGTTCTATCGATATTGATCAAAGTATGTTTGAATTAGGTCGACGATCTTGTAGGGTCGATGATCCATTATTGGTTGAACATATTAAGAGACTAGAGGTAGGAAGTTAGATTGATGATTTGGATTATTTTTCACTTGACCGAAGAGACGATTGTGTGTTCTAAATGTTGATAATCGGAGAAAGGAAGTTCTCAAAGAATGTCAACAATCAAAGTTTACCATTCATCTCGGATGTACAAAGATGTCTAAGTTATGAACATGAGTTTCTTCTGGCAAGGTATGAAGAGAGATGTAAGCTTATGGGTGAAGCAAAGTATGGATTGCCCACAAGTAAAAGCCAAGCATCAAAAGCCAAGTGGGTTACTTCAACTGTTAGAAGTGCCACTGTGGAAATGAGATTCTATATTAATGTATTTTATCGATGGGTTGCCAAGGTTGATGTAACGACCTAGAATTTGACCACTTTAAAATATACTATTTAAAGTGATTTTAAATATGAATTAAGTAAGGTTATATGATTCAAAAAAAATTAGATAGGGGTACGTAGGTAGTCACAAGTGGTAGTGATGCAGCCCCTAAAATAAAATAACTCTTTCATGTTTATCTGTTATTGGCTGTTGTTTTTCTTGTGTTATTGTATCTTTCCTGCTTACTATTTTATTCCGCATTTACATTGTTTATTGAGTTCGCAGATAAGGATAGTGATGTCTCTCTCATCAGAGTTGTGCAGTGGTAGATTTATAGTCATTGTATTTGGTATGTATTAAAGCACACATTGTAGGATTAATAAATTAATTAATTACTCTGATAAGTTGTATAATTGAAATTGTATCCTATACATTTAATATTGTTGAATATTCATCAAATATTGTGTATTAAGTTTGTAGTTTCCGTTAGTAGTTTTAGAACGGACGGGTTTTTGAATTTTAACTGGTCGGAAAATCCGGGTCGTCACACGTGGTATCAGAGCTTTGGTTAGGTGCCTAAGTAAAATTCATCTAGGGTTAGTATATCAACCTAGGAATTTTAAAAATGAAGCTACCTTAATTCGATAAATAAAATGGATAGGATATGACACCGTACCTCCGACCGGGGTTATGGGTGATATTACTATTTTTGGTGTGCTTAACTTTCGTTAATTTTTGTTTTTTCGTTATATTTTTTCGTCCTTTTAATTTCGAGGACGAAATTATTTTAAGTAGAGGAGAATGTAACGACCCAGAATTTGACCTCTTTAAAATATACTATTTAAAGTGATTTTAAATATGAATTAAGTAAGGTTATATGATTCAAACAAAATTAGATAGGGGTACGTAGGTAGTCACAAGTGGTAGTGATGCAGCCCATAAAATAAAATAACTCTTTCATGTTTATCTGTTATTGGCTGTTGTTTTTCTTGTGTTATTGTATCTTTCCTGCTTACTATTTTATTCCGCATTTACATTGTTTATTGAGTTCGCAGGTAAGGATAGTGATGTCTCTCTCATCAGAGTTGTGCAGTGGTAGATTTATAGTCATTGTATTTGGTATGTATTAAAGCACACTTTGTAGGATTAATAAATAAATTAATTACTCTGATAAGTTGTATAATTGAAATTGTATCCTATACATTTAATAGTGTTGAATATTCATCAAATATTGTGTATTAAGTTGGTAGTTTCCGTTAGTAGTTTTAGAACGGACAGATTTTTGGCAATTTTAACTGGTCCGAAAATCTGGATCGTCACAGTTGAATAGGGGAAATGAAATTTATTTGGGTCGTGGTAGATAAAAGAACCAAAATTGCACACTTTATCCTGTTAAGCCGACAATGACGGCGCCTCGTTTGGAGAAGTTGTTTATGAAAAATGTTGTAAGACTTCATGGAATACCGAGTAGCATTGTAAGTGATAGGGATCCTTTGTTTACAAGTGAGTCCTGGAAGAGCTTACAAAATGAAATGGGTACTAAGCTGAAAATGAATACTGCTTACCATTCACAGACTGATGGGAAAACAAAAGGGTTAAATAAGGTACTAGAAGATTTATTTAGAGCTTGTGTATTAGATATTGGAGGGTCATGGGAAGACCATTTGCACTAAGTTGAGTTTTCCTATAATAATAGTTATCAGACTAGTATAGAAATGACACCTTTCAAAGCACTTTACGGAAGGCCTTGCAAACCACCGACATGTTGGTTGGGGACCGGTGATCAACTAATGCTTGGTCCAGATTTAGTGAAAGAAGCCATAGAAAAGATTGAGTTAATTCGAGAAATGGTGAAGAAAGCTCACTCAAGGTAGAAAAGATACGTAGATAAAAAGGGTAAGGACTTCGAATTCCCAGTTGGATATTACGTTTTTGTAAAGTATCACCGATGAAGGATGTAACATGATTTTGGAAGATAGGAAAGTTAGCACCTAGATATGTTGGTATGTTTCCTATTATAGAAAGGATCGGGAAACTTGCTTGTCATATCGAGTTACCAAATACTTTAACAGGAGTCTATAATTGTTTTCACGTATATCATTAATGGAAATACATACACGATCCAGAGATTACTATTGAGCCAATAGTTTTGGAGGATTTACTAGTGGAGCCTGATATAACTATCATTAGGCAAGCTATTTGTATAGTAGATAAAGTACGAAGGCGCTTAGAAACCAGGCAGTCAAGTTAGTAAAGGTCCAATGGAATGATGATGAATAAGACTGTACTTTGGAGACCGGGGATAGAACTAGAGAGGCAAATCATAAGTATTTTGATTGTATGTTTTATATTGTTGTATAGACTTTCAATCAGTAGTTATGCTAGTATTGTTGATTTTATGTGCTTGTGACACATAATTGCATGATTGATAAGCTTATTGTTTTTCCTTATCGAAATTTCGAAGACGAAATTCTTTAAGGAGGGGAGCCTGTAACAACCTAATTTTTATTGCTCATTATTTATTATATTTGTTAGAAAGAATTAAATAAATAATGTGGAAAAATCTGTGTAGCATGCATAATTGCTATGCCAATAAAATTTTAAATGGAGTAATGGTTTAGGAGGAAATGAATTAAAGGCTTTAATTACATAAGAGAGAAGTAAGGAAATAAAGATAACACATATAATTTACTTCCTCTAACACACTCACCCCTCCCTCTCTTGTTGTAGGCAATACCCCTCATAAACCTAAGAAAACAAAACAAAAAATAAAACAAGAGAGCTCTCCATTAAAGTCCATTCTGTAAAGAAGAAGAAAAGGAAGAAGAAGCTAAGGAAGAAATAAAGGGAATTACCAGCACACACAACTAAATCTAAGATGAACGATACTTCCACTATATTTTTGATGTGTTTAATTCGGGTTCAAGTGTAGATCTGAATTTTTGTTAGTGTTTATCACATACTGGATTTGGATAATCATTCATTAAACTTATAGTCATCATTTGATATTTTTGTGAAATCCCCTAAGGTTTTTTGAGTTAAAACATAGTTTTTGATCTCCAAACGCTTTGAATTTTTGATATGATGTTTGGAGTATTATTTTGGAGATAATTTTAAATTTTACAATTTTTGGATGAAGTATGAATTTATAATGAATTTTCTAACTGAGAAAATGTATAATTTTGTATTTTAATAATCTAAAATGAAAAATAATTATTTTGCTCTCAAATTCTTATATGTTATCAAAGAGGTACATTCCGATTTTTTTTAGAATTTATAAGGATTTTTCCTAAGTAATTTCGGTATAAAGTAAGTGGTTTTGTGTAAGAAGGATTTGATTGCAAAATGGTAATTAATGGCATAGTTAATGGAAATATAATATTTTGGAAGTGGGAATTAGCCATAAGGGCCTCTTTGGCAAGTGAAATTAATTTCTAGGACACACAACTAAAATAAGTACTTTTAAGGACAATACGCAAAATAATTAGTTTCTAGGGCCTAAAAACCTATGAAATTGTGTCCTTGAAAGAAATTGGACAACTGACTTTGGCCTTGAAAGTAATTATTCTACTGACTTTGGCCTTGAAAGTAATTATTTCAGATGTGTGTCCTAGATGGGGCTGTTATGGTTACGGTAAATTTACCATTACCATACCATTACCAGCCAATCGGTTACCATTTTCGAGTGAAATCGGTATACCAGTTTAATCGGTATGGTAACGGTAAATTTACCATTTTCTACAGTAAATCATCGGTAACATTTCCTCAATACCAGCGGTAACGGTAATTTTACCAATCAATTTATAATACATGTATATTCATGTAACATGCATTATTATAGGCATTTAAAACCAAGCAAATGATTAAATTTAGCTTATTAACCAGGTGAAATAATGTTAAATACACTTCACTTCTTTCTCATTTATGTCTTTTATTAAGTACCGCTATAAATTGTATAATGAAGCACCGTTATAGTGTGAATACGTGTTATGTTACTAACTTTTTTAGACAAATGGTAATTTACCATTACCAGTGTAACGGTTACCAGATTATCGGTATACCAGCCTATCGGTAACGGTAACGGTAAGCAATTTTCGCTTACCAGTAAAAATGGTACGGTAACGGTATTTGTGAAATGGTAATGGTAACCATTACCATAACAGCCCTAGTCCTAGAAATTAATTGGACTGCAAAGTTTGTCCTTCCGGTGAAATGCCCCATTTTGGAAAGTAATAGAAAATTTCTCTCAAGTTTACTGTAACGAATTTCTAAAATGATTTGATTAACTAATGAAAATTTGATAAAGACATTGATTTGGTAAAAAGTTATTACTTTTAAAGGAAATAAATCAGTTTTCCAGATATATACAAAATGCCATTAAAACACTCAATATGAATTTTGCTAACATGCAATAATACAGTGTTTTAATCCCTCGATAGCTTTTAAAGATTGAAGATGCAATATCATTATGTTTTAAAGGCTCGATGGCTTTTAAAAGGTGTAAGGATGTAATAGCATCATATTTTATTAAAATCGATTTCCATGTATTGCTTCGCACTCGATAGATACATTTGACTTGACACTCGATGGCTCTATTGAACTTGATACTCGATAGCTAAGTTCTAGTTAACACTCAATAGCATGTTGATACCCGGTAGCTTAGTGTAGTTAGACATGCGATAGCTATAATTTACTTGACATGGATAGCTTTGTTGACATGTGATAACTTCAAGTAGTAAACATGCGATAGCCTAGATTTTTGACATGCGATAGCATGAAATTTATAACATGTGATAGCGCATGTTTTTGACTTGTGATAGCCTTAGTTTTTAAAAGCTCGATAGCATTATCTTTAATATTTCATGGCATGGGTTTTGAAGAGTGTGATGGTACTAAGTTCTAAGAAATGAGATAGTCTATTTTTATGGCACTCGATAGCTTTTTACTCTAAGTTGAGCAATGCTTTCTTTAAACAAAAATGTAATTTTTATTTAGTATTTTGACATGGTGTTTAATGGAAAGAAAATATGTTTTAGCCTAGTTTTCTAAAGAGTTAGTGAAAGGAATTATTACTTGAGTAATTTTGCATATCAAATGGCTATAATATGAACATATATTTGTGATTGATGATGATGTGTTATATGTTCAATTTTGTATCATAATCAGCTATTATTGCTTATGTAAAATTGTTGACATGCTTACTTATATTTTATATGTTTTCACTTAACATTTATGACCTTAGGGATTAGGAATTTATGACTACAATAGTAGGTATGCTTAGACATAAACTCCTGACTGAGTAGAATTGCATCTAGGAGATCGGGAATATTAAATTGTGTTAGGATGCCTTGAACTAATCAAAAGATGCGAATCATAGATATTTCATGTAACGACCCAGAATTTTGGTTATTCAAAATTGGGATATTTAATTAATTTTAAATATTCAATAGTTAATTTTTATAAGTCGAATAAATTTATTTCGAATATAGAGATTTAATTGGATAATTAAATCGATAATTTAATATTTGAAATTCCAGAAATAAATGATAATTGGATTAAATGTGTATAAAAATGATTTATAAGGTTATATTAAATCATATTGGAGTTATAATGATGTTTGTAAACTTTTAAAATCGATTTAAAAGTTAATTTGTGACAATTGAATATTTTAATATTTAATCGACTAGTGAAAATAGTCATTTTTCAAACAGTCTCGGATTTCGATGAAACTACTTTCATCGGATCCGTAATGTGAAATTATTGTAAAATTTCAATTTTCATGTCAACCGGATTTACGGTTTGTCCGGGGCAAGTTAAAACGCATCGAAATCATTTTAAATCGATTTGATTTAAATTTGATCGTTTATTTCCGTAACTCTCACATACGATCGAATTAGCTCCTGAAACACGTTCCATTATGTTCGGAACATGGGTAAAACCTTAGGAATGCCAGACGGCACGCTTCATTTGGAGTTCGGAAAATTTTTCGATGAATAGTGTCGCGGAATTTTCTATAAAAGCCCTCACCTTTTCACTTTTTTCACAAATCTAGGGTTAGAAACCCTGGCCGCCGTGCTCTATTTCAATGGCCAGGAAGCTGTTTCATTCTTCTACAATTTTCTCCCAATCCACAAAACGATTCGAAATATTGTCAACTGCAAAATTGTAGAGGGCGAAGAGACGAATGTTTTCAACGGTGATGATAGATTATCGTTGAGTAAATCGACGGCACTTTGAGCGTGAAGACCACGCGTTCAACTTTGATTTTCATGGCCATTAAGCAACCGAGCTCGTTCAAATTCAAGGTGAAGGAGGAGTAGATGTTGGGCTTTCAAATGGCGTTGTTTGATCGGGTTCTCGTCGTCGAATGATGGCGCGGCAATCGATGGGAAGCGAACGGGAATGGGTTTATCTTCGTTCGAACGTGCGTGATACCTGATGGGGAAGAAGATGTTCGAATGGCCCTGATCTCGTGATGAAAAACGAACGGCAGATGCGATCTAGGTTTAAAAGTAAATAGAAATTGGAATTTATTTATATTTTAAAATCATATAAACTTTAAAATGCTATAACTTTGTCATACGAGGTTGGATTTGGATGAAACTTTTTGCGTTGGAATCGTTTCAACGAGCACTACATGATGGAGCTGATTTGTAGTCGTTTGAAGCTAGTGAAAATTTTGAGTAAAATTAAACGGTCGTTTAATTTTATTCGAAATAAAATACTGCAATCGTCATAAAAGCGAGGTGAGAACTCCTCACTCAATCGAATATTGTATTTCGATTTAAATTTTAAATAGTTAGATTTAAAATTGTTGATAGTGTTGATTATGATGATTGGATGATAAATTGTTATCTATTGTGTTGAATAAACCCTATATGCCGTATATTAAGTGGAGGTTATTTATTAAAAACATATACCGCGAGAATTCCACCGTGATGTGGAATTGGTATTATATATGTATTTGGAGTTGATTTCCCGCATTATATAGCGGATGAGACCCTATTGCGCCACATAATAGCAGATAATATTTATAAATCCCATATACCACGATATTCCATATTGAAGTGGAATTGGTATTGTGCTAACATCTATGGATGCAGGGAAACAAGTTGGAGGGATCCAACTGGATTCCTCAAACATTTGAATTTATTTCAATGTTCTGTGTTGATTTATTTATAATCGCCGTGTGATTATATTGCGATTGAATCTGTAGACGGCTATAAATTAGCCGAAGATATTTTTGGTATCGATGGATACCAGAAATAAATAAAATTGGATTTTTAAAAATTAAAGTTGAAAATTTATCGGAAAAATTATTTTTGATAATTGGATAAATTTAAAAGGAGTAAAAGATAAAAGTCTTATTTTTGAGCTGTATTGAATTAAATTTCAAATTTGGAAAAAGGGGCTTAATAAATGGATTTCAAAAATTATTATTTATAAGTTGAGAATTTATTTAAATTTGGATTTTTGAATAATTTGTAAAATAAAGGGATTTATCTTCTTAAAAAGGAATTTATTTTATAAAGGAAATAAATTTAGAAATCCATTTGGTAATTGATTTTTAGTGATTGAAAATAAATCTTTTGAAAATATTTGGAAATTTATTTGGTGTTTTGAAATGAATTTGGGAAATCAATATGGAATTTGATTCGGTGTTTTGAAATCAATTTTAAATTAATTGATTATTAATTTACTATAACTAGCCAAATTTATTTATAGAAATTTATCTGACTTAAAATTAATCAGATAATTAAATTAATCCTACTTATGGATATTTGGATTATATTGGATGTTGAATTGTTTGACATCTTTGATTTGTGGTGCTTTGTGATATATCATGTTCTGTGAGTGATTTGTGATCTATTTATCTATGATGTATATCTGTGATCTGTGAATGAAAAATAAGCGCTATAGTTTATACCGCTTATCAATTATATTGTTATATTTGATCTTTGATGGTTGAATGTTGTTGCACTATTGTGTTAAACCCGTGGACTACACAATACACACACAAATGTGGATTTCACGTGGAAATCGGTTAAGTCACAGATTTTTATCGATTTTGGAAAATTGAGTTTTTGAATCTAAAATGGTTTTGGAATTGGAATTGAAAGTTTTGAAATGAGTTTCAAAAATAAAAGTTATTTTAAATAACTTAATAAAAATTGGAATTTAAATCAATTGATTTAAATTTTGAATTCAATATTTTGAAATTGGATTCAATGAATTGGGAATTTTGGTTTAAAATATTTTATAAGTATGAAAGGTGTTTATATGGGTAAAATACGGTTTTGGAAAAATTTAAATTTATAATTAAGTTTTATACTTGAATGGCTTTAACCTATGTAATTTGTAACGACCCACTATTTTAGACCATTCAAATCGACAATAATCCACACATGTCTGACTTGAATAATTCAAAATAACAGATTGTAAATAAATTTGGAGCAAATGAAATCAAATACACAGAATCACAGACACAGAACATATCAGAATAACTCGCAGCGGAAATTAAAAATACCATAGTAGTTCATGAAGCTACTATAACAAACTCTCAAAACAAAATACATAATATTTGTTTGAAAACATATACAATAGAAATCTCAAATAAATAGAAGTTTATGAATACCAGAACTGAAATAGAACAACTGAACTGAAAGGAACAGATAACTAGACAAGCAGAATCTCCAGCGATTCCTAGCTCTAGAAAGAAATCCAAAGCTAAGCTGTAAATACTCAGGCTGACCCGAGCGTAAAGTAAAATACAAAACACTCGAGTCAGGACAATATATACTTATATAATGTAAACCAACTCAAGTGAACTGTAGTAGAAATGCATAATAACTCAAAGGATGCTTGGGATCGCCCATCCTTTAAGGATCAGTTAAACTATAAATTAAATACATCCCGTGGTTAAAATTTCAAAATGGTATTTTATACTTCGAAATCAAATATCATTTCAAAATTCAATATCCTTCAAATATCCATTTCAAAATATCAAAATATCATATTTCAAAATAGTTTATATTTTGAAACAAATTACTTTATTTTAAATCATAAAAATGAAGTTATTATATTTAATAATTAAATTATTAAATTTCCAAAATTTTAATCTTTCAAAGTTCATTCGTTCACTTAAATTAATTAAAATAATGAAAATTCAACTTTCGCAGCATTTAAAAAATGCTACGGAAAGTCACATTTAAAACAGTTCAATTTAACAAAAGACAGCATTTAAAATGCTGTAATAGGGTTACATTAGTTTCAAATAAACTTAGTTAAATTCAACCATTATAACATTTACAAAAATGCTATAATAGCCTTTAATTAAATTTAGCCATTTTGTTCATTATTATCAACTACAGCATTTACAAATGTTGTATTATCATTTACATTAGAATTAATAGCATTTCAGAAATGTAGTTAATTAACTTCAAATATTCAGTATAATTTCACAAACAATTATATTTTTATATAAATCATTTTTAACTTAAAAATCATATAATTTCACTTTTAAAACAATCATTCAAATACCCTTATATTCATGATTTTATAAAGTTAAACCTCCATTCAAAAATCAAAATTTAATAATAATTCACTTATTAAATTCCAATATTAAATTATAAATTCATTAAATTAAATTAACTTAACACTTAATTTTAAATTTTCAAATATAACTTAATTCCATTTTTTATTTACTTAACTTAAAATTCACTTTTAAGCCAAATTCACAAATTTCCAATTTTAGTTATATTTCAAAATTTCAACTTAAATATTCATTCATTTCACATTTTAACTTTATTCAAAATCATTAATATAATATAAAAATCATTTAAATTCACTTTAATCCAAATTATCATGAATTTATCACATTTCACATTTAATTTAAATTCCAATTATCACCAAATTAAAATTTCCCAAAATAACTTACATTTCAAATTTTCTAATTTTACCATTAATTTATTTCACTTATAAATTTTTAGAAAATCAATAATGCTTTACAAAAATCATTTTTATTTTGTTTAAATCAAAATATCATAATATTTACATTTTTAAAATATTTTTAAAAAAATTTATAAGTCATATTTTAACTACGGGTCTGTATTTCATTTCTAGTCTAGGTAAAGTGATACGGGTAATATATCATTTCAACCTGTAATTTACAAAGAAAACCCGGGTTTGATCATTTCAAACCCGCAATCCCAAGGAAATGAAAAAAATAATTGAAAATCATTCAAGCCTATCATTTCAGCCCATAATGATTTTCTCCTATTCTAAAGTCCGTTCGGGTATGTATCATTTCAACCCATAGTGATTTTAATCTAAAGGGAACTTGCAGTGTGATAAACTGATAAAAATAATAGAACAGCATAATATAACAGTAACATATAATATAATAGGTGTTTAAGCATGGGTGAACATCATAAAATCATAACATAGCAAGTGTAACATGATAATGCATTTTACAGATTCAAAAGGGGTCAATTCACTAGTTATATATGTACATATTGTCTGGTGAGAATAACTCACTTGTTTAAAGCTGGAGATAGCCACAAAAGCACACAATACTGACACTACGAAGGCACGACAACACGGGAATGACTTGAGAGTGGAGAGCGAGATCCAAGTTATAGATCTTGTGTTACAACCCAAAAACAAAAACCAAAATAATAGTTAAAAATCAATACGATTGAATTTGAATAACTTTGAAACAAAAAGCAGTTTGAATACGAAACTTTTTACCTTGCTTTCTCTACTTGTTTGCATGGCCTAGGGGATCAATTAGGTCAGGTTTGTACTTGGTTTGGATCAGGTATGGGTCTGGAAAAGGTAAGGCTACAAGGTAGAACATGATGGAGGAAGTTACAACACAGGGATGTGAAGGGGTTTAGGCTAAAACATGGTTTTTGGCAACCAAAAGGGCTCGGTCATGGGGTTATATGCTTGGCCAGTCAAGCTCAGGTCTGACAGAGGTTGGAGTGGTGTGGGGAGGTCTGGAAAAGGTGGTGGTGGCAGCCTATGGTGGTGGTGGTGGTGTAAAATGAAGGGAAGGTTGCATACATGGCTCGGGTAGGCGATAATTGTAGAGTTTTCAATGTTTTTGTGGAGTTTTGCTCAAGGGGAGGCCATGGCACTTTCATGTCAGTGGAGAATGATGGTTTGGCCGTGGATTTAGTGGGGAGGAAGGGATGGTGGTCGATGGTGGTGATGGTGAGGCTATGGGCCGAGCAAAGCATGAAGATTTCAAGGCAATTTACAAAGGAAAATCAATAAAAGAAGGTGAAAAAGAATAGAAAAGAGGAAGACATTACAATTCTTTTTCTTCAGATCTGAAAACATATGTGAATGAGGAATGAGAAAGTGATGTTTTCATGTGAATTGCAAAATGAGATATGCAGCTGAAAGAATGAGGAGTTAAGGCCAATTGAATGAAAAGTAATGTTGAAATGTGAAAAGGTGGGAATTCAAAAGGCCTTAGGAAATAAAAAGCCACAAACCTTTCAAATCACTTTTATTTCTTTTTAATAAGTTTAAATAACTGAAAATAATTAAAAATTCAGTTTCAATTCGAAAATGTAACAAATATACAAAATATAAATAAATAAATATTAATTATATATGATTAAAATAAGAAAATAGTACAAAATGAAAACTAGTCTAGAAAATTTGAAAATAAATGAAATAAACTTAGGGAAAATTGTATGGACTTGGAAAAATATTTATAAATAAAGATAAGAACATAAAATAAAAATGCATTCACAAAAATAAATAAATAAATTTTAATTAAATAAAATTTAAATGAAGAATATAGTAGAAAAATAGAAACTAGTCTTTAATAAATGCAATAAATTTTGGAAAAGTTTTATTATCACTTCAAAAATATTAAAAGACAAAAATATACATAAAATAACATATTAACACATTTTAAAATAAAATATGACAAAGAAAATATGATTTATAAAATTTAAAATAGGCAAAATTGCAAAATAAAACAAATTATACTCAAAATTGAAATGTACATAACTTTTACAATTTAATTCCGTTTTCAACGAAACAAAAAGCAGTATTCATGTTATTAAGTCTATTTTCATAATAAAAGATAAAATTTAAGATTTTAAACAATTTAAATTTGAAGTTTTAAAAGTCAAAGTTTGACCAGTTTGACCAGAAATCCCTTTTTCAGGAAATGTTCAATTTATACCAGTTTGAAATTAAAAGTTACATAATAATCAACATTTATATTTAAAAATGAAATGTTTGAAATAAAACAAGTTTAAAAATAGTTTTCAAAATATAATAAAGTCAAATAAAATATATACAAAAATCTAGGGCTGTTACACTCTCCCCCACTCAAATCTTTTCGTCCTCGAAAAGGAATGAAGTATGGAAAACACAGAAAAAGATAGAATGGAATAGGATTAAGACAAGATGACAAGAATATTAAAATTATACCTGATAACTGTTGTTATAGGTAAGTTTAACAAGGTGGAGAATAGGAATAGCAAGAAGGGAAAATAGGATGAAAGACAAGGATGAGCCATTTATTAAAAGTGTTGGTTAAAGAGGTAAAATATTTAAAACACTTTAAAATCCTTTAAAAAGGAAATAACTGATCAAAGTATCATTTATATAATATTTTATCAAAATACTTTTATAACTCGATGTCTTAACAAGTTTATCCTCATTCCTGCAGACTCTGGTAGTGCGTTGATCAGGCGCAAAGCTAGAATTCTCCAGGTACTTAGTAGACTTGTTTCAACACCTAGTGAAAATACTGGGAAAACCTTTAAAAACAGATATGGAAAGTACAATCCAAACAAAAACGAATCAAATCATGGATCGCAGATACACAATGGTTACGCCTGGGTCCCCCAGGAAACATCCGTACCTTTTAAGCATTCACTGCCTTGCGAATTTCGCCATGCAACAAAACGGTGGACCGCAGGATACATAAAAATGGTTACGCCTGGATCCCCCAGGAAACATCCATACCCCTTAAGCAATCTCTGCCTTGCGGATTACGCCACTAACACGACCATAGATCGCAGATACACAATGGTTACGCCTGGATCCCCCAGGAAACATCCGTACCTTTTAAGCAATCACTGCCTTACGAATTACGCTATGCAGTCGAGTTCGTAAGACCATGGGTAACGCCATGGAATTCGAAGGACACTCGAGTATCATATCCGGAAAACCAAAAATCAGAGAGAATAATATCGATAGAATGAATCCAAGATGTGGCCACAAATCGGATATCAAGCAGAAGGCACTTTCCATATCTTTACTTCGAAAATATGTATCATATATTACCTTTTCAAATCACTTTCAAATATCGTACTGATATAATATCCATTATATATAAGATTTCACTTTCAAATTGAGTACCTTTTCAAATCTATAGTTTTCGAATCAATTTCATACTCATACAAATCAATTTTATATAAGTTCGACAACTCCCAAATCAAGTGTTTAGTAACACAAGGTTCTCAAATTTCAATTTGTTTCAATATCAGTTCAATTTCAAAATCATATACAATTTCACCAAATTATTTTCTTCTCAAATTAAATATCTTTAGTTTCAAAGTTTCCAAAATAATAGATTTTTGAAAATAAATCCAAATTTCCAAATCAATATAATTTAAGTCAACCAATTCATTTCCAAAATCAAATGTTTTCAAAATCATCTTATACTTACATAAGGTCTATCTTACATAAGGATCAAATTTTCAAAATAATTTCGCTGTATGAAGAGCCATATGGGATTGAATATCTTTGCTTTTATGGGTTATATATCTTTGTAATTTAAATTGGAAATTTTCTTTTAGTAAGCAAAGATATTCTAACTCGACGGCTTTCAATTTCAGCGTCAAAATATATCAAAGATATTAGAATATAAGATGTACACACGTCATCATTTCGCAAAATCACATTTGATCGCTCGCTCGATCACACAAGTTCGCTTTCGAACTAGTATTGTCCATTCGATTTCCCTAATGCGGACTTCGATATGGTTTCTCGACTAGAAGCCATCAGTCTCCTTGCATAGCCATATACTATGATAGAGAATTCTGGAATCAAGCCCAAAATCCATATCAAATATTCGCCATCAAGAATCGAATGAAAAATCCTAACACGAAATGGTGTAATCCACCTCGAACTTGTGTACTCAAACTTGGATCAAATTAATTATGCGAATAAAACAGCATACGTACAACTTATATATTTATTTCAACTTGTTAAATATATAGTTTCATAAAGATGTTACTAAGTTAAAACATTTAAACTAAATTTTATTCAAAATATTTTGAAGACCAAATTCTTTTCAAAACATTTCAAATCTAAATTTCATATTAGAAAATTTTAAAATTGCTTTATTCATTTACTTAACCAAACAGTTTCAACTTATTTAAATCATATTACGTCATACTTAAACATTCAAAACAAACTTATATACTTTATCAAATTACTTTTCAAAATTTCTTAGCTTTGAAAAGTTAACCTTGATTTGGAAGTGCTCGAACCTTTAAAATAGTTGAAGAAATCATATTTCAATCCAAGAGTTGGAAATCACAATTAAATCAGTAAATCCATTCCAAAAATAGGGTTATATCAAATCAAATCCAAAACTCAAGGACTGAACACCGGCTCATTTCAAATTTTACAAATATATATACATATATCTTTCGAATATCACATCACACTTCGGAATTTGAAATCTAAATTGGTTTCACAAATCAATCGCATAGCAATGCTACCGAAGTGGCCTCTCCCTCACTCAGAAACTCGAAAATCAATGTCGATGATGCGTGCACTCATCACCGAAATTATTTTCCAGCGACACAAGTGAGTTCTGGACTTCCATTTACTTTGAAAACTTCTTTGAAATTCCTTCGAAATCATTAAAACCCATTAAAATCATTGAAACATTACTTATTCGGAAAAATAATTTCAAATCATATTATTTATTATTTCAAATTCCTAAAACCAGTTCCAAAATGCCGGAGTTCAATCACTTAAATTCAGATTCAAAACCTTTAGTTATAAATCATTTTATATGAAACCATTTCTTATCAAATTTTCACAATTTCAAATCCTTTCAAAACTTCAAATTCTCATTTTTTTAAAGGTATATAATCCTTATCAAAAACATTTCATCTTTATATAAAAATATGGTCATCCTTATCAAAATAAAAACTACGATGAATACACAATTTTCAAAAGACAATCAACCACAAACTTTCCAAGGGACGATTCAAGGATGGATTTCAAAGCAAAACAGAGATTCAAATTTAGAAGGACTCTAATCAAATAGAATTCTAATTCAAAGATAGGCTCAAACGAAGATAAGATAATTAAATTACCAAATAGAAGATGGATAAGCCTATATGAATCGCGGGCGACCTTAACCGGTCAACCGTGACTTCAGGAATATAATCGATGCGAAAATCTAAGGCAAATCGACCTTCGATTGCCAGAGATAGAATCTAAATATAGCAGAAGATAGAAAACATCGTAAACCGAGGATACAGAAATATCTGATGAATCAATGCCAATTATAATCATTCAAAGATTGGCGGAATCGCCACCCTATAAAGGTCATACAAAGTGGAGTGATGCAATGCTCCAAAATCAAAAGAATACAATTATGGGAGACAGGAATGGATTTCAGAACAAGTGGGAGCGTTCCAAAATTCAAAGGAATCCTATTCGATAAGAATCCAAACGAAGATTAGAGATATATAACCTATATCGATACAGAAAAATTCCCATTCAAAATTTGGAATGACTCGAATTCATAACATACGAAAACAGAAGCATAAATATCTTTAGTTGGACAACTTTAGCTAAGCAAAAGATACAACAGAGTTTACTCAAAACAACCTAACAAACTACAGATTTTGCCATACTCAAAATAGATTCCTATCAACAATGGATCTAGATCAATCAAGAGGGAAGTTCAAAATTTTAGAGGATCCTAATCAAAGAAATTACTAACAAGGTGGATACAAAAGGAATGAAGTTTAAGAAATATTTTACTTTCAAAGCAAGGAAATTTATATCAAAATAATCTTTGAATATTCTTTAAAAATCATTTGAAAATCATTTTATACTTCGAAAATACGTTCTCTCACAAAGAAATGATTCTGAGATAGATTTCACTCATTCTAGGGTATTTCTACCTTATCTCTAATGAGTTTTTGCTCCGCAGGCTAAGGTTTGCCTAAAACCAAAGCTCTGATACCAACTGTAACGACCCACTATTTTAGACCATTCAAATCGACAATAATCCACACATGTCTGACTTGAATAATTCAAAATAACAGATTGTAAATAAATTTGGAGCAAATGAAATCAAATACACAGAATCACAGACACAGAACATATCAGAATAACTCGCAGCGGAAATTAAAAATACCATAGTAGTTCATGAAGCTACTATAACAAACTCTCAAAACAAAATACATAATATTTGTTTGAAAACATATACAATAGAAATCTCAAATAAATAGAAGTTTATGAATACCAGAACTGAAATAGAACAACTGAACTGAAAGGAACAGATAACTAGACAAGCAGAATCTCCAGCGATTCCTAGCTCTAGAAAGAAATCCAAAGCTAAGCTGTAAATACTCAGGCTGACCCGAGCGTAAAGTAAAATACAAAACACTCGAGTCAGGACAATATATACTTATATAATGTAAACCAACTCAAGTGAACTGTAGTAGAAATGCATAATAACTCAAAGGATGCTTGGGATCGCCCATCCTTTAAGGATCAGTTAAACTATAAATTAAATACATCCCGTGGTTAAAATTTCAAAATGGTATTTTATACTTCGAAATCAAATATCATTTCAAAATTCAATATCCTTCAAATATCCATTTCAAAATATCAAAATATCATATTTCAAAATAGTTTATATTTTGAAACAAATTACTTTATTTTAAATCATAAAAATGAAGTTATTATATTTAATAATTAAATTATTAAATTTCCAAAATTTTAATCTTTCAAAGTTCATTCGTTCACTTAAATTAATTAAAATAATGAAAATTCAACTTTCGCAGCATTTAAAAAATGCTACGGAAAGTCACATTTAAAACAGTTCAATTTAACAAAAGACAGCATTTAAAATGCTGTAATAGGGTTACATTAGTTTCAAATAAACTTAGTTAAATTCAACCATTATAACATTTACAAAAATGCTATAATAGCCTTTAATTAAATTTAGCCATTTTGTTCATTATTATCAACTACAGCATTTACAAATGTTGTATTATCATTTACATTAGAATTAATAGCATTTCAGAAATGTAGTTAATTAACTTCAAATATTCAGTATAATTTCACAAACAATTATATTTTTATATAAATCATTTTTAACTTAAAAATCATATAATTTCACTTTTAAAACAATCATTCAAATACCCTTATATTCATGATTTTATAAAGTTAAACCTCCATTCAAAAATCAAAATTTAATAATAATTCACTTATTAAATTCCAATATTAAATTATAAATTCATTAAATTAAATTAACTTAACACTTAATTTTAAATTTTCAAATATAACTTAATTCCATTTTTTATTTACTTAACTTAAAATTCACTTTTAAGCCAAATTCACAAATTTCCAATTTTAGTTATATTTCAAAATTTCAACTTAAATATTCATTCATTTCACATTTTAACTTTATTCAAAATCATTAATATAATATAAAAATCATTTAAATTCACTTTAATCCAAATTATCATGAATTTATCACATTTCACATTTAATTTAAATTCCAATTATCACCAAATTAAAATTTCCCAAAATAACTTACATTTCAAATTTTCTAATTTTACCATTAATTTATTTCACTTATAAATTTTTAGAAAATCAATAATGCTTTACAAAAATCATTTTTATTTTGTTTAAATCAAAATATCATAATATTTACATTTTTAAAATATTTTTAAAAAAATTTATAAGTCATATTTTAACTACGGGTCTGTATTTCATTTCTAGTCTAGGTAAAGTGATACGGGTAATATATCATTTCAACCTGTAATTTACAAAGAAAACCCGGGTTTGATCATTTCAAACCCGCAATCCCAAGGAAATGAAAAAAATAATTGAAAATCATTCAAGCCTATCATTTCAGCCCATAATGATTTTCTCCTATTCTAAAGTCCGTTCGGGTATGTATCATTTCAACCCATAGTGATTTTAATCTAAAGGGAACTTGCAGTGTGATAAACTGATAAAAATAATAGAACAGCATAATATAACAGTAACATATAATATAATAGGTGTTTAAGCATGGGTGAACATCATAAAATCATAACATAGCAAGTGTAACATGATAATGCATTTTACAGATTCAAAAGGGGTCAATTCACTAGTTATATATGTACATATTGTCTGGTGAGAATAACTCACTTGTTTAAAGCTGGAGATAGCCACAAAAGCACACAATACTGACACTACGAAGGCACGACAACACGGGAATGACTTGAGAGTGGAGAGCGAGATCCAAGTTATAGATCTTGTGTTACAACCCAAAAACAAAAACCAAAATAATAGTTAAAAATCAATACGATTGAATTTGAATAACTTTGAAACAAAAAGCAGTTTGAATACGAAACTTTTTACCTTGCTTTCTCTACTTGTTTGCATGGCCTAGGGGATCAATTAGGTCAGGTTTGTACTTGGTTTGGATCAGGTATGGGTCTGGAAAAGGTAAGGCTACAAGGTAGAACATGATGGAGGAAGTTACAACACAGGGATGTGAAGGGGTTTAGGCTAAAACATGGTTTTTGGCAACCAAAAGGGCTCGGTCATGGGGTTATATGCTTGGCCAGTCAAGCTCAGGTCTGACAGAGGTTGGAGTGGTGTGGGGAGGTCTGGAAAAGGTGGTGGTGGCAGCCTATGGTGGTGGTGGTGGTGTAAAATGAAGGGAAGGTTGCATACATGGCTCGGGTAGGCGATAATTGTAGAGTTTTCAATGTTTTTGTGGAGTTTTGCTCAAGGGGAGGCCATGGCACTTTCATGTCAGTGGAGAATGATGGTTTGGCCGTGGATTTAGTGGGGAGGAAGGGATGGTGGTCGATGGTGGTGATGGTGAGGCTATGGGCCGAGCAAAGCATGAAGATTTCAAGGCAATTTACAAAGGAAAATCAATAAAAGAAGGTGAAAAAGAATAGAAAAGAGGAAGACATTACAATTCTTTTTCTTCAGATCTGAAAACATATGTGAATGAGGAATGAGAAAGTGATGTTTTCATGTGAATTGCAAAATGAGATATGCAGCTGAAAGAATGAGGAGTTAAGGCCAATTGAATGAAAAGTAATGTTGAAATGTGAAAAGGTGGGAATTCAAAAGGCCTTAGGAAATAAAAAGCCACAAACCTTTCAAATCACTTTTATTTCTTTTTAATAAGTTTAAATAACTGAAAATAATTAAAAATTCAGTTTCAATTCGAAAATGTAACAAATATACAAAATATAAATAAATAAATATTAATTATATATGATTAAAATAAGAAAATAGTACAAAATGAAAACTAGTCTAGAAAATTTGAAAATAAATGAAATAAACTTAGGGAAAATTGTATGGACTTGGAAAAATATTTATAAATAAAGATAAGAACATAAAATAAAAATGCATTCACAAAAATAAATAAATAAATTTTAATTAAATAAAATTTAAATGAAGAATATAGTAGAAAAATAGAAACTAGTCTTTAATAAATGCAATAAATTTTGGAAAAGTTTTATTATCACTTCAAAAATATTAAAAGACAAAAATATACATAAAATAACATATTAACACATTTTAAAATAAAATATGACAAAGAAAATATGATTTATAAAATTTAAAATAGGCAAAATTGCAAAATAAAACAAATTATACTCAAAATTGAAATGTACATAACTTTTACAATTTAATTCCGTTTTCAACGAAACAAAAAGCAGTATTCATGTTATTAAGTCTATTTTCATAATAAAAGATAAAATTTAAGATTTTAAACAATTTAAATTTGAAGTTTTAAAAGTCAAAGTTTGACCAGTTTGACCAGAAATCCCTTTTTCAGGAAATGTTCAATTTATACCAGTTTGAAATTAAAAGTTACATAATAATCAACATTTATATTTAAAAATGAAATGTTTGAAATAAAACAAGTTTAAAAATAGTTTTCAAAATATAATAAAGTCAAATAAAATATATACAAAAATCTAGGGCTGTTACATAATTGGAACCAGTTTTTCACAAAATGAAAACTATTTGTTTTCAAATAATAATAGCTTTCATAAAGTGAAAAGATTTCCCATTTGTGTTGAAATGAAATATTTCCAATTTGTATCGAAACATTTCAAGTTGAAATGAAATTGTAAATAGTATGGAAAAACTATGAATTAACCTCTGTGAAATGATTAAACTCTATTTTGAAATCAAAGAAGATTTTAAATGGTGTATCTCTTATATTATAAAAGACTTGAATTGTGAATAGTTTTGAAAGCTATAAGTTAAATCTTAATTAAAGATTTAATGGGTAAATCCAATTGAAATGGAAATTGATTTGGAAATCTATGAATGAATCTTTGTGAAACTGGGTAAACTTTGTGAAGTAAATCTTTTTGTTTAAAGATTTGAAATGGTAATTTGTTTAAACCATTTAAACGAAAGGATTTGGGTAATAAGTTGTGACTTAATTGAAATCCCCATATCCATATGTTTTTAAATATTGTGCTCACTATTCGGGTTAGCCGGGAAAAGACCTTTGTGTCATATAACCCATTCCGAATTAGTGATACGACGATATGGATCGTATTGAAGACCGGTGGTGAAGACCGGGTATTTGTGAAAACAATAGGATGACCTATCGATTGTCTCTGCACCGTTAGCTACGGTATAGAGATTTCCTTTGTGATGGGAAGTTCGATCGGGATTGTGAATACCTGGATTGCAAGGACTTCTTCGGAAGTGCCTTCGGTTCTGTTCGAACCCGGAACAGACTTGTATGGTTACATGTCTGACATTACATTTTGAGATATAAAGCTGAATTCTTTCAAATACATTTCTGTTTGGTGGCGGAGAATTTATTCTCTTAGCTTAACACCCTTCTCTGAGACGTACGAGCTCAGAGGTTATGTAGTTGAAATTTATCAGTGATATACTCCCAATTTGGTAGTGTGGCATGCTGAGTGTTGCTGTGTGATGATCATTTATTGATCATTTGTGATCAAAGCGTGGCTTTGTGAAAAAATGTAGCTTTGTGGACGAGACCTCTTCGGACCTCACAACCCAGAAATGGTCGAAACAGGAATGATGTGGCAAGGTTATGAGGGTCGCTCCCTTTAGGGTATGTCATTTCCTTCTGGAAAAGGGTGGTATCAGGTATAGAGCCCTGGTATTTAACCTATGTGGATACTCCAATCTCATTTACTGTGTGATTGTTGTTTTGATCGAGGCGCCTCGGATAAAGGTCCCAAAGGACCGGGGGGTGGCATATTCGTGTAGTAGTTACCTAGTGACAGAGGTAACCCAGCCTTGTGTTGGAAGAGAGCTAGTTAGTTCTCGGGACGTCCCGCCAGAGGCGATCCCATGTGGCAGTTGGAAGTTCCTTAGCCTGACCATTTGTTGGAAATCCATCTTCCATTACGAACCTTGTATGGTATTAGTTGTAGAACCTGCCATTTAATGTGGCAGCTATAGTAGGCATAATATAATGGTACCTATGCTGGCTAAGATTAATATTTTACTTTTGAAATGTTTTCCACTATGCACTAATAATAATATCAAAATGATTTGTTTTGCATAGTAAGCATGTTTGACTATCATAAGAAGAAATCTCTTCCAATTCTGTGTTTGCATTGTGTGTGTGGCGGGAGGTCTTATGGTAGTTTCATTTTCCAAAAGTATTGCGAATATTTTCCACTTCCTTTGTTGTTGTTGTTTTAAAGATAATAAATGTTTTAGTTCTCACACCAGTCACCATGACTGACCTGGAGTTTATTGTTTCCTTCCTAAACTCTGGGTGCCCACCAATTTCCACACGGGCAGTCTAGAGTCAGGTTATCAGGTCATTCTGGATTCAGGAGATGCTGTGGAGCTCAGTGGCGAGCTGGATGGCGAGACGTATCACTTGTATATGATATTATTATTCCGCTGTGTATTCTGTATGAGGACAAGTTTATGTAACTGCCCATTGATGTATTGTTGTTGTAAACTCTGTTGTGATGTAATGTATAAAATGATATAGTTCTTTGATTTGAAGATTATTCATTTATCTATTATATGTTGTTCCGCTGCGAATGTGAGATTCTGATATGTTTCTGTGTTCTTTTTCTTTCGTTTTCTTCTGTCTTCTTCTACCTCTTCTTTTTCTCCATAACAATTCGGTTTTCCGGCATTCGATTGCTCGGCAGTTGATACAGTGGACGTAGTAGTGTCGATTTTCGGAAGTCGAAACTCCTGAAACGTTACATTTGGTATCAGAGCATATGGTTAAGCGATAACTTTGGCTCTGTTGGGAATTACTCATTAGAGATAGAGTCAGTAGTACTCTAGAATGAGTGTGAGTGTAATAATAGATACGAGTACGTATTTGTTAGTGAATATGAAATTGTTTTATATTGTGTTTACTTATCTGTTGAGCTGTTTATGAATTCTGGTCGGTATGTGGGACGCCATATTATCGATAGGGGTTTCTAATCACTTAAACGAGGCAAGTCGACATAGTATCATTTTAAATTGGGTAAATGAAATAATTTTACCTTGATTATATTTTGTATATAAAGGAAATAATTTTTCAGAATTATTAAAGTGTATATAAATTGATTGTTTGGTTGTTGAAAATGTAAAAATATATAAGTCAATAAAAGTTGTTTGAATAAATTATATAAAAGCAATAATTGTATAAGTATAGAATTATAATTAAGATGATTTACAACTGTGAAATAATCTTGTATAAGTAAAGTTAAATAGTGAAATTATATAAGTAAAGATTTATAAATGTGATTTATAAATAAAAGGAAATTTTGAAAGAATTTAAGCACTGAATTCACTATTGCTGGGAAATAATAAGGGTGATGACTGCAGCAGCATCAGTATCATTTTCGAGTTTCTGTGTGATGGATTTGCTACCATAGTAAATTGAAAAAAATTGAAGTTTTGTCGTGATAAACAAATTTGAAATTAAAATCCAAGTTTTAATTGATAAATATAAGTAAAACGAGTTTCGAACTTATAATATGAGATAATAAATTTAACTTTGGTAAAATTGAAATGAAATTGAGTTAGCATAATAAAACATATGTTTTGGAAGTTTAAATAAATAAGTTGTATAACTTATAAAATGAGTGAATGTAAGCAAAACCAATTGTAAAAGAAATGGTTAAACAATTTTGTTAAGTTAAACAAATGATGTTTAATTGGAATATAACTTAAGTAATGTTGAATGAAGTTGATTTTGATATCAAAGTAAAATAATAAAATGAAATGATGAATATGAACTTGAGTTATATAAATGAAATTCAACTTTATTTGTAAAATGAATTAGCATTTGAATTAACAAATGAATTGAATGTAAATCAATCGAATGTAAGTGAATTAATATGGAATAATGAATGTAAGTGTTAATTCATTAAAGCTAATGTAATTGGAATTTGAATGAATCGATTGGAAGTCAATTTAATATTAAACTAATTGAAATTAAAAGTGTTGAGCCAAATTGAAGGTAAACAAATTGAATGAATTTGGTTGTGTTGAATATACGTTGGTTGTTATATGATTGTTGGTTGATTGTATGTAGTATAATTCATTAAGTATTAATGAAATTGAACTAGTGAAGTTGAAAGCTATGTAATTGGATTTAAATTGGAAGTGAATCTACTTGAATGTAAATTAGTGAATGTAAACTAATTGAAAATGAAGAATTGAATGTCGTTGTATATGAATTGGTTGTAAAAAATTACAAGTAATTTCGAAATCATATAAGTTGCTTATGAACCTTGTTTAGTAGCATTTCTTTTAATATGCATATATTGTAGTTGTTAAAAGAGTAAATTGTTAATAACTTTATATATATGTCACTTACGTGTTTAAATTGAGTAAGTACAGGTACCGGGGCTACCGTTTGGCGGGATTTGGTTGCGTTAATAAGCTAATAAATAACTGCTTTGCTTAAAAATGCTAAAAAGGTATGCCTACGCAATAAAAATAGGAAATATGAACTGTTTTTCTGCTTTTCCGACCGTGTGGGTCGATGTATATATATTTATGTCTATTGTGATCCTACTACGATCGAACCGCGCAAAGGAGGCTATGGCGAATTTTTCTGAAAATTTAAGGCGTTAGAAAATTTTCGGGAAATTTTGGAAAATTTGTGAAAACTAAATTTTGGATTTGGAGTTAAAAGTTAAACGATATTGGTTGGTTTTGAAAGGTATAACTAAGTATAGATTTGAAAAACTTAGTAAAGTTTTTGAAAGAGTTTAACTATTGGATGTTGGGGAAGTTGTACACTTAAGTGATTTTGAAATCTAATTTGAACGAATTGTTTGAAAAGTTAATAGATTTGGGCATTTTTCTTACTTTGCAATTTCGAGGACGAAATTCTTTTAAGGGGGAAAATTGTAATGACCCAAAATTTTGGTTATTTGAAATTGGGATATTTAATTAATTTTAAATATTCAATGGTTAATTTTTATAAGTCGAATAAATTTATTTCGAATATAGAGATTTAATTGGATAATTAAATCGATAATTTAATATTTGAAATTCCAGAAATAATTGATAATTGGATTAAATGTATATAAAAATGATTTATAAGGTTATATTAAATCATATTGGAGTTATAATGATGTTTGTAAACTTTTAAAATCGATTTAAAAGTTAATTTGTGAAAATTGAATATTTTAATATTTAATCGACTAGTGAAAATAGTCATTTTTCAAACAGTCTCGGATTTTGATGAAACCAGTTTCATCGGATCTGTACTGTGAAATTATTGTAAGATTTCAATTTTTGTGTCAATCGGATTTACGGTTTGTCCGGGGCAAGTTAAAACGCATCGAAATCGTTTTAAATCGATTTGATTTAAATTTGATCGTTTATTTTCATAACTCTCACATACGATCGAATTAGCTCCTGAAACACGTTCCATTGTGTTCGGAACGTGGGTAAAACCTTAGAAATGCCAGCCGCCACACTTCGTTTGGAGTTCGGAAAATTTTTCGATGAATAGTGTCGTAGAATTTTCTATAAAAGCCATCACCTTTTCACTTTTTTCAGAAATCTAGGGTTAGAAACCCTGGCCACCATGCTCTATTTCAATGGCCAAGAAGCTATTTCGTTCTTCTTCGATTTTCTCCCAATCCACAAAACGATTCGAAATATTGTCAACTACAAAATTGTAGAGGGCGAAGAGACGAATGTTTTCAACGGTGATGATCGATTATCGTCGAGTAAATCGATGACAATTTGAGCGTAAAGACCACGTGTTCAACTTCGATTTTCATGGCCATTAAGCAATCGAGCTCGTTCAAATTCAAGGTGAAGGAGGAGTAGACGTTGGCCTTTCAACTGGCGTTGTTTGATCGGGTTCTCGTCATCGAATGATGGCGCGGCAATCGATGGGAAGCGAACGGCAATGGGTTTATCTTCGTTCAAACGCGCGTGATACCTGATGGGGAAGAAGATGTTCGAACGGCCCTGATCTCGTGATGAAAAAATGAACGGCAGATGCGATCTAGGTTTAAAATTAAATAGAAATTGGAATTTATTTATATTTTAAAATCGTATAAACTTTAAAACGCTATAACTTTGTCATACGAGGTTGGATTTGGACGAAACTTTTTGCGTTGGAATCGTTACGACGAGCACTACATTATGGAGCGGATTTGGAGTCATTTGGAGCTAGTGAAAATTTTGAGTAAAATTAAACGGTCGTTTAATTTTATTCGAAATAAAATACAACAATCGTCATAAAAGCGAGGTGAGAACTCCTCACTCAATCGAATATTGTATTTCGATTTAAATTTTAAATAGTTAGATTTAAAATTATTGATAGTGTTGATTGTGATGATTGGATGATAAATTGTTATCTATTGTGTTGAATAGACCCTATACGCCGTATATTAAGTGGAGGTTATTTATTAAAAACATATACCACGATAATTCCACCGTGATGTGGAATTGGTATTATATATGTATTTGGAGTTTATTTCCCGCATTATATAGCGGATGATACCCTATTGCGCCGCATAATAGCGGATAATATTTATAAATCCCATATACCGCGATATTCCATATTGAAGTGGAATTGGTATTGTGCTAACATCTATGGATGCAGGGAAACATGTTGGAGGGATCCAACTGGATTCCTCAAACATTTGAATTTATTTCAATGTTGTGTGTTGATTTATTTATAATCGCCGTGTGATTATATTGCGATTGAATCTATAGACGGCTATAAATTAGCCGAAGATATTTTTGGTATCGATGGATACCAGAAATAGATAAAATTGGATTTTTGAAAATTAAAGTTGAAAATTTATCGGAAAATTTATTTTTGATAATTGGATAAATTTAAAAGGAGTTAAAAGATAAAAGTCTTATTTTTGAGTTGTATTGAGTTAAATTTCAAATTTGGAAAAAGAGGCTTAATAAATGGATTTCGAAAATTATTATTTATAAGTTGAGAATTTATTTAAATTTGGATTTTTGAATAGTTTGGAAAATAAAGGGATTTATGTTCTTAAAAAGGAATTTATTTTATATAGGAAATAAATTTAGAAATCCATTTGGTAATTGATTTTTAGTGATTGAAAATAAATCTTTTGAAAATATTTGGAAATTTATTTGGTGTTTTGAAATGAATTTGGGAAATCAATATGGAATTTGATTCGGTGTTTTGAAATCAATTTTAAATTAATTGATTATTAATTTACTATAACTAGCCAAATTTATTTATAGAAATTTATCTGACTTTAAATTAATCAGATAATTAAATTAATCCTACTTATGGATGTTTGGATTATATTGGATGTTGAATTGTTTGACATCTTTGATGTGTGATGCTTTGTGATATATCATGTTCTGTGTGTGATTTGTGATCTATTTATCTATGATGTATATCTGTTGTGATATCCCGGGATTTCGAGAAGTTTAAAATGTGATAATCTCTTAATTTAAATTATTTTAAATTGATAAATTTGTTATTTTAAATATTTTGATATGAAATGTATGAATAAAGTTTTTTTAAAATAAGATTTGTTTTACAATATTTTCTTTAAAAGAAATTTTATTTATGTAAATTTGGGAAATATTTATTTAATAGTAATAAATATAAAAGTTTTATTTTTACACTTAAAAATGAATGAAATACATGTATATGATTTTATTAGGATATAAATGAGTTTTATTTTATTTTCTTTTAAAGGTTTCATTTATTTATAATATAGAAAAGCATTTATAATTAATAAATGTATTTATCTATTTAGGAAATAAATATAAAAGCTTTTAAACTCTTTTTAAGAATAATATAAAAATGATTAAGGACAAGTGTTAAATTTTTAAAACATGTAAAATACATGTGTAAGGTAATTAAGCAATGTATGTGACAAGTGTCATTTTATTATCATTTTTCTTTGATTTTTAATAAACCATAAATTAAGTTTATAAAAGCCTACATCTCCATTTTCTTTTTCTTTTCTAATCTCATTTCTAAACAAGACAAAAACAAAACCAGAAAATGTACAACCGAAATCTTCTCCAAACCAAAAACTGAAATTCATGTCTAAACAAAATTTCTCAAACCAGAATCAAATCTCCTTTAACAATTCAAATCTGTAAATCAATTATTCGCAAAACTGAAATCATTTAAAAAGCTCAAACTCAAAAAGTTCAAATGCCTGAAAACAACCAAAGATCTGTAACCATTATTCTTCAAGACTGTAATCATTTTCAAGATTTGCATGCAAGTAAATCTGAAGTTTCAAGAGCCTTCCTGTTTTTAAAGAAATCAAAAAGCAAAGTTTTCAAAGCTTACAACCAGAGGCCATGATTTTCAAGTTTTTAAAGCAAGTTTTCCTGTTTTTAAAGAAATGAAGCAATTCTGTTTCAAAGCTTCCAGTTTTCAAGGCTCTGTGCCTCTTTGAAATAGGTGAGTAAACATTTAACTTAAAAACAGTTTTTTTTTAAAAAAATCTGTTGTTATGTTGATGCATGTGATGGATGGTGAAGTAAATGATGTTTGCATAAGAATATATGTGGATGCATGAAATGGCTGGGTATCTGTATATATGTACATTCCTCTGTTCTCTGATCATTTATCAAGTGAATAAACTTTAAACTGTTAAGTTAAATTCGTCATTATTTACTTGTGCATGTGATAAATAACGGTAGTAATACGATTTGTATGGATGTATAGATGTATTTTGCTTGGAAATATAGTTGAACCACTGAGAGATCATCTGTATGCCTGTGTATATATATAGATACCTCTGTTCTTAGTTTACAGACCCAAAATTTAATCAAAAAAATCAATTCCTCTTCATATGAATCAATATAGATTAGGATGTTTATAGGAATTATGTTTGAATTAACTAAACCTTATTTATAAAAATAATTAAAAGTGAAATTAGTTAGTGTTCACTGGGAAATTTGGAAATTACAGTAAAAATGTATTATATCAAGAAAATCAACCATTTTAATTTCAAGTTTCAACTTTGAAATCTGACTTATTAGTAAGAGTTAGGATTTTTGAGATAAATATCATGATATTTAATGTGGTGGTTGTTGAGATCTTGCGAGTTGAACGGGAAACATGTTTTGGGTGATTTATGGCGATCGGAGGAAGGTTGTGAGTCGTGATCGAGGCGAGAGGTAGCTCGTGGGTCAGGGAGCATAGGAAAATTGGTCAGCGAATTTTTAGGCCACCGTGGTGGTAGGGCGATGATGAACTAGGGTTTATGGAGTAGTTGGGTTCGTCGATGCTTTTGAATCGAATTCTCTGTCATGGATGATTTAGACCCGATCGCGATAGGGGGAAATCGGAGCTGGAGTCGAGGCGGAGTTCCAATGAGGTCGGTGTGGGTCCTCGTGGTCGGAATCGACGGTGATTGGAAGTTTTCTGACGATGGGTTCTGTTCCAGGTTTGGTAGTAATGCTCGAATTCGATTGGGAAGATAGTTCGAGTCGTTGGTGATCGGGATCGTGAGGAGTGGTCAAAGTCGATATGCTGGCGATGGAAGCGATGGTCGGTGTCGTCGCGATCAAATGTGCACGTGTACAGGTGATGTTGTGTCAGTGTGCTAGTCTGGGTTTTAACAGGAAGGAAGATATCAAGCCTTTCTCGAGATTCTCGCGTAATAACTCGAAGCGTAGTGGGGATTGACTCGGGGAAATTTGAGATGTGCTCGAGTAAATTTTGGTGATAACAGTTTATAACCTGGCAGTGTTTTCAAAATTTAAAATGAGTTTAAACTTTGAAATTAGGATTTAAATCCAGATTTAAATCAAGTTTAAGTATGGGTTCAAGTTTAAATGTGTATCCTAGAATTTGAGACAAATAAAGTTTTATAAAAATAATGTTTTAACAAATTTAAATTGTTAAAAATATATTTTAAAAAGATTTTGAATTTAAATAAATTGGTTTAAAAATCTTTTAAATGTTAAGTGTTTCTCTTAACATTTGAATTTAAGAAGATTTTGTAAATTAGATTCAAAATATGGTTAAAGTTAAATTGAAATTTATTTTAAAGCATTAATTTAAGATAAATTAAAAGAAAAATTTTAATGTAAATGTTTTAAAGTCTTTGTTAATAATAATTAAAGTAGTTAAAGGTTAATACTTTAATTTAAAGATTAATTAAGCAATTAATTTAGTAATTAGAAATTAATTGGTAATTAAGAAATTATTAAGTTGTAATTAATAAATAGTTGATTAAAGCTAAATTTCTTAAATAAAGTAATTTAAGAATAATTTAATAATTAATGGTTAGTGATAATTAATTAAATAATTAGGATTATAAGTTAATTAATTAAGTATTAGTTAATTTGGGATTTAGGATCATTTGTTTAATTAAGTATAAGTTATTAATAAATGATTAGATTAATTAATTAATATTGGTTAAGTATAAATTACTTAATGAAAGTAATTAAAGTAAATTAATTATTGAAGGTAATTAATTAAATACATTTGATTAAGTTAAATTAATTAATTAAATTAATTTAAGATAATCATTTAGAGATGTGATAAATATAATTACTTAAATGTAATTAGTGAAGAGTAATTACTTAGGAAAGTAATTAAAGTTAATTAGAGGATGTAATTAACTAAAGAAGATTTTTTTTTAATAAAAGAAATTTTAGTTTAATAACTTTTGTATAATTAATCAAGGGATTAATTAAAGGATAATTAATTTTGGAGAAATTAATTTATGGAAGAGTAATTAAGGGCAGTTAATTACTAAATGTTATTAATCAAAGGTGATTAATAAATGTGGTTTAATTAAGAATTAATTATTAAATAAAATTTTTAAATGATGTAATTAAGGATTGGTTAATTAAGATTAATTAATAAATAATTAGTGATTAAAGTAATTAATTAATTATAATTAATTAAGGATTAATGTAATTAAGTATAATTAATTAATTAATGAAGTAATTAAAGATTAATTACTGAATGGTTTAAGATAATTAATTTATGAAATTAATTAGGGATTAATTACTTAAAGAAATTAAAGTATAATTAATCAGGAATGATTAATTAAAATGGATATTTGGAGTAATGATTAATTAATTGGTTTAATTAATAATTAAGTAAGCAGGATTTATAGAATGAAGTAATTAGTTTAATTCACTTTAAATTAATTAGATGATATAAATCATTGCTTAAGGATGGATGAATGAGATTGAATGTATTTCATTGTTGATATCTCTGATGAGATATGATTGATATATGATATGGATGTTTGGTCGAATTATAATGATAATGTGAATTATCTGTTTGGGATGATAATGTAGATTATCTATTGAATTATCTATCTTTGTGTATATAGATAAGAATTGAATTGTTTTAACCTTAAAACAACTTGGCCTTAAAAGATACGTTTTGGATTTCGATGAGACCGGGATCGGGTTTCCGTATACCGGTATTCCAGGTCTGGAGACCCGAATACCACATCGATCCAAAATAACGATAGGTCGTGAATCTCAAGTGAAGATGAAGATTCAGAGTGCAAGGGTTATTGTCGTTAACTCTGAGGGTGATTCCAAAACGAGTGTAACGAGATAATGCCTTCGGTTTCGTTCGAACCCGGAACGAACTTATATGGATTGAATGCTTTCAGCACATCGTCAGGCGGACGATGAGCATTCTAAGTGATATGTTCTGATTAAAGGTAATCGTAACCTCAAGCCTCATCAACCGGGAATGGCTAAAACAGGGGAGGTGCAGCAAGGCTTCGTGGGTAGCACCCACTGAGAGCAAGATAGATCCCTGTCTAGAGGTCCCTTTCTTTTATTCGGCTTAGTGTGTGGTTGGTCGCGCCAACTACGGGATTATCTTGTTCGGGATTATCCAGTAAGGGATGGTTCCGGCTTTGTGTTGCAGGGGAGCGGGCGTACTCCTCGGTACGGTGATCTAGGCCACGTACTGTGACGGGCGGTACCCCAGTAGCCCTGCCATTGTATGGAATCCAAACTCCAATAAGTGCCGTACGTATTAGTTGTGCCCAACTATGTTGGAATGTGAGATGTAAGCATTTCAGCTATTTCTATATTTTACTTGAAAACCCTAGACCCTATTATAATAAAATCAGATTTCCTATCAAATGTTTTGGTTAGCGTAAGGTAAAAACTTACCCATGTTTATTTGTGGGGAGTCTTACGTGATACCTTTTCTTTCTAAAGGTTTTGAAGTTAAGCAAGTTTAACCTGTTACTCACACCAGACCCATGTCTGACCCAAGTGTTTATTTCTGTTTTATAAACTCTTGGGTACTCAAATTTTTACGAGTAGCCAAGGGATTCAGGTTTAGCTTTGACGAATATTCTGGAGGAGCAATGGAGCAGGAGGCTTCGGCGTTCGTAGATATAGTATTCCGCTGTGTTGATATCTGTGTTAGAGTCTTGTATTGTATTTGAGTTGTAATATCTAGACAGATGTTTATAACTGTCTAGTATGTGTTGTATAGTTGTGTAAACTCTGATAAGTGTTGTATACTATGTAATAGTTTATGTTATTAATATAATTTATTCGTTCCGCTGTGAGATCGTTGTTGTTGTTTCTTTCTTTCTTCTCTTCTTTTCTATTTTCTACCCCTTTCTTTCTTCATAATGATGCGACTTTCTGTGGAGAGAAAGCCTAGGTCGTTACATATGGTATCAGAGCATAGGTTGAGCGAATGCCTAAGCTTTTGGTTAAGTGAATATCAGAACACTAGGTTGAGTGAATACCTAGGTTCAGAAGGATTGTTCATTAGAGATAGGATCTGTAGCAACCTATTTGAGTCTGAGTATATATATATACGAGAGCGCGTATTTGTTAGTTATATAAAATGGTTTTATATTGTGTTAATTGATCGGTTAAGTGGTATATGGATTCTGGTCAATACGAGTAGCTAACGTTATTGATAGGGATCTCTAAACACTTGAACCAGGCCAACGGACACAATATTGTTTTAAAGAGGTAGATGAAATAATTTTACCCAGAAATAATTTCTATATAAAAAGTATCATTTTAAATATATATATATTTCTACCTATTTGTTGGGTTACCTGTTCGGGTTTTCCAATATAAGTTATAAAGGTAGATAAGGTGGTAGTGTGTGTAACACAATTACCAATAGTTGGAGTTTGAATGTTTGAGGTTGGAAGTATATATCGAGACTGTAAACCCAATACCGTCTCGAGTAAAGCTTTGTTGTGGTGTAGGATTTCATCGATCTCTGAAGAAAATCTTTTCAAGATTCGGAGTCCATTATTGGAATGTAAGATTGGTTGAGCTCGGGTGAGCAGATTTTCTAGAGTTGAATCTATCAGTTGTGCAGAAGTAAGTGATGGTAGCTTGGCGACTTCAGGAAGGAGTAGCTGTGTGATAAGACACAGTATCTATGGATGTTCCCGAAGGAGGTGTTCTTTTTGGAGCAAGATTAAGAAGGTATTGGAGGAACAGTTGATGTCGACCGCAGGAAAGACTCGACTATATAGGAATTCTCTGATATCAAGTAAGAGAGTTTTGTCTATTTTGAAGTATGGGACTAAGGTCGATTAGTTGTTCTTCGGACATGGTCTCATTGTTCCCTTAAGAAGAGTAAGTTATTAGCGATTGGTTTGGAGCCCGAGTTTCTTTTGGATGTCTGCCATCTCGGAGATTCGTTGAGAGGTTTGTTGATGGTTTTAGTTTTGAGAAGCCTTTGGATTAGAAGTTCTTGGTTAGCTGTGATAGCAGTGCAGCTCGGAGTGTTCGGTGTGCTGTCAAGATAGAGTTTGGAAGCAGCAGTGTGGTTCATTTCTTCGATGGTTCCGGAATCTTTGTGGTTCTTCTATCAGCAGTCCGAGTAGATGGTGAAGTTTTTCTTGAAGGGTTAACCTTGTTTGGAAAAGCTAGACTGTTTTGATGGATTAAGAAAGAACAGTAATTTTTGGATATTGGACTGGATAGGATCGCAAAAGTGACTTGCGATAATTGAGTATTCTTTTGGGAAATCTTTGCTTGGGTTTGAGGCATCTCTAGAAGATGTAGGAGTTATAGAGTTGTCAGAAATTTTCTGGAGTATTGATCTAGTTTGTGTTCGAGTTCATAGACGACATCTAGATCAGAGTTGAGCAGCGAAAGCTTGGTAGTAGTTGTTCCAGAGTGGAAGCAACCGGAAATTGCAGTGTTTGGATTAAAGGGTTCCTACAGGAAGTTTTTCAAAATCTGAAGGCCAGATTGGCAGGTGCATCTGTTTTGTCTCTTCTGGATAGGAGAAGTATTTGGAATCTACCAATGATTTAGGAGTAGATTTTAGTTCTGGATTTCTGTAAATCTTGAGAGGATCCGTTATTGGATTGTTTTTGGTCCTGTTTGTTTTGAGAAGCGTCAGCGAAGATTGAGCTGATCAGGAAAGGTGAAGGCAGCCCAGAATCGTCAGAAGAGTTCTGTGGATTAGAGATGGAGAATTTTGGAATTCGAAGTTGGAGACTTCATTGTTATTTCTCCAGTAAAAGGGAGCAAATAAGATTGGGTAAGACTAGGAAGATAGCTTCGAGTATATTGGATCTTTCTGAGTTTTTGTGAGGATATGTGTTTTGGCTTCGGTATTGAATTACCAGTTTGGATTTAATAGAGCGAGTAACCCAGTATCTGTATCGGGGAAACTCGGGATAATTTTAGGTAGTTTATCTGGATCTATGTCCGGATAGCTAGAATTGTTGTTTGTATGAATTGTTTGTATGGATAAAATTGTTTGTTTGGATGAATGGTTGTTTGATTGATAGTATATGGCTGTTAAGTATAATTGAATTGTTTTAAAATTGGTTGAAATAAATATAAAAATCTTTGGATTATCTTTTGTTTTAAATTTCGAGGACGAAATTCTTTTAAGGGGGAAGGAATGTGATATCCCGGGATTTCGAGAAGTTTAAAATGTGATAATCTCTTAATTTAAATTATTTTAAATTGATAAATTTGTTATTTTAAATATTTTGATATGAAATGTATGAATAAAGTTTTTTTAAAATAAGATTTGTTTTACAATATTTTCTTTAAAAGAAATTTTATTTATGTAAATTTGGGAAATATTTATTTAATAGTAATAAATATAAAAGTTTTATTTTTACACTTAAAAATGAATGAAATACATGTATATGATTTTATTAGGATATAAATGAGTTTTATTTTATTTTCTTTTAAAGGTTTCATTTATTTATAATATAGAAAAGCATTTATAATTAATAAATGTATTTATCTATTTAGGAAATAAATATAAAAGCTTTTAAACTCTTTTTAAGAATAATATAAAAATGATTAAGGACAAGTGTTAAATTTTTAAAACATGTAAAATACATGTGTAAGGTAATTAAGCAATGTATGTGACAAGTGTCATTTTATTATCATTTTTCTTTGATTTTTAATAAACCATAAATTAAGTTTATAAAAGCCTACATCTCCATTTTCTTTTTCTTTTCTAATCTCATTTCTAAACAAGACAAAAACAAAACCAGAAAATGTACAACCGAAATCTTCTCCAAACCAAAAACTGAAATTCATGTCTAAACAAAATTTCTCAAACCAGAATCAAATCTCCTTTAACAATTCAAATCTGTAAATCAATTATTCGCAAAACTGAAATCATTTAAAAAGCTCAAACTCAAAAAGTTCAAATGCCTGAAAACAACCAAAGATCTGTAACCATTATTCTTCAAGACTGTAATCATTTTCAAGATTTGCATGCAAGTAAATCTGAAGTTTCAAGAGCCTTCCTGTTTTTAAAGAAATCAAAAAGCAAAGTTTTCAAAGCTTACAACCAGAGGCCATGATTTTCAAGTTTTTAAAGCAAGTTTTCCTGTTTTTAAAGAAATGAAGCAATTCTGTTTCAAAGCTTCCAGTTTTCAAGGCTCTGTGCCTCTTTGAAATAGGTGAGTAAACATTTAACTTAAAAACAGTTTTTTTTAAAAAAATCTGTTGTTATGTTGATGCATGTGATGGATGGTGAAGTAAATGATGTTTGCATAAGAATATATGTGGATGCATGAAATGGCTGGGTATCTGTATATATGTACATTCCTCTGTTCTCTGATCATTTATCAAGTGAATAAACTTTAAACTGTTAAGTTAAATTCGTCATTATTTACTTGTGCATGTGATAAATAACGGTAGTAATACGATTTGTATGGATGTATAGATGTATTTTGCTTGGAAATATAGTTGAACCACTGAGAGATCATCTGTATGCCTGTGTATATATATAGATACCTCTGTTCTTAGTTTACAGACCCAAAATTTAATCAAAAAAATCAATTCCTCTTCATATGAATCAATATAGATTAGGATGTTTATAGGAATTATGTTTGAATTAACTAAACCTTATTTATAAAAATAATTAAAAGTGAAATTAGTTAGTGTTCACTGGGAAATTTGGAAATTACAGTAAAAATGTATTATATCAAGAAAATCAACCATTTTAATTTCAAGTTTCAACTTTGAAATCTGACTTATTAGTAAGAGTTAGGATTTTTGAGATAAATATCATGATATTTAATGTGGTGGTTGTTGAGATCTTGCGAGTTGAACGGGAAACATGTTTTGGGTGATTTATGGCGATCGGAGGAAGGTTGTGAGTCGTGATCGAGGCGAGAGGTAGCTCGTGGGTCAGGGAGCATAGGAAAATTGGTCAGCGAATTTTTAGGCCACCGTGGTGGTAGGGCGATGATGAACTAGGGTTTATGGAGTAGTTGGGTTCGTCGATGCTTTTGAATCGAATTCTCTGTCATGGATGATTTAGACCCGATCGCGATAGGGGGAAATCGGAGCTGGAGTCGAGGCGGAGTTCCAATGAGGTCGGTGTGGGTCCTCGTGGTCGGAATCGACGGTGATTGGAAGTTTTCTGACGATGGGTTCTGTTCCAGGTTTGGTAGTAATGCTCGAATTCGATTGGGAAGATAGTTCGAGTCGTTGGTGATCGGGATCGTGAGGAGTGGTCAAAGTCGATATGCTGGCGATGGAAGCGATGGTCGGTGTCGTCGCGATCAAATGTGCACGTGTACAGGTGATGTTGTGTCAGTGTGCTAGTCTGGGTTTTAACAGGAAGGAAGATATCAAGCCTTTCTCGAGATTCTCGCGTAATAACTCGAAGCGTAGTGGGGATTGACTCGGGGAAATTTGAGATGTGCTCGAGTAAATTTTGGTGATAACAGTTTATAACCTGGCAGTGTTTTCAAAATTTAAAATGAGTTTAAACTTTGAAATTAGGATTTAAATCCAGATTTAAATCAAGTTTAAGTATGGGTTCAAGTTTAAATGTGTATCCTAGAATTTGAGACAAATAAAGTTTTATAAAAATAATGTTTTAACAAATTTAAATTGTTAAAAATATATTTTAAAAAGATTTTGAATTTAAATAAATTGGTTTAAAAATCTTTTAAATGTTAAGTGTTTCTCTTAACATTTGAATTTAAGAAGATTTTGTAAATTAGATTCAAAATATGGTTAAAGTTAAATTGAAATTTATTTTAAAGCATTAATTTAAGATAAATTAAAAGAAAAATTTTAATGTAAATGTTTTAAAGTCTTTGTTAATAATAATTAAAGTAGTTAAAGGTTAATACTTTAATTTAAAGATTAATTAAGCAATTAATTTAGTAATTAGAAATTAATTGGTAATTAAGAAATTATTAAGTTGTAATTAATAAATAGTTGATTAAAGCTAAATTTCTTAAATAAAGTAATTTAAGAATAATTTAATAATTAATGGTTAGTGATAATTAATTAAATAATTAGGATTATAAGTTAATTAATTAAGTATTAGTTAATTTGGGATTTAGGATCATTTGTTTAATTAAGTATAAGTTATTAATAAATGATTAGATTAATTAATTAATATTGGTTAAGTATAAATTACTTAATGAAAGTAATTAAAGTAAATTAATTATTGAAGGTAATTAATTAAATACATTTGATTAAGTTAAATTAATTAATTAAATTAATTTAAGATAATCATTTAGAGATGTGATAAATATAATTACTTAAATGTAATTAGTGAAGAGTAATTACTTAGGAAAGTAATTAAAGTTAATTAGAGGATGTAATTAACTAAAGAAGATTTTTTTTTAATAAAAGAAATTTTAGTTTAATAACTTTTGTATAATTAATCAAGGGATTAATTAAAGGATAATTAATTTTGGAGAAATTAATTTATGGAAGAGTAATTAAGGGCAGTTAATTACTAAATGTTATTAATCAAAGGTGATTAATAAATGTGGTTTAATTAAGAATTAATTATTAAATAAAATTTTTAAATGATGTAATTAAGGATTGGTTAATTAAGATTAATTAATAAATAATTAGTGATTAAAGTAATTAATTAATTATAATTAATTAAGGATTAATGTAATTAAGTATAATTAATTAATTAATGAAGTAATTAAAGATTAATTACTGAATGGTTTAAGATAATTAATTTATGAAATTAATTAGGGATTAATTACTTAAAGAAATTAAAGTATAATTAATCAGGAATGATTAATTAAAATGGATATTTGGAGTAATGATTAATTAATTGGTTTAATTAATAATTAAGTAAGCAGGATTTATAGAATGAAGTAATTAGTTTAATTCACTTTAAATTAATTAGATGATATAAATCATTGCTTAAGGATGGATGAATGAGATTGAATGTATTTCATTGTTGATATCTCTGATGAGATATGATTGATATATGATATGGATGTTTGGTCGAATTATAATGATAATGTGAATTATCTGTTTGGGATGATAATGTAGATTATCTATTGAATTATCTATCTTTGTGTATATAGATAAGAATTGAATTGTTTTAACCTTAAAACAACTTGGCCTTAAAAGATACGTTTTGGATTTCGATGAGACCGGGATCGGGTTTCCGTATACCGGTATTCCAGGTCTGGAGACCCGAATACCACATCGATCCAAAATAACGATAGGTCGTGAATCTCAAGTGAAGATGAAGATTCAGAGTGCAAGGGTTATTGTCGTTAACTCTGAGGGTGATTCCAAAACGAGTGTAACGAGATAATGCCTTCGGTTTCGTTCGAACCCGGAACGAACTTATATGGATTGAATGCTTTCAGCACATCGTCAGGCGGACGATGAGCATTCTAAGTGATATGTTCTGATTAAAGGTAATCGTAACCTCAAGCCTCATCAACCGGGAATGGCTAAAACAGGGGAGGTGCAGCAAGGCTTCGTGGGTAGCACCCACTGAGAGCAAGATAGATCCCTGTCTAGAGGTCCCTTTCTTTTATTCGGCTTAGTGTGTGGTTGGTCGCGCCAACTACGGGATTATCTTGTTCGGGATTATCCAGTAAGGGATGGTTCCGGCTTTGTGTTGCAGGGGAGCGGGCGTACTCCTCGGTACGGTGATCTAGGCCACGTACTGTGACGGGCGGTACCCCAGTAGCCCTGCCATTGTATGGAATCCAAACTCCAATAAGTGCCGTACGTATTAGTTGTGCCCAACTATGTTGGAATGTGAGATGTAAGCATTTCAGCTATTTCTATATTTTACTTGAAAACCCTAGACCCTATTATAATAAAATCAGATTTCCTATCAAATGTTTTGGTTAGCGTAAGGTAAAAACTTACCCATGTTTATTTGTGGGGAGTCTTACGTGATACCTTTTCTTTCTAAAGGTTTTGAAGTTAAGCAAGTTTAACCTGTTACTCACACCAGACCCATGTCTGACCCAAGTGTTTATTTCTGTTTTATAAACTCTTGGGTACTCAAATTTTTACGAGTAGCCAAGGGATTCAGGTTTAGCTTTGACGAATATTCTGGAGGAGCAATGGAGCAGGAGGCTTCGGCGTTCGTAGATATAGTATTCCGCTGTGTTGATATCTGTGTTAGAGTCTTGTATTGTATTTGAGTTGTAATATCTAGACAGATGTTTATAACTGTCTAGTATGTGTTGTATAGTTGTGTAAACTCTGATAAGTGTTGTATACTATGTAATAGTTTATGTTATTAATATAATTTATTCGTTCCGCTGTGAGATCGTTGTTGTTGTTTCTTTCTTTCTTCTCTTCTTTTCTATTTTCTACCCCTTTCTTTCTTCATAATGATGCGACTTTCTGGGCATAGGAAGTCGGGTCGTTACATCTGTGATCTGTGAATGAAAGATAAGCGTTATAGTTTATACCGCTTATCAATTATATTGTTATATTTGATCTTTGATGGTTGAATGTTGTTGCACTATTTTGTTAAACCTGTGGACTACACAATACACACACAAATGTGGATTTCACGTGGAAATCGATTAAGTCACAGATTTTTATCAATTTTGGAAAATTGAGTTTTTGAATCTAAAATGGTTTTGGAATTGGAATTGAAAGTTTTGAAATGAGTTTCAAAAATAAAAGTTATTTTAAATAACTTAATAAAAATTGGAATTTAAATCATTTGATTTAAATTTTGAATTCAATATTTTGAAATTGGATTCAATGAATTGGGAATTTTGGTTTAAAAGATTTTATAAGTATGAAAGGTGTTTATATGGGTTTTTAACCATTTAAAATACGGTTTTGGAAAAATTTAAATTTATAATCAAGTTTTATACTTGAATGGCTTTAACCTATGTAATTGGAACCAGTTTTTCCCAAAACGAAAACTATTTGTTTTCAAATAATAATAGCTTTCATAAAGTGAAAAGATTTCCAATTTGTGTTGAAATGAAATATTTCCAATTTGTATCGAAACATTTCAAGTTGAAATGAAATTGTAAATAGTTTGGAAAAACTATGAATTAACCTTTGTGAAATAATTAAACTCTATTTTGAAATCAAAGAAGATTTTAAAAGGTGTATCTCTTATATTATAAAAGACTTGAATTATGAATAGTTTTGAAAGCTATAAGTTAAATCTTAATTAAAGATTTAATGGGTTAATCCAATTGAAATGGAAATTGATTTGGAAATCTATTAATGAATCTTTGTGAAACTGGGTAAACTTTGTGAAGTAAATCTTTTTGTTTAAAGATTTGAAATGGTAATTTGTTTAAACCATTTAAAGGAAAGGATTTGGGTAATAAGTTGTGACTTAATTGAAATCCCCATATCCATATGTTTTTAAATATTGTGCTCACTATTCGGGTTAGCCGGGAAAAGACCTTTGTGTCATATAACCCATTCCGAATTAGTGATACGACGATATGGATCGTATAGAAGACTGGTAGTGAAGACCGGGTATTTGTGAAACGATAGGATGGCTTATCGATTGTCTCTGCGCCGTTAGCTATGGTATAGAGATTTCCTTTATGATGGGAAGTTCGATCGGGATTGTGAATACCCGGATTGCAACGACTTCTTCGGAAGTGCCTTCGGTTCTGTTCGAACCCGGAACAGACTTGTATGGTTACATGTCTGATGTAACGACCCGATATTTTCTACCATTCGCATCCATTATAAGTGTATAGATAGACACTCATGCCGGAGTTGAATTGCTCAAAATACCGCGTTGTAATTAAAATTTGGCAAATCTCAGAATATACAGTAAATAAATATAATCACAGATCACAGACACAAAGTAAAATAATGCAGCGGAAGTAAAAGAAATAGTAGTTCATGAAGCTACTATAAAAATATATCAGAGTTACATAAGATACAACATAAGAAATAAAGTACAGCAGAAGTCTCAATACAATAACCAAGTACAGGCTGAATAGAACAACGGAACCGAAGTTGATAGAACAAGACTAGCAAATAATCTCCAGCGATTCAAATCTCCAGAAGGTGGAAATCCAAATCTGTGAATACTCAGGCTGACCCGAGCGTAAAGCAAAACACAAAACACTCGAGTTAGGACAATATATACTTATATAATGTAAACCAACTCAAGTGAACTGTAATAAAGGTACAAGTAACATAGAAGATGCTTGGGACCGCCCATCCTCTAAGGATCCGTTAAAATATCTACTATGTAGTAATATTCGCTATTATAATAATGTCTAATAAGTAAAGTATAATCATATAGAAAATAGCGTTAAGGGGATGGAGAACCTTAACGCGGTCGGATCTTAAAATCATAATCGTAGTAAAGCTCGATATGGTAGGTGACACGGCACAACTAGGCAATGCCAGGGTAGATATACCAATTACGCACACGGACTGATGGATACGCATAGCAGCCACTACCGTTCCACCTCGAACAACACTCCCAAATCGGAGGATGGCCATCTAATCAATCACAAGTAAGAGTATAATATCGAAGAAATGTGTCCGAGAAGAGGTGCTACCTCACTGGTCCGAGATCGCTCCTGTTTTAGCCACCTTATGCCAACTCACGGGAGTTGGGTCCACGTAACATACCTTAAGAACGTCGCCACCATCCTACTTCATTCTGGAATCTCCACCGCGTACACGGTTGTCAAAGTGGTTTTCGGTATCGACAGAGAGTATGTCCATATCCGATCCCGGTCTCTTTGCCAACCAATCGTTATTATAACCCGTGGTTATAACTTTTAAAAATAGTTTATGTTTCAAATCAAAATACATCCTTTAAACCATTTCAAAATCATATCATTTATTTCAAACTAATACATACTTTCAAACCCAAAACATATCTATTCAAAACCAATTCAAAAATATATCATTTCCATTTCAAAAACCAATTCAATAATATATCATTTCAATAAAACCCAAATTTCAAAATCACTGAATATTTCCTTTAATTTATTAAACTTGAAATCTTCCTTTAAATTATCATAGCATTTTGGTAATGTAACCTTAAGGAATCATAGCATTTTTGGAATGTAATACTTCCCAATTTAAAATTTTATATAATCAAAGTATTTATATACTTACAAATTTTTTAACATGGTCATTTTATCATAGCCTTATAGTTAAATAAACTTTGTTACTGTAATATCCAATTTAATGCTAAAATTCTTATGTTAAGTTAAGAGTACCTTATTAACTTACATTATCATTACAATAAAGAAACTTTATTATTTTAGTCATTAAAATATGTCATTTACATTAATTAAAACCTACATATTAAATGTACTTTTTAACTTACATTCCTATTACAGTAAAGAGCATTTATCATTTAATCAATATTACACTAATTAAACTTACATGATCGAATGTACGTTTTAATTTACGTTTTATTACAAAAGGGGCATTTATTATTTTAAATCAATATTACACAAATTAAGACTTACATGTTTCTTTCATTAATTAAGACTTTACATGTTTCTTTCAGTAGGTAAAACTTTACATATTTCTTTCATTAATTAGAACTTTACACGTTTCTTTCATAAATTAAACTTTACATATTTCTTTCATTAATTAGAACTTTACATGTTTCTTTCACAATAAATTTCTTATAATTAAATCCAATTTTCAACAATTTACTTAATAAGTTTAAGTGTAAAAGTTCCAATTCTTCACATTTCAACAAATAGACTTAACACTTCAAATTTAAATTACCATTTCACAATTTAACAAAATTTCCAATTTATTTAATTAACTTAAACCTTTAATTAAAACCAAATTTCACATTTCCTAGTCAAGTTATATTTTAAAAGATCACTTTTAAACATTCATTTATTTAACCACTTAAATTCATAAAAAAATCAATAATACTTAATAATCACTTAAATTCAAATTTAATCAAATTATCATATTTACCATTTCCAAATAAAATTTAATATCCATTTTATTTATATAACTTAAATATCATTTTTAACCAAAATTCCAAATTTCCAACTTAAGTTATATTTCAAAAATCCAGTTAAACCATTCATTAATTACATTTTTAACACATAGAAAAATCATAATTTCTTTAATTCAAAATATTTCAAAATCTGTTTAAATCAAATTTCATAAATTTATATTTTTAAAATACTTAAAAATATTCAAAACACTTTATAAAATAACCACGGGCCTGTATATAATTTTTTAACCTAGGTCAAGTGATACAGATATGTATCATTTCAATCCGCAGTTAAAAAAGAAAAATCCGGGTTCTATCATTTCAAACCCGCAATCCCAAGTTAAAATAATTTAAATAAAAATCATTCAGGCCTATCATTTCAGCCCATAACGATTTTTCCCTATTCTAAAGTCCGTTCGGGTATGTATCATTTCAACCCATAGTGATTCTAATCTACAGGGAACTTGCAATGGTGATAACAGATATAAATAATAGAATAACATTAAATAATAGTAACATATGATATAATAAGTGTAATAATAGGTGTGAACATCATATGATAATAATATAAACATATATAACATGATGATATACATTACAGATTCAAATGGTGTCGGTTTATCAGTTATATAGGTACATATTGTCTGGTGAGAATAACTCACTTGTTTGTGCTGGAGATATCAAAACCAATGACACAATGGAACAAAAGCACGATGACAAGACTACGGACTTGAGTGGAGAGCAAGATCCAAAGCTACAACTCTTGTATTACAACCCAAAACATACATCAAAACAAACACAATTTCAACGCACTTGAAATGGAATAACTTTTAAACGAAAAGAGATTTGAATGTCAAATCTTTTGCCTTGCTTTCTCTATCCTTTTGCATGGTCTAGGGAATGTTTTGGTTCAGGTTTGGACATGGTTTGGGTCTGGTTTGGACCAAGGGATGCACGGCTACAAGCTAGAGATGATGGGGAAGTTACAACATAGGCATGTGAAGAGTTTTATGCAATATGGTGGAGTTTTGGTTCATCTTTGGCTCGGTCTACAAGGTCCTAGGCTTGGCCATGACTTGCTACAGGTCTGGACAGAGGAGATGGTGATGTGTAGTGGTGGTAGCAAGGTGGTGGTGGCGGGTAGAGGTGGTGTCCAAGGTGGTGGGCGAAGGTATGTTGCAACTAGTGGTGGCTATGCATTGTTTTAAGGGATTTGTGCAAGGTTTTGTGTGGTTTTTAGTCAAAAGGAGTGCATGGCCTGTCATGGTCAGAGGAGGAGGGCGTTTGGTCATGGATGGTGTGGGGAAGGAAGTGGTGGTGGTCGGTGGAGGAGATGGTGGAGGTGTTAGGCCAAGCAAAGCAAGAGAAACATGGCAAAAATCATTGAAAATGAAGAGAAAAGAAGAAAAAGAAGGAGAGGCCATTACCTATTTTTGGATGAAGCCATGAGAAATGAGGAGCTGATTTGTTTTCACATGAAAAGATGAGAAACAAAAAGTGGCGGCTACACTAGGGTTTTAGATGGCTAGGGCAAAATTTGAGGAGTTAAAGAAAATGAAGGGTTTGGACAAAAAAGGGCTTAAGTTTCAAAGTGTTTTACAACCTTTCATATTTCTTTTCTTTTTAATCTTTATATAAACAAAAATATTCAGAAAAATAATTTACAAACCGAAATCAATTATAAATATGAGAAAACAAATAATAAATTTTGGAAAAATATAAAAAGAATGAAGAAAATTACTTAAAAATACCAAACAGTGTTCAAAAATTATAAATAAATCACTGTCAGTCTTGAAAAACTATACACTTCATTATAAAAATATTATGAAGTGAAAATTTGAATTAAAATAATTTATTTATCATTTTCAAAATAAAATAGATAATTAAATTGGAGAAAATAGAAAAGGATTAAAGAAAAATGTTTAAAATTTACAAACAGGGCATGGAAATTTGCAAGAAAAATACTACTAACTCTGGAAAAATTCCTACCTTACTTTAAAAATATTTAAAAGCCAAAATATATTTTATATAACATAAATGTACAAATTAGAATAAAATATATCAAATAAAAATGTCATTTATATAATTTTAAAATAAAGAATATTGCTGAATAACCCAATATACACACAATATTGAAAATAGTATAACTTTTGCAATTTAAATCCATTTGCAACGAAATGAAAAGCAGTATTCAAGTTATTAAATCTATTTTTATAATAAAAGATAAAATTCATAAATTTCAAACTTTTAAATTTTCAAGTTAAAAGTCGAAGTTTGACTATTTGACCAAAATTCACATTTTCTGGAAAATATTAAATTTAGTCATATTTGGAATTCAAATCCACATACAAAATCAAAGTTTTTTATATTTACAATAACAACATTTATTCTTTTCATAAATAAAGCTCTTAAATTTGGAAAAATCAAATTAAAATTAATTGTAAAATACAGGGTTGTTACATCTGACATTACATTTTGAGATATAAAGCTTATTTCTTTCAAATACATTTCTGTTTGGTGGCGGAGAATTTATTCTCTTAGCTTAACACCATTCTCTAAGACGTACGAGCTCAGAGGTTATGTAGTTGAAATTTATCATTGACATACTCCCAATTTGGTAGTGTGGCATGCTGAGTGTTGCTGTGTGATGATCATTTACCGATCATTTGTTATCAAAGCGTGGCTTTGTGAAAAAGCGTAACTTTGTGGACGAGACCTCTTCGAACCTCACAACCCGGAAATGGTCGAAACAGGAATGATGAGACAAGGTTATGAGGGTCGCTCCCTTTAGGGTATGTCATTTCCTTCTGGAAAAGGGTGGTATCAGGTATGGAGCCCTGGTATTTAACCTATCTGGATACTCCAATCTCATTTACTGTGTGATTGTTGTTTTGATCGAGGCGCCTCAGATAAAGGTCCCAAAGGACCGGAGGGTGGCATATTTGTGTAGTAGTTACCTAGTGACAGAGTAACTCGGCCTTGTGTTGGCGGAGAGCTAGTTAGTTCTCGGGACGTCCCGCTAGAGGCGATCCTATGTAGCAGTAGGAAGTTCCTTAGCCTGACCATTTGTTGGAAATCCATCTTCCAATACGAACCTTGTACGGTATTAGTTGTAGAACCTGCCATTTAATGTGGCAGCTATAGTAGGCATAATATAATGGTACCTATGCTGGCTAAGATTAATATTTTACTTTTGAAATGTTTTCCATTATGCACTAATAATAATATCAAAATGATTTGTTTTGCGTAGTAAGCATGTTTGACTATCATAAGAAGAAATCTCCTCCAATTCTATGTTTGCATTGTGTGTGTGGCGGGAGGCCTTATGGTAGTTTCATTTTCCAAAAGCATTGCGAATATTTTCCACTTCCTTTGTTGTTGTTGTTTTAAAGATAATAACTGTTTTAGTTCTCACACCAGTCACCATGACTTACCTGGAGTTTATCGTTTCCTTCCTAAACTCTGAGTGCCCACCAATTTCCACACGGGCAGTCTAGAGTCAGGTTATCAGGTCATTCTGGATTCAGGAGATGCTATGGAGCTTAGGGTGAGCTGGATGGCGAGACATATCACTTGTATATGATATTATTATTCTGCCATGTATTCTGTATGAGGACAAGTTTATGTAATTGCCCATTGATGTATTGTTGTTGTAAACTCTATTGTGATGTAATGTATAAAATGATATAGTTCTTTGATTTGAAGATTATTCATTTATCTATTATATGTTGTTCCGCTGCGAATGTGAGATTCTGATATGTTTCTGTGTTCTTTTTCTTTCTTTTTCTTCTGTCTTCTTCTACCTCTTCTTTTTCTCCATTAGAATTCGGTTTTTCGGCATTCGATTGCTCGGCAGTTGATACAGTGGACGTATTAGTGTCGATTTTCGGAAGTCGAAACTCCCGAAACGTTACATTTCAACACTGAATTTTTGAGTGGAGACTAAGGTAAGGTCACTTCCTATCCTCCCATCATTAAGCCCTGGTTGGTCAGGTCCACGATTTCATTGCATAGGGCTTTGCTGACTAACAGGCTAAATATGTAGAGTTATGCATTGAAAGGAACTCATAGCAGTGACGCTCTATTGTTTTTCTTCTATCACAAGATTATCTTGGTACCCTTGTAGAAGCGAAAGCCTTTGTTATTTCCTTTTAATTGGAAAATATATTTTGAGTTATCTGGTTATATTTTGGCCCGAGTCGACCCGATAGGTTATTAGTTGACCTAAGAAAACTAATATGGGTTCACAACGACCCTAGGATAACTATGCCATGGACTATTTTATGGGATTGGGTAATTATATGAATGTGTAACTATTTAACCCTGGTGAACGATAGACTATTCATTTAACTCATTTATGCATGATATGATATTAACGTTGTGATTATGTTCTAACCTATTTTGTTGTGGATATGTTATGATCGACATATGATTATATAATTGTTAGTGAGGGGAAAAATATTCTTTGCTAGAGCGGTGTGCTAACAACTATTTGGACAACTCAACATATTTTTCTAAGATTGGCTCCATAGTTTGATAGCTTCCATGTACTTGATTTACAACCAGTTGTGAATCACTATGAATTTCAAGGTGTGCTACTTTCATTAGCTGCGCTATTTTGAGTCTAGTAATGAGCGTTTCATTTTCTGCCACATTATTGGTTGCTTTGAACCCAAGTTGGACCGCACCATACAATTTCTGTTTGTTTGGAGTGACCAACACAAATTCAATGCCTGGCCCCTTGTTTGATGCTCCATGTACAAATAATTGCCGAAACTATAGTGTTTGCTTTGCCTCTTCATTTTGTTGTTTAGTTAGTTGCATGCTTTCCACAACAAAACTAGCTAAGGCTTGTCCTTTAATAGAATTTCACAGGCAGTATGGCATGTCGTATTGGCTTAGCTCATGGCCCACTTTAGTAGACAGCCTGATGTTTCTGGCTGATGTAGTATTTGCTTTAATGGTCTGTCTGTCAATATTATAATGGGATGTGCTTGAAAATAGGGATGAAGTTTCCTTACCATGAGCAGTATATTGTAGGCTAGCTTCTCTATCAATGTATAATCTAGCTCAGCACAAGATAATTGTTTGCTACTAAAGTATACTAGTCTTTGCACTCCTTCAACTTCCCTAACTAGAGCTACACCGATAGCTAGATCAATTATAGCTAAGTATACAAATAAATCCTTATTTAGGACCGTCATTGAAAGTATAACTGGAGGTTCTAAACGATCTTTTACGGCTCAGAATGCAATTTTTCAAAATTTTGTCCATTCAAAGTTCTTACCCTTCTTAACCCAATCAAAGAATAAGATGCATTTGTTTGTGGCCTTCGATACGAATATGCTTAGGGAAACCACCTTTTCATTTAGACTCATCATTTGGGATTTCCATTTTCTGATTGCATCAATATTTTTTGTATTTTCTTCTATCCCTAATATGGTTACTATATAACGAAGTAACTTCCCCAATTGAATAGCTAAGGTGCACTTGAGAGGGTACTGTTTCATATTGAACTACCTGAGCATGGCAAAGGTTTTTTCCAAATCTTGCACATGGTTGGGAGCTTCCATTGACTTTACAATCATGTCATCTACATAAACTTCAGCATTCTTCCCCATTTGATATGTGAACATCATATTCACAAGCCTCTGGTAGGTCATGTTAGCATTATTTAGTCTGAATGGCATGACTTTGTAGCAACAAAACCTTTTATTAGTAATAAAGCTAGTGTGCTTCTGATCTAGTTTAAACATGGCAATTTGCTTATAACCTGAATAAGCATCCACAAAAGAAAGCAGTTCATGTCCGCTGGTAGCGTCCACTAGTTGATCTATTCTAGGTAGAGGAAATTGTCTTTGAGGTAGCCCTTGTTGAGACTGGTGAAGTCTATAAAGGTCCTCTATTTACTATTTGGCTTCCTTAGAAGGACTGGGTTGGCAATCCACTTAGGGTAATATACTTCTGAGATGAAGCCATTTTCTTTTAGCTTTGCGCTTCTACATGCAAAGCATTATATCTTTCTTGATTTAGGGAGCGCCTTTTTTTCTTACGAGATGCACATCTGGATTGATATTAAGAACATAGCAAATGGTGGTCTGGTCTAATCCCACTTTATCCAAGTGTGTTCAGGTAAAGACGTCTGCGGATCTTTTTAATAAACTTATTAACTCTATCCGCAGTTCTGCACTTAAGTTTTTTCCTATCTTCATGACTATCGATGGGTCTGCAGGATTCAACTATACATCTTCAAGATCATATACTGGTTTTAGATATTTCTCACCCATCCCTAATCTAGAATCTACCTTATCTTCTACTTCATGCACTTTCGATGAAGCTATGTTGTCTGTGCTTTGAGCAGCATCATTGAAATACTATGCATAAATAGAGTTGTATTCATTTGTCCTAATCATGTGCAAGAAGTCCCTTTTCATTCTTTGTACTAACAAAGTGGCAATAGGGTGACCAGTTTCAATGCTAGTCTTGGTATTTGTTACTGGTGCAGATCTTTGAACTGGCTTATTATTTTGTACATTCTAATTATTACAATTATTATAGGTGATAAGAGTACAATTTGAAACAATTTTATTGCCAGGATTCAAAGTTATATTGTATAATTTCTTAGCTAAAAGTTGTTCTCCCTTATTGCGGGGTGTGGAACTTCATTAGAAAATTTTTCTAGGAGATAATAGCTCCAAGATCTATCAATGTAGGCCTTTCCAAAAAGGTGTTGTACGAGGATTGTTGATCTACAATCAAGAAATAGGCGTAAAATGATTTGTGAAGCAGTGCAGTTCCTATTATGATAAGAAGTCTGGCCAGACCCACCGAGATGGTTGTTGTGTATTTCAACCGTAGATTGGTTCTGGGCGGCTTTAACACTTCTATTGCTCAAATTTCTTACATGTATGTTTAGGTGGCCAGCACGTCAAGGTTTGGCCCAAGTCTAAGCCAGCTAACACTCGGCTCGGCCCAGTTCCAGTCGACCCACGTTCGATCTTGTTCTATCTTAACAAATCTAACTAACAATTCACAGACAAGCCAGCCTGGACTTTTATAATAAGCCCAGCCTGATAGGAGTCGACATGGCCATCTTATATGACTTGATCCGACTCAGAGTGACTCATCTATAGGCCGACTGTCTTTGCCCGCCAACGACCGGTCCCAAGCAACCTGTCTTATCACTATGTCTCGGCCTGTCCCTTTACACTCCAGCCTTAGCATTTTAGTTTCACTTAGTAATCTTCAGAAATATATGGTCGGCCGCTATTATGCCCGGGAAGCTTCTCATCTGTCTTGCACCTGGATAAGCAAAATAAAACTACAAATAATATGGCTAGTTGTACTGGGAACTATAGCATGTCTGTCAAAAGAACGCATACTCCTTTGCTATCGCTTTATTTAGCTCAAAACACGCGCCTGGTATAGCATTAAAGCTGGCATGCTTCTAAGCCAAATATCCACAACACCTTTACAGCTATAATCTATCAGCTCAAGCGACCAGATCAACAGCGGGGAGTTATTCCTGCCTATAAATACCCGTTGTCATACAACATTAATTGGTTTGAGATGTAGCAAATATCTAAGCTTGAAATTTACTTACAACAAGTAAATGCTCTCAAAGCTCTTAAGTTTAATATCATCGTAAGCTTAAGTGCTAAATTTCTTATTATCTCGTATAATTCCTTGTAACTGTAAGAGCTAAAAATAGTAAGAGAACTTCATAGTGGACGTAGTATAATCTCCACCGAACCACTTTACATCTTGTGTCATTTACATTATTACTTTCTTTACTCCTCATTTTACATTTTAAGCCTAGTATTAACAAGTAACCTCTTGCTAATACAAAACATTAGTCTAATTTCGAGGTTGGCTAATTTTTCAGTCAACAACTTTAGTTGGGAGCTTCATTTTGTCATGCGCAACTTTAAAAACGACATTTATTGAACTCCGTGAGTTTATGAAGATGTTCTTCATAATATAGTTAGAGATCTACACTATTACCACCATGGGGTCCCGGTGGGGAAATACAACTCCAGTTGAGTCTGCTACAGTAAAAACAATGTCCGTCATAAGTTATTGTTTAATGCGGTACATTGTTTTGTGTTTAACCTATGCCTCTTAAAACGTATTTGTCCATTGACTTCATACTTTTTACAACCAGAGGTAGTCCCTAATGGATTGATCCTATAAGTATGCCTAGGTTTCTAGCTTGTTGTAGGTGGAGATTAAGAGACTGGCTTGTAGAGGAGCTAAATCATTGTCTTTTTGAAAGCTATCTAGATAACCTTTTTGGATCAATCTTTCACTTTCTTTCTTTAGGTGATGGCAGTTACCTGTATGGTGGTCGTTTACCCTATGGAAGTGAGAGTTTCCCCCCCCCACCTTTAATTTGCTTATGCTTTTACCTTTTTTTAGGATTGATGTAAACCAACTCATTTCTCACCATTTCATAGATCTTCCTTGAAGTGTGAGTCAAGGGAGTTTTAGCTGTCAAATTAAACTCCCTTTACCTCTTTGCGGGAGGATTGTAGCTTTCTACCCCTCTCCCCCTTGGTTTCCTTTCATTTTGCATAAGAGAAATTCTTTTAGATGGGATACCTTCAACTTCTCTAGATTCTTCCATTAGTATATATCTACTTTCTCTCCCGTAAAAAGCCTTCATGCTTTTGCAAGGCTTTTTACGTTTTTTTCCTTAGAATACAATATACTTTTTGGTCCTCGAATGTGTTGTCATGAGAAGCGCTTCTTCAATGGCAATCCCACCCTCATTTCTTCAAACTTGAAGCAGTTAATGAAACTATCCGAGCTTTTATTAACTCGTTTCTTGATGCAGGATAACGTGTTAGGGTCTGAGGAGATTTCTTTACCCACATTAAACCATCAACAATACTGACAATTGTGACTATGAATGGATCTCTCCAAATGCATATCTTCTAAACCACCTACATGCTGCCCTAACCAAGTATACTAAGAACAATTTACATCTAGCTAGCCTTCCCAGCTTTAGAATATCCATGTGATAATCAAAAGTGCACAAATGGTCATCCGAGTTGGATTTTCCATCATATTTTTCAATAGTGAAAGCCCTAAAGTTGTCGACGAAGTCTGACACAACCATGACATCACTCAATGATGAGGAACTCTCCTCTCCCTATTTTGTTGTTATGTTAGAAAAAGTGTGCCAACTGCTCATGACTAATTTTCAACGCCCTTATCATCTCATCTTTAGAACTCACTTGTGATGAGTTACCCAAATAGACTGAGGTGGCATCATCATCCACTTACACAACCCGATTATTAGGCATGGCCAATAGTAGAGGGTTGATAATTGGCTATTTTGTTTTGATGTAAGGGTTAATTAGGGCTTTGTTTTGGATTGTGCCACATGCCTTGTAAGCCAACTTCACCATTCTTAATAGTGAGAATGCCATGTTTATTTGCCAGCTGGGCACTCTGCCTTGCTGGTGAATATTGGCAGTGAGCCGCGGAGCTATAGGAGTTGGTTTGTGTGATAACCCAGATTTTTGGACATCCAGTAATTAGATAATTAACTGGTTTATTCAAATTGAACAGAAAAAATTCTGATAATAAAAGATATCTGGTTATGTAAGTGAATTTGAAAATATAATAAAAATTGGATTTTAGATATTGGAATAAATATTTGATAATCTTCTAATATAATTACTTAAAATTTTACAAATTAATCTTTTAAAACAAATAATAATGATTGTATATATATATATATACAGACATAAGAAGATTTTAAATAGGAAAATATTATTTTCAAACAAATTAAATATGTGTTGTTTAAATATATATATTTAAATGAGCTGATTTTAAATTGAAATTCAAAAGATAAATATCTTAAAATAAATTGGATTTAAAAATAATATATATATATATATATATGTGAATTTATTTAGTATATAATTAGTTTTATGTTAGTTTCTTTAAAAGACTTTTCAAATATAAATTAAGAAAATTTTATTATCTAAATAGGAAAATAAAAATAAAGATTCATAAAAACATATTATAATTTATTAACACATGCTAAATACAAGTGGAAATTTTTTAGCATATAGTTTTACAAATGTAAGCAAATACTTTCATGCAAATTACAAGTGTCATGTAATTTGTTTTCTTTTCATTTTTAAATAAAAGATAAATCAAGATTATAAATACATCTATCTCCTCTTCTCTATTTTTTTCTATCTTCTCATTTTCAAAACCAGAGAATTAAAAACAACAGAAATCTAAAATCAAAGAAAAGGAAAGAACAAAAATCTGAGAAGGCCAAACTAGAATAAGTATAAAACAACTAAATCAACAACATCTTCAACCTGGGATTAAAGCTTCAAAGAACGGAAGCAAGCTAACAATTCAAGATTCAAATTCATCTCAGCAAATTTCCAGAACATTTCAAAATATTTCCAGATTGAAATCTAAAACCTGTTCCTCTGTCTTTACAAAGAGGTGAGTGAACTGCTACTTTTATTTATGCTTAAACCTGTTTAAAATTTATGCTGGTGATAAATCATTGAATTAACTCTATGAAATTTGTTTGCATGAAGAAATTATGTTTATATATAGATAGTTAAATTTTGCATGGTTCAATGTTGTAATACTGTCTGCATACCTGAATAAAGGAGATAGTCTCTATTTCAAATTCAAACAGATTAAAACAAGTTCAAAAATCAAAACTTACTACACTTAATCTTTTTAATTTATGAACTGTCCAGTGTTCTCTGTTCTTCCAAGATTTGTGAGTAAACAATTCTTATTTAAAAGTTTTAAAATCTGTTTAAAACCTTGTTGCATGCAGTAAACTTTAAATAAATTGTAGAAGTGTTTGTCTAATTGTTTTATATGATTTCATATATATATACTATGAATATTTTTGAATGCATGTCAGTGTATAGCTCTGTTCTTCTCTTCCAGGTTGCAAGTAGGATTCAAAAATTAAATGCTCTTCATCTGATATTGTTTAGACTTCAATGTATAAACAAATATTGGTTGTTATAACAAGATGTCAATTTAAAAAATATTATTAAGTTAAATTTGAAGTTAGTTTTAAAAATAAAAGAGGAAAAATAGTGAAACTTAAATCATATCGAAATTTTCGATATAAATAATTGGATGATTCATGAATATAATCAGTTGTGTTTTCAAAATCTATGATTTTTAGAAAAAGAATCATGATTTTTAAGCTTTTAAATCAAGAGGAATCGAGTGTTGAACGGGTTTGGTGTTTTGGAGGCTTTTCTGGTGATCGGCGAGGTTTGGGATCTCGGAATCGCTACTGGAGTTAGCGAGGGAGTAGGCGAGCTAGGGAAAAATGCTCATTTGATTTTACGATCACCGTGGCGGTGGCGTGGCGACGAAATAGGGTTTAGCTCAGGTTTTGGTCGTGGTCAAACTTCGAACTTCTGTGTCGTCATCGATGTATCGAGTTGGGTCAGAGGTAGGAGAATCGAAGCAAGGAACTCTGACGAGGGTCTGATCAAAGTGGCGAAGCTCCAGATCATCGGAGTGGCGAAGCGTGGAGGCTTTAGATGATCGGGTTGTTCTAGGGGAGGGTCGAGGTTGCTCGAAATTCGAATTCGTACTCGATCCTGGATTTGGGTGGTCAGAAACGAAGGAGTAAGTCAAAGTTGACTTATCGGCGGTGGTCTTGAAGGCCGGAACTTCGCCGTGGATAGGTGCAGGTGCACAGCGTATCAGGGTATCAGTTTGTTTGGAGTGGAAGAAAGGGAAGCATGCTCGAGAGGGAACTCGGGTAAAAAGGGGAGGTGACTCGGAGTTTTCTTCGAGTAAACGCGAGTGTAAATGTTTTTAAATAGTTTAAAAATTTAAAACTGAAGTTTTTTTTTAAAAAAAACTGTTAAACATATAAAGAAGGATGAAGCTAGATTAATGATAAAATTAATCCCAAGTTTATTAAATATGATTTTAAACGATAAGTAAGAAGATAATTAAGATAAATGACTTATCTTTTAATTTATTAAGTTTGGGTGAATAAAATTAATTAATTAATAAAAGTAATTAAAGAGCATTAATTAATTAATTGGTTAATAATTTAAGATTAATTAATTAAGGAAAGTAATTAAGGTTAATTAATCAATGTAATTAATAAAGATAAATGGTTTATCTTCAAGTTAATCAAGGTCTTGGATAATTAATGCTTAATTAAATGAATAAAGTAATTAAAGAGAAATTAATTAATTAATGATTAAGGATTAATTAATTAATAATTAAGGGTTATAAATTAATTAAGGATTAATTTATTGGAAATTAGGGATTAATTAAGTAGAGATTACTTACTTAAATAATTAAAGGATTAATTTGTTAAGGGTTAATTAAATTAATTAGTAATTAGAGAATAATTAATAATTAAAGGTTAATTAATGATAATTAACTAATGGGATAATTACTTAATGGAAGTAATTATGGATAATTAATTTAGATTGATAATTAAAGAAGGATTAATTAATGGTTGTAATTAATTAATGTTAAGTAAGCATGGTTTAAAAGTAATTAAATTAATTAGAAATGGTACATTTAATTTATCTTGCTTATAGATGATTAAGATATATTGAATGATGTTAAATGTCTTGAATTGGTTGATATTTTTATATGAAGAGATTTGTGATATGTTATGTGTAACGACCCACTATTTTGGACCATTCAAATCGACAATAATCCACACATGTCAGACTTGAATAATGCAAAATAACAGATTGTAATAAAATTTGGAGCAAATAAAATCATTCACAGAATCACAGACACAGAAATATCAGAATAACTCGCAGCGGAATTTAAAAATACCATAGTGGTTCATGAAGCCACTAAATACATAGTCTGAAATCAAATACAAAATACATAGTCTGAAACCCAATATAGTTCTGAAACAAGTACAGTAGAAATCCCAAATACACAAGTCTCTAAAACAAAAGCTGAAATAAGACAACTGAAACCGAAATAGGAAGATAACTAGATAGGCAGAATCTCCAGTGATTCCGAGCTCCAGAAAGGTGAATCCAAAGCTGTGAATACTCAGGCTGACCCGAGCGTAAAATAAAACATAACACTCGAGTCAGGATATACATACTTATACAATGTAAACCAACTCAAATGAACCGTAGTAAAGGTACTAGTAACTTAGAAGATGCTTGGGACCGCCCATCCTCTAAGGATCCGTTAAACTATCTACTATGTAGTAATATTCGCTATTATAATAGTGTCTACATAAGTAAAGTATAATCATATCGGAAAAATAGCGTTAAGGGGATGGAGAACCTTAACGCGGTCGGATCTTAAAATCATAATCGTAGTAAAGCTCGGTATGGTAGGTGACACGGCACAACTAGGCAATGCCAGGGTAGATATACCAATTACGCACACGGACTGATGGATACGCATAGCAGCCACTACCGTTCCACCTCGAACAACATTCCCAAATCGGAGGATGGCCATCTAGTCAAATCAGTAAGAGTATAATATCGAAGGAATGTGTCCGAGAAGAGGTGCTACCTCACTGGTCCGAGATCGCTCCTGTTTTAGCCACCTTATGCCAACTCACGGGAGTTGGGTCCACGTAATACCTTAAGGACGTCGCCACCATCCTACTTCATTCTGGAATCTCCACCGCGTACATGGTTGTCAAAGTGGTTTTCGGTATCGACAGAGAGTATGTCCATATCCGATCCCGGTCTCTTTGCCAACCAATCGTTATTATAACCCGTGGTTATAGATTTAAAGCAATTTATCAAATATACTTCGAATTAAACATTTAAAAAAACAAAGACACTATTCTTTTAAATCAATATTATATTTCCAAAATCTAACCCTTCGGAGTTCACTTATTCACTTTAACAAAAGCATTAAAATTTTCAGCTTCCACGGTATTTAAAAGTGTGGCGGTAAGTTATATTCGAAAACAATTTTTATTCAACAAAACAATATTTAAAATTGTTATATCAGTTCAATTTTAAACAAAATCATATTTCAGTCTACTGCAGTCCTTAACAAGTGCTACAGTAGCTTTTCATTAGTTCAAGTTCAATTTTAGTTTCTGCTACAACAGCACTTACCAAGTACTATCATAGCTTTAGTTCATTTTAGTCTTTTGGTTCATTTATAAAACCACAACACTTAAAAAATGCTACAGATTCTACCTAGTTAAAACTTATAAAATCATACATTAAAAATGTTCGTTTCAATCCTTTAACAAATTTTATTTCAAAGAAATTTTACAAGTTAAAACCAAACTTACCAATTTGCTTATTACATTCATTTCAACACTTAAACTTAAACTTCATTTTTCCACAAATTTAAAACTAAATTTCAATTTCAATTAAATTAACTTAAGTTTCCATCTTTCTTTTTTTTTCCTTTTTCCAAAATTTAAAAATTTAAGTTTCGTTTTAAAATCAATATTCCTCCATTTATTTATATTTATCACATAGAAAGATCATTTCTATTTTAAATAAATCATTTAAAAATTCGGTTTAAATCAAATTAAATATTATTACAATTTTTAAATTATTTAAAAATATTCAGAAAATACATAAAAATAACCACGGGTCTGTATAATATTTTCTAGCCTAATTCAAGTGATACGGATACTATATCATTTCAATCCGTAATTTACAAAGAAAAATCCGGGTTTTATCATTTCAAACCCGCAATCCCAAGTAAATAAAATTTAATTGAAAATCGTTCAGGCCTATCATTTCAGCCCATAACGACCTTCCCTTATTCTAAAGTCCGTTCGGGTATGTATCATTTCAACCCATAGTGATTCTATTCTACAGGGAACTTGCAGTGTGATTTAACAGAATAGAATAACAGTAAAATAAGAACAGATATAACAGATGATACGATATGCAATTTTAACAATTAACATCAACTATAAATAAATCACAGGTAATTATAACATCATTTATTTATTTATTTATTTCTACACATTCAGTTGCGGTCGTTTCACAATTATATAAGTATGAATATTCGTGTGAGATTTACTCACCTCTACGGAGCTGGAGATTCGGAAAAGAAAGAAGTACGATGTCAATCGAAAGCACGCGGATAGCACGATCAATCGTTAGCAGATGCGCCGACTGGATTCAAACCAAAAGCACAATAAATATTTAAGATTTCACAAATAACGAATTTTCAAATGAAGCGACAAACGAAAAAAAAACAAGTTGAAAAATCGAAACAATATAGCACGACCACTTTTTAAAAATATAGATTATAACTTTATATTTGTAAAGTGACAAAACATTCTTTTTTTTTTCTAAGACAAAGGTCAGATCTAAATACAAACTAAGATACCAAAAATTTCAAAAGAACACAACACTTTCATTTTTCAGATTCAAGTACCAGGCTCTGACTGGTAATTCACAAAATAAAGATGTGAACAAAAATGACAAACAACTTTCTCGTTTCTTTTTTTTTTCATTTGCTTTCAATTGGCAGGCTCGGCCGACAATATACCCAAAACTTTAAAACAAACGGGGACCAAACAAAACTTGTTCAATTTTTTTTTTTTACGAGGGCAGAGGCATGAAGACAATAGTTCACTTACGCGGAGACTAACAAAATTTTCATTTCACTTTGTTCCCAGGCAAAGGCTCAGGAAGGTATAGCCACAATACAAGACACAGAGGTGACTAAAGGAAATTTGTTCACTTCTCAAACAAGACTCAGCCTATAACTATATTTCGAAAGTACGATGCAGAGATGACAAAAATGAAGTTTTCTCAAACCTCTATTGTTTTCAAACTAGGCTCGATCTGCCTATCTTCGGTCGGAAGAAGGGAACATGGGTTCGGTGGTGGTTGTGGGTGGTCTCAGTCTGGGTTCATGGTGACTTGGCGATCGGTGGTGGTAGGGTGGGTTCGGTTTGGATTCAGGCGAAGGTGACGACTGTATATAACGTGGCAGTGACGTGGTGGAGGTACGGGATGGGGTGGTCTCCGCCTTGGCATGGGGTTGTGGTGGTACCTGATGGCGAATGGGGCTGGTCACGGTTTGGTGGAAGAGGTAGATCTGGCGAAGGGTCGGTGGTGTCACGGTTTGGGGGAGTGGGCTGGTCTCATGATTTTCGTGGCTAGCACCTTGGTGGCGAATGAGGTAAGGCGTGGTGGCAGTTGTGGGTCCGTGTAGGCATGGGTTGGGCGGGGTTCGGCTGGTGACTAAGAGCAGGTGATAAACAAAATTTGAAATACAAGATGAAGAAAGGAAGCAGGTGCCATTCTTACCTCCCAGAGGATGCCCACGTGATTTGCAAAGGAGCTAAAAAAATTTCTTTTTTTGGATCTGGAAATATTTGAGCGTGAAGAAATGAAACAGTAGCCTACTAATTTATGAGAGAAAGCAAGAGTTAAAAGATTGGAACAGCAGAAAGTTAAAGTAATTATTTTAAAAGCTGGAACGAAACGTAAGGGTAACGAATAACTTTCTCACGTGAACTAGTCAATGCGAGATTTTTGAAATACTAATCTGAAGCAATACGGCTGAACTAGCACAGTTAACGCAAGGAAAAATCTATGGACCGAGACAACAACGAACGAAAAAAAAAGTAATGCCCCAAAGTGACGTACCACTGCTATTTGTTTCTTTAAAAAAAATTATAATGATAACGTTTTCTTTCAATAAAACGTATCTTTATAAATCAAAATTTAAAATAGTTATTATCATCGTTAATAAAATTTGATTCTAATGTAAAGTTAAGAACGGACAAAACGTGACGAAATGTAACGTTTTAAATTTTCGTTTTATACGAATTTCTACAATTTATATTTAAATTAATATTTCAAAATGTTTTGTTTTCAATTAAAATTTCGTTTAAAAATCATCGGACTGTTACACTCTCCCCCACTCAAAGCTTTTCATCCTCGAAAAGGAACGAAGAAGGAAAACAAAGAAGATAAGACAGAATAGCAAAAATACCTGAAATAAACAATTCCGGATTCGAAGCACGAATGCTCTCCTCCGTCTCCCAGGTGCAATCCCGTTCATCAGTGCTCCACTGCACTTTGACCAGATTGACAGATTTTCTTCTTAGCTGCTTCGTACCTCGATCGACGATACGAAGTGGCTTCCTCTCAACAGTCAGATTTGGCTCAATATCCAAACTATCAAGAGCAGAAGGCTGAATAATAAGAGATGGATCATGCAGATAGCGACGAAGATGAGATACATGAAAGACGTTGTGAATTCCAGAAAATTTCTCGGGTAAATCCAGACGATAAGCAAGAGAACCAATTCTTTCCAAAATGCGGAAAGGAACAACGAATCTAGGAGATAGCTTTCCTCTACGACCAAAACGAATAACATTCCTTAAGGGGGAGACCTTAAGGAAAACCAAATCACCAACAGCAAACTCTAAACTCCGTCTTTGACGATCAGCGTACTTCTTCTGTCTATCTTGAGCAATCCTCATCTTTCTCTTAATCTCTTCAACTCTCTCTGAAGCTTCCAAAACCATCTCAGGACCAAGAACCAACCGATTACCGGATTCAATCCAACAAGAAGGAGATCTACAAGGTCGTCCGTAAAGAGCAGAAAATGGAGAAGTCTCAATACTGGCCTGATAACTATTGTTATAAGTGAATTCGACGAGATGGAGATGATCTTCCCAAGATCCTCCATAATCAAGCATACAAGCACGAAGAAGATCTTCTAAAATCTGATTCACCCTTTCCGTTTGACCGTCGGTCTGTGGATGGTAAGCAGTGCTCAGATTTAGATGAGTACCCAAAGAATCCTGAAAGGCTTTCCAAAACCTACTAGTAAAGATAGGATCACGATCACAAACGATACTGAGAGGAACACCATGGAGACGAACAATCTCCCTCATGTAAATCTCAGATAAACTAGAAGCTGAACGGGTAGACTTGACCGGAATGAAATGAGCTGATTTGGTCAATCTATCCACAATAACCCAGATACTCTCGTTACCCTTCCTACTCCTCGGTAAACCATCAATGAAATCCATAGAAACTTGTTCCCACTTCCAATTGGGAATCTCAAGAGGCTGCAATAAACCAGGGGTCTTCTGATGATCTGCCTTGACTTGCTGACAAGTCGCACATCTATTAACGAAAATGGAAATATCTCGCTTCATACCTTTCCACCAATATAACTTCTTCATATCCTGATACATCTTGGTTACGCCTGGATGAATAGAAAGTCTGGACTGATGATTCTCCCGAAGTAACTCCTGTCTCAATCCATCAACATTCGGGACACAAATCCTATTATTAATCCTCAATACACCCTTATCGTCAATCTGAGCTCCATTACCATCAAGACTACTACTTCCAACTCTACTTCGAACATTCTCCTTAATCAATCTAAGCATCTGATCCTCATCCTGTCTAGCCATAATACGATCCACAAGAGGTGAAGAAACAACAATCTGACACAACAAAGCTTTCTTCCTACTCAAAGCATCCGCCACAACATTAGCTTTTCCCGGTGTATAGTTGATGTCGAGGTCATAAGAAGCAAGGAACTCTAACCACCTAACTTGTCTCTGATTCAAATCCTTCTGAGAGAAAATATACCTCAAAGACTGATGATCTGTGAAAAGCTCGAACTTGGTAACCAACATATGATGTCTCCAAAGCTTCAAAGCGAAAACAACTGCAAGCAACTCTAGATCATGGGCAGCATAATTTACTTCATGAGTCTTCAACTGTCTACTAGCATAAGCAATCACTCTACCATCCTGCATCAGAACAGCTCCCAAACCTTCTCTACAAGCATCAGTGTATACCGTTAATCCCTCATCTCCACTTGGAACGGTAAGAACAGGTGCGGACGTAAGCTTGTCTTTTAACTCATTGAATGCAGCTTCACACTTACTACTCCAAATAAACTTAGTATTCTTCCGAGTTAAAGCAGTGAGAGGTGCAGCAATCCGAGCGAAATTCTCAATGAATCTCCGGTAATAACCGGCGAGGCCCAGAAAACTACGGATATCAGTAGGAGTCTTAGGAGTTTCCCAATCCTGTACAGAATAGGGAAAAGAAGGATAATAGAAAAGATAGAGTATATTGAAATGAAACAATGAAAGAGAAATAAAGAAGAACTTACATTGATCGCAGCGATCTTGACTGGATCAACTGAAACTCCATTACTAGAAACAATATGCCCGAGAAATCGGACTTCATCTTTCCAGAAATGGCATTTGGAAAATTTAGCTTTTAACTGATGTTTTCGAAGAGTCTCAAGAACAGATTTCAAATGTGACTCATGTTCTTCTTCAGACTTAGAGAAAATGAGGATATCATCCACAAAGACTAGAACAAATTTATTAAGCACATCACGGAAAACACGATTCATCAAGTCAACAAAGAAAGCAGGAGCATTAGTCAAACCAAAAGGCATGACTAACCATTCGAAGAATCCATTTTCAGTACGGAAAGCGGTCTTAGGAATACTTTCCTCAGCCACTCTGAGTTGGTGAAAACCTGTGGCAAGATCAAGCTGAGAGAAAACAGTAGCACCATAAAGCTGATCGAACATGTCATTGATGCGAGGCATTGGATATCTATTTTTCATAGTGAGTTTGTTCAACTCCCTATAATCAACACACATCTGAAGAGAACCATCGGACTTGGTGACGAAAACCACCGCAGCTCCCCATTCAGAAAAACTAGGTCTGATCAGACCCTTGGACGATAAGTCTTCAATTTGTTTCCTTAACTCAACCTTCTCGCGGGGTGCCATTCTTCTTGGAGGAAGAACTATAGGTCGAGCTCCAGGAATGAGATCAATGCGGAAATCAATTTCCCGCTTGGGAGGTAAAGCAGTAACTTCACCAAATACATCCGGGTAGTGATTAGCTACACGGGTCGACTGAAGATCATCAATAGAAGCATCAAGAGAAAAGATAAAGCTACCAGCATAATCATGAGGCATACAGCCTTGAATAAACAAAGAATTTCCTCGATCATCCTTAAGAGAAACAATTCGGGATTTGCACGAGATATGGGCATCGTGTCTATCAAGCCAATCACTTCCAAGCAGCAAATCAAAAGCATCGAAACCAAGGATATAGAAATCGCCACTAAAACTATGATCGGAATGGAGGAGTTTCACATGTTTACAAATCTTATTAAGACTTGCGGGACCACCAATAGGATTAGAAACACACAGAGGAACAGAAGCATACTCAGGAGAAAGGAGATGTTCAAACTTATTACACAGGTCATCAGAAATAAAACTATGCGAAGCACCAGTATTAAATAAAACACGAACTGGATGATGAAATAAGGTAAAGGTGCCTTGAAGAGTACCTTGACTATCGCTAGGAGCAGGAGTAGGTGCAGGAGCAGGTGATGAAGCAGATGTGACAGCAAATACGCCAGATGGCTTTCCCTTCTGATATAAAGGACAGTCCTTCCTAAAATGACCCGGCTGAAGACAAACATGACAAAGATCATTCCTGGTAACCTGGGGTGGAGGAACAGCAGCACTGGACGGATTAGGGCAACTATTGGCATAGTGTCCCTTTTGGTCACATTTGAAGCAAGTAATGGAGGAAAGATCAATAGGATGTCTCTGGGAAGGAGCAGATGCTGAAGATCCCAAGCCCGCATGTTTGATCCAATTCTTCTTCTGCTGGTGGAAGTTGGGCTTTCTCTTCTTGGAATTTGCAGAGGAAGATTGTGAGACATGAGTACCAGAAGTAGCAGGACCCTTGGAAGTAGGGTTCTCATAGCGGATAGCCATATCCATGAGCTCAGTAAATGTGCCATGAACATGTGAAATAAGGCGATCGTAGAACTCTGGGCGAGCTCTAGAAATGAACTTCTCGTTCTTCTTCAGCTGAGTGTCGATAAGACCAGGACCGAATTTTGAAAGTTCATTGAACTTCCGTTCATACTCTGAGAAGGACATGGTACCCTGCTTGAGGTCCATGAATTCACGGTAAAGCTGAGATTTTCCGGCTTCGGGCATCCATTTTGCCACAAAAGCCTCCCTGAAAGAAGACACAAATCGAACTTAAGATAGATTCGAAAAGAAGTAAATGGGGAAAAATTCAAGTTAACACAAAGGATACCTGAACTGCTCCCATGAAAGATCACCTTCGTTAGTGCGAGTCGTAACAGACTCCCACCAATCTAGGGTTGACTCTTGCAGCTGCCATGCTGCTAACTGACGCTTCTGGGCATCAGTGATCTCTAAACCAGTAAAGATTCTTTCCAAACTTCTTAGCCACTGTTGGGCTTTGATGATACTTTCTGAACCGGTGAACTTAGTGCCACCGAGCTGAGAGAATTCTTTGCAGAGAACTGTAAACTTAACGGGTGCAACAGGTGGAGGAACTGGGGCAATACCACGACCCCTACCTCTAGCATTTCCACGATTCATCCTGGAAATATCAAGAATTAATTTAGGACAAGGTACAAAGAAGACTAAGATCAGTTAAGATAAAACACGATAAGGACACTTGGGTGAATATCCTAATAACAAAATTCCTAACAAGGTAGATACGGAAAGAAGGAAGTTTAGAAAATTTCGTCTTAAACAAAGAAAACTTTATATCAAAATAATCTTTGAAAAATCATTTGAGAAATCATTTAAAAATCATTTTATACTTTGAAAATACGTTCACTCACAAGGAAATGATTCTGAGTTTGATTTTTACTCATTCTAGGGTATTTCTACCCTATCTCTAATGAGTTTTTGCTCCATAGGCTAAGGTTTGCCTAAACCTGGCTCTGATACCAAATGTAACGACCCACTATTTTGGACCATTAAAATCGACAATAATCCACACATGTCAGACTTGAATAATGCAAAATAACAGATTGTAATAAAATTTGGAGCAAATAAAATCATTCACAGAATCACAGACACAGAAATATCAGAATAACTCGCAGCGGAATTTAAAAATACCATAGTGGTTCATGAAGCCACTAAATACATAGTCTGAAATCAAATACAAAATACATAGTCTGAAACCCAATATAGTTCTGAAACAAGTATAGTAGAAATCCCAAATACACAAGTCTCTAAAACAAAAGCTGAAATAAGACAACTGAAACCGAAATAGGAAGATAACTAGATAGGCAGAATCTCCAGTGATTCCGAGCTCCAGAAAGGTGAATCCAAAGCTGTGAATACTCAGGCTGACCCGAGCGTAAAATAAAACATAACACTCGAGTCAGGATATACATACTTATACAATGTAAACCAACTCAAATGAACTGTAGTAAAGGTACTAGTAACTTAGAAGATGCTTGGGACCGCCCATCCTCTAAGGATCCGTTAAACTATCTACTATGTAGTAATATTCGCTATTATAATAGTGTCTACATAAGTAAAGTATAATCATATCGGAAAAATAGCGTTAAGGGGATGGAGAACCTTAACGCGGTCGGATCTTAAAATCATAATCGTAGTAAAGCTCGGTATGGTAGGTGACACGGCACAACTAGGCAATGCCAGGGTAGATATACCAATTACGCACACGGACTGATGGATACGCATAGCAGCCACTACCGTTCCACCTCGAACAACATTCCCAAATCGGAGGATGGCCATCTAGTCAAATCAGTAAGAGTATAATATCGAAGGAATGTGTCCGAGAAGAGGTGCTACCTCACTAGTCCGAGATCGCTCCTGTTTTAGCCACCTTATGCCAACTCACGGGAGTTGGGTCCACGTAATACCTTAAGGACGTCGCCACCATCCTACTTCATTCTGGAATCTCCATCGCGTACACGGTTGTCAAAGTGGTTTTCGGTATCGACAGAGAGTATGTCCATATCCGATCCCGGTCTCTTTGCCAACCAATCGTTATTATAACCCGTGGTTATAGATTTAAAGCAATTTATCAAATATACTTCGAATTAAACATTTAAAAAAACAAAGACACTATTCTTTTAAATCAATATTATATTTCCAAAATCTAACCCTTCGGAGTTCACTTATTCACTTTAACAAAAGCATTAAAATTTTCAGCTTCCACGGTATTTAAAAGTGTGGCGGTAAGTTATATTCGAAAACAATTTTTATTCAACAAAACAATATTTAAAATTGTTATATCAGTTCAATTTTAAACAAAATCATATTTCAGTCTACTGCAGTCCTTAACAAGTGCTACAGTAGCTTTTCATTAGTTCAAGTTCAATTTTAGTTTCTGCTACAACAGCACTTACCAAGTACTATCATAGCTTTAGTTCATTTTAGTCTTTTGGTTCATTTATAAAACCACAACACTTAAAAAATGCTACATATTCTACCTAGTTAAAACTTATAAAATCATACATTAAAAATGTTCATTTCAATCCTTTAACAAATTTTATTTCAAAGAAATTTTACAAGTTAAAACCAAACTTACCAATTTGCTTATTACATTCATTTCAACACTTAAACTTAAACTTCATTTTTCCACAAATTTAAAACTAAATTTCAATTTCAATTAAATTAACTTAAGTTTCCATCTTTCTTTTTTTTTCCTTTTTCCAAAATTTAAAAATTTAAGTTTCGTTTTAAAATCAATATTCCTCCATTTATTTATATTTATCACATAGAAAGATCATTTCTATTTTAAATAAATCATTTAAAAATTCGGTTTAAATCAAATTAAATATTTTTACAATTTTTAAATTATTTAAAAATATTCAAAAAATACATAAAAATAACCACGGGTCTGTATAATATTTTCTAGCCTAATTCAAGTGATACGGATACTATATCATTTCAATCCGTAATTTACAAAGAAAAATCCGGGTTTTATCATTTCAAACCCGCAATCCCAAGTAAATAAAATTTAATTGAAAATCGTTCAGGCCTATCATTTCAGCCCATAACGACCTTCCCTTATTCTAAAGTCCATTCGGGTATGTATCATTTCAACCCATAGTGATTCTATTCTACAGGGAACTTGCAGTGTGATTTAACAGAATAGAATAACAGTAAAATAAGAACAGATATAACAGATGATACGATATGCAGTTTTAACAATTAACATCAACTATAAATAAATCACAGGTAATTATAACATGATTTATTTATTTATTTATTTCTACACATTCAGTTGCGGTCGTTTCACAATTATATAAGTATGAATATTCGTGTGAGATTTACTCACCTCTACGGAGCTGGAGATTCGGAAAAGAAAGAAGTACGATGTCAATCGAAAGCACGCGGATAGCACGATCAATCGTTAGCAGATGCGCCGACTGGATTCAAACCAAAAGCACAATAAATATTTAAGATTTCACAAATAACGAATTTTCAAATGAAGCGACAAACGAAAAAAAAACAAGTTGAAAAATCGAAACAATATAGCACGACCACTTTTTAAAAATATAGATTATAACTTTATATTTGTAAAGTGACAAAACATTCTTTTTTTTTCTAAGACAAAGGTCAGGTCTAAATACAAACTAAGATACCAAAAATTTCAAAAGAACACAACACTTTCATTTTTCAGATTCAAGTACCAGGCTCTGACTGGTAATTCACAAAATAAAGATGTGAACAAAAATGACAAACAACTTTCTCGTTTCTTTTTTTTTCATTTGCTTTCAATTGGCAGGCTCGGCCGACAATATACCCAAAACTTTAAAACAAACGGTGACCAAACAAAACTTGTTCAATTTTATTTTTTTTACGAGGGCAGAGGCATGAAGACAATAGTTCACTTACGCGGAGACTAACAAAATTTTCATTTCACTTTGTTCCCAGGCAAAGGCTCAGGAAGGTATAGCCACAATACAAGACACAGAGGTGACCAAAGGAAATTTGTTCACTTCTCAAACAAGACTCAGCCTATAACTATATTTCGAAAGTACGATGCAGAGATGACAAAAATGAAGTTTTCTCAAACCTCTATTGTTTTCAAACTAGGCTCGATCTGCCTATCTTCGGTCGGAAGAAGGGAACATGGGTTCGGTGGTGGTTGTGGGTGGTCTCAGTCTGGGTTCATGGTGACTTGGCGATCGGTGGTGGTAGGGTGGGTTCGGTTTGGATTCAGGCGAAGGTGACGACTGTATATAACGTGGCAGTGACGTGGTGGAGGTACGGGATGGGGTGGTCTCCGCCTTGGCATGGGGTTGTGGTGGTACCTGAATGCGAATGGGGCTGGTCACGGTTTGGTGGAGGAGGTAGATCTGGCGAAGGGTCGGTGGTGTCACGGTTTGGGGGAGTGGGCTGGTCTCATGATTTTCGTGGCTAGCACCTTGGTGGCGAATGAGGTAAGGCGTGGTGGCAGTTGTGGGTCCGTGTAGGCATGGGTTGGGCGGGGTTCGGCTGGTGACTAAGAGCAGGTGATAAACAAAATTTGAAATACAAGATGAAGAAAGGAAGCAGGTGCCATTCTTACCTCCCAGAGGATGCTCACGTGATTTGCAAAGGAGCTAAAAAAATTTCTTTTTTTGGATCTGGAAATATTTGAGCATGAAGAAATGAAACAGTAGCCTACTAATTTATGAGAGAAAGCAAGAGTTAAAAGATTGGAACAGCAGAAAGTTAAAGTAATTATTTTAAAAGCTGGAACGAAACGTAAGGGTAACGAATAACTTTCTCACGTGAACTAGTCAATGCGAGATTTTTGAAATACTAATCTGAAGCAATACGGCTGAACTAGCACAGTTAACGCAAGGAAAAATCTATGGACCGAGACAACAACGAACGAAAAAAAAAAGTAATGCCCCAAAGTGACGTACCACTGCTATTTGTTTCTTTAAAAAAAATTATAATGATAACGTTTTCTTTCAATAAAACGTATCTTTATAAATCAAAATTTAAAATAGCTATTATCATCGTTAATAAAATTTGATTCTAATGTAAAGTTAAGAACGGACAAAACGTGACGAAATGTAACGTTTTAAATTTTCGTTTTATACGAATTTCTACAATTTATATTTAAATTAATATTTCAAAATGTTTTGGTTTCAATTAAAATTTCGTTTAAAAATCATCGGACTGTTACATTATGTTTCGGGTGAAATAGTGATAATTAAGTTATCTCTTGTGGATGAATTACTATGTATGAGCGATATCTTCCATCTAAAGTTTGAATTGTATTTCATTAGAATAATTTGGGTTAGGATGACATGGGACTCGAAGATACTGGGGTCGGGTATCGGTAAATAGCCGAAACCACTTCGATTTGAAATCTTCTATAATTCTTTATAGATTGATATGTGAAATCAATAGGCTAGTTTGGGATAATATGGACCATTTAAACTAAGTTTGATACTTAGATATTGTTTTGTGAAAATAAGTGTTGATTATATAAGTTGTTTACTTGTAGTAAAGTACGAGTTACCCCGGGTTTAAATAAGTTATATGGGTTGAAATTTCATGTTAGATGAGTTTACTCACGCTGGTTTCCAGCCTGACCCGGGTGTTACTTTGATGTAATGCTCGGGTCAGACCGTGTATTACAGATTTCAGGTAAGGACGTTCTGAAGCTCAGGTGGCGAGCTGGATGGCAGGAACGTATGGAGTATTCCGCTGTGTATATGAGACTGTGAAGTCTATATAGATTGTAGTATGGAACAAGTTGTATTACTGTCCAGTTCATATATAAATAGTTGTAACTCTGATGTATAAAAATGTAAATGACTGATACAGCTTTCTTTGTGTAAAGAATATTATTTGATATTATATTTTATCCACTGCGAATGTGAGAATCAGTGTTTTAGTATTTCTGTTTCTTTTTCTTCTTCTATCTCTTTCTTCTTTTTCCTAACTATCTGGAATTTTCGGGATCGAAATTTTCGGGTCGTTACAGTTGGTATCAGAGCTGAAGGTTAAGCGAGGACCTTGGCTTTAATAGGATTTACTCATTAAGGATAGGGTTAATGGTACCCTAAGATGAGTTGAGTATATATATATATGAGAGCGTACTTGTTATTTTCTTATATAAAGGTTTTAAATGGTTTTAAAAATAAATGATTTTTATCTAAGTTTATCTTTTGATATATATAGAAATAAATTTCTAATTATTAAATATATTAAAGAAATTGGTTGTTGAATCATTGGAATAAAATAATGAGAATTAAGTTATAATAGTAATACAACCAAATTGAAATTGAATGAAGATAAGTTTGAAATGGATCCAAACTGAAATTAAAATCTTGAATTTGTAGAAGGGTTTTCAGAATAAAGATAAAAATGGATTGGTTTCCAGATATGATAATCTTGGTTATTATCATAAATGGTTGTTATGTTTAATAATGAAATGTTGTAAATAATTAAGCAAAATGAAATGTTTTAGGGAAGTAAAACATTTAGGCAAGTATGACTTGTAAATTGAAGTGGGTTTTAAATTGTGAAGTTTTAAATCTAAGTTCAGAAAACTTGAAATTGTTTTAAAGAAATTTGTTTTGATTTAAAACAAAAGGTGGTTTAAAAATTTAAGGGATAACTTGGTGTGTAAAGAAAATAAATATGTATAAATAAGGATATGCATAATATCAAAGATGATTTGAAATAAACTCCAAGTGTTGAGTTTTAAATTTTTCCTTGGAATATGATATGAAAACCCAAAGTGATAAGTTTTTGAACTTATAAGTAGGAAGATTATTAATATAAAGTTTAAATTTTGAAATGGGAATTCAAATTGAGTCAAGTTGACTGGATTAAATTGAATTTAACTTAAGGAAAATTAAAATGAGTTTAGAATGAACAACTTGAATTAGAAATTTCAAGATGAAATTAAAATTTAACTTGGGAAGTTAAATGGTTGATTTTAAATGGGAGTTATGAGTGATCTCAAAATGGGTTTGAGATCTGGAAATTGAAAATGGATAATAAATTAGAATCTGAAGATTAAATTGTTTTTGAATTCTTATTTGAACTTTGTAATAAGTTAAGTAAAGATAATTTTAAAATGGAATTTTGGAATTTGGATTCAGAATTAAATGGTTTAAAGATTTAAGTTGTTAAATAAAAAAAATAAAGGTAGATTTGATTTAAAGGATTAAATCAACATTTAAAAATTTTAACTCGAGTTTATATAATTCGAGATGGTTTTAAGTTGAGATTTGAATAAAATTTGTTCAAATTGGATTTGATTTGAAATAATTGGAATTGTGATTGAAGATGCATAAGTTTAAAAATTCAAATGGTAAATTAGAATTGAAATGATTTGAAATTGAAGCTGGTTCAATTTGAAATTAATCCAAATTGATTTGAAATAATTCGGAATTGTGATTAAAGTTGAATAAGTTTAAAAATCAAATGGAATTTGATTTGAATTTGGAAAGGAATTAAGGTTAATTCAACTTGAATTGGGATTAAATCAATTTCAATGGAAATTGAAGTATTAAGTCAATTTAAAAGGAAGTGGAAATTTAAATTAAATTGATGGGAAATTAATTAGAAATGGAGATTGGGAAATTAAACAGTTTGGCTCTGGATTATTTTTAAATTGTTTTAATACAAATATATTTTTCCAAACTATTTACTATACAATCTTTCTTCTTAAACCCCAAACTATCTTATACTTATTTTACAATTATTTTGGAACTATTTAACTATTTTGAAACTGTTTTATAAACTAATTACTATTTTTCAGTTACTTATATCTAATCACTATTTTATAAACTAATTTTGCAATTATCTAACTATTTTATACCTACTTAACTATTCTACAGCTATTTTACAAACTAATAACTATTTTTCAACTACTTATCTATTTTAAACTTTTTCAAGCTATTTTTAAATTTAAATAGGTCAGAGTTCCAACTGTTTGTTATTGAAGTAATAACTCAATTGGAAATGGAAGCAATTGAGAATAAGTGAATGGAATTAAAGGAAATGTGAATAGAAAAGAGAATTGATTTGGCTAATAACCAATAAAGATAAATACGTAGGATATACGTATATTATTCTATTCACATAGTGATTTGATCCAGATTCGAACACAAAATTTCGAGATAGTATTATCGATCCGAGTTGGGATTTTTCGCTCGATTTTCGACGGCGAACCTGGATATGGATTTTTGATTGGTTCTGGATATTCTCTATCATAGTTGTGACTATGCAAGGAGAATGACGGTTTCCGATCAAGAAACCAGATCTGAGTCCGCACTAGGAAGTCGGGTGGACGATACTAGTTCGGAAGAGAAATTGTGTGATCGAGTGAGCGATCAGATTAATATTGCGTACGGATGATATGTGTACATCGTCCAGATTTGAATAAAATTGATATTAAATTTTGTGGATAAAAACTGTAAAATGATTTTGAAATGGAAGGATATATTTTGAAAAATAAATGATAATAAAATGGGAGTTGAATATTTCTATGATTAGAACTCATTTTATAGGAAAAAATGATATGGTTAATAACTTTATAAAAGAGAAATCAAATTTGAATATTTGATTTGAAATAAACAAAGTATATATCTTTGTTATATATGATAAACTCCTCTTGTTGAATCTATAGCCAGAAGAAAAGGGTTTTGAAAATATTCGAAGTATAAAAGAGGTTTTATACAAGTTTGAAATGATCCAAAAAATTTCAAAGTTTTATATATCTATATATATATAAAGGATTTTATGAGAATGATTTTGAAAAAGGTTTTGGAACCTGTGGATTTTGGGAAGGCTTTTGATTTTTGGGAAAATCAATTTTGGAATTTGGAAAGCCAAGTTTGGAACTATCGATTTTGTGTAAAGATGATTTTGATATAAATCATAAAGGGTATGATTTGAAGATACTATAAGTGTATAGTATAAAGTATTTTGAGACTGGCTCTGGGGAAAAAGGCGCTCCCTTGAAATGAACTTCTCAGGAGTTCCATTGGGTGGTACTGCCTTGAACCCCAAAGGGGGATTCTAAAGTTGATCCTGTGAGGATTCCGGACAAAACTAGTTCCTGAGGATTATTTGTGTAGCGAAAGTCGAGGGGCTGGTGCCCACAGAGGCATTTGGGTTATGTTGTGACGACAGTGTAACTCGATGTCACTGCGATCTACTGCAGACCATAGCGAAAGTCATGTGAGCCGCTGAGAGCCAACAGTCTACGTTTGATTTTATATCGGTAGACTGCGACACTATGGTAACATAGCGAAAATCATGTGTGCCGCTGAGAGCCAACAGTCTACGTTTGATTTTATATCGGTAGACTGCGACCTATGTAGGAGTGGAGAAGTTTCATTTTGACAGCGAAAATCGTTTGTGCCGCTGAGAGCCAACAGTTACATGGACTTTTGATGTGACAACAACGTAACCCTGGAATGTAACTGCGATCTGTTGTTGTAACGACCCGTATTTTTACGGATCGAAACATCATAAAACAGTTGACATTTGGTTGCATTGTTGGTAAGTCGTCCAGAGTCTAAGTCCTAGGTCGTATGAAAGCTTGGAGCGACCTAAGGAAGTTGGCGAGTTAAGGGGTAGGCGGCTTAGTGAAGTGGAGCGACCTAAGTATTGGAACGACCTAAGAAGTTAGGTCGTGTGAGAGTTAGGTTGTATAGGAGATAAGTCGTGTGGTGACTTAGGTCGTGGAGTAGGTTAGGTCATAGACGACTTAAGGAAATAGGCGACTTAAGTTAGTAAGCGACTTAAGAGATGGGGCGAGTTAACGACCTAAGGGATAGGTCGGTCGGCAACCTAAGAGAGTGAGCGACCTATAGGAATTAGCGACCTATAGGAAGTTGGCGACCTAAGAGAGTGAGCGACTTAAGGATAGGCAGCGACCTAAGAGATTTAGCGAGTTAGCGTAGTTAGGTCGTTAGACGACCTAAGGAGTTAGGTCGTAACCTGGCTAAGTGTTAGGTCGCGTGTTTGTGTTAAGTCGTAGGTTTGTTAGGTCGTTAGGTCGTGGCATTGTTAGGTCGCGAGGAAGCGTGTCTGTGTTAGGTCGCAGGAGTGTTAGGTCGTAGAAGCGGTCTGTGTTAGGTCGCTAGGCTGCATCCTCGTTAGGTCGTAGGTCGCGAGGAAGCGCGCATATGCTAAGTCGTTAGGTCGTATAAGCGTGCATGTGTTAGGTCATTGGATCTGTAAGTCGCGCGCTTGCGCTAGGTCGTAGGTCGTAGAGGCGCATTGTTAGGTCGTGGGTTTTTAGGTCGTAGGTCGTGGACGACCTAATTGCGAGCAGACGACCTAAGGGGTATTTCAGCCTATAAATAGGAGGGTTCTTCTTCATTTTTTTGGGATCCGGATTTTGAAGCGACGAAGTGCTGCCATTTTGAGAGCTCGACTTCTACACTTCTTCACTTCTTTCTACACTCTAATCTAGTGATTCCTTCCATCCAAATCGAAGATCAAATTGAAGATTCAAGAGCTTAGATTGAAGATCTTCATCCATTGAAGAGAGATTTCATCGTTTGAAGCGGATTGGTGATAGATCGAGTTAGATCCTTCGCTGTCCAGATCTGAAGTGGGTTTCTTTTAAGGTGTTTAGGTGATTTGGTGAGTGGTGATTATCTCTCACACGGATCCAAAGGAGTATATCAGATCGTTGGCTTGATTTTGTGCTAAAGTAGTGATTTCCATGCATTTTCCTAATCCTAAGTATAGATCCATATAGATCCATTGTTCATAATGATTTGGCATCCATTTTACTACATGTTAACCTATGCAAGTTCATTCATCAAGAATATAGAGATATTGCTCATGATTTCATGCTTGTTAGACTTTTGACTCTTTAATTACGAAATTGCCATTATTGTTATAATTGTCTATTTAGATCATATTTGAATGCTTGTTTACTTAGATTAATGTTTGATTTGATTGATTGCTATGAATTAGATGATTGACGATTTGATTTAGACAAGATGGTCAAAGATGATTCAAAAGCTAAGGGAAAGGCTATTGAATTGGAAAAGCTGCTCGTAGCATATGTAGCGGATGATGAAGCTCATATGGATAGATTTGATGATGATGTTGAGATGAAGCTTTGCTATGATGATGATGAGGCGAAGTATGATATGAGATAGCCTTGGTCTAATCCAGACGGGATCATTCCAAGGAGATTGATAACTCGGTGATATGGTTCGGGTTTGAGGATAATGGTTTGCTCGAGAGGCGCTTGAGCTAGTATGGAAATAGTCGTCGAGGAGGATGACTAGAAGGCTGAGATATCATCGTTGTTGAAGGTTCTAGCATGCTCAAAGCAAGAGTACGTTGGGCAGATTCTATAGTCCCTGAAGGCTTCTGATTGGTAGTCAAGTACTCTGGGCAGATTCGATAGTCCTAGGCACGGGTCACGATGACGTGCGGAGTTATGTCTAGAACTGGGGTTTCCATTAGCCCTTGACGGACGGATGAAATAAAGAGCCGGTCATTCAATTAATGATGATATCGAAGCAATGATAACAGTGATAGCCAGAGTCATGGATGTTTGGTTGTATCATCATTCGGTCTCAAGAGCGGTATCTTCTAGGTGCTTATCTGATCTTGGTTTAGGCCTTGGGGGTTTGTACTTGGAAAACATCGCCCTTGACTCGAGTGATAATTGCTTTACTTTAAATTGTATGCTTTGCTATGTTTGCTTCTGCTTAGTGTGTGTCTGGGGGCTATCACTGTAGAAAGAGGTGGAGTGGGAGGGTTGTATTCCTATTCCTTTTCCTTTATGCTCTTTTGGTATGTTGTTAGTTAATTTACCGCTCACTAAGACTGTTGTCTGACTCAAGGCTTTATGTTTTAACTCTTATTGCCTTGGGATGTTCGTCCATTTTGGGACGGGCAGACTAGGTAGCAGGTGACTGGTGCTGTTCTTGCTTTCCACGGTGCTGATGTCGAAGACGAGCTGGAGGATTGCATATTATCTTCTTACTATATGTACTCGATGTTCCGCTGCTTGTATATTCTCTGAGTGTTATGTAGTGAGGCTTGATGTATTGACTGTTCAGATGTTTGTATTCAACTATTATGAAGTATTATCGATGAGATTCTATTCTGTGAAGCTTCACTATATATATATTCTATTGTATTTTGTCCATTCGCTGTGAGCAATACGATAGATTCTGTTGTTTTAATTTACCCTGGCAATCGTCCATGGTCGCCTGGCACACTTTACATTGCACTATCTCTAGGTTCAGTGCAGGGGTCATGGGCGGTCGTCACATTTGGTATCAGAGCTTTGGTTAATCGATTTTACCCAACGCTCGCTGACGTAACTACGTATGAGAGACGTAATTGTATTTTGATGGATGATTACTATATATAATATAGTAGCTTAGTAGGGTTTGAGTCCTTTATGCAGTAGTTTCTCTAGGTGAGCTAATCATTCCTTTTTATAGATATTAAGGATGAGTCGAAGAGGGAGACCAGCTGCTAGGGAAGGCCGTGCTACTGAAGGGGCTGTTGATTATGCTGCTATGTTCGAAGCTATGATGACTTCGATCATGAGAAGGATGCCAGCTCCGGGGCCATCGGTGGATGTTGGAGTTCAAGTTCAAACTCCAAGACCGGTGGATTTTGCTAAGCTGTGTAAGGACTACACTGCTCTTGGAGGAAAGGTTTTCTTGGGAATGGAACCAACCATTGAAGTCCAGAGGTGGATAGATGCTTGTAGAAGGATCTTTGGTGATTTGGGAATTGAGGATGTAACTAAGAGGAAGTTAGCATCAAGACAGCTTCAAGGAAGAGCTTCTGATTGGTGGAACTCTATCACCATTGATACTCCGGAGGAAGAGATTACTTGGGAGCAATTCCAAGTCAGATTTGAAGCTAAGTTCATTTCTACAGCTCAGAAGTCTGTTCTGTTCAAGAAGTTTGTGGAGCTCAAGCAAGGTGGAAGACCAGTTCTTGAGTATGTTTCTGAGTTTGAAGCTTTGTCCAAGTATGCCCGGTCGTATATTGAATCGTCGTATCAGAAGAATGAGAAGTTTGTGACAGGCTTGGACAGTTATCTTGGGAGGCAGTTGGTGGATCATTTGGACGATTCATTTGAGAAGCTTGTAGAGAAGGCTCTCAGGCATGAGAATCTGTTTCCTAAAGAGGGATCTGTTGTTGTTGTGACCAAAGAGGAGTCTAAACCACAGCAGGGTGGAAACAAGATAAGGAAGCAACTGCAACAAAAGGGTAAGGATGGCCAGAAGAAGCCGAAGGGCGAAGTGACTTTCTTCAATTGTCAACAGAAGGGCCATTTCTCCAGGGATTGCAAGAATCCGAAGGTGCCGGTGAAGTGCCACAACTGTGACAAGCTGGGGCATGTTAAGAGGAATTGTCCAGAACCGCGGAAGGACAAGCAGATTGTGCAAGCTTATGCTTTGGGAGTTGTTCCATCGTCTTCGAAAGCTCCTACCGCTGAAGAGAAGGGAAAGAGTGTGGTGGTTCAGGGTACTCTCTCCATTTGTGGTGTTTCAGTTAGAGTGTTATTTGATACTGGGGCGTCGCATTCTTTTGTTTGTAGTGAACTTGTAGGCCGGTTGGGTTTAGAACCGGATATTGTTGATAGACCATTGGTTGTGACTAATCCAGTTGGGGGTTCGTCTTGTTTGAGTATGCTATGCCGTGGTCTGATTGTATCGAGTCATGATTGCTCTTTTGTTTGTGATTGTTTTGTTCTGAACTTTGCGGGGTTCGGAATTATTTTGGGTATGGACTGGCTTAGGAAGTATGCGGCAAAGGTTGATTGTGAGAGGTTGGAGGTGACAGTCGAGAATGTGGAGGGGCGAAAGATTGTGATACGATGTAAGCATGAAGAAGGCGTCTTCATGAGCTTCATGTATTCGCCGGTTGTTCCACGGGATGGACTGTCATCTGTGCCAATCGTTAATGGATTTGAGGATGTCTTTGACGAGGTCAAAGGGTTACCGCCGCATAGAGAGATCGAGTTTCGTATAGATCTAGTTGAAGGAGCCAGACCTGTTGTGATGCCTCTTAGGCAGATGGCGCCTAGGGAGCAGCAAGAGTTGAGGGTGCAGGTTGATGATCTTTTGCAGAAAGGATTCATTCGGCGTAGTGTGTCCGAATGGGGTGCACCAGTTGTGTTCGCAACCAAAGCGGATGGATCGTTGAGGTTGTGTGTGGATTATCGTGAGCTGAATAAAGTGACTAAGAAGAACAAGTATCCATTGCCGAGAATAGATGACTTGTTTGATCAGCTTCACGAAGCTAAGGTGTTTTCTCAGATGGATTTGGCTACGGGATTTCACCAGTTAAGAGTGGCTAAGGATATTGTGCCGAAGACTGCTTTTAGGAAACCGTCCGGTTTCTTTGAGTGGCTGGTAATGCCGTTTGGATTGACTAATGCGCCAGCATATTTTGTGGATCTTATGAATAGAGTGTTCAGAGATCAGTTGAGTAAGTTCGTGCTAGTGTTCGTGGATGATATTCTGATTTATTCCAGAACTGAAGAAGAGCACAAGACGCACTTGCGTATTGTTTTGGAAATCTTACGGAAACATCAGCTGAAGGCTAAGTTTTCGAAGTGTCACTTCTGGAAGAGTGAAGTGAGGTTCTTAGGCCATGTTATCTTTGGAAATGGAATAACGGTTGATCCCGCTAAGGTGGCAGCAATCCAGGATTGGGGTAGACCTAAGAATGCATCTGATGTAAGAAGTTTTCTTGGATTAGCAGGATATTATCGACGGTTTATCAAAGACTTCTCCAAGGTAGCTGCACCGTTAACAGGATTGACGAAAAATAATCTAGTATTCAGATGGGATGCTAAGTGTGAGAAAGCTTTCGGAATCCTGAAAGAGAGATTGACAAGTGCTCCTGTTTTGACTATTCCAAGTGGGAATGATGAGATGGTGGTTTACACCGACGCATGTGGTACTGGACTTGGAGCAGTGCTGATGTAGAAGGGTAAAGTTGTTGCGTATGCAAGTCGACAACTGAAGCCGCATGAAAGGAATTATCCGACTCATGATTTGGAGTTAGCGGCGATTGTATTTGCTCTGAAGATGTGGAGACATTATCTATTGGGAGTTCGATTTGAGTTGTTTACGGATCATAAGTCGTTGAAGTATCTTTTCTCCCAAAAGGATTTGAATCTTCGGCAGCAACGTTGGCTAGAGTTTTTAGCATCATATGATTTTGGTATAGCTTATACTCCGGCAAAAGGTAACGCAGTGGCAGATGCGTTAAGTCGAAGACATGCAGGATTGGGAGCCATGTTTTCAGAATGGAAGAATCTCGAGTATTTAGCTGGATTTGACTTCAGGCCTAGATGTGAATTGGAACCTGAGATGTTGGCAAACTTATCGATAAGACCGACTCTTGTGGAAAGGATTGGCGAGAGCCAAAAGCGAGACGATAAGCTTGTCAAGATTATCCGTGATTTGGAATCTGGATTGGATCCAGAAAAGGATAAAGGATTCGAGGTCGATCGAGAACGTTGGCTTCGGAAGCAAGGACGACTAGTTATTCCCGATATAGATGAATTGAGAAGTGAAGTTCTGAAGGAAAGTCATCACTCGAAGATGACAATTCATCCGGATGGAAATAAGATGTATCGGGATATGAAGAGAACCTATTACTGGGAAGGTATGAAGAAGGATGTTGGAAATTTTATTTCCAAATGTATGAACTGCCAGTTGGTAAAAGCCGAACAGAAGAAGCCAAGTGGATTGCTTCAGCCATTAGAAGTTCCTACATGGAAGTGGGAGCAAATATCGATGGATTTTATTGATGGGTTACCTAGAACCAGAACGGGGAATGAAGGAATTTGGGTCATTGTAGATCGTTTGACTAAGAGTGCAAGATTCATTCCTGTTCGATCGACTAGGACTGCATCAAAGTTGGCTGAGTTATATGTTAAGTGGATAGTTCGATTCCATTTTATTCCGAAGAGTATAGTAAGCGATCGAGATCCATTGTTCACTAGTGGATTTTGGAAGAGCTTCCAGGAAGTTTTGGGAAACGAGTTGTGTTTGAGTACAGCTTATCACCCTCAAATAGATGGTCAGACTGAGAGAGTCAACCGAGTTTTGGAAGATCTCCTCAGAGCTTGTGTTTTGGATTTTGGAGGATCATGGGAAGATCACCTTCATTTGGTGGAATTTTCATATAACAACAGTTACCAGTCAAGCATTGGTATGGCACCGTATGAGGCATTGTATGGAAGACCGTGTAACTCTCCGACATGTTGGTTAGAGACAGGAGAAAAGCTGATGCTTGGGCCAGAGATGATTCGACAGACCTCGGATTGTATAGAGATCATTCGGCAACGAATGAAGGCATCCCAAGACCGTCAGAAAAGTTATGCCGATAAGCGTCTTAAGGATTTGGAATTCGACGTAGGTGATATGGTTTTTGTGAAGATTTCTCCTCTGAAGAATGTTATTCGATTCGGGAAGAAAGGTAAATTGACTCCGAGATTTGTTGGACCATTCCCAATCACCGAGCGAATTGGAAAGCTCGCCTATAGATTGGAATTACCAGAGAAGATGTCGGGTGTGCACAATGTTTTTCACGTATCGTATCTACGGAAGTATGTGCACGACTCGAATACAGTGGTTTCTGCTGATAGCTGTGAAGATTTCGAAGTTGATCCAGTCGATAGGAGACCTCGTAAGCCGCTTCGTGTTGTGGAAACCGACACGAAACAAGCTTAGGAGGAAGATAGTTAAGTTGCTCAAGATACAATGGAGTGATGATGATAACGACTGTACATGGGAGGTGGAAGAGAGGATGAAAGCAGCTCATCCTGAACTCTTCAAGGTATGGCCCAAAGGTGTCGTGTCATCTAACGACATTGTAACTTGTTCTAGTTTTAGAATTATGCATGCTAAGCTAGAATTGGATGCATGGTTTGTTGATTGCTATGGATGGTAGGCATGCAGAATAGTCTTTGATTGCTCTGTTTGTTTGGAATTTCGGGGGCGAAATTCCTAAGGGGGAGAGAATGTAACGACCCGTATTTTTATGGATCGAAACATCGTAAAACAGTTGACATTTGGTCGCATTGTTGGTAAGTCATCCAGAGTCTAAGTCCTAGGTCGTATGAAAGCTTGGAGCGACCTAAGGAAGTTGGCGAGTTAAGGGGTAGGCGGCTTAGTGAAGTGGAGCGACCTAAGTATTGGAACGACCTAAGAAGTTAGGTCGTGTGAGAGTTAGGTCGTATAGGAGATAAGTCGTGTGGTGACTTAGGTCGTGGAGTAGGTTAGGTTGTAGACGACTTAAAGAAATAGGCGACTTAAGTTAGTAAGCGACTTAAGAGATGGGGCGAGTTAACGACCTAAGGGATAGGTCGGTCGGCGACCTAAGAGAGTGAGCGACCTATAGGAATTAGCGACCTATAGGAAGTTGGCGACCTAATAGAGTGAGCGACTTAAGGATAGGCAGCGACCTAAGAGAATTAGCGAGTTAGCGTAGTTAGGTCGTTAGACGACCTAAGGAGTTAGGTCGTAACCTGGCTAAGTGTTAGGTCGCGTGTGTGTGTTAAGTCGTAGGTTTTTTAGGTCGTGGCATTGTTAGGTCGCGAGGAAGCGTGTCTGTGTTAGGTCGCAGGAGTGTTAGGTCGTAGAAGCGGTCTGTGTTAGGTCGCTAGGCTGCATCCTCGTTAGGTCGTAGGTCGCGAGGAAGCGCGCATATGCTAAGTCGTTAGGTCGTATAAGCGCGCATGTGTTAGGTCGTTGGATCTGTAAGTCGCGCGCTTGCGCTAGGTCGTAGGTCGTAGAGGCGCGTTGTTAGGTCGTGGGTTTTTAGGTCGTAGGTCGTGGACGACCTAATTGCGAGCAGACGACCTAAGGGGTATTTCAGCCTATAAATAGGAGGGTTCTTCTTCATTTTTTTTGGGATCCGGATTTTGAAGCGACGAAGTGCTGCCATTTTGAGAGCTCGATTTCTACACTTCTTCACTTCTTTCTACACTCTAATCTAGTGATTCCTTCCATCCAAATCGAAGATCAAATTGAAGATTCAAGAGCTTAGATTGAAGATCTTCATCCATCGAAGAGAGATTTCATCGTTTGAAGCGGATTGGTGATAGATCGAGTTAGATCCTTCGCTGTCCAGATCTGAAGTGGGTTTCTTTTAAGGTGTTTAGGTGATTTGTTGAGTGGTGATTATCTCTCACACGGATCCAAAGGAGTATATCGGATCGTTGGCTTGATTTTGTGCTAAAGTAGTGATTTCCATGCATTTTCCTAATCCTAAGTATAGATCCATATAGATCCATTGTTCATAATGATTTGGCATCCATTTTACTACATTTTAACCTATGCAAGTTCATTCATCAAGAATATAGAGATATTGCTCATGATTTCATGCTTGTTAGACTTTTGACTCTTTAATTATGAAATTGCCATTATTGTTATAATTGTCTATTTAGATCATATTTGAATGCTTGTTTACTTGGATTAATGTTTGATTTGATTGATTGCTATGAATTAGATGATTGATGATTTGATTTAGACAAGATGGTCAAAGATGATTCAAAAGCTAAGGGAAAGGCTCTTGAATTGGAAAAGCTGCTCGTAGCATATATAGCGGATGATGAAGCTCATATGGATAGATTTGATGATGATGTTTAGATGAAGCTTTGCTATGATGATGATGAGGCGAAGTATGATATGAGATAGCCTTGGTCTAATCCAGACGGGATCATTCCAAGCAGATTGATAACTCGGTGATATGGTTCGGGTTTGAGGATAATGGTTTGCTCGAGAGGCGCTTGAGCTAGTATGGAAATAGTCGTCGAGGAGGATGACTAGAAGGCTGAGATATCATCGTTGTTGAAGGTTCTAGCATGCTCAAAGCAAGAGTATGTTGGGCAGATTCGATAGTCCCTGAAGGCTTCTGATTGGTAGTCAAGTACTCTGGGCAGATTCGATAGTCCTAGGCACGGGTCACGATGACGTGCGGAGTTATGTCTAGAACCGGGGTTTCCATTAGCCCTTGACGGACGGATGAAATAAAGAGCCGGTCATTCAATTAACGATGATATCGAAGCAATGATAACAGTGATAGCCAGAGTCATGGATGTTTGGTTGTATCATCATTCGGTCTCAAGAGCGGTATCTTCTTGGTGCTTATTTGATCTTAGTTTAGGCCTTGGGGGTTTGTACTTGGAAAACATCGCCCTTGACTCGAGTGATAATTGCTTTACTTTAAATTGTATGCTTTGCTATGTTTGCTTCTGCTTAGTGTGTGTCTGGGGGTTATCACTGTAGAAAGAGGTGGAGTGGGAGAGTTGTATTCCTATTCCTTTTCCTTTATGCTCTTTTGGTATGTTGTTAGTTAATTTACCGCTCACTAAGACTGTTGTCTGACTCAAGGCTTTATGTTTTAACTCTTATTGCCTTGGGCTGTTCGTCCATTTTGGGACGGACAGACTAGGTAGCAGGTGACAGGTGTTGTTCTTGCTTTCCACGGTGCTGATGTCGAAGACGAGCTGGAGGATTGCATATTATCTTCTTACTATATGTACTGGATGTTCCGCTGCTTGTATATTCTCTGAGTGTTATGTAGTGAGGCTTGATGTATTGACTGTTCAGATGTTTGTATTCAACTATTATGAAGTATTATTGATGAGATTCTATTCTGTGAAGCTTCACTATATATATATTCTATTGTATTTTGTCCATGCGCTGTGAGCAATACGATAGATTCTGTTGTTTTAATTTACCCTAGCAATCGTCCATGGTCGCCTGGCACACTTTACAGCGCACTATCTCTAGGTTCAGTGCAGGGGTCATGGGCGGTCGTCACAGTTGTGGGTTCCATGGTGTAATCAGTTACATGGACTTTTGCTGCGATGGCAACGTAACCCGGGATGTAACTGTGACCATGGATGGGGGTGATGATTTCCAGAGCATTCTCACCAAAGATATTCCTCTATTTTCAAAACTGTTTTCTATATTTTCATAAAATTATTTTCCAATTACTTTCACTAGGTGTTGAAAACAGGTTTACCAAGTACTTATAGATTTGCAGTCCTACGCCTGATCAACATATGACAGAATTTATGTGAGAACGAGGATGGACTTGTTGAAACATCGAGTTATAAAAGCATTTTTATAAAAACTAATTTAGTAATATTATAAAGATTTTTAAAGTGTTTTAAAAAAAATGTGTTCAAAGAGAAAATTTAACTGATATAAAGAATTTTAAATAAATTATGGCTTCGTTCCCTTTCGAGGACGAAAAGATTCTAAGGGGGAGGAATGTGATAACCCAGATTTTTGTACATCTAGTAATTTGATAATTAACTGGTTTATTCAAATTGAACAGATAAAATTCTGATAATAAAAGATATCTGGTTATGTAAGTGAATTTGAAAATATAATAAAAATTGGATTTTAGATATTGGAATAAATATTTGATAATCTTCTAATATAATTACATAAAATTTTACAAATTAATCTTTTAAAACAAATAATAATGATTGTATATATATAGACATAAGAAGATTTTAAATAGAAAAATATTATTTTCAAACAAATTAAATATGTGTTGTTTAAATATATATACTTAAATGAGCTGATTTTAAATTGAAATTGGATTTGAATTTGAAATTCAAAAGATAAATATCTTAAAATAAATTGGATTTAAAAATAATATATATATATATATGTGAATTTATTTAGTATATAATTAGTTTTATGTTAGTTTCTTTAAAAGATTTTGCAAATATAAATTAAGAAAATTTTATTATCTAAATAGGAAAATAAATATAAAGATTTATAAAAACATATTATAATTTATTAACACATGCTAAATACAAGTGGAAAATTTTTAGCATATAGTTTTACAAATGTAAGCAAATACTTTCATGCAAATTACAAGTGTCATGTAATTTGTTTTCTTTTCATTTTTAAATAAAAGATAAATCATGATTATAAATACATCTATCTCCTCTTCTCTATTTTTTTTCTATCTTCTCATTTTCAAAACCAAAGAATTAAAACCAACAGAAATCTGAAATCAAAGAAAAGGAAAGAACAAAAATCTGAGAAGGCCAAACTAGAATAAGTATAAAACAACTAAATCAACAACATCTTCAACCTGGGATTAAAGCTTCAAAGATCGGAAGCAAACTAACAATTCAAGATTCAAATTCATCTCAGCAAATTTCCAGACCATTTCAAAATATTTCCAGATTGAAATCTAAAACCTGTTCCTCTGTCTTTACAAAGAGGTGAGTGAACTGCTACTTTTATTTATGCTTAAACCTGTTTAAAATTTATGCTGGTGATAAATCATTGAATTAACTCTATGAAATTTGTTTGCATGATGAAATTATGTTTATATATAGATAGTTAAATTTTGCCTGGTTCAATGTTGTAATACTGTCTGCATACCTGAATAAAGGAGATAGTCTCTGTTTCAAATTCAAACAGATTGAAACAAGTTCAAAAATCAAAACTTACTACACTTAATCTTTTTAAGTTATGAACTGTCCAGTGTTCTCTGTTCTTCCAAGATTTGTGAGTAAACAATTCTTATTTAAAAGTTTTAAAATCTGTTTAAAACCTTGTTGCATGCAGTAAACTTTAAATAAATTGTAAAAGTGTTTGTCTGATTGTTTTATATGATTTCATATATATATATACTATGAATATTTTTGAATGCATGTCAGTGTTTAGCTCTGTTCTTCTCTTCCAGGTTGCAAGTAGGATTCAAAAATTAAATGCTCTTCATCTGATATTCTTTAGACTTCAATGTATAAACAAATATTGGTTGTTATAACAAGATGTCAATTATAAAAATATTATAAAGTTCAATTTGAAGTTAGTTTTAAAAATAAAAGAGGAAAAACAGTGAAACTTAAATCATATCGAAATTTTCGTTATAAATAATTGGATGATTCATGAATATAACCAGTTGTGTTTTCAAAATCTATGATTTTTAGAAAAAGAATCATGATTTTTAAGCTTTTAAATCAAGAGGAATCGAGTGTTGAACGGATTTGGTGTTTTAGAGGCTTTTCTGGTGATCGGCGAGGTTTGGGATCTCGGAATCGCTACTGGAGTTAGCGAGGGAGTAGGCGAGCTGGGGAAAAATGCTCATTTGATTTTACGATCACCGTGGCGGTGGCGTGGCGACGAAATAGGGTTTATCTCAGGTTTTGGTCGTGGTTAAACTTCGAACTTCTGTGTCGTCATCGATGTATCGAGTTGGGTCAGAGGTAGGAGAATCGAAGCAAGGAACTCCGACGAGGGTCTGATCAAAGTGGCGAAGCTCCTGATCATCGGAGTGGCGAAGCATGGAGGCTTTAGATGATCGGGTTGTTCCAGGGGAGGGTAAATTCGAATTCGTACTCGATCCTGGATTTGGGTGGTCGGAAACGAAGGAGTAAGTCGAAGTTGACTTATCGGCGGTGGTCTTGAAGGCCGGAACTTCGCCGTGGATAGGTGCAGGTGCACAGCGTATCAGTTCGTTTATAGTGGAAGAAAGGGAAGCATGCTCGAGAGGGAACTCGGGTAAAAAGGGGAGGTGACTCGAAGTTTTCTTCGAGTAAACGCGAGTGTAAATGTTTTTAAACAGTTTAAAATTTAAAACTGATGTTTTTTTTTAAAAAAAACTGTTAAACATATAAAGAAGGATGAAGCTAGATTAATGATAAAATTAATCCCAAGTTTATTAAATATGATTTTAAATGATAAGTAAGAAGATAATTAAGATAAATGACTTATCTTTTAATTTATTAAGTTTGGGTGAATAAGATTAATTAATTAATAAAAGTAATTAAAGAGGATTAATTAATTAATTGGTTAATAATTTAAGATTAATTAATTAAGGAAAGTAATTAAGGTTAATTAATCAATGTAATTAATAAAGATAAATGGTTTATCTTCAAGTTAATCAAAGTCTTGGATAATTAATGCTTAATTAAATGAATAAAGTAATTAAAGAGAAATTAATTAATTAATGATTAAGGATTAATTAATTAATAATTAAGGGTTATAAATTAATTAAGGATTAATTTATTGGAAATTAGTGATTAATTAAGTAGAGATTACTTACTTAAATAATTAAAGGATTAATTTGCTAAGGGTTAATTAATTTAATTAGTAATTAGAGAATAATTAATAATTAAAGGTTAATTAATGATAATTAACTAATGAGATAATTACTTAATGGAAGTAATTATGGATAATTAATTTAGATTTATAATTAAAGAAGGATTAATTAATGGTTGTAATTAATTAATGTTAAGTAAGCAGGGTTTAAAAGTAATTAAATTAATTAGAAATGGTACAATTAATTTATCTTGCTTATAGATGATTAAGATATATTGAATGATGTTAAATGTCTTGAATTGGTTGATATTTTTATATGAAGAGATTTGTGATATGTTATGTTTCGGGTGAAATAGTGATAATTAATTTATCTCTTGTTGATGAATTACTATGTAAGAGCGATATCTTGCATCTAAAGTTTGAATTGTATTTCATTAGAATAATTTGGGTTAGGATGACATGGGACTCGAAGAGACTGGGGTCGGGTATCGGTAAATGCCCGAATCCACTTCGATTTGAAATCTTCTATAATTCTTTATAGATTGATATGTGAAATCAATAGGCTGGTTTGGGATAATATGGACCATTTAAACTAAGTTGGATACTTAGATATTGTTTTGTGAAAATAAGTGTTTATTATATAAGTTGTTTACTTGTAGTAAAGTACGAGTTACCCCGGGTTTAAATAAGTTCTATGGATTGAAATTTCATGTTAGATGAGTTTACTCACGCTGGTTTCCAGCCTGACCCGGGTGTTACTTTGATGTAATGCTCGGGTCAGACCGAGTATTATAGATTTCAGGTAAGGACGTTCTGGAGCTCAGGTGGCGAGCTGGATGGCAGGAACGTATGGAGTATTCCGCTGTGTATATGAGACTGTGAAGTCTGTATAGATTGTAGTCTGGAACAAGTTGTATAACTGTCCAGTTCATATATAAATAGTTGTAACCCTGATGTATAAAAATGTAAATGACTGATATAGCTTTCTTTGTGTAAAGAATATTATTTGATATTATATTTTATCCGCTGCGAATGTGAGAATCTGTGTTTTAGTATTTCTGTTTCTTTTTCTTCTTCTATCTCTTTCTTCTTTTTCCTAACTATCTGGAATTTTCAGGATCGAAATTTCCGGGTCCTTACAGTTTGTTTGGGTGGAGGACAATGGGCCACAATCCTCTCAAGCCCGGTCATCATTTCATTAATTTGGTTTTGTGAATGCCATTAGGGCCTTAAGTGGAGATAACTTGTGGTGGACCCATTATAAGGACATGAGACGACTGTTATGGTTTTAGTGGTGAGATAGTCCACTCTAAGAAGGAGATGAATTTGTAGGTTGCATTTTTCAGTAGAGATGTGGTAGTTTTTTAGGCACAAGGCAATTTTAGGATTGTTAGCGGCTATAACCCTCCTAGCGCCAAACTATTAATGATATTTTTTGATCTCACAATACCAACTTAGTTATTGAAATAATTACGTCATTGTATGCTTATGAAACTAGGAATTAGCAAGTTTAAATGGTTTTAAACTGTCATTAAGGAAGTAATTATGTTACTTAATGCTTACACAATTATGGGGATTGCATTTTAACTATTGGTTAAAAGGCTTAAGTCAACCAATTCAGATTTAAATAAAATCCAATATTGAAATCAAGAACTAAAGTACTGAAAAGTGAATGACATGAAAATTTATGTGGTTCGGATATTAAGGAATCATACATCCATAAGAAAAATCTTTCTGTTTAGATTGTTTCTTTCCCCATACGGGCTCAAAGTTTAATAGTAGATGGTACAGTTTTGATGGTACTTAATTGTATGGGTAAAAGTTTGATCCTTTTCTCTACTACATTGCATTTTCTTTTATAGCAGAAAAGATGTCACATGGATTAGTAATGTCATTTTCACATACCATTCCTCTGCAGTTAGATCTTTCCACGTGTTCTTCATCCGTTTGATTTGGTTAATATGCATAGATTGCTGAAGTGGATATAGGCAGGAGAATTTGACTTTGGGTCGGAGAATTCGACTTTAAGCAAGGACTTTTAGTTTTGAATTATCATGCTTAAGAGTGGTGTTGTGAGCTAATTGTTTCCTAGCTAATATCGGTGCAGAATGGGATATTTGAACTCCACTTCTTGGGCATGTGTGCTTTTGACATGCCGTTTGCACAGATTGAGGAGTAATTAGTTAAAAGATGTGGTGCCTTGTTGATGTTTTAGCTATGATGTCGCAGTTGAGAAGTGTGGACTGCGTCGACTTTTAGACATGTCGGCGCAGCTTGGTCGTATGGACCGAGTAGACTATAAGTTATGGCGGTGCGGATTGTTTGTAGCAGGATTTTTTTACTTCAACTGTGGTGGTGCAACTTTGTTTATATTGAACTATGTCGGTTCCAGGGACGGTGGTGTAGCTTGTTTAAATTGAGTTGTGATGTCTCTAGCCGTGAGCTTGCTTGAATTTCGAGCTGTGTTGATTGATGTGTGTGAAACTTATAACCACGCGGTTTTAGTGGGCGTTTTTGTTTGGTTTTACATGTTGTATTTTACATAGTTCTTTTTTAATGTAGATGCGGCACATTTTATCTCCATATTGCCATGCGCGATCTATTAACCTCGTACATCTAAACCTGAGCTAATCTTTTGTATTGGAAAAAATGGATGTGTAACATTTACCCTCCAAGTCTGCACTAATGTTTATTGGGGTAGAGTTATCATTTTGCATCGAGTTTTTCAAATAGTTTAATCATCTTTTTCGCGCTTAGTGGGGTAGAGCCATTCCAAATTTGGTTCCAATATCTTATTTTCTCTTAACCTACATCTATATTTTGTATGTTAAACACCTGTCTTGCCTACCTGTCAAGAGCAACTCTTTCTATCCTCCGTTCATACGTGCCTCATTTCGGGCTACAATGGATTTCACTACATTCAAGCTACAAAGTCTCTCTTCTCTACCTTTCCTCGTAAGACCTAGAAACAGGCTGATCGGTTCCTTTTCATTTCAAATCAAGGTGGATTTATCCTTCTTTTCAAGAACCAGGTAAAGCGTCTTCCCCTTTCCATTTCTTTTCATTGGTTTTCTTTCCTAAACCAACTTATATTTATTTTCTTCCTTAGCTGATAGGCCTCTTTTCACTTACAAGGAGCATGAGCTATTTTTTACATGTAGGGGGACTGGACTTTTGCTTAACAAAGATTTTTGTGTAGGTTCAAAGATTTTCTTTGAAATCTTACTATGCAAGCCCAATTTTTTACACGGTCATTACCATTTTGCACGTTCTATTTTTGTTTATGTTTTCAAACCTGAGGCATCAAACGGCATATTTTTAATTGTTTGGTTTATACTTCTTTTATTTTTTATACTTGTTAGCATCTAAGTTTAAATTGTTTATTTATGATGATGTTTGAACCTCGCAGGCACCATGTCTTCTTGACTTGTTGCAGCTTTCAAACAGAAGCTGCATGTCGGGAAAGACAAGAGTGACCAGTTAAAGAGGTCTGATGAAGTCCTTACTGCACTAGAAGAGCCGCTCAAACAATGGAAGCATGGTGTTCCTCCACCACCCCTATTTCCATTTCCATGCAACCACTTGCAGTGCTTTCACCATCATACTTCATGCGCTTCTTGCCACTTACGGAGGAGGATGTCATTGATAAGCTAGCAGAGAGGATGGGGAGCCTTTTTCTTACCGACCTAAATACTCTTTCCTTTTCACCTTCAGCTCCACTTCCTCCTTCTCAGCTCCCTACTACAGAAGTTTTTGAAGGTCTTTATAGAAGCCTCTTTCATGTAAGCATTTTATAGGTTGTTTACTCTATTACTTAATGTATTAGTGTTACAACTTAGGTAAATTCATATTTATCTTAGTATTTATGTGTGATATTTTTATTTATTATTTATATTATATTTTAGGCTAGCACTTTAGTCCTAGAACTGCACCAACGCATTGAAGCTTCCCAAGCTGAGCTGAAAGAGGCCAAGGCTAATTTTCTTCGTCATGAGATGGAAATAGCCAAAACTTCTCTTGATTTTAAGGAGGGCAATGTTATGGGAAGCTTCCTACAAGGAAAAGCTAAATGAAGCCATTTGAAAGCCAAGGAGGCAGAGAAGAAAGCTGAGAAGGCAGAGTAGGCAGAGAAGAGGGCTACAGAGGCAGAAGGTAGCACCAGGAACTTGACTTTTAGACATGTCGGCGTAGCTTGTTGATATGGACTGAATATACTATCAATTATGGCAGTTTGTTAATAGCGGGCTTCATTTGCTTCAACCATGGTGACTTGTTCATATTGAACCATGTTGGTTTTAGGCATGGCAGCAGCTTGTTTTTATTGAGTTGTGCTGACTCTAGCTATGCACTTTCTTGAATTGGGAGATATGGTGATTGATGTGCGTGAAACTTATGACTGCCCAATATTAGTGGGAGTTATAGTTAGGCCTTGCATGCAATATTTTAGAACTTGTGCAGTCCCTTTTCAGTGTAGATGTAGCATGTTTTATCTCCTTACTGCTTGAGTTGTTTATTAACCTCATAACCTGAGCTTACACTAATCATTTGTACTGGAAAAAAATGGGCATAACACATATGTTGTGTGATCCTTTTCAAATTGAAATATTTTTATTATTAGATGTTTGTTGAATTATAGTGAAGTGTGTAGAGGTTGGATACTACGAAACCTTTTAATTTATATATCAGGCCCCGATTTCTTGTTTCTAGTCAAGATTGACGTTATCTCATTCCATTTCTGAAATGTTGTGCTTATCATTCTCTATTGATTTTTCAACGTGTAACGACCCGTAAATTTTCAATAATTAAAATTTGTAAATTTAATAAGTTTGTGATTTAGTAATTGAAAGGAATAAAAATTTGTAATTTAATAATGAAATAATAACTAAAATGGAAATGTAACAGTGTTAATTAAAGTTAAATTATTAACCACTTGAACGGAATTCCAATTAATTGAAATAATGTAAATGTTATAATTTGGTTATGAATTGAATAGAGGTAAAACAAATGTAATAAACTTAAAAGTGTGATTAAGTGTTAGTGGCAACAATTATTGTACGTTACCTATTTTGTTAGTTTGTTAAGTTTAATTTGAAATCAATTGCAATTAATTCACTTAATTATTGCAGTTAATGTGGATTAAATTGGTAAGTAAAGAATGTTGATTAAATAAGATGTAACCAATGTAAATTCTATACATAATATGATAATTGATGTAATAAAAAGAATGAAACCAAGATGAAATAATTAATTGAGACTTTTAAATTTTTATTTATGTGTAAAATTGACAAAATTACAATATAATTGAAATATAGTAGTCAATACAAATAAAAGATGGGAATTGAGTATATTAATGTAATGAAATATAAAACAAATGTTAACTATGTTATTTGATTTATAATTGATTGAATATAAAGGTTGAAATCGAGTTAAAGCAATTTATTGAAATTAAATTTTAATAAATGGGATTTAATTGCAATGAAATTGAACATGGTAATTAATGTAATAACCAACATTGAATTGACATATAAACCTGAATTAAGTCATTGTAAATGTCCAAGTGATTAAAAATGGTGAAATAGGTTAATTTATAAATTTTGAATTAAAAGGGTGACTAATTAATTTAATATTAATTTATTTAATTAACTGAAATATAGCCATTTTGGTCACTGACTCGGATTTTGACGAAACCAGTTTCATCGGATCCGTAATGGTGAATTATTATAGGATTTCAAGATTCGTAGCGATCGGACTTGTTGTTTGATCGTACGGGCTCGAAACGCCTAGAAATCAATTTAATTAAAATCAATTGAAATCAATTTGAAATAAGCTGATTTTAGCATAACTTCTTCATACGACGGAATTAGGACTTGAAACCTATTTCGTTGAGTTTAAAATATTTGAAAACATCTATTTTGATATATAGGTTGACCCATTTGCGTTCCGGAGATAGAACAGGCTTTTCAGGTCATTCTTCGTTCATCATTCAATCTAATCTTATCCGTTCTTCCTATTTCTGATCTACCTATAAATACCTCGTTATAAAACCTAGTCCTCCTTATTATCATTTTTCTATACGTCCAATTTCCTTTGTCCACTTTTCCTTCTCAATGGCAGACAAACAAATTCCCTATTCAATTGCAATTCAAAACCAAATCAAAATTTCAATCTTCTCAAAATATATCGAATTATATATCGATTTGAAGCGCTTGACGAGCGCATTTCAGATCTGTAATTTTTTTTCCAATTTGAACCTCTGTTTGTCCAGAAATTGAAGAACTATCCTCGGTCGTTCATTGATCGTCGATCAACTTCGTCCGATCAACAAATTGAAGGCACAGTTTTGTGGAGAGGACCGAGGGGAGTGCATCAGTGAAATTCGTTCGTCGAATTGATGGTCAGATCGACCAAAACAATTCAAACTAGGGTTTCAAAACCCATTATTCTCGGCGGCAGCTGCTGGAACCGCGTGAACGCGACTTGGTCGCGTGTTCAGCCGGAGGTCCTGAGGGGTGTCGGCGTTAAACAGTAGGGTGGCACGGTGTTCACTGGCGGTGTTGTAATGCGTGGCGGCGATCAGGGTTGGCATACCCTATATTGGCAGGTTGGGTTCTTTCGAACGGCTGAGGAGATGATGCAGGTTGGTGACGTGGCCGTATGTAGGGGGCTTTGTTTTTTTAAAAAATTAATTTTAATTTTGAGTTCGTTCTAACTTATATAACTTTTGCTTACAATCTCCAATGCACGCGCGGTTTTCTCCGCTAGGAACGTATTGAAATTTCGGACATTCTGACGCTGGTTTGGATGAATTCTGAGATCGTTCAAATTTTGGGCTTAAATTTGATTTTAAATCGATTTAAATTCAATGGTGAGTGTTTTAACCCACTCACAACTTCTAAAATTTCTTACGTTTGTTAAATTAAATTTATGATGTGATTAGAAATTTATTTATGACTATTTGGTATATTTCAAATCATCATCTCAGTTAATTTGAATTTATTTGAATTAAATCGTTGTTTAATTTATTATTGAATATAAATTGCCAGTAAAATACCTATTATTGATTATCAGTTCTATATTGATATTTATTGATTGATTTGGATGATGTTTGTAATGGATGTTGATTGTTGATATTGGATGAATGGATGTTTTATTTTATATCGTTATAAACTGCAAGTTCACTATGGGTTGAAATGATACATACCCGAATGATCAATAGATTAAGGAAAAATCGTTATGGGTTGAAATGATAGACTCGAGCGATTTTATGGATTTTATTATCTTCGGGATTGCGAATTGAAATGATATATATATCTGTAAATATAAAATTTTAAATTGTGGATTGAAATGATAAATATCTGTATCACTTGACCCTAGGTAGAGAATTATATACGGACACCGGACTGGTTAAATTAAATGATTTTGAATCCTTAAATTTTGCATTGAGTTAAACGATATTTCAAAATAAAATTTGGGTTATATAAATCGAATTTTTTTATCGAACTTCGAGTTTTATATTAAAATCGAATTGTTTTGAAAGGTTTGTTAAAGGAATAAAATTAATATTTTATAGTGAATTTGAAATATAAGTGAAGTTTATCGAAATTGAGTTATTAAAATCGTTGAAGTATAACCTTGAAATATATTGAAATTTGAGTAATTAAATCGATGTTTTAACATGGATTTAAGCGATATTGAATTTAGTATTTATTTAGAATTCTGAATCGGAAAAATTTGAAATTGGATTTTGGGACATTGTAATGGTCAAAATGTGTTGGAATGAAATAATTTGTTTAAATTGATATAAATTTCAAATTCATATTTTTCATATAAATTGTTTTAAATATATTATTTTAAAAGGCTTTAATTATTAAGATTTTCAAAATTTTAAACTAATTAAACCATTTGACTTAATTTAAAATCTAATTAATCTATTTTAAAGTTATTTAATCTATTTTAAATCTGTATTAGCTATTTATAACTATTTAAAACTATTTGCTTCTAAATTCCAAACTAAGTAAAATAGATGGGTTTATATTCAAATTCTCGATTTTTAAGTGAATGTGGTTAAGCGACGTTATAACCTAAGTTGGGATCTAAATTGCATATTTGGTTTAATATGATAATTTTGAAATGAGAGTTTAACCTATTTTGAAAACACGACTTTTGGAAAGGAAATATAATTTCAAACTATGATTTCAATGTGATATAATTCGGGAAGTAAGTAATGATTTCGAAAGTGATATGATTTGAATTGAATATGATATTTTGATATCAATTATGAAATGATTTTGGAAATGTAAAATAACCATCCAATGTGTAATAAGCGATTGGTTGTTAAAGAGACCGGGATCAGATATTGTCATACTCTCTGCCAATACCGAAAACCACTTTGACAACTGTGTACGCGGTGGAGATTCCAGAATGAAGTAGGATGGTAGCGACAATCCTATAAGGTATATACGTGGACCTGACTCCCATGAGTTAGCATAAGGTGGCTAAAACAGGAGAAATTGACGGGCTAGGTAAGGTCATTTGTAACGACCCGTTATTTTGGACCATTCGCATCCATTATAAGTGTATAGGTAGACACTCATGCCGGAGTTGAATTGCTCAAAATACCGCGTTGTTAATTTAAATTGGCAAAACTGAACATATACAGTAAATAAATAATCACAGAACACAGACACAGAGTAATAATTTGCAGCGGAAATAAAAGAGATAGTAGTTCATGAAGCTACTATATGAATATATAAAATACATCAGAGTTTACAACAGAAGAGTAATACGATACATCAGAGTTAAACCAGATACAACGGAAGAGTAACACGATACATCAGATACAAATCAGAATACATCACTGGAATCATCGAATATCTGAAAGCTAGATAGATAGCTGGATCTCCAAGCGAAGCTCCAACTCCAAAGGTGAGTCTCGAAAGCTGAACTACTCAGTCTGACCCGAGCGTAAAGAAAAAACACAAGACACTCGAGTCAGGATTAACATTCTTATATTAGTAAATCCAACTCAAGTGAAATAGCAATTGAAATACAAGTAACTCAAAGGATGTTTGGAATAACCATCCTTTAAGGATCCGTTAAACTATCTACTATGTAGTAGTGTACGATAAGTAGATAATGTCTATCAGTAATAATAAGATATCAAAATAGTGTTAAGTCATGGCCCATTCCACCCTTAACACATTTTTATTCCCAAAAGCATATACAAGACCGTAGTTTCCCCAAAACCGGAAGTCACCAGAGGGCAATCCATATACTAAAGGTACAAATCAAAATCGTAGTGGTCGCGTATAAATGGAATACAAGTATGACAAGGCACATGAGGCAATACCCAAGATAGTGATACTACCGTTTGCCTGATCCGGACTGGTGAGAACGCAACGCCGCAGCGCCCGCAACACCGTGAAACAACACTCCCAAATCAAGGGTGCACCAATCGACAACAAGTAATAAGTAGTTCGAAGAAGTGTGTCCACTTGAGGTAGCTAATCCTCCATTGGCCCGGCACGGCTTCTGTTTTAGTCATTTCCAATTTGACACAAGTGTCAAGGCTATCCATTATCGTTCTCTTTCTTCAGTCATCACGTACATCATTCCCACCACTTCATTCTGGATCATCACTCCGCGTATAGTTATTAAAGTGGTTTTCGGTTTAGATAGAGAGTATATCCATAACTGATTCTGGTCTCTTTAATAACCTTCAAAATTATTTCACCGATTGGTCATTTATTTATTTCAAAACCAAATCAATTCCAATTTCAATCAGAGTTTATAAATCAACATTTCGTTTGTCTTTCTAAACCAATTTCCAAAATTTACGTTTCAAAACTTCCAATTTACCGTTTCAAAATCTTATAATACAATTTCAATTTCTATTTAAATCAATTCAAATATTGATTCAAGTTCGTAAATAAGTTTCATTCCAAATCATTTAAATAAATTTTATTTAACATTCAAATCAATTTAAACTCATTTATCGATTTTATTCAATATTCGTTAAGTTACTTATCATTCAAAACAATTTCTATTAAATTTCCAATTCATTAAATCAATTTCTTAAGTTCAACTTCATTAAAACAAAACTTACAATTTTGAATTAAATTAAATTCGTCAAATCATTTCTTTCAATTACAAGTCTTACATTAATTCCAAAAATATCACCTTTTCATTTCTTGTTAAACAAAATTTTCAATTTCAATTATTTATTTACTTACTTTAAATAATTTTCTAAAACTTAATTAATAAAGAAATCTCAATTTCAATTTTTCTTCGAAGTAAATTTCACTTATTCAAAAGTTCAATTTCACTTATTAAAGAATTCAATTCAGTTTAATCATTAAATAATTCAATCTTATTTAATTATTAAATAATTCAAAACTTAATTATTAAATAATTTCAAAGTTTAATAATTTCAAACTTAATTATAATTTCAAACTTAATTATTAAATCATTTCAAAGTTTAATAATTTCAAACTTAATTATATCATTTCTCAAATTAAACAGCATTCTTTCATCAATTACATCGTTAATATTGTGTTTCGGATTATTAAATATTAACATTTTTCTTTCATTAAAAATTCAAATTTCACTTCATTTCAAAACCATATTATTTATTCAAATAAAATCTTCATTTTATTTTTAAATCAAATTATTGACCACTCGGGTTTTATTTAATTTTCTATCCTAGGTCAAAGTTTAATTTGGGTATTTATCATTTCAACCCGATTCCAATTCAATTCAAAATCAAAACATAGCAAAGGGAACTTGCAGTGTGATAACTGGGATGGTGTCAAAGTAAATAAACAAGCAATAACAACAATCAATATCAATCCAATAATCAATTTAAATAATCCCGAAATAACCGTATTAATTCGCATTGTTGTTTGTGCAAATTAATATAATTATTTCTAGAATCTACACTATCATTTCATGTAGATTAAAGATTATTACACTAATTATTCATACGATTCTTCACTTGTCATTCGATTTCAATTTTAACACTACAACAATTAATCCAATATACGTTCAATGGTTCAAAGAGTAATTATCACTATTTTACATGTCAATTACTTTAACAAATAAAAGGGTCATATTCAACTAATCAAATTCAACATATATGTCGATTCAAATTTTAATTATCCTACGTCAAATTTACTTGCATAATATTTATCACTTTATACATTTCAATTTAACATCCAATATAAACAACAAACAATCAATCAATTATCAGCCAAACTACATTATCATCACATAAATAATTAACAGATAATGGTGTCAAATGTCATAGGTGAACTGATACAGGTGATAACAGTGTAAATATCTAACAGCAGCATATTTCAATTGTCGTTTCAATTGAAATCAAATTTAATAAATAAAAGAACGTTAATCGTGAGTGAGTGCTCACCTTTCGAGGCTATAGAAGTTTGACAATGAATTTGAGTTACGAAATCCAGGCACGAATCTCAAAATAAGGCAAGATGAGCTCGAATTTGATGAACGGAGCTGATGAACAGAAATTGATAAACGTAACAGAACCATCTGGATATAATAGGAATGAAGGGTATATTATTTTAATATTTTATTACTTCTTTCACAAAAATGTTTAAATTAAGACACGTATTCAAACAAATCTAAATATGCTTGAAAAATCAAAATCACTGTCTCTTGAAATCAAAATACATATATAAAATAAAATGTAAAATCTGTAGGCATTTTCAAATCAAAGCACTAGTTTGTAAATTCATAATAAGACACCTGTTGCTTTTACAGTATGTGAACTATATTCGGCTATAGACCATTATACCAATATATATATACATTTTTAAATAGTATAGTATATCTTAAACTGAAAATGCAAACAAATAGTATAATAGGACACACATAATAGAATACATATATTATATTTTAAAGCCTCATACAAAAATATATTACAGCATATGAGAATATAAATGCAGACAAGATTAATGTATTTGAAAGCGTAGTGTATATATATATCATACAGTACATATGTTATCTTTTCTATAATATTTATACTAACATATTATATAATATATATAACTAACAGATTATTAACAAATATATTATCAATTAAATATTCATACCGATAGAACATAACTCATATAAACTCATACAAATCTATCTAACTTATGTATACTTATATACAAATGTGTGCCAACAGTTTAAACATTAAACACGACCCAGATCACATAAAGATCTACGTAAATCTATATATAAAATATACTAAACATATCTGTAAACCCATAACTAAACATATTAGCTCCATATGCATGCGCCTATATATATCATATAAAATAAACCCATACTCCATTCCAGAACCGACAGAAAATAATATATACATAACCTAGTTATAATAATACTGCTATAACCTACGGTGAGTATATATACTGCACACGCAACATACAGAATATATGACATACAAAATTAGATTCATATGTACATAAACTAGATCTGTTATAGATAAACAAGTAAAATTACTTGTATATATATATACCTATATAGCACACAACATAAATATAGATAAGACCTGCATAAATATATATAAGCTTACAGGACTGGAAATGCCACGTGAAGATCAAATCAGTGGGCTCGAGTTGCTCACGGAGGGTTGGAGCACGAGGCTGAGGTGTTGAACGGGCTACTGGTTGATGCGAGAGGTAGACGAATGGTGGTTTCTTCGGTGAGATGGTGCTCAGGTGTTTCACGGCTATGGATGGGAAGGATGGGGTGAGCCATTGTCAAAAAGAAGAAGAGGGCATGCTGCTAGATGATGGGTGTGAGGATGAGACAGGCTTGCACGGGTGAATGGTGAAGGTAGGGAGGTGCGTATCTGGTGAGAGGTGGCGAGTTCCGGGTTGCAAGCAAGAAGAGGTGGGTTCAAAGAAGCCAGTGGGGTTCGACGTGGAGGCGGCGAACTGGGTGTTGCGGAGGTGCTTTGGTTGGGCATGTCGTGGACGTGGTGGTTGCATAGGCACGGTGGAGAGGGGGCTGCTATGATGGTGGCAGTGATGGAGTGGTACGTGTGTTGCTGCGTGGGTGGGGTACGAGCAGCCTTGGCTGCTATGGCCATGGGAAAGGAGGATTGGTGCTTGGGTGCTAGAAGATAGGAAAGAAGGAGAGAGGAGGAGCTGCTTATTCGGTTGGCCGAGGCGTTGGAGGCTGTTCGCATGACAGAAGACGTGGAGCGGGTTGTTGATGGAGGGTCATGTGAACAAAATTTTGAAGAAGGGAATAAGAAAAGAAGAAGAAAAATAGAGAGGAGTATAGGATGCGAAAGGTTTCACGCAAGAAGAGGCTCAGATATAATAATTTTAATATGTTATGTTAGCAAAACGTATCAACTTCATGTTGCAATATAAATTTCAAATGTACAGAGGCTACTTGATTTTCAACGTGAGCTGGCAAGAAAATTAAACAGAACAAAGGCAATTACCTAGAACATTGGAAATTGATAGACAAAAGGTTGAAGTCAGTGAATAATATTAATCACCTGACCATTGGAATTTATACGGTGAATTTTAATGGTCACCAGAATCCCAAAAGATACAAATTGAGTACCGATACGACTACCCGTTATGCAGATTTCACCGCGTACCGATCTCCGAAATACACACTTGAATATACTGCGGTGATCAGCACGACGAGAGGATCAAAACGGTATATAGATATTAGCAGTATGATTGAATTATAAAAAGTCGAATTTTCTAATAGCGGAAAATGCAAGAAAAACGCTGAAAAATAAGATCGACGGAGCCAAAGATGTCCGAATTTGGAAAAACGACAAACTGACATCTTGCTCAGAAGATGGTTTAGAATTTTTCTATGCAAAAATATTTAGGTTTTGGAAACATTTTATTTTCATCTCTTTTTAACTGATTAAATTGAAGTAAATTTACGCGCGAAATAAACTTTCGTATTTCCGGACGAAAATTTACCAGTTGCTATGTTTATCTAGACGCATTCCAAATATCAAAAAAAAATTCAAAATTTTATCGTTTAAAATTTCACAAAATTTCAACTAATTACGTTATTAAAACAGTTGAAATTTACGGGTCGTTACATCATTCCTCCGATCGGGCACATTCCATCGATACTATATTCTGACTTTGCGATTTATTTGGTGGCCACCCTCGATTTTTTGATTCGAGAGTGTGTTTCGAGTTGGGCGGTAGTTGCAGCTATGCGTTACCAACAGTCCAGAAGTGTAATTGGTATATCTACCATGGCATTGCCTAGTTGTGCCGTGTCACCTACCCTAGCGCGCCTTCTATGAGTTTGTTTTATGTCGTACTTATGTGGTATCCTCTAGCCGCTCCAGTTTACAGCGAGTTACGGTACTGTATAGACTATTGGCATACCTAAAAATGTTTTAAGGGGGAAAATGTAACACCTTAACGCTATTTTAATAGTTTATATTACTGTAGACATATTATAATAGCGTATTGTATTACATAGTAGATAGTTTAACAGATCCTTAGGAGATGTGAATCCCGAACATCTCTTAAGTTACTGCACTCACGTTAGACATTGGATAAGAGATGTCAAACCCCGTAAACATCTCCGACGCCATTTACACTCATGTTTATTTACCGTTGATTTAACTTACATAAGATCTTTTAGTTCTGAATCGGGTGTTTTGTCTTTTCAATTCGCTCGGGTCAGCCTGAGCATTTCAAGATTTGAAGACCTTATTTCTGGAGGATGAAGACGAAGATTTGTACTACTATTATTTACTATATTTATTCCACTGCATTATCATTTATTTATCTCTGATATGTGTAACTCTGATTTTCTATTGTATAAGTATAATCAAATGTTTTGTATACAGCTTCATGAACTGTTATTTGATTATTATATTTTGTCATTCCGCTGCGAGATTCTGTTTTGTTTTTTTTCTTTCTCTGCCTTTTCTTATTTACCCCACAACAATCCGCCCTTCTGTATGGTTTGAGTCGGCACGTGTGTCTGCTTAAAACGTACAAAAAGGCGGGATGTTACACAATGATTCAATGCTTGTTGTAAGATTATCGAGAAGACAAATATTGAACAAGTTACATGTGGATTCTCAAAATGCACACTCAGTTTGTGATGTACCTTTCTTTGGATCTTTTGAATACTTGGCAACATGCATCAAGCTCTTCATGTTTGTTACTCAATCATCTTCTTTTATTTATATTTTTTCTACTAAATTGTAGTTTTTAGGAACCAGACTCTCATTTATGTTAATCCCTAATGTGTTTTCTCTTCATTGGCTCCATTCAGATTCTCTATCAAAATAAGTTTTTCTACTCCTTACATTTTCATTTTCTTCGTAGTCTACAAAATTATAATGTATTTGATAGATCCCCCAACCATAAGAATCAAGCCGACATTTCAATTTTCTTCTTGAAATGGGCATTTCATTATAGTTGTTGGATCAATGCCAGCATATAGTGGGTTAAGTGAGTGAATTTCAAAAAAATTACCATTCGGAACTTATTAAGCCAATGAAGCCTAAATATATAATGGATCTAATCTAAATAAATTGTAGATACAATCATTATTTTATTTAATTGATTAATATAATGGTTTTATTTGTTTATATAAGTAATATGTAATGTGTACATGTGTATCAAATACACATATATTACATGAACGTGTAACATATACTGAATACATGGTTTAACATGCATGTATCAAAGAGTTGGATTTACACTAAAACAGACACATTAGCCAATTTATATATGTGTTTGATGTCTAATTTTATTTTATAATAATATAATCTAAAGTATATTTCACATATACATTTATATACACATACAGACAAATATATATACTAAAATGATTATGAATAGATATATTTAGTTATAAAAAATATAATATTTTTTTTTTGATAACAAGAGTGATACTAATTGAAGCAGAGCACTCAACTAAAATATAATATTTAAAATAGCTAAAGAAATGTTCAAATTTAAAATCAAATCTAGATTCAAATATAATATATTATTTGAAATTCAAATTTGGAGTAAAGAATCTATATATTTAATATATATATAATAAATTATAATATTTTTTTTGAAATGGATATGACTTATTCACACACACACTAGCGTTGTGTCTATGTGTGTATATGGGTCTGTGTGTGTGTGTATTTATGTGTGCGTGTGTATATACATACATACACACGCATACGTACGTATGTACGTATTAAATTTTATAAGTAACTATAAATTATATATTTTAAATATATGACAAATTTTATTTATTTTTAATTTTTGGCCTAAAAGATTTTTGACAAATTCAAATATTTTTTAAATATTCCATGTAGTTAAAAAAATGTGTTTCTTTATTTTAAAAATCATTTCCATATGGAACTATTATTAAAAATTAATTTTTTTTGCTTTCGAAAGTTTTTATTATCATATATATAAAATATATATACATATAATTATTTATATAAATCAATATATTATAATTAAAATTAAGATATGTAAATTTATATATATATATATTGGATTTCTAATATATTTATATGCAAAAAAAACTTGAAAACATATGTACAAGAAATTTTTAATTAAATCATATATATATATTTATAATAAATATGTAGCTAATTTAAAATTCTAAATTAATTTTAAAAATTATTTTAAAATATAATTAATTTTTTGAAGAAAATATTTTTTATCATTATGGTCGACAACAAACATATATAAAAATTATAATTTTTTAAACACATACAAACACACACATTAAATTGACAATAAGTAGATATATAAATTCATGATAGTGTAAATATTAGTCTACCTACATACAATGATATAACTTAACATATAAATGAATAAATAAATAAATAAATAAATAAGTGGATCTTACCTAATTATTGCCTTGATAAAGCATCTTGAATTTCAAATCGAACTATATGTATATATCAGGTCTAACTGCATCTAGAATATGCAACAGACTAGAAGTAATAACCACCACTTAAGCTAGATTTATTTTATTTGTTTGGAAATGAGGAGGAATGCTCCTATAGTTTTTGTTCAGAAATAGGGTTAGAGGAGGCTCTAAAATATCAACCCAAATGAAGGTTAAGTGATGTTTAAATGGGCAATAGAGAGGAGGGAAAAGTGGAAATCTAAATCTCCTTGTTTACCTCTTCCTATTTCTAATTCAAAACCACATTTTGAATTAAAAAATCACCCCACTCCTACCATCATATGTCTGGCCAAAAGAGAGGGCAAGATGGGTTCTTAAAATTCCAAGCCTAATTAGTATTAATATAATATAAATCCAATTTAAACCTTTATCGATATCGTATATCGATACGCACATATATAACTTTTATATACGCACTTTGTTAAATACTAATTAAAATAAATCAAATAAAATTGTATAATTAATATTTCATAAATATTAATTAATTATTAACAATTGTTTGCACCAAAAATGGTCACAAACACCCAATCACAAATGAAAGCACCAATATCCAGTCACCGATCACAGATAGAGTATATGTAGTGGATATAATATGAAGAATAACAAAAATTGAAAAAAAAAGCAGTAAAAAAGACAAGATTTATAGTGGTTTGGCTAACTCCAGTCTACGTCCACTCCAGAAATTTCCTTTTATTTATACTGAATCCAGTTATAGTTACAATCTGGATTTTTTGAAACAAGAATGGTAGATTAGCCTTTAGGTGGAAGATGAAGAGAAACAGAATCAGAAAAATCCCTTTCCAGAAGCCCCGCCTGCTGTATTTATAGGCAAAACCCTGGTTGATGGGCTTCCTAACTTACACAGGCCCACCAAAACCACAGTCGAGCCCAACTCGTTCAACACTGTCGGTCTCGAGTTCTTAATATGCGGACCCCAAGTGCACAGGGTACCGACCCGAAGTAATCCTAACACTGACTCGAAGCAAAATGGAAGATGACTCAAAGTAACTTGCGCCTTCCTCAATGTCGACCCCAAAAATGCCGAACCGAAGCTCCATGTGATGCCAACCCAAAGCAGGACTGCTGCTGACCCGAAGTGACTCTAACATGCCGACCCCTAGAAGTAACATAATATGCCGATCCCAAGTTCCTATGCTGACCCGAGGTTAGGCACATGCCGACCGGAAGAGCCTCTCCAAGATGCCGGCCTCTCTCCAATATGCCGACCCTTATCTTTGCCGATCCGAAGATCTTTCGATGTCAACCCGAAGCATGCTAGATGCCGACCCGAAGTCATTACAGACCCAGGCAAATATGCCGATCCCGTAGTGACCCAAAGAGAGTATCCCTTTGACTCAGAGCAACCCTCCTAAAAACCCAAAGATGACTCGAAGCAAACTCCAAGCAACCGAAGCAACTCAACTTTTCCCGAAATCCATATTCCAAGTATCCCGCGCTTTTTTTGTCCATCGACTATGTCGAATCCTGGCCACATATTCATGTTTATTATCTGTGATTGATTGTTTATCCATCATCTGAACCAACACCATAATATTCCAGCCTCGATAACCTTGCAGTCGTTTGAGTTAAATCCGCATGTCTATGGCCTTGCCAAAAGGCGGGTTAACAACAATTATATTTAATTAGATCGTTGATATTTTGGAGCACTCAACACTTTTGATATGTGACTCGTAGATGTAAATTTAGTCAGTGGTTAGTATCAAACAATTCGAATAATAACATTCATGGGTCACTTTAGCTAGTAGTGTGACAGTTTGGTTGAATCACAATTTTGATAAAATCTAATTTTATTATTTTAAGTGGTCCCTAGTACTAACAATTATTTACACCAATTCTCTTCGTCAAAACTTTATCACATTAGGTCTTATGGAATTTGTTATTGGTCAAAATTCAAATATCAACTGCATTCAACTTATATAATCCAAACACAGAGTCCTTGATTCAATAATAATAATTATTATTATTAACCGAACTGCTCTATCTAGAGTCTTTGACATTAAGTTGACTACAGTTAACAGTGGTTCTACCTCATATAACTAAGTAGACAAATTCTCTATTGAATAGTGTTTCACTTTCAATACTTCAACTCAGAACCAACTATAGTCGTTCAGTGGTTATCGTGCTATGATTTAACAATAATCAAAGTGAAGTGTCCACATTAAAGTTCAACGGCATTCTTAAGTTGAAACAATCATGCAATATTGTTTGTTCGATATTCTCTGTTTGACCTTAGTCATTTCATAGTTATCTAATAACTATCAGTATGTTGCTCTTGGTACCCCCAGCAGCCATGAGTAATACACTGCCCAATATGAGGAGAGCATTACATGCTCTAGTCTCAATAGATGTATCGATATCCAGTTTTGAAACATCTTAAATAGGAATATTTAAAATAGTATGTTTATCTTATTATGATAAATTTCTCATGATTACAACACATTATAGTAACTATCACAAAACATACCATTTATTTATTTTCTATTAAATATACTTAAATTAAATAAATAATAATATAAAACAATATATCAAGTATATAATTGAAAGAAAAACATATTTTATTTCGAACAAGTTTTTTTTACAGAGTTAATAATTTACAGTAAATTACAAAATAGCTCGTAGGACATACCCCTTACTCTATCAATCTCCCACTTACACTTTGGACCAATTATGGAATCACTATCCCATCCTTTTGACTATTTAGATGAGAACTGATCAAACTAGTCCTTTCGTGAATGGATCTGCTGTGTTGTTTTAATTATCTACTCTATCAATCAACTCTCTCCGATGTTGATAAACTGCCTTTATCACGTGGAACTATTCGAAGTTTGTTTCCCGACTTCTAGTGAGCTCTTATTAGTACATTATTATCATATAATAATGTTGCGGTATTCTCGATACGTAAAATCACACCTAGCTCGATTATAAATTTGTGTATTTTTATTTATACATTTCTTTTATCATGGCTCTATTCAAGGTGGCGTGCTTAGCCTTTTCGTTGAATTAGCCACAACCTTTCATTTGGAACATTTCAAAATTAAAGCTCCTTAACTAAGGTTTTAACTACATTTAATATTGACCTATTATACTCAACATCACCTATAAAGTTCAATCTGAGTACTCCTTCGTAAGGAGTTCGTTGTATCTATAAACAATTACCAAGTATTTTGTGAATAATTGAAAACACTCTAAACCACCATTAACAATCTTAATTTTGATTTGATACTCGCTCAATATACCAAGTATATAAGTGTAATGTGATATAGTAGACTATATCACATATGTGATAATTCATATTGCCAATGCATAAGGAATCCATCTCGTATGCTCCAAATTAAACATTTTAATATGGTGTTTGTATATCATTTGGGACAATCCTAACATTCTTTTATACTTGTTATAAAAGTTATTATTTACAATTCTAATGTCAAGTATTAAACAACCAAACTATAATGATTTTAACTTGGGTTACGTTATTCATAATCATAGGTTTGTTGTTTACTTTTAGAAATATTCAAGTACTCTATAGTTCTTTCTTATAGACACACACTTCCTTCGTATTTTGACCGAAAATCAAACTATTTGATATTTCTATCAAATAATTCTTCAACTCTAATGCCTATTGAATGATACTTTCATATCAGTTCTCGGATCATATCTAAAACTCCTGAACTCATTATCGCTCCCAATGACTATGTGATACTTCGGTTGTTATGTGCAAACAGTCTATTCTAAATCATTATTTAAAATTTTATGTTTCAACATATATGTACCAAACTCAAAGCCATACCAGATGGTAAATTTATGAGTAAAATCCGAATTAACATAAGTACATTAAACGATGAATCTATTACACTAATTTCAATAATTGAAATTAGTGTAATAGAAATTTAGAATGTTATTCTTATACGTTATAGTCCAATTGCATTGGTCTTTTAGAAAACACATTTGCATCCGGTGGATCATATTCCTTTGGGTACAACTGTCAAAATCAAATTTTGATAATGTACTTGGGATCTATGCTGGAATTACACATCATACCATATGACAAAGTCAATACTCTTAATGTTTAATTGACAACTAAGGAATATTTTCTCTCAACATTGATAAGAAACTCATAGTTTCTCTTTAACGTGTGAGTATACTTATTAAACATTCTAATGCATTGTGTTCATTTAGGTTTGGTTAATTTCATTTCATCCCTCATAATCGTTTTTATCTTTGGATCATATCCAAATCAAGTTTATGGCTAATAATTTTTGAAAGAAATTCCTTTGCCATGAAATTGGTATTTCATGGAAAATAATTATTGTTTTGGTGCAATGGAATAGGTATTCATAAACATTTTATGAATTTCCTTATATTCATAAAACTGATTTGGTTTTAGTTTATGAAACATATGTTCAAAATATAAAATGGTCAATCAATATTGTAGTGTCCTAAATTCCTTTGGAATGTTTCACACAAGATCTCTCACAAATAATTATAATTATGTAGTGTCCTGAATTTCTGAGCAACACTCTTTACATATTATCCTCATTAACCTTAGTGATAACTCTTTATTAAATATATCTAACGTTTATGGACCAAACTTGAAAAATGGTCGTCGAGTTCTGTGGAGCGAATGTCTAGAACGATCATTCGATCCTGGATCTTGGATTATGGGCGATGATTTCAATGTTACGCATTTTTTAGGAGAACGATCACCTAGACAATATGATTTCTCTTCTATGGAAGAATTTGACCAATTTATTATCAATAGTAATTTGATAGAATTGCCACTAACTAAAAGAGAATTCACTTGGAGTAATTTTAGGGAATCTCCTACAATGGCTCTTTTAGACAGATTTTTCATGAGTGACGAAATTGAAGATAAATTTTCTATTTGTAGAGTCATTGGTTTACCTTATACGTATTCTGACCATTTCCCTATCATTTTATGTGTGGTCATCATAAAATTGTTAAAAAAACGTTTAAATTTGAAAAAAATGTGGTTATTAAAATCTAACTTCACTAATCTAGTTATAAGTAAATGGATATCGATGAATTTTTATAATATCGGAAATAAGGATAACTCAGCAAAAAAATTGTTTTAAAACTTAGAGGTCTTAGGAATTTTCTTAAAAATTAGAGTAAGAATGTATTTAGCAGTATTAAAATTAAAAAAGACAATTTACTTTCTAAAATGCTTAAAATAAATAAGATAGAAGAAACTAGACAATTAAATCTTGGTGAGCGTAATGTACTCGCTAATTTAAAAGAAGAACTCAATTTAATTTTAGAAAAAGCAGTCATGTGGAAACAGAGATCTCGAATCCAGTGGATTAATGAAGGTGGTAATAATACAAAAAAAAATCATAATATGGCTAACGGTAGAAAATGTAGTAACATAATAAATTCTATTTTTTCGAATAATGTGAAATTGGTAGATCAAAGAGACCATAATAAGCCTTTACTGGTTACTATAAGGATATTTTTAGCAATAAAAACAAGGATAGAATAAACGTTAGATGGAATGAACTATATCTTATTGAGTCTAGAATTAATCTTAATGACATTGATAATCCTTTTTGCAAAGAAGAGATCTTGAAGGCTATTAATGATATGCCTAGAGATAAAGCCCCGGGCCCCGATGGCGTTCCTACTTTATTTTACAAGCTATTTCGGAATGTTTTAAAATTTGATTTAATTAACATGTTTAACGAATTTTATAATGGGAAACTACAATTAGGAAGATTTAATTTTGCAAACGTTATTCAATTACATAAAAAAACCTGCTAATAATTTAAAAGATTTTAAACCAAATTCTTTAATTAATTGTTCTGTTAAAATTATTTCAAAAGTTTTAGCGAACAGGCTTAGTATAAAAATGAATGATTTAATAGATTATTCACAAACCGCTTTCATTAAGGGTAGAAATATCACGGATGGAGTGGCTATTGTTCAAGAGTACATTAATCACTGTTGTAAGAATAACATTACATGTGCGCTTCTAAAACTTGATTTTGCGAAAGCTTGTGACTCGATTGGTTTGGGTTTTCTAGTTGATATGTTATAGTCTAGAGGTTTTAGTTGTAAATGGATTGGTGGGATTATGACATTGCTTAAAACTGGTAATTCTGGTATAATGGTAAATGGGATTTTTAGGAATAATATATAGTTAAAATGTGGTTTATGATAGGGTGATCCTTTTTCGCCTCTCTTGTTTAATTTGGCTGCTGATGTTTCCGCTACGATAATTAAAAAAGCTGTTGAAAATGGATCATTAGAGTGCATTGGTAATGAAATTTCACGTAATGGACAATTTGTTCTTCAATTTGCGGATGATACCTTATTATTTACTTCTCATTTTTTCTAATCACATCATTACCCTTAAATTTATTTTATACAGCTTTGAACTGCTTTCAGGACTAAAACTTAATTTTGATAATAGTTCGTTTTAGTTTTAAATGACGTTCATAAGGTTGAAGATTTATGTAACATCCCGATATTTTTCAACCATTCGCATCCGCACATATCGGACTTGAATTGCTCAAAATATCAGATTGTTAATTTATATTTAGCAAAAACTCAGCATATACAGTAAGTAAATAAATCACAGAATCACAGACACAGAGTAATATAATAATAAGCAGCGAAAACAAAAGAATAGTAGTTCATAAAGCTACTATATATATATAATCAGAGTTAAACAAGATACAACAGAAGTCTCGAATACATAGAAGTCTCAATATAATAGTCAAATACAAGATCAGACTGGAGTCAACTGAATAACCGGAAGCTGAATAGATATAGATGGATCTCCAAGTGAAGCTCCAACTCCAAAGGTGAGTCTGTAAAATATAATGTAAATAACTAACAGCAGCATATTTCAATTGTCGTTTCAATTGAAATCAAATTTAATAAATATAAGAATGTTAATCGTGAGTGATTGCTCACCTTTCGAGGCTAGAGAGTTTGACAACCGAACAAGCTACGAATTCTAAAGCAAAGCTAGATGAACACGATTCGACGAATAAAGCTGATAAATAGGAATAGACGAATTAAAATCAGAACTGGATCGATGAAGATAATTGGTGTAAGTGAACATCTATATATATAAATGTGTACATATATATAAAATCATATTTTATATTCAAACACATTTTTAAATTTATATATATATTTCAAAATCATTGTTTAAATTAAACTCGTATATTAAAGTCAAATATACATACATAATATATGTTGAAATAATTACTTATATATATCCAGCCATATCATTACTTATATAAAACTAATATATATAAACTAGTATATATATATATATTCCTAAAATCAATATATATATATTTATCTACTATATCTTAAAACCCATATGTATAGTATTTAAAATATATATGAAATATGCACGTACGATTTTATATGTAGGCTTATAGATATATACAAAAAAAAATTATAACCTATGTAACTGTTTTCCTTACAACTCAAACAATTAATTTATAAACTTGTACGGACTTGTACACATTAACAACAGATCTATTATATATTGAAGTTATTTCCATAACCAGATCATATACAGCTTTATATATACACGTACAGATTAAAATCAATATTATAAACTTATATACATTTTAACTTATACACTGTAACATATATCTTCCCTGCTAACATACTGTAAACATCAACAGCATTTACTGTATATAAGCCTATATATATACGTATAAACTATAAATATATATATATGTAAACATACTGTATACAGTTAAGATTTTATACATAAATCTTTTTCAAACCAATCTGCAATATCAAATATGTGATACTTATATGTAATATATATATATATATAAATCAATCATTATAAACTATACAACAAATTGCAATGATCTACATTCACTTTATAAAACAAATATAATACTAATATATATATAACTTACCCTATAATAGTAAATCTGTAACATATATACACTATTATATAAATTTAAACAACACCCTATATACTAAACTATTATATAAACTGTAGCTAAAATGTAACTTAGAAAACTATATATTATATACATATATTTTTCAACTATCAACATATATTTATCTTCGGCAGAATAGAATAAGGAAAGGAGCAACACATACATCCATGACGTGTATAGAGGGAAAGCTTGCTGCACGTAAGGCAGAGGTGGCTGCAAGGTCGTCGGAGAGGAAAACTGGCGTGCTAAGGCGGATGGAGGAGCAGCTGCGGCGAAGGGAGAGAGTGGAGGTGAAGGGGAAGATGCGGATATTGCTGGTGAACGGCGATGACGTGGACGGGCTATGGCTGCCGGGGCGGTGAAACTTGGTCGATGGCAGAGAGGGTCGGTGGTTAATAGAGTACGACACTTGCATGGGACAGGCGGGCACGGGTTTGGGTGAAGGAGCGTGCTAGGCAATGGGGAGAGGAAGAGAGTGGTGGTGGGATACTGCAGACGTGGGTTTGGGAACGAAGAAGGGAAATGGTGAAGACATGAGCAGGCAATAGTCTTTTCAAGCAAATGAATAGAGAAAGGATTGAAATGGCAGCCATAAATTTAAGTTGAAACCGAAAAATATGTAAAGTCGCAGTTGAATTCAAGAAATAATAAATTCCAGTAGCTAACAGCTTGCACAATGGAAAATGAATAGACGAAGGAAACAAAAGGATTCAGAAATGAAAGGACTCAAAAACGGGTACCGATGCTATTTACCATTTCGTGGTTTCCGCCACGTACCGGACTTCAAAACACAGAATTGAATATACCGCAGTGATCAGCATGACGAGACGATCAAAATGGTATACAGATATCAGTGGTACGATCATCCTATCAAAAGATGATAATCGGTACCGGAAATGCTGCTAAAATGTCAGAAATAAGATAAACGGAGCAATAGAAGTCCAAATTTGACGAAACGAAATATGACGCCTCACTCAGAAGATGATTGTAAGAGTCCAAAAACTCGGCCTTCGAAAATCGGCACCCGTACTTCACTTGTACTCAAAATGCCGTAGATTCAAACGCTGAATCTGGCTTCCCGGAGCTTATAACACAATTAAGTAAATAACACAGCGGAATAAATGAATAATACATTGATATATAGCTTTGATACAATATCTGATACAACAGAGTGATACAATGAATATCAATATACATCAGAGATATGATACAAGAAATAGCAGCGGAAAAGAAAACGATAACATCAGCAGCGGATAATCTCCATCTCCAATGCAGTAATCCAGAAATAGCTCGAACTCCCAATAACGATGCACAAAGATAAGCAAGTGCAGTCCATATCCAAAGACTGAACTAGCTCCAGATAATCTACTAAACCTGAATATCTGAAAAACCCAACTCGAAACTGCCCGTGTGGAAAATTGTGGGCACCCAGAGTTTAGGAAGGGAACAATAAACTCCGGATCGGTCATGAGACTGGTGTGAGCAACAAAAACAGTTTATCTTTTAAAACAAACAGCAGAGAATTTTTAAAGTCAATTCGCAATGCTTTTGGAAAATGAAACTACCATAAGACCTCCCACCACACACACAATGCAAACGCGGACTTGGAGGAGATTTCTTCTTATGTTAGTCAAAGATGCTTACTACGCAAAATCAAATCATTTTTTGATATTATTATTAGTGCATAGTGCAGAAAACATTTCGAAAGTATAATATCAATCTTAGCCAACATACGACCATTATCGTATGCCTACTATAGCTACTATGTTCAATAGCAGGTTACCGCCACATTCCATAGCAGGTTATACAACTAAAACCGTACAAGGTTCGTATTGTTTCTTTGGATTTTCCAACAAATGGTCAGGCTAAGGAACTTCCTTCCGCCGCATGGGATCGCCTCTGGTTGGACGTCCCGAGAGACAAACTGCTCTGCCAACAAGGCCGGGTTACCCCTATAACAGGTAACTCAGGAATATGCCACCTCCCGGTCCTTTGGGACCTTTATCCGAGCGCTCGGTAACCAACATCACACATAATAAATAAAGTGTGTCCACATGAGTAAGTATCAGGGCTCCATACCATAATACCACCCCTTTCCAGAAGGAAATGACATACCCTAAAGGGCGCGACCCTCATAACCTTGCCGCAACATTCCTGTTTCGACCATTTCCGGGTTGTGAGGCCCTGACGAAGTCTCGTCCACAAAGCTACGCTTTGTCACAAAGCCATGCTTTGGGTCAACAGATGATCAACCTATGATCACAAAGATAAATGATCAAACAAATGATCATATCACAAATGATCAAACACTGATCATCACACAGCAACACTCAGCATGCCACATTACCAAATTGGGAATATATCGCTGATAACCTTCAACTACATAACCTCTGAGCTCGTACGTCTCAGAGAAGGGTGTTAAGCTAAGAGAATAAATTCTCCGCCACCAACAGAAATGTATTTGAAAGGAATCTGCTTTATATCTCAAAGTGTAATGTCAGACATGTAACCATACAAGTCTGTTCCGGGTTCGAACAGAACTGAAGGCACTTCCGAAGAAGCCCTTGCAAATCCGGATAATTTTCTAATCACGTCCGGACTTCCCATCACAAAGGATGCTAGAATCTCTATACCGGGGACCAGTCGATGCAGAGACATTCGACGAGTTGTCCTTTCGTTTTCGAAAATATCCGGTCTTCACCACCGGTGTTCAAATGCTATCCATATACGACGTATCATTATTCGGAACGGGTTATATGACACAAAGGTCCTCTCCCGGCTAAACCGAATAACGAGCGCAATCTTTAAAAACATATGGATACTGGGATTTCAATTAAGTCACAACTTATACCCAAATTTTCTTTCAAATGGTTTAACAAATTACCATTTCAAATCTTTAAACAAAAAGATTCATTTTAACAACCTTCAACGGTTTAACAATTTCCACACTTTAATCTTTTAAATAAAAGATTCATTCACAGATTTTCCAAATTAATTTCCCTTTCAATTTGATTAACTCGTTAAATCTTTAAATCAAAGATTTAACTGATAGCTTTCAAAATAATTCCATTTCGAATGGTTTTAAACAAATCATTAGTTTAAATCTGTTAAAAATAAACAGATTCAATTCATAGCTTTCAAAAACAATTCATTCATAACTTGGAAAAAACATCATTTTTCAATTCAATCTTGAAATTCCTTTAACTAAATTGGAATTTCATTTCTTATCTGAAAGCTTTTATCATTTGAAAACAAACAGTTTCATTTTAGAAAATCTGATTCATTCATACAAGTTGAAATTCTTGGGTTAAATTCAAATTCCCAAAATTTTACTTTTAAATGGTTTAAATTCATATAACTTGTACAACATCTTAAATTCCTAGTTTCGAATCATAGAATTCAATTTCAAACTTGAATTCAAATCAAATTATTTAAATTTCAAAACTCGATTAAGTTATTCAAAATAACTTTTATATTTGAAATTCCATTTCAAAAGCTTTTAACTTTGAACCCAAATTTCCAATTTCAAAATCAATTGAAATTAAAATTTTAAAAACATCAAATTTAAATTATCTGTGACTTAACTGATTTCCACGTGAAATCCATATTGTGTGTGTAAAGGTGTGGTCCAGGGGTTTCACACAATAGTGCACAACATCAATCATCACAGATATATCAGTATAACCCATAACGCTTATCTTCATTCACAGATTCACAGATAAAGTAAATTTATCAGTCACAAAGATTCACTACTACAATTCGATGTGGGTTTCGGATAACCAACTGGAATCCGACTCCTTGTCGCATCGAACTTCAAGTGTCGTTTACAGGTCAAGGGGTTTCATATTCACATAGTAATATATCACAGAAACAGGTATATATATTGTAGATAATCAATTACATTCATCCCAGATAAGTAAATTACAGATCACAACACAAATCAGGGTATATCAAAAAAACATCATATATTAGGGAGATCAAACAATTCACATTCAATAGAATTCAAACATTCATAAGTAAGGTAAGTTAATTGTCTGATTAATTCAAATTAGATTAATTACTTATGAATAAATTACCAATCCTGGTTAATTAATTATTAATAAATTACAAATTATTTTGATTAATTTTTCTTTAATCATTTATTAATTAACCATTAATAATAAATTAATTAACCTTAATTTATTTAATAATTAACCTTTAATTTCTTAATTAATAAATTTCAATTCATTAATTTCTAATTATTAGTTAATCAATCATGATCATTAATTAATTAAATTAATTAACTATTCTTAAATTAATCACTTAATTAACCTTTATCCTTAATTAATTAAATTAATTAATTATGCTTAATTTCTTAATTAACTTAATTAATTCAAAAATAATAAAACTCCTTTAACTTAAGATAAATATTATCTTAATTACCATTTACATCTTAAAATCATTATAACTTATAATTAACGTTACCTAATTAAAACAATAATTAAGTAAAAAACATATCATTAACTTGATAAATTATTGTTAACAAAACTTCCTTTAAAACACTTAAGATATTATCAAGTAATAGTTTTAAAAACTAATTTAATTTGAATCCCAAAAAATTTGCTTTTATATGCTTTTAAAACATTTCATAGGTTTGCTCGGTCCTGCTTCTGGTCACACCCGAAGACAACTCGAGTCATACCCGAGTCTCCTTCCCTTCCTCCCCATTTCTTTTCAAAACTTAATTTTATATTCCAGTTTAAAAACTGAAGCATATCACCATCAAAATACTCGAGTACGAACTCGAGTTAATCACCCAAAATCTCGATCCTCGCTTCGAGGAAACTTCCACCCCAAAACACTAACACGCAATCGCCAACCCGTGCACGTGCACCTTTGCCGGAGCTCCCTCCGATCATCGATGATCACCCCAACACCTCGCCTAACCATGCAGCAACCCACTACGATCACCCAAACATTCGCACGAGACTCGAATCGAAATCGAGCGTAAAACCCAATCCTGGAACAACTTCGCCTCCGATCCTCCGACCACCATCACCTCTGAAACTCCGGCCAAACACTCGTCACTGCCCACTCTACCATCACCCGAAGCCTCAAAGCACTCGATCAACCATCGGCGTTAAACGAATCGAAACATTAGCTCTTCTCAAAACTAGGTTACCAGACTTCGAATGCCTTCTGCCGCCGCCATGGTCATCGGTCAACCATCACTGCATTTTTCCTGTGACCCCCCTAGGCTCCTCCATCTCCACGAGGCAACTCGACCTCCCTAGATCATCACAGCACCGGAAATCAATCGAAATACCCACTCCGATCAACTTCAAACTGCTACCAAACCACCCCACTAAAAATCATAAAACCCACCTTAAAAATCATCGCTTCTGGTATGGATTCTAGTTAGATACCTGAATCAATGATCGGTGATGTTCGAAATTTGGCTAATCTTAAGTTGTCCAGAAATTTGGGTTTCCAGAGATAATTTTTTTTGAGTTGTTTTAATCTTAAATGAATTTCTAAACATAGTTTATAATGATACAAACATCTTTCGTTTGAATCTTAAGTTCAATCATCAATCAAGAGAGGAGTTAATGATTTTTAAATCAACATTTTTGAGTTTTAAACTGAGAACAGATAACAGCCTGTAACACTACACATCCTACAAGTATAGACAGAGGATTCAACATATATATAGATACATACACATACTTATCCACAGGCATATATATATATATATAACATATTCATTTCTTAAATTTTTTAAAAAATAAAGTTACTCACTGGTAAGAGATATAAAGAAGGCTAGTATAAAAGAAGGTTTGCTCACAGTGTTGTTGAAGAAGGAACAGAGCTGCTTTGGAGCTAGCATTTCATTTGCTTGATCTTTTGATTTGCCTGAAACTTGATATGTTTTACTTTGTTTGTTTTAGAGGAGATGATATACTTTAGTTTTTTTTTTCTTTTCACAGCTTGGAATGATCGAAACTGAGGTGAAGTTAATATGTGAAAATGAAGCATACAGGGGATAAAATTTTATACAGGTGATATTACTTTCTTTTGTACAATACAGGTACATATATTTTTCTTCAAGTCAGAGATTTTTTCCATTGCTTGCTTGTTGACTTCGGCTGGAAATCTTCTTTTTGTATGCTAGAGGATATGGCATTTAATTGCCAAGTACTTGTTGTTCCCTTATTACTTTATTTTATACATTGCATTTCGGCTGAGAAGATGATGCTGGTACAGGTGATGTTTTATATTTCTTTATGCTTTTCTTTGTTTCATTAATTTACTTTGTTTATTCTTACCTTGCCTATCTTTTGTTTTAACTCGGCTGAGATGATAATGATATGGCATTAGTTATCATTGTGTTGTTTAAGTGTACATAGATATATATATATATATATATATATATATATATTTACTCACACTTAAATCTACTTGAACGTATTTTTATTTTATTCCTATCTTCATTACTTTTATTTCAACTTGATTTGTTTACACACTTGTCTTTAAAATATTACATTATAAGATAAATGAATTTCTAATTTAGTTTGTTGTTAGATTTTATTTAAATGTTCTACTTTCTATTTTTATTAAAATTTATCTTATATAAATTTCTATTTCTAGTATAAATATAAATTATTATTGTTTTACTTCATATTTATTATCAATTTTACTTTAATACTATTTGTCTTGTTTTTCTATATATATATATATATATATTCATTTTTAAACCATTTATTCACAATTTAAATTCATATACAAAAATTCAAATTTAAACGATTTATACAGAATTTAATTTACTTCGGGGAAACTCGCAATCAATTAATCGATTAATTTCACAATTTTTATTCAAAAATCAATTTAATTATCAATTTAAATATATAAAAATTCGGGGTCGTTACAATGATTTACTATTTTATTCAATAAAAATATTCAGGTTTGATAAATATTTTTATCATCATCTAATATTAACTGATTTAAATTTAAATAAAATTACACAATAAAAATAAACTTCCATATTATTAATTGAAAATTTACCATTTGCTATGTTTAAGTAGACGTATACCAAATATTATTATTTTTTTCAAAATTCAATTATTTAAAATTTCACAAAAATTCAGTTAATTATGTTATTAAAACCATTGAGATTTACGGGTCGTTACACTCTCCCCCACTCAAAACTTTTCGTCCCCGAAAAGGAACGAGGTGGGAGAATAGAAACAACCAGGAAGAAAATTAGATTTTAAAATACAAATAAAACAATTAATTTAAAACCATATAAATTTCAATTTAAATAAATTAACATTTAACAATTTGGTTTAATCCATTTGATTTCACTTAAGTTAAATCAATCTAACTATTTCTAAATTCATTATCTTATTATCTAATTATACTAAATCAACAATTTCTAAAATCATAAATTTGTATAGTCATTTATTATACTTATATTTTATTCAACAAATTTAATTCTTCTTTATTCCAAATTATTATTAAATTTATTCCACTTAATATATCTTATCACATATATTAAGTATATTAGCACTTATTATAACTACTCAAATTTATTTAGAAATTCCTTTATCATTATTTTATATTGTATATTATTCAATTACATAGTTAACTTTTGAGTAATTTAGGTGAGTTATATATATTGGAATGTAATTGAGTATTATACAAATAAAATTTTCCAATTCAATCTATTTCAAGTTTAAAAATATCGATTCAAAAGTTTTGGCTTCATTTATAATTGAAATCATCCTTTAACATAAAATTTAAGAATTAAATTCCCGATTAACTTCAAACAATGTAGAGATAAATATATATACTATATATCAAATCAAATCTATAATTATATACCTATATATATATATATATAATACACCAAATCATTCTTAAGAAATTTTCATTTCCAAAACAAAAGTGTAGCGAAGCTACTGAATGGTCTCTTCACTTTGAAACTTGAAAATGAATGTTGATGATGCTGTAGTCATTACCGAAATTATTTTCCAACGACAAAAGAGAAGAGTACTGATTTAAACTTTTAAAATTCTTTGGAAACGATTTCTATTCGAAAATACCTTTACATAATATACTCTAAAATTTAAAACCAACTTTCTAAAATATCAGAAATTGAATTCTCAAATTCTTAGTTTAAGTTCATTTCAATTCCAAATCAGTTTATAAGCCATGTTTAAAATTTCATTACTTTATTTATCATGATGCAATAGACAATGCTTTACAAAACAATATAATCATTTTCAATAATCAGTTTATTTAGCTATTTACCTTCAGAAAAATTATACTTATATATAATATAATAATACAAAATTTATTCCATTTACTAATTTGAAAATAATATTGTGTCAGTTTGCTCTATTCAAGTGTTTTGGAATTCCTATTGATAGCGTTGATCAGACGAATCGATTGAAAACCCAAATCAACATTAATAACTCAAACAACACAATATATAAAACATTTCAATATTAATTATAAATACACTCCCTCACTCGATGATACAAAATGGATTTCAAAACAAAGATAGAGATCCAAATTCAAGGGAACCCAAATCAAATAGAATTCTAACTAGAGGATGGGCTCGAAATGAAGATAAGATGATTAAATAACAAAATAGAAAGATGGATAGAGTTATATAAATTGCGGACAACCTTTCCGGGTCAACCGTGGCTTCAAGAATAAGATTGATATAGAATTCTGAGGCAATCGACTTCCGATCACAAGAGATAGAATTCTGGCATAGTAAGAGATAGCAGCATCTAAACCGAGGATACAAAAATCTCTGGTGAATCAATGCCTATTGTAAAGGGGTTTCACCCCTTTACAAACCATTCAGTGGAACTATGGGATACTCCAGAATCAAGAAGAACACGAATAGGAAGGATAAGAATGGATTTCAGAATGAAAGGAAAGTTCCAAAATCCAGAGGAAACCCGAACCAAAAGGAAGAGATTCAAGCTCGAACGAAGGTGATTCTGTAATTAAATTTACTCTATATACTAAGTTTTGCCTAAAACCAGAGCTCTGGTACCACATGTAACATCCCGATATTTCCAACCATTCGCATCCGCACATGTCGGACTTAAATTGCTCAAAATATCAGATTGTTAATTTATATTTGGAAAAAACTCAGCATATACAGTAAATAAATAAATCACAGAATCACAGATACAGAGTAATACAACAATAAGCAGCGGAAACAAAAGAATAGTAGTTCATGAAGCTACTATATATATAATTAGAGTTAAACAAGATACAACAGAAGTCTCGAATGCATAGAAGTCTAAATACAATAGTCAAATATAAGATCAGAATATATCACTGGAGTCAACTTAATAACCGGAAGCTGAATAGATATAGATGGGTCTCCAAGCAAAGCTCCAACTCCAAAGGTGAGTCTCGAATGTAGTGACACTCAATCTGACCCGAGCGTAAATCAAAACACTCGAGTCAGGATTAACATTCTTATATCAATAAATCCAATTCAAGTGAAATATCAACTAAAATACAAGTAACTTAAAGGATGTTTGGGATAACCATCCTCTAAGGATCCGTGGAACTATCTACTATGTAGTAATATACGCTATTATAATAATGACTATAGTAAAGTGAACTATTAAAATAGCGTTAAGGCGTTACTCATATCCCCCTTAACACATATTATATATTCCCATAGTCTATACAGTACCGTAATCCCCCCCCGTACCGGGCGTTTTCAGAGGGCACTCCATAGGTATGGTACAAAACAAACTCGTAGAGGTCTCGCTAAGGTAGGTGACACGGCATAACTAGGCAATGTCAGGGTAGATATACCAATTACACTTCCGGGCTGGTGGTAACGCATAGCAGCAACTACCGCCCACCTCAAACCACACTCCCAAATCAATGGTGCGCACCAAATCAATCACAAAGTAATAGAATGACAATCAAAGAGGTGTGTCCGATTGGAGGAGCTACCTCACTTGGCCCGTCGATTGCTCCTGTTTTAGCCACCTTAAGCTAGCTCATGGGAGTCAAGTCCACGTATATACCTCAAATAGGATCGTCGCCACGATCCTACTTCATTCTGGAATCTTCACTGCGTACACGGTTGTTAAAGTGGTTTTCGGTATTGGCAGAGAGTATGACAATATCCGATCCTGGTCTCTTTAACAACTAAACGTTATTATAACCCGTGGTCATTTCAAAATAGTTTATACTTCAAAGCCAAAATATCATTGCCATTTCAAAACCAAATACGATATCATTTCCATTTCAAAACCATATCAATACAATATCATTTCCATTTCGAATATCCATTTCCAAAAATCATAGCACTTCAAAGTTATAACACTTTCGAAATTATAAAGCTTTAGAAATTATAACACTTTGGAAATCATAACTTAGAAATCAAAATACTTTGGAAATCATAACACTTTGAAATCATAACACTTTCCTTTAAACAGTTTAGATATTAATAATAGTATACATAATAAAATAGTTTATAAATAAAATAGTTATAAATTAAAATAGTTTATAATAAAATAGTTAATATATTAAAATAGTTTATATAAAATAAATAATTAGAATATTAAAATGGTTTATATAAAATAAATAATTGGAATATTAAAATAATTTATATTAGAAATAGTTTATATTAAAATGATTTATATTAAAATTAAAATAGTTTTGAATATATAAAAAAATACTTTATATAAAAGTAATAGTTTCCTCAAATTTCACAAATCGATACAAATCAACTCAAATGCCAAAATTCAATTTAATCCAATCTCAAATCATCAATTTCAATTCAATTTAGTTTCTAAATAAACCATTTCAAATTATATCAATTTCAAATACAGATTTGAACCATAAAATAAACCATTTCAATTTCAATATGTTTCAAAGCTTTAAATATTCCATAATTTCAAAGCTAAATTTGATAAATTCATATATATCTAAATTTAGCTTCATTATTATTTAGTTTTGAAATATTCACTTAATCAATCCAATATCATTTAAATAAAATCTCAAATTACAAATAATCTAGATATTTCCTTCAATTTATTTAAACTTGAAATATTCATTAATCACTTTAACCCAAAATCAAGTTATAAAATTATATGCTTAAGTTCTCAATATCCAATGAGTTTCAAATCGATTTCCATTTAAATATAATTCTTAAAAGAATATTATTTCAAATTAACTTAAATTTATCTTTCCAACCTTAACTTATAAAAATCATTATAATAATCTATTTTAAGATATAATTTTAAATAAATACTGAAACATATTATGTATTAATTAAATCAACTCTATTAAATCAAATCTTATTATCAGACTTTTTTATATTAGAACCAATTTATACGTATTTTAAAATAGTAAAATTATAAGTAAATTCTTAAAAATCATAATTTCAAAACTAACTTATAGTTTTAAACAATTTTAAAACATAGAATTTTAAAATCAAGAATTTAAACTTTATAGAATACATTTATATAATAACTTAAAATCTATATTTATTAAACCATATATTTCTTTCCAAAACCATAGAAATCAATTTCAAAATATTTATATATATAGACCAACGGTGTCGGTATAAAATTTTCTATCCTATAGTCAAGTGATACAGATATTTATCATTTCAATCCGTAATTTAAATTATATACGGATATATATCATTTCAACTCGCAATCCCAAATTCAATTCAATGAAAATCGCTTTGGTTTATCATTTCAACCCATAATAATTTTCTCCTGTTCTACAGATCGTTCGGGTATGTATCATTTCAACCCATAGGGAATCCTATACTAACAGGGAACTTGGAGAGTGATAACAGATATGATAATAATATAACAGGCATATATCATCAATATAACTAACAGATAATGGTGTCAGATGTCACAGGTGAACAGATAGCATATATAGCAGTGTAAATAACTAACAGCAGCATATTTCAATTGTCATTTCAACTGAAATAAAATTTAGTAAATATAAGAATTTTAATCGTGAGTGATTGCTCACCTTTCGAGGCTAGAGAGTTTGACAATAGAATAAGCTACAAATTCCAAAGCAAAGCTAGATGAACACGATTCGACGAATAAAGCTGATAAATAGGAATAGACGAATTCAAATCAGAACTGGATCGATGATGATAATTGGTGTAAGTGAACATATATATATAACTATGTACATATATATAAAATCATAATTTATATTCAAACACATTTTTAAATTTAAATATATATATATATATATTTCAAAATCCTTGTTTAAATTAAACTCATATATTAAAGTCAAATATATATACATAATATATGTTGAAATAATTACTTATATATACCCAGCCATATCATTACTTATATAAAACTAATATATATAAACTAGTATATATATATATTCCTAAAATCAGTATATATATATATATATATATCTACTATATCTTAAAGCCCATATGTATAGTATTTAAAATATATATGAATTATGCACGTACGATTTTATGTGTAGGCTTATAGATATATACAAACAAATTATATAACCTATATAGTTGTTTTCCTTACAACTCAAACAATTAATTTATTAACTTGTACGAACTTGTACACATTAACAACAGATCTATTATATATTGATGTTATTTCCAAAACCAGATCATATACAGCTTTACATATACACGTACAGATTAAAATCAATATTATAAACTTATATACATTTTAACTTATGCACTGTAACATATATTAAACATCAACATCATTCACTATATATAAGCCTATATATACGTATAAACTATAAATATATATGTAAACATACTGTATATAGTTAAGATTTTATACATAAATCTTTTTCAAACCAATCTGCAATATCAAATATGTGATACTTATATGTAATATATATATAAAAATCCATCATTATAAACTATACAGCAAATTGCAATGATCTACATTTACTTTATAAAACAAATATAATACTAATATATATAACTTACCCTATAATAGTAAATCTGTAACATATATACACTATTATATAAATTTAAACAACACCTTATATGCTAAACTATTATGTAAACTGCAGCTAAAATATAACTTAGAAAACTATATATTATATACATATATTTTTCAACTATCAACATATATTTATCTTCGGCAGAATAAAATATGGAAATGAGCAACGCATACCTCGATGACGTGTATAGAGGGAAGACTTGCTGCACGCAAGGCAGAGGTAGCTGCAAGGTCGTCGGGGAGGAAAACTGGCGTGCTAAGGCGGAGGGAGGAGCAGCTGCGGTGAAGGTAGAGAGCGGGGGTGAAGGGCAAGATGCGTATATTGCCGGTGAACGGCGATGACGTGGACAGGGTATGGCTGCCGGGGCGGTGAAACTTGATCGATGGCGGAGAGGGTGAGTGGTTAGTAGAGTACAACACTTGCATGGGACAGGCGGGCATGGGTGGAGAAGCGTGCTAGGCTGTGGGGAGAGGAAGAGAGTGGTGGTGGGATACTGCAGACGTGGGTTTGGGAGCGAAGAAAGGAAATGGTGAAGACATGAGCAGGCAATAGTATTTTTAAGAAAATGAACAGAGAAAGGATTGAAATGGAAGCCATAAATTTAAGTTGAAACCGAAAATTATGTAAAGTCTCAGTTGAATTCAAGAAATAATAAATTCCAGTGGCTGACAGCTTGCACAATGGAAAATGAATAGACGAAGGAAACAAAAGGACTCAGAAATGAAATGACTCAAAAACGGGTACCGATGCGATTTACCGTTTCGTGGTTTCCGCTACGTACCGGACTTCAAAACACAGAATTGAATATACCGCAGTGATCAGCACGACGAGACGATCAAAACAGTATACAGATATCAGTGGTACGATCATCCTATCAAAAGTCGATAATCGGTACCGGAAATGCTGCTAAAATGTCAGAAATAAGATAAACGGAGCAATAGAAGTCCAAATTTGACGAAACGAAATATGACGTCTCACTCAGAAGATGATTTACAAATTTATTAAATAAAAATATTCAGGTTTGATAAATATTTTTATCATCATCTAATATTAACTGATTTAAATTTAAATAAAATTACACAATAAAAATAAACTTCCATATTATTCATTGAAAACTTACCACTTGCTATGTTTAAGTAGACGTATACCAAATATTAAAAAAAATCAAATTCAATTATTTAAAATTTCACAAAAATTCAGTTAATTACGTTATTAAAACCATTGAAATTTACTGGTCGTTACAATTTAGTAGCTAATACGCATAATTGTAAAATCATGAATTTTCCTATTGATTATCTTTGATTTTTGATTAGACCAACTAAACTCAAGCATGATTATTGGCTAATTATAATAGATAAAATTAAAATTAGAATTTATAATTGGAATGGGAGGTTTTTATCGAGAGTGGGTAGATTAGTTCTTATCAATTCTGTTTTATATGCACTTCAATTTATTGGATGTCTATGCATCTTTTCCTGGAATGGGTGATCAATAAAATTGATGAAATAAGAAGGCATTTCTTATGGAGCGGTGATAATCCTAGTAGTAGTCTAAAATACTTAGTAAATTGGGAGACCGTTTGTAAATCAAAAAAGGAGGGAGGACTAGGTGTTATTAATTTACGTAACATGATTGTCTTTATTAGGGAAGTGATTGTGGAAGTTTAAAGATATAAATGATAATTCTATTTGGAAAGAAATTATATCTAAACATTATTATAATGGTAATAATAATTTATACCAAATTACACCTTCGGCTAACAACAAATTTTCTAATTTTTGGAAATCAATTTTAAAATGCCATGATATTTATAACCTTGGTACTAATACGATTGTTCATTCAGAAAACAATACAACTTTTTAGCATGATCATTGGATATTAGTCATTCCTCTAAGGGTTGAATTTAAAGAGCATTTCGAAATTAGTAACTTTAAAAATGCTTTAATTAAAGATGTTTTCTCTTCGAATAATGATCCCCCTTGGAATTTCAGTTTTAATAGAATCTTATAAGGTACAACTTTAAGAAAATTCTCTTTATTATGTACACGGTTGAATTTATATAACATTGACAACGAGAATGATAGTATTAACTGGGAATGGGATAAAAGTAAGAGATTCACCTAATTCTTTGTATAAATTTCTTAATTTCTCTAGAGTTACTAATAATACTTTTGATCTTATTTGGAAAACAAATGCACCACCAAAAGCTAAGATTCATATATGGTTAATCATGCATGGGAAGCTAAATACCATTGAACTTTTAAAAAGAAAGAATTTGTCAATTGATAATAAATGTACTTTTTGTAACTTGTCTTTTGAAAATATTAATCATATTTATTAGGATTGTATGGATACTTGTTACATTCTTAATAATACTTTTAAAAAATTTAACTTTATTCTTACAACTAAAGTTACCGATTGTGATTTTTACTGGAATAACTTCAAATTTAAATTTAAAAAGGAAAATAGATTTTTACTAGATACTTTGTTTACTATAATATGTTGGTATATTTGGTTTGAAAGAAACCAAAGATTATTTAATAAAAATAACAGTTATATTAATAGATTGGTATTTACAATAGCATCATTTTATTTCAATTGTTTCTCAAAACCCAAATATAAATTGGCTAAAAATAATCATTTTAAAAATATCTTAATAAGGTTAGAAAAAACATTGAGTTCTAACATTTAAAATGACAGCATTAGCATTTATTTGAATTCGAATGATGATTCTACTGATTATCATAATGTACTATTGATTAAAGGAGCATAATGTTAATATTTTTTAGATTTTTAAAATTATATAAGTATATAACTACATATTTTGTTAATTTTTATGCCTTTTGGATATATTGATCACTATTTCATAACATTAGAGTAAGTTAAGATGTTTGCATAATGAGTTTTGAACCTTTTATTAGTTTATCTCTTATTATAGTTTCTTTGTTGTCTTATAGTTTTAACTTTAGTTTTATTACTTTTATTTCATTAGTACATATATATGTATATAAATTATATTTATATACCTATATGTGTATTATTCTTATATTTTTATATAGTTTTATCTGTAGGTACAGGTTTAGATTAAATATGGTGATAGAATGCTATTTGCAGGGTTTCAGGGTTGATGTCGCCAAGATGCAGGATTGCTGGTCGTAGGATCGTTGTTTGGAGAGATTTCAGATTTTAGATCTGGATCATCCGTGTCTGCAGTGAGGCATTCATTCTTTGGTGGAGTTGCTTATTGATCACATTTGTGCACTTGGATCCACCATGGATTACTTTGGGTAATTCTAGCACTTCATTATCGGGCGGTGACCTTACTGGAGTTCAATATTGAGGTGTAATGGGCGGAGGCTTTGCCGGAGCTCATTCAAGAAGTTACCTATAACGATCCAGAATTTTGGTCATTTAATTTTGAATATTAATTTGATTTTAATTATTAAAATATGGGTTTAAAAGTTTTAAAACTTGAATTAAATCACAGGATTGTTTAAAAATCCTCGAATTGTGAATAAATATTTGAATAATGATTTAAATATCTAAAATTTTAAATTGAATATTCGTTTAATGGGTTTAATGAACTTATTTAACTCCTTTTAAATTATAAATAATAACACTGAATTCAATTTGTAAATTTATTTACAGTAATAAATGGTTCAAATAAATAATCAGGAAATTTAGTTTTGTTATTACGACTCGATTTCGATTGTCGTGTTGGTAATTTATTTTATTGGATTTTTCTGTAAATTTTAATTTGGAAAATTTTGAAATTATTCGTTTGACATTTTTTAGCAACCGACGGTGTTTTTATGATTTTACATAATTCAATAACCACTGTATATTATTATTGTTTTTGGATCGCAATGTTGTCCTAAGCACGATCGTATTTTCATTTGGTCGATTCGGGGTCCGTACGTGAACAGAAATCTAGGCGGCGAGATGCCGAAAAGTTTAAAATAAACATAACCTAACTCCAAACATTCAATACAAACGAGCACACATTCTCGTTTTTCTGTGTCTACCTACCATTCTAGGGCTGTCAATGGGTACCCGAAAAATCAGATATCCGTCCGAATCCGTATCCTAAAATATGAAAAATATCCGTTATCCGAAAAGCGGATACGGATATCTGATATCTGATATCCGAAAAGCTTTTCGAATACGGATATGGTTATAGTGGTATCCGTATCCGAAAAATATCCGTCCGATTAACTGATGCATATTTATATAATTTAAAATAGGAAAATAGGGCTATGAGTGTTTAACTTTTGAATATTTTTGGATACACATACATATATTAGTATAAAACAATGTTTTATCACCATATTTTTTATTTCTTTGTTTTTTTATAAACAATAGTACAAAAAATGTTTTATGTTGATCTAAACTTTTTCGTTTATACCTTTAAATTTATCAATTATTGGCGGAGCGGATAAATATCCGACATCCGTCCGTATCCGAAAATTAAGCGGATACGGATATCTGATATCCGAAAATTAAACGGATACAGATATCCGATATTCGAAAATGATTTCGGATACGGATACGGATATGGCACTATCTGTATCCGAAAGCATCCGTTGACAGGCCTATACCATTCTATGTTGTCTTCCTATAAGCAAACAAGGAAAAAATAAATTAAAATCCATCTACTTTTGGAAATCAAAAACAAGTCAAAGGAAAATCAAAAAATATAAAAGGTGGATCCTTTCTCTCTGAATGGATAGAGCTTCGTGGAATTGAGCTTATAGTGGTTGCGGTAGTACATTTTCTACGATCGACGGTATTTCGTCTCGCTTGGTAAACTAGGGTTAAGGTTCTCGGGTGGCGGGGACTTCGATTTGTGAAATGGAGGATGGGGTTGAGATTCTCGTAGCAAGGAGCACCTTCTCCTATATTTTCAGCCACCGCGACCTCGATGAGCGAATTGCGACTTCGTACTATGCCAGGGAAGTGTGCCAACTCGGAAATCGCATTAGTACATCGAGCTTTGTTTGGGTGGGATGACCGCGAAGAAAGTGAAGATAGGAGTTTGTCGGAGAAATCGTGAGGCGATTTCGTTGAGTAATGGAGGAGGGCGATCACGCGTGTATAGGGGAAGAGGGCTGTGTCTGTGTGTAGGGGGAGTGGCGAAGATGGATTATGTTAATATACGGGGTAATTAGTGATTTAATTATTGTAATTAGTATTTAAATCATATATTTAAAATCAATATTGTTAGTCCATAGGATAGTGGTTTTGATGACAACAACTATAGAAGTGTTATAAAATATATATGTGCAGGAAATCTATATGCAGGTATCAACAAAAGAAGACTGTACAGTAAAGAAAACAAAATTGATGAAGACAAAGATCAAGAGTTCAAGATTGAAGACTCATGAGATTCAAGATATTCAAGAGTTCAAGACAAATAATATAGTTAGGTTAGATATTTGTTAAAACTCCTTGAAAGCACTATCATTCTTTTTTATCCAATTTACTCGAGGAATGGAATCCACTTCGTTCTTGTTAAAGGGATGGAACCCTAGTGAGATGGAACTCACGAAATATCTAGTGGAACGGATAGTAGCCCTATTTTGTTATTCACTAATTTTGATTCAAAATGATTTTCAAAATTATCTCTTGTTTTATAATTTGATTTTCAATTATTCCTTTTCAAAAGAAAAACCTTCGTTCACATTTCCAAAAATGTTTTAGCCTCAAAATCATATTTATCATTTTGTTATATTTTGATTTCAAAATTGTCCTTGATATTTTAGCCTCAAAATCTATTTTAATATTATATTTACTTTAGTTTATTTACTTTGATTTTAAATATATTTTAGTATATATACATATATATATTCATAAGTATTTCTACTTCTAAATACCTTCTACAAATACATAGAGTCCATTTGAATAAAGTTGCATATGTTTTAAATCATCATTTTCAAAGTAAAGCAAATCATCACTTTTTACTAGACCATGTCGACATCCTATTTACCTGTCATGACGACATGCTTCCCGTTACAGCAAAGGTTGTTTTCAAAAGAAGTGTCTATTCGTTTAAACCTCTTCGAATGGACACATCCATTCATTCTCTATAAATAAAGACTGTTATGGACGTTTTCAAAAAACTACTTCTTCATTTTTCTCTCCTCTTTACTCTCTTATCTTATTTTCTAATCATCCTATCCATATTCTGCCGAAATCTTAAGTGAATCAAACCAGAATATCTCTAGTTTGATTCTCTGCCACTCTCTTCAAAGAATCTCAGTGCTTATCAGAGTTATAGATACATTTGTACTCAAAGAAACTTGTGTGGGGTTATAAAGGTGTGATCGTGTCCTAGGAAATCGATCGGGTGAACTTGTGTCCTGTGAATCTAGTGGTTCTACCCAGAGACCTGAGAATCTGGAGGGTGTACCTCGTTGCCTTGGAATCGAGGGATTGTAATCTAGATTATTGTTGAATAGAAAGCCGTACGGGTTGTGCGGGACTGGATGTAGGGTAACACCGAACCAGTATAAAATTCCTGGTGTGTTCTTTCCTTTACTTGCTTTTTATTTATATTTGCATTTGTTTGTGATTCTGTGATTTGATCTGTGATTGTGTATTTGCATTAAGTTAGTTAAATCAATTTAAATCAAAGAAGTTTTAAAGAAATTCTTAAAACACTATTCACCCCCCCTCTAGTGTTAAATAGCCTTAAGATCATCTTCCGCGTCCCTTTCATTCGGTATCAGAGCAAGTTTTTCAAAGTATTCATAATCTGATTTTTGAAAAGTTCATGGCTAAGTTTGAAATGTTTCCTAAAAATATTTCTTTAATGATCAAATCATTGTGGTCTCATAAATTGATGCATGATAGTTATATAGAATCAGGTAATCTACAAAAGTTGCTCACTGTGCAGGAATCTTGCTTCATGGCGACAAATGAATCTATTCACAATGGACAAGCTGTGCAAATAAGGAAAAACAAGTGGATACTTGATAGTGAATGTTCAAGACATATGACAGGAAATCCAGAGATACTCAATGACATTATTTACAAGGATGGAGGATTGGTTAATTTTGGGGATAATTCAAAAGGTTATGTGGCTGGCATCGGCAATGTAGGTAATTCTGAAACCCCTATTATTTCAAATGTTTTGTTAGTTAAAAATCTACAACATAATCTACTTAGTATTAGTCAGTTATGTGATAAAAGATATAGGATTAATTTGAAAAAGACAAGTGTCACATCGAAGATAATGAATCTAATATTATCTTTGAGGGAGTTAGGAAAAAGAATATCTATATTCTTAGTATGAAAATTTCAAATGATAATCTATGTCTTTTGGCCAATACAAGTGACCCTTGGACTTGGCATAAGAGATTTGGACATTTGAATTTTAAACTCTTATCTAGACTATCCAAACTTGATCTAGTAAGAGGCCTCCCTAAGATGCAATTTAAAGTAGATAGTATATGTGATGCATGTCAATTAGGAAAACTTAGAAAAAGTTCCTTTAAACTTAAAGATATGATCTCTACTTCAAAACCTCTTGAGTTACTTCACCTAGATTTATTTGGTCCATCTCAGATTCAATCAATCAACCATAGTAAATATGTCTTTGTAATTGTGGATGATTATTCCAGATATACATGGACAATCTTTCTGAAACATAAAAGTGATACTTTTGATTATTTTAAAAGTTTTTCAAAAAGAGTTCAAAACCAACTTTCTTCCAAGATCATCACTATTCGTAGTGATCACGGTGGTGAATTTGAAAATGAGAAGTTTGAGGAATTCTGTAATCAGAAGGGAATTACTCACAATTTTTCGTTTCCAAGAACTCCACAACAAAACGGAGTAGTTGAGCGTAAGAATAGGACGATTCAAGAGTGTGCTAGAACTCTACTTTCTGATAGTAAATTACCAAAACATTTTTGGGCTGAAGCAGTTGCAACAGCCTGTTATATTTTGAATAGGATTTTAATTAGACCTCTAACCAATAAAACACCTTATGAACTTCTTTTCAATAAGAAACCTAAGGTATCTTATTTCAGAATTTTTGGAAGTAAATGTTTTATCTTAAATACAAAAGATAATTTAGATAAGTTTGATCCTAAATCCGACAAAGGAATCTTTATCGGATATTCTAACAGGAGTAAAGCTTATAGAGTTTTTAATCTAAGAACAAACACTATTGAAGAAACTTTACATGTTTCCTTTGATGAAAATTTCAAAGAAGTTGATCAGACTAATGATGAGGATGACTTAGTTATTTCTAATCATGAATCTGTAGATGCTACAAATGAAACTTTTCATCCAAATAAAAAGATTAGGCTTTTAAGAGATTACCCTGTAGAAAATATTCTAGGAGATATGCAATCTGTTGTTAAAACTAGGAATCAATTAAACAGTATGAGTCATGTTGCTTTTATATCCTCAATATGTGATATCCCGGGATTTCAGGGAATTTAAAATGTGATAATCTTGTAAGTTAATTATTTAAAATTGGTAAAATTGTTATTTTCAAACAATTAAATAATGAGTTGTTTTTAAATATAAATATAAATAGATTTTTAATAGACTTATTATTTTCAAATTTAATAAGTGTTGTTAAAAATATATGTATATATGTGTATTTAAATTGATTTTAGATAGAATAATTATTTAGTATTAATAATGTGCTTGTTAAAATTTAATATATATATATGTATTTATTTTGATTTGGATTTTTAAATTAACTTTGAATTTGGATTTAAGAATTGTATTTAAAGAAAAATATATATATCTTAAAATAAAAATAATAACATAGTTTGGATTTAAATACATAAATAAGTTTTTATTTAAAATAAGATTTGTCTTATATTATTTTCCTTAAAGAGTTTTATTTATATAAATTAAGATAGTGTTTATTAAATAGTAATAAATACAAAAGTTTTATATTATCATTTAAAATTTGGATTAAATATACTATATATGATTTAGTTAAAATCTAATTGGTTTTTATTTTATTTTCTTTTAAAAAGTTTTATTTTTATAAATTAAGAAAAGCATTTATAAGTTAGGATATGTATTTATTAATTAGGAAAATTTAATGATAAAAGCTTTTAAATCCATTTAAAAGAATATTAATTTAATTATGCATGTAAAGTTATAGGTGTTAGCTTATAAATCCTCCTAAGTAACATGTGTTAAGAAATTAGATAAGATAAGGGGCAAGTGTCATCTTTTTATTTTTTCATTTTCTTTAATTCTAATAAATCCTAAATTTACACTATATAAACTCCTATCTTCCTTTCCATTTTCTTTTGCTATCTCCTCATTTTCTAAACTCAAGAGAACAAATCCGTACAACTTTCCTCTAACCAGAAATTCCAGCAAAGTAAACAACTCCCTGTAATTCATCTCCTCATCTTAAATCAAAATCAAGATTTGCAAACCATTTTTCAAATGAGAGCCTGCATTCTTCAAGCCTGAAATCATTCCTCAAAACAAACTCTCAAACTTAAATGCAAAAGCCTGTAGTCTGAAACCCAAAGCCAAAACCTGTAAACCAAGATCAAAAGCCTGTAGCAAAGATTTCATCTTCAAATTACAACCTGGAATCAAGTCTCGAATCATCTCAGTCAACAAAGCCTTTCAGTTTTTAAAGAAATCAAGGCATTTACTTCTGCAAATCCAAGTTTCAAGTTCGATCTGTTTGCAAGCCTTCCTGTTTTCAAAAACTTCTCTGCTCATCATTTAAAAAGGTGAGTAAACACTTTAATTTAAAAGTTAAGTAGGTAATCATCTGATTGCATGTGAATCTGTGATGATAATTATGTACGTATATAATTAAGCCTTTGTATATATATGCTTATCTGTTGATTTAGATGACTCTGTTCTAGCTTTCCAGTGAGTAAACTCACTTGAATCTGTCTATATATTTTGATGTATGTGGTTGACATTTGATGTATGTTATAAATAAAAATGCTTGATTAGTTGTTAAACATGCCTGCATGTTTGTGTATATATGTAAAGATGTGTGTGTATGCCTATATAGAAAAAATCACTCCTCTGTTCAAAAGTTAACAGGCTAAAACAAAGTTCAAGAAAATTCAAATTCTTCTTCTTCAATCTATTTTAGGATATGATCCCTAAATGAAAAATGATAGAATTAACCAGATTTAATTTTTAAAAATAGTTTCAAATGAATATACTGAGTATTTATTTCAAAAATAAAATTTAACGGTAAAGATCATTTATAAGTAAGAAAAATCGAATGTCTAAATTTCTCGCTTTGATTATGTAAATTGATTCATACTTGAAAATGGTGATTTTTGATAATAGATTCAAGATTTTTAAGTTTATGATTGTCGTGATATAGTAAGTTGAACGGAAATCACTCTTTCGTCGATTTCTGGCAATCATGGAAGAAATGATCATCGAGATCATTGCTGGAGGAGGCTGGTGCGATAGAGACCCTAGGAAAAATACTCGGTGGATTTATTGACCATCGTGGGGGCGGCACGACGATGATGTAGGGTTTACGATCAGTTTTGGAATGGTTGGGTTCTCGTGGTTGCTGCGTGGCCGTGGAGTAACCGGAGGTGACCGGTATGAGTTAGATCGAAGTGTCGTGGTGTGGCGAAGCTTTGGTTAGGGTGGCGTGTGTTCAGGTGAACGGAGGCGATGGTCAGAGGGGATTCTGTCGATCAAGTTCAAGTTTCTTTTTTCGTCGAAGTAACTCGTTTTTGATTTCAGGCCTGTTCGAAGGAGTTGGGTGGTCGTGGTGATCGGAGAGGTTGTCGATGATGTCTCGAAGACCACGGCGATAGTCGGAGGCGTTCTGATCGGTGTGCACGTGCACTTGTGTACTGTGGTGTCACAGGAATTGTGGCATGAGAAAGGAAGGATTTTTCTCGAAGGAGAGACGAGTTTTGTAGGAGATGACCCGGGAGGAAACTCGAGTAGTTGTGTAGTTTTAATCCTGTTAACAGTTTAGAAGGTTACAGGTTTTTAAATTTGAATTAAATTTAACTTTTGAGAATTTAAGAAAGGAAATGGAACTTGGAATGACTCGAGTGATTCTCGGGTTCAAAATGAAGCAGGTAATTAAAAGAAATTTTCAAAATTTAAAAGTTTTTATAAAACAAGTTTTAAATTTAAATAAAGAAGTTTTAGATTTTAAAATGAAATCTTATTTTTGAATTCTATTCTTTATAAAATAGATGTTTTCTTTAACATTTTATTAAGAAGTTTTGAACTTTTGTTTAATTTAAAATTTGTTAAATAAAGTTAAGTTATTAGAAATGGAATTTTAAAGACAAGTTTTAAAGTCTAAATTAAATTTAGTTTAAAACATCTTTTGATAAATATTAAGGATATGTAAAGAAAGTTATGTTTTGATAACATTAATTTATCAAGTTAATGATTACTCTTAAACTAAATTACTGATTTAATTAAGTAGAGTTAATTATAAAGTTATAATGGTTTATAAATATAAATGGTAATTCAAGTATTTATAAGATAATATTTATCTTAAGATAAAGAAGTTTATTATCTTGAAATTAATTAAGTTAATTAGAAAAAAATTAATTAATTTAATTGATAATGATTAAGGATTAATTAAGAAATTAATTAAGAGTAATTAATTTATTTAATTAACTCAATGATTAAGATTTATTTAATTAATGTCTAAAGATTAATTAATTTGTAATTAATTAATTAAGTAATTAGAGGTTGATTAATTTGTAATTAAGGAATACTTAATTAAGTTTTATTAATTGATAATTAAGGTTTATTAATTAATAATTAAAAGAATAATTAATCTGAAATTAAAGATTAATTAATTGGTTTAAAGAGTAATTAAGGAATAAATTACTCAAGTGTAATTCATAAATGAATGTGATTAATTTAAGTTAATTAATTTGTAAATTAATTAAAGATAATCACTTAATAAAGGATTAAGTATGAATACTTAATAAGATTTATAAGTGTAACTACTTAGAGTAAGTAATTAATAAATAAATTACAAGATGTAATAAATTAAAGGGAATTACTTAATGGGTAGTAATTGAAGTATAATTACTTTGTAAGAGTAATTAAGGATTAATTATTTGGTAATTAATTAAAAGATTAAAGTAATTAATTAAGAAGTTAATTAATTAAGGTAATAAATCATAGGATGATAATTACTGTATATGATTAATTAAGGTGGATTAATAGAAATGATTAATTAAAGTTTAATTAATTAATATAATTAATTTTAGTTAATTAATTTATGGAAATAATTAATTAAGGTTTATTAATTAATGTAATTAATAAAAGTAATTAAAGGTTAATTACTGTTAATGAATAAGAATAATTAATTTGTAAAATTAATTAAAGGATAATTACTTTATGTAATTAATGAATAATTAATCAAGGATGATTAATATTTAATGAGTAATTAATTAATTAAAGGTGTAATTAATTAATGATTGGTTAAGCAAAGTTAGAAATTAATTCTTAAGTAATTAATTTAATTTAAGATAATTAAATTAATTATAATATAGGGTTAATAATTGTTGCTTATAGCTGATTGTTAATATTGGATGATATCTATTGGATGATATGCTGTGATGTTCTGTGATATGATATTGGATATATCTGTGATAAATGTGTGATATTTATCTATGTTAATGCTGTGTGAATTCAAGTATTGAATTGAATCAAATTGTTTAAACCTTTAAACAACTTGGCCTTAAAAGATACGTTTTGGATTTCGATGAGACCGGGATCGGGTTTCCGTATACCGGATTTCCAGGTCTGGAGACCCGAATACCACATCGATCCAAATTAACGATAGGTCGTGAATCAAGTGAAGATGAAGATTCAGAGTGCAAGGGTTATTGTTGTTAACTCTGAGGGTGATTCCAAAACGAGTGTAACGAGATAATACCTTCGGTTTCGTTCGAACCCGGAACGAACTTGTATGGATTGAATGCTTTCAGCACATCGTCAGGTGGACGATGAGCATTCTGAGTGATGTGTTCTGATTAAAGGTAATCGTAGCCTCAAGCCTCATCAAACCGGGAATGGCTAAAACAGGGGAGGTGCAGCAAGGTTAGTGGGTAGCACCCAAGTAGTATGAGATTCCTCTGTCTAGAGGTCCCTTCTTTTTATTCGGCTGTGTGGGCGGTTGAATAGCTACAACCGCTGGGGTTTCTTATGCGGGAATTATCCAGTAAGGGATGTTCCGGCCTTGTGTTGCAGGGGATTGGGAGTGATCCTCGGTACGTTGATCTAGGCCACGTACTGTGACGGGCGGTACCCCGGTAGCCCTGCCATTGTATGGAATCCAATCTCCAATAAGTGCCGTACGATTTAGTTGTGCCCAACTATGTTGGAACGTGAGATGTAAGCATTCCAGCTATTTCTGTATTTTACTTGAAAACCCTAGACCCTATTATAATATAACTGGATTTCCTATCAAATGTTTTGGTTAGCGTAAGGTAAAAACTTACCCATGTTTATTTGTGGGGAGTCTTACGTGATACCTTTGTTTTCAAAAGGTTTTGAAGTTAAGCAATTTAAACCGTTTACTCACACCAGACCCATGTCTGACCCAAGTGTTTATTTTCTGTTTTATTAAACCTTGGGTACTCAAATTTTTACGAGTAGCCAAGGGATTCAGGTTTGCTTTGACGAATCTTTGGAGGAGCAATGGAGCAGGAGGCTTCAGCGTTCGTAGATATAGTGTTCCGCTGTGTTAGTCTGTATGAGTCATTTGTTGAGTTGTATTTGGGTTGTAATGACTAGACAGATGTTTATAACTGTCTAGTATGTGTTGTATAAGCTGTGTATCTCTGATGTATATGATACAATGTAATATCTTATTTGATTAATATAATTTATTCGTTCCGCTGTTTAGATTCTGATGTGTTTCTTTCTTTCTTCTCTATCTTATCTCTTTTCTATCCCTTTCTTTCTTAATTCATGATACGTCTTTCTGTGGCTAGAAAGTCGGGTCGTGACAGTTGGTATCAGAGCGCTAGGTTGAGTGAATACCTAGGCTTTGGAGTGATTTCTTTCTTGAGAGAGCGTATTTGTAATTTTTATATATAACTATATATATATTTATTTCTACCTATTTGTTGGGTTACCTGTTCGGGTTTTCCAATATTAGATATAAAGGTAGATATGGTGGTGGTGTGTGAAACACGACTACCAATGGTTGGAGTTTGAATGTTGAGGTTGGAAGTCTATCTGACGAGACTGTAGACCCAATACCGTCTCGAGTGAACTTTGTTATGGTGTAAAGATTTCATTGATCTCTGAAGGAACTGTTAAGGTTCGGAGTCCATCTTTGAAGTGGGATGAGTGGAGTTTGGATCTGTCGAATGAGCAGAAGCAAGTGATGGTATCTGGGTAACTCAGGAAGTAGTAGTTGCGTGATGAGGCGCAGTAACTGGATGTTTCTAAAGATGTTTTCTTTTGAAACAAGTTAAGGAAGTGTGTCTACTTCGGTGTTGTGGCTGAGTTCAGCATGATGATTCTGTTTGGTTTGGAGTCCGAGTTCTCGAGAAGCTTTGGATAGGAAGTCTTGGCATCTGGGTCAGCGGTGCAGCTCGGAAGTGTTTTGTGTTCCAGCTAGAAGATCTTTTAGCTTAGCAGTTTTCTAGAGGTGGAGTTCAGAAGCAGCAGAGAGGATCCATTTCACTGATGGATTGGCTAGATAAGCATAAGCTATTCTGATTGGTAAAGAGAGAACGGTTTATTTGGAATTAGGCTGGGTTGATCGCAAAAGTGACTTGCGATAATTGAGTATTCTCTTGAGTTATCTGAGATTTTCTGGATATCTTCAGGAAGTCGGAAGTTTATCCGCATTTAGAGATTGAGTTTTCTTATCGACTAGGATTCTGGAAGTGGAACCGGTAGTTCAGCTAGGTAGAAGGATGTCTCCTAGAGAAAGGATTTGGTGAAGCAGCTCAGTATTTCATGGCACTGTTGAGTTTTCTTTTATGGATCTATTGAACCATATTTCCGGGATGTGTTGTCTAGTTTGTGCTCGAGTTCATCGACGGCATTCTCATCTTCTCTAGATCAGAGTGGTGCAGCGGAAGCAAGGTGTCAGCTGGAAGAGCCTGGAAGTTGCAGTGTTTGGATTGGAGGATTTCTATAGGAAATATTTCTAGATTTGAGTCCAGATTGGTGAGTGCATCTGTTTTGTCTTTTCCGGATAGGAGAAGTAGATTTAGTCTACTGAGGTTTGTGAAGTAGAGTTTGTGTACTGGATTTCTGTAAATCTTGAAAGGATCCGTTTGTTGGATTGTTTCGATCTAGTTTGCTTTTATAAACATCAGCAAAGGTTGAGCTGATCGGAATAGATATAGGCAGTCCGGAATTGTCAGAAGAGTTCTGAAGATTAGAGATGGAGGAATTTGGAATTCGAAGTTGGAGACTTCATTATTGTTGAAATTTTCTCTGGTAAAAGGAGCTACAAGATTGGGTAAGTCTGTGAAGTCAGCTCCGAGTTGTTTTGGATCTCTTCTGTATTCTGATTTGGATAAGTGTTTGATCTACAGGATTGAATTGCCAGTTTGGATAACTGAGATTCGGAGTATATCGCGTATCTTTGAGGAAGTACGTGTTTGATCTATCTCTGGTTTTGGAACTAGTAGTTCGGAAAGATTTGGTTGTTGAGTCAGACTCGTCTGTAGTCTGATATCCTGTTTATGGTTGTAAATCTAGATGAGTAGGAGCTCTGTAGCTTCGTAGTTTAGATTGTCTGTAGAACGAGTATCCCGGTATATATATATACTTGGGGAAACTCGTGGAAATTTAGGAAGCTTATCCGGATCTGTGTCCGGATAACGAATATTGATTGTTAGATTTGAATTGTTTGTTTGGATAAAATTGGTTGTTTATTTGTGTTGGCTGATAGGTATGCTTAGATTGGTTGAAATAAAATAAAAACTTTGGATTATCTTTTGTTTTAAATTTCGAGGACGAAATTCTTTTAAGGGGGAAGGAATGTGATATCCCGGGATTTCAGGGAATTTAAAATGTGATAATCTTGTAAGTTAATTATTTAAAATTGGTAAAATTGTTATTTTCAAACAATTAAATAATGAGTTGTTTTTAAATATAAATATAAATAGATTTTTAATAGACTTATTATTTTCAAATTTAATAAGTGTTGTTAAAAATATATGTATATATGTGTATTTAAATTGATTTTAGATAGAATAATTATTTAGTATTAATAATGTGCTTGTTAAAATTTAATATATATATGTATTTATTTTGATTTGGATTTTTAAATTAACTTTGAATTTGGATTTAAGAATTGTATTTAAAGAAAAATATATATATCTTAAAATAAAAATAATAACATAGTTTGGATTTAAATACATAAATAAGTTTTTATTTAAAATAAGATTTGTCTTATATTATTTTCCTTAAAGAGTTTTATTTATATAAATTAAGATAGTGTTTATTAAATAGTAATAAATACAAAAGTTTTATATTATCATTTAAAATTTGGATTAAATATACTATATATGATTTAGTTAAAATCTAATTGGTTTTTATTTTATTTTCTTTTAAAAAGTTTTATTTTTATAAATTAAGAAAAGCATTTATAAGTTAGGATATGTATTTATTAATTAGGAAAATTTAATGATAAAAGCTTTTAAATCCATTTAAAAGAATATTAATTTAATTATGCATGTAAAGTTATAGGTGTTAGCTTATAAATCCTCCTAAGTAACATGTGTTAAGAAATTAGATAAGATAAGGGGCAAGTGTCATCTTTTTATTTTTTCATTTTCTTTAATTCTAATAAATCCTAAATTTACACTATATAAACTCCTATCTTCCTTTCCATTTTCTTTTGCTATCTCCTCATTTTCTAAACTCAAGAGAACAAATCCGTACAACTTTCCTCTAACCAGAAATTCCAGCAAAGTAAACAACTCCCTGTAATTCATCTCCTCATCTTAAATCAAAATCAAGATTTGCAAACCATTTTTCAAATGAGAGCCTGCATTCTTCAAGCCTGAAATCATTCCTCAAAACAAACTCTCAAACTTAAATGCAAAAGCCTGTAGTCTGAAACCCAAAGCCAAAACCTGTAAACCAAGATCAAAAGCCTGTAGCAAAGATTTCATCTTCAAATTACAACCTGGAATCAAGTCTCGAATCATCTCAGTCAACAAAGCCTTTCAGTTTTTAAAGAAATCAAGGCATTTACTTCTGCAAATCCAAGTTTCAAGTTCGATCTGTTTGCAAGCCTTCCTGTTTTCAAAAACTTCTCTGCTCATCATTTAAAAAGGTGAGTAAACACTTTAATTTAAAAGTTAAGTAGGTAATCATCTAATTGCATGTGAATCTGTGATGATAATTATGTACGTATATAATTAAGCCTTTGTATATATATGCTTATCTGTTGATTTAGATGACTCTGTTCTAGCTTTCCAGTGAGTAAACTCACTTGAATCTGTCTATATATTTTGATGTATGTGGTTGACATTTGATGTATGTTATAAATAAAAATGCTTGATTAGTTGTTAAACATGCCTGCATGTTTGTGTATATATGTAAAGATGTGTGTGTATGCCTATATAGAAAAAATCACTCCTCTGTTCAAAAGTTAACAGGCTAAAACAAAGTTCAAGAAAATTCAAATTCTTCTTCTTCAATCTATTTTAGGATATGATCCCTAAATGAAAAATGATAGAATTAACCAGATTTAATTTTTAAAAATAGTTTCAAATGAATATACTGAGTATTTATTTCAAAAATAAAATTTAACGGTAAAGATCATTTATAAGTAAGAAAAATCGAATGTCTAAATTTCTCGCTTTGATTATGTAAATTGATTCATACTTGAAAATGGTGATTTTTGATAATAGATTCAAGATTTTTAAGTTTATGATTGTCGTGATATAGTAAGTTGAACGGAAATCACTCTTTCGTCGATTTCTGGCAATCATGGAAGAAATGATCATCGAGATCATTGCTGGAGGAGGCTGGTGCGATAGAGACCCTAGGAAAAATACTCGGTGGATTTATTGACCATCGTGGGGGCGGCACGACGATGATGTAGGGTTTACGATCAGTTTTGGAATGGTTGGGTTCTCGTGGTTGCTGCGTGGCCGTGGAGTAACCGGAGGTGACCGGTATGAGTTAGATCGAAGTGTCGTGGTGTGGCGAAGCTTTGGTTAGGGTGGCGTGTGTTCAGGTGAACGGAGGCGATGGTCAGAGGGGATTCTGTCGATCAAGTTCAAGTTTCTTTTTTCGTCGAAGTAACTCGTTTTTGATTTCAGGCCTGTTCGAAGGAGTTGGGTGGTCGTGGTGATCGGAGAGGTTGTCGATGATGTCTCGAAGACCACGGCGATAGTCGGAGGCGTTCTGATCGGTGTGCACGTGCACTTGTGTACTGTGGTGTCACAGGAATTGTGGCATGAGAAAGGAAGGATTTTTCTCGAAGGAGAGACGAGTTTTGTAGGAGATGACCCGGGAGGAAACTCGAGTAGTTGTGTAGTTTTAATCCTGTTAACAGTTTAGAAGGTTACAGGTTTTTAAATTTGAATTAAATTTAACTTTTGAGAATTTAAGAAAGGAAATGGAACTTGGAATGACTCGAGTGATTCTCGGGTTCAAAATGAAGCAGGTAATTAAAAGAAATTTTCAAAATTTAAAAGTTTTTATAAAACAAGTTTTAAATTTAAATAAAGAAGTTTTAGATTTTAAAATGAAATCTTATTTTTGAATTCTATTCTTTATAAAATAGATGTTTTCTTTAACATTTTATTAAGAAGTTTTGAACTTTTGTTTAATTTAAAATTTGTTAAATAAAGTTAAGTTATTAGAAATGGAATTTTAAAGACAAGTTTTAAAGTCTAAATTAAATTTAGTTTAAAACATCTTTTGATAAATATTAAGGATATGTAAAGAAAGTTATGTTTTGATAACATTAATTTATCAAGTTAATGATTACTCTTAAACTAAATTACTGATTTAATTAAGTAGAGTTAATTATAAAGTTATAATGGTTTATAAATATAAATGGTAATTCAAGTATTTATAAGATAATATTTATCTTAAGATAAAGAAGTTTATTATCTTGAAATTAATTAAGTTAATTAGAAAAAAATTAATTAATTTAATTGATAATGATTAAGGATTAATTAAGAAATTAATTAAGAGTAATTAATTTATTTAATTAACTCAATGATTAAGATTTATTTAATTAATGTCTAAAGATTAATTAATTTGTAATTAATTAATTAAGTAATTAGAGGTTGATTAATTTGTAATTAAGGAATACTTAATTAAGTTTTATTAATTGATAATTAAGGTTTATTAATTAATAATTAAAAGAATAATTAATCTGAAATTAAAGATTAATTAATTGGTTTAAAGAGTAATTAAGGAATAAATTACTCAAGTGTAATTCATAAATGAATGTGATTAATTTAAGTTAATTAATTTGTAAATTAATTAAAGATAATCACTTAATAAAGGATTAAGTATGAATACTTAATAAGATTTATAAGTGTAATTACTTAGAGTAAGTAATTAATAAATAAATTACAAGATGTAATAAATTAAAGGGAATTACTTAATGGGTAGTAATTGAAGTATAATTACTTTGTAAGAGTAATTAAGGATTAATTATTTGGTAATTAATTAAAAGATTAAAGTAATTAATTAAGAAGTTAATTAATTAAGGTAATAAATCATAGGATGATAATTACTGTATATGATTAATTAAGGTGGATTAATAGAAATGATTAATTAAAGTTTAATTAATTAATATAATTAATTTTAGTTAATTAATTTATGGAAATAATTAATTAAGGTTTATTAATTAATGTAATTAATAAAAGTAATTAAAGGTTAATTACTGTTAATGAATAAGAATAATTAATTTGTAAAATTAATTAAAGGATAATTACTTTATGTAATTAATGAATAATTAATCAAGGATGATTAATATTTAATGAGTAATTAATTAATTAAAGGTGTAATTAATTAATGATTGGTTAAGCAAAGTTAGAAATTAATTCTTAAGTAATTAATTTAATTTAAGATAATTAAATTAATTATAATATAGGGTTAATAATTGTTGCTTATAGCTGATTGTTAATATTGGATGATATCTATTGGATGATATGCTGTGATGTTCTGTGATATGATATTGGATATATCTGTGATAAATGTGTGATATTTATCTATGTTAATGCTGTGTGAATTCAAGTATTGAATTGAATCAAATTGTTTAAACCTTTAAACAACTTGGCCTTAAAAGATACGTTTTGGATTTCGATGAGACCGGGATCGGGTTTCCGTATACCGGATTTCCAGGTCTGGAGACCCGAATACCACATCGATCCAAATTAACGATAGGTCGTGAATCAAGTGAAGATGAAGATTCAGAGTGCAAGGGTTATTGTTGTTAACTCTGAGGGTGATTCCAAAACGAGTGTAACGAGATAATACCTTCGGTTTCGTTCGAACCCGGAACGAACTTGTATGGATTGAATGCTTTCAGCACATCGTCAGGTGGACGATGAGCATTCTGAGTGATGTGTTCTGATTAAAGGTAATCGTAGCCTCAAGCCTCATCAAACCGGGAATGGCTAAAACAGGGGAGGTGCAGCAAGGTTAGTGGGTAGCACCCAAGTAGTATGAGATTCCTCTGTCTAGAGGTCCCTTCTTTTTATTCGGCTGTGTGGGCGGTTGAATAGCTACAACCGCTGGGGTTTCTTATGCGGGAATTATCCAGTAAGGGATGTTCCGGCCTTGTGTTGCAGGGGATTGGGAGTGATCCTCGGTACGTTGATCTAGGCCACGTACTGTGACGGGCGGTACCCCGGTAGCCCTGCCATTGTATGGAATCCAATCTCCAATAAGTGCCGTACGATTTAGTTGTGCCCAACTATGTTGGAACGTGAGATGTAAGCATTCCAGCTATTTCTGTATTTTACTTGAAAACCCTAGACCCTATTATAATATAACTGGATTTCCTATCAAATGTTTTGGTTAGCGTAAGGTAAAAACTTACCCATGTTTATTTGTGGGGAGTCTTACGTGATACCTTTGTTTTCAAAAGGTTTTGAAGTTAAGCAATTTAAACCGTTTACTCACACCAGACCCATGTCTGACCCAAGTGTTTATTTTCTGTTTTATTAAACCTTGGGTACTCAAATTTTTACGAGTAGCCAAGGGATTCAGGTTTGCTTTGACGAATCTTTGGAGGAGCAATGGAGCAGGAGGCTTCAGCGTTCGTAGATATAGTGTTCCGCTGTGTTAGTCTGTATGAGTCATTTGTTGAGTTGTATTTGGGTTGTAATGACTAGACAGATGTTTATAACTGTCTAGTATGTGTTGTATAAGCTGTGTATCTCTGATGTATATGATACAATGTAATATCTTATTTGATTAATATAATTTATTCGTTCCGCTGTTTAGATTCTGATGTGTTTCTTTCTTTCTTCTCTATCTTATCTCTTTTCTATCCCTTTCTTTCTTAATTCATGATACGTCTTTCTGTGGCTAGAAAGTCGGGTCGTGACACAATAGAACCTAAAAATCCAAAGGAAGCATCAACTGATGATTCATGGATTCTTGCTATGCAAGAAGAATTGAATCAATTCACCAGAAATGATGTTTGGGAACTTGTTCCTAGACCTGAGGATAAATCCATTATAGGCACTAAATGGGTATATAAAAATAAATTAAATGAATTAGGTGAGGTCGTTAGAAATAAGGCTCGACTCGCTGCACAAGGTTATTGTCAAGAAGAAGGTATAGATTATGACGAAACCTTTGCACCCGTAGCAAGATTAGAAGCTATTAGAATTCTGCTTGCTTTCGCTAATTTCAATAATTTCAAACTTTTTCAAATGGATGTCAAGAGTGCCTTTCTAAATGGTTTTGTAAAAGAGGAAGTTTATGTTGAACAACCTCCACTCTTTGAAGATACAAAATTTCCAAATCATGTTTTTAAATTAAAGAAAGCCCTGTATGGTCTAAAACAAGCTCCTAGAGCTTGGTATGATAGACTTAGGTCTTATCTTTTGCAATCTAATTTTGAAATAGGTAAAGTAGATAACACACTTTTTATTAAAAGAAACAAAAATGATATTCAACTTGTACAAGTGTACGTAGATGATATTATTTTTGGATCAACCAATTCTGACATGAACAAAGAATTTTCTGACATTATGACAAAAGAGTTTGAGATGAGTCATATGGGTGAACTTAACTTTTTCCTAGGATTACAAATCAAACAATTAGATAATGGTATCTTTATCAGTCAAGAGAAGTATGCGAGAGAGTTAGTTAGTAAGTTTGGCTTGACCAATGTGAGTGGAAAACCAACTCCCATGGCAACCAATATAGCGTTAAGTAAGGATGATCTATCCAAAGACGTAGATCAAACCTTGTATGGAGGAATGATTGGATCACTTCTCTATATAACTGCTAGTAGACCAGATATCATGAACAGTGTCTGTCTCTGTGCAAGATATCAATCTCAACCCAAGGAAAATCATCTAAAAGCTGTGAAACGTATCATTCGATATGTTAAACACACCTTTGATTATGGATTGTTCTACCCTAATAATGATTCATTTGAATTAGTTTCCTACTGTGATGCTGACTATGCTGGGTGTAAGTCAGACCGAAAGAGTACAAGTGGAACTTGTCACTTTCTAGGACATTCCTTAATTTCCTGGTTCAGTAAAAAGTAGAATACTGTTTCCCTATCAACAACTGAAGCAGAGTATGTTTCTGCTGCTTTAGCTTGTTCTCAAGTTTTGTATATGCAACAAACCTTGAATGATTTTGGTATATCTATCACGAAATCTCCAATTTTCTGTGATAACACTAGTGCCATTAGTTTGTCCAAAAACCCAACTCTCCATGCCCGAACTAAACATATTGACATTAGACACCATTTTCTAAGAGATAACGTAAATAAAGAGAAAATTTCTCTTGATTTCGTTAATTCTGAAAATCAAATAGCTGATATTTTAACCAAACCTTTAGGAGAACCTGTCTTCACCAAGTTAAGAAGAGAATTAGGTATATGTTCTCTTTCTGAAATATAGTATATAGTATAGTAGTATACATAGGGTATATATGAATGTTTTCTTAACCATAGCATTTTGCAACACCATGTCGACATGGTATTCATGCGTCATGTCGACATGCAACGGTAAAAATGACAGTTCGTTTTTTCCCTCTAATTTTTGAATGGGTGGTTATTTAACTCACCCATTCCGAGTTTCTCTTCCCTCCAATCATTATTTCTTCATTCTACTTTCTAGAAACATCAAATCCATGGCTTCCACATCCAATCCTAATCAAATATCTCCGGTTTCTTTCCCTTCTCCTTCATATGGCCCTTTGCAAAACTCCATACTCGCTCGTGTCATCAAAATAGAGGAGAAAGTTAATGATTCGCTGCAGATGTTAACTGAAATGAAAGTTCAACAATTGAGAATGGAAAGAGAGCAAGAGAAACAAGGGAAAATTCTGAGGAATCTTCAAAAATTCCTCATGGATAATCATGCCAATCCAATTGTAATTGAAGATTCTTCTAACATAGAAACAAATGAAGAAGGAGAAGAAGACGAAGACGAAGAAGAAGAGGAAGAACCAATGGAGGAAGAAACTGATGATGAAGCAGTATGTGTAGGGGAAGTTTGTTTTGATGCTTATGGGAACATTGTGGAACAACATGGAAATTTTTGTTTCCATTACCCAAATTGTCCTGTCCACAAGTCTCCCATCATCAAAAACAACCGTTGAGTTTTTTATTTTCTTGTTTTAGTTATTTATGTGTTTATAAGTTTAAATAGTCATGCATATAGTAATATTGAAATGAATAAAATAATCTGTGGTTACACTTATTATTCTTATTCTTATATTGCTCATATATAACATTCTAAGTATACGATGTTTAGTGCATTGTTATATCTAGTTTCAGTATTATTAATGATAACCCTATCATTAATATCATAAATTTAGGGGGAGTTAGTGTCATTTTTTTGTTGATGACAAAGGGGGAGAAGTATAAAATAGGTTAGTTAGGCATAGATTAAGGGGGAGTTATTAGATTTAGGGGGAGTTATAAGGAGAATATAAATATTTTATAAACAAAGGTTGTCATCATCAAAAAGGGGGAGAATGTTAGTCCATAGGATAGTGGTTTTGATGACAACAACTATAGAAGTGTTATAAAATATATATGTGCAGGAAATCTATATGCAGGTATCAACAAAAGAAGACTGTACAGTAAAGAAAACAAAATTGATGAAGACAAAGATCAAGAGTTCAAGATTGAAGACTCATGAGATTCAAGATATTCAAGAGTTCAAGACAAATAATATAGTTAGGTTAGATATTTGTTAAAACTCCTTGAAAGCACTATCATTCTTTTTTATCCAATTTACTCGTGGAATGGAATCCACTTCGTTCTTGTTAAAGGGATGGAACCCTAGTGAGATGGAACTCACGAAATATCTAGTGGAACGGATAGTAGCCCTATTTTGTTATTCACTAATTTTGATTCAAAATGATTTTCAAAATTATCTCTTGTTTTATAATTTGATTTTCAAATATTCCTTTTCAAAAGAAAAACCTTCGTTCACATTTCCAAAAATGTTTTAGCCTCAAAATCATATTTATCATTTTGTTATATTTTGATTTCAAAATTGTCCTTGATATTTTAGCCTCAAAATCTATTTTAATATTATATTTACTTTAGTTTATTTACTTTGATTTTAAATATATTTTAGTATATATACATATATACATTCATAAGTATTTCTACTTATAAATACCTTCTACAAATACATAGAGTCCATTTGAATAAAGTTGCATATGTTTTAAATCATCATTTTCAAAGTAAAGCAAATCATCACTTTTTACTAGACCATGTCGACATCCTATTTACCTGTCATGTCGACATGCTTCCCGTTACAGCAAAGGTTGTTTTCAAAAGAAGTGTCTATTCGTTTAAACCTCTTCGAATGGACACATCCATTCATTCTCTATAAATAGAGACTGTTATGGACGTTTTCAAAAAACTACTTCTTCATTTTTCTCTCCTCTTTACTCTCTTATCTTATTTTCTAATCATCCTATCCATATTCTGTCGAAATCTTAAGTGAATCAAACCAGAATATCTCTAGTTTGATTCTCTGCCACTCTCTTCAAAGAATCTCAGTGCTTATCAGAGTTATAGATACATTTGTACTCAAAGAAACTTGTGTGGGGTTATAAAGGTGTGATCGTGTCCTTGGAAATCGATCGGGTGAACTTGTGTCATGTGAATCAAGTGGATCTACCCAGAGACCTGAGAATCTGGAGGGTGTAGCCCGTTGCCCTGGAATCGAGGGATTGTAATCTAGATTATTGTTGAATAGAAAGCCGTACGGGTTGTGCGAGACTGGATGTAGGGTAACACCGAACCAGTATAAAATTCCTGGTGTGTTCTTTCCTTTACTTGCTTTTTATTTATATTTGCATTTGTTTGTGATTCTGTGATTTGATCTGTGATTGTGTATTTGCATTAAGTTAGTTAAATCAATTTAAATCAAAGAAGTTTTAAAGAAATTCTTAAAACACTATTCACCCCCCCTCTAGTGTTAAATAGCCTTAAGATCATCTTCCGCGTCCCTTTCAAATATCTTATAAATTTAATAACTTTTTCGTACGAGGTCCATATTGAGTGCAGCGAGTTGCATTGCAATCGTATAGATGAAGGCTACGCTCTAGAATTGGACTAGATGGGTTCGGAGCAAGTGGGAATTTTGGGTTAAAATTGAATGTCCGTTCAATTTTAATTCAAAAATGGAACGTTTGGAAAAACTAAAATCTATGGTGAGTTAAAACTCACTCTTTTTGGTTAATTAACATGTTTATATTTAATAAATTTTTTTACGCCTGTTTGGGATGTTGAATTTGCTGGTTGATTGAATTTGGTCTAGGATCACGATATAGCATCTTGAAATGCTATTAGATTGGTTGAATTTGATTTAGGATCGCGATATAGCATCTTGAAATGCTATTAGATTGTTTGAGTTTTAAATTTGTATTCAAACTTGTTTTAAGTAATGGATCATATATGAGGTGATAAATTGATATTAATTTTGATTAATATAATTACGTTGTTTAAAATTATAACGTAGTTAATGCAAGTATACTTCTTGGTGTTATCTATTTGGCCAAATAGACATCGTTTAATAAATGTATGGGTTTATCTTTGAATGACATTGGTTAGCAGAATAAATCCCCGTTCTGTTAAATATTAATTTGGACATTTATTAAGTGTCAATTGATCGTTAATTATGGATTGGTTTACATATATGCCTGATTATGTAAATATCAGCAATTTGACTAGAGAAGTTAAATGGAAGGTAATGGTAGCTTGTTAAGTACCACTGCAATTGCCGAGCCTTTTCTAGATTTCAAAATTTTGGATTTGATTAACTTCTAATTTTATAAATTGAAAGAAAAATGTTTTAATTATTTCTATATATATACAAGGAACTTTACTGATAATTAATTACAAATGTTTGTAAGAATTATTTTTTGTGAGTTAATTACTATATTACCTATAGTGTTTTAACATAAATTATTTTATTAATGTTTTTGAAGATAATAATTATTTTGTTATTAGTTATTTAAAACTAGATGATTATTTCATTTAAAAGTATTGTTGAAGATAATTAATTTTATTTAAAGGGTTGTTTAAAGTTATTTATTTTATTTGTCTATTGGAGATGTTTAAATATTTAAGAGTTTATTTATTATACTATTAAAAATGTTTTCAGTTATATTTCTTTTATATTATTTAAAAATGATTAAAGCCAAGTTTTTGATGTTTTAGTTTATTTATTATAAATAAAATAAAATAAATTTTTATAAAAGGATTTCTTTTATAAAAAGGATCATTCAAAGGAGTTTATAAAATTGGGAAGAGGATTGGAATTGGAATTGGAAAAGAAGTTGGATTTTGAAAGATTGCGAAAACGAGGATTTTAAATGGTTCGTAATTAAAAAGTAAAATTTTATAAATGTGTTAGGAGATTAATAAAGAGTACTTTTATAACTAAAACTTGGGGATTTATAAGGAATTCTATAAATAGATTGTGGAAATTTATTAAGAAGGTATTTTAAAATAAAAACAAAAGAGTTAAAGAAAGGGAGGGTATTTTGGGATATTTATACCTTTGTTTAAAGGATACTTATGTTTTATCATTTTAATATGATCTTGAAATAAGTAAATCATTCTAGGTGATCGGTTAAGATACTTAAACCATTTTGTAAGTATATGGAAAAAGGTACTTCAAGTTTCGAAATGAATGATTTGAAAAAATACTCATACCGTTAAGATAAGTACATGGTTATATATTCTAAGTATCGAAAATATTGCATTTTGTGAATATACTTATTCTGTTGATATAAGTATATGGAAGTGATTTCCATGTATTTGAAAGGGATTTTAAATTAATGAATGTAAGGCTCAGTGGGTTCCATGGGAAATGAAATCTATGATTGAATGTGTAACGACCACCGACTTTCTCTCCATAGAAAGTCGTATCGCTAATAAGAAAGAAAGGGGTGAGAAGTAGAAAAGAGAAGAAGAGAAAAGAAACAACACATCAGAATCTCACAGCGGAACGAATAAATTATATTAATAACATAAACTATTACATAATATACAACACTTTACAGAGTTACACAGCATATACATCACTTACTAGACAGTTATAAACATCTGTCTAGACATTACAACTCAATACACTACAGAGATACAGACACAGCGGAACTACTATATATATCTACAACGCTGAAGCCTCCTGCTCCATTGCTCCTCCACAATTCGTCAAAGCTAAACCTGAATCCCTTGGCTACTCGTAAAAATTTGAGTACCCAAGAGTTTATAAAACAGAAAATAAACACTTGGGTCAGACATGGGTCTGGTGTGAGTAAACGGGTTAAACTTGCTTAACTTCAAAACCCTTTTGAAAACAAAGGTATCACGTAAGACTTCCCACAAATAAACATGGGTAAGTTTTTACCTTACGCTAACCAAAACATTTGATAGGAAATTCGATTGTATTATAATAGGGTCTAGGGTTTTCAAGTAAAATACAGAAATAGCTGAAATGCTTACATCTCACATTTCAATATAGTTGGGCACAACTAATACGTACGGCACTTATTGGAGTTTGGATTCCATACAATGGCAGGGCTACCGGGGTACCGCCCGTCACAGTACGTGGCCTAGATCACCGTACCGAGGATCACTCCCAATCCCCTGCAACACAAGGCCGGAACATCCCTTACTGGATAATTCCCGCACAAGATACCTCACGGTTGGGATCAGCAACCGCACACACTAAGCCGAAATAAGAAGGGACTTCTAGACAGAGGTAATCTTGTCCTACTTGGGTGCTACCCACTAACCTTGCTGCACCTCCCCTGTTTTAGCCATTCCCGGTTTGTGAGGCTTGAGGTCACGATTACCTTAGAAAAGAACACATCACTTAGAATGCTCATCGTCCACCTGACGATGTTCTGAAAGCATTCAGTCCATACAAGTTCGTTCCGGGTTCGAACGAAACCGAAGGCATTATCTCGTTACACTCATTTTGGAATCACCCTCAGAGTTAACGACAATAACCCTTGCACTCTGAATCTTCATCTTCACTTGATTCACGACCTATCGTTAATTTGGATCGATGTGGTATTCGGGTCTCCAGACCTGGAAATCCGGTATACGGAAACCCGATCCCGGTCTCATCGAAATCCAAGGCGTATCTTTTAAGGCCAAGTTGTTTTAAAGTTAAAACAATTCAATTCAATTATCTTTATACATATAGAAGGATAATTCACAATAGATAATCAACATTATCAGATAATCCATATTATCATCACAATTCAACTAAACATCCATATCACACAGCATATATCTCATCAGAGATATCAATCAATGCAAAGCATTCAATATTATCATCCATTCTTAAGTAATGATTTATACCATTTCTAATTAATTTAAAATGAATTAAATTAATTACTTCATTCTATAAATCCTGCTTACTTAATCATTAATTAATTACAAATTAATTAATTATCCTTTAATTACCCTTTAATTCCATTCAGGTAATTTATCTTTAATTAATTACTTAAATTAATTATCCTTAACCACTTATTGTAATTAACCTTTAATTACTTCATTAATTAATTAACTAAAATTAATTAAGTTAATCAACTATAATTAATTACATTAATCCTTAATTAATTACATTGATTAATTACTTCATTTATTAATTATTACTTAATTAACCAATCTTAATTACATTATTAATTATATTAATTAATGACCCTTAATTACTTCCTTAATTAATTACTCCATTTAAATTAATTATATTTAATAATTAATCTTTAATTAAACACATTTATTAATCACCTTTGATTAATCTTATCCAGTAATTAACTTCCCTTAATTACTCCATTAATTAATTACTCCTTAATTAATTATCTTTAATTAATCCCTTGATTAATTACAAAGTAATTTAATCCAAATTTCTTTCATCCTTAAATCATCTTTCATTAATTACATCCAGTAATTACCATTAATTACTTAACTAAGTAATTACAATCCATTAATTAAATTAGGTAATTATTTATCAAATCATCAAGTGTTTAAATCAATTAAACTTAATTAATTAACTTAAACAATTTACATTTAAAATTAATTAATTACATTAAGTAATTAATTCCTTAATTACTTCCATTAGTTAATTATTCTTTAATTAATTACGTTTAATTACTTAGATCAATTAACCCTTAATTAATTAAGTAATTAACTATCTTAATAAATTAAACCAATTATCTTAATTTAATTACATTAATTAATCAACTCATAATTACTAGTTAATGATCTTTAAATTTCATTCATTAACTATCCACTAATTTCTTACTAAGTAATTATCCTTGATTATCAACATAAATCCATTTACCTTTATTAATCTCATTAAGTGATTAACCTTTAATTAATTCCACTTAAATTACTCACATCTTTAATTAAAGATAAATTCTTTATCTTAATATATAACTTAATTACTTACTAAACTTCATTATAAAATATTTAGAAGTCAATTTCATATTTAAGAATATATGATCTATTTTAAAACAAAACAATTTAATATTTAATTTCAACATTTAAGATCTTTGAAAACTTTACAAACTTGTTTAAATAAATCCTTATTCTTAAAAACTTAATTATCAATTCCTTTAATAACCTATTAAATTTTTAAAACATATTCAAACATTTTTAACTTAACTAATCATCTTTTTTTATAAAAACTGATTGTTTTAAATCTTTAAAACATTAAAGCTTATTTAAACACTACAATATAGAAACGAGTTAACCCTCACTAAAACCCGAGCCAACATACAATTTTCCCGAGTGAAACACGAGAAACCCCGAGACCCTCGTAACTTCGAGTCGATCACACACTATCCTCGAGACAAAACCCGAGTACACATCTTCTTCTCTAACTAGCGAACGAACCCAGACATCACCGTGCACACTCGATCGCCACTGCTCCGACCAACGTCCCACTTCTCGACATGTCGACGACGACCCCACCTAACCCTTCGATAACCCAGTTCGACGTAATCGCCAGAAGGACGAAATCGAACAACTCGAACAAACTGGAACCCATACCATCATCGGAAAACCCACTCGCGCCACCAATTCTGACCACCAGAAATCCTATCGTTCCACCCAGAGAAGCGCCATGATACGACGAACCCTTTCCCCCTTATGCGATCGACCCCAATCCACCATCAACGTCGTATGTGCCTCGCCCACATCGTCTACCAAAACCAACCATAAAACCCTAAATTGCCTCCGACGATCCACCACGTTCATCAGAAAAATCTCCACTCATTTTTCCTGAGTTCCCCTACCTTCAATCCTCCTTCAGCCTCAATCTCGACACACCCCTCGCCATCGATCATCGGCAATCGATGATATACTCAAAATCGATCAACTCAGTATATCTCGACTTACACAATGCTAAAAACTATGATTCTTATCTCTAAAATCATTATTTGCAATGATAAATTAGATTATGAATTCAATTCAGGAAATTGAAACATTTGATTTTACTGGTTAAATTCATTTCTACTGTAAAAACACATTTTTAAACTATAAACTAAACAATTTCACCTGGAAACTATTTCTAACAAGAATTTACATTGTAAAAAATCATTTTTCTATTTTATGATCGTATCTAGATATAGATTTGGAAGAAAGGTGTTTATACTTTTAACTTATTTTCTAACCTGTTTATAAACAGAGAGTTGAAATTCATTCTACAGGCATGCATCCAGATAAATATACACAGTACATCATATATATATACATTCATACACATGAACATGAACAACATATTTCCACACAAACATCACATATATCTAGTTATGAACACAGATTTTAAACTGTTTTTAAAACTAAGGTTTACTCACCAGATTTAAAATGAGGAACAGAGCTTCCATTTTGATTTTTTTGAAAAAGCTTGGAACTCTGAAACTTTAATTACTGGAAAAATGTTTTGATCTTTTAAAATCCTGAAACTGGAATGCTTTAATCCCAAGAAACTTTGCATGCTACTGAAATTTGTAGAAATGACTGAAGACTTGATTATCTTGCTTTTTGATTCCAGGTTGAAGAATGTAGGCTTTTGAAAATCTCAGATTTGAAAATGTACAATCTTTTGAATTTCTGGTTGAAGAATTTGATTTTGATTTGCAAACTTGTTTACAGGTTTTGATTTATGATAAACTTTCTGGTTTGAGGAGTTAATTACAGATTGTTTTTGAGAAAGGGTCTCAGCTAAAGTTTGTACAGGTTTTTAATTTCTTAGTTTTAGAATTTGAGAATAGAAAAGAAACGAAGAGGAGGAAGAATAGGTTTATAAAGGCTGAATTTGATTTGATAAAAATAAAAGAAAATAAATCAAAGAAATAAAATGACACTTGTAAAATCTCTCAACATTTGTCATCTTGAATTAATACTTACTTAACACATGTTATTAGGCTACTTAATGTGTTAACACATGTCAACACTTAAGTAATTTCCTTTTAGTTTAAATGTAAATAAAAGCTTTTTAACTTAATTAATTAGTTTATAAATACTTAGTTATATATATAGCAAATTTTAAAGAAATAAAACAAAGTATATTCATAAATAAAAACAATACATATATCTATTATTTGAAAATAACACATTTGACCATTTTAAATAATTTATAAAAGAAATTATCTCTTTATTAAGCAATATTTAAAAAGAAGTAAAACAACCTTTTTGTAAATCTTATTTATTTAAACTTTAGTTAAAATATCTCTTAAACAATTAAATATTTACTTAAAGTATTTTAAAACTATAAAATTACTTATTTAAATATCTTTGAAAAGTCCAGATTAAATTAAATATAAATTTCCAATTTACCAAAGCTTCTATTTACAATATATATAAATAAATATATATATATATATATATATATCCAAATAGAAATATCTTATTAACTTTTAAAAGATAAAATCATCAATTAATACTAATTTAATCAGATTATTAAATTAAATTCAAATCTTATTATCAAAGATTATCCATATCAATTTAATTATTCAACAGATTATTAAATTGATATTGTTAAAATTTCCGGGATATTACATTCCTTCCCCCTTAAAATAATTTCGTCCCCGAAATTTAAACAAAGGTAATTTAATAATCTTATTAAAGATTTTAATTTAAAACACAAGCATATACTATCATCCATATGCTAGCAACCATAGCAACCAATTCATCCAATCAATCAATTCTAACTATCTAGTCTAAATTCTAGATAAAATTCCTCGAGTTTCCCCAAGTATATATATATATACCGGGATACTCGCTCTACAAACAATCTAAACTATCAATACTACTAAGCTATAGATCTCCTACTCATCTAGATCTACAGAACTAAACAAGATATCAGACTACAGACGAGTCTGACTCAACAACCAAATTCTCCAGAACTGCTGATTCCAAAATCAGAGATAGATCATACACGTACTTCCTCAAAGATACGTGAAACACATTGAATCCCAGTTATCCAAACCGACAATTCAATCCAGTAGATCAAAGCACTTATCCAAATCAGAACACAGAAAAGATCCAAAATAACTCGGAGCTAACTTCCCAGACCTACCCAATCTTATAGCTCCTTCGATTGGAGAAAACTTATCCAAAATCAAATTTCCATCTTCGAAATCCAAATTCCTTCGTCTCTTATCCACAAAATTATTCAGATGATCCTGGGCTTCCTACAAATCCTTCCTGATCAACTCAACTTTCGCTGATGCTTCTAGAAACAAACAGGACCAAAAATAACTCAACCAATGATCCTCTCAAGATCTACCCAATCCAAAACACGACTCTACTTCACCATTATCAGAAGACTGAACTAACTTCTCCTATCCGGAAAAGACAACAAGAGCACTCGCCAAACTGCTTCCGCTACGCCACTCTGATCTGGAGTAGATAAGAATGTTGATGAAGAACATAAGCACAAACTGGACAACACATCCCAAAAAAATGGTTCAATAGATCCATAAGGAAAAACTCAGATACTCCATCAAAACTTGAGCTGCTTCACCAACTTTATCTCTAGAAGACATCCTTCTACCCAGCTGAACTACTGGTACCACTCCTGGAATCCTAGTCGATAAGAAAACTCAATCTCCAGATGCGGACAAACTTCTGACTTCACTGAAGACATTTAGCAAATCTCTGATAACACAAGAGAACACTCAACTATCGCAAGTCACTTTTGCGATCAACCCAACCTATTTCCAAAGAAAACTGTTCTCTCTTAACAAATCAGAACAGCTCATACTTAACTATCCAATCCATCAAAGAAATGGATCCACTCTGCTACTTCTGAACTTCAACTTCAGAAAAACTGCTCAGCCAGAAAACTTTCCTGCCAACGCGCAGAATTCTCCGAGTTGCACTGCTGCCACATATGCCAAAGATTCCCAAATCAAAGCTCTTCGAGAAACTCGAACCTCAAACAAAATAGAAACACCATGCTGAACTCAGCCACAACACCGAAGCAGATACACTTCCTTAAGCTTGTTCCAAAGAAAACATCTTCGGGAACATCCATCGTCACTGTATCTCATCATACAGCTACTATTACCTGAGGTATCAAGGTACCATCACTCACTTCTGTTCAACCGACAGATCCAACTTTACTCATCCAAACTTCAAAGATAAACTCCGAACCATTACAGTTTCCTTCGGAGATCGATGAAATTCTTCACCACAGCAAAGCTTACTCGAGACGGTATTGGGTCTACAGTCTCGAGAAATACACTTCCAACCTCAACATTTAAACTCCAACTATTGGTAATTGTGTTTCACACACCACTACCCCATCTACCTTTATAACTTATATTGGAAAACCCGAACAGGTAACCCAACAAATAGGTAGAAATATATATATATTTAAAATGATACTTTTTATATAGAAATTATTTCTGGGTAAAATTATTTCATTTACCTCTTTAAAACAATATTGTGTCCGTTGGCCTGGTTCAAGTGTTTAGAGATCCCTATCAATAACGTTAGCTACTCGTATTGACCAGAATCCATATACCACTCAACCGATCAATTAACACAATATAAAACCATTTTATATAACTAACAAATACGCGCTCTCGTATATATATATACTCAGACTCAAATAGGTTGCTACAGATCCTATCTCTAATGAACAATCCTTCTGAACCTAGGTATTCACTCAACCTAGTGTTCTGATATTCACTTAACCAAAAGCTTAGGCATTCGCTCAACCTATGCTCTGATACCACTGTAACGACCACCGACTTTCTCTCCATAGAAAGTCTTATCGCTAATAAGAAAGAAAGGGGTGAGAAGTAGAAAAGAGAAGAAGAGAAAAGAAACAACACATCAGAATCTCACAGCGGAACGAATAAATTATATTAATAACATAAACTATTACATAATATACAACACTTTACAGAGTTACACAGCATATACATCACTTACTAGACAGTTATAAACATCTGTCTAGACATTACAACTCAATACACTACAGAGATACAGACACAGCGGAACTACTATATATATCTACAACGCTGAAGCCTCCTGCTCCATTGCTCCTCCACAATTCGTCAAAGCTAAACCTGAATCCCTTGGCTACTCGTAAAAATTTGAGTACCCAAGAGTTTATAAAACAGAAAATAAACACTTGGGTCAGACATGGGTCTGGTGTGAGTAAACGGGTTAAACTTGCTTAACTTCAAAACCCTTTTGAAAACAAAGGTATCACGTAAGACTTCCCACAAATAAACATGGGTAAGTTTTTACCTTACGCTAACCAAAACATTTGATAGGAAATTCGATTGTATTATAATAGGGTCTAGGGTTTTCAAGTAAAATACAGAAATAGCTGAAATGCTTACATCTCACATTTCAACATAGTTGGGCACAACTAATACGTACGGCACTTATTGGAGTTTGGATTCCATACAATGGCAGGGCTACCGGGGTACCGCCCGTCACAGTACGTGGCCTAGATCACCGTACCGAGGATCACTCCCAATCCCCTGCAACACAAGGCCGGAACATCCCTTACTGGATAATTCCCGCACAAGATACCTCACGGTTGGGATAAGCAACCGCACACACTAAGCCGAAATAAGAAGGGACTTCTAGACAGAGGTAATCTTGTCCTACTTGGGTGCTACCCACTAACCTTGCTGCACCTCCCCTGTTTTAGCCATTCCCGGTTTGTGAGGCTTGAGGTCACGATTACCTTAGAAAAGAACACATCACTTAGAATGCTCATCGTCCACCTGACGATGTTCTGAAAGCATTCAGTCCATACAAGTTCGTTCCGGGTTCGAACGAAACCGAAGGCATTATCTCGTTACACTCGTTTTGGAATCACCCTCAGAGTTAACGACAATAACCCTTGCACTCTGAATCTTCATCTTCACTTGATTCACGACCTATCGTTAATTTGGATCGATGTGGTATTCGGGTCTCCAGACCTGGAAATCCGGTATACGGAAACCCGATCCCGGTCTCATCGAAATCCAAGGCGTATCTTTTAAGGCCAAGTTGTTTTAAAGTTAAAACAATTCAATTCAATTATCTTTATACATATAGAAGGATAATTCACAATAGATAATCAACATTATCAGATAATCCATATTATCATCACAATTCAACTAAACATCCATATCACACAGCATATATCTCATCAGAGATATCAATCAATGCAAAGCATTCAATATTATCATCCATTCTTAAGTAATGATTTATACCATTTCTAATTAATTTAAAATGAATTAAATTAATTACTTCATTCTATAAATCCTGCTTACTTAATCATTAATTAATTACAAATTAATTAATTATCCTTTAATTACCCTTTAATTCCATTCAGGTAATTTATCTTTAATTAATTACTTAAATTAATTATCCTTAACCACTTATTGTAATTAACCTTTAATTACTTCATTAATTAATTAACTAAAATTAATTAAGTTAATCAACTATAATTAATTACATTAATCCTTAATTAATTACATTGATTAATTACTTCATTTATTAATTATTACTTAATTAACCAATCTTAATTACATTATTAATTATATTAATTAATGACCCTTAATTACTTCCTTAATTAATTACTCCATTTAAATTAATTATATTTAATAATTAATCTTTAATTAAACACATTTATTAATCACCTTTGATTAATCTTATCCAGTAATTAACTTCCCTTAATTACTCCATTAATTAATTACTCCTTAATTAATTATCTTTAATTAATCCCTTGATTAATTACAAAGTAATTTAATCCAAATTTCTTTCATCCTTAAATCATCTTTCATTAATTACATCCAGTAATTACCATTAATTACTTAACTAAGTAATTACAATCCATTAATTAAATTAGGTAATTATTTATCAAATCATCAAGTGTTTAAATCAATTAAACTTAATTAATTAACTTAAACAATTAAAGATAAATTACCTGAATGGAATTAAAGGGTAATTAAAGGATAATTAATTAATTTGTAATTAATTAATGATTAAGTAAGCAGGATTTATAGAATGAAGTAATTAATTTAATTCATTTTAAATTAATTAGAAATGGTATAAATCATTACTTAAGAATGGATGATAATATTGAATGCTTTGCATTGATTGATATCTCTGATGAGATATATGCTGTGTGATATGGATGTTTAGTTGAATTGTGATGATAATATGGATTATCTGATAATGTTGATTATCTATTGTGAATTATCCTTCTATATGTATAAAGATAATTGAATTGAATTGTTTTAACTTTAAAACAACTTGGCCTTAAAAGATACGCCTTGGATTTCGATGAGACCGGGATCGGGTTTCCGTATACCGGATTTCCAGGTCTGGAGACCCGAATACCACATCGATCCAAATTAACGATAGGTCGTGAATCAAGTGAAGATGAAGATTCAGAGTGCAAGGGTTATTGTCGTTAACTCTGAGGGTGATTCCAAAACGAGTGTAACGAGATAATGCCTTCGGTTTCGTTCGAACCCGGAACGAACTTGTATGGACTGAATGCTTTCAGAACATCGTCAGGTGGACGATGAGCATTCTAAGTGATGTGTTCTTTTCTAAGGTAATCGTGACCTCAAGCCTCACAAACCGGGAATGGCTAAAACAGGGGAGGTGCAGCAAGGTTAGTGGGTAGCACCCAAGTAGGACAAGATTACCTCTGTCTAGAAGTCCCTTCTTATTTCGGCTTAGTGTGTGCGGTTGCTGATCCCAACCGTGAGGTATCTTGTGCGGGAATTATCCAGTAAGGGATGTTCCGGCCTTGTGTTGCAGGGGATTGGGAGTGATCCTCGGTACGGTGATCTAGGCCACGTACTATGACGGGCGGTACCCCGGTAGCCCTGCCATTGTATGGAATCCAAACTCCAATAAGTGCCGTACGTATTAGTTGTGCCCAACTATGTTGAAATGTGAGATGTAAGCATTTCAGCTATTTCTGTATTTTACTTGAAAACCCTAGACCCTATTATAATACAATCGAATTTCCTATCAAATGTTTTGGTTAGCGTAAGGTAAAAACTTACCCATGTTTATTTGTGGGAAGTCTTACGTGATACCTTTGTTTTCAAAAGGGTTTTGAAGTTAAGCAAGTTTAACCCGTTTACTCACACCAGACCCATGTCTGACCCAAGTGTTTATTTTCTGTTTTATAAACTCTTGGGTACTCAAATTTTTACGAGTAGCCAAGGGATTCAGGTTTAGCTTTGACGAATTGTGGAGGAGCAATGGAGCAGGAGGCTTCAGCGTTGTAGATATATATAGTAGTTCCGCTGTGTCTGTATCTCTGTAGTGTATTGAGTTGTAATGTCTAGACAGATGTTTATAACTGTCTAGTAAGTGATGTATATGCTGTGTAACTCTGTAAAGTGTTGTATATTATGTAATAGTTTATGTTATTAATATAATTTATTCGTTCCGCTGTGAGATTCTGATGTGTTGTTTCTTTTCTCTTCTTCTCTTTTCTACTTCTCACCCCTTTCTTTCTTATTAGCGATACGACTTTCTATGGAGAGAAAGTCGGTGGTCGTTACAGAATGTTTGTTTATTCGATGGTTAAATAACTGACTATGTGGGTCGCTCCCATTAGGGTATGATCATCCTAAGATCTAGTGTCGATATCTCTGTGTATGCTTCGGGGCCCATGATGGTTGTTTATCAACCATGGGGTGATCATATTTGGCACTATCCAGTAAGGGGTAGGCCGGTCCTGAGTAGTTGAGTTGCAACGTGTTGTAGCCTCCCATACATTATATCTAGAGGTGTACGAATTCGGTGGGTAGACCCTTACCCTTTCATAGTTGGAATCCACTCTCTAATAAGCGCCTTCAGTCTTGATTATAGAACCTAGTATGCTGGAATTTAATAATGTAACAATTTTGACTATGATTAATAAGTATTTGTATTCTGGACATTACCATAATATCAGAGGATTACATATGAAATGTTTTGGTTATCGTAAGATAAAAACTCGTCCGTGTTTATGTGCGGCGTGTTCTTATGAGATACCTTTGTTTTCAAAGGTTTTTAAAATTAAATTCCAGTTGGGTGTATTTTCCTCACGTTTTTCTAGACTGACTCGGGTGTTATTTTATTATAATGCTCGGGTCAGACCGAGCATATTTACTGATTTCATTGGATGCATTGGAGCTCAGGAGACAAGTTGGAGGTCTTCAAGTCATATTCTCGTATATGTTTAATTTCCGTTGCTTTACTATTGAAATTATCGAAAATTGTGAGGACAGGTTGTTATAACTATCCAGGCCGATAATTGTGATTGTTGTTGTACTCTGATGGATGTATGTATATAACAGCATCTCTTTTGTAAAGATTATTGGTATTATATTATATGTTGTTTCGCTGCAATTATGAGATTTTGTGTCGTTTTAGTTTCTTTCCTTTTCTTCTTCTCTTCTTTTCTTCCTTCTTTTTCTTTCCCTTAACTATCTGTCTTTCCATTTGATTTGGGTTGGACATGTGTGGTTTTATTGTTAGGTCGAATTGTACGGATAAGCGGGTTGTTACACATGGTATTAGAGCTTAGGTTGAGCGAACACCTAGGCTTTGGTGGGAATTTACTCATTCAAGATAGAGTAAGCGAGTCCCTAGGATGAGTTTGAGTGTATATATATGAGTGCGTATCTGTTAGTGATATAAAAATATTTTATATTGTGTTAATTTATCTGTTGAGTGGCTTATGAATTTCGGTCGCTATGTTGGATGCCACGATATCGATAGGGATTCATAAACACTTAAACAAGGCAAACCGACACAGTATTGTTTTGAGTAAATGAAATAATTTTACCAAAAATTATATTTTATATATATAAGAGATAATTTTTCAGAAATTGTTATAATTATAAATGTGGCGTGTTTGGATGTTAGTGAATGATAATAATTGATTATTATCATTCGTTGTTTGTTCTTTTAACAAAAGTTTTTATTATTATAATATAACAAGATAAATAATAGTAAAACGAATTATATAAGAGACCAGATTTATAAGTATAAATTTAGAATATTGATTATATTGAAAACAATCAACAATTGTGAAATGAATTTCATCAGAAGTGATGTTTTATAAATATGATTTATAAGGTGGTTTATAAATGAAAAATGAAGGAAATTGCTTAAGTATATTTATATTATGATTTGCAGACAAAAATAGATTTAAGCTAAGAATTTGGAAATCTAAATCCCATTGAGTTTGGAAAATTGTTTTTAAGGTTTTGAAGGTATAATAATGGTATTATTTTGAAAATACTTTGGGTTAGAAATATTTTAAATGGAATTTAAAAGAAACAGAAAGTACTGAACTCACCTCAGTCGCTCTGAAAAATAATTCCGGTGATGACTGCAGCATCATCAGCATTCATTTTCGAGTTTCTAAGTGAGAAATTGCTACCATTGAAGTTTTGTTTTGATAAAAAAAATTGTTTTAGATTACAGAGGTGTAATTTGATATATAATGGAGTTATGTATAGATATGATTTCAAAATAATTTGAAAATTGAATTATGAAATGAAATTTAACTTAAGTTAAGTCAAATAAAGTAAATTAATGAAATGAGAAAAGTTAAATTTCATTGAAATTGTATTTGATTTGAAAAGAATTAATGAAATGAACTAATAAAATTGATTGTAGTAATGAAATAAATTAGTGAAGTGAATGTAAGTGGTGAAGTAAAGATAAACATTCGTGGTTGTATAAAAAGTTTATAATAAACTTAATTAAATAATTTGATGGAATGTTTCATAAATAATATTAGTATTGAAAAATACTACGTGATAATGGAAAAGGGATTTAACTTAGGAAAGTTAAAATGAAATGATTTTATAAAATGATCCATAAATAAATTAGATATGGAATGAAATGTTGTTGAAAATAATGTGAATAATTGGACGTGAACCAACGAATGTAAATGGATCGAGCATAAATAAAGTGAATGAAAATGATTGAATGTAAATCGATTGAATGGGAATAAACTTGAGTCAAATAAATTTCATGAAATTTTAAGTAAATAAGTTGTATAACTTATAGATTTGAGGAATACTAAGCTAAAAACAAATTTCTAAATTGTTGGATATATTAAGGAATGAAAATCATAATAGAGATTGGTAATTAAATTTGACTTAAGTAAATTTAAATAAATGGAGTTAATGAAATTGAATTTAATTTGAAATGGGAATTGACTTAAGCTGAGTTGAATAAAATGGATTTTAAAAGGGAAGGTGATCCTAAAAAGATTAAATGAAGTTGAATTGGATTGAAATGAATTATATGAATTGGTAAAGTGAATTAATTCCATTCAAGTTATAAAATGAAATGCAATTTGAGTGGTAAAAAGAATTGAATGTGAACTTAAGTAATTGTTTTATGGAAATGGTCTACAAACGAGTTAGTATGCAAATAAATTGTTGTTAACCTTAAATTGAAAATTAAAGGGAATGTAAGTAAAGCAAATGAGAATAAAATGAAATGTGAAATAATTTGATGCAAATCAATTTGAAGTTGATGAATTGAAGGGTAGTAATTGAATGCAAGTCAATTGATTTAATTAGAATGTAAATTAATGGAATGTAAATCAATTGAACGTAAGTAAAATTGAGTGTAAATGAGTTGGATGTAAATGAAAGTATGGATTAAAAATTGACATTGAAAATGCAAATCAAAATAGTTATGAATTAATTGAATGGATATTGTTTGTTGGATGATTTCTTTTGTTACATGTGTTTCATTTGCATATAGTTGTTGTAGTAGTTATGTTATATATTGATATTACTTTCTATATACATGTTCTCATTAGTTGTTGAGTATTTAGTAGGTGTGGATGACGTATGCTTCGCATTTAGAGCTCGCTTTCGCGCTATATTGATTGTATATGCTTGCTAATGCTAAAAAGGTACATCTCAGATAACATACCGTACATTTATATTTTTCCATACGGGATGCCTCATCCTCGAAGATGAGATGTATATTTGTGATTATATATACATTGTAAATTTTTACGATCGAGCCGCGCAAAAGAGACGCCGGCGAAATTTTTCATAAATTTGAGAAGGTAGAATTTTTTTGAGAATTTTGGAAAAAAAATTGATAACTAGAATTTAGATTTTGGTTTTATAACTTGGAATTGGATTAGTTAGTTTTGGAAATTTAATTATGAATTTAAAGATTTAGAAAAGGTGATAATAAAGTTTCAGCAAATTGATTTTTGGAAGTTAAAGGCTTAAAAGAAACTGGTAACCTATTTCAACTAATTGATTTTGAAAAATTAATGGGTTTGGAGCCATTTTCCTCACCTTGGCAAATTCAGGGACGAAATTCTTTTAAGGGGGGAGAGTGTAACGATCCAGAATTTTGGTTATTTAATTTTGAATATTTATTTGATTTTAATTATTAAAATATTGGTTTAAAAGTTTTAAAACTCGAATTAAATCACAGGATTGTTTAAAAATCCTCTAATTGTGAATAAATATTTGAGTAATGATTTAAATATCAGGAATTTTAAATTGAATATTCGTTTAATGGGTTTAATGAACTTATTTAACTCCTTTTAAATTATAAATAATAACACTGAATTCAATTTGTAAATTTATTTACAGTAATAAATGGTTCAAATAAATAATCAGGAAATTTAGTTTTATTTTTACGACTCGATTTCGATTGTCGTGTTGTTAATTTATTTTATTGGATTTTTCCATAAATTTTAATTTGGAAATTTTTGAAATTATTCGTTTGACGATTTTTCGGCAACCGACGGTGTTTTTGTGATTTTACATAATTCAATAACCAATGTATATTATTATTGTTTTAGGATCGCGCTGCTGTCCTAAGCATGATCGTATTTTCATTTGGTCGATTCGGGGTCCGTACATGAATAGAAATCTGGGCGGCGTGATGTTGGAAAGTTTAAAATAAACATCCTAACTCCAGACATTCAGTACAAATGAGCACACGTTCTCATTTTTCTTTGTCTGCCTACCTTTCAACATTGTCTTCCTATAAGCAAACAAGGAAAAAATAAATTAAATCCATCTCCTTTGGGAAATCAAAAACAAGTCAAAGGAAAATCGAAAAATATAAAAGGTGGATCCTTTCTCTCTGAATGGATAGAGCTTTGTGTAACTGAGCTTAGGGAGGCTGCGGTGGTACGTTTTCTGTGATCGACAGTATTTCATCTCGATTAGTAAACTAGGGTTAAGGTTCTTGGATGACGGGAACTTCGATTTGTGAAATGGAGGACGATGTTGAGATTCTCATTTCAAGGAGCACCTTCTCCTATATTTTCAGCCACCTAGACCTTGAGGAATGAATTGCGACTTCATACTATGCCAAGGAAGCACGCCAGATCGGAAATTGTGTTAGTGGATCGAGCTTTTTTGGGTGGGATGATCGCGGAGAGAGCAAAGATAGGAGTTCGTCGGAGAAATCGTGAGGCGGTTTCGTTGAGTAATGGACGAGGGCGATTGTGCATGTACAGAGGAAGAGGGCTGTGTCCGTGTGCTGGGGTAGTGGGGAAGATGGATTATGTTAATATATGGGTTAATTAGTGATTTAATTATTGCAATTAGTATTTAAATCATATATTTAAAATCAATATCTTATAAATTTAATAACTTTTCATACGAGGTCCAAATTGAGCACAACGAGTTGCGTTGTGATCGTATGGATGAAGGCTACGCTCTGGAATTTGATTGGATAGATTCAAGTGGGAATTTTGGGTTAAAAATGAACATCCGTTCAATTTTAATTCAAAAACGAAACGTTTGGCAAAACTAAAATCTATGGTGAGTTAAAACTCACTCTTTTTGGTTAATTAGCATGTTTATAATTAATAAATTTATTTATGCCTGTTTAGGTTGTTAAATTTGCTGGTTGATTAAATTTAGTCAAGGATCAAGATATAGCATCTTAAAATGCCACCAGACTGGTTGAATTTGATCTAGGATCGCAATCTAGCATCTTGAAATGCTATTAGATTGTTTGAGTCTTAAATTTGTATTCAAACTTGTTTTAAGTAATGGATCATATATGAGGTGATAAACTGATATTGATTTTGATTAATATAATTATGTTGTTTAAAATTATAATGTAGTTAATGTAAGTATACTTCCTGCTGTTATCTATTTGGCCAAATAGACATCGTTTAATAAATGTATGGGTTTATCTTTGAATGACATTGGTTAGCAGAATAAATCCCCGTTCTGCTAAATATTAATTTGGACATTTATTTAGTGTCAATTGATCGTTAATTATGGATTGGTTTGCATATATGCCTGATTATGTAAATATCAGCAATTTGACTTGAGAAGATAAATGGAAGGTAATGGTTGCTTGTTAAGTACCACTAGAATTGCCGAGCCTTTTCTAGATTTGGAATTTTGGATTTGATTAACTTCTAATTTTATAAATTGAAAGAAAAATGTTTTAATTATTTCTATATATATATATACAAGGAGCTTTATTGATAATTAATTACAAATGTTTGTAAAAATTATTTTTTGTAGGTTAATTAATATATTACCTATAGCGTTTTAAAATAAATTATTTTATTAATGTTTTTGAAGATAATAATTATTTTGTTATTAGTTATTTAAAACTAGTTGATTATTTCATTTAAATATATTGTTGAAGATAATTAATTTTATTTAAAGGGTTGTTTAAAGTTATTTTTTTTATTTGTCTATTGGAGATGTTTAAATGTTTAAGAGTTTATTTATTTTACTATTGAAAATGTTTATAGTTATATTTCTTTTATATTATTTAAAAATGATTAAAGCTAAGTTGATGATGTTTTAGTTTATTTATTATAAATAAAATAAAATAAATTGTTATAAAAGGATTTCTTTTATAAAAAGGATTATGCAAAGGAGTTTATAAAATTGGGAAGAGGATTGGAATTGGAAAAGAAGTTGGATTTTGAAAGATTGCGCAAATGAGGATTTTAAATGGTTAGTAATTAAAAAGGAAATTTTTTATATTTATAAGTAATTCTATAAATAGATTGTGGAAATTTATTAAGAAGGTATTTTAAAATAGAAACAAAAGAGTCAAAGAAAGGGAGGGTACTTTGGGATATTTATACCTTTGTTTAAAGGATACTTATGTTTTATCATTTTAATATGATCTTGAAATAAGTAAGTTATTCTAAGTGATCGGTTAAGATACTTATACCATTTTGTAAGTATATGGAAAGAGGTACTTCAGTTTTTGAAATGAATGATTTGAAAATATACTCATACCGTTAAGATAAGTACATGGTTATATTTTCTAAGTATCGAAAATATTGTGTTTTGTGAATATATTTATTCCGTTGGGATAAGTACATGGAAGTGATTTCCATGTATTTGAAAGTGATTTTAAATTAATGAATGTAACGCTTAGTGGGTTCCATGGGAAATGAAATCTATGATTGAATGTTTGTTTATTCGATGGTTAAATAACTGACTATCAAATTTGAACCCAAAAGTAACTTTTGAAATATCTAGGAGAAACATGGGATTTATATGGCACAGTCATCTCCAATGATGTTGTACTGTGCGTATAAATCTTGTCTCGTTCTCTTAGGACAATGATAAGGAAATCCGTCCACTAATGGTTAGGAGGCGATCTCTGCTCTTATCTTTGGTTGTTTATTTCCTAAAGAACCGGGGTTGAGTTTACCGAAAACTGTCGAATGTTGTTTCGAAGAGACAGGGATCAGATATGTTATCCGAAAACCACTTCGATCCAACTTAAGCATTATGAAGTGAAGACATCTTGAAGATGATAGGAATTCAGAGACGGAGCTCTCAAGTGTTTCATTCAGTCCTAGAATGAACTTGTATTGATGAATGCTGGCATTGCATTGTTTCTTGGAGGGCAGTGTTAGCATTCCAAGTGGGAAGTGCTATATAAAGGTAATCATAGCCTCAAGCCTCATCAACCGGGAAAATGACTAAAGCAGGGACATGTGGCAGGGCTATGTGGGTTGCTCCCATTAGGGTATGATCATCCCAGGATCTAGTGTCGATATCTTTATGTATGCTTCGGGGCCCATGATGGTTGTTTATCAACCATGGGGTGATCATATTCGGTGCTATCCAGTAAGGGGTAGGGCCAGTTCTGAGTAGCTGAGGTGCAACGTGTTGTAGCCGCCCGTACATTTTATTTAGAGGTGTATGGATTCGGTGGGTAGACCCTTACCCTTTCATAGTTGGCATCCGCTCTCTAATAAGCGCCTTCGGTTTTGATTGTAGAACCTAATATGCTGGAATTTTATATTATAACAATTTTGGCTATGAATAATAAGTATTTGTATTCTAGACATTATCATAATATTAGAGGATTTCATATGAAATGTTTTGGTTATCGCAATGTAAAAACTCGTCCATGTTTATGTGCGGCGTGGTCTTACGAGATACCTTTGTTTTCAAAGGTTTTTAAAATTTAAATTCCAGTTGGGTGTGTTTTCCTCACGCTGGTTTTCCAGACTAACTCGAGTGTTATATTATTATAATGCTCGGGTCAGACCGAGCGTATTTACAGATTTCATTGGATGCATTGGAGCTCAGGAGACGAGTTGGAGGTCTTTAACTCGTATTCCGTATTCTCATATATGTTTAATTTCCGCTGCTTTGCTATTGAAATTATCAGCAATTGTGAGGATGGGTTATTATAACTATCCAGGCTGATAATTGTGATTGTTGTTGTACTCTGATGGATGTATGTATATAACAGTTTCTCTTTTGCAAAGATTATTGATATTATATTATATGTTGTTCCGCTGCGATTGTGAGATTCTATGTTGTTTTAGTTTCTTTCCTTTTCTTCTTCTCTTCTTTTCTTCCTTCTTCTTTATTTCCCTTAACTATCCATCTTTCCATTTGATTTGGGTTGGACATGTGTGGTTTTATTGTCAGCTCGAATTGTACGGATAAGCGTGTTGTTACACTACCTGAGTTTGTTTTCTTAGTTTATTGTGTTATGATTTGTCACCTGCCAGGCACGTTGGCAGCTCCTTTGTTATCAGTGTGATATATATATGGACATGTGTGCTCTCCTCTACTTTCGAGGATCACACATTTCTCTCAAAAAAAATTATTATGTGTAGTCTTTCGACTCATATAATATGTTGTAACAACCCAAAATTTAATCACTTTAAATATGGATATTTAAATATATTTTAATAATTAATTAATGGATTTTATAACTAAAATAAAACTCTTTTAAATAATAATTAATGATGCTGAAATAGTTTTCAAAGTTTGTTTACAAAAATAATTAGTTTGAAGAAAAATAGAAAATGTGACCATAAATTGTTTTCTGAATTTTCGATTTTCGGTGTCTAAAGGTTGTCGGAAAATGTTATGCACATTTGAGTTAACATATCCACACATTTATAAATGAGTTAGGATTTTGTAATACACACACACACACATTTTAACTTAAGAAATATAACAAGTTATGATGTGACTTATTATGTAAATTTAAAAACAAATTTAAATGTAAAATAAAGTGCCATAAAATGTCATTTCTTTAAAAACACTAAGTACTCAAGCCATTAATGCATGTTGGCTCGTCAAAACGAAGGGGGACCTAGTCATGTGAGCAACAAGAGGAAAGGGAGACAAGGTGGATGATGTGGCAAACATGTAGTGGAGGTTATGTACCTAAGGTCATTTTGGTAATTTTATTTTATCCATTTGTATATTTACAAATTTCTAATTTTCTTTTTCATTTTTATCATTCATTCTCACTTTTTAAAATTTCTCCAAAGCTTTATAAAACTTTCATAGCTTCCAAGTTTTAAGAATTACATTTCCTTTCCACTTTAATTTTTTTAAATCCTTGTTTAAAGCCTTTATCTCTCATTTCAACACTCCTCATCCACAAAACAAGCCATACACACCCATACCTCCTTTTGGCCAAGCACTTCCATCCATAGGCCGAATTCATACACTCCCTAATCGAACTCTTTTGCTTGTTAATGTCCACCAAAACTCCATTTTTTCAAAGGAAAAGCGAAGATCTAGGTTGTGTATAAGTTATAGCATAAGTTTGGTTTGTTTTCGTGACCTTTTGGTGAGTAAAGTTCTCACCCTTAAATAAGTTTTCTAAACTTATATTATTGCCTAACTTGTTGTAAAATATGATGTTTGTTTGGGTAGAAATAGTGTTGACTTGAATTTATGTATATGTGCTTCGATGAGAAGCAATATACATACCAAATAAACCTCAGACTAAGAAAAAGAAAACAAGAAAAATAATAAAAACAAAAAAACCAAGGACTTCGAGGAATTTGAGGATAATGATGATGGGCATACATACCAAATTGAAGATATACAGATTAACAGCATGAGTTCGAATGATAATGAAATACAAACTAAACAGTCAAATGTTATTGGGCAAAGGAAATCCGGTAGGAAGAAGAAACGCAGCAACCCAAATGCTTGACAACATAGGTGCATGGAATTTAAGGGGAGCACTCCTTCCTTTAAAGCAACAGGAAGCAAAAGAACTGATCAAAAATAACAATCTGCATATGATTGGAATCTTGGAAACAAAACTCAACGAGGCTCATACGCAGAAAATGTGTACTTACATCAATCCACTATGGAAATTCGCTCACAATTTAGAACATGCTGAATATGGCCGAGTGGTGGTATTATGGAATCCTCTTACATACAACACCGTCACCGTTTCATCTTCTGATCAATATATTCACCTTCTTGTTACTCACATACCATCATCCACCATTTTCAATATCAATTTTACATATGCTTCATGTAGCAAGGATACCAGAACTCTATTACACAACTTCATTCAATCCCAAAATAATATCAAGAACCCATGGATTCTCATTGGTGACTTCAATTGCATGTATGCATCGTCTCAAAAATATGGAGGTAATCCACTTTCCTTTCAAGACATTAGCCCCCTATCCCAAACTATACAGAGAACTGCTCTTCACAAGATTCCATCTATCGGCCCCATGTATACATGGAATAACCGTCGTAGAGGCAGACGTACTTTTTGCACTTTAGACCTTTCTCTCTTCAACATCCATGCCCTTACTACCTGGCCTAACCTCATATCCACTAACCTACACCCTGGCATCTCTGATCATAGCCCGCTTATTCTTTCATGGAGATTGAAACCAATGAAATACCACGCCTCTTTTAAATTTTTTAATTTATGGACTAAACATGCACAATTCTATGATATTTTTTTGCAGGGATGGAACACTCATACATATGGCAACCCAATGTATATATTGCAGTCAAAACTAAAGAATGTGAAACAATGTCTGAAATTATAGGCTAAATCCACCTTTGGCTATGGTTCATCCAAATCAAATCTACTTCGACTCGACCTTGATAAGGCTCAATAGGAAATGCTAGCCGATCCGGGAAACTTAGAACTTTCTAAAAAGGAGAATTACATTAACAAATAACTTCACGAAGCTCTTAATTATGAACTCGATATGAATAAAGAAAAGCTTGGTAAAGACTATTTTTCCATGGTGACAGAAACTCCTCCTTTTTCCATCAAGCTCTAAGCATCAAGAGATCAACTCAAAAAATCACATCTATTGAAGACCTGGATGGAAATCTACAAACTGACGATATACATATCGACACGGCATTCATAAATTACTTCTTTACATGTTTTACTGAAACTAACAAAAGTCTAAACCTTGCAGACATTACACATATCAAAATTCCAAAGATAACCGAGGATGATGCTATCTGCCTTATCAGATCGGTTACATATGATGAGATCAAGATGGCCTTATTCAATCTCAATCCTAGCAGTGTGGGCGGTCCAGACAGTTTCAATACAAATTTTTTTATTAGTACGTGGTCCACCATTGATATCATATTCGTCAAGGCAATTCAATACTTTTTCTCCACAAATATTTTGCTCGGGGGTGTTAATGCCACAAATATTGCTTTAATTCCAAAAATCGATAAACCCGTTTCTGTTACACACTTCAGGCCGATATCGTGCTGTAATGTGATATATAGATGCATCACAAAAATCCTTGCAAACAGATTGAAGCCGATTTTGAATAAAATTATATCACCAAACCAAACCGCTTTTCTTCACAATAGAAATATCACCGACAATATACTGTTGACGCATGAACTACTTAGAGGATACAACCAGAAGAATATATCCCCAAGATGCATGATGAAACTTGATATACAAAAGGCATTCGACTCTGTTGAATGGATCTCTATTGTTTCCATAATGTCTAGAATGGGCTTCCCGGAATCTTATATCGCTTGGATTTACACTTGCATATCCACCGTCTCGTACGCTGTTAAGATCAATGGCCACTCTGTTGGATATTTCAAATCGTCTAGGGGGATTAGACAGGGAGACCCGATCTCCCCATATCTGTTTATCATGGTGATGAAGCTTCTAAATTCTATCCTCACTAATCATGCTTTATTTAAGGCTCTTAAGACTCATCCAAAGTGTAAGAATCCACGTATTACTTCTCTCATGTTTGCGGACGACATCGTCATTTTTGCAAAGCCGGATTCAGGTACCATATCTACTATCAATGCTGCACTTATACAATTTCACGACACGATAGGGCTTCAAATAAATAAAAATAAATCTCATATTCTCATTGTTGGGATTAATGAGACTGATAAAAGTCGTATCACTAGTCTATCTGGTCTTCATGCCATGCCAAATAATGCGGTATATTTGGGTATCCCACTCACCAAATCTAGAATTAATACAACACAATGCATCCCTATGTACGAGAAGATTATTGCTAAACTTCGAAATTAGCCTACACATCTCTTTTCGCAGGCAGGTAGAATTACTATCGTTAAATCTATAATTTTTGGCATGACATCATACTGGTCTCGCATTTTCATTTTACCAAAGAAATCACTATCCATGATAAATGCGGCCATGAACCATTTCTTATGGCACGGTGATTGCCAGTCTCGCAAGCCTATTCCGATTGCTTTCTATAAGATATGCAGACCACGAAAAAAGGGGGGATTGGGTATAATAAATTTAAGATACTGGAATATCGCCGTGTAACAACCTGGGATTTGCATTACCAACTAATAAATAAAAGTTAGGATTTTTATTTATTTTAATGAAGCATAAAAGGTTTTGGAATAACAAAATTTATGTGAAAAAGGCTATTTTAATTAAATGGGAAATATGGGATTTTAAAATGAGGACAAAATGTTATTTTTGGAAAGTTAAATATTTTAGGAGAGATTTTAAAACGGGTTTGGATAAGAAAAGTGAGTTTTATAAACATACATGAACACTTAGACTAATTTTTGAAAATATGTAAATAACTCTCTTCTTATTGGGTTTCTAAACCTAGCCCAATAACCCACCCTAAACCTCCTCTATAAATTATCTCATACTCTCCAAACCTCATTCATTCATCCCTAATCAAAACCTTAATCGTTTCCTAAAGCTTTCATAACAAAAATGGCCTCTATCTTCATCTCCTTCTAGTTTTTGCTTATGCAAGTCATTCTATGCAAAGGTAATGCAAATACCCACCTCAAATCCATTTTTATATCTTTCTAATTTTTGAAATTTAATTGGTAACACATGTTTTATGTGTTTTTTTGATCTTATAGCCTCCTAATCATCTTTTGCTAACTTGGGTTGATGCTATAGTAGTCTTTGTTGCTTTTATGAGAGGTATATTGCTAAAAACCTCTTCTAATATGTGTTTAATCATCTTTTGATTTCAGTAATCATTTAGTAACACATGTTTTATTATGTAACATGTGAATCGTAGCTCTTTGATCCTCTTTGCTTTCATTTAGGGTGTGCACACAAGTTGCTTGCTATATTGGTTGAGGTAATATATGCTAGCTGAAATTATAATTAGTTTATTGTTGTTAGTAAATTAGGCATATCTCATTCATCTTAAATCTGAATTAAGATTTTCTTAATGTTCTGGAAAGCATATTCTGTAGGCTATAACTTTTATGTTTTGAGATTTGCCTAATTTTGTGGTTTGAATGGTCGAAATCACGTTTGTTTGTCGCTGACCTGACAACAAACTACATGGTTGATAAAATAAAAACCTGAAATTGATTTGGCCATAAGTTACTCGTTTTTGATCCGAATTAGATAATTTTGGATGTTTCGGAAAGCTTAAAACATATGCTACAATTTTTGTTCAGTGAGTTTTCTGGAATTTTGCCATTTAGATGACCTGAAATGCATTCAAAGACAGAAGACCAATTCTGTCTTTAACAAGTTATCTTGAGTTTCAATCTGATATTGTTTTGCATGTATCTCTCTCGTTTTTGATCCGAATTAGATAATTTTGGATGTTCTGGAAAGCGTAAAACATATGCTACAAATTTTGCTCAGTGATTTTTCTGTAATTTTGAGTCTAACTAGGTCAAAAATTGGTTTTTCTACTATCTTCCCGAGAGCGATACACATATTAGCTCTGTGGATGAAACTGAAACTATTTTGGTCATAACTTTTGAGCCGCTAGTCGTAATTTGACGATTTTGGTCTCGTTGGAAAGATGGCGTTATGAACTCCATATTTGGAAAGTTTGGTCATCATCTGAGTTCATTAGACCCTTCGAATTTCCTGTCAGAGTTGAACCCAGATCGCTGTGCAAAATAGTGCATTTCATGTTTCTGTGTCCGACTTTGGAACATCGCTACGCCTTCGTTTCAAGTCGGAATCGAGTAATTCTTTTTGCGTTCTGAAGTAGGAATGTCGTACTACGTTCCTACCAATTTTCATGCTATTCGGATTCAGTTTGCTGGTCCGAATAATTTTCCGAACTTGGGTTCGCGTCAGTTTTGGACTATTTTCCAACACTTAGAATATTTTCAGTGATTTTCTGGCTTTATCGATTTCTTTGAGATTTGTCTCTGGATTTTGAACATGGGCCTTATAAAAAGGTTTTAAAAGGATTTTTCGCTCCGAAATGGCTTTCGAAATTATTATATAATATTATTTTTAATTAGTAGACTATTTACTCCATAATAGGAGAGTTTTCAAAAGCCGTTTTAGAGTGTTCTCAAAATCAATTATAAATCCGTTTCGAACCATTATTTTCTATAATAAAAATCTCACACTCACTTTTTAGCACGTCAAGCGAAGTGGAAAGGTGCTTAAACGGTTAGGAAATCTTCGGCCTATGGAACCGTGTGTATTTTCTTTTCGGTTAATCCCCGACCTATTCGATTGATCGTTTTGACCTTTGGGTCTAGTTTACCGATGATACGAGGTGGACTTTTTATTGTTTGGAGTGTGAGCTTGCTATTGGTTAGTAAACCATTTAGTGCGAACGTGGGGTATGGGACTCATCGTTAACACTTTACGAGTTCCTCTCCAAGAAGTTTGTGACACATTAGCCTCTAGGCAGCCAGTACTGGACCTCTGGGTCACCATGCCTCTGGGCAACCGTCTCTGGACACCTGTTCTATGGAGCAGTTTCTTTTTTCGGCATGTGCCTCTGAGCCTTTATCCTTCTGGGAAGGATCTTGCCGTCTCGCGCGTTACGCATATGTGCGAGTGATCGATCACAACTCTACAGTACTTGACAATAACGACTCCGGTCGGTGCACGTGCTATACTTGTATTATCTGATGATTTTTATATCCATTCGAGTACAGCCATTCGGTGTTGGTTCTATGGAACCATACGATGTAAGTGCGATTACCTTGTGGATTCACAGTGTCTCTGGACACTGCTTTTCAGTGTTTGATTTCATTGACTTTTCAGTATATCCCCATTGCTCTTTGGAGCATCGATCTTTGCTTGGGCATTGATTACAAACTCTGGTCACTCTTGGGATTATTGCCTATGGGCAACTTTATATAGCTTTGGCTACGCCGATGATATGAGGCGATTTTATTTATTCAACACTTTGGTGCTGATATTCTCTTTGGAGATTTTTACTGTTGATTGATGATTAGGGACCGTCATTATATTCATGTGGTCCAAAATACTCTTCTCTTAGGAAAAGTACTGTTTTATTTATGTACCGCATTATTATATATCTCAGTTATTACTGATTGTTTAGCTAGCCTGACCCGAGTGTTTTCGCTCGGGTCAGACCGAGTTGTTTCAGGTTAGGTCTCTGGACTTAGCTTCTGTGCTTCCGCTTGGACATTATCTGCTATGCTGATAGATAGCACTTTTATTTGTCCACTATTCCGCTACTCTGTTATTATTCAGACTTTGATATGTATATATTTTTGACTCACATGTGTGGGCAGTGGCTTTGTACCCACTTATAGTATTTGGATCTGTATTGACGATGTATTGTTCTGGGATTTTATATCTGTTATGTGATTCTGTTCTGTGATGTTTTATCATTTATTACTATGCTTGTTCTGATAGGTCTTTAGCCATTGTAATTTAGTTATGAATATTTATTGAATATGTCGAACCACTTGAAAGAAAATATAGATACCATCCTTTCGACGTATTCAGCAGATAGTTATAGCTTGATTACAAATGGTCGCTTCCACTATACTCTATTCTCCGCTTTAACAGACAGTATTACTCCCGTAATACTCTTTGTTACAGTGGGGCGTTACAGCTTGGTATCAGAGCCAAGGTTCAGAATTAAGCATAACAAACACAGAACAGACACGTAGTACAATACGTTATAATACGATCCAAATTGAACATATCCACCTTTAGATAAATAAGTTAGGAATATGTGTAGGAATCTATTATATTCCGTAATATTCCTTAATGAATTATCTATCTTTGAATCGTGCTTAACTAAATCTACCGATCATATGTTCGAGAGTGTCCCAAACCTCTCTATTGCACCTTCTGCAAGAAGGAGGGACACAGGATCTCCGCTTGTCCTATTGCTCCAGCTAGTGCCAAGCCTGGCAGGCTTAATGCTGCCAAGGCTCCTACCACTTCTGCTCAGCCTAAAGGTACACATCCTTCCATTCTTGAAGGCTCTATTTTATTTCATGGTAGATCTTGTAGAGTTCTCTTTGATACGGGTGCCTCTCACTCATTCGTATCAAAGGAACTAGTTGATACTTTATCTTTGGATGTTACTTGTCTGGTTTCTTCACTAAGGATTGTGCATCCCATTGGTGGATCCACGACTCTTAGCTTGCTCTGTGAGGATATAGATATTGATCTTTGTGGCTTTTCTTTCCGTGCAAATCTCCACGTTATGGAGTATTTGGGCTTTGATATGATTCTTGGCATGGATTGGCTCGTTCAGCACGACGCCAAAATCATTTGTTCGGAGCGGATATTATTTCTTCGTCATCCTGACTCGTCCGCTCCGTTAGCTATTGCTCTTCAGGATGTTGGGATTTCTGATATTACTTTATTTGCTCTTGATTCACGAGATGAGAATGTGGACATATCTCGTATTCCTGTTGTTCGGGATTTCCCCGACGTATTCGAGCCAGTATCCGGACTGCCGCCAAAGCGGGCTATTGAGTTCCGCATTGATCTCATTCCAGGCTCTCATCCAGTTGGGCGTCCTCCTACGAGAATGTCTACTAAAGAGAATGAGGAACTCAGGAAGCAGTTAGTTGAGCTTGAAGCGAAGCAGTTCATTCATTCCAGTTCTTCGCCATGGGGTGCTGCTATGGTCTTCGTTAAGAAGGCTGATGGCTCTCTTAGGCTTTGCATTGACTATCGCAAGCTCAATGAGCTAACCATCAGAAATCACTACCCACTTCCTCGGATAGACGACATGTTTTACCAATTGTGCGGTTCGAAGGTTTTCTCTCAGCTTGACCTTGCCACCGGATTCCATCAGCTACGAGTCATGGAAGACAGCATTCCTCTTACAGCATTTCGCACTCGTTATGGTTCTTTTGAGTGGTTGGTCATGTCGTTCGGCTTGACGAACGCTCCGGCTTTCTTCGTCGATCTCATGAATCGAGTATTCCGGGAATACATTGATAGATTCGTTCTGGTTTTCATCGACGATATTCTTATTTATTCTAGATCCGAGGCGGAGCATGCTCATCATTTGTGGATCGTCTTAGATACTCTTCGTCAGCATCAGCTTAAGGCTAAGCTCTCCAAGTGCCATTTTTGGGAGAGCAAGGTAAAGTTCTTGGGTCATATTGTATCATATGTGGGTATTTCTGTCGATCCTGCCAAGATCGAAGCTATTCAGAATTGGAGGCAGCCCGAGAACGTTCATGATATTCGCAGCTTCCTTGGTCTGGCGGGTTATTATCGTCAATTTATCAAGGATTTCTCTCGTGTTGCACTTCCCCTCACGACCCTGACTCGTAAGGGGGTTCGCTTTATTTGGTCTGATAAGTGTGAAGTTTCTTTCTAGCGATTGAAGGAACTTCTCACTCATGCTCCTATCCTTGTAGTTCCTGAGAGTAACCAGGATCTTGTTGTTTACACCGACGCTTGTGGTAGCGAGCTCGGTGCTGTGCTTATGCAGAAGGATCGGGTAGTTGCTTATGCTTCTAGGCAGCTACGTTCGAATGAGGTTCGCTATCCGACTCATGATCTTGAGTTGGCAGCTATCGTCTTTGCTTTGAAGACGTGGCGTCACTTTCTATTAGGCGAACGCTTCACTCTTTACACTGATCACAAGTCGCTGAAGTATTTATTCAGTCAGAAGGATCTCAATATGAGGCAGCAGCGATGGCTTGAGTTTCTCGCCTCACATGACTTAGACATTCAATATACCCCTGGCAAGGGTAATCGTGTGGCTGAGGCACTTAGTCGCAAACACTCGGCAGTAGTTTCTATGATGATAGCCGAGTGGGATATTCTTGAGACTCTTTCTATGTGTGATATTCGAAATCGAGCTCCGTCTTCTGATCCTTAGATCTTGCTATTCAGCTTGGAAGCTCGACCTATCATATTGGATCACATTGCCCATGCTCAGCGGCAGGATCCAGACTTGTTGCGATATATTCATCTCCTTGAGTCGGGATCCAGTGATGAGACATTGTTGGATTATTCTATTGATTCTCATCGGTGTCTTCGCAGGAAGAACCGTATTTTGGTACCATTTGATTTATCACTTAGGCGTGACATTCTAGACGAGTGTCATCGCACTAAGTACACTATACATCCCGGGTCGAGTAAGATGTATGCCGACATGTGTCGCCTATTTTATTGGGAGGGCATGAAGAGTGATGTTGCAAGTTATGTAAGCTGTTGCATGACTTGTCAACAGATCAAAGCTGAGCATCAGCGTCCATCTGGTCTTCTTCAGCCGCTAGAGATTCCATTGTGATAATGGGATCAGATATCCATGGATTTTATTGACGGTCTGCCTCGATCGAGGTCAGGCCATACTTCTATTTGGGTCATCGTCGATCGCTTGACCAAATCATCTCATTTCATTCCTATTAAGTCCACTCGGATTGCTCCTCAGCTTGCCAAGCTATATGTGAAGGAAGTCATTCGACTTCATGGTATTCCTAGCTCTATCGTCTGTGATTGAGACACTATCTTTACTAGTCACTTCTGGAAGTGCCTAAAGTCAGCTTTGGGCTCAAAGCTGAATTTCTCGACTGCTTATCATCCTCAGACCGACGGTCAGACGGAGAGGGTGAATCGTGTTTTAGAGGATCTTTTGCGCTGTTGTATTCTGGATTTCGGAGGTAGTTGGGAGGATCACTTACCGCTTATAGAGTTCTCCTACAACAACAGCTTTCAGTCTAGTATTGGCATGGCTCCTTTCGAGGCTCTTTATGGAAGGCCATGTCGTTCTCCGTCGTGTTGGTTAGAATCTGGCGAGAACTCCTTCTTGGTCCAGATTCAGTTCGGGAATCTTCTGAGGAGATTATTCTTATTCGTCAGAGAATGAAAGAGGCGCAGAACCGTCAGAAATCCTACGCGGACAACCGTAGGAATCCTCTTGAGTTCTCCATTGGTGATCATGTCTTTATTCGGATATCTCCTATGAAAGGGGTTGTACGTTTCAGCTCTACAGGGAAGTTGGCTCCTCACTATGTTGGACCATTTCCTATTACGGAACGCATCGGCCCTGTTGCTTATCGTGTGGCTCTACCTGCTCACTTCTCTAGAATACACGACGTGTTCCATGTTTCCCAGCCTCGCATGTGTGTCCGCGATCCTGATTCTATCATTGAGCCGCATGCTGTGCCTGATTTAGAGATCTTACCTGATTTATCTTTGGAGCAGTGTAACGACCCGGAAATTTCGAACCCGAAATTTCCAAATAGTTAGAAGAAAAAGAAAAGAGATAGAAGAAGAAAACAGAAATACCAAAACACAGAAACCTCACATTCGCAGCGGATCAAAATATAATATCCCATAAATAACAATATTACAAAAGAACTGTAGCAATACACTTATACATTTATATATCAGAGTTGCACTATTACACAACACAGGACAATTTGAAAACATGTCTCAGATAATCAACAATAATATATACAACGGATATCACTCCATACGTTCCTGCCATCCAGCTTGTCTCCTGAACTCCAGAACGTCCTTACCTGAAAATCTGTAATACTCGGTCTGACCCGAGCATTACATCAAAGTAACACCCGGGTCAGGCTGGAAACCAGCGTGAGTAAACTCACCTAACATGAAATACCAATGCATACATCTATTTAAAACCCGGGTAACTTATATCAATTTACAATTTCACAAGTCGTTATAGACATCACTTACAACACACATCAATTTCTAAGTACTAGAACTTAGATTAAATGGTTCAATTTACTTAAATCATTCCGTCTCAACCTATTGATTCCACATATCAATCTATAAAGATTCGAAGTGGTTTCGGGTAATTACCAATACCCGACTCCGGTCTCTTCGAATTCAATGTTATCTCTAATCCAAGTTGTTAAGTTTTAAACAATACAAATCATATCCAGGATATCATACAACAATTCAACTTAGATAGGTAACCTACATTATCACAGCTTAACCCATTCATATCACAGCATATCTCAATCGCCCTAAGAGATAATATCAATCCAAGTCATCCAATATTATTCAACCATCCATAACAAGTTGATTCATTCTTAATTAATTTAATTAATCTCTAATTAAATTAATTACTAACCTTAAATCACTGGATTACCTTAATCCAGTCTATTTGATTTATAAATCACTCTATAAAGAATTATAGATTACCAATTCGAAGCAAATTAATTACTTTTAAATCCTGCTTAATTAATCTCAACTAACCATTTGAATTAATTAACCTTTAATCACTTATTAATTATCCTTAATTATTGATTAATCAACTTTAATTAATAAATCAATCAACCTTAATCATTAAATAATTAGCCTTTAATTAATTATCTTTAATTAATTACATAATTAAATAATCCCTTGATTAATAAATCATGCCTTAATCACTTCCATTAATTAATTAACCTTTAATTAATTTATCATCCTTTAGTTAAGGGTAAATCATTTACTTAATAAATCACTTAATTGTCATTGAAATCTTAATAATTTAACCTTCGGAATTAATAATTAACACATTCATCTTAAACACAATTGAATCATTAAGATTCTTTGAACAACTTAAATCAAATAATTATCCTATTATAAAATTATCCAAAACATTTTAATTTCAAAAACATTTGCATTATAATCTATATATCTTGAAACTTGTTTCATAGTTTATTATAACAAATGAATGGAAACATTTTACCTACTTAAGTGATTACTTAATTACACCATTTAAATTTAAGTTTAAATAAACATAAAAATTAACTTAATTAATTTAAGTTAAATAAATTTTACCACTTTTCTTTAACCAAACCTTTAAAACATTTATTATATAGAGGAAATAGTTTAAAAACTTGATTAAACTTTATTATGTTTTAAATTTTAAACTGTCGTCCCAGTTAAACACTCGCGTATGACTTGAATCAAACTCAAGTCATTTCCCTACTTTCCCGAGTACCCACTCGAGACCAACCCGAGGAAAATACCAATTTTTCCGAGCAAACACTGAGACACTCACGTTCAAAACCTAACATCTCCCTGCTTCGAGACGAACTCTGGAAAACTTCGAGCCTACTCCGAGAAAACCCTTTCTTCCCCGATTATCAAAAATACTCAAACAATCGTGTGCACGCGTGCACATGCACCGGAGCTCCGATCATCTCCTGACATCACCACTGCCCTACGTAAGTCGGCGATCATCCTCAGATCAGACAACGTCCATCAGCGCCTCTTAATCGACTTGAAATCAAAATCTAACACTTCTGCTCAAAACTTGAACCATAGCAACACCTGGAATCTTCTCGTACTCATCCCTCCGATCACCGGAGTGTCAGAAACTCCAGCCATGCCTTCGACCACCTCCAAGTTTCCATTTCCCAAAATTCCAATGAACTCGATCCATTCTCGTTGCCGTGGGAAACAAATTTCCAATTACCACAAAAACTAGGGCTACGATCTTCCCTGATCAACCAGCACCTCCACAATGCTTTGATCATCCAACAACCATTTTTCCTGACATCCCCGATCATCCTTCCACCTCTAGAGAAAACAGCATACACCCCGAACACTTAGATCATCAGAACCCATCAGAAATGTAAAATCTATTCAAACTCAAACTGCTCCCTTATCTCAATTCTAAAAATCGTGATTTAAGTTTTATAAATCAAGATTTTGTATAAGTTTTCAATTCGTAAGCCTGAACCAATGAATTTTAATGATTTAATTTTTGTCAAAACTAACGTTTGCATATTCTTTTTAGTTTCCCGAGCCAATTCCAATTATTTAACTTAATTTAAAAATTTAAAAACTTACTTCATGGCTAAATAAACAATTTTGTTTTAAAACCTAAACTCTATCAGCTAATAGGTCAAAGGGGATATGAGTTTTTGAATAGAACTTAAGCCTGGAAATTTAAAACAGAGTCTAGATATATATATGTGTTCACAGTCAAAAATCAGGCATATCACAGGCATTTTATATACATAATATACATGCATTAACATCCATATAATTATACAACACAATCTACTACAACATCCAACACATGCATCATAACAGATTTTAAAGAAAACTGTTTTTTTAAGATTTAGTGTTTACTCACCTTATTTTGAAATGAAGAGCAGAGTCTCCATTTTGAAAAAGCTTTTAGAAAACAGTTTTGAAGACTTGAAAATATAATGTCAAATCTTCTTGCTTTTGATAAACTTGTGATGCTGTTGTTTTAGACTTGCATGCAGGTCCAAGATTCTATATTGCAAAAGACAAACTCCAGATTTTGTTTGAGACAGAAATTGCAGGCTTTTGAAGAAGGCTACAGGCTTCCATCTGATTTTGGAAACTGAATTACAGGTCTTTGTTTTGATTTTGAGGAATTCGATTACTTATTGTTTTTTTTTAGAGAGGAATGATTATCATATTGGTTTAGGGAGTTTTATTTTGAGAATTTTGGTTTGTAGGCTGAAGTTTTCTTTTCTATTTTAGTTCAGATCTGAGATTACTAAATTTTTCTTTGCTTTTAAATTTTGCCAAAGAAATAGATAGAGAGAAGTATATGCACTTAGGCTGAAAATCATTTAATAAAAATAAAAGAAGATTTAATCTAAAAATGCCACTTGTTTAGATAATTCAACATTTGTCACATTAAATGGTTTATCAATTAACACTTGTCACTTAAGTAATTTTATTTTATTAAGAGGTTCTAATATATATTCATATTATATTAATATTACATTTTTAAACCCAATTTATTTTTAAGATATTTTATTCTTTGAATTCCTAATTCAAGTTCAAATTCTAATTTATTTTCTACTCATATATATATTCTTATAACAACACATTATCATTTGATTTAAAAGAAAATAATAAAAAATGTAAATTCTAAGTGATTATATTAAGATATTATCATGCAATACTTACCCAAATATAAATATTCATTACCAGATTTATTTGTCAAATCTATAATTCAGTATTTCTATTAATTTACCCAATTATTATATCAATTACAGATGTTCAGAAATCCGGGTTATCACATTCCTCCCCCCTTTAAATCTTTTCGTCCTCGAAAAGGAACGAAGCAAGAATTTTATTACAATGTTGATTATCAGTTAAATTATTCCTTAGACATCTTAACTCTTAACTCTTTTATTTAAATTTTTCAAAACATTTTAGAAATTTACATAATATTATCAAAATAGTTTTTATAAAAATTCTTTTTATAACTCGATGTCTCAACCAGTCCATCCTTGTCCTCACAGAAATTCGGTCATACGTTGATCAGGCGTAAGACTGAAAATCTATCAGTACTTGGTAAACCCGTTTTCAACACCTAGTGAAAATACTTGGAAAATAATTTTATTGAAAATAGGGAAAACAGTTTTGAAAATAGAGGAAATATCTTTGGTGAGAATGCTCTGGAAATCATCACCCCCATCCAAGGTCACAGTTACATCACGGGTTACGTTGCCATCGCAGCAAAAGTCCATGTAACTGATTACACCATGGAACCCACAACAGATCGCAGTTACATCCAGGGTTACGTTGCCGTCGCAGCAAAAGTCCATGTAACTGTTGGCTCTCATCGGCACACACGATTTCGCTGTCAAAATGAAACTTCTCCCACATAGGTCGCAGTCTACCGATATAAAATCAAACGCAGACTGTTGGCTCTCAGCGGCACAAACGACTTTCGCTATGTTACCATAGTGTCACAGTCTACCGATATAAAATCAAACGTAGACAGTTGGCTCTCAGCGGCACACATGACTTCCGCTATGGTCTGCAGTAGATCGCAGTGACATTGAGTTAAATTGTTGTCAAAGCATAACTCAAATGCCTCTGTGGGCACCAGCCCCTCGACTTTCGCTACACAAATAATCCTCAGGAACTAGTTTTGTCCGGACTCCTCACAGGATCAACTTTAGAAACCCCCCTTGGGGCTCAAGGCAGTACCACCCAGTGGTACTCCTGAGAAGTTCATTTCAAGGAAGCGCCTTTTTCCCCAGAGCTATTCTCAAAACACTTTATACTATATACTTATAGTATCTTCAAATCATACCCTTTATGATTTATCAAAATCTCCTTTACACAAAATCGATTACCAAAATCGATAATTCTCAAACTAGGCTTTTCAAAATCCAAAATTGATTTTCCAAAAATCAAAAGCCTTTTCCAAATTATATAGGTTCCCAAAACCTTTTCCAAAATCATTCTCATAAAATTCTTTATATATATATAGATATAGATATATATAACTTTGAAAATCTTTGGATCATTTCAAACTTGTATAAAACCTCTTTTATACTTCAATTATTTCAAAACCTTTTTATTCTGGCTAGATTCAATAAGGGAAGTTTATCATATTACAAAATACAACTTTATTTATTGCCAAATCAAATATTCAAGTTTGATTTCTTTATAAAGTTATTTACCATTTACTTATCTCCATAAAGTAAATTTCAACCAAAGAAATATCCAATTCCATTATATTTCACAAATATACTTTTCATTTCAAAGATCATTTTACAATCTTTATCCACAACTTCAATATCAATTTCATTCAAACCCATACGATGTACACATATCATCCTTACGCAATATCAGTCTGATCGCTCAATCGATCACAAAATTTCACTTCCGAACTAGTATCGTCCACCCGACTTCCTAGTGCGGACTCAGATCTGGTTTCTTGACCAGAATCCGTCATTCTCCTTGCATAGTCGTAGCTATGATAGAGAATATCCAGAACCAATCAAAAATCCATATCCAGGTTCGCCGTCGAAAATCGAGCAAAAAATCCTAACTCGGATCGATAATACTATCTCGAAATTCTGTGTTCGAATCTGGATCAAATCACTATGCGAATAGAATAATATACGTACATCCTTCGTATTTATCTTTATTGATTATTAGCTAAATCAATTTCTCCTTTCTATCCACATTTCCTTTAATTCTATTCTCTTATTCTCAATTGCTTCCATTTACCATTGAGTTATTACTTCAATTACAAACAGTTTGAACTCTGACCAATTTAAATTTAAAAATAGCTTGAAATTTTTTTTTTAAATAGATAAGTAGTTGAAAAATAGTTATTAGTTTGTAAAATAGCTGTAAAATAGTTAAGTAGGTATAAAGTAGTTAGATAACTGCAAAATAGTTTTTAAAATAGTGATTAGATATAAGTAACTGAAAAATAGTAATTAGTTTATAAGACAGTTTCAAAATAGTTAAATAGTTCCAAAATAATTGTAAAATAAGTATAAGATAGTTTGGGGTTTAAGAAGAAAGATTGTATAGTAAATAGTTTGGAAAAATATATTTGTATTAAAACAATTTGTTTTGAAAATAAACCAGAGTCAAATTGTTCAATTCTCATCAATTCAATTTAAATTTTCCACCTCCTTTTAAATTAACTCAATTCCAATTTAAATAACTTCAATTTCCATTGAAATTGATTTAACCTTAATTCAAGTTGAATTAATCCTCAATTTCTTTCCAAATTCGAATCAAATTCCATTTGATTTTTAAACTTATACATCTTCAATCACAATTCTAATTAATTCAAATCAAATTCAATTTGAACTAATTTAATTCAAATCTCAATTTAAAACTATCTCGAATTATATAAATTCGAGTTAAATATTTTAAATGTTCATTTAATCCCTTAAGTCAACTTAACCCTTATTTTTAAATCAAATCAACCTTTATTTTTAATTTAACAACTTAAATCTTTAAACCATTTAATTCTGAATCCAAATTCCAAAATTCCATTTTAAAATTATCTTTACTTAACTTATTACAAAGTTCAAATAAGAACTCAAAAACAATTTAATTTTTAGATTCTAATTTATTATCCATTTTCAATTTCCAGATCTCAAACCCATTTTGAGATCACTCATAACTCCCATTTAAATTAACCATTTTACTACCCAAGTTAAATTTAAATTTCATCTTGAAATTTCCAATTCAAGTTATTCATTCAAACTTATTTAACTTCCTCCAAGTTAAATTAAATTTACTTAATCCGGTCAACTTTACACAATTTAAATTCCCATTCAAATTTTAAACTTCAGATTAATAATCTTTCCACTTATAAGTTCAAAAACTTTTTACTTTGGGTTTTCATATCACATTCCAAGGAAAAATTTAAAACTCAATACTTAGAGTTTATTTAAAATCATCTTTGATATTATGTATATTCCTCATATATACATTTTCTTTACACACCAAGTTATACTTTAAATTTTTAAACCACCCTTGGTTTTAATTCAAAACAAACTTCTTTTTAAACAATTTCAAGTTTTCTGGATTTAGATTTAAAATTTCACAATTTTTAATTATATACAATTCCTATTTATAAGTCATATTCACCTAAAAGTTTATATCCCTAGCTAAAACATTTCATTGTTAAACACAACAATTATTTATGATAATAACCAAGATTATCATATCTGGAAACCAATTCATTATTATCTTTATTCTTGATAACATTTCTACAAATTCAAGATTTTAATTTCAGTTTGAATTCATTTCAAACTTAACTTCATTAAATTTTAATTTGGTTGTATTTCTATTACCACTTAATTTAATTCCAATATTTTAACAACCAATTACCTTAATATTTATTAGAAAGAAAGACCATTTTATACATCAAAATATATTCTTATATAAAATCATTTAAAATTCTTATATAAGAAAATAACAATTACGCTCTCATATATATATATATACACTCAACTCGTTCTAGGGTACCATTGACCCTATCCTTAACGAGTAATCCCAACAGAGCCAAGGTTCTCGCTTAACCTTCAGCTCTGATACCAACTGTAACGACCCGGAAATTTCGAACCCGAAATTTCCAAATAGTTAGAAGAAAAAGAAAAGAGATAGAAGAAGAAAACAGAAATACCAAAACACAGAAACCTCACATTCGCAGCGGATCAAAATATAATATCCCATAAATAACAATATTACAAAAGAACTGTAGCAATACACTTATACATTTATATATCAGAGTTGCACTATTACACAACACAGGACAATTTGAAAACATGTCTCAGATAATCAACAATAATATATACAACGGATATCACTCCATACGTTCCTGCCATCCAGCTTGTCTCCTGAACTCCAGAACGTCCTTACCTGAAAATCTGTAATACTCGGTCTGACCCGAGCATTACATCAAAGTAACACCCGGGTCAGGCTGGAAACCAGCGTGAGTAAACTAACCTAACATGAAATACCAATGCATACATCTATTTAAAACCCGGGTAACTTATATCAATTTACAACTTCACAAGTCGTTATAGACATCACTTACAACACACATCAATTTCTAAGTACTAGAACTTAGATTAAATGGTTCAATTTACTTAAATCATTCCGTCTCAACCTATTGATTCCACATATCAATCTATAAAGATTCGAAGTGGTTTCGGGTAATTACCAATACCCGACTCCGGTCTCTTCGAATTCAATGTTATCTCTAATCCAAGTTGTTAAGTTTTAAACAATACAAATCATATCCAGGATATCATACAACAATTCAACTTAGATAGGTAACCTACATTATCACAGCTTAACCCATTCATATCACAGCATATCTCAATCGCCCTCAGAGATAATATCAATCCAAGTCATCCAATATTATTCAACCATCCATAACAAGTTGATTCATTCTTAATTAATTTAATTAATCTCTAATTAAATTAATTACTAACCTTAAATCACTGGATTACCTTAATCCAGTCTATTTGATTTATAAATCACTCTATAAAGAATTATAGATTACCAATTCGAAGCAAATTAATTACTTTTAAATCCTGCTTAATTAATCTCAACTAACCATTTGAATTAATTAACCTTTAATCACTTATTAATTATCCTTAATTATTGATTAATCAACTTTAATTAATAAATCAATCAACCTTAATCATTAAATAATTAGCCTTTAATTAATTATCTTTAATTAATTACATAATTAAATAATCCCTTGATTAATAAATCATGCCTTAATCACTTCCATTAATTAATTAACCTTTAATTAATTTATCATCCTTTAGTTAAGGGTAAATCATTTACTTAATAAATCACTTAATTGTCATTGAAATCTTAATAATTTAACCTTCGGAATTAATAATTAACACATTCATCTTAAACACAATTGAATCATTAAGATTCTTTGAACAACTTAAATCAAATAATTATCCTATTATAAAATTATCCAAAACATTTTAATTTCAAAAACATTTGCATTATAATCTATATATCTTGAAACTTGTTTCATAGTTTATTATAACAAATGAATTGAAACATTTTACCTACTTAAGTGATTACTTAATTACACCATTTAAATTTAATTTTAAATAAACATAAAAATTAACTTAATTAATTTAAGTTAAATAAATTTTACCACTTTTCTTTAACCAAACCTTTAAAACATTTATTATATAGAGGAAATAGTTTAAAAACTTGATTAAACTTTATTATGTTTTAAATTTTAAACTGTCGTCCCAGTTAAACACTCGCGTATGACTTGAATCAAACTCAAGTCATTTCCCTACTTTCCCGAGTACCCACTCGAGACCAACCCGAGGAAAATACCAATTTTTCCGAGCAAACACTGAGACACTCACGTTCAAAACCTAACATCTCCCTGCTTCGAGACGAACTCTGGAAAACTTCGAGCCTACTCCGAGAAAACCCTTTCTTCCCCGATTATCAAAAATACTCAAACAATCGTGTGCACGCATGCACATGCACCGGAGCTCCGATCATCTCCTGACATCACCACTGCCCTACGTAAGTCGGCGATCATCCTCAGATCAGACAACGTCCATCAGCGCCTCTTAATCGACTTGAAATCAAAATCGAACACTTCTGCTCAAAACTTGAACCATAGCAACACCTGGAATCTTCTCGTACTCATCCCTCTGATCACCGGAGTGTCAGAAACTCCAGCCATGCCTTCGACCACCTCCAAGTTTCCATTTCCCAAAATTCCAATGAACTCGATCCATTCTCGTTGCCGTGGGAAACAAATTTCCAATTACCACAAAAACTAGGGCTACGATCTTCCCTGATCAACCACCACCTCCACAATGCTTTGATCATCCAACAACCATTTTTCCTGACATCCCCGATCATCCTTCCACCTCCAGAGAAAACAGCATACACCCCGAACACTTAGATCATCAGAACCCATCAAAAATGTAAAATCTATTCAAACTCAAACTGCTCCCTTATCTCAATTCTAAAAATCGTGATTTAAGTTTTATAAATCAAGATTTTGTATAAGTTTTCAATTCGTAAGCCTGAACCAATGAATTTTAATGATTTAATTTTTGTCAAAACTGACGTTTGCATATTCTTTTTAGTTTCCCGAGCCAATTCCAATTATTTAACTTAATTTAAAAATTTAAAAACTTACTTCATGGCTAAATAAACAATTTTGTTTTAAAACCTAAACTCTATCAGCTAATAGGTCAAAGGGGATATGAGTTTTTGAATAGAACTTAAGCCTGGAAATTTAAAACAGAGTCTAGATATATATATGTGTTCACAGTCAAAAATCAGGCATATCACAGGCATTTTATATACATAATATACATGCATTAACATCCATATAATTATACAACACAATCTACTACAACATCCAACACATGCATCATAACAGATTTTAAAGAAAACTGTTTTTTTAAGATTTAGTGTTTACTCACCTTATTTTGAAATGAAGAGCAGAGTCTCCATTTTGAAAAAGCTTTTAGAAAACAGTTTTGAAGACTTGAAAATATAATGTCAAATCTTCTTGCTTTTGATAAACTTGTGATGCTGTTGTTTTAGACTTGCATGCAGGTCCAAGATTCTATATTGCAGAAGACAAACTCCAGATTTTGTTTGAGACAGAAATTGCAGGCTTTTGAAGAAGGCTACAGGCTTCCATCTGATTTTGGAAACTGAATTACAGGTCTTTGTTTTGATTTTGAGGAATTCGATTACTTATTGTTTTTTTTTTAGAGAGGAATGATTATCATATTGGTTTAGGGAGTTTTATTTTGAGAATTTTGGTTTGTAGGCTGAAGTTTTCTTTTCTATTTTAGTTCAGATCTGAGATTACTAAATTTTTCTTTGCTTTTAAATTTTGCCAAAGAAATAGATAGAGAGAAGTATATGCACTTAGGCTGAAAATCATTTAATAAAAATAAAAGAAGATTTAATCTAAAAATGCCACTTGTTTAGATAATTCAACATTTGTCACATTAAATGGTTTATCAATTAACACTTGTCACTTAAGTAATTTTATTTTATTAAGAGGTTCTAATATATATTCATATTATATTAATATTACATTTTTAAACCCAATTTATTTTTAAGATATTTTATTCTTTGAATTCCTAATTCAAGTTCAAATTCTAATTTATTTTCTACTCATATATATATTCTTATAACAACACATTATCATTTGATTTAAAAGAAAATAATAAAAAATGTAAATTCTAAGTGATTATATTAAGATATTATCATGCAATACTTACCCAAATATAAATATTCATTACCAGATTTATTTGTCAAATCTATAATTCAGTATTTCTATTAATTTACCCAATTATTATATCAATTACAGATGTTCAGAAATCCGGGTTATCACAAGCAGCAACCTCTTCGTGTGCTTGATTCGGAGGTTAGATGCCTTCGCAACAAAGAGGTTCCACTCGTGAAGATTCAATGGTCACCGAATCCTAAGGACTGCACTTGGGAGACCAGAGAATCTATCGAACGCTCTTATCCTGGCTTTCTCCCATCTTCTTCTACGGGTGAGAATTCTCTATTTTATCTCTATCACTTCTTTTGTGGATTTGACGTTATAGACGACATCTATCTTAAGGAATTGCGAGGACACAATTTTCTTAAGGGGGGGAGTCTGTAACAACCCGGGATTTGCAATACAAACTAATAAATAAAAGTTAGGATTTTTATTTATTTTAATGAAGCATAAAAGGTTTTGGAATAACAAAATTTATGTGAAAAAGGCTATTTTAATTAAATGGGAAATATGGGATTTTAAAATGAGGACAAAATGTTATTTTTGGAAAGTTAAATATTTTAGGAGAGATTTTAAAACGGGTTTGGATAAGAAAAATGAGTTTTATAAACATACATGAACACTTAGACTAATTTTTGGAAAACATGTAAATAACTCTCTTCTTATTGGGTTTCTAAACCTAGCCCAATAACCCACCCTAAACCTCCTCTATAAATTATCTCATACTCTCCAAACCTCATTCATTCATCCCTAATCAAAACCCTAATCGTTTCCTAAAGCTTTCATAACAAAAATGGCCTTTATCTTCATCTTCTTCTAGTTTTTGCTTATGCAAGTCATTCTATGCAAAGGTAATGCAAATACCCACCTCAAATCCATTTTTATATCTTTCTAATTTCTGAAATTTAATTGGTAACACATGTTTTATGTGTTTTTTTGATCTTATAGCCTCCTAATCATCTTTTGCTAACTTGGGTTGATGCTATAGTAGTCTTTGTTGCTTTTATGAGAGGTATATTGCTAAAAACCTCTTCTAATATGTGTTTAATCATCTTTTGATTTCAGTAATCATTTAGTAACACATGTTTTATTATGTAACATGTGAATCGTAGCTCTTTGATCCTCTTTGCTTTCATTTTGGGTGTGCACACAAGTTGCTTGCTATATTGGTTGAGGTAATATATGCTAGCTGAAATTATAATTAGTTTATTGTTGTTAGTAAATTAGGCATATCTCATTCATCTTAAATCTGAATTAAGATTTTCTTGATGTTCTGGAAAGCATATTCTGTAGGCTATAACTTTTATGTTTTGAGCTTTGCCTAATTTTGTGGTTTGAATGGTCGAAATCACGTTTGTTTGTCGCTGACCTGACAACAAACTACATGGTTGATAAAATAAAAACCTGAAATTGATTTGGCCATAAGTTACTCGTTTTTTATCCGAATTAGATAATTTTGGATGTTTCGGAAAGCTTAAAACATATGCTACAATTTTTGTTCAGTGAGTTTTCTGGAATTTTGCCATTTAGATGACCTGAAATGCATTCAAAGACAGAAGACCAATTCTGTCTTTAACAAGTTATCTTGAGTTTCAATCTGATATTGTTTTGCATGTATCTCTCTCGTTTTTTATCCGAATTAGATAATTTTGGATGTTCTGGAAAGCATAAAACATATGCTACAAATTTTGTTCAGTGATTTTTCTGTAATTTTGAGTCTAACTAGGTCAAAAATTGGTTTTTCTACTATTTTTCCGAGAGCGATACACATATTAGCTCTGTGGATGAAACTGAAACTATTTTGGTCATAACTTTTGAGCCGCTAGTCGGAATTTGACGATTTTGGTCTCGTTGGAAAGATGAAGTTATGAACTCCATATCTGGAAATTTTGGTCATCATCTGAGTTCATTAGACCCTTCGAATTTCCTGTCAGAGTTGAACCTAGATTGCTGTGCAAAACAGTGCATTTCATGTTTCTGTGTCCGACTTTGGAACATCGCTACGCCTTCGTTTCAAGTCGGAATCGAGTAATTCTTTTTGCATTCTGAAGTAGGAATGTCGGACTACGTTCCTACTAATTTTCATGCCATTCGGATTCAGTCTCCTAGTCCGAATAATTTTCCGAACTTGGGTTCGCGTCAGTTTTGGACTATTTTCCAACACTTAGAATATTTTCAGTGATTTTTTGGCTTTATCGATTTCTTTGAGATTTGTCTCTGGATTTTGTACACGGGCCTTATAAAAAGGTTTTAAAAGGATTTTTCGCTCCGAAATGGATTTCGAAATTATTATATAATATTATTTTTAATTAGTAGACTATTTACTCCATAATAGGAGAGTTTTCAAAAGCCGTTTTAGAGTGTTCTCAAAATCAATTATAAATCCGTTTCGAACCATTATTTTCTATAATAAAAATCTCACACTCACTTTTTAGCACGTCAAGCGAAGTGGAAAGGTGCTTAAACGGTTAGGAAATCTTCGGCCTATGGAACCGTGTGTATTTTCTTTCCGGTTAATCCCCGACATATTCGATTGATCGTTTTGACCTTTGGGTCTAGTTTACCGATGATACGAGGTGGACTTTTTATTGTTTGGAGTGTGAGCTTGCTATTGGTTAGTAAACCGTTTAGTGCGAACGTGGGGTATGGGACTCATCGTTAACACTTTACGGGTTTCTCTCCAAGAAGTTTGTGACACATTAGCCTCTAGGCAGCCAGTACTGGACCTCTGGGTCACCATGCCTCTGTGCAACCGTCTCTGGACACCTGTTCTATGGAGCAGTTTCTTTTTTCGGCATGTGCCTCTAGGCCTTTATCCTTCTGGGAAGGATCTTGCCGTCTCGCGCGTTCCGCATATGTGCGAGTGATCGATCACAACTCTACAGTACTTGGCAATAACAACTCCGGTCGGTGCACGTGCTATACTTGTATTATCTGATGATTTTTATATCCATTCGAGTACCGCCATTCGGTGTTGATTCTATGGAACCATATGATGTAAGTGTGATTACCTTGTGGATTCATAATGTCTCTGGACATTGCTTTTCAGTGTTTGATTTCATTGACTTTTCATTATATCCCCATTGCTCTTTGGAGCATTGATCTTTGCTTGGGCATTGATTACAAACTCTGGTCACTCTTGGGATTATTGCCTATGGGCAACTTTATATAGCTTTGGCTACGCCGATGATATGAGGCGATTTTATTTATTCAACACTTTGGTGCTGATATTCTCTTTGGAGATTTTTACCGTTGATTGATGATTAGGGGCCGTCATTATATTCATGTGGTCCAAAATACTCTTCTCTTAGGAAAAGTACTGTTTTATTTATGTACTGCATTATTATATATCTCAGTTATTACTGATTGTTTAGCTAGCCTGACCCGAGTGTTTTCGTTCGGGTCAGACCAAGTTGTTTCAGGTTAGGTCTCTGGACTTAGCTTCTGTGCTTCCGCTTGGACATTATCTGCTATGCTAATAGATAGCACTTTTATTTGTCCACTATTCCGCTACTCTGTTATTATTCAGACTTTGATATGTACATATTTTTGACTCACATGTGTGGGCAGTGGCTTTGTACCCACTTATAGTATTTGGATCTGTATTGACGATGTATTGTTCTGGGATTTTATATCTGTTATGTGATTCTGTTCTGTGATGTTTTATCATTTATTACTATGCTTGTTCTGATAGGTCTTTAGCCATTGTAATTTCGTTATGAATATTTATTGAATATGTCGAACCACTTGAAAGAAAATATAGATACCATCCTTTCGACGTATTCAGTAGATAGTTATAGCTTGATTACAAATGGTCGCTTCCACTATACTCTATTCTCCGCTTTAACAGACAGTATTACTCCCGTAATACTCTTTGTTACAGTGGGTCTCAGAGTGGGGCGTTACACGCCGCGGCTTCTAAACATATCAACGATATCCTTTCCAACAAACAAACTCTATGGAATTGCTGGATTAGAACAAATTACCTCTTCGGTAAACAATTCTGGAATACAATTCCTACTGCCACTTCTAGGTGGTTCTGGAGGAACATACTTAGCATTAGATATATCATTCTGCCTCATGTTAAATGCAATATATTCTCTAATAATCCCATCTCATTCTGGCACTCCCCTTGGTCATCCTCTGGT